>OZ038381.1:90291391-91491391 GCA_964036045.1 Eutreptiella sp. 'Long Island Sound 2002'
GGCTCCCAAGGAATTGGTACACAGCCTGCTTATGCAATTTTTCACTCTGGACAGCTCAAAAGCGAAGTTTTCAAACTTGTTTTTTTGATATTGCGACTGCCTAAAATGACCATCCATGCTATGTAAAGCATGTTTTAGGCCGCATTTGGGTGTTTTTCACCACATTGGGGTATTGGGTGGGGTGGGGGGGGGGGGGGGGCTCCAAGGAATTGGTACACAGCCTGCTTATGCAATTTTTCACTCTGGACAGCTCAAAAAGCGAAGTTTTCAAAACTTGTTTTTTTGATATTGCGACCACCTAAAATGACCATCAATGCTATATAAAGCATGTTTTAGGCCGCATTCGGGTGTTTTTCACCACATTGGGGTATTGGGTGGGGCGGGGGGGGGGGGGGGGGGGGTCCCAAGGAATTGGTACACAACCTGCTTATGCAGTTTTTCACACTGGGCAGCTCAAAAAGCGAAGTTTTCAAAACTTGTTTTTTTGATATTGCGACTGCCTAAAATGACCATCCATGCTATGTAAAGCATGTTTCAGGCCGCATTTGGTGTTTTTCACCACATTGGGGTATTGGGTGGGGGGGGGGGGGGGGGGGGCTCCCAAGGAATTGGTACACAACCTGCTTATGCAATTTTTCACTCTGGATAGCTCAAAAAGCGAAGTTTTCAAAAATTGTTTTTTTGATATTGCGACTGCCTAAAATGACCATCCATGCTATGTAAAGCATGTTTTAGGCCGCATTTGGGTGTTTTTCACCACATTGGGGTATTGGGTGGGGTGGGGGGGGGGGGGCTCCCAAGGAATTGGTACACAACCTGCTTATGCAGTTTTTCACACTGGGCAGCTCAAAAAGCGAAGTTTTCAAAACTTGTTTTTTTGATATTGCGACTGCCTAAAATGACCATCCATGCTATGTAAAGCATGTTTTAGGCCGCATTTGGGTGTTTTTCACCACATTGGGGTATTGGGTGGGTGGGGGGGGGGGGGGGGCTCCCAAGGAATTGGTACACAGCCTGCTTATGCAATTTTTCACTCTGGATAGCTCAAAAAGCGAAGTTTTCAAAAAATTTTTTTTTTTGATATTGCGACCACCTAAAATGACCATCCATGCTATGTAAAGCATGTTTTAGGCCGTATTTACATGTTTTTCACCCTACTCGGGTCTTGGCCGCACGGGGGAGGGGGGGGGGTCTCCCAAGGAATTGGTCCACAACCTGCTCATGCAATTTTTTACTCTGGACAGCTCAAAAAGCGAAGTATTCAAAACTTGTTTTTTTGATATTGCGACCACCTAAAATGACCATCCATGCTATGTAAAGCCAGTTTTAGGCCGCATTTGGGTGGTTTTCACCACATTTGGGGTATTGGGTTGGGGGGGGGGGGGGGGGGCTCCCAAGGAATTGGTACACAACCTGCTTATGCAATTTTTCACTCTGGACAGCTCAAAAAGCGAAGTTTTCAAAACTTGTTTTTTTGATATTGCGACCACCTAAAATGACCATCCATGCTATGTAAAGCATGTTTTAGGCCGTATTTACATGTTTTTCATTTATTCGGGTCTTGGCCGCACGGGGGGGGGGGGGGGGTCTCCCAAGGAATTGGTACACAACCTGCTCATGCAGTTTTGCACTCTGAGCAGCTCAAAAATCGAAGTTTTCAAAACTTGTTTTTTTGATATTGTGACCACCTAAAATGACCATCCCCGCTATCTAAAGCGTGTTTTAGGCCGTATTTACATGTTTTTCACCCTATTCAGGTCTTGGCCGCACGGGGGGGGGGGGGGGGTCTCCCAAGGAATTGGTACACAGCCTGCTCATGCAGTTTTTCACTCTGGGCAGCACAAAAAGCGAAGTTTTCAAAAATTGCTTTTTTAATATTGCGACCGCCTAAAATGACCATCCATGCTATGTAAAGCATGTTTTAGGCCGCATTTGGGTGTTTTTCACCACATTGGGGTATTGGGTTTGGGGCGGGGGGGCTCCCAAGGAATTGGTACACAACCTGCTTATGCAGCTTTTCAGTCTGAACAGCTCAAAAATCGAAGTTTTCAAAACTTGGTTTTTAAATATTGTGACCACCTAAAATGACCATCCATGCTATGTAAAGCATGTTTTAGGCAGCATTTACATGTTTGTCACCATATTGGGGTATTGGGTGGGGGGGGGGGGGGGGGGCTCCCAAGGAATTGGTACACAGCCTGCTTATGCAATTTTTCACTTTGGACAGCTCAAAAAGCGAAGTTTTCAAAACTTGTTTTTTTGATATTGCGACCACCTAAAATGACCATCCATGCTATGTAAAGCATGTTTTAGGCCACCTTTACATGTTTTTCATTTATTCGGGTCTTGGCCGCACGGGGGGGGGGGGGGGGGACTCCCAAGGAATTGGTACACAACCTGCTCATGCAGTTTTTCACTCTGAGCAGCTCAAAAATCGAAGTTTTCAAAACTTGTTTTTTTGATATTGTGACCACCTAAAATGACCATCCCAGCTATCTAAAGCGTGTTTTAGCCGTATTTACATGTTTTTCACCCTATTCAGGTCTTGGCCGCACGGGGGGGGGGGGGGTCTCCCAAGGAATTGGTACACAGCCTGCTCATGCAGTTTTTCACTCTGGGCAGCACAAAAAGCGAAGTTTTCAAAAATTGCTTTTTTAATATTGCGACCGCCTAAAATGACCATCCATGCTATGTAAAGCATGTTTTAGGCCGCATTTGGGTGTTTTTCACCACATTGGGGTATTGGGTTTGGGGCGGGGGGGCTCCCAAGGAATTGGTACACAACCTGCTTATGCAGCTTTTCAGTCTGAACAGCTCAAAAATCGAAGTTTTCAAAATTTGGTTTTTAAATATTGTGACCACCTAAAATGACCATCCATGCTATGTAAAGCATGTTTTAGGCAGTATTTACATGTTTGTCACCATATTGGGGTATTGGGTGGGGGGGGGGGGGGGGGCTCCCAAGGAATTGGTACACAACCTGCTTATGCAATTTTTCACTTTGGACAGCTCAAAAAGCGAAGTTTTCAAAACTTGTTTTTTTGATATTGCGACCACCTAAAATGACCATCCATGCTATGTAAAGCATGTTTTAGGCCACCTTTACATGTTTTTCACCCTATTCGGGTCTTGGCCGCACGGGGGGGGGGGGGGGGGTCTCCCAAGCAATTGGTACACAGCCTGCTCATGCAGTTTTTCAGTCTGAAGAGCTCAAAAAGCGAAGTTTCCAAAAATTGCTTTTTTGATATTGTGACCGCCTAAAATGACCATCCATGCCATGTAAAGCATGTTTTAGGCCGCATTTGGGTGGTTTTCACCACATTGGGGTATTGGGTTGGGGGGGGGGGGTCTCCCAAGGAATTGGTACACAGCCTGCTTATGCAATTTTTCACTCTGGACAGCTCAAAAAGCGAAGTTTTCAAAACTTGTTTTTTTGATATTGCGACCACCTAAAATGACCATCCATGCTATGTAAAGCATGTTTTAGGCCGTATTTACATGTTTTTCATTTATTCGGGTCTTGGCCGCACGGGGGGGGGGGGGGGTCTCCCAAGGAATTGGTACACAACCTGCTCATGCAGTTTTTCACTCTGAGCAGCTCAAAAATCGAAGTTTTCAAAACTTGTTTCTTTTGATATTGCGACCGCCTAAAATGACCATCCATGCTATGTAAAGCATGTTTTAGGCCGTATTTGGGTGGTTTTCACCACATTGGGGTATTGGGGTTGGGGGCGGGGGGGGCTCCCAAGGAATTGGTACACAACTTGCTGATGCAGCTTTTCACTCTGGACAGCTCAAAAATCGAAGTTTTCAAAACTTGTTTTTTTGATATTGTGACCTCCTAAAATGACCATCCATGCTATGTAAAGCATGTTTTAGGCCGTATTTACATTTTTTCACCCTATTCGGGTTTTGGCCGCACGGGGCGGGGGGGGGGTTTTCCCAAGGAATTGGTACACAGCCTGCTCATGCAGTTTTTCACTCTGGGCAGCTCAAAAATCGAAGTTTCCAAAACTTGTTTTTTTGATATTGTGACAACCTAACATGACCATCCGTGCTATGTGAAGCATGTTTTAGGCCGTATTTGGGTGGTTTTCACCACATTGGGGTATTGGGTATTGGGTTGGGGGGGGGGGGGGGGGCTCCCAAGGAATCGGTACACAGCCTGCTTATGCAGTTTTTCACTCTGGGCAGCTCAAAAATCCAAGTTTTTGAAGTTGTTTTTTTGATATTGTGACAACCTAACATGACCATGCGTGCTATGTGAAGCATGTTTTAGGCCGTATTTCGGTGGTTTTCACCACATTGGGGTATTGGGTATTGGGTTGGGTTGGGGGGGGGTGGCGGGGGGCTCCCCAGAATTGGTACACAGCCTGCTTATGCAGTTTTTCACTCTGAGCAGCTCAAAAATCCAAGTTTTCGAAACTTGTTTTTTTGATATTGCGACCGCCTAAAATGACCATCCATGCTACCGTAAAGCATGTTTTAGGCCGCATTTGGGTGTTTTCACCACATTGGGGTATTGGGTTGGGGGCGGGGGGGCTCCCAAGGAATTGGTACACAATATGCTCATGCAATTTTTCACTCTGGACAGCTCCAAAATGGAAGTTTTCAAAACTTGTTTTTTTGATATTGTGACCACCTAAAATGACCATCCTAGCTATCTAAAGCATGTTTTAGGACGCATTTACATGTTTTTCACCATATTAGGGTATTGGGTCGGGGGGGGGGGGGGGGGCTCCCAAGGAATTGGTACACAGCCTGCTTATGCAATTTTTCACTCTGGAGAGCTCAAAAAGCGAAGTTTTCAAAACTTGTTTTTTTGATATTGCGACCACCTAAAATGGCCATCCATGCTATGTAAAGCATGTTTTAGCCGTATTTACATGTTTTTCACCCTATTCGGGTCTTGGCTGCACGGGGGGAGGGGGGGGGGTCCCCCAAGGAATTGGTACACAGCCTGCTTATGCAATTTTTCACTCTCGACAGCTCAAAAAGCCAAGTTTTCAAAACTTGTTTTTTGATATTGTGACCACCTAAAATGACCATCCATGCTATGTAAAGCATGTTTTAGGCCGTCTTTGGGTGGTTTTCATCACATTGGGGTATTGGGTTGGGGGCGGGGGGGCTCCCAAGGAATTGGTACACAACCTGCCTATGCAATTTTTCACTCTGGGTAGCTCCAAAATGGGAGTTTTCAAAACTTGTTTTTTTGATATTGTGACCACCTAAAATGACCATCCCGGCTATCTAAAGCATGTTTTAGGCCGTATTTACATGTTTTTCACCATATTGCGGTATTGGGTCAGGAGGGGGGGGGGGGGGGGGGGGCTCCCAAGGAATTGGTACACAGCCTGCTCATGCAGCTTTTCACTCTAGACAGCTCAAAAAGCGAAGTTTTCAAAACTTGTTTTTTTGATATTGTGACCACCCAAAATGACCATCCATGCTATGTAAAGCATGTTGTAGGCCGTATTTGGGTGGTTTTCACCACATTGGGGTATTGGGTTTGGGGGGGGGGGGGCTCCCAAGGAATTGGTACACAACTTGCTCATGCAGTTTTTCACTCTGGACAGCTCAAAAATCGAAGTGTTCAAAACTTGTTTTTTTCATATTGTGACCACCTAAAATGACCATCCCAAATATCTAAAGCATGTTTTAGGCCGTATTTACATGTTTTTCACCATGTTGGGGTATTGGGTCGGGGGGGGGGGGGGGGGTCTCCCAAGGGATTGGTACACAGCCTGCTGATGCAGTTTTTCACTCTGGACAGCACAAAAAGCGAAGTTTTCAAAACTTGTTTTTTTGATATTGCGACCACCTAAAATGACCATCCATGCTATGTAAAGCATGTTTTAGGCCGTATTTACATGTTTTTCACCCTATTCGGGTCTTGGCCGCACGGGGGGGGGGGGGTCTCCCAAGGAATTGGTACACAACCTGCTCATGCAGTTTTTCACTCTGGGTAGCTCAAAAAGCGAAGTTTTCAAAACTTTTTTTTTTGATATTGTGACCGCCTAAATGACCATCCCAGCTATCTAACGCATTTTTAGGCCGTATTTGCATGTTTTTTACCCTATTTGGGTATTGGGTCGGGGGGGGGGGGGGGGGGGTCCCAAGGGATTGGTACACAACCTGCTGGGGTGTCAACAGATCAATGTTCTCCTGTACATATACATGTGAACAATCCATGTGACAGTTGGTGCTGTTGTGCTTGGAACCCGGCGCTCCGTGAGTTGGCCCAAGGATCGGGGGCATGTGATTGGCCACGCCCGGCCATGGTAGCCGGGGCAGCCTCCCCAAAAATTCTGTGGAGGCGGCGGGGCAAGGGGGTTGGGGTGGGGTTGGGGGGGCCGGGGGGGGGGGGGGGGGGGGGGTCAAGGGGGGGGGGTCTGTGGGCCGAATGGGGATGATGGGGGGTTAGGGTAGAAAAAGTCCCCCGCGGGTAGAAATTTTTCTGTATGGGGTTGGGGGGTGACAAGTGTTGGGGTTGAAAAATAATTTTCACCCTCCTGGGGGGATTTTTTTTTGTGCCCTCTCCCTGGGCGACGTGGGCTCTACCGCCGCTGGTGCTTGGCTTTCAGCTCCCCGTCGGAATCCAAGGCCCCGGTGAGGTACACCTCTTCTTCCGGGTCGTGCTTGCGTCGGTGCTTGTGTCCTCGTCCTCCACGGTGGCTTTGCGGGTGGGGTATTGGCTATCGGGGTCAGGGGCCCACAGGGTGTAGGTCTGCTTCTTGGACTCCGCCTAAGATATCTTCTGGCCTCGGCAGATGTGGTGCCGGGTCTGCTTCATACCCTGGTCGTAGTCAGCGAGCTTGACGCCCATGATGGTGAACTTCGCCGTGTGGTTGAGGTGCGCGTCCGAGATGGACGAGGGCTTCTTGCAGGGGTGCTCGCCGGCGTTGCTGGACCCCGTTCATCTGTTGCCATTGACACTGGAGGCATCCGACCCGCCGGCCACACCGCACCCCTGCCAAGCTGCCCTCCGGGGACTAGGATTGTGTATAGCGACCTAGTCGGCTATCAGACATCAGACATCAGACTTTTGTGGACCATCATTACCAGACCATGAACCCCCCTCCCCCAACCCCTTGATTATGCACTACATCAACCCCCCCCCCCCCGCCCTTGTCCACACCAAACTCTTTGCAGGAAACCCCCCCGTGACCCCCCCCACCCCCCCCCCACTATCGGGTGCTTTCAACCCCCCCCCCCACCCCCCAAGGAAAAAAGGTGCCACGGAAAAAACAAAACCCCCCGTTTGGAAACCAATTGCACACCTGTTGTTGACAATGTATGTGACAACTTCAATTTGATTCTGATTTTGGTTGTTTGAGCAGACAATTTGTTTGTGTACAACGCCCTTGAGGTGGTTTTGATTGTTTGTGGTCTAGTCCTTTGCGCCTTAGACCAGAGACCCCTTCAATGATGAACGCGTTGATCACAACTGAGAAGGCGTTCTGGCACGTTTGCTCCTGCAACCAATTACAATTTGCTGACTGTGAGCCCCTTCAATGACGATGCATGACAATTTACATGTGCTGCTCCGTCACGCGTGGGTCTTCAGTGTCGACCCCCGCAGGGACCTGTTTCTTAGGACCTGTTTTGTGCGGACGGAGCTTTGCGGATTTGCGGCCGAGGAATGGGACTGCCCCAAGCAGTCAGTGTACCATGTCCACCAGAATGTGCACCATGTCCTCCAATGGCCAGCAACCATTTTGAAAACCATACAACATACATCTGAGAAGGGGCTTTGCAGTGATTTTGAATTTGACTTCCTTGTTTTACAACCGCCCCTCTGTCCCAGCCCCGAAGGCTCATTGCAATGTGCTGCACTATGCCCTGCTCACGCTTTGTTGTTCATTGCAGGATCTGGTGACGACCATTAAAACCCCTGTGCTCTGTCTTGTCGTCCTCCGTCTTGCCGTGGTGTTTCTTGAGGAAGTTTGGAAAACCATGCAGAGAAATCCACAGTGTAGGGAAAACACCCCCCACGCAACCCCATGCGCAGTGGTGTGGAAAAGCCTGCCTTGCCTCTTTCAGTGTCAGCATCACATGGTGTGTGTCTGTGATGTTCGATGTTCTGTTGGTTTTGTGTGTAGTGGAAAAACATGGAAAAAATTACAGACTACAGATTACCCACAGACTACAATTCTCAGAGGTGTGTTATGGTGTAAGTCGTGAACATTTGCAACTTTGGTGCCACGTGTCGCATTGCATTTCTTTTGAAGGTGTATTTGAACGTGTGCTGTTTGTTCCTGAAAAACACCCATCGAGGTGTTTGGTATGTCCATGGTCTAGGCCCTGGCGCCTACGACCACAGACCCCTTCGATGAGGAATGTGCTGACGACAACTGAGAAGGGGTTCTGATTTCCTGGTATTTGCTTCCATGTTTCCACGTATGCATCCCCTTCGATGATGTGTCAGTCATGTGGGAACAATCTGTCCAGGGCCTACTGTTATAGGCCCTATTTTGTTGGATGGAGCCAGGCATCTCCCCATACTCCAACGAATCTGCATGTTTGCCAAACTTGCCAAAGACCACTGCAATCAGCCCTACTGCACCCTTGTGCTGCACAACATACGCCAGCCCCTACCTTGACAGCTTGTTTGGGTCATTGCGCAGATTCCGGCCCCAAGGTTTCTTTTTCATTCTGCGTTGCTCGGCGCAGTACTGTCCAATGTGACGGACTGCATTTGAGTTAGGTGATGCAGAATTCCCACTGTCAGCCAAAAAAAAAACTGAGAAGGGGCTCTGCTATGTGGGTACTGGTGGTCTATTGATTTAATGTGGTTGTGATTTCATGGTATGTTTTGGTTTTATCGCACTTGATTTTACTTTATTTGGTGGATCATGCACAACACCCTTGAGGTGTTTAGTACGTCCGTGGTCTAGGCCATGGCGCCTATGACCATAGACCCCTTCAATGATGAACATGCTGCCCGCTACTGAGAAGGGGTCCCATGTCACATGCTCCTGGTACCTATGTCCCTTCAACGCTTATCTGTTCCTTGTTGTGCATGTCTCTCTCGACACAAAGGGAAATGTGTGTATTGCCTAGGAGACAAGTGTGCGCTGAGCCTCTTCTACACATAGGGCACTCTTTTGTTATCGACCCTTGACCCTTGAGGCGAGGAAGCGCGTCTAGGGTCTAGACCGTTGCGTCTCTGACCCAGACATTTGAGTTGGGCCTGCCCCAGCACCCAAGCGTTCATCCCCCACCCACTGCGGGCTGCACTTTGCCATGTCGTCTAGCCCTCTTAGTGTGGCCTCTTCCGCCCCCTCCAGCCCTTCGTTCCCGGAATGCGGTTGGGGGGATTTGCCGGAGCTCTTGCGGTTTGGAGACCAACCCCCATCACCACCGTGGGACTCTAATGCTGAGAAGTGTCTCAGCGAACTGGCCTCCCCCCAGCCTCCATTGCCAACACCGCCTCCCTCTCCCCCTTCACCCCGCCGTGCACCAACAACCTCTCCAATGCCCGTAAGTCCTCCACGCAGACCCCACAGTAACCCGACCCCATACCTGGTAGCCCTGGAAGCCGTGGAGGAGGCCCTGATGTGCACTGCCGTGCCACTGCCATCCCCCCCGCAACCCCCCAAGTACGTACCCAAGGACCCGCCCAGCCCCCCAAAGCCCACTGTACACGGGCCGTACAGTGCCAAAACACTGCAGCTCATCCGGGAGAATCACGGGGGTGGGGTCCAGTACTTCGTAGACGGGGTGCTGAACCGCCGAGCGATGTACCGGTTTGCTGTGCAGCAGCCCAAGAAAAACCCCCTGCGGGTGTGGCAGGAGGGCATGCGAATTAGTCGTTCGCATTTCCTCATTAGGGACGAGGAGCATGCAGCAGCGGTACTTGAAATCCTGTGTGCCACCCCAAAACCCCCCCGTATCCCCAAGCCACCCCCGCCACCTGTGCCGCGTCAACAACGATACATAACAATACATGACAATTTGGGGGGTGTACACCCCCAAAATATTTGACGGAAGGGGTTCCGTCAAATATTTGGAGGGTCTACAGCCCCCAAATATTTGACGGAAGGGGTTCCGTCAAATATTTGGAGGGTCTACAGCCCCCAAATATTTGACGGAAGGCGTTCCGTCAAATATTTGGACGGTCTACAGCCCCCAAATATTTGACGGAAGGGGTTCCGTCAAATATTTGGTGGGTCTACAGCCCCCAAATATTTGACGGAAGGGGTTCCGTCAAATATTTAGTGGGTCTACAGCCCCCAAATATTTGACGGAAGGGGTTCCGTCAAATATTTGGAGGGTCTACAGCCCCCAAATATTTGACGGAAGGGGTTCCATCAAATATTTGGACGGTCTACAGCCCCCAAATATTTGACGGAAGGGGTTCCGTCAAATATTTGGGGGGTGTACAGCCCCCAAATATTTGACGGAAGGGGTTCCGTCAAATATTTGGGGGGTGTACAGCCCCCAAATATTTGACGGAAGGGGTTCCGTCAAATATTTGGGGGGTGTACAGCCCCCAAATATTTGACGGAAGGGGTTCCGTCAAATATTTGGTGGGTCTACAGCCCCCAAATATTTGACGGAAGGGGTTCCGTCAAATATTTGGAGGGTCTACCGCCCCCAAATATTTGACGGAAGGGGTTCCGTCAAATATTTGGGGGGTCTACAGCCCCCAAATATTTGACGAAAGGGGTTCCGTCAAATATTTGGTGGGTCTACAGCCCCCAAATATTTGAAGGAAGGGGTTCCGTCAAATAATTGGAGGGTCTACAGCCCCCGAATATTTGACGGAAGGGGTTCGGTCAAATATTTGGAGGGTCTACAGCCCCCAAATATTTGACGGAAGGGGTTCGGTCAAATATTTGGACGGTCTACAGCCCCCAAATATTTGACGGAAGGGGTTCCGTCAAATATTTGGTGGGTCTACACCCCCCAAATATTTGACGGAAGGGGTTCCGTCAAATATTTGGGGGGTGTACAGCCCCCAAATATTTGACGGAAGGGGTTCCGTCGAATATTTGGTGGGTCTACAGCCCCCAAATATTTGACGGAAGGGGTTCCGTCAAATATTTGGAGAGTCTACAGCCCCCAAATATTTGACGGAAGAGGTTCCGTCAAATATTTGGGGGGTCTACAGCCCCCAAATATTTGACGGAAGGCGTTCCGTCAAATATTTGGTGGGTCTACAGCGCCCAAATATTTGACAGAAGGGGTTGCGTCAAATATTTGGTGGGTCTACAGCCCCGAAATATTTGACGGAAGGGGTTCCGTCAAATATTTGGGGGGTCTACAGCCCCCAAATATTTGACGGAAGGGGTTCCGTCAAATATTTGGAGGGTCTACAGCCCCCAAATGTTTGACGGAAGGGGTTCCGTCAAATATTTGGTGGGTCTACAGCCCCCAAATATTTGACGGAAGGGGTTCCGTCAAATATTTGGGGGGTGTACAGCCCCCAAATATTTGACGGAAGGGGTTCCGTCAAATATTTGGAGGGTCTACAGCCCCCAAATATTTGACGGAAGGGGTTCCGTCAAATATTTGGAGGGTCTACAGCCCCCAAATATTTGACGGAAGGGGTTCCGTCAAATATTTGGAGGGTCTACAGCCCCCAAATATTTGACGGAAGGGGTTCCGTCAAATATTTGGTGGGTCTACACCCCCCAAATATTTGACGGAAGGGGTTCCGTCAAATATTTGGAGGGTCTACAGCTGCCAAATATTTGACGGAAGGGGTTCCGTCAAATATTTGGGGGGTGTACAGCCCCCAAATAATTTACGGAAGGGGTCCCGTCAAATATTTGGTGGGTCTACAGCCCCCAAATATTTGACGGAACCCCTTCCGTCAAATATTTGGAGGGTCTACAGCCTCCAAATATTTGACGGAAGGGGTTCCGTCAAATATTTGGTGGGTCTACACCCCCCAAATATTTGACGGAAGGGGTTCCGTCAAATATTTGGAGGGTCTACAGCCCCCAAATATTTGACGGAAGGGGTTCCGTCAAATATTTGGAGGGTCTACAGCCCCCAAATATTTGACGGAACCCCTTCCGTCAAATATTTGGTGGGTCTACAGCCCCCAAATATTTGACGGAAGGGGTTCCGTCAAATATTTGGTGGGTCTACAGCCTCCAAATATTCGACGGAAGGGGTTCCGTCAAATATTTTGGGGGTCTACAGCCCCCAAATATTTGACGGAAGGGGTTCCGTCAAATATTTGGAGGGTCTACAGCCCCCAAATATTTGACGGAAGGGGTTCCGTCAAATATTTGGACGGTCTACAGCCCCCAAATATTTGACGTAAGGGGTTCCGTCAAATATTTGGTGGGTCTACACCCCCCAAATATTTGACGGAAGGGGTTCCGTCAAATATTTTGGGGGTCTACAGCCCCCAAATATTTGACGGAAGGGGTTCCGTCAAATATTTGGTGGGTCTACAGCCCCCAAATATTTGACGGAAGGGGTTCCGTCAAATATTTGGAGGGTCTACAGCCCCCAACTATTTGACGGAAGGGGTTCCGTCAAATATTTGGGGGGTGTACAGCCCCCAAATATTTGACGGAAGGGGTTCCGTCAAATATTTGGAGGGTCTACAGCCCCCAAATATTTGACGGAAGGGGTTCCGTCAAATATTTGGAGGGTCTACAGCCCCCAAATATTTGACGGAAGGGGTTCCGTCAAATATTTCGGGGGTCTACAGCCCCCAAATATTTGACGGAAGGGGTTCCGTCAAATATTTGGGGGGTGTACAGCCCCCAAATATTTGACGGAAGGGGTTCCGTCAAATATTTGGGGGGTGTACAGCCCCCAAATATTTGACGGAAGGGGTTCCGTCAAATATTTGGTGGGTCTACAGCCCCCAAATATTTGACGGAAGGGGTTCCGTCAAATATTTGGAGGGTCTACAGCCTCCAAATATTTGACGGAAGGGGTTCCGTCAAATATTTGGAGGGTCTACCGCCCCCAAATATTTGACAGAAGGGGTTCCGTCAAATATTTGGGGGGTCTACAGCCCCCAAATATTTGACGAAAGGGGTTCCGTCAAATATTTGGTGGGTCTACAGCCCCCAAATATTTGAAGGAAGGGGTTCCGTCAAATATTTGGAGGGTCTACAGCCCCCGAATATTTGACGGAAGGGGTTCGGTCAAATATTTGGAGGGTCTACAGCCCCCAAATATTTGACGGAAGGGGTTCGGTCAAATATTTGGACGGTCTACAGCCCCCAAATATTTGACGGAAGGGGTTCCGTCAAATATTTGGTGGGTCTACACCCCCCAAATATTTGACGGAAGGGGTTCCGTCAAATATTTGGGGGGTGTACAGCCCCCAAATATTTGACGGAAGGGGTTCCGTCGAATATTTGGTGGGTCTACAGCCCCCAAATATTTGACGGAAGGGGTTCCGTCAAATATTTGGAGAGTCTACAGCCCCCAAATATTTGACGGAAGAGGTTCCGTCAAATATTTGGGGGGTCTACAGCCCCCAAATATTTGACGGAAGGCGTTCCGTCAAATATTTGGTGGGTCTACAGCGCCCAAATATTTGACAGAAGGGGTTGCGTCAAATATTTGGTGGGTCTACAGCCCCGAAATATTTGACGGAAGGGGTTCCGTCAAATATTTGGGGGGTCTACAGCCCCCAAATATTTGACGGAAGGGGTTCCGTCAAATATTTGGAGGGTCTACAGCCCCCAAATGTTTGACGGAAGGGGTTCCGTCAAATATTTGGTGGGTCTACAGCCCCCAAATATTTGACGGAAGGGGTTCCGTCAAATTTTTGGGGGGTCTACAGCCCCCAAATATTTGACGGAAGGGGTTCCGTCAAATATTTGGAGGGTCTACAGCCCCCAAATATTTGACGGAAGGGGTTCCGTCAAATATTTGGAGGGTCTACAGCCCCCAAATATTTGACGGAAGGGGTTCCGTCAAATATTTGGAGGGTCTACAGCCCCCAAATATTTGACGGAAGGGGTTCCGTCAAATATTTGGTGGGTCTACACCCCCCAAATATTTGACGGAAGGGGTTCCGTCAAATATTTGGAGGGTCTACAGCTGCCAAATATTTGACGGAAGGGGTTCCGTCAAATATTTGGGGGGTGTACAGCCCCCAAATAATTTACGGAAGGGGTCCCGTCAAATATTTGGTGGGTCTACAGCCCCCAAATATTTGACGGAACCCCTTCCGTCAAATATTTGGAGGGTCTACAGCCTCCAAATATTTGACGGAAGGGGTTCCGTCAAATATTTGGTGGGTCTACACCCCCCAAATATTTGACGGAAGGGGTTCCGTCAAATATTTGGAGGGTCTACAGCCCCCAAATATTTGACGGAAGGGGTTCCGTCAAATATTTGGAGGGTCTACAGCCCCCAAATATTTGACGGAACCCCTTCCGTCAAATATTTGGTGGGTCTACAGCCCCCAAATATTTGACGGAAGGGGTTCCGTCAAATATTTGGTGGGTCTACAGCCTCCAAATATTCGACGGAAGGGGTTCCGTCAAATATTTTGGGGGTCTACAGCCCCCAAATATTTGACGGAAGGGGTTCCGTCAAATATTTGGAGGGTCTACAGCCCCCAAATATTTGACGGAAGGGGTTCCGTCAAATATTTGGACGGTCTACAGCCCCCAAATATTTGACGTAAGGGGTTCCGTCAAATATTTGGTGGGTCTACACCCCCCAAATATTTGACGTAAGGGGTTCCGTCAAATATTTGGAGGGTCTACAGCCCCCAAATATTTGACGGAAGGGGTTCCGTCAAATATTTGGTGGGTCTACAGCCCCCAAATATTTGACGGAAGGGGTTCCGTCAAATATTTGGAGGGTCTACAGCCCCCAACTATTTGACGGAAGGGGTTCCGTCAAATATTTGGGGGGTGTACAGCCCCCAAATATTTGACGGAAGGGGTTCCGTCAAATATTTGGAGGGTCTACAGCCCCCAAATATTTGACGGAAGGGGTTCCGTCAAATATTTGGAGGGTCTACAGCCCCCAAATATTTGACGGAAGGGGTTCCGTCAAATATTTCGGGGGTCTACAGCCCCCAAATATTTGACGGAAGGGGTTCCGTCAAATATTTGGGGGGTGTACAGCCCCCAAATATTTGACGGAAGGGGTTCCGTCAAATATTTGGTGGGTCTACAGCCCCCAAATATTTGACAGAAGGGGTTCCGTCAAATATTTGGTGGGTCTACAGCCCCCAAATATTTGACGGAAGGGGTTCCGTCAAATATTTGGGGGGTCTACAGCCCCCAAATATTTGACGGAAGGGGTTCCGTCAAATATTTGGAGGGTCTACAGCCCCCGAATATTTGACGGAAGCGGTTCCGTCAAATATTTGGAGGGGCTACAGCCTCCAAATATTTGACGGAAGGGGTTCCGTCAAATATTTGGTGGGTCTACAGCCCCCAAATATTTGAAGGAAGGGGTTCCGTCAAATATTTGGGGGGTCTATAGCCTCCAAATATTTGACGGAAGGGGTTCCGTCAAATATTTGGACGGTCTACAGCCTCCAAATATTTGACGGAAGGGGTTCCGTCAAATATTTGGTGGGTCTACAGCCCCCAAATATTTGAAGGAAGGGGTTCCGTCAAATATTTGGGGGGTCTACAGCCCCCAAATATTTGACGGAAGGGGTTGCGTCAAATATTTGGTGGGTCTACAGCCCCCAAATATTTGACGGAAGGGGTTTCGTCAAATATTTGGGGGGTGTACAGCCCCAAAATATTTGACGGAAGGGGTTCCGTCAAATATTTGGTGGGTCTACAACCCCCAAATATCTGACGGAAGGGGTTCCGTCAAATATTTGGTGGGTCTACAGCCTCCAAATATTTGACGGAAGCGGTTCCGTCAAATATTTGGAGGGTCTACAGCTGCCAAATATTTGACGGAAGGGGTTCCGTCAAATATTTGGGGGGTGTACAGCCCCCAAATAATTTACGGAAGGGGTCCCGTCAAATATTTGGTGGGTCTACAGCCCCCAAATATTTGACGGAACCCCTTCCGTCAAATATTTGGAGGGTCTACAGCCTCCAAATATTTGACGGAAGGGGTTCCGTCAAATATTTGGTGGGTCTACACCCCCCAAATATTTGACGGAAGGGGTTCCGTCAAATATTTGGAGGGTCTACAGCCCCCAAATATTTGACGGAAGGGGTTCCGTCAAATATTTGGAGGGTCTACAGCCCCCAAATATTTGACGGAACCCCTTCCGTCAAATATTTGGTGGGTCTACAGCCCCCAAATATTTGACGGAAGGGGTTCCGTCAAATATTTGGTGGGTCTACAGCCTCCAAATATTCGACGGAAGGGGTTCCGTCAAATATTTTGGGGGTCTACAGCCCCCAAATATTTGACGGAAGGGGTTCCGTCAAATATTTGGAGGGTCTACAGCCCCCAAATATTTGACGGAAGGCGTTCCGTCAAATATTTGGACGGTCTACAGCCCCCAAATATTTGACGTAAGGGGTTCCGTCAAATATTTGGTGGGTCTACACCCCCCAAATATTTGACGGAAGGGGTTCCGTCAAATATTTTGGGGGTCTACAGCCCCCAAATATTTGACGGAAGGGGTTCCGTCAAATATTTGGTGGGTCTACAGCCCCCAAATATTTGACGGAAGGGGTTCCGTCAAATATTTGGAGGGTCTACAGCCCCCAACTATTTGACGGAAGGGGTTCCGTCAAATATTTGGGGGGTGTACAGCCCCCAAATATTTGACGGAAGGGGTTCCGTCAAATATTTGGAGGGTCTACAGCCCCCAAATATTTGACGGAAGGGGTTCCGTCAAATATTTGGAGGGTCTACAGCCCCCAAATATTTGACGGAAGGGGTTCCGTCAAATATTTCGGGGGTCTACAGCCCCCAAATATTTGACGGAAGGGGTTCCGTCAAATATTTGGGGGGTGTACAGCCCCCAAATATTTGACGGAAGGGGTTCCGTCAAATATTTGGGGGGTCTACAGCCCCCAAATATTTGACAGAAGGGGTTCCGTCAAATATTTGGTGGGTCTACAGCCCCCAAATATTTGACGGAAGGGGTTCCGTCAAATATTTGGGGGGTCTACAGCCCCCAAATATTTGACGGAAGGGGTTCCGTCAAATATTTGGAGGGTCTACAGCCCCCGAATATTTGACGGAAGCGGTTCCGTCAAATATTTGGAGGGGCTACAGCCTCCAAATATTTGACGGAAGGGGTTCCGTCAAATATTTGGTGGGTCTACAGCCCCCAAATATTTGAAGGAAGGGGTTCCGTCAAATATTTGGGGGGTCTATAGCCTCCAAATATTTGACGGAAGGGGTTCCGTCAAATATTTGGACGGTCTACAGCCTCCAAATATTTGACGGAAGGGGTTCCGTCAAATATTTGGTGGGTCTACAGCCCCCAAATATTTGAAGGAAGGGGTTCCGTCAAATATTTGGGGGGTCTACAGCCCCCAAATATTTGACGGAAGGGGTTGCGTCAAATATTTGGTGGGTCTACAGCCCCCAAATATTTGACGGAAGGGGTTTCGTCAAATATTTGGGGGGTGTACAGCCCCCAAATATTTGACGGAAGGGGTTCCGTCAAATATTTGGTGGGTCTACAACCCCCAAATATCTGACGGAAGGGGTTCCGTCAAATATTTGGTGGGTCTACAGCCTCCAAATATTTGACGGAAGCGGTTCCGTCAAATATTTGGAGGGGCTACAGCCTCCAAATATTTGACGGAAGGGGTTCCGTCAAATATTTGGTGGGTCTACAGCCCCCAAATATTTGAAGGAAGGGGTTCCGTCAAATATTTGGGGGGTCTACAGCCCCCAAATATTTGACGGAAGGGGTTCCGTCAAATATTTGGTGGGTCTACAGCCCCCAAATATTTGACGGAAGGGGTTTCGTCAAATATTTGGGGGGTGTACAGCCCCCAAATATTTGACGGAAGGGGTTCCGTCAAATATTTGGAGGGTCTACAGCCCCCAAATATCTGACGGAAGGGGTTCCGTCAAATATTTGGGGGGTGTACAGCCCCCAAATATTTGACGGAAGGGGTTCCGTCAAATATTTTGGGGGGGCTACAGCCCCCAAATATTTGACGGAAGGGGTTCCGTCAAATATTTGGTGGGTCTACAGCCCCCAAATATTTGACGGAAGGGGTTCCGTCAAATATTTGGGGGGTCTACAGCCTCCAAATATTTGACGGAAGGGGTTCCGTCAAATATTTGGGGGGGCTACAGCCCCCAAATATTTGACGGAAGGGGTTCCGTCAAATATTTGGAGGGTCTACAGCCCCCAAATATTTGACGGAAGGGGTTCCGTCAAATATTTGGACGGTCTACAGCCCCCAAATATTTGACGGAAGGGGTTCCGTCAAATATTTGGTGGGTCTACACCCCCCAAATATTTGACGGAAGGGGTTCCGTCAAATATTTTGGGGGTCTACAGCCCCCAAATATTTGACGGAAGGGGTTCCGTCAAATATTTGGTGGGTCTACAGCCCCCAAATATTTGACGGAAGGGGTTCCGTCAAATATTTGGAGGGTCTACAGCCCCCAACTATTTGACGGAAGGGGTTCCGTCAAATATTTGGGGGGTGTACAGCCCCCAAATATTTGACGGAAGGGGTTCCGTCAAATATTTGGTGGGTCTACAGCCCCCAAATATTTGACGGAAGGGGTTCCGTCAAATATTTGGAGGGTCTACAGCCCCCAAAAATTTGACGGAAGGGGTTCCGTCAAATATTTGGAGGGTCTACAGCCCCCAAATATTTGACGGAAGGGGTTCCGTCAAATATTTGGAGGGTCTACAGCCCCCAAATATTTGACGGAAGGGGTTCCGTCAAATATTTCGGGGGTCTACAGCCTCCAAATATTTGACGGAAGGGGTTCCGTCAAATATTTGGGGGGTGTACAGCCCCCAAATATTTGACGGAAGGGGTTCCGTCAAATATTTGGAGGGTCTACAGCCCCCAAATATTTGACAGAAGGGGTTCCGTCAAATATTTGGTGGGTCTACAGCCCCCAAATATTTGACGGAAGGGGTTCCGTCAAATATTTGGGGGGTCTACAGCCCCCAAATATTTGACGGAAGGCGTTCCGTCAAATATTCGGAGGGTCTACAGCCCCCGAATATTTGACGGAAGCGGTTCCGTCAAATATTTGGAGGGGCTACAGCCTCCAAATATTTGACGGAAGGGGTTCCGTCAAATATTTGGTGGGTCTACAGCCCCCAAATATTTGAAGGAAGGGGTTCCGTCAAATATTTGGGGGGTCTACAGCCTCCAAATATTTGACGGAAGGGGTTCCGTCAAATATTTGGACGGTCTACAGCCTCCAAATATTTGACGGAAGGGGTTCCGTCAAATATTTGGTGGGTCTACAGCCCCCAAATATTTGAAGGAAGGGGTTCCGTCAAATATTTGGGGGGTCTACAGCCCCCAAATATTTGACGGAAGGGGTTCCGTCAAATATTTGGTGGGTCTACAGCCCCCAAATATTTGACAGAAGGGGTTCCGTCAAATATTTGGGGGGTGTACAGCCCCCAAATATTTGACGGAAGGGGTTCCGTCAAATATTTGGTGGGTCTACAGCCCCCAAATATTTGACGGAAGGGGTTCCGTCAAATATTTGGTGGGTCTACAGCCCCCAAATATTTGACGGAAGGGGTTCCGTCAAATATTTGGAGGGTCTACAGCCCCCAACTATTTGACGGAAGGGGTTCCGTCAAATATTTGGGGGGTGTACAGCCCCCAAATATTTGACGGAAGGGGTTCCGTCAGATATTTGGTGGGTCTACAGCCCCCAAATATTTGACGGAAGGGGTTCCGTCAAATATTTGGAGGGTCTACAGCCCCCAAAAATTTGACGGAAGGGGTTCCGTCAAATATTTGGAGGGTCTACAGCCCCCAAATATTTGACGGAAGGGGTTCCGTCAAATATTTCGGGGGTCTACAGCCTCCAAATATTTGACGGAAGGGGTTCCGTCAAATATTTGGGGGGTGTACAGCCCCCGAATATTTGACGGAAGCGGTTCCGTCAAATATTTGGAGGGGCTACAGCCTCCAAATATTTGACGGAAGGGGTTCCGTCAAATATTTGGTGGGTCTACAGCCCCCAAATATTTGACGGAAGGGGTTCCGTCAAATATTTGGGGGGTCTACAGCCCCCAAACATTTGACGGAAGGGGTTCCGTCAAATATTTGGAGGGTCTACAGCCCCCAAATATTTGACGGAAGGGGTTCCGTCAAATATTTGGAGGGGCTACAGCCTCCAAATATTTGACGGAAGGGGTTCCGTCAAATATTTGGTGGGTCTACAGCCCCCAAATATTTGAAAAAAGGGGTTCCGTCAAATATTTGGGGGGTCTACAGCCTCCAAATATTTGACGGAAGGGGTTCCGTCAAATATTTGGGGGGTGTACAGCCCCCAAATATTTGACGGAAGGGGTTCCGTCAAATATTTGGTGGGTCTACAGCCCCCAAATATTTGACGGAAGGGGTTCCGTCAAATATTTGGGGGGTCTACAGCCCCCAAATATTTGACGGAAGGGGTTCCGTCAAATATTTGGTGGGTCTACAGCCCCCAAATATCTGGCGGAAGGGGTTCCATCAAATATTTGGAGGGTCTACAGCCCCCAAATATTTGACGGAAGGGGTTCCGTCAAATATTTGGGGGGGCTACAGCCCCCAAATATTTGACGGAAGGGGTTCCGTCAAATATTTGGTGGGTCTACAGCCCCCAAATATTTGACGGAAGGGGTTCCGTCAAATATTTGGGGGGTCTACAGCCTCCAAATATTTGACGGAAGGGGTTCCGTCAAATATTTGGGGGGCCTACAACCCCCAAATATTTGACGGAAGGGGTTCCGTCAAATATTTGGGGGGTCTACAGCCCCCAAATATTTGACGGAAGGGGTTCCGTCAAATATTTAAAAGGGTCTACAGCCCCCAAATATTTGACGGAAGGGGTTCCGTCAAATATTTGGGGGGTGTACAACCCCCAAATATTTGACGGAAGGGGTTCCGTCAAATATTTGGTGGGTCTACAGCCCCCAAATATTTGGTTCCGTCAAATATTTGGGGGCTCTACACCCCCAAAATATTTCACGGAAGGGGTCCAATATCTCACCTCCAAAACATTTCGGGGGTATGCCGCGTCCAGGTTCTGTGGTGTCATCTGTACTTTTTCTCTTTGTCGTTTGTTTTTGCCTCATTATACCTTTCCCTGTGCGAGTTCGCGTTCTGCCAGTTCGCCTACTGTGCGCCTTTGAGCCACAGCTACCTGGCTCGGTCCGAGCCATTGCGCTTCACGACTGAACCCTGATCGCCTACTGTGCGTCTTTGAGCCACAGCTTTCGGTTTCAGTCCAAGCCATTGCGCTTCGCGACTAAGCCTTGACGTAGCCACTGCGTGCCTCTGAGCAGCAGCACTTCGTTTGATGTCATAGCCCTAGCGCTCTCGACAACAAACCCACCAGCAACGGCGTCTCCTGGACCAGCCGGTGAGCCTGAGGACCAGCCCGGCTGGCACTTTGAGTACCAAGGACCTGCCCTTGATTGCCCCCCCGAGTTGTGGGACCCCCATAGTGGTCACAGTGGTGGACCCTGCAAGCCTCGAAGGTCACCCAAAGCACTAACAGTCGTGGTGCGCGAGCCAAGCAATGGACCAGCCTGCTGAATGGCCACCGGAGCACTTGCTGGAGCCAGCAAGAATGAAGTATGGCCTAATGCTGGCCACAGGACAATTGGGGTGGGAGGCCACACCGGAGGTGGCCGGGCGCCTATGGCGACGGTTGAGGGACCGCATGGCCTCGTGTGACCTTGACGTGGTGAATCTGCATGGTTGCAGGGCATTGTGCCGGTTCATGTACACCGAGCATGGGTTTGCCAAGCCCACCATGCATGATGGGGGGAGCCGCGTGCACTACCGGGATGTTGCCACAGACCTGTGGGAACGACTTGCAAACCGGAACCGTGGCCGGCCAGGCAGTCGTCGGCCCGGTGCTATTTCCGGGTGGCCGTCAATTGTGAAGACAGCAGAGCAAAGGGACGTTTGGTGTGAACTGGTGCGTGCCCTACCTCTGGTCGACGAGTGGCCGTTCTGGACTGGGGACGTGGTGTATCCCACCCCTACCATGGGTTACTTCTATGACAAGGCTATTCGCCATGTGACGCCTGGCCCATATCTGTGGCCCCAAGCGACAAGTGGGCCCAAACCACTCGTGAGCGACCTGTTGCCAAGCCCCAAGGCGCGCGCTAGCGGTCGGCGCAACTTGTTGCTGCCTGAGGCTGCGGTCCAACGTGCGTGTGTCACTGTCACCCAGACACGGCAAGATCGCTTTGACCAGGCGTTGCTGCAAGCCGCCCATGGGGCAGCCCGCTGCCTCACGATTGCATGCCAAGGGCTGCAAGAGCAGCGCCGAGAACCATTGACTGAGGACAGCCTGGTGGCAGCATACACGCTGGGCCGCCACTTCGCGAACAGCATGCGGGTGCCTATGCAAGACTGCAACGAGCTCTTGCTGCGTTGCAGCCCCTTTAGCCCAGAGGTGCCAGACAGTCATCCCGGTCGTCTGCATGCGGCCGTACGGGTTATGGACAACGCATGGAGGGATGATGCAGGGCTTGAGATGCTGCAGGTACTAGTGGAGGAGATGGAGGCGGCCGGTGTACAGCCAGCATACACCCAACGATTAAGTCCAGGAGGGCACCCCCGAGGTGACCCAAGTGACTCCACGTCCTCTGCCGTAGCGCAGGGGGTTGGAGCGGCGGTGCGCATGGAGGAGATGGAGGCGGCCGGTGTACAGCGACCATGCACCCAACCTTTAAGTCAAGAAGGGCACCCCCGAGGTGACCCAAGTGACTCCACGCCCTCTGCCGTAGCGCAGGAGGTTGGAGCGGCGGTGCTCATGGAGGAGATGGAGGCGGCCGTGTACAGCGACCATGCACCCAACCTTTAAATCAAGAAGGGCACCCCCGAGGTGACCCAAGTGACTCCACGTCCTCTGCTGTAGCGCAGGAGGGTGGAGCGGCGGTGCGCATGGCAAGAGACCCCTCAGGCGATGAGTCTGTGACTCCCACTTCGTCCTCCCTGGCACAAGGGCGTGGTCCCCCGGCAGGTGCACATAGGGTGGAGACTGGTGAGGTGTTAAGTCCACCTGCCCCCCCCCCCCCCCCCAGGTGGTGCGAACGACTCCGCGGCATGTGTTGAACGTGGAACACCGGACCCCTGGTCCCAGGTCTGCCCCGCCGATGAGTCACACTCCCCGGCCCCCCACCCTGTGTGTCTGACACCGGCGGCTAGTGATGGAGGGGTGGCGAGTTCCTTGAAGGAGTCTCCTGTACCACTTGCACAGAAACCCAAGGAGCCAGCTGCTGTGGACTGCAGTCCTTCTAGCACAGGCACTGTGGCGACAGTGAAGGCCTGCAGTCAGTCTAGTGCGGATTCAGGGTACACCCCGGTTGAACACCCTCGTTCATTGGCGACAGTGAGGGCTTGCAGTCAGTCCAGTGCAGAGTCAGCGACCACCCCGGTTGCACACCCGGTTCTGTGGGACAGAGCCCACGGAGCAAGAAGCGCCCAGGGGTTCCCCCACCAAGTAATGGGGCTGCCGTGAAACGTGGCAAGAAAGAGCAAGGCACAAAGACAACGGCGATAGATCCAGATGCTATGGCATTGGACCACGTGGACAAAAAGCCCAGCAAGGCCGAGGTTGGCAGAGTCCTACCAACGGCAAGGTGCTTGAAGCTTCGCATTCTTCCCGACCAATACGTTGCCGGGGCATGTTTCTACTATGCCGTGGGCCAAAGCCTGCATGCTATCACCAGCAACACCCCGTTGGACGGCGCATCGCTGCGGGCAAGGGCCATCGCCGTGTTTCGCGACATGTGTGGGCTTTCAATTCAAGAGTCTTCACTATCTTTGAACCGGGATCTTGAGAAGGACACATGGCGTGGCCGGCCCCAAGGGGAAACGGCTGACCACTTTGCTGCCTTGGCGAAGCACGTGGACGGTAGTGTGGTGTTGCTGCGATCAGACAGGTACCACATTGTGACGTCAGGGTTTGGGATCGACAGCGCGTTGACATCCGCTACTGCTTGGGTGCCTGGACGGGAGCATCCGCTGCACTACCGTGACTGTGGGGATATGGAGGAGCAGTGCCACCGGGCGACATTGGTGGTTATTGCCGAGGCGGAACGAGATGGTGTCAAAGGAGGTGGTCATTTCCGGGGTGCAGTCTTTGACCATTCGCTGCAGGTAGCCCCCTTTTGCACGTTGCACGGGATGATGGGCATCTTGGCATACAAGCGTGGGCCGGTTGGGGGGGTTAGAGCGTGGCATTTGCAACTAGGGGTTGGTGGTATGAAGGGCCACACCAATGCAACAGACTGCCGCCGCACTCGTCTAGTGCAACGGACACACAACTACAAGCCACTGGTGACCCTGGTGAACAAGATGGCAAGGCAGATGTTGCCTGATTGGTTCACATGGACCACCATGCAATTGTCTTGCAATGTGCTCACAAAACCGCATCAGCATGTGCATGACGCGTCCCCTTGGTCGGCAGTGTTTTCCACCGGCCAGCACACACGGGGACACATATGGGTGGAGGTAGGTGGTGTATGCAATGGTCGGGGTGGACGGAGATGTAGTATGGAATGCTTGGATGGTGTTACACGGGTTGGCGCCACGTACGATGTATGCCAGCAACCGGTTCTCGTGCGTACGGGTGCATGGCATGGCACTTGTTCTTGGCACGGGGAGAGGAGGTTGGTGGTGTTGTACTCCCGTGGTGACTGGCGGACACTCCCGCTGCGGGACCGTGCATTCCTCAATGAGATCGCTTTCCGCTTACATGCAGGTGCATAGTGGGCCACTTGGTGGAGCACCGCGGCGACCATGGGGAACGGAGAATCCACATGGGTACAACTGGTGTTGGTTGGGTACCACGCTGCAGTGTCTGTTGGTGGCGTCGAGTGGACATGAAGGACAGCACGCAGGATGCCTGGACGAGGAGGGTGTCTGGGGACCATTGTGGCAGGGTGTTGTGGCACATGGAGGAGGTGGTGCATACAATCCACAGGACATTGCTGAGAGGCTGGCAATGGAGGATGCCATGTGTGAGACGGTGTGCCGATGCAGCGGGCGATGCAAGTGCAAAGCACCTGCACCAAAATTCCAATGGATGCGGCAGGCGGAGATGCCCGAGTGTTGGAAGTACATGGTGCCCAAGCTCACGGCCGTTGGGGTGGTTGCTCTGTCATGTTGTTTGTCGTATGAGCAGTTCTGGCAATACTGTGGTGCCTGTGGGGTGAAGGTTCTGCGGGAGGGGGGGGAGACAGCCATACCAGCGCAGATATTGCATGTGACGAACCAGGGACAGAGTGTGCGACAGCGTGTGAAGGAGGGAATGAAGGGGAGACCGGTTGGGTTACCTGACAACCCCCCCCCGTGTCCGTGTGGGGGTGACGTGAGGGAGGCACCAATGTATACATCGGTGGTGTACAACGAGGTCCACAACCAGCAGGAGTACAAGTTGGTTGTGGACCATGAGTTTCTCGATTGCCTGGGGTGGCAATGGTCCTTGCATGCCATGGTGTTGCACATTGGAGCGACGAGGGAGGAGGGTCACTTTGTGGTGCATGTCGTTTTCAACGACAGGTGGTGGTTGTGTAACGACACCACGGTGAAGGCCATGAGTCCCCCCCCCGACCCGCGAAAGGCGACGCTTCTGCTATACAAGCGGAAACAGACATATTTGGTTGTACCAGACATGTTGCAGCGTGCCTCCCAACGGACAGGACCGCCGGCCCCTGGTCAGACACGGGATGCCCGGAGCGTACCTACTGACACCTCGGTGCCAGCCATGGCGCTAGCACCAGGTGAGTCCCCCCCACTCCTCCTTCAACACAGGGTGCATCAAGGGTGGGGTACATCAGGAACAGGCCTATGCATGCCCAGAGCGTGCCTATGGGCGCCTCTGTGCCAGCCATGGCGCTGGCACAAGGCGCACCCCCCCCTTCCCCAACTGCAACACAGAGTGCTTCAAAGGTAGGGGACATGAGTACGCATGCCCAGAGCATGCCCAATGAGATGTGTGTGGCTGCCTCGGCGCCGCTACAGACGTCCTCAGAATTTGTTGAGGCAGTGGCACAGTTGCTGCAGAAGCGCAAGGTGCGAGTGGCAAGGCATCTGAGAGTGCGTGTTGAAGCACACCAGATGCAACTGAGAGCACGGCATGCAAAAGAGTGGGATGCGCGGCATGCAGAGCATGGCATGTCACAATCCTCCGTGGCACAATCAGTCGAGCAAGACATGTTGAGGTCTGTTGCATTGGCCGCATCGGGGAAGGACGCATTGTGCGTGTTGATGCAGGCCACTCCCATGCAACTGGACAGTGGTCCAAAGACACTACAAATGTTTGTAGCCGCCCATTGGCAGTATCAGTTCACGACAAGTGGGGGTGTTGAGTGTGTGTGTTGTGCGTGGGCAAATGTGTTTGGCATTCCTGGGGTGGCGCGTCCCCCTAAGAAAAGTGAAGCCCTGGTATTGGGAACATAAGCTGTAGGGATGCGCATGAAGACCTCCGGCCCAAAAACGTGGCGGAAGGAGGTGTTGGAAAGCCACTTGGGGTTATCACGTGGCACAACATCAAACCGAAAGAATCTGCATAGGCCAGGGCACCACCACCGATTGGCTGAGGACAGTTTCAAGCTGCATTGTGCAGAGCGGTATCGCGCATTGTGCCCCACTGCTGCTGCCACAGCTGTGGTGGTGGGAGCGACCGTTGTGTTCGTCAGGGGGGAAGCCATGGACATTGGTGTGGCTACGTCGGATGCTGAGGCGGCCATTCTGTCACGGTTGGTTGAGTTGTATATTGGGTTATGCATGTGCACTTCCGTCCGTGCTATAAGTGAGCGCATTCTTCTGCACTGTTCTCTGACATCTGCCCCTGGGCACCATGCATCACGGCGGTGGATAGTTGAGAAGGCTATTGCAGCAATGCATGATGCCATGCAGGATGAGGTGACACACACCTTATTCCTGGCAACGTTCATTGCAGTGTTGCTTGACGGCTCGGATAGGCAGAGGCATCGCGTCAATGAGTACGCCATTCTGCTTATTTTCCCGGGGACTGGCCCTGGGGGCATGTGTGAGGTGTTCCTTGGGGTGGTGGATGTGGCCTGTGGTGATGCGCATGAGATTGCAACACAGTTGGAATGCGTTCTGCTGTCCTGGATTCCTGACCGCGATTGGTGGGCAAAGAGGGTAGTGACCTTTGCAGTGGACGGGGCTTCCAACCTTGGTGTGCGGGGTGCCAGTGCGCGGCAGCTTGTTGATGTCTCTGTCATTGAGAGCAATGTGTTTGCCTTGATTGGGAAGTTGTTGGTGTTGATGACACCCTTGGGTGAGCCGTGCCATGTGTTGCAGCGCAAGTTGGGTCTTGCGCTGGAGGCTGCCGGCGCGACCCATGTTGATTACATGGCGGCCGTCGATCGGCAGCGAGGCTTGTACAGTGGGGCACGGCAGTGGAAGGAGTTGCAAAAGTGTGTGCAGAAGCATGTGCAGGATAACCGTAGTGGCTTGCAACTGATCCCCACAAGTCATCGCATCAGGTGGTCACAGGCAAATGCACGGCGCAACACTGCTTTTTTGGCCAATGTCCCCTGGGTGGCACGACACTTGGATTCCAAGGTGCAGCACTCTACCAAGGAGGAGGATGTGTGGGAGGACTGGCATGATGCCACTTTGCTTGCATGGGGGGTGGTTTATGGGGACATCTTGCATGGCATGCGGTGTTTTAACAGTGTGGCACAACTGCGCGCGCCCACAGGTGCACACTTAGCCACTGCCACAGGTATGCTACAAGCCCGGTTGCAGAAGGTGGCTTGCGAGGAGGGTCGAGGGTGGTTGCAGTTCAAGGAGCAAACTGCGACCGGTGCATGGCATGGTGTGCAGTTGGTGCAGTTTGATTCAGGTGGGCAGAAGTGTGTAACAACCCCTCCTTTTCCTGGCGTTCAGGCGCGTGCAGTAACTGATGCGTTGCTTGCAGGCATCAAGGAGGGGCAGGCAACCATTGACCCCAGGGGGGTGTTGGAGTGCGCAGTATTGTTGGACCATGGCCGTTTCCTTGGCCTCCCGGTCAATGAGCGTGCTGCATATGGGGTAGAGCAGTTGCGTCAGTTTATGGCTGCACACCAAGAAGAGTTGTGCGCGGCACATGTGAACTGTGACCGTGCCTTGGTAGAGTGGCCAGACCTTAAGGAGCACATGGTGCAGCACTTTGCAACTGTGCAAATGTCCAAGATGTGGGAGGCATTGGCACCCGAAAGGGCACATGCACAGTGGGTCAATGTGTGGCGCGTTCTCGCATTATTGCGAACGTATTGCCCCGCTGAAGCTGCAGTAGAGCGTGCCATCTCTTTGCGTGGGAGGTTCTGCAGCAATATGCATGACATTGTGGAGACACATGTCCTCAGCATGTGCATGGCATTGCATTCCAACTTGCCCTCTTTACAGCAATGGGCAAAGGGACAAGGTGTTGCAGTGGCACGCCACTTGGCTGCCCGTGCACGCTTCGATCTGCACCCAAGACAGAGGCTTTCAAGGAGGGTAAGTGAAAGAGAATCTCTGGAAGCTGCGATGCTGCAGTGTCTACAAGGTAATGAAGCAGTGGCTGATGATGGTGACAACCTGCCCTTCTTTGGAGGGCCGGGTACACCACTAGTATCCACGGCCCCCTCAGGAAAGGGTACAGAACGGCACCAGGCTGATGTGGTACGCACTGTGGCACCAGATGGGACCCCTGACTCGCATGCTGGCAACCACGACTTCATCGCTTTTCGCAGAGGTATGGAGTGTGCCACATGCAAGAAGGAGGTTCGCATCTGGTGCAATACATGTCTAGTGTGTCATGCATGCTTTTGCGCAAGCCCGCGTCCTTGTGGGGACGTGGTGGTGAATGTTGTAGGTGATGTCTGTGATGAGGGGGAGAACAATAGTGCAGACGAATTGGCCACAACGCGCAAGCCAAATAAGGGGCGCAGTGTGGCTAGGATGCGGGCGAAGTTGGCAATGGCAATGCAGAATGGCAGGGTGCGTGATTGGACGAGGGTGGCGTTGGTGCATTGTCTTGATGTGCTTGGTGTGAAGGTGGCAAGTAACAACACTCGGCGGGAACTGCGGGACCTTGCTACGCAGCACGCATTGCCATTGTTGGAAGAATGGGATGCGTTTGTGCCAGACACGGACCGTGTCACGCGTTCTGCGGCACCACCAAGCAGCTCCCAGCCCAGTTGCTCGCAGCCAGTGGATGACATGGATGGACTCATCGATGAATGAGAGGATGCCCACGTATTTGCATGTGCCTTTTTGTTGTTGTGCGCTCTCTTTGAAGATTTTGCCCATTTTCCGTGTTGCAACATTTGGTGTTCTATGATGTACCATGACCATTTTATGTGTGGATCCGAATTTAACTGATGCCAATTGCCATGGTCAAGATGCTATCTGTTGAGATTTCTGCCCCTTTCCCTGTTTGGCACATTTCCCCCACGTTACCCATTTGGTTTTCAGTGCTATGTATGGCCGTTTTGTGTGGTGGTCGTTCAATTTTCCCAGTTATCGTGCTCCCACATTTTCCCCTTTCCCCTTTCCCCTTTCCCCTTTCCCCTTTCCCCTTTCCCTTTCCCAAAGTGTATTTTTCCTTGGCCACTTTTGCTGCTCACCCATTTTCCCCATTGCCCCGTTGTGGTGCTCAAAGTGGTTTTTATTTTTGTGTTGCCATGTTTCTGATTGTCACAGGTGCTGTCTGCTGTCAACAACAGGTGTGCAATTGTTTTCCAAACGGGGGGGGGTTTGTGTGTTCTGTTTTTTGTGGCGCCTTTTTTCCTTGGGGGGGGGGGGATGGAAGGCACCTGATAGTGGGGGGGGGGGATGGGTGGGTCAAGGGGGGGGGGTTGCTGTGAAGAATTTGGTGTGGACAACGGCAAGGGTGGGGGGGTGATTTAGGGCCCAATTTCCTCTAGACATTAGACCCCTAGACCCACTTCCAATAGACAAGAATATCAGACATCTTCTTGGACAGACCCCTTATCAACAACACCCCTTATCAGACATCAGACATCAGACTTTATACACAATCCTGCCGGGGACCATTGGCGCCGTGTGAGCTGGCAAGGCGGCTGCATGAGGCCTGTTGGCCTTGTGCCACTTGCGCTGGAGGCGTCCTCGCCGGTGCTGGTGGGGGTGTCTGCGTTTCGTGCGCCTGGGGCATCCCTACTGGTACTGCTAGAGGTGTCAGCGCCACCTGCGCCTGAGGTACACGCGCCGGCAGTGCTAGAGGCGCCAGCGCGACCTGTGCCTAAGGCACCTGCCGATACTCCTAGAGGCGCCGTTGCCACCTTTGCCTGAGGTATCCCCACCGGTGCTGCCAAAGGTGCCGGCGTCACCTGCGCTCGAGGCATCCCGCTAGCATTGCTGGAGGTGCTGGTGCCACCTGCGCCCAAGGCATCCTCGCTGGCACTGCTGGAGCTGCCGTTGCCGTGTGCGGCGCTTGTGCTCTAGGCATCGCATACGGAAAGGCACCGGCTCCACGGACGAGCGGATGATGGTGCAGGGGGTGCGTTGGAACCAAGGATGTTGGGGTTGGTGGAGGTGTTGTTGAGGGATGGGATGGTGAGCGTGCTGGTGGTGGAGGTTCTGATGAATAGCCGGATGAGCCGGGTGGTGCTGGAGGAGGTGCGTCGCAACGGGCCCCATCGGGGGTAGATGCCGATGGTGGTGATGGTGAGGGGCCATGTGAGGCAGAACCGGCGCACGTAGGGAAGCCCACGGGTGGGGGCGCGGGGAACATGTGCATATGCATCCTAGCCTCCAGCCCCACCCATCCCGCCGCCGGTCCCACGGCTTGCCGCCCACGTTGCTGGTCGTCCAAAGACCCTAGTCCGCCTGGAGGTGGTGGAGCAGCCTGTGGAGGATGCCGACCCCAAAGGGCACGGCGCCCGCCGCAAACAGCACCTGCATGCCAGGTGCGTTCAGCGGTGGGGGGTCATTGACCAGCACACGCCGCAAGTAGAGGCTGACGAATCGGTCCCATCCATTGTCCCATGCCCGACGACCGGCGTCCAAGCATGCCTGGAACGCGGCATACGTGTGTTGCCTGTGCCCGATGTGGTCAAATGTTAGATGACGTTCTGATCTATGGTTTAGCTCTATTTGTGGTGTGCGTGTGTTTGTGCGTGTAGTGTGCATGTGTGTGTGTCTTGGTGCCGGGCAATTTTTTGCATTTGAGCCTGCAGGCTAGCAGTGGGTCGCACGTAGAGTCGATCTCCGTGATATCTAAGCATAGACCCAGCCAGCAAATATGTCGATGACAGATTTCGCGGCATTTGCCATGGGCAGTATTTGCTCCACTTTTATCGACTCGGTTCCCCTCATCGAAACACGGGCAACGTCAACGGTCCAAATGGCGTTGTCGGTTTTTCTTGACAGGAGAAAGGAATGGGAGGACACATTTGTCAAGAAATTTGGGGTACCAGTGGATAGTGACGTGGGACTACCAAAAATGATCGGAGCTTTTTGCGTCATGGCGCACTATGGACGTGGAGGGAGTGGGTTTCGTGAAGTGAGCGCCGCCCCAGAGCGCCACACCAGAGTTGCAGGAGTTGAAAAAGCTGGTGGAGGACCAACATATGGCAATTGAGGGGCTGCGCAAGGAGGTGGCGGAGGTGAGTGCGAAGTCCCAAGCCGCGGCTAAGAGGAAAATGGCGGGGGTGCCCCCGTTGTGCAAGTTTGAGTTGCTGAAAATTAGAGAACTGGCTGCCAAGCCCCAGCGGGTCTATGCCAGCCTGTTGGCACTGTCCACGTTGCTGTGGCGCAGAGAGGTCCCGGCCCACGAGTACGTGTCACGCTTCCGAGATAAGGAGAAGTTCACCGATGCGACGCTGGATGATTTGGCACCTGTCATGGACTCTGATGCAGCAGACACCGAGGTGTGGTGTCCGCAATCCATGAATGATGAGGAGATCCACAGGCTAAGAACCTTCGTCCTGGTGGTTTGGAGGTTCACGGTGACGTTCCTATCCGCATACCGCGGTAAGAGGGGTCTTGACCCCAAAGGGCGGCCAATCCACAGGAGACGGAAGAAGAGGACCCCGGACTGCCCGCGAGATTGCATGGTTGTACGGGGGCCGCGGAGGAAGAGGTGGTGGCGCGTAGGTTGGTGGCCATTAAGGCCAAGTTCTGGGTCGAAGGACACCGCAAGTCGTACATGGTGAAGCCGGGTGCAGAGCCGATGGATGTTACGTGCGCGCCGGTGACAACGTGTGGTGCGTGCAAGAATGTGGGAAAGGGCGTGAAGCACCACTGGTTTCACGAGTGCCGTGGTTTCGACTGATGGGGTTGCTGCCCAGTCAGGCACGCTGAGCCCGAGTGCCGTACGTGCGTGGTGGTGTTACAACCGGATGACTTCCGGGACGGTGACAACGTGGTCTGGCGTTTGGTATAGGCATCATGGCAGCAATTGTGGAAGGAGGATGAGATACCCTCCGTGGACGCCCTGCAAACGTCCTCTTGGGCAAAGAGCACCATGGGTACGTCAAGGATTGCATAATTGCCCGCCCCGCCTGCCCGTCAAATGAAAATAAACGTGTTTATTTGTTTATTTTGTTTATTTTGCCGTTTTGGCCCCCTTTGGGCTGTTTTTCTTTTTCTTTTTGTGTTTTTTTGTGGCCACAACCGTGGCCCACAACTCTTGCCCAAGAGGATTGCCACAACCGCAGACCTGTCTTGATGCGCTCTAAATAATCATGTGCACAACCTTGTTGAAGAATGCAGCCACGCGACCCCAGACCCTTGACCATGCAGTTGATAGACGTGCTCGATGGAGTTCTTATTGCTTGCTCTTGGGTGCTATTCTCTTGGTTGCTCTTTATTGCTATAGACATTGCTCTTTTTTTTTTAGTTTGTATGTGGACAATGGTTCCACAATGGTTGCAACTCATAGAGACCCTTCTGCTTAAAATTTGTTGGAGACAAGGCAAAACATACACTTTTGGTGAAAAAAGGGTGCAATCATGGGCAACGACAAATGGAAAATGTATATACCTCTTCTTCATGGGCTCAAGGGTTTGGGGTTGAGGTTTTCGCTAGGCAGAGGGGAACGGGGACTGTGGAAGGATTCTTGCGCAGGGGTGTGGGTTTCAAGGCCCAGAGGAAAGGTTGTCCAGGGGAGGTGCTTGTTGGAAGACCAGTGCAATTATGTCATCTTTCTCTCTCATTCTAGCCTCTTCTTATGCGTCCACTTTGGGTACGGCGCGTAGATGGGGGCGAGTGGGTGCACCTGAACTCCGTCGCTGATGCAGTCACTCACTTGAAGACCCATAGCACGGACATCTTCCACACCCAAGTCACCCGGGCTGCTAGCAAAGGCGGCACGGCCAAGGGCTGGGAGTTCTCCTTTGAGGATCCCCAAGCCGATCCCCGTCCGACCTCTGCGGCCTCCGCCCCCCGCCGTTCACCTACATCTATGTCGTCCTTCTTCTGCCCAACGTCTGCGCTACCTGCGTGTGCTTGTTGTGGCGACAAACCGGACAGGGATGTCACCACATGCACCAATTGCAAGCACAAGGTGCACGCCTTGTGCACGCAAGGTGGCCGCTGCTTTAAATGTGTGTGCCGTGTGTGCAATGAACCTCCCGGAGGGGACATGCGGGCATGCAAGACATGTGTGCACCGCGTGCATACCACGTGTGCAGTGCACATGGCCTTTCATGTGGAGGTGGTCTGCAAGCAACCATCCAGAGCCCATAAGGAATTGATAGCAGCCATCCAGAGCCCATCAGGAATTAACAGCAACCATTCGGAGCCCATCAGGAAATAACAGCAACCATCCAGAGCCCATCAGGAATTAACAGCAACCATCCAGAGCCCATCAGGAAATAACAGCAACCATCCAGAGCCCATCAGGAAATTACAGCAACCATCCAGAGCCCACGAGAAAATAACAGCAACCATCCAGAGCCCACGAGGAAGTAACAGCAACCATGCAGAGTGCATGAAGAATTATCAATGTCTACAAAACCATGCAGGAAATAAACGTCAACAACGAAGCAAAAAAAAACCAATGAAAATTAACAGTCACACAAAGTGCAGCCATACACAAGGTTTTGCAATAAAGTAACTACAAAACAATAGAAAGCATGCAATAGTATGTACAAAACCTCCAAAGTGGGCCCCACCTTTTCTATCAAATAACCCCAAAAGGCTTTTGCCATTGGTATGTGTAAAATGAAACCCAAAAATGAGGGGAAAAAAACAAAAAAAAGGTTTTCCTTGATGTGCCCGTCGACCCGTCAACACCCTTGTTGACGGGCGTTTATGCGATCCCTAGGGTACGTACTTTACCCACTACCGGAAGCTGGCCCTCTGGGTCGGCTACACGCCGGTCGCCGAATTGGAAACCAAAGCATGCAAATACCTGTTCCACCTATGGGGACTGGAGTATTTCATGAGCTTCCTCCGGGGAGCGGTATCCGCGCTGCGGGCATTGGAGGAGATTGGTTGGCTACCAGAGTTCATCAACGGCAGGGTTTGGAGATGCGCAAAGTGGGGGACGTCCCAGGCTGTGGCGCGTCCATACGCGGGACCGGAGTAGCTCAGAGCCTTTGCGATGGCGTGTGATGGAAGGGCATAGTGGACGGTGTACGGCATGGCCGTACTATCGTTCGCCCGCCTGCTCCGGGTGGGCGGGGCGGCCCCCATCCGGCGGGGAGAGTCCTGCTGTCGGGGACTCGGGTTTGACACCGTTAAGTTTGACCCACACTTCGTCCGGCGGAAGTTGAGGTTCTACGGGACGGCGTGGCGGCGGTGGTTGGGCGATGAAGGATCCACGTCCGCGGTCCCCGTGGCACACTTGTGCTCACAAGGATCCGCTTTCCTCCAGATGGTCATGGCGGCAGCCCTCAGCGGCCGCGCAAACACCCATGCGAGGTGGCACACGTGGAGGCGGGGGGAGTTCGGCGGCCCTGCGCTGGTTGGGGCTGCCGGTCGAATGGCTCGCCTGGTGGGGTCGTTGGATGTGTGAGTCGGTGGCGGCCCACTACGGCGATGCCCCGGACGACTTCGTCGTGGCCGACAACGTGGAGCTGCCGTTGCCCGGTACCCGGGGTGGGGGGGGGGGGCATGGAGTGGAGAGAGTGGAGAGTTGTGTCCCTTAAAGACATTTCCTGGGCGAGCTCTTGGCTCTCCGCGTATAGGACAGGGACGTGGGGCCGGAAGAAGAACTCGGGATGATGGCGCAGTGGAGATGGAGACGCTGAGTCCTGGGCAGGTCCCAAATAGCGTGGGATGGGGCCGGAGCAAGGGGGAGGCCAGCCCGCGAGACGGGGTGGTGAGGAGGGGCGTGGAGAGCGACCCACCGCGGGTGAGAGCGCAAGGATCCCAAGTGCCCCTCCGGCTTTTTCGGCTGTTGAGGGGTGCTCACCTTCTGAGCGGAGTGGTGGGCACAAGGGGGGGGGGGTCATCGACGTCGATGCTCAGCCACCCCCCCCTTCGGCAGTCACCTCGTCTATTCGGTGACTCCGCATTGCGGCAAACAAGACGAGTGCGGTCGCGTCTGTTTTGGGAAAGAGGAAGGCAGCAGGCCCAGCGAGGCTTGTGGGTGCGGCTGCCCGCGCGGCAGTCTCCCGCCGGGTCCGAGGTGGGTCGGTGGGCTCGGGAGCGCTTGCGGTGCGGTGATTGGGATTTGTGGCTTCGAAACCAACATGCATGCTTACCTAGGGCCCCGCCGGGGTTGTTGGAGAGGTGCCTAATCCAGTTCCTGGAACGGGAGGTTGAGGTGGCTAGGGACCTCCGCCAGCCGTAATTCTTGCCCCGATCATGGCAGCTTTGTCCTCCTTGGATTCGGGAGTGTGGGAGTCCTTGCTCTATGATTCCACGTCACTGAAGTTGCTAATGCAGCGCATCACGCAGGAGGTGTTGCGCAGGGATTTGGTGGCGGTGGGGAATATACCTATCCCGGCCGATATTTGGGAGAGGCATGTGCCGGGTTCTTTTGATTCGGTAGCGAGTCGCCATTTTTCTCGTGTTGGGCCCCTTCGGACGGCGGTGGTCATGTGGCGTGCTCTGAAAAGCCAGAACCTGTTGTTCCCCCTCCCGCCGGGGTCACCAGGTCCAAACAGGGGTGTTTTTGCCATTCCTAAGACGCTTGAGAAATGTAGCCTGATGGTTAATATGTTACCGGTGAATAGGTCGATGCCAGAGAAGCCGGAGAAGTTTTCGCTACCGTCAGTGGAGGTCCTAGCCCTCTTGGCGCAGGTCGCACAGCAAGGTTCGTCGTTCTTCCTTCCCTCCTTCTCTGATCGGGCCACGTGTCTCCGGCCGGTTTGGGAGGTGTTGGGGCTACCGGGGGGGGGGGGGGGGGATGAGGGGCTGTGTATGTGCCATATTGACCCTAGCAATTGTTTTTGGTCGCTGCACCTCCCTGATGCGGTCTAGGGCGCCTTCCGTGTTTCAGATGGCAAGGGAGGCGTTTTGTCCTTCAAATGTTTACCTTTTGGATGGAAGTATGGTCCAATTTTGTGCCAGAAAGTCTTGGAGAGGTTAATAGAGGAGATTGGATTGGTGAGCGTGCTTGTATTAATCTACATCGACGATGTGCTCATTGTGGGACGGGGTAAAGCGCGCGTGCATGTACAAGCTTGGCGTGCGGTGGAGGCGTTGCGTGCAGTGGGTGGGTGGGGTTATAAGCCCCAAGAGCACACTGGGGCTGGTTACACACCTGGTGTGGCTTGGGAAGGACGCAAACTTGGGTGGGGGCAGCTTGCGGACGGCGGGAAATACCTGGGCTGCGCTAGTGGCGCACTGACTGCCCTTGTCCGTTGGAGGTTGTAGTGTGCGGCGCTTGCAACAGTTTTTGGGGCGTGCGCGGTGGCTTTGCAGACCTAGCTTTGGACATAGCCCCCATTTGTCGGGCGTCTGGGCCCATGTGTTGTGGGGACCCCCCCACCTGTAGTTTACCCCTGTCAAGTTACTACGATCTATGTGTGTGGTGTGTGTGCTGGCGTTGCCGGGTTGGTGTGTGGTGTCCCTTCTGCAGGTGGTGAGTAGACAGTTGGTGTTTGTGTCCGCGGATGCTGCACTTGACGGAGGGGTGTACCGCTTGGGGCTTTTTTCACTCGACCTTGGATCGAGGTCGGCGGTGCCACCTGAACAGCCGCCGAACCAGCAATGTGCGGAGGCGAGAGCCCTCTTGTGGGGCTCAAAAAATTTATTTTAAATGTTGGGATGAGAGAGGCGCATTTATTTGGGGATAATGCGGCGGTGCTGGTCCAATTCCTCAGGTGTCAGGTGAGTGTGGGAAGGGTTTACCACCAGCGCTTGCTGAAGAGTTTCATGTACCTCTGGGCCTCTTGCCCGGGCTTTACCGTGTATTGCCACTGGGTGCGACCCCATCAGCAGACTACATGACCGGTTTGGTGGGAGTTTGGCCTTGGCACGCGAAGTTGTGACGTGTAGAGTAGGCGATCTATGGGCTTTTCCGGACCGCCAGAAAGTTTTTTTATGGACCCTAGGCGTCCCTATGGGTCCATTTGTGCTCCCTCACTCTTGGCGGTCCGGCCTCCGATCAAGTGCTCTCGAGGAAGGGGCGGAATTTCATGAGGTTGACCTGCAATACCGCATAGAGGAATCCATGGGAGTCATGACCTAGGGTCTAGGCTTGGTTGTGTGTTGCCTGCCTGTGGCCTTGTGGTGCATGACGGTGTGCCCGCGTCCCAGTTTTTCTCTAATCCCGTCATGACGAGGAAGAAGGGCAAGCGCCGCAACAGGGGTCGGCGCACGCACCGGCGCTCCCCGGCGGCGGTCGCCCGGAGGCGAATGCGGGGCGGGAAGCGGCTGGGTAGAGCCCTCCGCGGGCTGCTTGCCTGTCGTCCGTGTGCTGCTGGCGTCGGCGGTGAAGATCTTCTTCCAGGTCGACATCCCGGAGCCCCTTGCGCTGGTGGTGTTGCGGGACGCTGCGTGCGACATCGCGCGGCGCCTGCACGGCGAGCTTGCCCAAGCATTCTGCCCGGAGGGCACCCCCAATGTGCAGCCGGCGGGCTAGCACCACATGTGTTCGCACAAGTGGCGGGTGGTGTACGGGTTGGGGACGGTGTACTTGACCCTCAGCCGGCACAGCATGCAGCAGGGCAGACGGATGCCCTACGTGTTCGTGCAGGGGCCAGCAAGGCCGGTGGTGGGCGTGGCGCGCTTGTTCGACCCTTGAGTGGCTGTCAGTGTGGGTATGTGTTGCGCAAGGGATGGCATGAACCAGACCCACAAGGGCGCGGCACACTGTCGAGTTATTTGTCTGCTTTTGGTGTCTGTGCTTGTGTGCTTTCGTTTTTTGCTAAATCTTACATCACGTTCTGATCTATGGTTTAGCTCTATTTCTGGTGTGCGTGTGTTTTTGGTGTAGTGTGCATGTGTGTGTGTCTTGGTGCAGTGCAATTTTTTGCATTTGAGCCTGCACCCGTCCCACCCTATATGCTGAGAGCGCCTTCTATCGCCCTTTCGGGCTTCAGTGACATTTCCCCACGGGGGTGCGGCACACTGTCGAGTTGTTTGTCTGCTTTTGGTGTTTGTGCTTGTGTGCTTTCGTTTTTTGTTAAACACCATGTCCACCAGACGACGGGCCCGTCGTCAGAGGGTTGACAGCTCCACAGGGTGGGTTGGGACTGAAGGCAACGACATGTGACTTACGAGGGCTAGGCGAGCTACGGGGATAAGGGTCGGGGGGGATGCACCTTAGGTCGGCCCCATGTGATCTGGAGCGCCGGTGCCTGGAGCAGAGGGTCTGGGGCGGGCCCGGGAGCACGAGCACTCAGCACGACAAGTAGCACGATAGTCCCTCCCCCTTCGCATCTCCCACCCTTTCCCTCGCCACCCCGTTGTCTCTCCTTCCCACCCTTGTCCCTACGCCCCTGCTCCTCTCCCCCCCGCCCTCTCTTCGCGTCCCTCGCCCTGCCCCTCTGTGCCTCTGGTTGGCTCTGCCTCTCGCTGCATGACACTTAGCATGACACTTAGCATGGCAGCAGGTTCTTGTGCCCTCCCCGCAGGCCGACCTCTTGTCTTGGGCCCCCCGCCGCCCCCGGCCTATGTTGCCCCCCGCTATGGGTCGGGTGGGGGTGGGTGGGTGGGTGGGGGGACGCCTGCGCAGACCGCTGAGCCCTGGAGCTTCCCCATGGGGGGGCCACTGTTTGCACTCCCCGTCAGGGTGTAACGCTGTTGTACAGGCCGTCCATTTCTACGTGCCTCGTACAAATGGACAGGCTCCGTAACCAGCTTCCCCCACACCGGGGTCCGGTACAATGTGGGTCATTGGAGGAGCCTTTGTGGGGCCAGCGTGTCTCTTGCGGGCCCCGATGGACGGTGTGCCCTACCCGCAGCCCCTCACAGGACACGAACCGCAGTACGTGTCGTGGGGAGTGCGCCGTGTCAGGCCCATTGGCCACCCCCCCGGGCCGGTGCCACCGTGGGCCGCTGGCCTACAGTCCCAGGTGTATCCCGCCTTATTGCATACGGTCACCGGGGGGGGGGGGGGGGGGCTACCCCGCAGGTCAAGTTCCTTGCTGGCGCCCCCCAGTGGGGGTTGGGGGCTTGTTGTCTGGTTGGTGTGGTCCCTTTTGCCTACGGTGTCTGCTGCAGCTGCCCCCCCTTCCCCTGCCCCTGCACCCTCATCTTGGTCGCCCCTCCCCGGGGCGGGGGGGGGGGGGGGCACTTTGCACGGCAATAAGCACGACAAGTAGCACGACAACCTACCTGACCCCAACCCATCCCCAACCCTTTACAAGCCGCCCCTCCCCTACTCTTGCTGCGTGGTTGCGCGGCTTGTGCACCTACCGTTGTGTTTTTCTCCCGCTTGGGGGGGGGGGGGGGGGGCAAGCGTGTCTTGCGCCCTACCTTCCCATCCGTCAGCTAACAAGCATGTAGCGAAGCAATAAGCACGACAAGAAGCACAGCATTCTGTTGCTCCGCCCCTCCGTTGCCGTTGCCCGTGGCCACTCAATTTCTGGCTGCCCCCCAGTCGCCACTGTGCTCGGCCCTCCTTACCCCCCGGTGCCCTTGGTGGCCGGCATCCGTTGGTGTGCGTTCGCTTGACATGTTGGCACGTTGGCACGTTGTCGCCTTGTTGGTTGTTAGTGGGATTTTTTTTGGGGGGTAGGGGGGTCTTCAAGACCTCGTGTCCTATCTTCCCGCCCACACGACAATTAGCGAGCAAGTAGCGAAGCAAGTAGAGAGTAGGGCAGGTTCGGGTAAAAGGACACCACGGTTGCTAGCCAAGGTTCCTTCAACTGGTGTACCTTCATGCCAGTGGCTTCAAACTACTATGCGACATCAACGCTTGGTTGCAAATAGAGGGGGCCCACCACGAGTGTCTCCTTGGTCGTCACGTCCAACAGCACCATAAACAGTGCTAGCCTGCAACTTCCAAAGGGCCTTCGTCTCGGTCTGACAGTGGAGCCTTCACTTGCTTCGGCATCGCACCTTGTTCAGGGGTGTTGGGGTACGTGAGGCAACAGACGGCAGCCGTTGGGGCTACTCGACGGCTTTCTTGGGAGATGTATTGTTATGGGGAAGGAGAACCCGCGTTGGGCCCAGTGGCGTTTCACCCCAGCCATAGTAATGCGGCATCCCTATATCACCTTTTGATGTAGTTTAGATGGCGGGGGGCAGGAGGAAGAAGGGGCACTGTGGGGGCGGTGGGAGCAGTTCCACAGACTCCTTGTGCTGAACGACGGCGGTCACCAGAGGGCTGCTGGTCCCAGGACTCTTCATTAAAGAGCCACGGCGCGCGTAACCTGTTGCACACCGAAAATCTCGGTCAGGTCTTGTTTATGCGTATTGATTGGTGTGGAATAAATGTGGCCTTATGTGGGCAGCAGCAATCTTGGCAGGGATGGAATGTGCATTGCTTCCATATTTGGCTGTTGTTGCCGATTCATTCATTTATTGAAACATTCATCAAGGTGGAGCGCACAGCAAGCATGGGCTTTCTCAGAGCATCATCATCCCATCAAAAATCTTGACAACCAGCGCCAGAGATTTTGCCATTCATTCTAGGTGGCTTTCTACCCATGCTTGATTTTCGAGATGTTTTTTTTTGGCTGTATTTCTGTTTTTTGATACCCGAAGGAAACCCACACCAATCTTCATATCCGTCCCTATGCTCTGCATTTTGTCCTGACAACCTTCCTGTACAGCTTTGCCTCGCCCAAAATGCGCGGGCTGAGGCCTGGCGCGGCGTCACGAAGGTCTGCCGTATGGCTGCTGCTGTGCATGTGGCTCCCGTTGCTGTCCGCACACGAAATCGAAACCGCTCCAGTGCCCAGCAGCTTGGAGGATTATGTGGACGTATGCTGTGCATGCAACTGCTTTGCTGCACCTTGTTTTGCCTGGAGATGACGGGCGGCGGGTACACCGCAGCGATTGAGAACTATATCGCGGGGGAACCCTGGTGTGATAAATGCTGGCAGACGTCCTCCGTCCAACAGAATGTCGGTCGCCATCATTCCAGTTGTTTTACAGATAATGGAAGGTCGCTGATACTCCCATAAATGGTCTTGCTGACATCCCCGATTACAGTCAGAAATGTGGGCAAAACATTACTCACCACAGCATCCCGAATGCTTTGGGTGATTTCAGTTTCGCCCCAACACATGCACCTGCTGAGAGTGGCTTTGGGCAAGTGATGCCAATGTGGTACTGAGTCCATGGTCTTATCGCACCTCACCGCAGAGGATGGAGGGTCAAAGCTCCACTACAGAGCAGGACTCGGTAAAGCAGTATCATTGTCAGGGGACTGCTTTACTGGACTCAGGTGTGCAAATCACATACAGTGCCACACCACACATCCCAACCAATTCTGAATGCTACAAACAGAAAAAAGTTTTCTCAATCCTTGTCTGGCCCCATTAATGGACATTGTTGAATGATTTTTGAACCATGCCATCCGTACCACAACGATAGGGCTCCCTTTTACAAGCCCCAGCGGGTGAGAGGCCGTGGTCGCAGGACGGCATGCACCTGGCATGCGTTCGCCCACTGATGACTCAGGGGAGACTGACATGGGCGGTAATGGTTGTGGTATGGGAGGAGATCAGGTGATGCATGTATGCCTGGCATGCTCCTGTGCAGCACAAATGGGCACACGCATGAATGTCCTGCCGTGCCCCGGAGCTACAGGGCTTTTGGTGCTTTTCATGATCCAGCAGAGACAAATGGACGAGATTTGATGAAGAATTTGTACAGATCCTTTAATCGAATTGTGAGACACTTCTCAGGAGTACGCGGGGCTCGAGAGTTGCGACAAAGTTCCCGCCGCAGCTTGAGACCATGGGACCTTCCGTGAAATCAGTGCAGTGCTGCAAGGGGGACCGTCAGTGCACCGGGCGTGCGAGAGGCATCTTTTTCTGCCAAAATCCTCCAAGCCAACCCTCTACTGGGCAGCCAGTGTGATTCCTCCCCACTCCGGGACCCGGAGACGGCAGGGGTTATGCAGCCATTTCACGGCAGTGGTGTGAATTGGTGGCGGACCGGGGTGGACCATGGGAAATACGCTCCCCCTCATGTTTGGAAAAGTGTGGTCAGGAGTGGTTCATTGGGGCAACCTCAAGCCCCATCCGCATTGCAGGATTCGCACACCCTTTGGGCCCACATTGATCACGTGACGTCCCCATTCGGTGAACCAGAGCCGGTTGACGGGCTGCCCAAGAACTCCCGAGTCATCGGTGACATGGTGCTTGTGGTATGCCGTCGTCGTGTGTGGCTCTGCCTGGTGTGCTTGAATTGGTAAGGAGGAGGGTCCCCTGCCCCCCCCTCCCTCCACAGCCCCCCCGGGTCTGTCAAAAGTTCCTCAGGGAAAAGTTAAATTTTGTAAAGGGAAAAGGTTTTTGGGCCATTTTCGGGCACAAACCCTTTTAGATCTCAACCCCCCCGCCTTCTTAAAACAAGCCTGCCAACTCTGTTATGTTCCTGCTGTACACCGCTAAAGTCCCTTTACGTTTGACCGAAGTCGGCCAAGTGTAGGTGTGCTCCGCCTTGTTCTGTGTGCGTCGGTGCAATGAGCTATGCCGGATAGTCCAACTGCAGTGCTATGGTCCTATCGTGCCATACGTTGAGGTGGGCCATGCAACTGCACATCCCTGGCGTGGGCTGTCTGCACTTCACCCCGGGCCATGCAACTGCACATCCCTGGCGTGGGCTGTCTGCACTTCACCCCGCCTATGTCTTTCAGCCACCCTCTGGGTTGGCAGTTGGGGGCTGGGCGGAGCCGGTGGAGGGAAAGGAAAACTTCGCGAGGGACGGGGGGCATGGCAAATGGGAGGCTGAAGGCAGAGGGAGGGCGTCTGCGGTGACATCTGGAGGACCAGTCCAGCGCACCACCCGGTCATCCAGTCAGCCACCACGTCATTGTCCCGCATCATGTGTCACCCAGGCTGCCCGCCACAAACAGAGTGTGTGGTCCAAGCTGCGTACAATAGTCCGCGTTCAGAAGCGTGTTGTGCAAATTACTGAATTACTGCGTGCAGTTGTAAAGTGTCAGGTGTAAGTCGATTTTTTTTTGCATAAGTCAAGTGTGGAAAAAAAACTTGAAAATTTATCGCGCGCAACTTATGCTTTTTCTGTGACGCGACCTACGCCTAAAAAGAAAAGTTACGCGGCCTACGCTTTGAAAAAAGAACGTGACATACCTTTTTTTCTTGTTACGCCTCCTACGCTTTTTTTGATACGCGACCTACGGCAAAAAAAAGTGAGTTACACTTTTCAAAAAAAAATGCAACTTGCGCTTTTTGCAGAAAAATTACACGACCTACGCTTTTTTGATACGCGACCTGCGGCAAATAAAAACATGAGTTACGCGTTTTAAAAAAAAATACGCAACTTACGCCAAAAAACAAAAAACCTCTCCATTGCTGAATTTGTCCCCCGCTCTAAAGTGTTGGGGACCCCCAGAGGGCAAGGGTGATGTAGGCAATCTGCCCGCATGCGGGCCATTGCTGATTTTGTCCCCCGCTCTGAAGCGTTGGGGACCCCCAAACGGCAGGGGTGATGTAGCCAATCTGCCCACGTGTGGGCCACTGCCGATTTTGTTCCCCGCGTGTGTTCGCCGACTTCTTGTAGTTGGCTCCATGCCATTATGGTCCAATGTGAAGAATGTAGTTGGCCTGAGGTGACTGAACTCAGGTGGTATCGCTGTCTTGAGCTTCGTGGCCGCTGGCGCCGGTAGCAATTAGTAATTTTGATACCGCTTGCCAAAGGTCGAAGGGCAAATTGCATTTTTCGTGTTTTTTTTTCCGATCATGATGAGCACCTCATATGGGTGCGCTCCACGTTATTTCTTTGTTTCTGCTATCTGCCAGCGATGAGTATAAAAACCACTCTTCATGCCACAGCTCCATTGCTTTACCTGTGCCGGAGGTACCCAAAATGTCCGTGGGGGCTATATGCTTCACCTCCTCCGGTAGCAATGGCGGTTGTGGGGTGGTTCTTGTGTGTTCTCTTTTCTTTTCTTTTTTTTTTCTGGAAAAAGGTTTTTTTTCCATACGTGTCTTACGCCAAAAAAAAAAAAAGTTGACGTGACTAAACGCAATTTAGGGGTCCTAGTCAGCCACCCTTCGTTGATTCCACTGGCGCTGGACCGCCAGCCCGCTCCAGGACGTCCAACTCTGCGCATCAGAGCATGCCCCATTCCCAGTGCTGTGTGTGCAGAGGCCAAAATAGCGTGGCTCTTTCAGCCCCTGTTTCAGATCCGCTGTCATTCTACCGCAGGACGACGACGACGGCAAGTTCGAAACTCAAGCGATCTTCGAGGCCCTGATGTCCCGGCGGTGGCCCGTGAGCAGCGGCAAGATAACGGTGCCATACACCTTTGCGACGTCCTCGGCCACGATCATCGCCACCGTCAATGAAGCCATTGCCCACTGGGAGACGTACGCCTGCGTCAACTTCATCGCGTATGACTCGAACACGCATACCGACTACGTCGAGGTGTGTGATGGCTGGTATGCAGCATGGGGCTTGGAAGGTCACAAGGCGTCGCCTGTGAGCACATGATGTTCAGTCATCAGAACGACATAATCCAAATTCATGCTCTACTACAACCCGATCCGGATGGCTGCAGCGATTAACAACACGACAACGGATACGCAGAGGCAAAACAGACAAGGACATGCAGACACCACAGGGGTGAGGGAGGCGTGCAACTGCACACAGGCATGTGACTGCACACAGGCATGTAACTGCACAAAGCAATGAAATTGCATATGGGCATGTGACTGCACGCAGACATGTAAGGGTGTGCAGTACAACTGAGTAAAGGATTTTACTCCATTTCCTTTCTGAATGAAAAAACATTTTGGTTTACTCGATTTTTTGATTGGGTCAAAAAAGCCTTCAGGAGATTTTTCAGCTGAGACAGAAAAAGCTTTTTCTTGCTTGTACTCTCGGAGAAAAAAATGTTCCTCGGCTCTCTTAGTGAGTAATTCCACGCCATGTAGTTATTTTTCATGCAATAGCACCGACCTCCTCCACTTTCATGATGCAAAAAGATTGTATGAGCTGCGACCCCGCATGTCTCTTCATGTTCTATTGTGCCATGTCACGACGCTTTGTCAATGGCAACACGCAACTACCACACAATAGATTTTTGTTGTGTGAAATGGTGCAGTTACGTTGCACTACACTGCTTCCACGAGCAGATTCCAATACACACACACACACACACACACGGACACATACACCTTAAATTTGTGCGGTAAAAAAATTTTAGAGAGCGATTTGTGTGTACAATTTTTTTGGCAAAATAATCCCCAGATTTTTGTTCCACTCAATTTGAAATCAAATTTATATAAACCCAATCAAAATTATTTTGCAAAAGAAAATGTACAACCTTTGTTTAAGTCAGTTTTAGTGATTTTACTCAGTTTTGCTGGATTGCTTACTCAGTTGTGCTAGACTGCTTCCTTGTTTTACCGAATGCCCAGGCATTCAACTGCACAGAGACATGTAACTGCACACACAGGCATGTTACTTCACACGAGCATGTGCCTGCACACGGGCATGTAGCTGCAAAGAGGTCTGTAACTATATAGAGGCATAGAGGCATGTAACTGCACACCAGCATGTGACTGCACTCAGTTACACGCCACTGTGGAGGTACATGGGTGCACTAGCATGCCCACGTGCAGTAACATGCCTCTGTGCAGTTACATGCCTGCATGCAATTACATGCCTGTGTGTGGCTGAAGCATTTGTGAAGCTCCTGATGTCATTACTGACCCTTTTGCTGTATGTTAATTGTGGCAACACCTGCGTGATCTGTCATCCTGCAACATGTATGCAGATCACTGATGGCAGTGGATGCTCTGCACATGTGGGCCGCATAGGGGGCAAGCAAAATGTGTATCTGACCAGCTCTTGTGGGTTTGGATCAACGGTCCACGAGCTGGGCCACTCGCTTGGGTTGTTCCACCAGCAATCACGCTGGGACCGTGATACGTGGATCTCGTACTATCAGGTGTACGCTCCCATCTACTCAGGAGGGCATCCACTCCCTTTTGCGTCCTGGAGCCTGTTCCTCGTCTGGTCACCGCATTAGTTGCCGGATCCCTTTCGGTGCTGCGGTTGGTTTCTCCGGGTGACGGACACCACGCGGAAGGGGGAAAGGGGCAATCGGTTGGAGGCAGGCCCCTGACGTCCCAGACACCTGCACCGAGACCACAGCTGCTGACTTCCATCCTCGCTTCCACACGCACGCACACAACACACACACACACACACACACACACACACACACACACACACACACACTCACACTCACACTCACACTCACACTCACACTCACACTCACACTCACACTCACACTCACACTCACACTCACACTCACACTTACACTCACACCGACACACACGGACGCGCGCGCAGCGGCGGGGTCTCTAGCACAGGTATGCTTCAGCATTATTGGCTGTAATGTGAGAGGTAAATCCCCCCCTCCATCTGTGACCCCCGCCCATGGAACTCAGGTGACTTAAGTACCATCTTCTCCAGCTGCCAAAACGCCAAGTAACAACAACTCATTTGACAAAAGATGTAGCGCAAAGCACAAAGTGCGCAATGTCAGAACTCCATAGTGTAATGGGGGTTACTTTTTCCAAAGCTGCTAGCATCATCTTGCTCCCCATCCTCTCCTCATCGCTTTCTTCAATGAACCCCCTCAGCCCGCGCCCTCCAGCACCTGGAAAAGAACCCCTGACAGGGAAGGTGCTATCCAAATTGGGCAGAAATGCAAAGGCTATGGGCATAAGGGAAGCCCATGCAAAGAAAGCTGGTGTTCGTGTCACAAAATGGCAAGCTTGGCAAACAACACAAACCCCTAAAGCGGTTTCCGAGAAATGAACTGCCACCCCGGGGGAAAAGATCCAAATTGGCAAATATTACTTGTTTGCCAGAGGCATGTGCACCAAAGGGTCTGTCCCCAGGGCCTCAAAAATTGGGTGCTACCTCTCCCCAGGGAGTAGACCAATGCCAGCATATATGTCATGTGCTCGCACGCCCATGCGCATCCTCTCAGTGTGTCCAAGGCATGGGCAGCGGTGGCTGTCATTGCTCCATCAGCGAAGTACATATACCCGACTGTGGAAAAAAAGAAGGACTGTTCTGAAGAAACAAATCAGCATGACAACAGTTTTAACAAAGTGGCGGCATGGCAGTGGCATGGACAGTATAGCTTGTCGGCCACAGTGAGCATGGACGGGACATCCTGTCAGCTCTGCCATGGTGGTGGGATGGACAGGAACTCCTGTCACATCCATGAGTGTGCCATATCTCGCCACCAAGAGAGACGAACAGGTGGTGACACGGAAAAGACATCCTACCAGGTGTCTGCATGTTAAGAAATGCTTGAGATCTAATCACCACAACGTGCAATGGAAGTCGCCTGCGTGGGAGCTACGACTACCAGATGGGGCGTCCCTTAAAAATCAAGCCCAAGGGAAATCCAAGCCCCAGGACTTGTGCATCCTGCCTTTAAACCACTCACCCCTGTCTTGCCACACATAGAATCAACCCATATGAAACCACATGCCACGATGGACATGGCATTAGTGTGGCCATCTGGTGTGCCAAATCTCCCCTCTGCCCGGGGGGGGGCGACTCCGCGGGTCCTAGGACGCCAACTACCCCTGCCCCCCCCCCCCCCCCCCCCTAGGGGCCTTCGGCCAACAGTTAGTTGCCAAAGGTGTTGCCCTCAGGCGTCCATGGGCGCCAAAGGCGCTTGATGCTCCATGAACACCAAAGGTGCCCTAAGGCAAATTTTGTCCAATTTGCACCCCAACACTATCCTTTAACCCAACCTTGACTCTAACGCCCACCCCCAACCCTCAGCCTACTCCTATCCCTACACCTAACCCTAACCCTAGCCCTAACCCTAGCCCTGGCTCTCACCCTAGGCTAGGGTCAGAGTGAGTGTTGGGGTCCAAAATGGAGAGCAATGATGTGGCAAAAGCAGCCATGAACAAAATTTGGGGCATCTTGTTTAGCCCAATCAACATGGCTGGCATGGCCATACTGCAAAGGTTAGGGTTAGGTTTATGGTGATGGTATGGTTAGAGGGAGGGCAAGGGGAGGTAAGGGGAGCCTGTGCCCCCCCCCCCCCCCCACCCCAAATCGCCCCACCTGGATCCCCCCCCCCCCCCCCCCAACTCGCCCCACCTGCCCCCCCCCCCCCAACCGACCCTCCCGGAGCCCCCCCCCCAAAGCCCCTAGACCCCCCCCCATTCGCCCCTCCTTGACCCCCCCTCCCATCCCCCCCCCCCCCCCCCCCCCCCCCCCCCCCAAAGGGGCCTCCGGCCAACAGTTAGTTGGGGGAGTAGTTGGCGTCCAGAATCGAGGGGTCGCCCCCCCCGGGCCCCTCTGAGTCAAGCATGCGTGATACTGCCGCGGGTTAGGGGCTTTGTATGTTTTCCCACCACGGTGTTCAAAGCTGCAGGAACGACGACCGAAAGCAGTGGTGTGCCCTATAGCGTCCTTTTTCACAACAGTCCCTAGGCAGTACTACCTGTGAGGTGGAGAATACAAGAGACGGACTTGGGACTTGCAGATAACACAGCCCCGTTGGTGTGGTGGCCAAGAGTCAGAACCCCTCCTCCTCCTCCTCCTCCCTCACCCTCTCCCCCTCACATACCCTCAGATTCTGTGTTTTGGCCTTTACTGTGGCCCCATGAATTGGGTTTTGCTCACCGTGATGCAAAACAGCAAACCAGGCACTCTTAGGCCCCCATTTGTCTCTTCTTTGTGTCCTTTTATATGTTCCAAAACAAATATGTCTTGTGCTCTCTGCCACTGCAAAAATTCAGACTCGTGGACGTTTTGTCTTTGGCGGAGGCCGATGGTTGTCTCTTTGAAGAACTGGAATCCTGACTGTGGAGATAGTTGTGCTGTTTGTGAACTGCATATCCGCCAAAGCCATCCAAACAATTTCTCTGGTTCAAAAAGGGTTTCATCAGCTTGCCTTTGCCGCTACATCTTGTATACTGGAACACCACGGAAATCATCTTTTTTGTGGCAAGCGGCATTTTGGGGATGGTGGTTGTATCCTCTGGGATATTGGTTGTCTCTGTTATCAGATTGGTAAGCGCCAAATCCCCGGTCAACTGAGCCAGTCACAGCCACCTTTCCCTTAACCCCTGTGTTTGTTCACTCCCAAGGGAGGGGTGCTGGGAGTCCAAGCATATCTTGGTATGGTTCCCACTTGGTGGCAACATCGTTAGGTTGCGTCCTGAACATGGGGTGACTGTGCTGCAAAAGAAGTAGGTCAAACATGTACATGAGCTTGAAGGCATGGGCTGCAGACATGGTAGATTTGGTGAGCATAAGTATCAATTTCATCACCCACATGCCGGTGCGCATGACCCTGATTCATTCCTTTGCACATTGGAAGAGTGCCCCTCGACTATAACTTCTCCAACAGGTCAGAGTGTTGGTTGTGGTTAAAACTTACAGTGAGCATGGACCACATGCCACTGAGAAATACTGTTGGCAGTCAACAGATTGCCCCACAGGATTGGAACAATTAATTGCTCACATGTTTGGCAGCCCCCCCCCCCCCCCCCAAAAAAAGGTCATTTTGGCCTAATGCAATCTCCTTTTAGGACCTCACTGGTCGTTCACACAAAATGTGGGATGGCTGTTCTTATGTGTTGTACATTTGCCATGGTCAAAGGAACACCATTCACCACCAACCCAGAGTAGTGAGAGGGTGTGTTTGATTGGTGGTCATCTCTGTGAAGTTCAGAGCAGTCAGCAAGTTGGCCTGATTGTGGCATTGGGGCTGGTCTATGCCTCCAGTAAGTGCTCCAGCACCTGTCGGATTGGCTGCCGGTGGGAGCAGGTGCAGGTTGGTGAGTTTTCTGCATCAGCCACACCATTATGCTCCTGCTTGACCCCTTGCCTCCGCCCCCACTGATATTCACTGGGGCAGGGGGGAAGGCATATGATTGGAGATGAATGCAACAGTCAAGGGTGTTGTGCGGAAATGGGAGGCAGTGATGGGGGGTGTCACCTCCCCAAATGGTGTGTTTTGTGTATTTCGTTGTAGTCCCTCTTTCTGCCATGGATTTGAATCTGCCCAAGGCAAGGAATTTCAAGCCCCATTCGATATGGGGTGGTGCCTTTTTGATTACATTACCTATGCAATGCTGCCCATTTTTTAACATCTGTTGGTGAAAATGTCACATTCCACCATGAATCTCTCAAAGATGGTCATGAGCTCAGCATGTGCCATGGACTTAAGACCCTGAAAATACGGGATACCTTCCTCTCTTGAGAGGGAACGGAGCAATGCAAGCCGGTGTTTGTGTGAGGCGGCGTATGTTCGTGCAGGCTTTTGTGTGTTGATGCCCTTTTAACCTGTGTCGTGTCCCGTCCCGTGCCCCTCTGTGCTCGTTCCAAGTTTTCGCCAAATTGGTCGCCACCAATTGCACAGCCATATTGAGGATAGGGGTTTCTCAGCAGCTCTGCCACCCACAGATTAGGGGTCAAATTGGGGCTTTGACGTGGTTTTTGGAGCTCTGGCCTTGGTTGGGTTGCATCTAGCAACTTTGGCAAGGGCTCCATACAACCCATGCCCTGAAATACGTGCCAATAGCTGGGCTGGGTTTACTGGACGCTAGACCCTGTTCTGTTAGCTGACCTTGACCACCAACCTGCCGGCGGGTCTCTCCAGGAGAATGTCCAAATGGCTGACTTCGATCAATATACAAAGAAAACATCCAGTCCCGTTGTGGGGGCGTATGATTACAACAGCATCATGCATTATGGTGTGCTTGTCCTACTTTTGCTCCTTGTCTCCTGAACGCACCCACACGCAAGTTCTTTGAGCAGAGAACATGTAAATTGCGACTCGAAATGGGGCTGGATTGTGAGAAGAGGTCATTTTGGGAAGGTCAGGAATTCTGTGGTCGGAGGACATCTCAGGAGGTTAGAGGGGGGTCGCAGGAGGTAGCAGAGGAGGGTCTGCTGCTTGAAATTTTGAGCGCTTTGCACCAGCCCCAGCAGGGTCAGGGCTGTTGGCCCACGAGCACGTCCTTTGAGGTGCTCTCCCTGCCTTTGTAGCGTTCGTAGTCGTGGGATGCAGGGTGCTGCAACCACGGCGCTTCAAGAGAGGTAGGGCACGGGTTGGAGAAGGGGTTTGGTGGGGTTGGGTGTAGGTCTGACACCAGTCTTAACGTGTCCTGAAGCATTTCCGTTGTCGGTTTAGTTTCAGGCTGCCCCGCGCCGGGCTGAGGCTTCTCAGACCACCGTGGATCCTGTGCAAGACAGGCACAGTAAAGCCTCTGACACACCCACATACACACAGACACCCACCCCCCTATCCGCGCGCGCACACACACACACACACACACACATGGGGATGGTCTGTGGGGAGCGGTAGGGCACACACACATGCAATGTGTGTCTAATTGCTTTGTGGTGATGTTCATAGGGCCAGAAGCCGTGGCGGCACTTGTACATATGGAGCCTCATGCCCAACAGGGCAGCCCCCCTGCAGGGCAGAACACCGGACTCATGGTTTGCAGTAGTGGTCGGAGAGTAGGAATGTTGAACCTCGCAGTTTGAGCATGATTGGAATGGATACCTTGGCGCGCGCGCGCACACACACACACACACAGGTGGTCCTGACCTGGGGCACCGGGGGCCTTACGCAAAGCATCCCCCCCCCTTCCCCATCAGGATCCAATTCCCGCGATTCATCCCCCAGGATGAAACACCAGAAATAGGCATCCTAGCTGGGTTGTGGTGGGAATGTCTTTGTGTGTGTGCATTTGTTTGTTATTAGCAGTGCTTTCTGATGGCACAGTGTGCTGTTTGTTTTTGCAACGGGTCAGAGTTGACAGTGGTCACAGACCTTGGTGGACCTGAGCAAGCCCTATTTGCAGCACGACACCCTGACCTTTCAACAGAGGACAACTTGTGTTCACCATGTGTGCATTACCTGCACCCGCCCCCCCCCCCCTTTTTTTTCTCACAACAACACCAAGAACAACATTGGCTGGAACACTGACGTTACCCAAGAGAACGAAACTTGTGGAACCGAGACACCCCGGAGCCCGCAAGATGTTGCAAAGAACGTGGCTGTGGATGCCCGGGTAAAAAAAAGTGGGGCAAGTACAGTTCATACAACAACAATGGGCTGCTGTTTTGCAAACCTTGACCATCTATGGAAGGACGCTATCCAGCACCATGTGGCAACAGACCTGCACGTTAGCAATTGTGTATGGCGCCGTACTTGGTGGAGCACTGCATGTATTGGGACCGGGGTTTGAGGAAAGTGAGGAACGCCGCAAGCAGCAAACACTGAAAAAGCAAGAGCAGGCGAAAAACCGTATTTTGGGAGACTACAACGAAGGAAAGTGGTATCTACAACGAGACAAGGATTACAGGGCCACTGAGGTTGAGCTGACACCGGGGAAAACGTGCAACATTCACAAATGAAGATGACGTTGTGCTGCCCCAGGTCATCGCACTGTCCTCGAAATTCAGTCCATTTTCCTCAATTTGTGCCCGCAATTCGTTGGCCTGATTCAGTGAACCCCCCCCCCCCCCATTTTTATTTTTGGTGGTGGTGGTAGGGGGTGCGCGGGCATTTGCAGACTTGCTGCCACGACAGTTGTGGTTGTCCCGCTGGAGTAACATGGGCTGTGGAGCACAGTCTGAGACATGAGGTCAGCGCCCAGCCACCAGACCACACCCTGGACAGGATCTGCTTTGTCGGTCTTGAGGCTGGTGAGGTTTGCCAAAGGTTATCACACTTACCACAGCTCCGGGAGTTGGGGCGGTGGGAGCATAATGCATTCTTTCTGCTTTCCAACGGTAACCATGAAGAATTTTTACTTTCTTTTTCAATCTTCACCACCAGGAAGAAATGTATTGCCTCATCGCCTTTGAAATGAAACATCAATTTTTCATTCCCAAAACTAAAGCCAGGGCCGGGTGTTGGGGTCAGTCCTGAAGCATTCTCTTCGGCAAGGATGCGAATGCGTTACCAGCTGGTGCGGCTGCACTCACTGACTCACTCACGGGGTGCCACTTTCAAATTGCCTTCTCCCATGGGAGACGTTCTCAGTAGTGATTCCTCACAGACCGTTGATGGAAGAGGACTGCTCGTCTGGCCCGAACTTCGTCTCCGGATCCCTTCTCTTACCAATGCATTGCGCCTCCCTCTGTCCCATTTTTGTGATCCTTCGTGCGGTCACCGCAGGCCCGTACTACTTCGGCAACAACAATGGCTCGACAATGTTTGCGCCGGCGCCCATCGGCAGCCGGGCTGGCCTCAGCACAAACGACATCAAGACTGTGGAGTGGATTCACTACAGCTGCGCGGACACACAGACACAGATACTGTGCGAGGTATGTATGCAGCGGCGGGAGGGTCACCGGGGGCACAGACAGGGCCCAAACGGACGGCTTCAGAATGGAACGCATGAAGTCTGCGGCGGATTCCACACACGAGGTGCGGCCGACCCGGCTCTCACAGCTGAGAAGCACCAAAGTCATGGGGTAAAGTGTCGTGTCGTGTCGTGTCATGTCGTGTCGTGTCGTGTCGTGTCATGTCATGTCGCGTCGCGTCGCGTCGTGTCGTGTTGTGTCATGTCGTGTCATGTCGTGTCGTGTCGTGTCGTGCGTGTGGTGTGGTGTGGTATGGTGTCGTGGCGTGTTGTGTTGTGTTGTGTTGTTGTGTGTTGTGTTGCCAAGTGGGCAGGCTGACGGGGAAAACCTGTCGTTCCTTGCTGTCTTGAGCCCCTCTGGCCAATGGGAGTGAGGGGCCAAGACCGTAGGTGCATGCTAGGTCTTTTCCTCGTTCATCATGGCAACGGTGGAATTGTATGCTGAAGCAATTGCTATCTACTTGGAGAATTCGTGGGGCTTGGTGCTTATTTTTCAATAGTGAAGTCAGCTACCAGGAGCTGTGTGTCTTAAGAACTGAAAAGCGTGTTACCTCAAAAAAAGGGTGGATAAGTCTGTCCCTGTCCCTGAAGATAACAGAATGAGAGCTGCGGTAGATTTGGACTGCTACATTTCAGATTTTCTCCTTCCAATGCTGTTAGTTGAAAACACCTGTGACTTGTAATGCTACCAAGGATGAGCATGTTTGGTGCATCTCTTTGAGGAGTGCAGGGCTAGACACAACTTCAACCATCAGGGGTAGTCACCTAGGATTTGCAACGGAATTACAAGGGAACAAGTGCGCTTACAATCGGCCTAGGAGATGTAACCAAAGGTGAAGGAGGGATGGGCTGGATGGACGGGCCGCGCACTGGCTTTGCTTTTGTGCCCCCTATGGGCTTGACCCCCTGACCTCCAAGGCGGTCCATTGCCCATACGATGCCTTCCGCCCCAAATGGGTCCAGGTTTTGTCGACTATGTGTTGATCATTATCAATTCTGATCGTACTGTGCGGGTCATTGAACATTGAACCGCTTGGTGAGGATTTGGAGGGCGTGACTGAGCTTCTTTGCCCTTTTGAGTCCCCCCAGCACCCAAGTTAAAGGTGCACTTTCAGGGATCGAGGAGAGTGTTCACGCCACCCCCATCCCAATCCAGGATGCCGAGCAAAGCAGGGAAGGCCTGGAGGCCAAGGCGCAACCTTCCATGCCCGGTCCTGCCGCAGACAAGGACACCCGTCCCAAGGTCCTCATCCGTGGAGAGTGGCGCAAGGTGTTGGATGGCTACCTGAGAGATGCATCTGGCTAGCTGGAGCGTGACCAGCTTTTCATCGATGAGCTGGCCAAGCAGATAGTAGCGGAGTTGCGCGTGGCTTGTCGGCTTAACACCAATCCTAGTGCAAAGGCCCAGTCTAGCGACACAAAAGCCGACCTCATCTACAAGCGTGCATTGTGCAACTACTTGTAGCGGGTTTATGTTTTGTGGGCTGTATTTTCCTCCGCTTGTTTGGTGTACCAATGGTGGAGCGTATAAGCATGCTATCATATTGGCCCCATCCCAGTGCCTTGGTGGCCTATAATGGTGGCACTCACGTTGGCCATGGCCCTCTTAGGACTCTTTTCTTGAGCCTGATTTTGTTCCCAGTGCCGGCATATTGATGTTGGCCATGGCCCTGTGAGGACTCTTTTGTTGGGCTTGATTTTGTGTCTAGTGCCAATGACACCATGTGATACTAGGTTATATTGGCCGAGTCCCGACTAATTGGTGGCCACACAGAGTACTAGGTGCTTTGTGGAGTCAGCATCCCATCGTTAAGGTCGATATGGGCTGCTGTACGGAACTGGTAGCTGTACATATTGCTCATGTATTGCAAAGGTTGCATTTCTTTCAATTTTTCAATTTTTTTAATATAATTTACACGACTTATAGCAAAAAAAAATTACACGCATTTACCGCAAAAAAAATTACACGACTTGACGTTGTTTTGTACACGAGTTACATTTTTCACCGTGTTTATGTAATAAGGAGTGTAATTGTGCAAGTCTGGCGCTAGCCCGGTTGTTGTTTTAGACACCCTTCGGAAATATAATGCACTCGGTATTCCATTTGCTTTTTGGGCATAGAACAACCTCCATGTGTATTGCACAGCCTGGCTGAACGATAGGTGACGTTCTCTTACACCATGTTGGCAGTGGGGGGCAGAATTCGCAAAATGCAAAATTTGCGAAATTTTGCGATTTTGGCAATTTTGGAAATTTGCGAATTTTTGCGAAATTTTGCGCCTGCTGTAGTGCTCTCTACAATACACTGTTCGTGCATGTTAGGGTTTTTGTTCTGATGAGTGACATTCCTCCCGAGGAAGATGCATTGAATGAGCTTGTTGCTACCCCTGATGATGATGCAGAAGATGCACCTGCCAAAAAAAAAGCCAAAGTTGAACTACGGAGCAAAGACTACACTTGAAGCCCGTGCTCGGCAGTTCAAACACGGCTTATTTACTGTGCGAGGCAAGACAATGTGGTGCAACGTGTGTGACAAGCCCGTGCAGCACGAGCGGAGATGCACGGTTGTAAAGCACATTGAAAGTGCAGGCAACCAAGCCAATTTGATTGCTGCCTGTAAGCATGTACTGAAACCTTTATTTCCGGAAGCCCACCTCCATGTTTGTGTCGCCCACAAGTTGCATGGGACCGGAGGTGCATTGACGTCGACGAGTTTTGACATGTGTGACACATTGTTTGCCAGTTCGTCCCTTGTGCATGCACAGAAGCAAGCTGGTAGGCGCCGTCGCTGGTTTGCACTTTTACGATCAAAAGGGGTTTCACCTTGTCTACCCCCAAAGGTGGGGGCCACCCGATGGTGTTCATGGCGGGATGCTGCAGATTGGTGGTGTCCACACGTGCACTTGTGGAAGGAATTTGTGGCTCAGGAGGTGGAGCGTACACCGTGGAGGGGAAAGGAAACTGAAACTCCCCTTTTCTTGCACCACATCCACAATATTTTGCGGACCAAATTTGAAAACCTGAAGTTGCGGTTGGCATTTGTTAGTGATCACTCCCAAAGCCTCAGCCAGACTTTGAACACCCTGCAATCATCCCAGGGTGGACTGGCCCCCTTTGTCCATGACTTTGTTCTGAATTTAGAAGAGGAGTACAGGGAGTTGACGAAGCTCGACGCAAAGTTCTCTTCCCGTGTTGAGGAAAGGTTGAAGCGATTTAGGGACCCAGCACCATACAGAGCTTTTCTTGGTGCAGCTGCAAAGCGGGCTGCCGATCATCTGACAAATGTGAGGGCAAAGAATCCTGAACAGTGGTGTTTTTACAAGGAGTTGAGAATTCTGAACCCTGCCAACCTATCTACCATGTCTCATGATATCTCTTTGTACAGTACCCTGCAATTACCACTTGCCGACCCAAAGTTCATGGGTGAGTGGCGGAAGTAGTGTCGCATAGAGGGAGTTGCCATTGCAAACCACGGTGACCTTGTCTCATTTTGGGATAAGCAAACTGGTGTTTTGGCAAAAGCTGCCCAATTTCTGGTAAATCTCCCAGCAACATCTGCAGAGGTTGAGCGCCCGTTTAGCTTGGCAGGTTATGCGGACAACAAGTATCGCCACAACCTCCCAAATGAAACCCGGCGTGTCACCAATATGCTCTTGTTCAACGGGGATGTGGAGGGTAGGTTTGCAACCGCTTAGTCTGGACACCACACATTTCTGGCTTTATCGAAGTAAAAATGCATCCTGGTGCATTGCCTTTGTCTGTTACTTGTGGGATTGAAAGGGATCTTTGTGCAAAATAGTATGTTGCAAAATTTTGCGAAATTTTGCGATTTTTTTTGCGAATTTTTGCGACGCGAAATCAGCACCATCCATTTGCGAATTCTGCCCCCCCCCCCCCTGATGTCGGGCTGATTCCTGAAATACCCCTCGCCCCTTTTCTGAAATTTGGGGTCTGGGTCACCTCGGGTCCATCTCCCGGGGCATTGAAGGGGTTCCAGTCAACGGAACCCCATTTGAAGTGGGGGGTTCTGGCCATGGGGATCTCCTCCCCTCCTTCCCCCCGCAATCGAAAGCCGGGACGGGGGAGGGGGGGGCTGCCTCTGCTGCCGTCATTTGCCCCTAATCCCCATCAGCCACTGGTCTTCCCGCGTCAACTGACTGCCACTGATCGTGTACCACCATCCACTTTCTCCCCCGCAGACCAACTACGTGAATTGGACATACGCTGTGCGGCCGGGCACCGCGTTCGCTGTCAACATCGTGGGCTACTTCACCCCCAGCACCCTGACGGTTACATACACACTGCCCTCCGGGGCCGCAGCAGATGTGAGCAGTGGCACATCCTCCTCAACGGACGCAATTCGCGTGAAGGTCTCCTGGACACCGTCCAACAGCGACGTCGGTGTTCACTACATCCAGACCGCCTGGTCTGCGTCGGGGGCCACGAATAAACAGTGCGATTTTGAGGTGTGCCTGTGCGCTCTGGCAGTTGCTGATATGCCGGTGCTTCGTAGAGGTCCGGGCGTACGGCAGTCCGGTGGTCTGTGGTATGGGAGCTCTGGACCGGGACGGACTGCGGGCCCTGGGGTCTGTATCAGTTTCTTGAGCATTTCACCAACAGACACACGCCACGTGCACGTGTTACCGGACCTGCAGCATGGCATATGGTCCCGTGATTCCCGATGGTGATCCTGCCGCCTGATGTGCTAAGAACGGGGCTGAGCTTCGCGGACTGGCCGCCTTGACGACTGCTTCCGCTGGAAGGAACCAGCGATCACTGAGCCCAGGGCCCAAAGAAGAGAAAGCCCCGAAATACAAGCAAACCTGCACCAGTGCTACGGCATGTCTTGTCATGCCATGCCGCGCCGTGCATGTCCCCTATGTCCCCCCAGTTCTTCCACCATCTGACGGTGCCTGATTTCGGTGGCGGTTCGTGTATATGCACGTTCTGCACACCCAACACGGCGTCCATATTTGTGGTCATCTGTGTGCTGCACCATGCGCTGCTGCCTCTTCAGCATCCATGAGCATGCAGGAGTCGCAGTGCAATTTGCTCCCAAGGATCCCTCATCTTGTTGTGCCAGCTCGTCTGCAACCATTGATCTAATTGCAGGTCATTGTCTCCAACGATGTCTGCGACGGGCACATTGCAAACGGCGACAACGACTGCAGCGGGCGGGGGTCGTGCACTATGAGCACCCAGCAGAACCCCTGCATGTGCCAGCCTCTGTACTATGGGCGCATGTGCGAGTATGACTACTTCTGCAACTACGCCTCAAACCCGTGGACCGAGACGTTCACGTCAGGTGCTACACGTCTGCACGCAGTCGTATTCTGCAAATGCTTAGAACCCTGATTCCGCAGACGACAGGAAATATGTAAAGGGGAGTTTTGGTGATGTTGAAATTTGGGCGCAGCGGCATTTAAGAAAGGGTGTTATTTCCCACTCATTTCTCTTGCACGGTAGGAGCCGGTGTTTGCAGTCACGTTGAGGTCGGTTGACATCTGTTGCTTGTATGGCTCTACTGCGCCAATGGGCCATCCGCACCGATGGCTTTGGTACTCCCTCAAGGGCAGCGGAATAGCTCGCGTTGCGGAGGGTCAATCGGGCTTCTGCTGTGGTGTGGTACGGCACGGCACCGCACGGCACACAGCACAGCATAGCACAGCACAGCACACAGCCGCTGCGGCCTCTCACCTGCCTCACGCCCTGCCACTCGATAGCGGCCAGTGGAATGGTTGAGCCCTGCCGCGCTGAGACAACGGCCTGTGGCCGTGACCAGTGTCCATGGCGGCGGGCTGCAGCAATGAATCGTGGGGACGGGGCTGGAGGACCCACCACAACGGCCAGAGGCGCATGCATGAGGATTAGCGCACTGAGTGCCACAAGCGCCATGGGGCGTCATGGTACGACAGCGACGCACACCCCCGAACAGTCAGGACTGCCTGGGGTAATGCTTGTAGCCACATCACGTGTGCCACAAATTTCCACACGCAGCCCCGTGACCAAACGAGGGGTTGGTGGGATCCCGGCCGCTTTACCAAGCCAGCGATATTGGGCATTTTATGGGAGCAACAAGGTGCAGCACAGGGCCCAGCCTCATAGGCACTGTGTAGCAGTGGCACGGCTACACTGGCAGTGCTGTGGTCAGGGCTGCATCCCCAGCTGCACTGCCACAGTGGGAGGCTAAGACACAATGTAGCCTCATCGCCAGCAGAGGAGCCATTGCGTTCCCGGCCGCATTCCTAACTTAGCAGCAACTGGACATCTGGTTGTTCCTGCTCACATAGGGACTGGGCGACAGCAGAGGGCCTGTGCTGTTGCCGTGGAGTGCCCAGCCCCGTTGGCAGGATTGTACCAAAGCCCCTCACCTACGCTGTTGCGGCTGGTCAGCACGGGAAACCGCATTGAGGGACTATTGGGGCTTGCCCATGTGATCAATTCTATGGCTATTGGGCATCCCATCCACGTCAACCTCCACTGTGTGTATTAAAGGGGGAGGGGGGCTTCGCTGTTGCTGGTTGTTGCACGTCCCGTATGTTGTGTTTGGTGTTGCTCCCTTTGTGGAGTCTCAGCATGCATTGTGTGTGTGTGTGTGTGTGTTAAACACAGTTAAACACATTACTCGGGCAGCCCACTCGGCAGTCGTCCGAGGCCTGTCCACAAGCCCCCACGAAATTTCCAGATCGGTGCGGTTCCTATACGGCATTGTCCACCACCTCCCGATGCTGAAGTGTTGCGTTGTAAAGTTTCGCCTGCAATGGCTCAGAGACAATGCCTGCTGGCGCGGGAACCAATACAGGAGCTGGACCATCCCCGACTCACTGTCCCCCAACAGGGTCACGGGGGCCTGGTCCGGTGACTGGCACACACTCCTCCGTGAAGCAAACATAGCCTCCCCTCCCGATCACCACTGTAAATTTGCCTGTCATGCATGATTGTGTGTGTGTGTGTGTGTGTGTGAGCAGGTGGTGACGCCTGGCTCCAAGTCTCTAGCCCCCCCCCCCCCCGTCGTCACAGCATGAGAGCAGCGTTGCATCCTCACAAACAAATCTTCCTCCCCCAGGCTGCAACCACGACATCAGGGGTGCGGGGCGTGTGATTGAACCCATGAGCCTCTCCTCACTAGTGACCTAGATTAAATTCAATATGTTTGATATTTGGCCAAAAATTAACACGTTAATCTCAAGTTTCAATTTTTTTTAGGGGGGGTTAGGGGGTTTGCCATGAAAATTATGACCCCCACGGGTTGCCTTACGGGCTTGGGTGTCATTTTCCCCCGGGGGTTGGTTGGGGGGGTCCTACCCATGTGGTTGTTTCAAAATGTTAAAATGGCTCTTGGCTTTAATTTTTGTTTTTAATGGAGGGGGGGGGGGGATGCGGGCAACCGGAGGGGGGGTGTCCAAGACGCCCGCCAACACAACATTGGAATCTCTTTACTATACCGTTGTGCAACAATATACCACGTAACACCCCTTATAGGTCCGCATATGTGCATGGAAAAATGGGTACAAATGGCCCGATCGCAAAAATTTGACTTTAACCTCTTAATATTTGCGAGATTAATATATTAACGCCTTCATATATTAAATATTAAAAATTAACATATTGACTTTAATCTAGGTCACCGGGGCTACGCTTCCCGGTGAACACTGGTGGTGCACAACGGTAGTTCAGTGCGATAAACGCGACTCAGTGGTAGGTCCAGGTCTGCACATGATACAGGGTTGCCAACACTATCACTGTATTACCTGCAGAAAGGCGCCTAGCCTCAAACAATGATTTTGTTCTGTATGGCTTGATAAGGTGTCCGGAGACTTGTGCCCTGTGACCATTGCTGTGCTGTCATTCACACTGGGCCTTGCTCGTTGGTTCACTGTTCCCCCCACGAAGTGTGTTTGTGTATGTTGTAATGCGGGCCTTTTTCTTCTTTTGCTGTAAATGCGTGCAACAAAAAAATTGCCACATCGTGTAATTTGTTTGGCGGTAAGTCGTGTAAATCCATACTCGCATTACCGCAAAAAAAAATTACACGATTTGACAATCTTTTTAACCAAAAAAATTACACATCTTGACTTTTTTTTATATGTGTTTACCGCGTACAAAAAGTTACACGACTTGACAATTTTTTTGTACACCGGAACACCGCAAAAAAATTACACAATGTGACAATTTTTTTTGCACGTGTTTACCGCAAACAAATTACGCAACCTTACCGCAAAGAATAAAAGTACCAATTTTACTGAAAATGCATGCATGTAGCCAATGCGCCCACTTGTGGGCCACTGCTGATTTTATCCCCCGCTCTGATACGTTGGGGACCCCCCAAATGGCAGGGTTATGTAGCCACCTGGCCCACTTGTGGGCCACCTCTGATTTTACACCCCGCCGTGAAGTGTTGGGCACCCCCTAAACGGCACGGGTGTGCCCAATTGAGGGCCACCTCTGATTTTGTCCTCGGCTCCGTAGCGTTGGGGACTGCACCATACGGCAAGGGTGATGCAGCCAATTAGCCCATTTGTGGGCCACTTTTGTTTGGATACTTTTGTTTTGATACGTGATCTAGTGCAAAAAAAGAATAAGCAAGTTACCTTTTTTTCTTGAACAACAAAAAACGTGATTTATGCTTTTTTTGGTGACTCAACCTACTACGACAAAAAAAATGAGCGTATCAAAACAAAAGAATCCAAACAGAAGTGGCCCACAAGTGGGCAAATTGGCTACATCGCCTGTGCCATCTAGGGGGTCCCCAGTGCTTTAGAGCGGGGGCCCACAACAGAAATGGCGCACAAGTGGGCAGATTGGTTACATCACCTCTGCTGTTTGGGGAGTCCCCAACGCTTCAGAGCACGGGACAAGTTCAGCAATGGGAATTTTTTTTGTATTTGGGGGTAAATTACATTTCATTTTAACCAGCGCAATCTGCTGCAAAAAGAATAAGCGAGTTACCCCTTTCTTTTTTCACAAAAAACGCGATTTGCGCTTTTTTTTTGCGCGACCTTTACTTTTTTATCTGCGACCTACTGCAACAAAGCAAATGAGCGAGTTATGCTTTTCGAAAGAAAACGTGATTTACCCCAAAAAACAAAAAAACTTCCCAATGTTGATTTTGTCCCCTGCTCTAAAGCGTTGGGGAGCCGCAAACGGAAGGGCTAGTGTAGCCAATCTGCCCACTTGTGGGCCATTTCTCTTTTTGTCCCCCGCTCCTAAGCGTTGGCGATCCCCTAGTTGGCACGGGTTGTGTAGCTAGCTGGCCCACTTGTGGGCCAATTCTGATTTTGTCCCCCGCTCTTCAGCATCGGGGACCCCTAGACGGCGTGGTGATGTAGCCACGCAGCGCACTTGTGGGGCACGTCTGATTTTGTCCCCTGCTCCAACGTGTTGGGGGCCCCCTCAGCGGCGGGGGTGATGTAGCCAATTTGCCCACTTGTGGGTCACCTTTGATTTTTTCCCCTGCTTTGAAGCATTGGGGACCCCCCAAACGGCAGGGGTGATGTACATTTGTGGGCCCCTTTTGAATGGATATTTTTGTTTTGATACGTGATCTAGTGCAAAAAAAAAGAATAAGCGAGTTACCTTTTTTGTTTTAAAACTCCGGGGCGGGGGTTCTAAGCCTGTTCGAGTAAGGGCGGAGGCTGAGGAAATAGGCTCGAAGGGCCAGTTTGTACAAAATTGGCCTTCTTTCTATACCCAACACAACAAAAGCAGAAACAACCAGCCTTCCAATAGTATCAAGCATTTTATGGATGTGCAGAAGGGGGGGGGTGTTCGGGGGACAATTTCGCGGGGAACATTTCACCTTTCAGATTGGTGGCGAACTTTTCCCGGTCAATTTCTTTGTGCAATTTAGCTGAAAAAAGTGGATTTCTGATTACAGTAGCAAAGACCGACATTTGCTCGCCATTGTGCTTGTTTGCTTTGCCCTGTCCCTGTTTGCTTTGCCCCGTCCCTGTATCCCCTCCTTTGACCCGTGTCCTCTTTCATTACTTGCCCCCCCCTCCTTTGTCCAACTCGTGTATAGCTGTGCATGAAAGTTCATCATTAAGAGGGGTCCCCCCTTCATTGTGGGGGACCCAATCTATCGAATGTTTACCGTCTACTGTCTACCCCTCTCACTAGGCTCTCGGCTCTTCCCTCTTTTTTTAACCAAACGGGGGCTTGCAACAGTGTCTCTTGTGCCAGAAAACAATTTTTTGAAGCTAGCCCCTGTTAATTTCCTCATGGCATTTTTTTTCAGTTTGTTAAAGGACACTATCTCCAAGCTTGGTGCCTGGGTGGGGTGCAAGGGGACCCTCGCCGGGTGTGGGGGGCCCGAGAGGACGCTTAGGCACACACAGTCAAGGAGAGCGAGGCGGAGGGGTACATTGTCTTACTTCAAATATTAGCCACCCCTACGAGCCCAATAAGGGGGGGGGGGGTTGAGAAACAGGCTTGGACCCGCCATCCCTGGAGTTGCAATGGATCCCGGGCTTGATTTACACTTTTCTTGTTGCGCGACCTACACTTTTTTTGATACGCCACTTGCTGCAACAAAAAAGTGAGCGAGTTCCGCTTTTTAGAAGAAAATGTGATTTACCCCGAAAAGCAAAAAAAATTCACTGCTACTTTTGTCCCCCGCTTTGAGGCGTTGGGGACCGCCCGGACAGAAGGGGTGGTGTAGCCACTAGGCCCACTTGTGGGCCACCTGTGATTTTGTCCCCCGCTCTGAAGTGTTGGGGACCGCGCAAACGGCACGGGTGATGTAACCAATCTGCCCACTAGTGGGCCACTGGTGTTTTCGTCCCCTACCCTGAAATGTTGGGCTGATGTAGTCTCACGCCTTGGCATGGCCCCAAGAGTTCGGGTGATGGACTCCCATGCTCTTGCATGGCCCCGCAAGTTGGGGTGGCAGAGTCCCACGCTTTGGCGTGGTTCCTCAACTTCGGGTGACGGACCGCATAGGAAGTCTTGGCACCAGTTGAACTTTTTCCGGCCCCCTTGGACCTGTGGGCAGTGGGAGAGGAAAGTTTACTTGTGGTGCATGCACTGTGAAGGTTGTGGCTTTTGCCTGACCACAGTCGAGAACCCTATGTGAGGCCGCATCCCTGCTGATGTGGATGTGTGGTTGTACCCCGAGTGGAAAACGGAGGCTGGCGTGGATTCCCTCCTGCAAGCCACCTTGCCCCCTAATCCTGCTGAGGATGAGGTGGACACCTGCGAGGCGTTGGTACTAGCTAGTAGGCTGAGTGAACTTTCAAATGTTGCCACTCCGGAGTCAGATGCTGTCCTTGTCACTCGCTCCAAAGTAGCCGAGCCGTCGGATGCCGGCATTTGTGAGGAGGAGGATATTGCTATCCGTGTGACCATAGCACGGATGGTGACCCGTCATACACCCGTCGATGATACCAAGCCTCTTGTTGTGGAAGATCGGTTGACCGACAAGGATATTCTCGCGTGGCTTCACGACAAGTTGTACCACAATGACGTCAATGAACCACGAGCATGGACAGCCGCGGTTACATACATTGTGTCCCGCCTGAACATCATGAGCAAGTACGAAGACGGTAAGGGCACTAGCCATACAACTGTTGGTTTGGCTTCGAGGCACTGCCACATATTTGTTGTTAATGGGGACGATCGCGAAGGGCTCCACTGTTTTGTTTGTGCCATGGAGTGCAGAGTCCTAGTATGGGCCTGCAAAGTCCACATTTGAGAACCACTTCCGGGTACTTCTTTGGTCCGGCCAATGTTGAAACACCTCCAGTCAAAGGGAGCTTCCACACATGCTCGGGCTTTGGGTTTTCAAAAGGATGGTTGGTCATGTGGTTATGAATTGTTGCAAATTTGTGACGAGGTGGTTGGCCATCATGGAAGCCGAGAGGATGTTGATATTATCTTGACACCTTTGTCGAAAATATTCATTAAGGAAGCACTGCGCATCATCAATTTGGATCGCTCCGTCCCAGTCCCCGGCACTATCCCGGAGAACGGATGGGAGGAGGAAGTGAGGTGCTGGAAGCCTGGGGACTCTCCTCTTGCCCTAGCCGCCGACTCTGAGTACCCCCCCCCCCATCTACTTCCACCCTCTTTTCTGATGAAGAGGATCCTCTTTTGCAACCCGAGGGCAATGTTGCCGCCTCCACCTTGGTGCCGACAGTTGGAGAATCTCTTGCCTCCCGACCCTCCAACTGCGAGGACATGCCCCCAGATGGGAAGTCGCTGAAGGGCAATGTTAAGGCCCCTCCACATACCCCGCAGTCCAGTTCCTCCTCAACCCCCCCCCCCCCCCCGCACAGACACAAGTGATGACGTGATGACGTACGTGCTCATGTGTGGGAAGCGTGTCGAGGTCCCCGAGGCGTACCCAAAGGGCGCAGAGGGTCGGTTGGTGAACGATCAACGATTTGTTCAAGGGCTAGAATGTTTTTTTGCGAAGGATTTTCTTGGCGCTTGTGCGCGGAACAACAATCTTTGTGCAAAGCCGAAGGCATCGGACACAAAGGCCGCTTTAATCTACAAGCGTGTGTTGGTGGGTTTCTTGTAGTTGGCCCCACGCCATTTTGGATGGAGCATGGGAAGAATGTAGTTGGTTCGAGGTGAACGATTTCGGGTGGTATCGCTAGGTTGAGCTTTGTAGCGGGTGGCAGTGGCAACAATACAGTCATTTTGATACCGCTTGCCACATGCCGAATGGCAAATTGCATTTTTCTTTTGCGATGATGATGAGCACTTCATATGGGTGTGCTGCACATTATTTCCGCCATGTGCCGGAGATGAGTATGAAAACCACCCTTCACGCCACAGCTCCATTGCCTTACCCGTGCTGGAGGTACCCCAATTGTATGTGGGGGCTATATGCTTCACCTCCGCCAGTAGCAATGGCGGTTGTTGGGTGGTTTTTGTGTCCCCCCGGTTATTGTTTGAAAATAGGTTTTTTTCCATACGTGTTTTACACAAAAAAAACGTGGACGTGATTTTCCCCCCAAAATAAAATTCTGTCAAAAGTACGCCACTTACGGCAAAAAGAAAGTGACGTGATTTACACCAAAAGAAAAAAAAAGCGAGGTACACTTATTTCCACAAGCAACCTTCACTTTCCTCTGTGGGGGAACCCCCGGGCAGTAGGCGTCATGTTTCCATCCGGCCCGCTGGGGTGTCCACAACGCTTCACAGCGGGGAGCAAAATCACATGTGGCCCATAAGTGGCCCGGGTGGCTACACAACCCATGCCGCCTAGGGGGTCCCCAGCATTTCAAAGCAAGGGACGAAGTCAGAGGTGGCCCACAAGTGGGGCGGGTGGCTGGATAACCCTTGCCACCTACGGGGTCCCCAGCACTTCGGAGCATGGGACAAAATGAGAGGTGGCCCACAAGTGGGCAGGGTGGCTACACAACCCATGCCCTCTAGGGGGTCCCAACGCTTGAGAGCGGGAGAAAAAATCAGAGGTGGCCCACAAGTGAGCCGGGTGGCTACACAACCCCTACCAAATGTGGGGTCCCCAGCACTTCAGAGCGAGGGACAAAATCAGAGGTGGCCCACAAATGGGCCGGGTGGCTACATAACCACTGCCGCCTAGGGGCTCCGGAATGCTTCAGACCGGGCCGAGTGAACTAGAGGTTGTGGTGTTGGGAGTGTTCCAGCCGGCCCACACCAATCAGGTGCTCCTCCCACAAGGGCTCACCAGGAAGCGCCTTTTCATCATAGGCGCTTGAGAGGATGGCGTCACCAACCCACCACCTTTGGTCCTTGCCTTCGGTTCCCCCTTGACTTACCCAATTGTGAAAGGGAGGATCCATATACCCTGAACCAGGGTCAAGTCCCTATCAGCGAGGAAGTCCTCTGATTCTTCAGACGCTACAAAGGAAACCGAGAAGCACTGCCACTAGGCCTTGGCTATCAGGCGGCTGACGCACACAAAGGCAGTGCCATCAGCCTGTTCCAAGCTCCAATCCACATGGTGGAAATCTATGGGCCATCTTTGGGGTGACATGAGTTAGCCTTACGCGTCCTCATAGACGCACTCTCCAGCCAGCAAGACAACCTTGTTTAAGGGACAAAATCAGAGGTGGCCCACGAGTGGGCCAGGTGCCTACATAACCCTTGCTATCTGGGGGGTCCCCAAAGCTTCAGAGCGGGGGGCAAAATCAAAGGTGGCACACAAGTGGGCCGGCTGGCTACACAACCCATGTCGCCTAGGGGGTGCCCAAAGCTTCACTGCAGGGGAGAAAATCAAAGGTGGCCCACGAGTGGGCCAAGTGCGAGTGGGTACATAACTCTTGCCGTCTAGGGGGTACCCAACACTTCACAACAGGGGAGAAATACACAGGTGGCCCTACAAGTGGGGGCCGGGTAGCTACACAACCTCTGCTGTCTAGGGGGTCCCCAACACTTCAAAGCACGGGACAAAATCAAAGGTGGTCCACAAGTGGCCGGGGTGGCACCATGACCCCTACCGCCTCAAGGGTCCACAACACCTCAGAGCGAGGGACAAAATCACAGGTGGCCCACAAGTGGGCCCAGTGGCTACATAACCCTTGCCGCCTGGGGGCTCCCTAATGCTTTAGAGCGGGCGATCAAATAGAGGTGGCGCACAACTAGGCCGGGTGACTACATAACTCCTGCCGTTTGGGGGATCCCCAACGCTTCAAAGCGGGCGACAAAAGTAGAATTGGTCCACAAGTGGGCCACGCGGCTACATAACCCATGTTGCCTAGGGGATCCCCAACGCTTCAGAGTGGGGGACAAAATCATGGGTGCCCCATAAGTGGGCCGGGTGCCTACATAACCCTTGCCATTTGGGGGGTCCCCAACGTTTCAGAGTGGGGGACAAATTCAGAGATGGCCCTCAAGTGCGCCGGGTGGCTACACAAGCCCTACCGCCTAGGGGGTCCCCAACGCTTAAGAGCGGGGGACAAATTCAGAAGTTGGCCCACAAGTGGGCCGGGTGACTACATAACCCTTACTGTCTGGGGGTCCCCAACGCCTCAGAGTGGGGGACATATTCAGAATTGGCCCACAAGTGGGCCGGGTGGCTACACAACCCATGCCGCCTAGGGGTCCCCAATGCTTGAGACAAATTCAGAGGTGATGTCTCCTACGCCACGGTGCCGTGCAAAGGTCCACTTTGAGGTGAAAATCAGCCGCTTTTGAACCACATGCATGAGCACCGTAAGGCTATGGACAAAATCCAATTACCGAGCCGGGTCTCCTGGTGGATGTGCTACATCCGATTTCACCCGGTTAGGTGTCCCAATGGATCGTTTGCAGCCGATTCGGTGTCAGAAATTAGGCATCTTTGCATAGCTTTTCAGCATGATGGTTATCAGAGTCCAAGACGATCGCCGGTGGGGACCTTCCCCAGGCGGCAGGGGTTATGTAACCGGCCAGCCCCTTTGTGGGCCACCTCTGATTTTGTCCCCTGGTTTGAAGTGTTGGTGACCCCACAGAAAGCAGTGGTTGTGTTGCCACCCAGCCCACTTATGGGCCACCTGTGATTTTTTTGTCCCGTTGTGAAGGGTCAGGACCCCCCAAACGGCAAGGGTTATGTATCCACATGGCCCACTCGTGGGCCAATTGTGATGTTGTCTACCGCTCTAAAGCGTTGGGAACCCCCTAGACGGTAGGGGTTATGTAGCCACCCAGCCCACTTGTGGGCTAGCGCTGATTCTGTCCCCCGCTTTGAAGTGTTGGGGACACCCCAAACGGCAAGGATTATGTATCCACCTGGCCCTTTTGTGGGCCACCTCTGATTTTGTCCTCCGCTGTGAAGCGTTGGGGACCCCACAGACGGTAGGGGTTATGTAGCCAGCCGGCCCATTTGTGGGCCACCTATGATTTAGGCCCATGCTTCGAAGTGGGGACTGCCCCCAGGCGGCAGGGGTTATCTCGCGAGCCAGCCCATTTGTGGGCCACGTCTGATTTTGTCCCCCGCTTTGAAGTATGCTTTGAAGTATTTGGGACCCCCTATACGGCAGGGGTCATGTATCCACCTGGCCCACTTGTGCGCCACTTCTGATTTTGTCCCCCGCTGTGAAGCGTTCGAGACCCCTTGGACAGTAGGGGTTATGTAGCCACCCGGCCCACTTGTGGGTGACCACTGATTCTGCCCCCTTCTCTGAAGTGTTGGGGATCCCCAAGGTGGCAGGGGTTATCTCGCCACCCGGCCCACTGGTGGGCCATCTCTGATTTTGTCCCCTACTGTGAAGTGTTGGGGACCCCTAGTTAGTAGGGGTTATGTAGCCACCCGGCCCACTTATGGGCCACCCGTGATTTTGTGTTCCGTTGTGAAGTGTTTGGGACCCCCCAAGCCGCAAGGGTTATGTATCCACCTGGCTCGAGCCGATCCCTGGGAAACGTGACACTATTGCTCTTCAACCGGTGTCATGTGATGCATGCTGCGCAACCTACCACCTTCGATGTGCCAAGTTGACTCGAGTGCCCCGTCATGGGTCATGGATTTGTGAAAGCCGCACCATGACGCCGTAGTTCTTTCCTATTTATGGCTAAGAGGTAGTAGCCATGTGGTAGCCATTCCGCCTCCGAATGTGCGGGGTGCCACAACAAACAGTGACGTTTCGCAACTCAACTTGACTTCTTTACCCCTCTTGATGTCAATGTCTTGGGAATGCGGGTTTTGCCATGGAGGGTCGGCGGTAGCATTTTTTGCAAAGAAATTGTGAGACTTCGATAGCGGATATAGTGAAACGCTGCCCGATAGTGTTTCTTGTATAGTATGCCCCTCTTCCTGCCAAGGAGAAATCCGATATTCCCGTGGGGGGTTTTGTTGCTCATGTCGCTCAATACAACAGAACAAAACACAACACAACACAACACAACACCACACAACACAACACAACACACAACACGACACACAGCCAGGCTCTGGCCCGGCCCTAGACAGCAGAGGTGATGTAGGCATCCGGCCCACTTGTGGGCCACCTGTCATTTTGTCCCCCGATCTGAAGCTTTGGGGAACCCCTACACGGCAGGGGTCATGTAGCCACCCGGCCCACTTGTGGGCCACCTCCGATTTGTCCCCCGCTTTGAAGTGTTGGGGACCCCCCAAGCGGCAGAGGTTGTATATCCACTCAACCCCCTTGTGGGCCACCTCTTATTTTGTCCCCCGCTCTGAAGTGTTGGTGTCCCCCCAAGCGGCATGGGTTGTGTAGCCACCCGGCCCACTTGTGGCCCACCCACAGTCCAGCGTACCCAAGGGAGAAGAGTAGCAACACCCAGCCGGGAACAACCATTTTGAGGATTTGGGTGTAACACCCCGTTTAATAGTTAGGGAACATCCTGCTTGTGGGCCACATGTGATTTTGTCCCCCGGCTCTGAAGCGTTGGGGACCCTAGGCGGCAGGGGTTGTGTAGCCGGCTGGCCCACTTGTGGGTCACTTGTTGTTGGTTGAACCAAGAGCTCTACCACATGCAAATCCATGAACCACGTGCGTGGACCCTTGCGGTTGCATCTATCAAGAGAGTGTCCAAGTGGATGCAAATGGTAGAATTTGGCTCCACACTGGACAACATAGCTTCGTGCTGTCACCCTCCTTTTGTGTTTCATAGCGATGACAAAGAAGGGTTGCACCCGTTTGTGTGTGCCTTCGATTGTCGTGTTTGGTTGGAGGGTTTCATTATTTGGATTTGGGAACCCTTGGGCTCCATTCATTTGATCCGTCCTTTTTGAACGGCGCTCAAGAAGCTTTGCTGAACCACCAAGCACCGGGCCTTGGTATTCCAAAAGAACGGTTGGTCTTGTGGTTTTCGGAGCTTGCACCTCACAAACCTAGTGGTGGATCACCGGGGTTCTTTTATGTGCCCTTCACCCCAATGGGTCCAAGTTTTGTCGACTATGTGTTGAGCATTGTTAATGGTGATCGCGTGCGGGTCATTGAACGCCTTGGTGATGTTTTGGAGGGCGTGACTGAGCTTCTTTGCCCTCTTGAGTCCCCCTCAGCACCCAAGTTGAAGGTGCACTTTCAGGGATCGAGGGGAGTGTTCACGCCACCCCCAACCCCGAGCAAAGCATGGAAGGCCTGGAAGCCAAGGCGCAACCTTCCATGCCCGGTCCTGCCGCAAACAAGGACACCCGTCCCAAGGTCCTCATCCGTGGAGAGTGGCGCAAGGTGCTGGATGGCTACCTGAGAGATGCATCCGGCTAGCTGGAGCGTGACCAGCTTTTCATCAATGAGCTGGCCAAGCAGCTAGTAGCGGTGGCTTGTCGGCTTAACACCAATCCTAGTGCAAAGGCCCAGTCTAGCGACACAAAAGCCGACCTCATCTACAAGCGTGCATTGTGCAAGTACTTGTAGCGGGTGTATGTTTTGTGGGCTGTATTTTCCTCCGCTTGTTTGGTGTACCAATGTTGGAGCGTATAAGCATGCTATCATATTGGCCCCATCCCAGTGCCTTGGTGGCCTATAATGGTGGCACTCACGTTGGCCATGGCCCTCTCAGGACTCTTTTCTTGAGCCTGATTTTGTTCCCAGTGCCGGCATACTGATGTTGGCCATGGCCCTGTGAGGACTCTTTTGTTGGGCTTGATTTTGTGTCTAGTGCCAATGACACCATGTGATACTAGGTTATATTGGCCGAGTCCCAACTAATTGGTGGCCACACAGAGTACTAGGTGCTTTGTGGAGTCAGCATCCCATCGTTAAGGTCGATATGGGCTGCTGTACGGAACTGGTAGCTGTACATATTGCTCATGTATTGCAAAGGTTGCATTTCTTTCAATTTTTCAATTTTTTTAATATAATTTACACGACTTATAGCAAAAAAAAATTACACGCATTTGCCGCAAAAAAAATTACACGACTTGACGTTGTTTTGTACACGAGTTACACTTTTCACCATGTGTGTGGGTGCAGCACCCTAGGCTTCATCTACTGGGGCACCAGGGCTGGCCCGGGTGTTGTCAAAGGACACCCTCTTTCTGGCACTGTGTGAGCTCAGCCGAGGGCACCCAGTCCCCGGAGTGGCTCGCATGGTGCTGCATTTGCTGCGAAGCGGCAGTAGTGAAGCAGTGATGGGCTCTGTTGTTAAGGACCACCCTGCTAATGATGTTCACGAGGAGGGCTGGCTGCCGTTGGTGGCATCAGGCCGCTTCACGTTTGTCATTTCACCGTCACCTCATCGGGTTGGCAACACCAGAAATGTCTCATCCATGAGGCCCTGCCTGCTCAAGTCCCTCCTTTACATTCGTGGACACCCCTTGGGAGGGTGACAGGGAGAACCATGGGAGGACTATGGGAACCACATGCCATTCCTACGCCCAACCTCCTCGCCATGGACCGTACTCCACAAATCCCACTGCACTACACCGTGGCACAAGCACAACACAGCACAGCATCCCCTTGGCACATGGCCAAGGGGGCTACGGCTATGGTATGTGAACCCAAGGGGTGTGGTCACTCTTTTGGGGCTTGTGAAGAGGATTCCTCTCCCCCGATAGCTCAGGCGCTGCTATACTAGTATTGGCAGTGTCTCTAGCATTGTGCTTTGTGGGTTTCATTGACTCAGGGGCCATGGATGCATGGACAGCATATGAACTCCCCGTGCCGCTCACAGGGTATGCCTTGTGTGCACATGCACATGCACATGCAAAACCCCTTTACCACAACCAGGCAAGCATGCAATGAGTGTGGTCATGCGTTTGAAATGTTCCTCATTCGTTGCGACCAAAACACTGTATTTTCCTTTGCTGTACCAAGGTACTGGGTGCATCCGTAATGCCGGCCAGGAAAGCAGGAATTTCGTCGTAATCAACCCCCACCCCACACACGTATGGGAATAGCCTGCAGATAGAAATGGCAGAAAAAGGTGCTTCAATGAAGCAGTTCCCTGAGCCCAGAGATCCCCTCGTTATATTTATATATATGGCCAATTCGCGCCTAATCCCCCCCCCCTCCCCCCCCCCACTCCCGCCACTACTAGGTGCGTCTTCAATGGGAAGTAAGGACATCCCCCCCTATTTTGAGGTTGGGGAACTCAAAGAAACATGTTTTAGAAGGGAATTGGATGGTTATTAGTGCGTATTTGCCCCTATGAAGGTCTAAAATGGCTAAAATTGGGGTATGACATCAGTGCTGGTAGGATCCTAACCAGAGTACCAAAAATAACCACTAAACCCTAAAAATAACCGACACCACCCCTATATACACCCAATGACATGGTAATTCAGCATCTTTAACATACCCTTGTCCATTTTCATGTCCCTCAAACTATTATTAGGGGTATTTGGTGCTATTAGGGCTATTTTTAGGGGTAAAGTGGCTAATTTTAGCAGTTTGGGTAGGATGATGTCATCAGTGATGTCATACCCTATTTTTAGCCCAAAAACCCTGTCTACAGCCCTCCCACTGTCCCATCCGAGCCCGAAACCCATTTTTTTGTGTTTCCCGACCTCAAAATAGGGGGGGGGGGTCCCTAGTCCTGCCCCAAGTCGCACACTAGGGTCCACAGGGGGTGGGGATTAGGCGCGTATTGGCCATATATATATATATATATATATATCCTCTAATCTACACCCCTCTCCCAAGCTGAAGTGGCTATTTGCTTGACGTGCTCCATAAGAAACGCAAGTGTGTTGCCTACCATGTCCACCACCTTTGTCGGGCACCTCCGAACGGTTTGCTATGCGGCCCAGGTGTGATCCGACGGTTCGCACCGCCCCTCACCCCAATAGTGGGGAGGGTAGCATCGGCTTGGGTATTCGCAGTCGTATTGAGAACCTCAGGGGGGTAGGCTCCTCAGGCGGGCAAGGAGTTATCTTTACAATAGACACACATATATAGGAGGGGGTCGAAAGGCAAGTGCGGACGCGTGGCCATAGCAACTCGGGGCGGTGGCTTCGGACCACACCGCCATGAAGGTACATCACCCCTCCTTGCTTACACCCCACTTGCACAACCCTTCTCCCTCCCCAAAGAATGATGCGAGCAACGGAGGGGAAGGAAGGGACTGGGACACACAGGGTCGATTTTGTAGGGACGTGCCTAAGACGAAGAGTGGCTACTTGGGACACTTTCTAGGCACCTCCGAACTGTCAGGTATGCGGCCCAGGTGTAGTCCGACGTTTCGCACCGCCCCTAACCCGGAATAGGATTGAGTGTCATCGGCTTGGGTATTCCCAGATAGGGATATTGGGAACCTTAGGGGAGTTGCTCGAGCGGCAATAACGGGGTTAGGGACCACCATGGGGCCGATGGTACACATTACGGTTGCGCTTTCATTTAATCAGGGCAATTGGAAGTGGTGGTGCTAAAAGCATGTACTCATTGGCGGTTTGTCGGCAAAAATCCTTACACGGAGGAACTCCTTGCCAACCAAGAATTGGACTTGGAGAGGAAACGAAGGTAACTCGGTTGAGAGTACACCTGTTTTCCAAGTCCATTCGTGGAGCACCATGTGACACATTAAGTGTGGCAATCCGATTAATGGGCTAGTCAAACAAATCTTTTGCCGCACCCAACACTTTGAATCTCTCCGTCGCCATTGGGTCGGTCCTGTTCTTGTCGGGATGAAGAAGTAGAGATAAAGCGCGGTATTGCCCCTTTACTGCGGTAGCATCTTGGGCACCCAAGAAGTGCAAGGCATGTGCCTTTCGTCGGCGAAGACTGGTGTTCTCATCTATGATCCGGGTAGACCACTCGGTGATTTCTCTCTTCGTTAAAGCCAAATGATGCACCGGGGTACGCTCCGCTCGAGGACGTGACCGGGGGGGTTCGCCTGATGGTGCTGTTGGATCTTGGTGTGGTTGAGGGCGTTTGCGACCACCCCGTTGCTCGTTGCCCGTTGCACGTTGTCTCTTTGAATGTGGCCCGTTGTTTTGTTGGGATGTCCTTTTTCTTGATGAGGGGTTGTCCTCTCCACGACCTCCTTGGGGTGGATGTGGTTGCGAACGATATGGTGCTTGGCTTGGGGGTTGATGTTGTGCTGGCATAGTAGTTCTTTTGGACTTAGGAACTCTCCTTGAAGGTTTTGCTGTTGGTGTTGGTTGACTTGGGCGTGTAGGTTTTTGTGGTGTGTTTGGGGTAGCCTTTCTGCTGGCACCTCCTTTTGACTCCGATTTTTTGGAGCGTTGGGCCTGCCGCGTTTGTGATGGATATGGATGAGCCTCGTTGTTGCCTACCGTTGGGTGTGATGGTCCACGGTTGGTGGCTTGTGGAGGGCAGGTCCAATGGTGTTCGCTTGTTTCAGCATCCAATTCAGCATCAGTGATGTCGGGTAGGGCCCCACACTCCGTCATTGCCCAAATGACGGGTTCATCATACATGGTCAAGGCATCCTCGTATGTGGCGTCTTGGAACGTATGCACTATGGATCGCAACGTCGTGGAATCCAGTGCAAACATCTGCAGGATGCTTGCACAATATGCCAAGAACCATCGTGGGAGCTGTCCCGTCAACGTTTTGGCAGTGCACCATTGCATGGCGAGCATCACGACGCGGAACCCACAAGTATCGGAATCAGGTTGGGTTCCGTAATGGTGCCACAGGAAGGACCAGCCAATTTTCTTCAACATGACTCGAAACAGGGCCCCACATTCTGACGAGGCGTCTTTGGAATCGTGAACGACTAGGCTCTTGCAATCCACTTGGACATCTGTGACCGACACGTAGTGGACCCCTATTGTGGAATTTCGGGATGTTAGCCATAATGGTAGCGCGCATTTTTGTGTACAAATGAGGCTTAGTGTAGGAAAATGTCGCATGAGTTGGGCCAACTGCATGTCGATGATCACAGGTTTCACCGAGGTGGTGCCTGGGGGCAAGAGAACCTCAAGGAGGCATTGGACTGCCGAAGTGGACAGCCACGCACATTCTGCAAGATGGACATTGTGCTCGATGGAATCATTCTTCTCATCCGGCCAATATTCAAAGCTGAAGTGGCAAATACGTGCATCCAAATGGGGGTGGTCACCCATGGAGGACGGAGGCGGAGACACATGCGATTTAGTCGGGTACTGTTTTGGTGGACCCTCGATGTGGTCTTGCTTTCGAAGAATGCGCTCCCGGAAAGTAGCCTTTGTACCACAAGTTGATAGTCCATGAGCCGCACACAAGGTCCGTAACTCAACAACGGACATTTGGCCCAAGACATCGGCACTAAAGACATGTGGCTTGTTGTTGCCATCCAACAACTGCACCCCAACATTTGGTTGCTGAGATGTGCCATGAGGCCGTCCGCGCGTACGTGGCTGCTCCGTTCCGTCCTCATTGAGGTCGTCAATGTCTAATGACAACCTGTCTCCTTGCAATTGTCTATCAATATAAGACCACCATGGAAATGACACATACTGCAAGATGAGCAACATGTTCACTTTTAAAATGCGGGCATCCAAATTTTGGGGAAAATGAGATTTGGTGTGCCATGAGCGGGATACACACATGATCCCGGCAACGAGAGTGGATGTGAAGGTTCTACGTGGGTAAGGAGGAATGTGCTGAGCGGGCTTGGGTGCCAAAACATTTGTTGCCACAAACCAATTCCACAGCTGCACGTAGTAGGGGTCCACAAGGAATGCTTCACGGCGATAGTTGAGGATAAATAGACCTTGAAGAGAACGTGCCCGTGACAATGCAACGTAGGCATGTGCCGCTGCAAAGAAGGTTGCCATATCAATCCACACAATCCGGTACGAGCAGCCTTGCGATCCGTGAACGGTACATGCATATCATGCGAGCATCGGAAATTGTAGTATTTTGACCTGCACGGATGGCCCGTGCACGGGGATTATTTGTTGGAAGCGACAAATAGGGTACTCCCTTGTGCGACCAATGGGGCACACAACGATAACATCATTGGACCATCGCTTGATAACAACCATTGTTGAGTTCACCAAACGATTTTGAATACTAACGTTGCGAATTAGCCGGGCTCGCATACCGGCGGCCACGAAAACCTGTTGTGGGAGCACGCGGCGATTGCGAGAATTGATGTAGTCGCACATAGCTTGATTAGTGGGAGCACCAACCATGTCCACATAGGTGGCGTTGAAGGTCACAATATTAGATCCCAATTGTGCCATGAAGTGCTCGTTCCACCGATGCATGGCATTCCTGCGTCCCACTAGCATGGGGGCATCTTCGAGGTCTTGAAGCGAAACATCATTGTTTGGAGCGATGCGTTGCTGTAGAGTGAGATGATCATCATCTGTTTCCTCCCCAATGCGCACACGATTGAGCAAGTCAATGAATTGTTCATCGTCTTGGCGCATGACCTCCGTCAACACAAACGGCACAAAATGGTTCCGGAAGAGGGCACTATCGAAGATGTCGAGATGAACAGCAGGAAGCTGCAATGGGTCGCCAACAAGAAGCATTGTAATTCCTCCGAAAGGATTGCGCTTGTCCTGGCGCACCTTGTGTAGTATGTCATTCAACGTGTGGAGGAGCTTGTTCGACAAAAGTGAGAACTCATCCACAATAATCATGTCGGCATTACGAATCATCCAACAAAGAATTGTTCCCTCCTTGCTTTGCCAATCAAGGTCCAAGGACAAAGAAAACAAGGTGTGGATGGTTCGGCCACCAACGTTGAGCGCTGCCACGCCACTAGCACCGCACACGAGAATTGAAAATCCACATGCGCGTAGCTTGGCAATCAATAAACGTACAACATGAGACTTCCCAGTTCCTGCAACTCCTGTGAGAATGGCACACAACTGAGGTCGGCTACCAGCAATGCTAGCCCGACAATGCGTTGATATATCTGGTACATCCTTCGGTTGTTGTTGTTGAAAGTGTGCCACAAAGATTTCAAAAACCATGCGTTGCCAATGATTTAGAGCATTGACCAAGGTTTCGGCAGCTCCGGGGTCATCGGCGTTCATAAATGCCTTCAACTCCTCAGCCAATTGGGGATCCATTTCCGCCTCATCAGCAACCATTGGTTCATCGTCACCGGCCCGATGCTTGTCAAGCTCATCCAAATCGGACATATAATTGTTGAAGAAGGTTGCATCGACTATGTCCTCAGCGCGAAGGACTTCTGCAAGAAGACGCAACCGCTCAACTGAGTAACCTCGAGCCTGGGCGTTGTTCAGTGTTTCTCGTGCTTCTTCCTCATATCCTCGGAATAGCCCACGAAGGATACACTCCTCCATGTAGGTCTTCGACACATTGTCCTTCGAAAAGAATCGCTGTTCGTGGTCTTCTTTCGTGAAGGGCTGGGAGAGGAGAATCTTTTGTAAGAAGTACCTTTCGGCGTCCTCACCGTAGGGAAGGTAGAAATTCCACCTTGGAATGGCAGTGCGCCGGCGCAATCTCCACTTATTGCCCATGTTGTCTCTAATTTCCCGCTCCATGCGCTCTGGAGGGGATGGCCACCAGTACGGGCGCTCCTTGCCCTTGTCAGGAGGATCGGCTTTATACCGAACACCGTCTACTGCGTCGTCCGAATCACTAGACGGAGATTCGTTGGCCATATCCTCTGCCGGATTGCTTGCCAAGGCGCTGGCCTCTGAGGGATTGCGCTGTGTACGACGGTAATAGCGGTAGAAGTCAGGGTACTTCAGTTGCAAACCGTCCGGAAGCTCCAAATAGAAATCGTACCTATCTAGGTACCAAACATCCGTAGACGCGTCATCCTCCGGTAGGTGTTTGCGGCGTTTCAAGCGCCCCAACTTAGGCCATGGATCCGTTGGAATCCATACAACCTCTCTACTACCCCTACATTGATGAATGCCGAGCAACATCATTCCATTCTCCATGCGTCCCAAAGAACGTAGCTTAAGCAAGCGCTCAACGTCAGTGGTATTTGGTGACAGGTTCATTGGAACAGTCAATTATTTTGCAGCTTTGGTGAGATAATTCGCAAGGTATAACTCCCACCCCAAAGATGTGATCCGTTGCACATTGTTGTGGCATTGCAAACGTACTAGAAGACGACGATTGTGAGGTACCACACAAGCATCTTCTTGTTCCTGTCGGCGGTACAATAGGCGTACACCTTTATTGTCCAACTCCTCCTTATGTTGGGGAACCGTAAACGGATACCCTGCCTTGCATTCGCTAGATACGCGCCCTTGGCCAATGTTGAAACATTTGTCTGGGTAACACTGGTGCACCATATTGCACTCCTTGTATAAACTCCGTAGATATGAAGTGAATTCCGGATCATAGCCATCACTTTCGCGGGGCATTGTAGCGCAAATGACATCATCCGGGATTGAATCGGGTTGGCACCAAACAACACCATGCAAGTGCACTCGGCCGCGCTCTTGGTATTCAAAGCGGAACCAATAATCGCGAACCGTTCCAAATGGACCTCTCTTGCCAATGGCCAAGAACTCACGCTTGAAGATCTCGACCCGCTTGTGAAATGCGACACATGCCTCCATATCGTACCCGTCTTCAATTGGCTTGCTGGGCCTTGTGCCTTCGGGATATCGTCCAGGCCACACCGCACGTGCGCGACATCCCTTTTGCACCGCGGCTTGCAAATCAGCCCAATTGTCATTCATTGTCCAAGTAATGAATAGGTCTGCTTTTCCAAGCTCGCGGCTCATTGCAGTGAGGTCAAGATGCCGTGAGCCCCAATAGGATCGTGTCCCAACTAGCTTGGATGGGACATAAGTTCCATATCGATAGTATGGGTTGAGTTCCGCAGTACCTTGATCAACCCCTTCGCCTTCCAAATTCCGATTCATGGAATCAACACCATCGTGGTACGAAGCACGGGCCTTCTTATGTTCGTATGCGGGGCGTGCTGATGATTGGCTTGGTTGGCTCGGGGACTGTGTGGATGATTCGGCACCTGGACATGGAGTTGATTGGCTCGGTTGACCAGGTGATTGAGTGGATTGCGAAGAAGATTGTGCGTGATGTGATGAGTGTCGCTTTGGAGGGGGCTTGGGTCCTGCAGAGCTTTTAGCAGCACGCAAATGTTCCGCAGTGATATCCTCTGCGCGATCACCACGTTGCGCTTTGAAATTTTGCTGGTTCCAAATAAGTTGATTCTTCATCTCTTTACTCACTTGGAAGAAGGACCACCATCGGTCACGGCGCCAACGCTCATCAAATGCAAGATACCGGCTACGGTAATACGCTGCACATCCAATTCCACACCCAACCTTGTATCCACCAACTCCACCAGGATACAAATCCGGCCAAACGCACGGTTCCAATTTGGGATCGTTGAAATGCAAATACGTGTCGTTCGCCAATGATTGTGCTGCAGCGGTAACGGTCCCCCCTGCACGTTGAAATGGTGCTCGATGCATGAATCCCACTCTGTCTTGGTGAGGGGCAGAATCGGGAATAATGTTCCGCGGTGCATCACACTCCACTGCCCAAGCCACGTACTCGTCTTGTAGATGGTACTCCAGGCGTTTCCCGTACTTATCCTCAAAAAAACGTTGTGTCAACGTCCCCATTGTAGAAGCTGCATTTTGCAAGTAGCGGTACAATGTTTCATAATGCGCCAAAAACCGGGAATAAAAGGGGTGAATTTTCTTGAGCAACAGCAATGCTTGGTTCATTTGCCGCGTGTTTTGGGCACTATCCTTCGGCTTTTGATAATCGCGCAGCACATCTTCTTTCATGGTCATAAACCCATATAGTGCATTATAATGCTGGCTAGGCTTGCGGCCCACACCAACGGTCCCAATAGCATGGTGCCACTGTCGATGACGCAGATCCACGTGCTTAAGGGTATTTGAATACAAAGCACCCAACGCGATTTTGCCGTTTTTGATATTCAGTGAGATTCGCAAGTTTGGTTGGGACCCTGTAATGTGTCGTGCCATCCAGTTCGTACCCATAATTTATAGGATCGTACTTGGCACGATACTTGCTGCAAACGAGGCATGCATACATACGATGTGGCGAATGCCACACCGGCGTATCATACACTTTAAAGGGGCCAATACTCGTGGGATGCAACCGAGGCAGAAAGAAAAGGTGGTTCTTTGTATTGTACATAGTTTGCAAACAAGTCATTTCGGAACTCGAAGATCGCACTAGTAATCACATCTGTGGTTGGCACCCCAAAGAGGTTGGTGGTACGGACTGCAGTATCATCTCGGGAAACAAGAAACTTGTGCGCACCAACCGGGCCCTAAAGCAGTTGACCACATCGATGGCAAAGGGCATCGAACAGCGGCGAGTACAAAACATCCAAGCCATCAAGCCAATGCTCTCGGACGGATTTCAAAGAAATGCGAGACGGCTGCGTGTGCTTTCCGCGGAAAAGCTCTTTCTTAGCGGCACCAACAACCCCCGGCGATCGGGGATGTGAGGCTTTGGCATGTTGCTTTTCAGGCGTATTGCCGTGTCCACCAACAATACCTTTATCGCGTTGCGCCTCGGGCGTGTTCCTTGCTCCAGTATAGCCCTTGGCGGCTTGTGCTTGTGGCGTGTTCCTGGAACCCTTAGCGGCTTGTGCTTGTGGTGTGTTTCTGGCACCCTTAGCGGCTTCATTGCGCGGCATCCCGAAGTTGCGCCGCCCACCATTCGCCGTCGCCATGCCAGTCTACGCAACAAACTGAGGAACCGGCTCAAAAAGCGGGTGGAGCGTGGAGTTCAATCGTCATCCATGGCAAATCTCAACACGCCACAAGCACAAGCCGACAAGGGATCTACCGGGGGTGCGAGGAACACGCCACAAGCACAAGCCGCTAAGGGTGCCAAGAACACGCCACAAGCACAAGCCGCTAAGGGTGCCACGAACACACCACAAGCACAAGCCGCTAAGGGTGCCACGAACACACCACAAGCACAAGTCCCCAGGGGCGAAGTCAAGGTCGGCCTCCAGGCATTGTTGCAACTCTTGTTCCCAGCAGTCAGACATGGATGATATGAACGTAACTCGGTTAAGAGTACACGTATATTCCAAATCCAACCGCAAAGAACAGAGCACACAATGGAAAAAAGGGACCTGGAGAGGAAGGAATACAGGAAGATGCAGAAACATTGCTACATTGCACGCCTGCTACATTGCACGCCTCACCCCTGGCAAGATCCCATGATCCCATGATCCCACAATTATTACGTACTATGGTACCCGGTGCCATAACCCCCGATCCCATGATCCCAAAACCATTACCTACCATGGTCATGTGCAACACGTGTGTGATACTATGCAACACGTCCGTTCATTATCTAGGCTACTTAACATGAAAATACGAGCACAAAATATGCGTGTGGGCAGCGTTGTCGCAACTCTTGTTCCCAGGAGTCAGATATGAATGGTATGAACGCAACTGGGTTAAGAGTACACGTATATTCCCAATGCAATTGCAAAGAACACAAAACACAATGCAAAAAGGGGTACGGGATGAAGGAAGCTAGTGCACAAGTTCAGCACGCAACAAACGACTTTTGTATAGCGCCTCGTCTTGCGGAATCTGGCGCTGATAGCATGGACGGTTTGATCACCATGGCCGGTTTGATGAGAACCTAGTGCACAAGTTCAGCACGCAACAAACGACTTTTGTATAGCGCCTCGTCTTGCGGAATCTGGCGCTCACAGCATGGACGGTTTGATCACCATGGCCGGTTTGATGAAAGAACCTTGTGCACAAGTTCAACACGCAACAAACGACTTTTGTATAGCGCCTCGTCTTGCGGAATCTGGCGCTCACAGTATGGACACTTCATTTTCAAGGCAATTTCCAATAATTGCAGGTCCAACACGGGTGTGAGAGTGGATCATCAGCAGGCAACAAACGACTTTTGTATAGCGCCTCGTCTTGCGGAATCTGGCGCTCACAACATGGACGGTTTGATCACCATGGACGGTTTGATGAAAGAACCTAGTGCACAACTTCAACACGCAACAAACGACTTTTGTATAGCGCCTCGTCTTGCGGAATCTGGCGCTCACAACATGAACGGCTTGATGACCATGGACGGTTTGATGAAAGAACCTTGTGCACAGCTTCAGCACGCAACAAACGACTTTTGTATAGCGCCTCGTCTTGCGGAATCTGGCGCTCAGAGCATGAACGGCTTGATGACCATGGACGGTTTGATGAAAGAACCTTGTGCACAAGTTCAACACGCAACAAACGACTTTTGTATAGCGCCTCGTCTTGCGGAATCTGGCGCTCACAGCATGGACGGTTTGATCACCATGGCCGGTTTGATGAAAGAACCTTGTGCACAAGTTCAACACGCAACAAACGACTTTTGTATAGCGCCTCGTCTGGCGGAATCTAGCGCTCACAGCATGGACACTTCATTTTCAAGGCATTTTCCAATAATTGCAGGTCCAACACGGGTGTGAGAGTGGATCATCAGCACGCAACAAACGACTTTTGTATAGCGCCTCGTCTTGCGGAATCTGGCACTCACAGCATGAACGGCTTGATGACCATGGACGGTTTGATGAAAGAACCTTGTGCACAGCTTCAGCACGCAACAAACGACTTTTGTATGGACACTTCATTTTCAACGGATTTTCCAATAATTACAGGTCCAACGCGGGTGCGGGAGTGGATCATCAGCACGCAACAAACCACTTTTGTATAGCGCCTCGTCTTGCGGAATCTGGCGCTCACAGGATGGCCAAAGTAGAGTCGAGCCCAAGGCGATGGGAAGGGGCAAAAAAGAAATGGCGGTATGCTTGCTTTCAAGGCATTTTGGGATTTTCCGCGGGTCAAAACCCGTTACCACCAGCCTAAAATGCACTAAAAACATTTGTTTGAGCATCCAAAATGGTCCCGGGATCACCTTTGGAAAAACGCGTTTTTGACACATTTTGGACTCATTTTAGGTCCCAAAACGGCCCATTTTTAAGGCATTTTGGGATTTTCTATGGCCCAAAACGCGTCACCACGGGCTCAAAACGGGCTAAAAACACTTGTTTGAGCATCCCAAGTGGTCTAGGAACAACTTTGGAAAAATGTATTTTTTTCGCCCCGGGGACCCTGGTGGACCCACCGTTGGCCCGAACCGTCCCCGGGCCGGGCTGCCCTCCGGCTCCACCAAGTGACCACTGATACAGGGGTCTAGGTGGCTCGTTGGGCAATTCCGAGGGGTGGAAACCACAAAAAGTGGGGGGTTGCGGGTGGACTAGGTGCCCTCGGAATTTAGAATTGAGCCACGTAGCCCAAGATACGGCCCGTGCTTGGTTTCGGGGTGTTGGTGCACATTGCGCAGATTTTGGGGCTTTTTGGTGCCTTTTTGGGTCGTTTCTCGAGCATATCGTGGAGTTGAAGGGCACTAGAGGGCTCTTTGACACGGTGAAGTCAAGCCTGACATGTAGTGTAGCCACCGTTTCCCTTCGTTTGCGCGTTTCGCCCGGGTTTGGGGGCTATTTTGGGCGAAAAATGGCTGTTTTTGGCCCAAAACTGCGCAGATTTGGGAGGGCACCTCCCGACTTGGCGCCCACGCCCCGGGCCGCCACCGGTGAGTTTTTGGCTCAAAACTTGGATTTGGCAAGGCCACCTAGGCTCTAAGATGGCTAAAGTAGAGTCAAGCCCGAGGCGATGGGAAGGTGCAGTGGCCAAAACGGAATGGTGACGTGCTTGTTGTTGTTGTTGTTGTTGTTGTTGTTGCTTGTTGCTTGTTAGCTAAATTTAAGGGGAGAGGGGTGTAGTAATATATATATATATATATTGCCCTTCTAAATATAAATCTTTGCCCATGGAGTGTGCCACACGTATACACCTTCCATGCGGTGATGGGATTCCACATGCACCCACATACCCGCACAACCCCTGTGTCAATGAGATGGCATGCGCTTTGTGCGCATGGCGCACTGCTGGGCTGCCGCTCAGACAAATCTCTGCCCCCCCTTCAGACACCGGCGCATTAACCAGCTCCTGGTCCGGAAGTGCAATCACCTTGTCGTCGGGGGTCCTGCGGGTGCAGCCCACGGCACACACAATGACGGCCCGCGGCCGGACCGACCTCAATGAGACGGTCAAAACCGTCCAAGTACAAGTCTACATGGCCATGAGTGTGCCCACCTCCGGGACGGTGATTGAGTTCATGACGTGGCGTGCCACAGGCACCAACACGGCCTCACGGATGTGCGGCATCAAATTCGTGGACAATCGGTGGGTGGCGTACATGGCGACCGCCAGCATCGTCTTCTACGCCGCAGCCACCCCCGTGGCTGACACATGGTCTGTGGCCTGTGCTCTGCCACAGGGTCGTCCTTCAAGAGGAGAAGATTCTTTTTCTTGTGTCAAGGAAGGTAATCTGCATCGGGCGGTGGCCGAAGTTGCCCCGACGATTGTTTTGCGCTTTTGGCGATTGGGCGACCGACAGACAGTAGTTGGGTCAAGCAATATTCGATGGCAGCCGCTGGTCCGCCCGCAGTTTTGTTTGGGTCCAGGCGGACTCGTGTGCAGCAGGTTGGGCCAAGAGGACCGAGGGCTGTCAAACAAGCATCATCTTACGCGTCGGGGCATTGGGGGAAGCCGTAATAATAATACGTGTAATAAATGTACTCCACATTTATTACGCGTCGGGCGGTGTATTAAATTCCCTGGCGTGTAACACGGTGCTTGTTTGACACTATCTCTCTCTCTCTCTCCCCCCCCAGAGACAGAGAGAGAGAGAGAGAGAGAGAGAGAGAGAGAGAGAGAGAGAGAGAGAGAGAGATGTGGCTTACGCCAACTCTGGAGCCCCCCCCTTCCGCCCATCAGAGCCCCCCCTCCGCCCCCCCCCCCCTTCTCTGGCGCCCACCAGGTCCGGTACATGCCAGTCCCTAGGGGACATCTACCCTACTGCCCGAGGTACCTCAGCCTCCGTAGGCGCACCACAGGCCTTAGGAACAGCACAACTGACGGAGTGTGGGTTTTCTTACCACCCGTTCCCCTCCCCTGCCTCCCTCTGCCACGTGCACCAGGCAGTTGTTTGGTGGCCGGACTTTGTGGCGGGAACATGGGGCAATGCAGTCGTGCTTGGTGAGTTGTTTCGGAAGAGCGCTTGACCCCCATGTTCCTCCAGTTTCCCCGGTTTGCCCCGTTCCGCAATGGCCCGTCCCCCCCTTTTGTCCCCAGTGAACTCAGAGCCCTGCATCGCAATTAATTCACCAAAACAATGGCCATCAGAGCGCCAATTTCGGTGAGACTGCCCGATCTATGCATCGCTTCCCGCTGCCCCTGCCATGCATCGAATTCCCAGACAGTCAGGCGCCCCTGCACGTGGGCCCCACACACCTGTGCAGTGCAGGGCCGTCCGTGAGGAACCAGATCCCCCCCCCTTTAGGGACGACCCCGTTGGCTCATACCATACAAATATTAACGATTCGCGCAGTACTAATTTTTGTGTGGGGGATTTTGACTTTTGTTTTCGCAAAATTTTGCGAAGGCACCCAAAAATGGAAATTTTTTCTTTTGCGAAATCCATTTTTGCACAACTGTTTTTGGTGTAAGTCCCCCCCCGCCTTGCGCATGCACGGCCTTGTCTAAGCACGGGGTGGGCGTTGAACCGCCGTTTTGAGGAAATTTTGGGACCGCTGTTTTTGTGGTCCAGAATGGAGGATTGGGTGTCTGTAGAGCGTTTGTACAGGGAAAGAGGGGCTCATCCAAGTCTGTGATGGTGCATTCTGTTCATAACAACATTGTACTACACATTGGAACCCCATGCTGCTTGTTCTGATGTGATTTTCAGCCATGGCTAACAATGTTATTCCCGGTCTGGCTGTCACATGTGTCACGCGCATGCACGGCCTTGTCTAAGCACGGGGTGGGCGTTGAACCGCCGTTTTGGCCGGACTTCTGGGACCGCGGCCGTGCTTGCGCAAGGGGGGGGGGGGTAAGTTTGGAGCAAGCTGAAATTTTTTTTGTGTTTTTCGCGTTTGGCCTTTTTTTTTTGGTTTTGTTTCATTCAATTTAGTGCCCCCTGGAAAGGACCTTGGGTAGCTTGGCACCTAGCGTTGCAGTCCATACCTACACAGGCACACAAATGTGGTTGTCGCATTGTCAGTTGGGCTCTGGGATTGCAGTTCATAGCACAGACATGCAGACGAACACAATCAGGAGTACTTGATGTTTCATGTCTACTGGTCTTTCTCAAAACCAGTTTGTTGACTCGCCAATAAAGTGCATGCGGCACATCACATGCTGAAACAATTCCACAGAAAGCAAGAAATAGGATGAACACAGACTAACCTCATCTATGCAATTTGCAATTCCGCCCTGGGCACAGAAAGGCAGACCATGCATTTGCCAGCGGTAGCTGGGTTGGAGGGTAACAATGAGCATTCTGTTTTGTCACCCCCCCCCCTTTTATGGATGGCAAAGTCGCTATTTTTGAAAATTTTGCCATTTCTCAGGGATTCTCACTTTACCGAGCAAATTTCAAGAATCTTAAAGCTAATTAATTCTGAGGAAGTTGTGCGTCTAAAGTTACTTGTTCGCGGAAAATAATTTATTACGAAAAAAAATTAATTCCAGGCGGACGATCAAAAAAGAGCACACAGTGACGCGGAATTAAACAAAATCGCAAAAAATACATTAACTCTTTGGGTTATGTTACATGTCGTCTTAGGTAAAGGTTCATAGGACCCTAGGGTTACCCTCCAACCTCCTTTCCTCCCGTAGCGGCCTTTGCGCCATGTTCACCATGCAACATTTCTTCTCTGTGATTCCACCCGACACGGCTATGCAACGCTCCACACGACACGGCTATGCAACGCTGTGCCGCCCAAGGGGAACGCGTGGCAACACACGATTTTTGTCGCGGGCTTGTTGCGACTGCCGTTTCTGCAGCGCTGGAATTGGCCAGAGAGGAGGCACTGGCACGTGCCATTCCCTGCCGTCCCGGTCGCCCACGAGGGAGTCTCAATGTGGAGATTTTTATCCGTGGGTTGGTGAACAAGATTGTTGACACTGCTTGTGCGACTATTGCTACCACCAAAACGCAAACGTACCGGAAGTGGAGTGAGAGTGAGAAGGACATGGCTCTACACATTGCGCACGAGAAAGGCTCTGATTCTCGGGCGGTATCATTTCTGGCCACTATCTTCCCAAAAATGTTTGCCCGGATGCGTGAGTCTCATATCCGGGATTTCCGCCGGCAAGCAGAGCGAGAAGCAGCGCGTCTCCCTGATGGACGCGGCCGAAGCACCATGGTCTCTTCTCGATGCTTGTCGGGTTGTGCGGTGCATTCAGGTGCATGTCTCTTGTTGCCTGGAATTCACCACAGTTGAGATGCGTTGCGTCGTATTGGCGATGATTGAAGAGCGACATCCTGACGTTCTGGCCAAGGGCTTCACAGCCAGTGTGGACTAGCTCAATGTCCTAATGAGGGAGATCATGCAATTGCCCATGAGGAAAATTGGAACCCCATTTGTCCCCCCCGCGCTTTCTGATGCATCCATTCAGCAACACCGTCTTGTTCTTTTGCGTTTGGCATACCTTGTCGACCGCTACGATGTGCCGCGGTTGATGGTTGTGAGTCGCGATCAGAGTGGCCTGCACCTCTTCCCTCGGCAAGGGATTGGGCGTGCAGAAAAAGGGTCACAATGTGTGGACGGAATCGGAAACGACGACAAAAGAATGATGACCATCGATTACAGCATTTCCGCCGCGGGGGATGTCCTGCCGCCTCAAGTGATATTTGAGGGCCTGACCGAGCGTTCGTTGCCCTCCAACGCCGCCGAGTTCATCGCAAAAGGGTGGCAGCTGTGCTACTCTGCGAATCATTGGAGTTCCACATCGCTCGCACCGCAGTACGTTGATGTCGTGGAGAAGCACTCCGAAAAGGTGTCTGTGTGTGTTTGTGTCCTTGCATTTGTGAGTCCATGGACAGAGCTGAAAGTGTGCACAGTAAACTGTACTTGCAGTGGGTCAGGGACATTGGGGTTTTTGTTCCGGATGGCCAGGATGTCCTTGCCTGGGGGTTTTGGTTATGGTCGGTCAGGATGTCCTTGCCCGGGATCTAGATTATGCTGCTGCCAATGTTGCCGTTGCTGCTGCCGTTGCTGTTGTGGTTGCATTTTCTGTTTACAGGAGCGCGGCCGATTGCAGCGTCCAGCCAATCACCCTGGTATCATCGTGCAGGACAAGTGGAAGCCACAGACCTGTGAAGCTTATCGGGATGACATGAACCTGCACCACAAGAATGTGTTTACGGAGTACCTCTGGCCACACACGACTGGGAAATATGAGGTGGTGGACCTAGCAGGAAATGCATCACAAAAGCGGGGAACCACATGCGCTGCTCGCCGCTACGTGCAAGAAACTGCTCGGGAACAACTCAGAAGTGGGGTGCCACCCGGATCTGTCAATGCGGACCTGAAAATGTCGACGCTGAAACCACGGGTGCTGAACTAGGGGGCACCAAGAAGTAGTAGCATGCAAGGAGCAAGCACCAGGAAACAATAGCGTTCATTCAGAGAGGACCAAGAGATAACATCATGTGACCAGGGGGCACCGGGGAATAACCACATCCAACCAGAGACCGTAGGAAGTACCATATCCCGATTTTCGTTGCAGCAACGCAAAGCCCGAAAAAATTGCAAAAACAAAAATTAATGAGAGGCAAACAGTTCAAATTTTTCAGAGCGGAATTCGAAAAAATCGCAGAAAATCAATTACTTTTTGACAACACATTTCGCGGATTTTTCCTATTCTTAAGATTCTTACAATTTGCTTGGTGCATTTTACTCTCCGAAATTTCGGATTTTGTTGCCTATGCTTTTTTTTTTTGGCATTTGTTGCGGATGAGGGCGGCTTCTTGGGGACGCGGCTGGCGGTCTGAGGGATGGACGGATGCGACCAACAATGCAGCGTGTATGCTGTAATTCGTATATTTTTTTTGCAGTAAATGCGTGTAACAAAAAAATTGTCACGTCGTTTGATTTTTGACTTGGTGTTGGGAACCCCCGAGAATGCAGGGGTTACGTAGCAATTCCGCCCTCTTCTGGGCCCCGAGAAGGCAGGGGTGACACAGTCACTTCTGATTTTCTTCCCCTTTGTTGGGGACCCCCGAGAATGCAAGAGCTCTACCACATGGACATCGATGAACCACGTGCGTGGATTCTGGCGGTTCAAGAAAATCAAGAGACTGTCCAAGTGCATGCGGATAGTTGAATCCGGCACAAGACTGGACAACATGGCTTGGTGCCGTCACCACATTTTTGTGGTTAATACCGATGACAAAGAAGGGGCGCCATAGTTTGTGTGTGCCTTCGATTGTGGTGTCCGGTTGGAGCTTTTCATTATTTGGGTTTGGGAACCCCTAAAGCTCCACTCATTTGATCCGTCCTTTCTTGACGGCCACGAAGAAGCTTTCGCTAACCACCAAGCACCGGGCCTTGGTATTCCAAACGGACGTTTGGGCTTGTGGTTTTCAAAGCTGGAACATCACGGAGCTGAAGGTGCAGCACCGAGGTTCTTTTTCCGATGTGCCCCTCGTCCCAATGGGTCCCGTTTTTTTTGTGGACGAAGCGCTCGGCATTGTTAATGCCGATCGTACTGTGCGGGCCATGGAAGTGCCCGGTGATGATGTGCAGGCTGTGACTGAGCTTCTTTGCCCTCCTGAGTCCCCCCGCAGCACCCAAGTTGAAGTTGCACTTTCAGGGATCGAGGAGAGTGTTCACGCCACCCCCACCCCACTCAAAGGCAAGGAGGCCTCTGCTGAGCAAAGCGTGGAAAGCCCGGAGGCCAAGGTGCAACCTTCCATGGCCACTCCCACAGAGGAGGACACCCGTCCCAAGGTCCTCATCCGTGGAGAGTGGCGCAAGGTGCTGGATGGCTACCTGAGAGATGCATCTGGCTAGCTGGAGCGTGACCAGCTTTTCATCAATGAGCTGGCCAAGCAGCTAGTAGCGGAGTTGCGCGTGGCTTGTCGGCTTAACACCAATCCTAGTGCAAAGGCCCAGTCTAGCGACACAAAAGCCGACCTCATCTACAAGCGTGCATTGTGCAACTACTTGTAGCGGGTGCATGTTTTGTGGGCTGTGTTTTCCTCCGCTTGTTTGGTGTACCAATGGTGGAGCGTATAAGCATGCTATCATATTGGCCCCATCCCAGTGCCTTGGTGGCCTATAATGGTGGCACTCACGTTGGCCATGGCCCTCTCAGGACTCTTTTCTTGAGCCTGATTTTGTTCCCAGTGCCGGCATATTGATGTTGGCCATGGCCCTGTGAGGACTCTTTTGTTGGGCTTGATTTTGTGTCTAGTGCCAATGACACCATGTGATACTAGGTTATATTGGCCGAGTCCCAACTAATTGGTGGCCACACAGAGTACTAGGTGCTTTGTGGAGTCAGCATCCCATCGTTAAGGTCGATATGGGCTGCTGTACGGAAGCGGCAACTGTACATATTGCTCATGTATTGCAAAGGTTGCATTTCTTTCAATTTTTCAATTTTTTTAATATAATTTACATGACTTACCGCAAAACAAATTACACGCATTTACCGCAAAAAAAATTACACGACTTGACGATTCTTTTATGTACGAGTTACACTTTTCATCATTGGAGCACGGCTCAGGCTTTATTGCTGGAGATCCTCTGGAGGTGCTTGTCAGTGCCCTGTGCCTGGGACGCCTACACTGTAGGCCTTTGGTGCTGTGGAGGCTCCCGGAGGGCAGACTCCCCGGGGGACCGTCCTGTAGCGCCCGGGGGGAGGGGGTTCTTTTCTGCAGAAGGAGGGGCTGAGCAACTTTTTTGGGTCGACTAACGCCCACCCCTGCAGGCTTTTTGGGCTCACACCTCAGGGCTCTGTCCCTGCCCTTTGTGCTCTCGTATTGCGCTTGACTGTTTTCAGGTACACTTTGAAGATGGAGTTCGACTTCAACCTCCGTCAAACGGTTTATTGGGTGGACTCCGCGTTCATTTCGCTGAGTTGGGTGTATGACATGCAGGGCACCAGTGCATACATGAACTGGCTAACCCTGGGGTATGCAGGCACTAGGGCACAGACGCGGGCACAGGCGCGGACACAGGCATGGGCAATGACACAGACCTGGGCACAGTGCTGGTGAGGCATCGTCAGAGGCGCATAGGTACAAGCACAAGCATCTTCACAGACCTGCGCACAAGCGTCAGCACAGGCATAGGCCTCAGCCACAGACGTGGACAGAGACGCAGGAAGCCACTCGGCCACGCGTACAGCTCTGGGCCCATCTCCAGCCCGACACCATCACACACCCTGTTGAAGCAGAACCGCACAACTGGGAACACGGCGCAGCAGCTCAAAAATGCACCATCCGATTTACAACCAGCCAAACCTTTGGACGCCCTGTGCGCCGTGTGTGTGCGGTGTGCACACCTCGTGCATGCCCCGGTGCATGGCCTATGCCTTGACCCTGGACAACGCCCTGTGCATATTTTGCGCAGGTCATATAAGAGTGGGGCAAACGTGCGCTTCGACAATCTTGAGTCCTCCTGCATCCGCTACACAGTAACCCCCACACAGACTGACACCATCATGCCAACCCACACCTCTACAGGGCTGCCCACCGCAACCACGGTCCCAACTGCCACCCCAACCGTCACCTCAACGCTGCCTTCCATTGCTTACATTTGCCCCTCGGCCAGTGGACTGCCCGTTGGCTGGACATTCGACACCAGCACAGATCTCAATGATTTTGGCAGCCATGTTGGTTCGCACCTCCTGACGAGTGCTGACGAGTGCAGCCCCCTGTCTCTGACACTGACTGCCGCAAAGTGGGGGAGTGCCGGGGGGAATGTATTGTGTATGTGATGTGGCACAGGGTTGTGTTGTACAGTGAGAAGATTTGAGAACAGAGGTGTGTTGGGGTTGTGCATGACAAAACAGACAGGCGAGTGTACAGAACCATACCACACAACACCAGATATGTATGTGGGTGCATGTATTTGCGTATACGTATAGGCGTATACTGCCATATCTACAGAGGGAGTCTACAGATATGCCCATACGTGCATACATGTAGACACTGTGCACAACTTGTCGACACTGTGCTCAGTTTGTAGGCACTGTGCGCATACGCGTCACCCGAGTTTAGTCTGTAGACACTGTGCATAGGTGGTGTACAATGTGCGCATGTTGTAGACGCGAAGAGAAATATTGCAGATGGGGCGCAAAGCGCCCGACTTAAGAAAGGTTGCATGGGCCCATTTACCTGCTTGGCCTAGAAAGCTTTGGGTTTCGGCTGCTCGCGTCTCTGCAGTACATGCTTCAATAGGGCGCACAGAAGAGTCACCTGAATCATTTTAGCCTGAACATAAAATGGGCGCTGTACACGTATGCGTATACGCATGCGTATACGTACAGCCCTCACAACACCTCAGACACTTCGCTGCAACTGCAAGTCGCAGAACTGCAAACTTCAACAGAGAAATGCTGTTGCTGTGGGGCCTCAGGTTGTTAGAGAGGTTAGTACCATGAGGCTGTGCTCATTGACGCGGCGTGTGGCACACACAGTCCCGCCGGTTTGTGTACATTGCGCATCATGAATTTCTGCGAATCGATCGCCTGACAAGCGCCACTTGTAGTCTGCGCATACCACTCCCGCGTTGCATGGTTATAGGCACGGGATATTCAATCGACACCAGCACGAAGTACGCCGGCGCTGGCAGCCTGGCTGTCACCGGCAGCGGGAACAACGGTCCGGTCAAAATAGTATCGTTCACGCCACTCAGTGTCAGGTATGACGGCGTGGCAGCAGGCGGACATAGGACTGTATTGCGGTGCTTTGTGTCAATTGTGTGCCTCAGCGCCAACAAAGCGCTTTGGCAGTACCTCTGCTTGTTATCATCATAATATTGCTTTACGTGCCTCATCTTCCCAATCTTCATCCGGTTTGACTGCGGATTGTGTCCCCTCCTGAGCTCCTTCAGGCCGGGTCCGTTTCTTGGCGTGAGCCATCAACCTCATAACATCACAATCCATCCCCATGCCCCTTAGCACCCCTGAAGAGGCGGACATGGAGTGTTTGGCTGAAACTGCGCGCCTCGTTATACGAGGCGCAAATCGGGCTCGGTGCGCGCCTCGTTAGCGCCAAACCCCCCCCCCCCCCCCCGTGCGCCTCGTTAGCGCCAAACCGCCTTTTGTGTGTACCGCCTTTTGTGTGCACCGCCTTTTGTGTGTACCGCCTTGCCTGTGGCCCCTAAATTAACAAGACTCCTACGGTGGCTACAAACCGCCTTTTGTGTGCACCGCCTTGTGTGTGCACCGCCTTTTGTGTGTACCGCCTTGCCTGTGGCCCCTAAATTAACGAGACTCCTGCGGTGGCTACAAACCGCCTTTTGTGTGCACCGCCTTGTGTGTGTACCAGCTTGCTTGTGGCCCCTTAAATAACAAGAGGCCTGCGGTGGCTACAGACCGCCTTTTGTGTGCATCGCCTTGTGTGTGCACCGCCTTGTGTATGCACCGGCTGGTATGTGCACCTCCTTGTGTATGCACGGACTTGTATGTGGACCCCCCCCCCCGTGCGCCTCGTTAGCGCGCCAATCCCCCCCCCCCCCGCGCGCCTCGTTAGCGCCAACCCCCCCCCCCCCGCGCGCCTCGTTCGCAACCCCCCCCCCCCCGTGCGCCTCGTTAGCGCGCCAATTCCCCCCGCCCCCCCGCGCGCCTCGTTCGCAACCCTTCCCTCCCCCCGTGCGCCTCGTCAGCGCCAAACTCCCCCCCCCCCCCGTGCGCCTCGTTAGCGCCAAACCCCCCCCCCCCCCGTGCGCCTCGTTCGCAACCCCCCCCCCCCGTGCGCCTCGTTAGCGCCAAACTCCCCCCGCCCCCCCGCGCGCCTCGTTCGCAACCCCCCCCTCCCCCCGTGCGCCTCGTCAGCGCCAAACTCCCCCCCCCCCCCCGTGCGCCTCGTTAGGGCCAAACCCCCCCCCCGTGCGCCTCGTTAGCGCCAACCCCCCCCCCCGCGCCTCGTTCGCAACCCCCCCCTCCCCCCCGTGCGCCTCGTTAGCGCGCCAATCCCCCCCCCCGTGCGCCTCGTTCGCAACCCCCCCCTCCCCCCGTGCGCCTCGTTAGCGCCAAACCCCCCCCCCCGCGCGCCTCGTTCGCAACCCCCCCCCCCCGTGCGCCTCGTTAGCGCGCCAATCCCCCCCCCCCCCCGCGCGCCTCGTTCGCAACCCCCCCCTCCCCCCGTGCGCCTTGTTAGCGCCAAACCCCCCCCCCCCGTGCGCGTCGTTAGGGCCAAACCCTCCCCCCCCGTGCGCCTCATGAGCGCCAACCCCCCCCCCCCCCCGTGCGCCTCGTTAGCGCCAACCCCCCCCCCCCCGTGCGCCTCGTTAGCGCCAACCCTCCACCCCCCCCCCCGTGCGCCTCGTTAGCGCCAAACTCCCCCCCCCCCCCCCGTGCGCCTCGTTAGCGCGCCAAACTCCACCCCCAGCCCCCCCGTGCGCCTCGTTAGCGCGCCAACCCCCCCCCCCCCGTGCGCCTCGTTAGCGCCAAACTCCCCCCCCCCCCCCCGTGCGCCTCGTTAGCGCCAACCCCCCCCCCCCCCCCGTGCGCCTCGTTAGCGCCGAACCCCCGCCCCCCCGCGCGCCTCGTTCGCAACCCCCCCCCCCCGTGCGCCTCGTTAGCGTGCCAATCCCCCCCCCCCGCGCGCCTCGTTCACAACCCCCCCCCCCCCCCCCCGTGCGCCTCGTTAGCGCCAAACTCCCCCCCCCCCCCCCCGTGCGCGTCGTTAGGGCCAAAGCCTCCCCCCCCCCGTGCGCCTCGTTAGCGCCAACCCCCCCCCCCCCCCGTGCGCCTCGTTAGCGCCACCCCCCCCCCCCCCCCGTGCGCCTCGTTAGCGCCAAACCCCCCCCCCCCCGTGCGCCTCGTTAGCACGCCAAACTCCACCCCCCGCCCCCCCGTGCGCCTCGTTAGTGCGCCAAACCCCCCCCCCCCGTGCGCCTCGTTAGCGCCAAACTCCCCCCCCCCCCGTGCGCCTCGTTAGCGCCAACCCCCCCCCACCCCGTGCGCCTCGTTAGCGCCAACCCCCTCCCCCCTTGCGCCTCGTTAGCGCCAACCCCCCCCCCCCCGTGCGCCTCGTTAGCGCCAACCCCCCCCCGCCCCGTGCGCCTCGTTAGCGCGCCAAACTCCCCCCGCCCCCCGTGCGCCTCGTTAGCGCCAAACCCCCCCCCCCCCCCCGTGCGCCTCGTTAGCGCCGAACCCCCGCCCCCCCGCGCGCCTCGTTCGCAACCCCCCCCCCCCCCGTGCGCCTCGTTAGCGCCAAACTCCCCCCCCCCCCCACCGTGCGCGTCGTTAGGGCCAAACCCTCCCCCCCCCCGTGCGCCTCGTTAGCGCCAACCCCCCCCCCCCCCGTGCGCCTCGTTAGCGCCACCCCCCCCCCCCCCCGTGCGCCTCGTTAGCGCCCAACCCCCCCCCCCCCCGTGCGCCTCGTTAGCACGCCAAACTCCATCCCCCGCCCCCCCGTGCGCCTCGTTAGCGCGCCAAACCCCCCCCCCCGTGCGCCTCGTTAGCGCCAAACTCCCCCCCCCCCCCGTGCGCCTCGTTAGCGCCAACCCCCCCCCACCCCGTGCGCCTCGTTAGCGCCAACCCCCCCCCCCCCGTGCGCCTCGTTAGCGCCAACCCCCCCCCCCCGTGCGCCTCGTTAGCGCCAACCCCCCCCCCCCCCCGTGCGCCTCGTTAGCGCCAAACCCCCCCCCCCCCGTGCGCCTCGTTAGCGCCAACCCCCCCCCCCCCCTGTGCTCCTTGTTAGCGCCAAACTTCCCCCCCCCCCCCGTGCGCCTCGTTAGCGCGCCAACCCCCCCCCCCCCCCGTGCGCCTCGTTAGCGCGCCAAACTCCCCCCGCCCCCCCGTGCGCCTCGTTAGCGCCAAACCCCCCCCCCCCCGTGCGCCTCGTTAGCGCCAACCCCCTCCCCCCTTGCGCCTCGTTAGCGCCAACCCCCCCCCCCCCCCCCGTGCGCCTCGTTAGCGCCACCCCCCCCCCCCCCCGTGCACCTCGTTAGCGCCAAACCCCCCCCCCCCGTGCGCCTCGTTAGCGCCAACCCCCCCCCCCCCCCGTGCTCCTTGTTAGCGCCAAACTTCCCCCCCCCCCCCGTGCGCCTCGTTAGCGCGCCAACCCCCCCCCCCCGTGCGCCTCGTTAGCGCGCCAAACTCCCCCCGCCCCCCCGTGCGCCTCGTTAGCGCCAAACCCCCCCCCCCCGTGCGCCTCGTTAGCGCCAACCCCCTCCCCCCTTGCGCCTCGTTAGCGCCAACCCCCCCCCCCCCCCGTGCGCCTCGTTAGCGCCACCCCCCCCCCCCCCGTGCGCCTCGTTAGCGCCAAACCCCCCCCCCCGTGCGCCTCGTTTAGCGCCAACCCCCCCCCCCCCCCCCCGTGCGCCTCGTTAGCGCCAACCCCCCCCCCCCCCGTGCGCCTCGTTAGCGCCAACCCCCCCGCCCCCCCGTGCGCCTCGTTAGCGCCAAACCCCCCCCCCCCCGTGCGCCTCGTTAGCGCGCCAACCCCTCCCCCCTTGCGCCTCGTTAGCGCCAACCCCCCCCCCCCCGTGCGCCTCGTTAGCGCCAACCCCCCCCCCGTGCGCCCCGTTAGCGCCAAACCCCCCCCCCCCGTGCGCCTCGTTAGCGCCAACCCCCCCCCCCCCCCCGTGCGCCTCGTTAGCGCCAACCCCCCCCCCCCCCTTGCGCCTCGTTAGCGCCAACCCCCCCCCCCCCGTGCGCCTCGTTAGCGCGCCAAACCCCCCCCCCCCCGTGCGCCTCGTTAGCGCCAAACCCCCCCCCCCCGTGCGCCTCGTTAGCGCCAACCCCCCCCCCCCCCCCGTGCGCCTCGTTAGCGCCAACCCCCCCCCCCCCCCGTGCGCCTCGTTAGCGCGCCAAACCCCCCCCCCCCGTGCGCCTCGTTAGCGCCAAACTCCCTCCCCCCCCTCGTGCGCCTCGTTAGCGCCAACCACCCCCCCCCCCCCCCGTGCGCCTCGTTAGCGCCAACCCCCCCGCCCCCCCCGTGCGCCTCGTTAGCGCCAAACTCCCCCCGCCCTCCCGTGCGCCTCGTTAGCGCGCCAACCCCTCCCCCCTTGCGCCTCGTTAGCGCCAACCCCCCCCCCCCCGTGCGCCTCGTTAGCGCCAACCCCCCCCCCCCCGTGCGCCCCGTTAGCGCCAAACCCCCCCCCCCCGTGCGCCTCGTTAGCGCCAACCCCCCCCCCCCCCCCCGTGCGCCTCGTTAGCGCCAACCCCCCCCCCCTTGCGCCTCGTTAGCGCCAACCCCCCCCCCCCCCCGTGCGCCTCGTTAGCGCGCCAAACCCCCCCCCCCGTGCGCCTCGTTAGCGCCAAACCCCCCCCCCCCCCGTGCGCCTCGTTAGCGCCAACCCCCCCCACCCCGTGCGCCTCGTTAGCGCCGAACCCCCGCCCCCCCGCGCGCCTCGTTCGCAACCCCCCCCCCCCGTGCGCCTCGTTAGCGCCAAACTCCCCCCCCCCCCCCACCGTGCGCGTCGTTAGGGCCAAACCCTCCCCCCCCCCGTGCGCCTCGTTAGCGCCAACCCCCCCCCCCCCCCCGTGCGCCTCGTTAGCGCCACCCCCCCCCCCCCCGTGCGCCTCGTTAGCGCCCAACCCCCCCCCCCCCGTGCGCCTCGTTAGCACGCCAAACTCCATCCCCCGCCCCCCCGTGCGCCTCGTTAGCGCGCCAAACCCCCCCCCCCGTGCGCCTCGTTAGCGCCAAACTCCCCCCCCCCCCCCCGTGCGCCTCGTTAGCGCCAACCCCCCCCCACCCCGTGCGCCTCGTTAGCGCCAACCCCCCCCCCCCCCGTGCGCCTCGTTAGCGCCAACCCCCCCCCCCCCGTGCGCCTCGTTAGCGCCAACCCCCCCCCCCCCCCCGTGCGCCTCGTTAGCGCCAAACCCCCCCCCCCCGTGCGCCTCGTTAGCGCCAACCCCCCCCCCCCCCGTGCTCCTTGTTAGCGCCAAACTTCCCCCCCCCCCCCGTGCGCCTCGTTAGCGCGCCAACCCCCCCCCCCCCCGTGCGCCTCGTTAGCGCGCCAAACTCCCCCCGCCCCCCCGTGCGCCTCGTTAGCGCCAAACCCCCCCCCCCCCCGTGCGCCTCGTTAGCGCCAACCCCCTCCCCCCTTGCGCCTCGTTAGCGCCAACCCCCCCCCCCCCCCCGTGCGCCTCGTTAGCGCCACCCCCCCCCCCCCCCCGTGCACCTCGTTAGCGCCAAACCCCCCCCCCCCGTGCGCCTCGTTAGCGCCAACCCCCCCCCCCCCCCCGTGCTCCTTGTTAGCGCCAAACTTCCCCCCCCCCCCCGTGCGCCTCGTTAGCGCGCCAACCCCCCCCCCCCCGTGCGCCTCGTTAGCGCGCCAAACTCCCCCCGCCCCCCCGTGCGCCTCGTTAGCGCCAAACCCCCCCCCCCCCGTGCGCCTCGTTAGCGCCAACCCCCTCCCCCCTTGCGCCTCGTTAGCGCCAACCCCCCCCCCCCCCGTGCGCCTCGTTAGCGCCACCCCCCCCCCCCCCGTGCGCCTCGTTAGCGCCAACCCCCCCCCCCCCCCGTGCGCCTCGTTAGCGCCAACCCCCCCCCCCCCCGTGCGCCTCGTTAGCGCCAACCCCCCCCCCCCCCCGTGCGCCTCGTTAGCGCCAACCCCCCCGCCCCCCCGTGCGCCTCGTTAGCGCCAAACCCCCCCCCCCCCGTGCGCCTCGTTAGCGCGCCAACCCCTCCCCCCTTGCGCCTCGTTAGCGCCAACCCCCCCCCCCCCGTGCGCCTCGTTAGCGCCAACCCCCCCCCCCCCGTGCGCCCCGTTAGCGCCAAACCCCCCCCCCCCCCGTGCGCCTCGTTAGCGCCAACCCCCCCCCCCCCCCCGTGCGCCTCGTTAGCGCCAACCCCCCCCCCCCCCCTTGCGCCTCGTTAGCGCCAACCCCCCCCCCCCCCCGTGCGCCTCGTTAGCGCGCCAAACCCCCCCCCCCGTGCGCCTCGTTAGCGCCAAACCCCCCCCCCCCCGTGCGCCTCGTTAGCGCCAACCCCCCCCCCCCCCGTGCGCCTCGTTAGCGCCAACCCCCCCCCCCCCCCGTGCGCCTCGTTAGCGCGCCAAACCCCCCCCCCCCCCGTGCGCCTCGTTAGCGCCAAACTCCCTCCCCCCCTCGTGCGCCTCGTTAGCGCCAACCACCCCCCCCCCCCCCGTGCGCCTCGTTAGCGCCAACCCCCCCGCCCCCCCCGTGCGCCTCGTTAGCGCCAAACTCCCCCCGCCCTCCCGTGCGCCTCGTTAGCGCGCCAACCCCTCCCCCCTTGCGCCTCGTTAGCGCCAACCCCCCCCCCCCCGTGCGCCTCGTTAGCGCCAACCCCCCCCCCCCCGTGCGCCCCGTTAGCGCCAAACCCCCCCCCCCCCCGTGCGCCTCGTTAGCGCCAACCCCCCCCCCCCCCCCCGTGCGCCTCGTTAGCGCCAACCCCCCCCCCCCTTGTGCCTCGTTAGCGCCAACCCCCCCCCCCCCCGTGCGCCTCGTTAGCGCGCCAAACTCCCCCCGCCCCCCCGTGCGCCTCGTTAGCGCCAAACCCCCCCCCCCCCCCCGTGCGCCTCGTTAGCGCCAACCCCCCCCCCCCCCCCGTGCGCCTCGTTAGCGCCAACCCCCCCCCCCCCCCCCGTGCGCCTCGTTAGCGCGCCAAACCCCCCCCCCGTGCGCCTCGTTAGCGCCAAACCCCCCCCCCCCCCGTGCGCCTCGTTAGCGCCAACCCCCCCCCCCCCCCCGTGCGCCTCGTTAGCGCCAACCCCCCCCCCCCCCCCGTGCGCCTCGTTAGCGCGCCAAACCCCCCCCCCCGTGCGCCTCGTTAGCGCCAAACTCCTTCCCCCCCCTCGTGCGCCTCGTTAGCGCCAACCACCCCCCCCCCCCCCCGTGCGCCTCGTTAGCGCCAACCCCCCCCCCCCCCCCCGTGCGCCTCGTTAGCGCCAAACTCCCCCCGCCCTCCCGTGCGCCTCGTTAGCGCGCCAAACTCCCCCCGCCCCCCCGTGCGCCTCGTTAGCGCCAACCCCCCCCCCGCCCCCCCCCGTGCGCCTCATTAGCGCCAACCCCCCCCCCCGTGCGCCTCGTTAGCGCCAAACTCCCTCCCCCCCCTCGTGCGCCTCGTTAGCGCCAACCACCCCCCCCCCCCCCGTGCGCCTTGTTAGCGCCAACCCCCCCCCCCCCCGTGCGCCTCGTTAGCGCCAAACTCCCCCCGCCCCCCCGTGCGCCTCGTTAGCGCGCCAAACTCCCCCCGCCCCCCCGTGCGCCTCGTTAGCGCCAACCCCCCCCCCCGCCCCCCCCCGTGCGCCTCATTAGCGCCAACCCCCCCCCCCGTGCGCCTCGTTAGCGCCAAACTCCCCCCCCCCGGTGCGCCTCGTTAGCGCCAAACCCCCCCGCCCCTCGTGCGCCTCGTTAGCGCCAACCCCCCCCCCCCCCGTGCGCCTCGTTAGCGCCAAACTCCCCCCGCCCCCCCGTGCGCCTCGTTAGCGCCAAACTCCCCCCGCCCCCCCGTGCGCCTCGTTAGCGCGCCAAACTCCCCCCGCCCCCCCGTGCGCCTCGTTAGCGCGCCAAACCCCCCCCCCCCCCCGTGCGCCTCGTTAGTGCCAAACTCCCCCCCCCCCCCATGCGCCTCGTTAGCGCTAAACCCCCATCCCCCCCCCCCCCGTGCGCCTTGTTAGCGCCAACCCCCCCCCCCCCCCCGTGCGCCTCGTTAGCGCCAAACCCCCCGCGCCTCGTTAAACGAGGGGCGCGGTCTCGGTCAAACAATGCGGACATGAGGGCTGGGGGGCTGGACCAACAAGTCATACACCTGCCAAACTACCCTGTGTCAAGTACATCATTATTGAGTGAGGTGTTTGTGGGGGAAGGCGGGGCGGGTGGGTGAGGCTGAGAAAGTATGTCCGTTGGCACGTGCAAATGTGTGCAATTGCTCTGGCTTTGGACTGGAAATTGGAGTTCTCAGTTGGTGGGGAAACATATGTTGGGGGGTGAGAATCGGACACCTGTCTCCATGCTCACAGTTACTGCTTTTGCCCCCGTGGTGCCCACCCCACTGCCGGCGCCGGCAGCCTTCACATTCAGTCACTCTCACACCATAAAGATCTGGAGGGTGCTCTCCAACACATTCGATGTGGGAATTATAACACAGGGCCAGGGGGTTCTGGATCACCGAATGTTTTCAGGCACTTGGCCGTTTGTGCAAAAGCAGGACCAGCTTGGCACTGCGGCTCCGGGTTGTGGGTGAAGGGGCGGGGGAAGGTTGTGGGTGTGTGGGTGTGGGGTTGCGGGGGTGAGGGGGTGGGTCTGGGTGTGGGTGTCAGTTTACTGAGTCTTGTCTGAGATAGAGTCAGGATTGCCTGCCGCCTCAAGTGCGATGCGATAGCCCCACTACCCAGGCGTCAGCCATGCCAGCGGCAGACACACTCCCACCCACACACCCACACACCCACACACCCACACACCCACACACCCACACACCCACACACCCACACACCCACACACCCACACACCCACACACCCACACACCCACACACCCACACACCCACACCAACACCCACACACCCACACACCTACACACCCACACGCCCACACACCCACACCCATACCCACACCTGCACGTCCTGACCCGGGGAACGTGAGGTTCCCATCAATGTAATCAAGATGTGATGTGTCACCCAGTAGCGCTCAGTTAGACACATGATGCAGGAGCATTTGTTCCGGTCAGCCAACTAGAAGTATGGTGAAGGGTGTGTGCGCTACAAGGCGAAGATGCACTACAAGGGGGAAACAAGGGACGTGTGCCCCTCTATGGTCTCAAGGAGCGTTGTTGGTGGGGGGCATTACCACCTACGAGAGCATTGATGGGTGTATGCGTCCCGGCAGCACAGGCCGCACCCGCTGCCCTATTTGCCGCGACCCTATTTGCCGCGACCAGTGCCGGAACCATCTGCACCACCTTGACCTCTTGCCCTGCCCCCCGCACCAAATGGGTCGGAGTTTGTAGGAGCCACAAGGGCAAGGGGGCAAGGGTTTGCTAGTCCCCTATGATAGCTTAGAGTAGTGATGGTACATGGGTAGCACGGCGCCACTGACACACCCTCTCAGCGCCAAACCACGATGGCTTGGTCGGTGCCCGAACCACGGGACATGTGCTGAAATATTTTCTCTTCTTCTAACCTAAAGGCACCTACGGTATTACAAGACCACTGACTGATGAGCTACATGCTAGTGTGTGTGCATCATAAGCAGTGTTCTCATTGGGTTGGTGCCCAATGAGGGTGTTGAGGCAAGTCCATACGGGCACGCCTGTAGCAACCCCCGGTACAACTACAAGCTCCTCCAAGTCAAGGGTAGACGTTTCCCACTGGCAGGCAGATAGTGCCAACGGAACCTTCGGAAGATTGACCTTTGTGTACCAAAGCCGTAGACTCAGAGCTTGAGGAATTGGTTCACTCGAAGGCACTGAGGGAACAGGGCTAGTGTGCAACGTGCATCACGTGGCAACGAGGTCATGCTGATACTGCCATGTGGGTCGCCTGTCAAAGCAAGGGGCGGCAGTTATGCGAGAGGCGGGGCAAAGGAGGGCATGGGCTGCAGCGGGCCGGTTGGCTGCAACAGCTGGGCCTAAGTGAGGGTGTGGGCCCGGGGGTGCGTTGAGGGGTTGGCACAGGCAACAACCTAGAACCCCTACAAAATCTGTGAGCCCAATGCATGCTGAACCTGGCGAGAGGGTCGTACTACTATGAGGCCATCCCTGTTCATAGCCCACACAACGCAGGGAAGACAGATAGTGCCGACGGAACCTTGGGAAGACTGACCTTTGTGTACTAAAGCCGTAGACTCTAAGCTTGAGGAATTGGTTCACTCGGAGGGACCTAGGGAACAGAGCTGGTGTGCAACGTGCATCACGTGGCAACCAGGACATGCAGGACATGCAGATGCTGCCACGTGGGTCGCTTGTGAAAGCAAGTGGCAGCAGTTATGCGAGATGCAGGGCAAAGGAGGGCATGGGCTGCAGCGGGCCGGTTGGATGCAAAAGCTGGGCCCAAGTGAGGGTGTGGGCGTGGGGTGCCTTGAGGGGGTGGCACAAGCAGCAACCTAGAACCCCTACAAAATCTGTGAGCCCAAGGCATGGTGAACCTGGCGAGAGGGTCGTACCACTGTGAGGCGATCCCTGTTCATAGCCCGCACAACGTAGGGCATGGGGGTTGGGGGTGCCAAATCTCGCTGCAGGACTGTCGTTGAACAGGTGTGCTGAACACACCATTTGAGATGGCCGGTTCAAGAGCCCTTGTTCCAAGGCAAAACTCCCTCCACACAGCCAAAACCCACCGGCTACCTCAACGCCAGGGCCAGGGAGCCCCCACCTCAAGGGAGGAGGAGGAGGAGGAGGACGAGGAGCTGTGACTCTCGGTCAGTAGTCCAAGGGTAGTGTGTTGCTGTAGGTCCCAAGTCCATCTTGCAGTATGTCTACCGCAAAGATGGTGCTGGCTCGGGACTGTTGTGTTCAAGGACGCATGGGGGGCAGACAAATGGTGCCACCGTCCCCCACTCACCCTACAAACACGCACCCCAGATGGCGATTGGTGGTATCTTTAGCCCTAGACCCATTGGTCAGGCGGCATATAGGGTTTCTTAAATGCTTGCTTGACTTGGAGGGGACAGCTAGCATACCGCCTAGTTATGTGTCATTGCTCTGTGTTTTATCTTTATGTGGCTGCCACTGAGAATCTGAGAACTGCCTGTAGTATGGACTAATGCTGTACCCCACTGCACGGGCGCATGTGTCATACCGGCACTGTTTTGGTGTATACAAGCACTGGGTTTATGTCCATTGTGTTGTGGTTGTTCTCTTCGCTCGTTTGATACGCAGGGGGGGCTTTCTCCAAGAGGTACGAGCCATGAGGTGTTGCCCACCCCACACAACTATCTGACACAGGGGGTCTGCCCACCTTTCTGTCGGGTGTATCATGCATGGCTGGCGCTTCTTGGTTTGTTTTATTGCCTCTTTACCAATGTGAAGGGTCTGTTGCTGGTTGTACCCCCCCCCCCCTTCGTGTGTTGTGTCTTGCGGCAGCACCGCCTTGTCTAAGCACCGGGTCTCGATGTGACCGTTGTTTTTCTGACCACAGTTTTTATGGTCAGAAATTTAGTGGAACGTGATTCTGTGCCGATTGTAGAGCGAAACAGGGGCTGTGTGTTGGCCATGTGTTTGAGGGCAAGCTTCCATTCACCAAAGATGTTGTTGATGACAATTTTGTGCCAAGGAATAGGAAGCCCAAACCCATTCCAAAACCTGAAGCCAAGCCTGCTCCAAAGCCTGCCCCAAAGGGCAAGCATGTGCAAATGTTCAAGATGAGGAGCAAGGCTGGAAAGGGCTTCTATTCCACAGCTCCTGATGCCCCTGATGGGCAATGAGAACCTCCAGACTTGCTGAAAAATGCTGCACATTATGTCCTACTGCCCTGTTGCCGTTGCGAGTCCTGATGGTGGAAGTCATTATCGACCCATCCCACTCGGTTGTCAGGGTCTGGGAGGCAGTACATATTGGGGGGGGGGGTTTGCAGCGGATTTGATACCTACAGTCTGTTTTCTCTGGCAGAGCGCAGATGCGAGGCAGTGACATCAGCACCGGCACAACCGGCTCTCTGTTGCTGACCCATGAGCATTCATTGAGCACTACGAACACTTTCGTCAAGGTATTCGCCCGCTCTCACCTCCAGCCCACCTCAGGACTGGGCGCGGCTGAGGGGAAGCTGCTCATGAAGCGGTGCCTGGCGGTTGGATGGGCAGAGCTTGGTCGGCAGGCGGCCCAGCTGACGGGGAGCGTGAGAGGCACATTACGGCACGCTTGCCTCGGGGGTGCGGCCATACTGGGGACTGGGGACTGGGGTCTCTGTTTGTATTGCCACATGTGTCAAGTGGCTTTTGCATGGTGTCATGGGCCGTCGTTTGGGCTTTGCAAGCATTTGTGTGCCTGAATTTCTACCTGACACCAGCGACCACGCCCACAGCATCGATGTTGCGGATCAGAAGGAAATTATAGTTGCACTTTCTTGTCCCTGTTCTTTCGCTTCGCATTGATTCTTTCATCTCTGTCTCCCTCCCTCCCTCTCAGTGCTTTTCAGCTTCGGCAAGTGTCACTGCCATCAAGAGGTCTCCGGTGTGCAAGGTGTTTAAACCCATTTACCACATTGTTGCACCCCCGTACCCCCCCTCCCGTACCCCCTCCCCCCGTGCCCCCCCGTACCCCCCCCCCTACCCTCCCCCTCCCCGTACCCCCCGTATCCTCCCCCTCCTCCCACGCCCAGGGAAACCCGGGGCCGGTGACCTTGTCGTGGTGTGGGAGCCCAAATGGCTCTGGCCATTGCGAGCAGACCGGACAAAGAGGGTTCCGGCAGCCAGTGGGGGCTTTGGCTGTTTAAAGTTGCCCAGCAGACGGCGCTCAGGGGGGGCTTGATTGCCTTGAGTTGCCCGATGATGCCGGCCTGACTGCCTGTGACACTGCCCAGCTGGGATTCCAAGTGCAGGGGTTGCCTGTATGTGCCTCCTCCTCTCCTCCACCACCCGATTGCCCTGTTGCCCTGCGGCACCCATTGTGCGTTGCCCCTAGTTGAGTTGCCCCTCGGGGAGTAGCCTGGGGGAGTAGCCTAGGGTGCTGCAGAGCAAGAGAAGCACCCAGACACGGTGCGTGTACATTAGTAGATCCCTCCCTCCCTCCCCCCCACCCACCCCTCATCCCTCCTTTATGCCCCTCGGCACCCACGGGGCTGGGCGATTTGAATGCCTTGACGTTCTACGGCAGTCCAGGGGGGCTGGGCTGCCCAAAGTTGCCCACCATAAGCCGACGGGTCATGAGCTCTATCATACAGGAGCCTAAATTCTGTGGGTCAGCTAAGCCCGAATTCAAGAAGCGCTGCTGGCAGGGACTGCGAGAGATGGGAGCTTTTGGCCCGTGTCCTGGGGAGTTGCCCCCCGAATTCTCGCACCATCCATCCATCTGTACCCCCCGTACCCCCCCCCCCGTACCCCTCCCCCCCCGTACCCCCCCCCCCCTTTACCTCCAGGCTGGGGGGGTGGGCAACTTCGTGCCGTATATGTGTCAGGAGCTCGCAGAAGTGAGGATTTGTGGGTGTGCAGATGTGCGGGAGGGCACCTCTCTGCGAAATATGCTTTTTCATTGGCTGGTGCTTCAAGCAACGGCCAAATCCTTTGTGGAAGGCGGTCTGGCATTTTTTTTGGGCATTTCCGGATTCCATTGCGGTGCTGTCGCAGCTTGTTAAGAATCCGTCGTAGGTTAAGAATGCACAGAGTTTTACGAATGCATGGAGTGTTATGAATCTGCGGCTTGTTGAAATTGCGGCTGTCGTTGAGGCAGTTTGTTAAGAATTTGTGGTGTAAAATGAATTTACCTGGGCTTTTTTTTCTCATTGCAGCGATTTGTGCACCCATTCTGGGCCGCTGCAGTGCCCTGCAGTGCTGATGGCAGCATTCCTACACTCGAGGGGGGGCAGGTTGTGTGTTGTCTGGCTCCCATCACCCCATCTCCTGCAGTTTGCGGGTGCAGCTTTTTACTGCAATGTTGAGAATTCCGCTTGTTAACAACCCGCGGCCTGTGAATATTTGCAGTTTATTTGCGGCTTGTCAATAATCGTGGCGTGTTGAGCATCATAGAGGTTTGAATTTGTTCCAAAGAGGTTTCAGCGGATTGTTCAGTGCTGTGGGGGATTTTAGAATTCGCGGAGTGTTGTCAGCATCGTCCAGTCGTGGCTTCTTGGGGCTCATGAGCACCACGCGTAACGGGTGGTAAGTACCCGACGGAGCCGAGCACAAATCGAATTGAGGTGCAAGTCTTCGCGCATCCCCAACCCCCCGCTAGCCTCAGTCTGCATGCTCAAGAGCGTCGCCAGAATGGCAAAAGTGCCATGGGATTATGTTCACGTCTGAAAGCCCGAAAAAAGGGGCATTTGCTATCATTGTTCCCCTCTCTCCACCACTTCATCTGCGTCGCATCAAGCCCCAAGTCCGCACAATTTGCGAAATCGGAGGCTGAAGGGCCCGTTCTATTGGCATCTTCATCTTTCATCTGGATATCTTCTTCTCATCTGCCCGTCCCAGCCCAGCCAACACCCGCATGACAAGGCAGTTGAAGGCAACCTACCCCCCGCATCCCTTGCTCCACCCTCTCGGTCCCACCGCAGATCTTCTTCGACACGGGCAAATTAAGGGCGTACATGTCGCAAGCCAATGGCTTCGTCAGCGCGTGCGATGTCGTTGCATCTGCCTCCTCCAACACTTGGTACCTTGTGGAGATGACGCTGGATTACGCGACGGGTGTGTTTTGTGGGTGGGGCGGCATTACAACGTTCAGAACCCACGGGCTTCCCCCCTTCAGCACTCCCGACTGTCCCTGGGGTTCATCGATTCATTGACCACGTCATGTCATGTGTTGTACTGCACTGTACCACGACGCCACGTCTTGCTGTTCTACCCATGCCATGCCTGCCGTGCAATGCCATACCGTGCCATGCGCCTTGCCAACACGCCATGCCGCGCAATAACATGTGAGGCATTGTGTGGCATGGCGTGGTATCGTGCGTATGGCATGGCAGTGCATAGGGTCGCACAGCATAACACACTCTGCACAGAGACAACCGTTATTAGCGCCGATGGGACTGCGGCTTGCTCGTTCAATTGGGCTGCTGATTTGACCAGTGGAACGCAACCGATGACCACCACCATCGCCACCGGCATCTGGCTGATCAGCTCGAGCAGTACCAGCACGACCTATTTCGATAACGTGGAGGTGTGCCCTCGCCTCCGTTGTACATTTTGGGGTTTGTGGGCTGTACAAGCCCCCCCCCCCCCCACGCGACACCGCTTTCAATGCATTCCTGGTGGCCCTGTGCTTCCAAGTCCGATTTGGCCTTTTGCAGCACTGCAGGGCAATGCCTGCCACGCAGGACTTCGTTGCAGGCCACCTGAGGGTGGGCTGTTTTACTATGCACTTGGAGTGATGTTACTGTGGGTCTGTAGTAAAACCTAGAAAATTTTTTTTCCAAAATTTTTTTTACTAGGTAACAGTTTACTAGGTTCACTAGTTTTTACTCGGTATCAGGAACCTAGTAAAAAAAAGTTTTTTTTACTAGGTTTCAGAACCTGGTAAAAACAACCCCCCCCCCCCCCGGTACGGGAATCCCGTATTCCCCGTACTGCCCCGAACAGTGGCCCGTACAGTGGGTTCTCAGAACCATACCACAGAAATACGCAACATTCGGCACCCATTTGTCTCTTTTTCCTGCCCTCCCCTATGTTTTGGACCAGACTATGCCTTGTAATGTATGCCACTCCAAGAATGCTGAAACTGTTGCTTTTTTGTCTTTGGCTGAGTTGGATCGCTGTACCCTTCGACAGAAGCATTCTGATTGTGCTGAAGATTGGGTTATTTGTGAACTGTGTGTCCGCCAAGCCCGGCCAAAACCTTTTTTTGGGTCAACGTCCAGTCGGTCTGCTATTTCAACCAGTACTACTACTGCTGCTACTACTGCTACTGCTACTGCAACAAGTACAGCCACTACTACTGCCACGCGTGCTGTACCAGTGAAACCAGTGAAACCTTTGCACAAAGCAAAGAAACCAAAGACATTGAAGACCATCACAGTGAATGACCGTGTAGCAAAGTATGGGAAGTATGGGTTGTGTGAGTTCTGACTTGCGGGCCCTGTGGACAAAGATTGGACTACACGAGGGACGACGTCATCACAACTCATATTACATGAGATGGACATGACAGGAAACGTGCACCCCAAATTTCCCATGCAGCTTTTTTTTTGTTGTTTGTGATTGTGTCCAATGCATGTCATCTGCACTTGTAATGCTGAGAAAAAAACACTAGAAAAGCGCCAGAAGCGCCAGAAAAAGCGCCAGAGGCAGGATTCGAATCCACGATCTTTCATTTGCGAGTGTACGCATGTACCAACTAGGGTATGACATGTTTCTGCTGAAATGATGCTTATAGGTGGTATAGATTCTGAAGAGCCTTGGATTTTCTCAAAAAAAGTGGACATATCTTGGGGTTTGGGGTCACTACGCAATCCCCTGCTAAGGGTTTTTTTTACCAAAAATCTTCCGCCCCGCACAGTGGCCCGTCCAGCGGAAAAATTTTGCCCCATACAGGGGGGGGGGTTGTAAAAAAAAGTTTTTGTTTTACTAGGTTTGAGAACCAAGTAAAAACAAAAGTTTTTCTTTTTACTAGGTCTCAGAACCTAGCACAAAACAGTTTTTCTTTGTACTAGGTTTCAGAACCTCCAAAAAAAAAAACAACTAGGTTTCAGAACTTTCGGGCCACTTGTGGGCCACTTCTGATTTTGTCCCACACTCTTAAGCATCGGGGACCCCCTAGACGGCAGGGGTTATGTAGCCACTGGGCCCACTTGTGGGCCACTTCTGATCAGGGTGGTCCTTTGGGACCCATTATTTGTTGAGGATCCCCCTTAGGGTATTTTTTGGATTGGCCCGGTGAGGGCCTTTTTTGAACCCCTTTTTGGGGACCCCCGAGAACGCAGGGGTGATGCAGCATTTATGCCCTCTTTTGGGCCCCCGAGAAGGCAGGGTTGTGGTAGCCACTTCTGATTTTGTCCCCGTGCTTGGCTTTGGGGACTCCTGAGAATGCAGGGTTTACGTAGCAATTCCTCCCTATACAATGCATGCAAGTGTGGCAGTAGATTGCACTCTCCATTTGCGCAATGCCACACATATCTCCGATGGACACAAAACGGAAGCATGCAGGGCACACTGATAAACTCCACATTCAAGGCACGTGATGTGGATTGTGTCATTGCAAAAAAAAGCACGACGAACGGCAGGGTTGACAATAGGGCCTAGCATATATCCTTGCCACGGCCCAACTGGGTGTGGTCTAGATAGGGGAGGCATGCAAAGAACTGCGATGGTGCAAAGCTGCTTGTGCAATCTCACGCAACAACCACAATCTATCTTGTGGAAGTCGCATGCTGCCATTGACAACGCGCCTAGACAAAAGGCAATGCAGCATCAGAAGGTAGGCAGGATGGCAGCTCACACCGTCCTTTCGACGTAGGAAGGTGGAGTAGAGGGGGGCGATAGCAAAAGCTACACTGCCAAACTCACCCAAAAACCTGTCCCACTTCTTTTGCGGCCTTTGCTCAATGCCTCCTTGTTCGACAGTGAGCTTGACTATGGCCAACTCCTCACTGTTTGCACCCATCATGTATGGCCTGTTACACAGCGGATCGAACACGAGGCATCAAAAAGTGCATGTTAGGGAAACCAACAACAAGCGCTGCATGCGTATTCTAAGGGTATCATCCGTGCCCACCGGACTCATTGTGGCCGATTTCTTCGTGCATGCCTCGGTGCCTTCCGCAGAGCTTTGCTAGGAGGATACTGTTGCAAAGACGAAGGGCAAAAGGAAAAAAGGGGGGACAAAATCAGAAGTGGCTGCCTCACCGCTGCCTTCTTGGGACCCAGAAGAGGGCGAAAATGCCACGTAACCCCTGCATTCTCGTGGGTCCCCAACAAAGGGGACGAAAAAAATCCGAAGTGGCTACCTCAACCCTGCCTTCTCAAGGGCCCAAAAGAGGGAGAAATTGCTACGTAACCCCTGCATTCTCGGGGGCCCCCAACACCAAGCGCGGGGACAAAATCAGAAGTGGTTGCCTCGCCATCGCCTTCTCGGAATTGGCATTCGCGTTGGGTGCCCGGTGTGCGGTTGACAAGCCGCCTTTAGTAGATGAGGTCCGTCCAAAGTGTGGTGGTGATCCGTGGTAAGGATTTTTTTGTTCTAGAGCATTACCCCAAAGATGCCTCTGGTAGATTGCAATATGACAAAAACTTGAATGAAGAGTTGGATATGAAGACCACGGACGTGCTTCGCAACATGTGCAAGCACAATGCGCCCTCAGTACAACCCACCTACAGGGATAAAAAGGCGGACCTCATCTACAAGCGTTTGTTTTGCGATTTCATATGAAGCACAGGTGTGTGCACCCCGTGTATATATGATATAGAAGCACCAACGTTGGCTGCACCCCTTGGGATATCTTGTTTTATTGCTCCGGGTTTTGTTCCCAATGCCACCGTGCTGGTGTTGGCCATGGCCCTTTCAGGACTCTTTTCTTGAGCCTGATTTTGTTTTTGCTGACCTTGCAATACACGGTTTGGCCCGGGTGGGGCGCCACTTACACAAGTGGCTTGGAGTCGACCAGGGAGCACCATGCCCTTAAAGAAAAGTACCACCTACCGTTGACCCCCCCCCCCCCATAAACTTTGTGTTTTTTGTTCAAATCCAAGTCCAAGTTTGTGTCTACTTAGTAATCTAGTAAAAAAAATTTCAATTCTTTTTTGTTTTTTTCTACCTAGTAAAAAAATTTTTAAGATTTTTTTTAAAAAAATTTCCCTAGGTTTTACTACATTTTACTAGGTTTTACTACAGTGCTATTAGGTGTTACCAAATGCCCTGTTACTGCACACTGGAGTGCGCAGTAAATTATCACCCACTGGAGTGCGCAGTAACATAGTAATTTAATACGCATTTGTAAGCACTTAGTACACACTTAGTACGCACTTACTTTGCACAGGGTCTCCAAACGGGGCACAAAGGGCACAAACTGTTCACAAGGTCTACAGACAATACAAGGCGAAATCGACCTATTCAACCCTTATTATCCGTTCGTGTCTTCAAGATGTGCATAGTGTCTACAGAATGTGCATCCTGTCTACGTGCTTACAACACACTGCTGCACTTGCTACGCACTGCTGCATTGGAGTGCGTAGTAACTTACAGTCCAAGCAACAATTACCAAAGGCAAATATTACCCAAAAAAATATTACCCCCAAAAAAATTAAACAAAAATTAAGGTTGTTTTGGTAATTGTGGTTTCCCCCTGATTCCTGGCCCCAAGATCTTTGTCATTTGTTCCCCTGCAGGCCCCTGTTTCTTGTGCGGTCTGCTTTTGTCATGGATGGGCATGTTGTTCCGACTGTGGTGGTCAGCTCCCCGGCACAATTGGAAAGATGAGTACATCAAAACAATTACTGGTTGGGCAAGGCAACATGGTGTTGCTAAGAGGGAGCACAAGTTGGGGTACCGCACAATTTATGGCTGGCTGAAGTATTTCCAAAAAAAAAGGTGATCATTTTCACACCCAAAAACGAGGTCGCAAAAGGATTCTGTCTCAAACTGAGTGTGCAGAAGTTCAAGATGCCATCACCAAATTGAGAACGGAGCCAAATGCCGACTTGGATCCATTGTCCGCTCATGGGATGCCACTGGGATTCCGCGAGCCCTATGGGGAGATGTGCCCTCTATCGAACCCATGTTCGACACTCTCAAGAAGCTCATCGTGAAGAGACACAACACCCTTGTGAGTGTGGTTCTTTGGAAGTGTCTCTCTTGCTCCGAATACCCTCACCCTAACCTGTTGGTTGGATCACACCACAACCATTTGCCCTGCCGTTTAGTAAAACCCATGTATGGTGCAACGCAGATGGGTTTCCCGTTGCTTTGTGTTGCATCGTGGCAGGGAAGGATGGCGTCCCCTTTGCTGTGGTACCAAAATATTACCAAAAAAAATTAACCAAAAAAGGGCACCGTTTGCTAATTTTGACCTTTGGTAATTTTTGCTTTACGTGTACGAGGTGTATGGCCAACAGCGCGTAGAAATTTACCATGCATTGGGCTTCGTAGTAACTCTATGCCGTAGTAACTCCAACATGTTGCAGGGCCCAGGCTGGGGGGGGGTTATGCGATTTGCATATTCTCGCATATTCCCGCATTCTTTCGCATATTTTTAAAGGGTGGTCTATTATGTTTGCTGTAGAGGGCAGGCCAGGGCAGCCAAAGACAAGTGATGTGTTTGTTTGTCGTGTGTCACGGATTCCTCGGTTGTGTCATGTCCTTTTTGCTCAAAATGGAAAGTCCAGACTCTCCCGTACATGAACGTTACCAGTCAACATCAAGCAATGAGAAGCAAAAACCAAACCATGTGAAACAGGGAAATGATCAAGGGGGTACAGAAGCAAATACTGCAAGCACATAAGATGGTGACGGGTACACAGAGCATTGGTACAAATGGAAAACATTTGTTTGGGCTGCGGTGGAACGGAAGCCCCTGACAAGTAACTTTGAGGACAAGGATGGGAACCCTCCTCTGACATATGCAATCAATGATGTCCTGAAAGAACGGGCAGTGTGGAGGGCTTCTTTTCATTTGCCAAGTATACTGATACAGACCAGAGGCATGGTTTGCATGACAATGGCCGCCACCTGGTGTTCATGACACACTGTGATGGTGATTGGAAGAGACGCTTGGACTCACGCTGAATCCTCATCCAACGAGTTGTTGATCATCAGTGGAATCATCAAAGCCCAAAAGTGCTGTGTTGCATGTGCGTTGCAAGGATTGCAATCCCAGGATCCAACCAGCCACTTGAATATCTTCAACCAAACCGCATGTTGGGGTTGCATATTTCCGCATTTTCCCCATATTTCCGCATTTTCCCCATATTTCCGCATTTTTTCAGCACTTTCCCGCAAAATTGTCGGGGCTTCACCATCGCATAAATCCCCCCCCCCCTCCAGCCCAGCAAAGCAATTTGTTACTGATTACATCCCTCCACTAGTCCCAAGGACTGAATGTGGTACAAACCGTGCCCCCTCCCGGGGACTGGGGCTTTTGGGTCCAGGACACAGGGCAGGGGCAACATGGAGGAAGCAGTGGAAACCAGCAATACAACTGGGCGATTGCGGAAATCGGGAGGGAAACGGGGGCTAATTTGAGGGGAGATTGGAGCAAACAAAGTGGGGAATGGCAGCAGCACAATTTTGCCCGGTTGCCAGCATGTTGAGGCCTTTTTCGGTGCAGTCTCGGTGCAGCAGGCCTATGAAGTGTCGAATTCGCCGCTACCCCTCCCTCCATGGCCCCCTTTCCCCTTCTCCTCCGCCATCCTCCGCCATCCCCCCGCCACTGCAAGGGGGCCGCCACTGAACCCAAACACGCAAATGAGGCCTAACCCCTGAAGCCTGGCCGCTGTGGCAGGGGAGGGGGCGCCACGGGGCAATCTGGTGCGAATATGAGTAGTAGGATAGGCCTTCCACTGTCACACACTCACGAGACACTCAAATGATCTCGATTGACAAAAGCCGGTTACGCTAAAGATACCACTGGACACTGCTTGTACTACGTACGCGGTACCCCACCCGCCTTTACCTTGAACACCCCCTATGCAACGGACGTTGACCTAATCTGCCTCCGCTGTGTCCTGTGCGGCTTCGCAGGTGGCGTGCTCTTACGTTGGCACACCCACTTTCAGCCCCAATGGCGGGAGCATTGCCGATGGGACGAGCATCACCATCACGTCTGGCACCAGCGGGGCCACCATCTGCTATACCACCGATGGCAGCACCCCCGCATGCTCCACGGACAAGGCGTCGTGCTCCGCTGGTACGCTCTACAGCAGCGGGATCAGCAAGACCTTGGGGATGAACGGGCAGCAATGGAAAGCGATTGCGTGCAAGTACATAAATGCTGATAGTCCCGTCAGCACCATGAGCGCTGTGATTGCTGCTGGCATCAGCACCACTACCCCTACACGCACGGGCTCGCCAAGCGCCATGGGCTCGCCAACCGGCACCGCCAGCGCAACACTGAGCACAACCTTCTCTGCCTCAAGCACGACCACAGGCACCGCCACTCACACTGGCAGTGCCTCCTGCACGCCAAGCCCCACGCTCACTCCATCAGGAACACGCAGCTCGACCAGCACTGCCACCCCAACACACACAGGCACCGCCACTCACACGGGCACTGCCACCCGCACGTGTGTGCCTGCCGCCGCTTGGACTGCCTCCTGCACGCCAAGCCCCACGCTCACTCCATCAGGAACATGCAGCCCGACCAGCACTGCCACCCCAACACACACAGGCACCGCCACTCACACGGGCACTGCCACCGGCACGTGTGTGCCCGCCGCCGCTTGGACTGCCTCGGCCACGCCAAGCCCCACGCTCACTCCATCAGGAACATGCAGCCCGACCAGCACTGCCACCCCAACACACACAGGCACCGCCACTCACACGGGCACTGCCACCGGCACGTGTGTGCCCGCCGCCGCTTGGACTGCCTCGGCCACGCCAAGCCCCACGCTCGCTCCATCAGGAACATGCAGTCCGACCTGCACTGGCACTGCGACGGCCACGACCACGACCGTGTGCACCCGCACCCCGAGCCCAACTGCCACCTCTACTCCCACCCCCAGTCGCAGTACCACTATGCCGCCCACAACAACTGCCTCATCTACTCACAGTCTCACAGCCAGTTCCATGGCCACCTGCACCTCCAGTGGCAGTGCCACTGCCACTCCCACACCAAGTGCCACATGTTCCCACAGCCTCACAGCCACTCCCACATCCAGTCTCACAATCAGCCGGACTGTGACTTATACCTCGACTCAAACAGCTCGTTCCACCTCAACACTCACCCCCAGCCCGACACCCACATGTACTCGCAGCCGCACAGCCAGTCGCACAACTGTATCTTTCCCTGCCACTACCGCCACTACTGTCCCCACACACACCAACACCCCTACTGCCACAGCCACAAGGGTGATCGCACTGCCCACGGTGACAATGACGACCACGCCCACTGTGACCGCCACAGTGACGACGATGTGCACTCACACACCAAGTCCTACGCCCACATCAAGTCTCACCATCAGCCGTGTGACAACAACCGCCACATGCAGTGCGTCTCCGACTTCAACTCTCACCCATGTCCTCACTGCCAGTACTACTGCAACACATACTTCCAGCCTGACAGCCAGTCCGACATGTACCCGCACTCTGAGTCGCAGTACCACGGCCACTCTCACAAGAAGCGCCTCTGCTACTTCCACAACATCCGATACAAGTTCCCAAACCCTCACAGCCAGCTCCACATCGACCACCACCGCCTCCCACACTCCAACTGCCGTTCCTACATGTACCCGCACTCCAACGCACACCTGCAGTGCCGCTTCCACTGCCTCAAACAGCCTCACAATCTCTTGCACATCTACCACCAGCCACACCAGCCCCACAACTGCAACCGCTACCCATACTTCCAGCCTCACAACCTCTTCCACTGCTATTCCCGTCCCGTTGACGACAACCTCCACACCGACAGCCAGCCGGACATCCTCTTCCACTCGCACCACCACGCATACCAGCACGCGACCATCTTCACCAACACCCACTTCGACGCCGCTCCCAACCCGCACTCCCCGCCGGACACAGACTGCCAGCGCCACTCGCACGCACTCCACCAGTCGGTGCGCCACCCACAGCACCACCAGCAGCCCAAGCTGCACCCGCACGCCGACACCCACCGCAACCAGCAACACCACGGGCACTGCCACCAACACCCGCAGTGCCACCAACAGCCTTTCGCCACGGCCCACTGCAACGCCGACACGCTCTGCTACGGTGACGGCACCCCGCACCAGCACCGTGACCGGCAGCTGCACGCCGACCGCGAGCGCGCACGCCACTTCAACGGCATCCACAACCCCATCGCAGTCGCGCATGCCGTCGCTAACCGCGACGCTGACGCGTTTCATGACCGACAGTAGCACGAGAACCGGCGCACGTACTTCTACCGCGACCTCCTCCGCCACGGGGACGCCGACGAGGTCGGGCTCCACGAGCGCCACAACGACCGCGACCGCCTCCTTGACATGCAGCGCCACGTTGACGCTCTCTGCCACCGCAAGTGCCTCCGTCACGGGCACCGTCACAGGCTCGTGCACCGGCACTATCACCCCCAGCACGACCGAAAGCCGCAGTGCCTCGGCCACAGGCACCCTGACCCTCACCCCCACCGGCACATTCACTGACTCGTTCACCACGACGCCCACCCAGACCCTGTCCCCCACCGTCGGGGGTTCCCCCAGCCTGTCCTTCACCGACACATCAACGCCCCCGGCCACTGCCACCCTCACGTCAAGCCGCACGCAGACCTTGACGCCTATGCGAACCGGATCTGGCACCCGCACCCTCTCGCCGTCCCTCACGGGGCCCATCACCCACACCGCCACCCCGACGGCGTCCCCCACGCGCACGGCCATGGGCACTCGGTCGCGCACCGCGACGCTCACTGCGACGCCCACGGCCACCCAGGCGGCCACGCACTCCCAGACCTTCACCGGGAGTCCCACGTCTTCGCCCGTGACAACGATCTCGCCCGCCACGACGGCTACCGGCACTGGGACCGCAAGCGCCGCGCCGACCGGCACGCGCACCGGCACCGGCACCGGCACCGCGACTCCGTCCCGCTCCGCTACCCCCCCACACACTGCGACTGTGACGTGCGGTCGGACGTGCTCAAGTAGTCCCTCAGTCACCGCAACAGCGACGTCAAGCCCTACGCCGCCGGCCCTAAGTCCCTCGTCCTTGCCCTCCCCCTCCCCCAGGGCCTCCCCCTCCCCGTCCCCGAGTGTCTCGCCCTCCCCGCCGCAGTCCCCGTCCCAATCCCCGTCTTCCTCCAGCAGCCCCCTTCCCTCGCCCTCGCCCTCGCCCTCGCCCTCGCCCGCGCCATCCCAATCCCCCTCCCCTTCGCCGTCCCCTCTGCTCTCCCCATCTCCATCCCATACGCCATCCCCGTCACCCCCTCCCTCCCCCTACAGTTCGCCCGTGCCTTCCCCTTCTTCATCCCCCTCCCCTTCACCGTCTGCACCCCCGTTCCCGTCACCCAACAGACCATCTCCCGCCGTCAGTCCTTCCTTCCCTTCGAGCCCCGGAGCTTCTCCCTCTGTGTCCAACAGCCCCTCCCTGTCCCCCTCCCCTCCATCTCCGGCAGATAGCCCCTCGCCATCCCAGTCCCCGCTTCCCTCTCCTTCAACCTCTAGCCGTGCGACGGCCTCTTCGTCCCCATCCCCCGCAGCCTCCCCAACCGCCTCGCCCTCACCACTGGGAAACCCCTCGTCCTCCACCAGCCCCACAGCATCTTCGTCCCCTGCTCCATCTGCATCACCCTCCGGCAGCCCCTCTCCATCCCCTCCACCCTCACCTTCCACTAGCCCATCTGCCCCGTCTCCCTCTGCCTCCCCCTCCATCAGCCTGTCCCCATCGGTCAGCCCTTCCTTTCCCCCATCCCCACGTCCCTCCCTGTCACCCTCCTCGAGCCCCTCTGTCTCCCACCCCCCTACCTCACCCTCTCGCAGCCCATCCCCTTCCCCATCCCCGGTCCCCAGTCCTTCGCCCTCCACCAGCGCATCACCCTCTGCCTCCCCGGCCCCCTCCCCGTCTCTGTCCCCGACTCCGTCCCCACTGCCATCACCCTCCCCTTCCGGCAGCCTACCGCCGTCCCCTTCCCCGAGCTGGTCATACCCTCCCACGCCACGCTCATCCCCCTCACCCTCCCCCAGCCCTTCCTGTTCCCCTTCAGCAGCTTCGCCATCCCACACCCCATCCTCCTCGCCGTCAGCGCTATCACCGTCGAGCGACTCGTCACCCTCCGCATCCCCTTCCCCACTACCCTCTCCTTCCCCCAGGGCCTCGCCCTCCACACCGTCCCTGTCGAACAGTCCGTTACCATCCAGCAGCCCTTTGACCTCCTGCAGCGCAACCCCGTCCCCCGCGTTCAGTCCCTCGTTCCCCACGCCCCGTCCCTCCCCTTCCCTGAGTCCCTCCCCTTCCCTTAGTCCCCCCCCTTCCCCGTCCCCTCATCCCTCTCACTCACCCTCCAAAAGCCCTGCCTCTTTCTCCTCCCCTTCTGCCTCCGCTCCACCTCCCTGCGGCTGTGATGAATACATAGGCTCAGCCACGCTGGCCGACCCTATCCTCTGCGCAAAGACCGAAGGCTCTCTGAGCATCATCAAGTGCCAGTTGCCCGACGCACAAGGGGACTGCACGGCACTCCGCATGAAATGTCGCAACATGCATTCCCCAAGCCCCTCCCCCTCACTGTTGCCCTCCCCCAAGACGTCATTGTCGTCGCCTACCATCGCTCCAACGTCGTCAGCCACGCGAACGCTATCCGCCACGGCCATTGAAACTGCCTCCCGAACGGGCTCGAGAACGGCAACGCCCACGGCTACTTGCAATCACACGGTATCGGCCTCGCTCACACTATCGCTTAGTGGAACAGCCACGGTCACACCAACAAGGAAGACGGCGGTGACAAAGCCTGTCAGTGGGAACACGGTCGCTATTGCCGTGGGCTTACAGCTGCTGCAGACATCTGCGCCTGTCAACAACAATGGTCGGTTCATGTTGGTGCAGCTGTCGAACAGCAACAACGACAATGACAACAACAACAACAACAACAACAACAACAACAACAACAACAACAACAACAACAACACCAACACCAACACCAACAACAACAACAACAACAACAACAACAACAACAGCAACAACACTAACCAAGGTGGAAATTCGCAACAGCACCGTTGGCTGCTGGCCAACGCCTTGGACGCTGTCCCTTCCCGGTGGCAAGTACTAGCCGCAGGTGTGCATGAGTGGTGCTTCATACAGACCAGAACCCATCCGGAACATTGCACAGGTAGGGTGCATGCAAGTGGGACAAGCTTTACTCCGGGTTACGTGTGTGGAGTAGAGAAAGAGGGAGTTTGCGTTTTGCCCCCAACCCCCCCCCCCCCGACGAATAATGTTCCAACGTCCATACAATTCACTCCGCATTAATATTCACACCCACATTTAACATTCTCATCTTTTTGCTGTTTACTATTCATACTGCGCGCAGGAGGCACATGGGTTGAAGGGTAGGAAGCTGGGATTGCCATCCTGAAGTAGCAACGCAAGAGAAATGTGGGGTTGGTTCCCAAATACACAACTGTTGTTGGTTGTGTCTTGAGAACTGGGTCCTGCTGAGCATCCCCCATAGTCTCAGTTCGTTCCCCATCAATCGCATCCATGTTCCCCAAGTGCTGTTCCCCTTCTGAAGCATGGCCTATATCAAACCATAGTGCACAGTCCGCAAGGTCAAAGTCGCTCCGTACTGGAGGGGGGGAATTATACTTGCTGGATTTTCTGCCATTCAAATTGTGTACGACAATTTTTTTGCGCAATTTGTTTGGTTTTTTCCAGGATTTGCATGTCCACCAGGAAGTAGCATCAACCATCCAGAGTCCTCCTGGGAATAACAGTAACCATCCAGATCCAGAGTCCACGAGGAAATAACAGCAACCGTCCAATGTTTCTCACGAGCAATTTTTGGGAACCATACATAATTTGTTTGCTCATTTTTGAGAAATGGCACAGATTTTGTGGCGCTAGAATTTGTAGATTCATATTTTCCGACAGACACGGAATCCCCCCCCTCCCACCAGTAGCTCAGTCTCGGCCTCAGCTCTGGTCAAAGAGATTGGATCATTGTATTCCAAGGTGAAAAGGACTATTATGCCAGAAAAGTGTGGACATTCAACGTGGCCCACATATTTTTTTGACACCTATGTTTACTATTCTCATGTCAACATTGAATGTGTGTGTGTGTTTTGGGGGTTATCCACTTGGTGACAACTTTTCTCAAGTTCTCTAGGGGGCTTGGCAAAATCATAGTGTCATGGGCAGAGAGGGGTCGGGTCTGTAGTAAAACCGAGTAATAAGTAGTAAAACCTGAATGACCACCATGAGATTTCTATCTTCCTGGAAGCCTTCAATATGCACAATCATCAACTCCTGAATCATTGTGTCAGAGATTATGGGTCTGGATGACCCATGTCACTCAATGGAGATTGCTGATGCACAACGAAGCAACTTGTCACGAACGGGATCTATTTGGCACCAATTTGGCAAGTGCCAACATGGCGATGGGCGTTGTTGCCCATACCCCAAATTACTTTGCTAACCGTTGTTGGCTGCCGCCAAGCATCGCCAAAGACAGTACGGGAGGATGGGTCACTTTTTTTGCGTCGTTCTGCAAGACCAGGTCATTGGAAATCTACACTATTTTGGTTGACCACTTGATGAATGTACGGTAGGGTAGGGTAGAGTAGGGTAGGGTAGGGTAGGGTAGGGTAGGGTAGGGTAGGGTAGGGTAGGGTAGGGTAGGGTAGGGTAGGGTAGGGTAGGGGCGCTAGGGAAATTCCGGAGGACCATAAGATTAATCCGAGGTGCCGATTTATCTTACTGACCTTTCATAGTATACTGTCTGTGCTAGATGTATTTTATGTGGCCGATTTCATAAGGGCAAGCCAAGAGGTCATACGATAAATCCGAGTGCCGATTCATCTTACTAACTTTTCGTCATACAATTTCTGTGCCACATGTATTTCTTGTGCCCGACTTCATACATGAAACCATTTTTCATCACACCATCCCAACAAAATGTTTGTTGGGATTTATCTTATGAAAATAATTTGTTCCTATATTTACCTTGCCCACAAGGAAGTGGCATGTTTCAAAATAGAAAATGTCCTACCAGCAATGTGTTTTCAACAAACAATTTGCCTTGCATTCAAGAGAACCCCATAACACGGTACGTTTTTGCCCTGCCTACAACCAATGGATTTATCTCATGAAAATGATCCATTTCCATATTTGCCTACAAGGAAGTGGCATGTTTCAAAAGAGAAAAAATTTTATTAGCAGCCTCTTTTCAACTACCAATGTGCCCGGCATTCAACAAAAAAACCCCCGGCATGCTATGTTTTTGCCCTGCTTGTAACCAATGCAATGGACACCTAGCAATAGATTCATGGCAGGAAACATAGCACAAACACAAGTGAATGTCGTGCTTCGTTGCAACTGCATAGCGTCCACCAACTATACATTGTAGCACCAATTCCCAGCTGCGAAGACGGAAATAAAGCAGTTACGCTGTGATGTGCTCTGCAAACAACTGAAATATCATTGTAAAAGACACATGAGCAGTTGTCAAATGCGGGGAGTCCAAGGCTCCGCAAAAAAAACAACAAGCTATGCTGCATAGCTCATTTCAGCGACTAATTTTCACGTAGGTCCACAATGTGGAACTCGAGTCAGGGAAGTTACACTCTACACATAAGATGTTACCATTTTGTCCCTTTCATGAGCCTTCTTCACTGTCGCCGCTTGGTTGGCGCTGGCTTGACTTGTGTGAGGCAAATGTCACTATCGTCGGACGAAACATACATCTTCTCTTGTTCAACATCTTGCTCTCTCTTCATGGCACGGAGTTTCCCAAGCTTATGCCTCAATTTCACCACCAGACCGTCCTATGTATGCCGCGTGCATAGTGCATTATATTCCCGGTCAGCGCTTCTGATCTCCTGTGACGATTTGCTGTCAGGGGGATCACCATTCCTCCTTCCTAAATCAACCTCCATGTTCCAAGTTTTTTTCGGCACGGGAGATGCCTCATGCACTACAAAGCGTCGTCGTTTTGCCTTCCGTTTCCCTTGAGTCATCTCTGCGATGTCCGGGCCGTTGAACATTTTGAATTGGTTCCCCTTGCATGTAAGGGTAACAGGCACAACAGGGTTTGTTGCCACAAATGGTGACACAACTGCTTGGAACGGGCTGACGTCAAGCTAATCGCATGAGACACTGTCGATGACACCACCTTTGCATCTCTTGCATGAACAGACATGGTCACAGAGACCCCTGGCGGTGATGATGGCACGGTGCACAATGTTTCACGCTGTCACACGCACCAGTGATGGCATGCACACACTGCGCTCGATGGGAGTTGAAGGCTCCTCTTCTTCATGGATCTTGTCAGTGGCGCCACACAACACAACAACACACTTCAAATGGGAGGCCTTATTCTGTTTGCAATGGCGCTCTGTCACGCATGCCTTCACACCGACATAGTTGCTGTGTTCGAGTTGCGTCACTGCCTTGCTTGCACCAAGTCTTTAGTTGACGGTGTTATGCCCAAAGCCCTTGGGCGTTACATGCTCCCCACTCCATGTGCTTGCAGTATCTCTCGGATACGGTTCGCCACTCTTTCTCTCCAAATTGCAAAAAACGCTTTGTTGGTGAGTTAGCGGAATCAGTAACTTTCACCGCCGCACCGTGCAGCGTTCACAATGTTGACTTGATGTTGGAGCGCAGGAAACATATTGAGACCTGGATCTGGTGACAGCAGAATGGGCATTGCAAATAACTGCTCATGTTCAGTGGTTAGCGTGGATGGTAGGTTCTTGACATTTGCGACTTGCGGTCTCACCTGACGTGACCTGACCACCTTCCAAGCCTTGCAGGCAGTCTGTGGTTAGCACTCTGCAAGTCCGCTGCCACGGACCGCCAGTCCACTCCAAGAGGCACCATGTCCGTGTCACTGAATTTCTTTGGGTCATGCATTAGTGCCGCACGCACAATCTTCATGTTCTGCACAGTAAGCACCCCCCGGGGGGGGGGACCCCTCGGTTTTGGACGCCAACTACCCCCCCAACTAACTGTTGGCTGGAGGCCCCTTGCGGGGGGGGGACTGGGAGGGGGGGAGGGCTGGGAGGGGCGCCGGGGAGGGCGGTTCCCGGGGGGGGGGGGGGGGGGGTTCGGGCACCTCCGAACAGTTGGGTATGCGGCCTAGGTGTGATCTGACAAATCACACCGCCCCTTCCCACAATAGAGGGTAGGGAGGGTATCATCGGCTTGGGTATTCCCAGCAACACTGGGAACCTTAGGGGGGTGGGCTCCTAAGGCGGCCATGGGATTAGAGTTACACAATGCCACAAGTCATACATACACGGATACATACAAATATATATATATATATATATATATATATATACATATCTCGATATTTATATATATTTGTATATAAAGGGTTGGAATGCAGCTGCAAAAGTGTGGTCATAGCAACTCGAGGCGGTGGCCTAGGACCACACCGCCATGATGGTACATCACCCCTCCCCGCTTACACCACACTTGCACCAACCCTCTCCCCAAACATTTCGAGAAATGAAAAAGAAGGGCTGAGACCAAGATTGACTCCTTGGAACACTTTCTACGGATCGTCCTAAGGAGGGAGCGGCCTAAGACCAAGAGTGGCTCCTTGGAACACTTTCTATGCATGGACCTAACAGGGGTAGGGGGGGGAGGCCACCGGCAAACCAGCACGATCTTCACTACGCAACAAACGACATTTGTATAGCGGCCCGTCTTGCTGATCTCCGCTAGAAGCCCCTCGCAACAAACGACATTTGTATAGCGCCTCGTCTTGCGACATCTGGCGCTCAAAAGCTCTGATTAAAAATGGATACCTCAAGATCAAAATTGCCCCCGTGGATCCTAACCTTTTCCTTAGTGAGAATGGTGTCTGTCAATTGGGCCCTTTTCCCGAACCCCCCCCCCCCCCATTTAACAAGTGTCTGACCCCCGCTATTGGGGAGAAATCAATGACTCCATTGGCACCAATAAGTGCGGCCCCTTAATGCACCCCCTAAAAGGCTACCGGTGGGGCACGGGTCAAAAAAGATTCCCGGCGCGCCTTTGGCGCGCTAACGTTCCCCAATTGGGCGCCTTTGGCGCCTACGGCGCCCATTAGCTCCTTGGGTTCATACCTTTGACAACTAACTGTTGGCCGCAGGCCCCTTGGGGGGGGGGGGTAGTTGGCACCCTAGGACCCGCGGAGTCGCCCCCCCCCCCCCGTGGTAAGCACGTGTGGATGTTCAACAGTACTCTTTGAACACTTCTCGCACATCACCCACTTGTCATAGTTACTTCCTGCCCGCGCACTGAGCTTGGAGAGCTTAGGGTACCACATCTTGCTAAATGCCCAGTGTTTGGTTTCCCCGGCCACATTAAACATTGTGAACACGTGTTTCACGTATTTGACAAAGCTGTTGGGACTCAAGTTCCACTGACGGCACGCACCTCGCTTGTCTACAAGAGCTAGCGGATTCTTTGTGCCTATTTCATTCTTTGTGTTCTCCCACTTCTCCTTGTCTCCCTCATGCACAAACAACGCATGTGGACTGAGTACCCGCATTGCCCAGCTGCAGAGTAGCCTATCCAAATTCTTGTTCTCCACTGACGGTGTTGCGCTGCGCATAGCCAAAAAACCGAGCTAGCACATTTGTGCGGCTGTGGGACTATATTGGAAGCGCTCGGTCTCCACGGTGTTTGTGCCGTTGAACAGGTTGGTCAACGCTCCCAGCCCAACGTCGCTGACGGCAGCCGGTTTCTCCTTGGCGGCCATTGCACGTGCCACACCAGTGATAAAATCCGTGACTGATGGTGGTGTTGGCATTCCCGCTTCGCTAAACTTTGCAACTTGATTGGCCATAGTAGCAACAACGCAAGATCTTCACGGGCAGGACACAAACAGGAATAGGAAGATATTGCTTTAGGGTAAGAATGCGTAACTAACAGCGCAAAACAAAAGCTTCTCTGTAGGTATCTCTGTAGGTATTCTAGATGTGCCTTGCAAAATCCCGATTTGCCGATTTCATGCGATCCCTCTTCAGGGAGAGGCTTGGTCAGGCAGACCTGGTTTCAGCATAGGCAGATCTAGTTTTTGCACAGGCCAAAAGGAAAATTCTACTGCCTTCGGCAAGTCCACCTCGCAGAGCATCTACTCCAAGCAACACACACCCAAAATAGGGTATAAACTACATAAATACGGGCTAAAACATGCTTTGCATAGCTTGGATGATCATTTTACGTGATCACGATATCAAAAAAATAAGTTTCCAAAACTTCGATTTTTGAGCTGCCCAGGGTGAAAAATTGTATGAGCAGGTTGTGGGTGTACCCATCCCTTGGAAGCCCGCCCCCCCCCCCCCCCCAAGCCAATACCCAAATAGGGTGAAAAACACGTAACTATGGCCTAAAACATGCTTTACATACCTTGGATGGCCATTTTAGCTAATCACAATATCAAAAAAACAAGTTTCATAAACTTCGATTTTTGAGCTGCCAAGGGCGAAAAATTGCATAAGCAGGTTGTGTACCAATCCCTTGGGAGACCCCCCCCCCCCCCGGACCTAATACCCAAATCGGATGAAAAACACGTAAATACGGCCTAAAACATGCTTTACATAGCTTGGATGGTCATTTTAGGTGGTCACAATATCAAAAAGACCACTTTCGAAAACTTCGATTTTTGAGCTGCCCTGAGTAAAAAACTGCATAACCACGTTGTGTACCAATCCCTTGGGAGACCCCCCCCCCCCCCCGGGACCTAATACCCAAATAGGGTGAAAAACATCCAAATACGGCCTAGAACATGCTTTACATAGCTTGGATGGTCATTTTAAGTGGTCACAATATCCAAAAAACAAGTTTCGGAAACTTCGATTTTTGAGCTGCCCGGGGTGAAAAACTGCACAAGCAGGTTGTGTACCCATCCCTTGGGAGACCCCCCCCCCCCCACCCAATACCCAAATAAGGTGAAAAACACGTAAATACAGCCTAAAACATGCTTTAGATAGCTGGGATGGTCATTGTAGGTGATGACAATATCAAAAAAACAAGTTTCGAAAACTTGGATTTTTGAGCTGTCCAAGGTGAAAAACTGCATAAGCAGGTTGTGTACCGGCCCGTTCACTAGGCCATTATTGGTGGAAACAGACATTTCACGTCTTTGGCACGGGCATTAACCGGCCCTAAGCAAGGCTACAGACTGCAAAAAAAGTCCTTTTGTATCCTAGTAGGCATATACTGTCACAACATCCCTACTCACACCCCTCAGAGTGGGTACCACGGGGTCATCGGGTTTGCCAAAACCCCCAACATAGCAAAAATGGCTAAAAAGTGCATAAACTGCTTAAGCGCTCGTCCCACTTCGCCCCATACAAACCCAATGGAGTCGGGACCCGGAAACACCTTTTCGGCTCAAAATCGAAAAAAACCAAAAGATTCATGATTTTCGACCCAAAAAAAGGGGGGGTCATTTTTTCGACATTTTTGACCCCCCCCCCCCCCCCACCCCCACCCCCCCACCCCCCCCCCTCCCACAAAACCTTAAAAAAGTGGGTTTCAAGTGGGGGGGTCTGGGGGGCTCCGGACCAAAAACTCATTGGGGGATGCGTTTATTGGACAAAATAATGATTTTACAAGGGGTTAAACTAACAATTCAACCCCTTGGGGTAGGGTACGCGAATAGGCCCAAAAATGCCAAAATGGGGGGGTATGTGGCGTTTTCCCCTATATACGCCTGCCCGGCTTTGATCTAACAACCTCTGCGAGGTGATTTTGTGGAGTTCATAGGATAAATCTGTACGTGGATTACCGTTATTGACGGTTCGTAAAGGACACCGCTGAGGCTTTCATACCAATGATCCGGCTCGCGGATTCATCTTATGAAAACGGCCCACAAGATACATCTAATGGGTATCAATCTCTATGTTGAAGCCCCTCTACATGCACTTATGACCAACCCCAACCAACTTGCGCTGTATGGTGCCATGAGGTGCCCTGCTAGTCCTGGATGCAAGATGGGTGATGTGGCATTACTATTGCTTGGGCACCACATGGCCAGGTTGTCCACCACATCTTGCAGGATGTGGGACCTTTGACACAATCGGGTGCAAAGTGTATTGGCCTAGGTCACAACCCACTAGACGCCCACAAGAGTTGGACCGCACGTTGGAGAGCTCATCTACAAGCAAGCTCAAAAGGAAGCCAAAACCCCAGCATAAACGAGACATTGTTACACAATGGCCGGGGGGGGGGGGGTTGGGAAATAAATTCGCGTGAATTTTTTTCGTACCCCCCCCCCTCTGGGGGGTACCCCACGAAAAAAATCTGGCACCCCATGTAGGAATTTTTTTCGCCAAGAGGAATTTTTTTTACTGTGTGCTACTTGAACTTGCATGCCACCTTCACTCTGGCACATTGTATGACATTGGTACATGAAAAACTATTGAGATAAAAGTAGTTAGAGTGCTGAGACTACCCGCAAACGGGACCCTATGAAAATCACTTTTAGGATGAAAGCCATGCAGGCTGTAATCAGAGAAATCGAGCATGAAAATGAACTAAACAGAAAAAGAGGTCTAGCAAGCAAAAGTGGAATGCAAAACAACAAGGTGTATTTGTGGGAACCCCGAAGGACTGCCCCGCGGAACAAATTGCACTATTGAAAATGTCAATTGTTGTTGTGGTGCTTGTGTGCACGTGAGGGGAGGAGGGAAGAAATGAGAAGGGGAAGAGTGTCAGAGAATCACGAAGGCAAAGAAGTGCTAGTAGCAGCAGGAAGGATGCAGGAGGAATGGAAAATGGCGAGCCATAACATTTGTGAAGTGGTACGCATAGACGGGCTAGAGGCCATCTCCCAACGTAAGACTCGAAAAGACAAAAAGTAGCACAAAAAAGTCAGTGAACTATTGGTAAAAATGGCGCGACAACTGGAAAGGGAAATATCTTAAGAATAACTGCTAAATAGTGATTTTTCAGCGCAAATACACTGAGATTTTTTTTAAATTGTGAAAAACTGATTGTAGAGGCATGCGTGTGGGTAGTGAAATCGGGAGACACTATTGAGCGATAGGTATACCCTGAGTAGAACTTTCAAAAAATCGCAACACAAATGCGGTGGATGTTTTGACATATGCCGTTTTGTTTGTTTCAAAGATATGGGGGGATAAACCACAAACAACAATGGATCATAGGTAAGATAATGATACAAATTCGCTATTTTACGAAATCTTAGCACAAATGCGCTGAGATTTTTTGAGCCAAGTTAAAACTAGTTTTGCGGACCTCTTTTTAACTGTGTAGGACAACCTTCTCCGTTGCGTATGCTTGTACTGTTCTTTGTTTCGCCCGTTGTAATGAACAAACAATGTTATGCCGTCTCTTAATGCCGCTGGGGTTTCAGCTCTGGTCACAGAGCATGAGTGGCCAAACGGTGATGCTATCGTTGCCTCCGCCCTCAGTAATGGACCGACCTCTCTGTTCCTTGAGTCGGTCCTTGCCTTGCGGTTGAACCGAAAAACACGCCACACGATGACGCAGCTGCACCTGCCAGACCGCGCTGGTACAAAATGTTTTGCAAGCAGACGTGGCACCTGCATGTGCAGCTAAGGCATTTCGCATCGCCCAGAAAGCGCTTACGTGAGCGCACCTCGCTTTCACCTAATCGACGTGACAGGCGGCAACTATCGGCTACTGGACTCGTGCGCCATACCGTACCTTCAATGTGTAGTCAGTCTGACCGAGCGGCTGCACGTTTGTGGGACAACATTATGAACCATGCAACCATTATGTGGATGGACAATTGGTACCACGCTCAATTTACGGTACACCCTATGCAACCACATGTGTCAAAAAACGTCACAGCTACCGCGTTGCTGCACATTATTGCTGTACGGCCCTTCACTGGCCATGCACTTTGGATGACCTGGTGCAAAACATTGGTGCAACCGCGGAGGGGATCCGGCAGCATTGTGCCGGTTTTGCACATGCTGTCAGAGCGCTAAATGGACAAGCTGTATCAGGAACGTGGATACGCGTGCCACTTGACATTGTGAGGGACCGTCGGAAGCGTTTGCATTGGCAGCCAATGCTTATCTTTGAGCTGAGGTGCCGGACATCCGCGGAATTGGTGCAGCTCCCCACATTAGTGAAGGACGCACAACAACATACACAACATACCATGCCCCTGCTCATAGACTGTGCAATCCATTACAGTGTGGCAAAACCTTTGTATTCGTGTCACACCGTCACATACAATGTTCATCAGTGGCTTGAGGCTGTGCCTTTGAACTTTGGTGTGTGGCGTGCGTTCAAGAGTGTAATGAAGATCACGTACAAACAGCTCCTTCCCCTACTCGCACACATCCTCCATCCGCGTGCGGAGCAGGCATAGAGATGCGCAGCCATCCCCGCTTGGCCACACTTGAGACCACCATTGCGGCACTGCTGTTGAATCCCCATATTCTTTCCGCAGTGATAGCACACAAGCTTGTGTTTTTATGAGGTAGGGCCGAACCGCATACCGATGTGACAAAGAGTGGTATTTGAACTCTCAAGGGACTGCGTCAGATGCTAGACGAATATGTACTTGGTGGGTTCATTCTTGGTCAGCTTGTTAGAGAGTGCACTTGGGCAAGAAGACAGGCAGGCAGCGGACAACTTGCTCAGATCATTCTCCGGCAATGCCTGCTGATGTTGCTTGCCCTGTCGCGGACTGCTGCAAATCGTGTAGACTATGTCCGCACAATCAGCATTGCACTTCTCCTATGGCAACAACATCAGGCGGATCTCCCAGCCGCCACCCACATTGAAGAAAACAACGAGGCTAACCTATCACGCTTGGTGAAGCGGTGTAAGAAGCAAGAGTCCCCAAGACAGTTCCTAGTTCTGAGGCAACGAAGCAAATACACGAGATGTCAAAGAAGGAAGAAAAAGAGGAGCAGAAAAAGAAGAAGGTGGAGGAGAAGGAAAAGGAGTGCAAGAAGAAGGAAGACGAGAAGGCGTAGAAGGAGGCCAAGAAGAACCAAAACAGGAGGAGAAGGAAGCAAAAAAGAAGGAGAAGGAAGCCAGGGGGGGGCGGCCGGGCCCGGTCCTTGTATGCGACACCCCCCAGCCCCCCCCCCCCCCCCCGGGTTTTGAAAGATGTGGGGCCGGGTCGGCCACCAGCAAGTGTCCCTAGAGAAAACTGTCCGGCACCGAAGGCGCCAATTTTTTTTTTCATACTATGTGTTTATACTCAAAATGCTCAAAATTTTGTAGAGAATTCATATTTGTGTTAAAACAACAAGAACAAATTTTGACCTGAAGGAGGGCTACAGGAGGGCTGCAGGCCCTAACAGCAACCCTAGCCCTAACCCTAACCCTGACTGAAGGAAGCAGCAGAAAAAGAAGCAAAGGCCAAGACCGACGCTGCTGCGCAGGAAGCCGGGATTGCTGCAAAGAAGCGGTCGCCCATGGAGGCCTTCCGTCAGGCCGCCTTCACCGTGTTCAGAATGTTTTCTTTTGTATATATGTCTTTCGCTCTACCGCTACTGTATCAGCCGACGTTGCTTGAGTTGCACTATGCCAGCAACAACGCTCTGTGGTCCTCCGCCTTCTAATGTCCGACACTCCGTGTTGGAGTTCGTTTCTTGCAAGCATGGTGCATGCATGCCAACATGTGACACGTGGTGCAGCAGACCAGCGGCTGCCAAGAACTGCATCACACTGTATGCCGTTTGTGTGTATCGGACCCGCCACAGTGCAATTATTGGTGCATGTCACCCGTGGGATACTTTTCAACGCCATTTATCGGTCGTCCAAAGACACGTTCTGAGACCGAATTTTGCCAATTCAAAAAATTCTCAGCGCATTTGCGCTGAGATTTTACCGAACAACAGTTTTCGGCTATCATATTAGCCGTTTCCGATTTTTTTTGCGCAAATGCGCTGAGATTTTTCATTTGGGCAATTGTTGGGTTTGTATTACACATGTCTTACAGTTAGTATCCGAACTCCTGACCACAAATGGGACTGCTTGCTACACTTTCAGATCATTGCTTTGAGATCATTGCTTCGTGTTCCGTTTCTCCTTTGCATTCAACCTGTCCGTGCTGCATATTCTTTGCATTCTTACTTCTCTACTCTCCTGTGTGACTGTTGTTTTCGACAAACAGCTTTTCTAGACAGCCTTCAGTTTTAATAGCAAAAAACAAATAGAACCGATGCACCTCATCAAAAGTACCAAAAATAATGCATGATTTCTCGGGTACATACACTCTGTCCTAAGTCTCACAGGGATGTCGTTTTGGCCAAAATTGGTACCCGTTTTTCAAGTTTAATAGCGTTTTAGGTTTGCACTTGAAAAAACGATGTTCGTTTCGTAGTTCGGCGATGTAGCTTTGCCGTCCGCGCAAGAGGCCTTTAGGCATGCAACATGGTTACATGACGGTGGGCGGTTTCAACAACCTAAGAAGTAATTGGTTGTTTTTTTTTTGCATGGCGCCAATGGCGCCCCCCCCCTTTTTGTTAATTCTTTTTCATCAAGCCGTCAGTGCCTTTGAGCGCCAGATATCGCAAGACGAGGCGCTATACAAATGTCGTTTGTTGCGAGGTGCTTTCCAGCGGAGATCAGCAAGACGGGCCGCTATACAAATGTCGTTTGTTGCGAAGTGAAGATCCTGCATTCGGAGCAAAACCCCGGCCCAAATGCAGCGCCAAATTCTTTCAGGGGCGAACGCGGTCCTGCGTTCTTTCTTTCTTTCTTTCTTGTTTCTCTTTCCCACGCTTTGTTGCGTGGCCCCTTGAGTTGGGGTTAGGGGCTCGCAATCCACACTTTGTTGCGTGGCCCCTTGAGTTGGGGTTAGGGACTCTCAATCCACGCTTTGTTGCGTGGCCCCTTGAGTTGGGGTTAGGGACTCGCAATCCACGCTTTTTTGCGTGGCCCCTTGAGTTGCGGTTAGGGACTCACAACCCACGGTTTGTTGCTTGCATGGTTGTAGAGAGCCGCAATCGATGGTTAGGGAGAAGACAAAAGGAGTTGGCTGCAAAGAAGAAGGAGCGCGAGAAAGGGGAGCGACTCAAAACGGCCTTACGGGAGTGGGCACTTGTTTGGCGGGCGAAACGTTGGCAAGCCAATGAAGGTTGGTAGGACATGGGGCTACGGTCGGGGGTGTCGGGACGAACGATGTGCGTGCGGTGCAGCGATAAACACGCGTTAAACTATGCATTTTTTGTAGTCAGATAAAACCACAAGAGAAAAAAAAATTGGCGATGTGCATGCAAGAACGGCGTAGTGCAACAATGTGCACCATTCACACACATACACAGACATACTAACACATCAACACACAAACCGTAGCCTCAGTGAGAACCAATCTTTGTTGGCAAGCCATTGTGGCGTAGCGGTCATCAACCAGCATGCGAGAAGGCAATGGGTACATGACATTGTGGGGTCCACTGTAGGCTTGGGCAACGTGCAGAACGGCCAGAATGGACATCAATCACCCTTGTCCTTCAATGCTGCTGGTTCGGTTTTCCGCCCCAGATAGGGTGTATTGCCTTATCTGGGGACTCTTTCCTGCCGATAAGAGGCCAGGGTGGGGCGCTGACCAGGAACAGACCGGGGGTCTTTGTGCCTTTAAACACAAATACCACCCATATCGGCTGAAATATCCATGGTTACCTTGAAAAATACCCTCGTTGCACCTTCCAAACCCAAACACGTGGGGTAGAGTTAAGGGAATTTCAGGTTTTGGGGTGTGGAAAAAATTTTGGCATGAATTTGTTTTTCGTACCCCCCCCCCCCCTTTGGGGGTACCCCCCCCAAAAAAGGTGTACGCCGGTACCAGGAATTTTTTTCTACCCCCCCCCCCCCCGACAATGGCAAAGAGTGGGTAATTTATTCTGGCAAAGTGAGGCCACAAGATCAAGAGAACGTAGGTCCGCCCAAAAATGATGATGGGTGCATTTGGACCTCACAAGTTTGTTGGGCCTTAGTAAGTTGTACTATTTTGGCGCATGAGTTCTATTTTTGATGGCCAACACTGACACACTATGCGTATTTCCAACAATCAAGGCAAAACCTCGGGTTCAAACACTCGACTGTGGGTTTCTCTAGGAGTGTTTGGAGGCTGCACCTTAACTCTGCACGCCATTCAAGGGGAACCTTTGAATCTTGGGATTTGAAACTGGAACCATGGTGGAACAATCAGTGCTCTGGCCTAACCACTAACTGGAGTCTCTTGGGTGGTTAGTGGTATTTTGGGGCATGGAATCCATCATTGTGCACCATCTCACGCAATGTGGTGTGTTAAATGTACAGTGCTCTGTGGAATGTCACGCTGCACAGTAGTACATATGCGTTTTTTTTGAGCTGCACTACCTCATCATTGAAGGACACTCGCATGCAGCGTCATCAATGGTGACCTTCTCCACAGTGGTCTTCCAAGAACGCACCTCTTTAACGGCACTGATGCAAATTGTCTACTGCCGTGATATGTGCGTCGGCTGGTAAGTGGGCTGTCAGGTGTTCGATCCTGGAGTATGATCCACTTGCGACTCGTTGCTCCCCAGCAACTCCCGATCTCGTTGCAGTCCACGGATCCGTCCCGGCTGATTGCCGTTGATCTGCGGTACGGTCGCATAGGCACGTAGGCAGGGGCACACATAGTTCTGCGCTTGCTGTGAGCGAGCACACTGCTTCCCTCGAACCCCAGAGGGCCTACATCCCTCCCCGGGCCCCAGGTAAGCGGACGCCGTGTGGGTCAGCGTCCGCAGTACCAGCCTGCGGACTAAGGTTTCTTGGTACCGAGGCCGAGGTGGGCCATTACACAATGGTGCTTGTCTGAGGCCAGGCAGTCCTCCATGATGTCACCAGCCAGCCAGTGGAGATCATTGTGGCCAGGGCAGGTCACGATAGTCATAGAGTTTCGCCGGAGTCTGGCGATTGCCCTCTTAATTCTACCCTCCCAAGGGCAACGAGATATCGCACAGGAAGAAGGGCATGTGGACGTGTCTTGTGATCTTTGTTCACCCCTGCTCATTTGCAGCGGCTCCCAGCGCAGACGTCTGCTATCAGGCCCTCGCCAACAGTCAGGCCCAACTGAACATCTCAGATTACGGCAGTGTCACGGCTGCTGGGGACCTGACGTTGAACGTGCCTGGCATTGCTGCAGGCAGGTGTGCAATGCTGATGACATTACCTCCTTCAATGCCTGCTGCCCTCTCTCCAGCGATTACCACGACGATTTATCGGACAGGGCTCGTGTTCAAACAAACGAAAACCAAAACGCGTCCGTCGCGGCCAGCTTTTGGCTATCACCTGTGTTCAACATCGGACTCTCACACCCATTGGAACCAACTACCAGCGGCCACTACAAGTGTATGTGGGAGGGGGGGTGCCTCTGAAGAGCTAAAGCAGGGGGGGGAAAATTATGCGATTCGCATATTTTCGCATAATTTCGCATATTTTTTCGCATATTTTGGCTCCTTGCCTCTTTGTAAATTGTACTGTGTATGCTACTGCTTATCCTGGAGCCACTGTCTTTTTGTGTTGTGGCTGTGTGTTTCTCTGAGGTTCAAGGCATCATCACTCAATCCATCACCACTGCTGGTGTGAAGAGATGTGGTCACACGCATGTGTTGCATAGTGCATACAGATCCCAGTTTGCGTTATGCCGCTGGGACCACCCCTCGGATAGGACTCTCCTGTTCCCTTTAGACACCATGATTTCGCCAACTGAGTTCGAGAACCCCACTTCTGATGCCTCTTCTGGAGAGCATACACAGAAGAAGCGGAAGCGGGGGTTGGGCAAAGGCGGGGCTGCAGCAAATTACTGTACCATGTCGGTTGCCTCCCGCATGGCACAATTTCCCAACGAGCCTTTTGAGGAACGCGTGGGTTCACTCAACCAATCAGTGATGTGGTGTCTGGGCTGTGGCACACCGGTCTCCCACCAGACCAAGACCAGCGTGAAGCAACATGTTGATTCCCAGACTCATCAGAAGGGGAAAGAGACCTTGAAAAAGCAAAAAGCGAAGAGGGAGGCTGCTGCCACAAAGGAAAAGGAGGTCCCGCAAATGCGAGTAAGCACCCTTCGGCAACCAAGTTTGAGCCACGTCCTGAACATCCATGCTGAGCGGTTTGAAGTGCAAGATGATGCTGTGTTCACACTGTTGGCTTGTGGCATACCCGTTGAAAAACTGAATCATAAGATTTTCAGGGCGTTCTTGCGGAAGTACACGACCGTCGAGGGCTGTTTGTCCGAGTTGGGTGGCGAGTTTCCAAAGCACAATTGTGTTCGTTTGCAGGATGGCCACCACGGAGTCATTGCGCAGAAACTGAGGGGGGAGCCGGTTGTTCTGATGTTTGATGAATGGACTGATGAGCGCGGTGTGGCAGTCCTGGGGGTTGTTGCCCAGTGTAGGAAATTGAAGTTCTGCATTGACGTCAAGTTTCTTGAAGGTAAAGGTCCAAACAATGGGGTCGAACATACCGAGGTTGCGAATTTTGCGCAGGATGACGGTCCAACCGCCTGTTTCCTCTTTGACAAAATAATGGACGTCCAAGCTGATTGGAGGGACACAATGCACTCCAAAACTCTCTCCCCACGAATCGAAGAATGCCTAAAGGTATTGAAAAATGGTGAGAACCTGCGCACCCGCTTGTTGGCCGTTGTCAAGGACTTGGCATCTGCTCTCGATGACCGCCTCCTGAAGGAGGCAACGCAGCTGGAGTTTTTTCGGCAGATGCGTGTATTGAATCCTGCCAATCTTAGTGACATGTCCACTTCGGTAGCAGATTACCCCTTGTTGGGCCTTCAGGGTGTTCCCAATATGCAGGAAGATTGGAATGTGTACACACGCACCGAGAAGCGTGACATCGAAAGCCCAAAGGGTTTGGTTGAATGGTGGGAGAGCAGGCAGCCTTCTGCATTCAAGGATGCAGTTCTGTTTCTCATTCTGCTCCCCACTTCGAGTGGAGCGGTGGAGCGATTTTTTTCGATGGCAGGCACAGTCACAGATGCACAGCATGCCTTGAGTGACAATCTGCGCCGCATGCGTTTCATGGCGCAGTTCAATGGTGATATTGAAGAGCGTTTGGTTTAGGAATTTTGGTGCCTGCCATTGACTGTGTGAGGAGTGCACATGGGACCACTTCCAAAACCCCTGGCCTTGACAGCATACATGGCACTGCAGCACATTCACATCCCTTCGGGGAGATGCCAGTGCATGCCATGACTAAAGCTGCGGTCTTTTTGCCTTTACAGATTTTCAAAAAAGGCTTGGAACCCCCATGGTGTGCCTTCGTTCAGCTATTGGCAAGAAAAAATGATCGCATATTTTGTTGCATATTTTTCGCATATTTTCGCATATTTTTCGCATAATTTCGCATATTTTGATTTTCCGTTTCATCGCATAATTCCCCCCCCCCCCCCCCTGCTAAAGACATACCGGTCAAAGCATCCGCTGCTGTTCACTGTTCTTTCCAAAGAGATCGAACACATGGGTTGGTGCTCTCGGGTTCGGAGGATGTCTGTGGATGGGGTGCACGACATTTGTCCAGCACTTTCTTTGCAGCGTGGCCTCATATCTTGCCAATTTGCCAGCGCTATGCACTTGTGCCAAGGGCCTCGGATCCGACACCATAAAGGCCAGCGGAGGGAGGGGGGGGGGGGTCGCGAAGGCACAGCTAGAAGCATGTACGAAGCCCTGTGCCCTCACTTGCCAGATACGCCCTCTGCGTGACGGCTGGGAACGTGTTCGTGGCTCTGTCCTCTACCATTGAGGTTGTTGGTCCTCAACAGTGGGCCTTCACTTATGGCGATGGGCATCCGGTTCCCCCTGACGCCGCGCCCACTGTGGGGCAGGAGCTCATCGTCACGGGTACCGGCCTGGCCCTCAGTGTGGGCGACCGACTTCTGATCGCCCCTGTGGCCACGCCGGCGGGCCGCCGTGCGCTTCCAGCCTCCTGCCCGTTCATCCGCTCCATGTCAGTCTACGTGAACAACGTCACTGTTGACGCAACGGGCCTGAGCCATTTCATGACCAACTTCAGCATCCCGACAACAGGTACCAGCATGACTCTGTTAAGGATAGCATTTGTTTCTTCCTTCATTCTTGGAAATGGCCTCAGACGTTATTGGACCACCATGGTCCAGTCAAGTGTCAAGCGTCACTTGTCTGCTGGCGGTGCCTTGCCAACAGCACCAGCAAGAGCGCCTGCGTTTGCACTTGTGCATGTTCCGTCCATGCCAACACCAGCACACTTTTGCTGGCCAAATGCCATTCCACACCTTGCACCTGTTCGTTCGCGACCCCATGCGGCTTGGCTGGGCAGAGTGGGATGAGCGCTTATGCAATTTATGCAGTTTTCATCCGGTTTTGTTATGTCGGCGTTTTTGGCAGCTTCAGTGACCCTGTGGTGCCCCCCCAAAGAGGGGTATGATTGGGGACGTTGTGACAGTGTTCCAAGGCAAGTATGCAAAAGGACATTTTTGGCAGCCTCTAGCCTTGCCTAGGGCCGGTCATGACCCATTTGAAAGATGTGACATCACCTTTTTCACTGCAAGTGACCTGCATTGTTTCGCTGAAAAGTGCACTTTCTCTGGCGACCCTTGACTACCGCTTAGGACCGTTGGGCCAAGCTTGGGTGATGGGCTTGTTTGCACCTTGGTGGGGAACCCTTGGTTGGCCTATAGCCACCACAATCTGTGGGCCCAGACCCTGGTCCAGATCCACTGTCTTCTTCCATATGGACCCCCTAACCAATGCCAGGGGTCCCGGGCTCTATCTCCCAAGTACCCAGATCAGCTCTTCATATGGCCCCACTCGTGAATGCTGAGCTGGGTAGGTTGGAAAGTCCTGATTTCTTGGCGACTTCCAAAAACCCCTGGGGACCCTTGTTCCAAGATTGGGTTGTCATTTGATGTAAATGGATATATGTACATATGAACCCATGGGCAGCCATGTAGCACGAATTAGGCTCTCTTTTTGGCGCCTACTAGGGGCTAAAAGTACCATTTTGGCGGTTCATTTGCACTTTGGTGGTAAAATCTTGGTCGGCCTATAGCTGTCACCATCCTGGATCCACACCCTAGTGTTATTCCACCTTTTCTTCTATATGGACCCCCTAACCAATGCCAGGGGTCCCGGGCTCTGTCTTTGGGTACCATTGATCAGCACCCCTCTGGGGCCCCAACCTGTGAGGATTTAGCCGCTGGCATGGATTGGTCCAAAAATCGGAATTTTTGATGACCTCTGATAACCCCAGGGACCCTTGGGCCAGGTTTGAGTGATCATTTAGTGACAATGGGAGTATGCATAAACCCATGAGGAGCCATCTCGCACCGATCAGGCCCTCCTTTTGGTGTACCCACTATGGCTGAAATGTGCCATTTCGGGCTTACTTGCACGGTGGTAGGAAAACCTTGGTTGGCTTATAGCTGTCAGTATGCGTGGATCCACACCCTGTTCCCGTTCCACGTTTTTCTCTCGATCTCTTTTTCCCTAGATACCCCGATAGGCCCTTTGTATGGGGGCCCACCGGTAAGCACTCACCCCTTTTTTGGCTGGCATGGGTTGCCTGAAAAATCACGATTTCTTGGTGACTTTTAATGACTGATGAGTGGCCTTGGACCGAGCTTTGGTTATCATTTGGTGACAATCAGAGTGCATATAAGCCCATGGGGAGCCATCCGGCACCAATTACACTCACTTATTGGGTGTTTGGGTGTCCATGGGCCCTTGAGATGTTTCGTGGGCAATATCACCCCATATGTACACATGGACAGCACAACCTTGGGGCCACTTGGTGGTGTGTTGCCCATGGCAATTCTTTGCGAGGCAATGCAATTTTCGAGAGTTTGCTTTTTTCAGAAAACATTCTGACAGATTCGGGATGGATTTGGGTCATTCTTTGGTGTCAATGTGCTCCCACTCCCCCAGCGCATGCATTTTTAGCCAAAAAGTCGAAATGTCGGAACCCGATTTTTTTCAAGTTCATGTTGTGACCACCCAAAGGGATGAAATATCCGTGTAAAGCATGTTGTACACCCTCTTTGAGTGTTTTTCTACGCATTTGGCCATTGAGTGCGGAGAGGGGGGGCTGGGCTTCTTCCCAAGGGACTGATGCACACAACTTGCTTATGCAGTTTGCCCTCAACAGCTCAACAATTGAGGTTTCCAAAACTGACTTTTTCCATTTTGTGACCACCGACAATGATAAAATGCCCCCTCTAAGGTATCTTTTAGACCCAATTTATGTTTTTTGTTTTGTGCCCCATTTGGCCATTGAGTGCTGGGGTGGGGTCTTTTCCAAGTCATGCAGTTGACAGCCTCATCAGCTAAAAAATTAAAATTTTCAAACCAAAATTGTTTTGACATTGTGACACCGCGAAATGATCTGATATCACATGGGATCACACTGGATTGTGAAATTGTGAAAAACATGCAACTATTTGCTGATGCTATGGAACCCTTTCTGGGGACTCCACAAGCACAGTATACAGTCTCCCTTCAAGGTGTTGTGACGAAGGCAAAAGAATTTTTGCCAAATCCGAACCACCACGGCAGACTCCTCATTTTTTGCCATTTTGCGTGTGTTGCTTGCTGCTTGTCTGCTGCTTGTCTGCTGCTTGTCTGCTTGCCACACCCTAACTCAGACTGAATATTGGGACCAAGCTGCTGAGGGCAAGAACATTGCACACTATAAACCATGCACCCCAGCCCCATAGACAACAAACCATACGCTTTGTCCGTGCCTTGGTCTCAATCTTTGTTTGTGCCAGTGTTTGTATCCCACATAGTAACTCGAGATGGCTGCAATATATTGGTGCGTCCAGGGTGTGTCCATGCAAGGGCCAAAAAGAAGAAAAGGGCGAGAGTAACATCAGGCTGGTTGCATTTTTGGATGCCCAGAAGTGACAAAATCTGTCACTGCGCCCACAAGGTCTGCCCCAAAAATTGAACCCACTTACAGATGATCCGCCACCATCTTAGCTGATTGGGTAAAATTACGGGGGTTCTGCCTGACACCCTACTCTAGAGGATATTGTAGTATTCAACAACACCTCAGCTTTAGTACTCTGCGGCAGCAATGGACGCCTGTGACACTGCTGTTCTTGTGGCCCCCAATTGCGGCATGAACAACTCTACTCTATTATACAGATTTCTGGAGATGTTTTCTTTTGCACAGGTGGACCATGTACGAAAAAAAGTTCTGCAGTGCTAGTTTATTGTATACAATGGCCTGAATTTTTGTTTGTTTTTTTTTTGCCAGGCCATCCCACCAGATCCACATGTTGTGCCAGATTCGGTTCGCTCTTCCTATGCTCTTCCATGTGGTTTGGGGGCACAGTGGCGTGCCATGTGTCCGAGAGCTAGTTCAGGCTCAGGGTCCACATGTGGATTGCCATCCTGGACCACCATGCGCGATCAAGGACCAGGTGTACGCCTTTGGCAGGTTTAAAACGGAAACGCTGCAGGGAAAATGTCTGGATTTACGCAGCCACTACATGGACAGTGAGAAAAGCTGACAGCCGTTCCAAAGGTGCCAAGATGGGGTAGGTGGAGGCGGCAAGGTTTGAAATCCATTGGAATCAACAAATCGATTGCAAGCGATCCCACTGACCAACAATGGGCCTGTGCAATTTCAATGTGGCCCAAATACTTGTACTCTTGATATACACTGCGCTGCGCATGATACACTCCTGTGTTCTGCCGGGTAAACAGTATGCGTGCCATCTTCCTGTGTACTTGCACTGGTATCTGGAGCCAGGGCAGCGGACTCTGCCTTATGGCGAGCAGGTGTGTGCCACACAGGCGTGCGCTGGCATGTTGCAAGCCAATATCAACCCCCCCCCCCCCAATTCGGCGGCCGAATTTGCCTGACCTCGCCGATTTGTTCTGCCGATTTGTTGGGTTTCTGAATTTCGCTGATTTGTTCTGCCGATTCGTTGGGTTTCTGTGATTTTGCCGATTCGTTCTGCCGACTTGTTGGCGCTTCTGGGATTCTAGGACACCTGATTTGGAGGTGTCAATCTAAGATGCGCATCATTTACTTTGGGACACTGGATAATACCTTTTCTTTCTATATTGGTTCTTCAGATTGGCACCATGAAGTGTTTTTACTGCCCACAAAAAAGACGCATCTCTGGTCCCCTGGGATTCATTGTCCCCCAGTGATCAAACTTTTCTGCGGGACAAGTACCCTGATGCTGGTCACGGGGCAGTTTGCGATTTGTGTGTTCGCTCTGCACGCCCCAGTGTGGTCTTCAGCCGCCATTCCTCAAGCACCTCATCATCAGCCCCCCAATCAATGGATTGTGGGCTGCAGGTGCCTTCGGCTCCTCGAGTTGTGTCTGGCGTAGCCACGTCTTTGGCCACACAGTCAATGGAATCTGGGGCTGTGGAGCCTTCAGCATCTGTTGCAGAGTATTCTACTGCTGCCATCAAGGCAAGTGACAAAAATGCAAAAAAAAAATCCGTCTGGGATGTGAACCGCCGCCAACCAATTTGCAAAACACGGCATATACCACTGGACCACTACGTTACACTGCCATACCCTTCCTCAGGAACCATGTACAGACGTGATGTGCCGGTGCAGGTGTGGACTGGCATGTGGCGAGCGAAAGTGTGCCAGTGCAGGCGTGCCTGACGTCTGGAGCCTATTGTGTGCCTCTCCAGAACTTGTGCAGGCCAACGACCGGGCACCACTGCAGATAGCGACAGGCTGTGTGTGGAAAGCAGGAAAGGGTGTAGCAGAGTGGGCGTGCGGATGGAGCAGAACAGGTCGAGCGTGGGAAGCAGCAGCGGTAACAGAACAAAGACCCGCACCAACAATGGTCAGGCAGAGGCAAAAAAGACGAATGGCCCTCAGGGACGCTGTCCCCCGGCAGACCGCCGGTGTTGTGGATAGGGGTGGTAGGTGGTCCTCATCCCCAGGGCCCTCGTTGTGCTCGGCCCCACGTCTGCACCGCTCTTCAGGCCTCCATTCGGTGTGCTACCTCCTGAGTGGGGCCACCACCGCGACGCCCCTGGGGCTCTTCGAGGCTGTGCCCCCCCCCCCGCCCCCCACCACGTGGTTCAAGCGCAACATGGCCGCGGTCGTCGTGCCTATTGCCGCGGTCGTCGCCGGGGCCCTCCTGTGCCTCGTGCTCCTGCTGCTCTGTGCCCAACCCCCGTGCCCGACCATCGAACCGGAGGTCATGCCCTACGACGAGACGCCCGGGCCCCTGACCGTCGTGTCGCCGATGTCGCCGGTGGAACCCCGGGCCCCAGACGCGCCGCAGGCCTGGGCCTCCGCCAAGGCCTTGAAGAGGGCGCCGTCCGGCTGCGCTGAAGCCGCGCCAGACGACCGCCCGCAAGACGCTGTGATCGCCCTCGTAGTGCCGTTAGACGCCCTGCAGAAGCCTGCGGCGGAGGCAGCGGCCCAGGGCGCTGTGCCCGCACTGCAGCACCCGCCGACGGAGGCGCCCGTACTGGATGCAGCGGCGCGGCGGCGGCGGCAGTGGCGGCCGCCCCCGCCTCGCATCCCCGAGGGGCCGAACGCCGCGCGGCCCTCCCCCCCCGTGCGGTGCGGCCCCGGGGCCGAGGGGGCGGACCTGCTCATGGGGTGGCTGGACTTCAATCACTGGATGCGCCACCAGGGCCCCCCCGGCGCCGCCCTCCCGGTCCCCTTCGCCCAGGCGCCCCACGCCCTCCCCGTGTCCTTCCCATTCCCGGGCGCCTCCAGCCTTCCGCCGCCCCCGGCTCTCCACCGTTCGGCGGCCAGTGACCTCTATGACCCGTATCCGCCCGGATCGGCCCGCACAGCCCCTGCCCCCCCCTTTCTCAGGGCCCCCGCGATGCTGCGCCCCCACGCGGACAACACCTGGGCCCAGCAGATGCGGCCCCCACGCCCCCTGCCGCCCCACGAGCCCCCACACAGACCCCTCGGGTCGGAGCCGGGGGCGCCGCGCGAGCCTCGGCCCCTGATCCCGTAGGCTTGTGCCTCGGGGCCCCCAGTGGACACGGCCCTTTCACCGCCGCTGTGCCGCGCAGCCGGGCGGGCCCCACACACACAACATGTGAAATTGTGGCCGCGTGCCTCCGCCAGCGCACGGGCCATAGAACAGTGCCTGGGCCCCTGTTGCGCCCGCAGATCCGCGAAGGGCTGCTGCAGAAGATGGGGCGATGGGGGGGGGTGCATGTCAGCACCGCGTGTCAGCGGCATTGTCCCTGTAGTCACCCCCAGACCTCCCTCTCGGCGGCGACATGGGTCACGGGGTGCGGCTGCGGTGCGGTACCAACTGAAGCCCCTCGTCCAACGACCACTGGGTGTTCGGACTGCCTCCAGTACCTCTCGGTCCCGTCCGCCGCGGGTGCAATGACGAGGGGGCCTCACCCGTTTGTCCTGATCACTGCCGGTCAGAGGGCCCTTCCCTCCCTTTGATGCTGCGTGTGTGACAGCCCCATTTTTGGATTTAAGGCCTGTTCCCAGCCCCCCCCCCCCCCACACCCTTTGCCCTGAGACGGTGCTGGGTCTGTAGTAAAACCTAGTAAAAAAAACTTTTTGAAGAAAATTTTTTTTACTAGGTAACAGTTTACTAGGTTCACTAGTTTTTACTAGGCACCGGGAACCTAGCCAAAAAAAAGTTTTTTATTTTTCACTAGGTATCGGGAACCTTGTTTTTACTAGGTTTCAGAACCTAGTAAAAAAAAATCTGTTTTTTTATTAGGTTTCAGAACCTTCAAAAGAAAAGAACTAGGCTTTAGAACTTTCGGGCCACTTGTTGGCCACTTCTGATCTTGTCCCCCGCTCTGAAGCATGTCACCTTATGCCATATACATACATATGTATCTCTCTCTCTCTCTCTCTCTCTCTCTCTCTCTCTGGGACATCCGCTTCCTGCCAACACGGAGCGTTTTCACATTTTTTCAGATTTTTCTCAACTTTTGGTCCAATGCACCAAAATGTCGTCACCTTGGGGGGGTTTTGTGTATGCTTTTCAAAATCTGTGAGAAAACACCATTTTAGAAATGTATGGGTTGGGGGGGGGGTCACAGCAAAGCGACTAATTTTGAAATAATGCAGGAATTGTGTCTTGCAAATTTGTCGCCGCAACCCACGGTAGGGTACAAAGTACGTTGTCTGGTGCCCCCTCTTTCTCGTGTACTTCTGGTGACCTGCATGTTTCACATTTTGCTCCAAATCGACGTCGATGCAGGTTGCCAGAAATTCATGCTGAGAAGCCTTGCTTGGGTGCTCTTTACGATCCCAAAACTGGGCTGCAAAGGCAGTGGCCTCTGCAGTGGACAGAATCTGGTGTTCCTTGTGGGAGCAGGCAAGTTGCGGTGTCCCGCCTGTACGGGGTTTCTTGGCCTGCTTGGCAGGACGCCGAGTCACACACACCCACTCTGCACCCCCAGAACGCACCCTTTTGCGCACCAAAGGTTTCTGGGGTGCATCGGGCGAAGCAACAGCACGCTGCGTGAATTTGTATGCGGACATGGTACCTGCCTGTTGACAAATAGAGGCAGAAAGCAACACAGGCACCGTCCAAAATGGACAAAAATCTCCAACATGTCGTCAGTAGAGCATGCAAACCTGGGTGTTCCAAATAGCCCCTTTCAGTGGCTTTCCGAATATACCCCACATACCCCCCCCCCCTCTTTTTGGGACACTCAGCAGGCACAAATGAGGCAACAGCGGCGCCAACCCCTGAAAATGCTCCGTGTTGGCATGAAATTACGCGTCCCAGAGAGGGAGAGAGAGAGAGAGATATCTATAAAAGGGGTGCACACACCCGTGCTTTATATGAAATCGCAAAACAAACGCTTGTAGATGAGGTCCGCCTTTTTATCGGTTGTGCTAAGAGCGGATTGTGCTTGCACATGTTGCAAAGCACGTCCGTGGTCTTTATATCCAACTCTTCAATCAATTTTTTGTCATATTGCAATCTACCAGAAGCATCTTTGTGGTAATGCTCTGAACAAAAAAATCCTTACCACGGATCACCACCACACTTTGGACGGACCTCATCTACTAAAGGCGGCTTGTCAACTGCACACCGGTCACCCAACGCGAATGCCAATACAATGCATGCCAGTGTGGCAGTAAATTGCACACTCCATTTGTGCAATGCCACACATATCTCCGATGGACACAAAACGGAAGCATGCGCAGGGGGCAAAATCAGAAGTGGCTGCCCCACCCCTGCCTTCTCAGGGGCCCAAAAGAGGGCGGAAATGCTACGTCACCCGTGCATTCTTGGCTCCCCAACAAAGGGGAACAAAATCAGAAGTGGCTACCTCACCCCTGCCTTCTTGGGGGCCCAAAAGAGGGCGGAAATGCTGTGTCACCCCTGCATTCTCGGGGGTCCCCGAAGTGGGGTTCAAAAAGGGCCCTCACCAGGCCAATGAAAAAAAGCCCCTCACGGCGGTCCTAGATAGTTCAGGGTAACCGTACAACCAATGCTCCTTCAGAGAAGGAAAAAAAGAGAGGGTCTTATGGAACGTCTTGGGGGGTCCCCGATGCTTCAGAGCGGGGGAGAAAAATCAGAAGTGGCCCACAAGTGGGCCCAGTGGCTACATAACCTCTGCCGTTTGAGGGGTCCCACCGGCCAGGGTTTGGTTGGGGTTAGGGACCCCCCCCTTTTTTGGGTCGGGACTTCAAAAAAAAAATAGGTTTGGGAAGCATTCGAGACAGTGGTAGGTCGCCATGACCCTTCAAAGTTGCTAATGTTAAGTGATTCTTACCGAGTGACATCATCTCCAAAAATAGCCTCAAAATCTAAAAATAGCGCTCTCTGCGTCACAAATCCACCAACACCATACCATTGCCATCAATACCTGCTCTTGGATCCATTCCTCACCCTTTTGCCCCACTAGGGCCAAGGGAGGGGGCACCTACACCCCACAGTACCATTTTTTGGCAACCTTGCATATTTTGCTGTTTTGGTGATGTGATGGGTGACCCTATTTTTTGGTGATGGGGAATATATTTTGCCATGATGACTGTCCACGATGCTACTGAGTGTGTATGTGTGTGTGGGCATGCAGGTGTGTCAGGGTGTCCACATTGATGTACAGACCTCCCAATCCTTCAGTCCCTGTGCCGGGCCCCATGACACAGGGGCGCGCGCGTGTGTGTGGTTAGGTGCGGCACCCAACACAAGTTGAATGATTGACGCAGCACGCCTCCTGTAGGTATTTTGCTCTGTGTGGGGGAGGGAGGGGGCATCTGATCTGGTAGCAAGCAGACGTTTCTTGCTCTGCACCGCCACGACAACCCGTAGGACTTCTTTCCCCTGGCGTCTGTATTTGTGTTCTTCCCCTCACAGAACGAAAGCCGTTTAGGGCTGCTCTGCAGCTGCGGCTGAGTTGTCTTGTTGCCGCTGTAGCGCTTTGTTGTGGTTTTGTCGTGGTTCCCCATCCTGTGTCTGTGTGCGTGTGTCTATCGTACCACATCTCCACATTGTGTGCACCCCCGGCACCTGCTTCATGCTACAGACCACACAGTGCTCTGACCGCCCCATATTTCAGCAATCCACTCAGTACATACCATACGCTGCAGCCTATGACATCTGCCTCTTAGGCAGACCGATATCAATGGGGCAGTATGCGATTCACCTGTTTTTTTTGTTTTGCATTCTGTTTGCCATTGCGACAATTGGTGAACGTCAAGGGGCTCACCCAGCCAAGCCCCAACATGTTGTGCCGGTTTTTCACCCGCATAACGGTCTCCGTTCTTTTGTTGTGCAACAGACGTGCCAAAGGATTGTGATTTTTCCTCAATTTGTGACCCCCATTTTAGAGGATGGCCAATGCACGCCCCCCAGTCGCTGTGTATAGGGCATCACAACAGGTGGTGTCGGTGCCAATTATTGTACATGTCCTCAAGACACCGCAGACAGCAATTTCTCGTGCATCCGTTCAGTTCTGGTGTGAATGACTCCGGATTGGAGATACTGCATTGTGATGGTGGCAATCAACATGCACTTTGCAATGTAATAGGGCTCTGGGCCTCTTAACTACCACAGAAAAACCGCATTGTCGATCACCTTTTCCGCTTATTGCCTGCATGTTTTCGGATTATTTGCAAACCCCTATGATGCCATAACCCCCGACCCCCAGCGCCGCCGCGCTGATATGTGAATTGCCCTGCTCCAAACTGCCGCAGACGTGCCATTTGGAACCTCGGCCCCGCAGATGTGGCATTGCAGTTGTTCAATCTTCGTTCGGTGGGTCCACCGGCCTCCGTATTATCTGCGACTGGCCCTCATCAGTCCCGCTTGTGTAGTCCTCATGTCTGACTGCCCTTTGCACGATGTGGGGCATCTGAGGCCTGGAGCCCCAAGCCCCCGGTGGTGCGTGCAGGACTGCGGGGGCCTGGCGTCCTACGTGTGCGTGGCCAATTCACTGTATGTACCGCTTCGAGACCCTCAAAGGCGCCCAGCAATGATATGGTGCTGTGACCAGCCACACAGTGGCTCTGGCTTGCGGGGCAGACTGGTCGTATTGGGCCTGACCGACGGCAGTTGCTGGTCCCCTGTGGAATGCACACTGACGTGCCTCGACCAAAAACCTGGGGCTCCTGATACTGTGCACCAGGCCTGACCTACTTGGCTTGAGAGCACACCTCGGCACACATGCCTATGTCTTCCCTTTCCCTCTTCCGAACATGGATGTCCCCGCTTTTGGGGGGGACGCATTTAAAATCAGCGTTCCTCACCAGACGCAAGTGCCTTTGGACATCTTGACTGCCCCAGCTCATCCGTCACAAGAGAAACCTTCTTCCGCTTGTTTGTCAACCAGAGCACTGGGGGCCCAGCCCAGAGAGTTGTCAGACTTTGGGGGGGGGGGGGGTGAACCTCCACACCACCAAGACCCCACAGCTCTTGCCCCCAGACACTCGCCAAGTTGCAGGTCGCTACCAAGAATGTCACTGCTGCTGTGACATGTACTTAGGCGATTCCCATGGACCATTTTCTGCCGGTCTTTTGACCGGGATGTTCAGTCTCTTTTGAGCCAACCCTCGATGTGCCCCAAGGGATTTGGTCCAAAGTCCCTAAGGCGATCCATCGTATGACCAATTCAGTTGTGTCATTGCATTTGCGGGTTTTCCTTCGCCAAAAACCTGCTTGGAAGTGTGTGTGAGAGTGGGAGAGCGGGGCCACCCCTGATTCGCGTTTGTTGAAGGCCCCGGAGCGACCATTGATTCTCGGTTAAGCTGAAGAAGTTAGTCCCATTGGTATCTCCCAAAGACACGGTTCCCGCATTTTGTGTGGCAGTGTTCTGGCGTGCTCATGGGACACCCCAAAAGAGTTTTTGTACCCAAAATTGGCACCAACGTCCCCGTCCCACTTGTGAATTTCATTTTCCTCCTCGAGGGTGCCGCCCACATGGTGCGCACAGTGCGGCACACAGTGATATCAGCCCAGTGTGCACACACAATATGGTGACACTACTTGTTGTCAAAAAGGGGGCACTGGCACTGATTCTCTTTGTGTGTAAGGGTGACACACTTGAAGTCTTATATGTGCAACTTCTTGGGGGGCACTGGGCATACCTAGATGCATGCATACAAACCAAAGTTCAATGTTGCAGTGTATTGCCTCTGCAGTTGGCATTTCAATGCATTTTGAACTGCTGCAACCAGGCATCTACAAGCTGCAGTTGGCATTTCAATGCATTTTGAACTGCTGCAACCAGGCATCTACAAGTCACCATGAAGGATCATGTGGGTGCTGCAACCATCAACACTTGAGGGGTAAGGTTTTTGGACTGCAAACCCCGTAGGCCACCACCTCTGCGCCCGTTTCGAACAGGGTGAACGTTACCCTGAAGTGTTATGTTTTATGACGTGTGTAGTGTGTGCGGTGCAACTTAAGAACCCCCGTGAACAAAGATTTCTAGCTGTCGGGTTTCCTAAATAACCACATCCCCCAGGGTGGTGGGGAGGGCGATTTGGATGAAGCAATGGCCAGTGCTCTGGTGGTTCTTAGAGAAGCAGAGGGTGCTTGTTCCCCCCCCCCCCCTTGCGGATGCACTGCCTTGTCTAAGCACTGGGACCCGGTCTGACCGTCGTTTTTCTGACCACAGTTTTCATGGACAGAAACTTAGCAGAATGTTATTGTGTGCCAATTGTAGAGGGAAACAGGGGCTGTGTCATGTTTGGGATGAGTCCTCCTGCTCATAACAACATTATGCTTGGTACTGCAACCCCCTGCTGTTTGTTGCTGTTTGTTTTGATGTGATTTTCAGCCATGACTAATGTCATTACTCCTGGCTTGGCTGTCACGTACATCTGGGCCACCCTTCACATGCATAATTTGGGAAGTGCGCTTCCGCAGCCTGGCAAGCTTTACTTCACCAAAGATATTGTTGATGACAGTTTTGTCCAAGGAATAGAAAGCCCAAACCCATTCCAAAACCTGAAGCCAAGCCTGCTCCAAAGCCTGCTCCAAAGGGCAAGCATGTGCAAATGTTCAAGATAAGGCGCAAGGCTGGAAAGGGCTTCTATTCCACAGCTCTTGATGCCCCTGATGGGCAGTGAGGACCTCCAGAACTTGCTGAAAAATGCTGCACATTATGTCCTAGTGCCCTGTTACGACAATTGTGCTTAGGGTAAGGTATGGGCAGGTTTTCGGTGACATACATTCTTTGGTACCGCACATCGCGCGCAAGCACCGCCTTGTCCAAGCAACGGGGCCAGGTCTGACCTTCGTTTTCCTGATTTATCTGGTGCCTGCGCAAGGGTGGGGGGGAGGGTGCAAGCAACAGTCCACTGCGCCCCTCAGTGCAACACACTTGTCTACAGTCCTCCTCAATGCAACAGAAATGCTCTTGGTGCCCTGTCTTTGAATTTTCAATTTTCGACTTGGTTCTGCACTCATCGTTTTGTATGAGGGGCTTTTCACCCTCCCTGATTCCTGCATGCTGCATGGTCCTACAGCATGATCGGCAGGCTTGAACAATCCCGCTTCCTAAGCGTGATGCGGATAGCGGCATGGTGTCACAACGTGTCTATGGCAGCTGGACAAGAGCCCGCACAGCAAAAGATCCGAAAGGGATTCTGCAAATCTGCCAGTCACTACTGTGTAGTGCGACCACTGGTATGCACCACTGGTCCTTTCTCTCTCCCTCTCCAAGAATGTCGTTGCCCCATGAATTGATGTGATGAGGGGGCATCCGGGGATCTACCTCCAAATGCGGGCTCTGGTATGTGCGGCATTTGTCGCCGCACATTTGAGTACGAGCCATGCCACGCATCGTATCATCGGGCCATCCCATCAAATTCAGTCGCAATGTGTTTTTGAAATGGTTTGGTTCAAGAGCCTCAAAAGCGTTCCATTCCAGGCACTCACACTGTTTCTGTCTCAGAACACGACTCCGATGTCCAATGTCCCTGATTTGTCTTGCCCTTTGCCTTCACCTGCTGTTCACACACCTCAATGTCTGCAATGTGTGACCCGTGTGAGCCAAGACCAGCTCCCGTGTCCTTTATTGCCCCTTGATTTAATTCTTTTTCAAAGCCCCACGTGCACATTTCCGTGATTGTATGCGCCGCTGTATTCAGCTGCCAGCCTAAAGTGGAGTGCACACCATTGTAATATGTCAAAGATGCCCATGGATTTCAACCGATTGCGTTGTGGAACCCCTGTGTGTGCTACTGACGGACCTTTGTGGTTCCGGAAGACAGTTAGATCCTCCAATGTCGGATCCAGTGTTGGCCCTGCACTGGACGGCTGTGCTACAGGCACCGCCCCCCTCACCGGACACGAGACAGAGAAATGCCCAGCGGGCCAAGGAACGGCGGGAAGCAATGGAGTCCAGCCCCAGCATCAGGGAGCGCATTCCCAAGCTCAAGTACACATCGTCTCTGCTGCCTGCTATGCACACCCCCAGGCATCTCACCGGCAGAGGAGGAGGCAAGAAGAGCGCCACTTTGTTTGCGGCTGACTACTTTCCAGCACACCGCAACCCTGGAGCTCCCCCTACGCGGCCCTACCGGTTGCTCCGACCTGCCAAGCAGGCGGTCCCGCCTCCACCTGATGTAGCTGCAGTGGGCTCGAGTCCACAAGCGGCACTGCCGGCAGGGCGAGCGGCAGCGCCCAGCGATTTGTCTCAGCGCGTAGATGCGCTAACTCCCCCGGATGCACCTCTAGGATGGGCTCCGCCGTCGCCGTCGCCCCCGGTGCAGATGGAATACACCTCGGAGGAAGGGCCCTCTACCCCGGAGGTCTTCTCCTCGTCGTCCTCGTGGGAATCTGAGCCCATCAACACCGGGGGAAGCTACCGACGAGCGACAGCGGGGCCCAGAAGCGGCCCAGCGCGGTCCTCACCGCCACACGCAGTGCCCCGCACACGCGCTCCCAGGGCCCGATCCGTTCACCGGTCAGGGAACCCGGCGCTGAGGAAGTCACGGCGTAGGGCACCACCTGCGCGGGTGCCCCGAGGGGTCAAAAGGCGGCAGTCGGTCACAGAACGGCCGGGGAGCCCACGGCGCAAGCGACCCCAGCTACAGCAAGGGGATGCGCGGTCACACACGGCCCTGGAGGCCCCAGACCGTCACGGGAGCCCAGCCGGAGCCCCCCTCCCCATGTCCAGGCATGCGCTCTCATACCTACAGCTCACAGGAGCTATCACTCCCGAGCGTGCGTCACGCATAGTGGTGGTAAGCACCCCAGAGGGGCAGCGCACCCCACTACCGACACGCAGCTCGGAGCAGCCTCCACACGAAAAGGGACGCGACATCCCCCCGGGGATAGCAAGGATGTTGCAGCAGATCCGGATGCCCCCAGCAAGGCCACAACCGCTACAGCCCCGAAGGGAACCACGGCCCAACGAGCGGACTTCACGCACCGCCGTCCTGCCCACCGGCCCTCCGATGGGGTTCAACGTAACTAGCACCCCGTCTCCGCGGGTGCTGAGCAGGCCAGGGCAATTCTCGCCATCTCCGGCATGGTCGCCGGCGGTGACTTCCAGTTGGCACTCCGTGCGGCACGTGACCCCGGAGCATTGGTCGCCCGCATGCACACCAGGGGGGGGGTCTAACCGACAGCAAGATTCACCTCACCTGCCCCCTGTCCTGCTGGCGCCCCTATTTGAGAGCGCAATGTCTACCCCGCGAAGGGACAGCACTCAGAGTGCGTCTGATGAGGACGTGCAACAGTATGCCGTCCGGTGTTCTACCCCCCCCGATCTACCCCCCACCCTGCTGGTGCCACTTTTTGAGAGCGTGATGTCTGCCTCGCGAGCGGGCAGCACTCATCGTGAGTGCGATGAGGACATGGGTCAGTATGAAGTCCAGTACTCTACCCCACCCTCCATGGGGGAGTGGCCCCCTAACCCCTTTACCTTTCCCTCTCTTCGCGGAGCACAGCGTCTCTGCACGGAATTGCCTGGCATGGCCCGAGAGGGCCAGGGATGGGTTCGTGACCCCCATGCACGACACTCCACCATGCTGTACAGCATGCAGGAAGGTGCTCTGTCTTCCAACAGCGCGGAGGGGCTCATGAAGCATGGACGGGCCTCACGTGAGGCAACCTAAAGGACGGAGGGGGGAGCCTCTTGTCATACAGGGCGGCAGCTCTCCAGAAACCCGCGCGACTTGCCCCTTGGGTGAGTCTGGGGGCTGGAATGGGTAGAAGCCCCATGGACTATTGCTCCTTAATATGATTTCCTTCCAGTGTTGGCCCTGCAAAGTCCTGCAAATCGGCAAAAGAACTTTCAAGTCAGAGTTCCTTCCTTTCCAATGCAGATGCCGGTGTCGGACACACCAATACGTCAGGCAAAAGTTCACGTTTTCCGCATGGTTCCAGGCTTGCCCCCAGCCCCCACCCCCAACCACAGGTGCTACTTTGGCTGGCAAACTGGTCAGTACCAACAGGTGGATTTGGTGACTGAGTCTTGACCTGCTTTGGGAAGGAGCTTTGGGAAGGCAAGCTGGAGCAATCGAAACCGGAGGTCGTCCCACCCATGTTCAAGCTTCACCAATCTCATCCTCAGCACATTGCGTTTTTTCTGGAATGATTCCAGAGGGTGACAGCTAACGAACCTGCAGTCTTCCGGTAAGCACTGGAGCGACTCAGGGGATCTGCATCAGGGTTGAAGGAAGGCAGAACAGGTCTCAGTTGTGAAGGCTCGGAAGTGCTTCAGAACAGGAGGGGGTAATGAGCGAGCAAGTGACACGCAGTACGTGCATGGTGCACACACAGCACCCCTATTCGGGCAGCTGGGGACACCTGGCATGAAAAAGCATATTGGGGATCTTGCTTTGCTTGTTTGCCTCCTGCTGTTCCGGAGATAATCACCTCAATCGGTGCATGCAGTGCAACTGCCCCAATTGAGGATGTACATCGGACCCCTCAAGGCACCATCAACAATTAGTGCAGGGGCGTGGCGGTGTCTAGGCAGCAGGCCCTTGTCTAAGCGATGCCTGATTCAGAATATGTGTTTAAAGGGATCACCCAATGGTCCGACAAGTGGCGCAGGCATGGCTGGCGCAACTCGTTGGGAGAGGTGAGTCATAGGGATCTGTGGGAACAAATTCTGTGGTTGAAGGAGGGTGCGAGTGAATTGGTCCAGTTTCGTCGGGTGCCATCGCACCTCAAGGTGCCAGGGAATGATGGCGCTGACAAATTAGCCATGCAGGGCAGGCTCCTGCATCCCAGTAATTTGTTGCCCTTGCGAAGCGCCCCAGGGTGGTGGAATGGCAGGAGTTGGGTCTGGTTCCCATGCCTGAGCCTGGGGAGTCGGAGGTCGATTCGGATGCAGACTCAGGGGGACTGTCGGGAGGGGAGCAGGAACCCTACCCCGCAGAGAAACTGGTGTACAGCACGGATGTCAGCGATAGGCGGTTGTGCCAGCATTGGGATTACGACAGTGAGGGGTTCAGCACAGATGTCAGTGACTCACGGTGCAAGCATTTCCGGGGGGCGGGGGGGGGGGTCCAGTGAGTTGCTCTGACCCTTGCCTGAATTGTTCAGGCGCCTGACGGCGCACTGCTGGACATCCCTGCTGATTAGTGACAGCGCCTTGCGACGACTTGCTGGACACTTGGGATAGTGCTGGACTTTTGAACGATGTATGTCGCGGCTCCGCGGCGTGACGCAGCCGTACTGTTGGATTGCCAGAGTGATTCTGGAGGGTGACGACCATGGTCGATTTATGGCTAAGCGATGCCTGAGGTTTGCACAGCACCATCACCACAAGCCTTACAAGATGCGGGAAGTGGATACCCATGGATCCCCATACTGTATAACCATGAATTATTTGTGAAAATGATTAATTCCTAGCGCAAGGTCTGAAAAAAGCACAAAAAAAAACCTAAACAACTTTTCAGCTCCATGCTGCTGCATGCCCATCGCAAAAATAACATTCGCAAAAGAAATCACAAAATTAGAATTTCCTGGACACCCTCACCCCTTTTTTCTTCGCATTGATTGGTGATTTGCTTAGGTTTCGGAGCTTCCCAGCAATATGTCTCCCATGTGCACTGTGCAGGGTACATTGCTGTTACTGTGCCCGATACTTGTCCTTCCACAATGACCATGGTCGACCTTTGAATTTCCCTTTCTGTCATTCCCCATGAATCAGCTGTGGTGCGCTTTGCTGCTGCTGCAGACCAAGCCAGTATGTCTGAATTCTATAAAGGCATTATCATTGGTATGGTAATTCTTGTTGCCAGCCCTGCAGAACATGCTCCATGACGTCCTGTTGGGCGACCCTGTTGCTCTTTTGAGGTGAAGGCAGTTGCATGCCACATTGTGACACCATTGGTTGAGACAGCTTTGAGCCAACATTTGGCGACATTAATTATCTGGTAAAAAACAGCAGTTATCATTCCGTGATTAGCCAGGAGGGATTTTTTTCGCTTCAGAAAAAAGTCATTGCACAAGCGCATTGCAAAATTGAACAGTGATGGGAAACCGCATAGGCAATGCAGGCCACTGGAGCCCCAAAAGCAGGGAATCAGCGAAGGACACTCGAAACGCCCAGGTGCAGGCACACCCCGCAAAAATGCGACATGGCCGCGAAATTTTGACAGTTCACCTGCTATTTTCCAAAAAAGGAGACCCCGAGGCCCTACAAAGGATAGGAGCACGGAATCAGTACAGAGCTGTAATATTTCCATAGACACATCTACCGGGAATGCTGGCGGGAAAATGTGCCACAGAATTTGTACCAGCGTGGGTCTTCCGCCTTTCAGCTGTGAGGCCGCTTTGTGGAATGCTGTTGTATAGCTCATTCATATATTCAGATGGTGCCATGTTCTTGCTACAACATGCGCCTGCCTTACACACCTTGAGCATCAAGCAATCATGGGAGCATACGAGCTGATTGCATCTCAAACGGTTGATTTTTCGTTGACGAGACTGGTATTTTTTTGAGACCCTCTTTATTTCTTTTCGTCCGCTGATATCAATTATCGTCAAAGCGCATCCCATGGGCGCCTATGGATGAACCGGTTAGGTTCCATCTTCGATCATCAAGTGTGCCCACGCCCACTGCTGAAAACAAAATAAAATGGAAGACAAAAAAAACCCGCAGAAGAAGAAGAAACGAAACAACCAATTCAAATTGTCAACATCCAAAAACTCCCAGAGAATTTACACCCCCCCAAAGTTGGTGAGGTAGCACAAAACACCACCACGGAGCGCCCAGATGCGAAAACCAAGTGCCAAATAAAAAGGAGCGCCATTCTGTCATCGCTCGTCACGGTACCAGCGAGGTAGGGAGAGGGTAAAACAAGCGATAAGCAACCAAAGAAACAAAAAAAACCAAGAAAATATATTACCAAGGGCCTACTCTAAGGGACTCAAAAAAGCAAAGAACGGCAAATCCAAAATCGCATGTTCAGACACCATATGGTATGATGGTGCCAAGAGACCAAGGACAACAAAAAAAAAGCAAATCAAAGAAGAAGAAGGGGAACAAGGAGAAGAGCAAGAAGACTGCAAAAGCTAAGTCGGTTACCGTGCCCAAGGCAAGCAGAAGAGATCAGCCGGGAACGCAACCGGAAAGTCAGCAATGGCACGCACGAAGAACACACGAGCACAAGAATACACCAACAAATGAGAAATCAATCACGGATGGAGAGAGACAAAATACCAGGACAAAGAAACCAAAATCAACACGAGCACACACCCATTCGCAACTAGCCACCACAGCGGAGAAGCAACAACACACCTCCAAGGTCATCCTAGGGATGGCACCACAGGACAAACCAACACAACAGATAGGCATGCACGTGCGACCGTTCAACATGACTATATGGATACCCGAACCACATTACCATACCAAATACTACCAAGCGTATCCCAAGAGAGTAAAAATTGTGGGAGCAAAATACCATAAGGGATATAGCACACACCGACAAGCACCACAGACCCAATCAGAGAAAAAGAGTGCATGCATCGCACAAATGGACACAAAAGAACCACCCACCCACATCGCACAACTCACGCCACCGGAGCCGCCAAGGGCAAAAGTTGGCGTAGACACACAGGGCCCAAATCGGTGGTTTCGCATAAAACATGGCAACGAAGAGACCAACTGCAAGGCACCGTGATGTAGCCTACCAACATACAAACAGAGACATAAACACACGTACGGGAGATCCCATGTCTAAGCGGGTAAACATTACTACACACGGCAACTGCAATTACGAACAGTGAAAAAAACAGACGGCAAAACAATGTGCGCCGATGCCCAAGCCTTCTAGCACGGTTCTCTTACCAGTGCAGCAAACAAGCAAGTTAGCCAAGGACGAGGCAGCCCTCTCTTCTTTGTAGCGGCTGCTCAAGATCGTTGCGAATAACAGATTTTTCCACCCTCAGTAAGCTTCGGGACTAGTTAAAGTCTCCACATCTCAGAGTGGGTCATTTGAGACGTGGTAGCTCAAGAAGCAAATCTAATATGGGTAAGCTGTGTCGGGACAAGATGAAAGCAAACCAAAATAGAATGCTATGGCCCAATGTACCTCATGTCCTAGATCAAAAGAAGCCGGGATCAGAATAGAGCACAAGGATTGTAAAAACAAGCTGACCATCAAAGAAAGTTAGAACAGGCTTTCACTGTTGAATGCTTGGATGATATTGTTTTGTTTGTGCCTTTGCTCGCTCCTGCTGCTTCTTGATGTAGCTCAGGTCTTCCAAATAAATGTGTTTTGATGAAATCAACCAGAAATATAAGTACCCACAGTGCAAGCAAGGGACCATAGGATCAAATCCACAACATGAAGGGCTGCAGTAAAAGGAGATAGTGTAACAACAAAGGAAACTCACAATAACTACAGATTTATGAAAAGATAGTTAGAAAACATCCTACAATCATGTGAAAACTGCCCACATGGGCACTCTCTTTTTGATAGTGCCATCTAGAGATGTGCACTCTTTGTTTTGAGCCCCATAGGTGCTGAGGTGGCATGGCTTGTGGCGCTGAGGTCACTGCCATGTCACATGGGATCTTCCTACTTAGCTAGGCTGATTGGGAATTGAACCCAGGACCACTCAAAAAGAGGTGCCCCAGCCCCCTAGGTTGTAGACCACTAGGATAGCTAAGCATGAATGAGAAAATATAGAAAAATGTATAGGCTCTAGATTAATGTCAGCATCTCAGTCAGTCCAGGAAATGGTGTATGCGTCCATTCAGTTGAGGGGTCAGGGGTCCACACAACATCCATAGATCAATGCTTGGTTTTATAGGTCAAAATGTCTTGTCACCCCATTTGGTTAGGCCAATACTAAGGGGTTTGAGGTTTGAGGTTTGACGTTTCGGGTACTAGACATTCTTCGGCCCCGGGGGGCCACCTGGTCGGGCCAGTGGATATCCTCCCTACCGGGACCTAGTGGGCCCCCCTTCATGACACACCTCCTGCCTGGTGGCGCAGTCCGCCGGGTTCACGGGGCTCGGAGCCCGGTCCCTCCCCGGCTTCCCCATTTCGCCACTCCCCGGTCAGTGCGTCACTTAGCAACCGTGGTTGCAGGCGCTTACCCACTACGCCGCCCCCCTGATGCGTGGTCGCCCGGGCTGCCGGCGCCGCCGGGCCCGTGCTACTGGCTTGTCGCCAGTGGGACACCCATGGGCTGGCGCGGAGGGTGCCTAGCCGTGGGGCTGGTGCGTAGCACTGTGTGCTACTACTTCCTTGGCGGGTGCAGTGCCCTGGTCCTGTGTGCGCGGCGCTCGCGGCTGGCCTGGGGGGTCGGGGCCGGTGCCGGTTCTTGCGCCTCTCCTTGGGCTCCTCCCTGCCCTCGCGTCCCTCGCGGTGCGTGTTGCGGGTTGTCCCGCCCGGGTGTCCCTTCCCTTCGCCTGCCGGTACGCTATTCCATGCGGTCTGTGCGTTCCGCGGGCTCGGTCCGGCTGCCCTTCGGGTCCGCGCCACGTGTCCGTTGCGTGTGTGTGCGCTCGTGCTCCCGCGGCGTACGCCCCCCCCCCCCCTCCGGGTCGTTGTGGCGCGCGCACTACACGCGGTTCCGGTGCAGGGCGCCCGTAGGGCCGTTCCAGGCGGTTCGTGCCCCTCCGCGTTTCCTGCCGCGGTCCCTTGCTCCGCCTATTTAGCTTGTGGAGGGTGGCCCGGTCCCTTCGTCCCCTTGCCTTGCTAGGGGTCACGCGCCCCCCTGCGGGCAGGCCTGCTTTTGTGTGTTGGCTTTGTGCGCTGTGGGGGCGGCACGAGGGTGCCCGGGGGGGGCGCCTCTCGCCTGGGTGTGGGGAGTCCGGGATTGGGCGCTCTCCCACGCCCGCCCGTGCGTCCTTTGGGGCGTGCGGCCGGGGGCCCGCTACCCATTGGCTGTGGGTCTGGGGAGTGCGGGCGTGGGGACCCGTCACCAACCCTACTGCGCGCGCTCTTGCGAGCTGGCTTTGCGCGCTGTGGGGGCGGCACGGGGGCGCCCGGGGGGGGCGCCTCTTGCCTGGGTGTGGGGCGTCCGGGGTCGAGCGCTCTCCCACCCCCGACCGCTCGTCCTTTTGGGGCGTGCGGCCGGGGCCCACTACCCACTGGCTGTGGGTGTGGGGGGTGTGGGCGTGGGGACCCGTCACCAACCCCACAGCGCGCGCTCTTGCGAGCTGGCTTTGCGCGCTGTTGGGGCGGCACGAGGGCGCCCGGGGGCGGCGCCTCTTCCCTGGGCGTCGGGCCTCCGGGATCGGGCGCTCTCCCACCCCCGACCGCTCCTCCTTTCGGGCGTGCGGCCGGGGCCCACTACCCACTGGCTGTGGCTGAGGGGGGTCTTGGTGTGGGGACCCGTCACCGACCCCACAGCGCGCGCTCTTGCGAGCTGGCTTTGGGCGCCGTAGGGGTGGCACGAGGGCGCCCAGGGGGGGCGCCTCTTGCCTCAGCGTGGGGCGTTTGGGGTCGGGAGATCTCCCACGCCCGACCGTCCGTCCTTTGGGGCGTGCGGCCGGGGCCTACTACCCACTGGCTGTGGGTGCGGGGGGTGCAGGCGTGGGGACCCATCACCAACCCCACAGCGCGCGCTCTTGTGAGCTGGCTTTGCGGGCTGTGGGGGCGGCACAAGGGCGCCCGGGGGGGATGCCTGTTGCCTTGGTGTGGGGCGTCCGGGGTCGGGCGCTCCCCCACGCCCGACCATCCGTCCTTTGGGGCGTGCGGTCGGGGCCTACTACCCACTGGCTGTGGGTGTGGGGGGTGCGGGCGTAGGGACCTGTCAGCAACCCCACAGCGCGCGCTCTTGCGAGCTGGCTTTGTGCGCTGTGGGGGCGGCACGAGGGCGCCCGGGGGGGGCGCCTCTTGCCTGGGTGTGGGGCGTCCGGGGTCGGGCGCTCTCCCACCCCCGACCGCTCGTTCTTACGGGCGTGCGGCCAGGGCCCACTACCCACTGGCTGTGGGTGCTGGGGGCGTGGGCGTGGGGACCCGTCACCCAACGCACAGCGTGCGCTCTTGCGAGCTGGCTTTGGGCGCTGTGGAGGCGGCACGAGGGCGCCCGGGGGGGGCGCCTCTTGCCTGGGTGTGGAGCGTCCGGGGATGAACGCTCTCCCACCCCCGACCGCTCGTCCTTTGGGGCGTGCGGCCGGGGCTCACTACACACTGGCTGTGGGTGCGGGGGGTGTGGGTGTGCGGACCCGTCACCAACCGACAGCGCGCGCTCTTGGGAGCTGGCTTTGTGCGCTATGGGGGCGGCACGAGGGCGCCCGGGGGGGGCGCCTCTCGCCTGGGTGTTGGGCGTCTGGGGTCGGGCGCTCTCCCACCCCCGACCGCTTGTCCTTTGGGGCGTGCTGCCGGGGCCCTCTACCCACTGGCTGTGGGTGCGGGGGGTGTGGGCGTGGGTAGCCGTCACCAACCCACTGCGCGCGCTCTTGGGAGCTGGCTTTGCGCGCTGTGGGGGCGGCACGAGGGCACCCGGGGGGGGCGCCTCTTGCCTGGGTGTGGGGCGTCCGGGGTCGGGCGCTCTCCCGCCCCCGACCGCTCGTCCTTGGGGGCGTGCGGCCGGGGCCCACTACCCACTGGCTGTGGGTGCGGGGGGTGTGGACGTGGCGACCCGTCACCAACCCCATAGCGCGCTCTCTTGCGAGCTGGCTTTGCGCGCTGTGGGGGAGGCACGAGGGCGCCCCGGGGGGGGCGTCTCTTGCCTGGGTGTGGGGCGTCCGGGGACAAAGTTTTCAAAGAGTTCTTTCAACTCTTTGTTGTGTCTCTCCTGCTGCTTGCTGCTGGTGTAGGGTTCCTGCTGCTTGTTTTTGATGAAGAACATGTTTTGTTATTGAAATACAAACACCCCAGGATAACCCAACACCAGAGATAAGCAAGTAGAGTTCAAGGCAGGATCAAAGCATAGAAGGGATGCAGTCAAATGAGTTAGATGCAAAGAGATATCAGCAAAGGAAACTCACAATAACTACAGCGGATAGACAATCGATGCAACTCGGAAATATTTTACAAAGATTGAGGAAAACAGATTGGAAAACTGCCCCAAGGGCTCCCTCTCTTTGTAGTGCCATCTTTGGGATGTGCACTCTTTGTTTTTGGTCCCATAGGTGCTGAGGTGGCATGGCTTGTGGCGCTGAGGTCACTGCCATGTCACAGGGGTACTTCCTACTTAGCTAGGCTGACTGGGTATTGAACCCAGGACCTCTCAAAAAGAGGTACCCCAGCCCCTAGGGTGCATACCACTAGGATAGCTAACAATTCATGAGAAAACATAGATAAAATCACAGGCTCTGCCTCAGCATATCAGTGCCTCAGTCAACTCAGGAAAAGATGTTTTAGTTCACATTGCTTGGGGATTAAGGGGTCCACACAACATCCTAATTTAGTGTTTGGTTCTATAGGTCAAAATGTGTTATCACCCGTTTTGGTTAGGCCAATACTAAGATAAAAATGCAAGAGTGCTTAGAGCACCTCTAATACAACTAAAGTATACCATAAAGCATCGGAAAAGCACTTTCTCTTACTCCCCCCTTGTGCTGTGGTGGCCACCACTGTCGCATTTTCAGGAAAAAGGGATTTTTCCTTGGCCTTTCCTTGGTTTCCACACCTACTTTAAAATACCTATAGCTTCCCTAACACTGGAAAAGACGCTTACCATGGCCAGCGACTCTTGCTGCATTGTTCATGACAGTTTCCAACAGAAGGCTCAGCGCTCATGGCGCTGCAGGGGTTCCTGTGGCTTTGTTGGGTTAGATTAGAGTATGCAAAGACATATGCATATGCATCCCTCCCTCCAAGCTGCACCGCAACACAACCCAACGCAAGACTCTTATTGGACACTCGCTCTGAGTCTCTGGAAACCTGCTGGCAACACCTGTCCTGGTCTTGGGGCCTGGGGGCGACGAGAAAAATTAAACTGCCCCTTGGTGGGGTCTTGGGTTCTGGTCAGTCTCCTGGCTGCTGCTTTTCGGCCAGAACTGCGGCCTACTCAGCGACGCGTCGCGAGGATATCTGCACAGAGAGAAATGGAAGGATGAGGGACGAATCCACGCAAACACGAAGCGACAACACCTAAATCCGTCAAATGACGGCCTAGAACCTTTCTGAAAACACACACCTGACCGGAATCCCGTTGTGCATCAGATGCACATTTTTATAGAAATCGGGGTCATTACCTGAACTTTTAAAGCAGGAAATTCCCACGCAAAAAATCACGGCTCGCCGGAGCGCATCCTAACCGGGCTCCGGAAGTCGAAGAATTAATAAGATTATAAACGTATGTCACGCGTAATGAAGAAAATGATGAGACACACATAAATAAATAAACATCGAGATTCCACCCACACTGACAGAAAGAATCAAAAATCAAAGAATTCAAGAATCAACAAAAGGACTTCAATGAATCAGGTATAAACCACAGGTGTGCTCAGCTCGTATGCAGCATGCACATAGCTCGTCTCGTGTCTCGTGTTCGAGCCGTGTAGCATCGCTTACGCACGATAGAGGGATAGATTAGAAGATTGCAGATGATTAGAGGAAAGTTCAGGGTGATTAGACATACACACATATGCATAGCGTCGTGTTTCGTCTCCTCCACACTTGCTTTCGCTTTCTAGTGGTGAGTAAGGTAGGTAAGCCCAGGTGGGGCCACCCCCTGGTGGAGTTTCTGTTCGATTGTGGGTAAGATTAAGTATGATCTGGACAGAACTTGAAGAAATAAGAGCAACCCGTGCATGCTCGTGCATTCACACACGCATTAAAGGGTAGGCCACACGTACTGCGCACGGTAAACCTTGTTTAGGTTACCCAGGGGCTCCACCCTACGTTCTTTAAGAGAACGGGTGGAGTTCCTTAAGCTTGCTTGCTTGACAGGGCAGTTTGGGAACAGCATATTATAGGACTACCTGAGAAGCGCATAACACGTGGAGGTGGTCTTGGTTCCTCAGTCTCAAACTGTCCTTCATTTGCCTCTGCTTTACAGGTGGTAAGGTCAGCATGATTGGTGCAGCAGCGATTTTTTTTCTGCCCTGCTAAACAAGGGCGCTGAACACACCAAACAAATAACTCCGCCTCTGCCTGTGGCAGAGCAGGGAGTCCGACTCCATCGACATCTGCGCCGTGCACGCCAAAAGAGCACTCCTTCCCTCCAAGCCCTAGCAGGGAAACGCGTTGTGGCGTCCCTGTTAGGCCACAGACGCTTTGTAGCTCTGTGTTCTCTTGCCATCTCACAGGTGAGCCATTAAGGCTCGTGACCTCTTCATCAACACCACCCAGTAGAGCGTGCGTGCAGGAGTGGTAGCCCTGAGTGGGGGCTTGAGCCAGTTGAGAAAGTGCTGGCCCACCAAGGATGGTGCCACTGTCGAGTCTGTAGGACCTGTAGTGCGTGTGTCACTGTCCCACCCGTTTCCTGCAATTTTAGCAGGGTTGGTCGGCAGTGGCAGTGGTTAGTCTAGGTTTTGGCCTTCATAGCAAACAGGCGTTTTCATGCCTTCATAGCTTTTGGCCACCCCTCCCCTGTAGTAGGCAGGTAGGTAGGAAAAACAATACCTGGACTCGTGTGCTGGGTATTCCCCCAAAGTTTTGCGCCAGCACAGAAACCGGGCGCTTAGGGGCGGAGAGACCCGGGGAGTACCCCGTGGCACCGGTAAGACATCCGCCGGGTTTAGCAAGCGTGCAGACTTGGGTATAATTAGGACACCATTTCTGCGGCTTGCTCTCAGGACCTTAGGAATAGCACAGTCACACATACGCTTAGGCAGGTAAGGGTAAGGTTCAGTCCCTAGCTTTAGTCTTGGAGGCAAGCGTCTCAGCGAGCCTCAGCAACTCACCAAGGTTGTTCTGGGACAAGTAGTCGACCAGAACTGAATTTAGGCGTCCCTCAGGTAGAACAAACGCTGAGAAGGGTTCCCAGGTGGCCTCTTCGACTCTAAACACTTCCCAGAGGGTGAGGAAGCGCCAACCCTTGCAATAGCGGTGGCGTAGTATATACTTCACCAGGTAGAAGCCTTCCTTAGCCATCTCCTCGCCGTTCATGTCGGGGAGGTCCCCTTCAACTCCCATAGGGCTGGCAGCCCTCTGTAGGTCCAGAGCGGCGATCTCCTCGTTGTTCAGCTCCCACTCCTCCCCACATAGGTCTTCAGGATCATAGTGGCGCTTCAGGTGCTGAGCAGCGCACACCAGGGTCCCCCCTAGTCGGGGAGAACACGCCACTATGATACGGTGTCCATCCACAGATAGAATCTTGTAGGGCCCGAAGTAGGGGTCATCGCTGGTAGAGCGTGGCCAGGCGGGTAGTCGGCTGTGGTGCACCAGCACCCAGTCCCCCTCCTTGTAGGAAGCAGGCACCCGGTGCTTGTTCTTCTTGTTCCACTGACGCGCCCTCACTCTCTGGAGCATAGCCTTGGCCTTGTCCACCTGCGCTTGTTGCTCCTGGACCTAGTTACCCACAAAAGAATGGGTATCCTCTGGATAGGGAGCATGTAAGAACCACGCCGGGCGTCCTAGGAATAGCTCATGGGGCGAGTAGCCAGTCGCCGAACTCTCTTGGGAGTTCATCATCAAGGATATGACGGGGAGTAGTCTCACCCAGTCTCTGGTGCGTTCAGTTTTGCACCATATCCTTACATTCTCCTTGAGGACAGGAATCTGTCGCTCACATAGGGGGTTGCTCGTGTGACAGTAGGGGATCCCCGTAGACACCTCAACATTGAGGGATCTCAGGACCCTCTTGTACCAGCCGGTATCTGAGCGTACTCGTACTTCCTCATTGGAGTTGATCTCCTTGGGCGCCCCATAGACAGAAAACCACTCCTCCAGGATTATCTTGATAGTCTCCTCTCCGGTAATGTGCTTGGTACATGGGAACACCGTGGTAAACCTGGTCAACCCGCAGGTCACCACGAGGGCAAAGTCGTAGCCCAAAAACTTCGGCATCTCCGTGTAGTCCACATAGAGAACACTGTTAGCACAGTGGGGAATCGGCAGGGTCCAGTAGAGACCCCTGTCACTGATATCCCCAGGTTTGCAGGACCTACACGGGCACTTGTCCACGATAGGCTGGAGGGTCTTCCGCAGTTGGTCATCAGTCCACGTAGTGTGGAAGCACTGCTTGAAAAAGCCTCAGGGTACGGTCAGCACCCACATGACCGCTGGACTCATGGGTCCACTTTAGTAGCGCTGGGACTCTGTCACTGGGTACCGCGATGCGGTCCTCGTGCCAGAGGTAGCTCTTGTCCCTCTTCCACTGCTCTTGGTTGACCAGGAGGGGTTCAAGGCGCTTCTCCAGGCGCTTATAGATATCCCCAAACTCCTTCAGGTATTCCGCTTGTTGGAGTCCATCTAGGGGTCGTATCATAGTCATGTTGAGGTCCAAGTGTACGTCCACACGGCTGAACGCCTCCTTAGCCAGCGCTTCAGACCGGGCACCAATCACGGCGTCCAAGTTGTTGCGGCTAATGTAGTCAGCACACTCGTTCTTCACTCCCTGGATATGGTGTACCGTCAGTCGTAGTTGACTGAGGTAGGTCCACCAGCGCCGTAGCTTGGCCTTCTCAGGTGGGGGACCCTTCTGGAAAGTGCGGACCGGCTCTTGGTCGCACAGCCAGACCACAGGGTGACTCCCCAACAATGGTGCCTGAGAGGATAGCATCAGCATACCCGCGAGCAACTCCTGCTCATAGGTGGAGTACTTCCCCCTGGCCTGGTTCCAGTTCCAGTTCCAGTGGCCCAGGGGTACTAGGACCCACTTGTCGTCAGGGTAGCTGTGCTTGAGAGTTCCATCTCGGTTGAGACCTTCCGTCCCCCATTGGGAAATAGCCGAGTCGAACTCCTCCTTCTCTAGTGCTTGCCATTGGAACAACGCTCCATCACCGCCCACATTGCTGGCGACAGTCACCAGGATAACTTCACCTTGAGCTCCAGGCACGTCCAAGCACTTAGCGTTGGGCACCTTGTCTTTGAGCTCGTCAAACGCTTGTTGCTCTTGTGGGCCCCAGTGCCAAGTAATACTCTTCTTGATCAAGTTCGTCAGAATGGCGCTGGTGTAGGTGAAGTTTTTGATACGGCGGCGGTAGAAGTTGCACGGCCCAATGAAACTGCGTACATCATGGAGTCCTTTCTTGGGGTCTTCATGTCGTACCTTAGCATCCATCAGGGGTTTGGCCTTAGAGGCCGCTGGGGTCCACCACCCATGGCCAACGTCAAACCCCAGGTACTGCATGGTCTCCTGCATGAACTCACACTTCTCCAGCTTAAGTCGTGTGTGGTTCTCCTGGCAGACCGCAAAGAACTCACCCAAGAGGATTAGGTGATCCTCCTGGTTATTGGTCCCGAGGCACACGTTGTCGATGTGCGCTTCCATCTGGGCCCCACTGGATATGAGCTCTTGCACCTTGGGTCTTCGTCGTAGGATGGACAGGATCTTGTTCATCAGCTCTTGAAATAGAGCGGGTGCGTTGGCCACGCCAAAGGGCATGACCTTCCACTTGAACACCCTCCCCTGAGGTGTGATGAAGGCTAGTAGCTCTTGGGCGTTGGGCGTCAGGTCCACATGCCAGAATCCGCTCCTCTTGTCCATCTTGGTCTTGTAGTGACAGGAGGCTATCTTCTCAAGGGTAGACTCCATATTAGGAATGGACCCTGAGTGGTTCAACGTTTTCCTGTTCAGCTTTCCGTAGGCCACTACCAGCCGTTTGGCCGTAGACCAAGGTTTAGCCACCAGGAAATAGGGGCTGCAGTGTTAGGGATAGTCCCCATCCCTGTACTCCAGGACCAGGCCAGCGTCGATACACTCTTGTATCTGTCGCTCTATCTCATCGGCCTGTTCTTTAGGAGCAGGATAGGGTCTCCTCCGGATCTTGTGACCCACGAACTCGGGCTTCAGCTTGAGGTCCGTCTGTACCAGCTTGTCGCATGAGGCTAGGGGTGGTAGTTCCCCAAACACCTCCAGGTTGGTCCTTCTAAGCTTCTGCATCCGCGGGTCCAATACCTTAATCTTGTCCTCCATCTCCTCGTCGGAGTGTAGGTTGCTTGCCCCCTGGGTAATAGACGCCAGGAGCCGGTCCTCCAGCGGCTCTTCGCCCTTGATAGTATCCTTCAACCCTTGGTAGGTGTATAGAAGGTCTTGTTCAACCATCTCCGGTGGACGATGGCAACATAGGCACGCTCGAGGGGGTTCACATACACATTCCTCCGAGCGTTCATCCTCCTCTGGGGTCCTCACATGGGCACCCCACACGCTCTTCATGAGCTTAAGGTCTACCTCCCCTTGTCAGGTGGTGATCTTCTGTTCGAGGTCCTCCTTCAATTGGGATATATCTCCCATACATCCTTTCTTCAGTGGCCATGAGCGGCGGGTAGGCTTAGCGTAGCATGGCGTTTTCGCCACCAACCTCCTCTTGGAGTCCACGTACTCCCTTAGCCTGGATCGGGGGTCCAGCTCCTCATCCAAGGGGTCTTCCACCCTCATGAAGAGTAGGGGTTTCAGTGGGGCGACGTACCCGGCGTTCTCCACTTCCTCCACGCATGTCTGCACGAAGAACGCGTCATGCTCAGTTTCGTCATCAGAGTGGATAGAGCTGGGGAGCTCGGATAGTCCACAGTCGAAGACTCCATCAGGAACAGGTACATGGCAGGAAAGTTGGGGGCATTGGTGTTAGTCACGACGTATTCATCTCCCCCTGGTATAGTCTGAATAGCATCTTGAGGTCGTAGTCGATCCTTCAAGTCACCCAGGTTGAGTCCATCGCTCTCTCGTAGTATAGTCTGGACCAGAGTTGAGTCCAGGTCCTGCCAGCGAATAGAGGTAAGACCCCCGTCCACCACGCTGAGCATACTCCCCCATCCGGGTTTCCTGATGGGCGTCTTGCGTCCCAGGGGCACGTAGATGGCCTCATCGGGTAGCCAGACAGAGATGATAGTCAGCCTGTCCTGGAGGTTCCGCCAGTACTCGTTGCCCGCATGGGCTCCCTAATCGGGGGAACACAGGACCATACGGGAACGTTCCAGGGCCACCTTGGTCAAGACCGTCCCCAGTTCACTGAACCTGGGGTTCCCGTAGGCCATCCTGAAAGAGGGCCAGTAAAATTTGTAGCAGCAGTTTTTCCCCTTGCTGCAGTAGAGGTCCAAGACATGTTGCTTGCCGCTGGCGAACAACTCCACGCTCAGGTCTTCTCTGGAGTAACCCAACTCCTTCAGACCTTGGTCTAGGACTTCCCCCAATAGTTGATAGTCCTCAGTTTTGAAGGCCGCCATCATGTTCGAGGGCTCCTCCTCTGATACCCTCAGGTAGCTCGAGGTGTACTCAGACTGCTCCAGTGGCACGGACTCTCTGCCATTGCTGTGGTCCACGTAGAGGAGGTAGGGCGCTTGCAGCGTCAGGGATTGTATCTGGGAGTGCTACACGAAGAAGTCAGTCCCCAATACAAAGTCAAAAGCCTCAGTGTCCATCACATAGAACCGATGGGCGATAGTTCGGGATCCCATTGGTACATCCAGTTCACAGTCCCTGCAGCTGTGCACCACATGTCCATCCCCCATTCGTATAGCCGCGGTGGGTATGGTGTTTGTCAGGCTCCCACAAGGTAAAATTTTCTTGGCCAATATAGATATGGTTGCTCCAGTATCCACTACCCCCAGGTTTTCACGTCCCCCTAGTTGGATGCGTACCCAGAACACCAGGTCCAGGGCCCCACCGGAGCGTCCCCGTCAGAACTCCGCGGGACAGGTCACCTCGAACCCCTTGTTCCGCAATTTGCGGGCCATCCTCATGAAACGGGTTCTCTTCTTGGCGTTGCCGTCATCACCACCTTCATGCTCACGCTTGGCCCCTTGCTCTTGCTGGGCCCGAGTCTGCGAGCGTCTGGTAGGACCAGACTGCCCTCCAGAGGGCCCGGAGTTCCTCCCTGGATTAGGGTTGGGGTTGCCTCCGTTCTTGTCCTGGTTCTTGTTGTCCTTGTCTGGCTGGCGATTAGCGCCTCCTCCTCGTCCACCTTGGCTCTTGTCTTGGCCTTTCCCACGGCCTTTCCACTTGCCCTTGCCGGAGTCGTTGCCATAGCCCTTGCCACCGCCCTTGCCGGAGTCAGTGCCATAGCCCTTGCACCGCCCTTGCCAGAGCATTTGCCAGGATCTTCGCCCTTCAGCTTTGCCGACAGGCGCTGCTTGTGGTAGCACTTATTCTCGTAGTGCCTCCTCTTCCCACAGAAGGCACAGGTGATGGTGCACCTGTAGTGATCCGGCAACTTGCACTTGGGACCAGTGTTGGTCTCCTGCCTTTTTCCCTGGACCACGAAGCAATCTCGCTGGTCGCAGTCAGGGGCGTGCTGCAGGTGACCGAGTTCGTCTCTGGCTTCACACCAGAAAAACTCCCGGACTTGGCCCATGATACGGGCGTGCTTGGGGGTAGTCCCCTGTCCCGGTCTGGGTCCCTGGTACCCTTTTCCATGGCTCCCTGAGCCTCCTCCTCCAGGACGGTAGGCGTCCAGATGCTTGTCGCTCTCCTTCTCTAGCTCCAGCTCCAGAAGTAGGACAGACAAGTCCTTGTAGGTGAGGGTCCTTGCCTTCCTCTCTGCTGTGGCTCGGCATTGATCCCACACAGAGGTGGGGATCTTGGCCACGAGCCAAAATAGCAGCTCGTCGCTGCCATATGACCCTTGGGGCAGCCGCCCCACCTAGTGGTCGAGGTCCGCGAGCAAGTCAGTGATGCGGGCCGCCTTGGGGTTGTTAGGAAGCATTGCCAGGTTCTGGATCTCCGTCCTGATGGAGAGGTCCGTCCTGTAGGAGGGGTACTGCCTCTCCAGGGCCACCAATACCTCGGCGAAGGTGGCAGACTTGCTCACGATCTGCTCGACCTGTTTTTCCGGGTACTTTGTCTTGCAGCACTGCAAGAGCAGATTGCATTTGACCCGGCCACTGGCATGGGTCTGGCCGGTCATCCTCAGAAAACGGCCACAGTTCTCGGCGAAACTGGAGAGGTCCTTCCCAGTAAACTTCCGTAGGTTGCCCACAGCCTTCAAGGTGGCCACCGCCTTGGCGTCCTTAGAATGGAGTCGCCGGCTCTTCCTCTTCTTCTTTATCTTGCCCTTCGAATAGTCCGGGTCCTCAGGGTCATGGTCGTCAGAAGGGGAGGTGGACGACAGGGAAGGCGGCTCATCGTCAGAGGGATCGCCGCCAAGATCACTGGAGCCATAGGGCTCAACATCCACCATAGCCCTCAAGGCTGTAAGCCCCAGCCGGTCCAGCTCCGCTCTCAAGGAGCTCGTTACTTGGCTGTATGGCGACTGGGCGGTCCCTGGTACGAAGGGGCTTCTTGGCACAGCAGCAGGCGTAGGCATAGGCCGGCTCCTGACTCCTCCCAGAGTATGGCTCAGCCCCGCCACCAGGTGGTTCGCCTGCAGGCGATGGGGAGAGGCTCCCAGGGTCGTAGACGACCCCTGAAGCGGGATCAGGGGCTCCAACTTCGCCCTGATCTCCTGGGTGATGTCCCCAACCAGGTTGGTGGTCGCCCCTCGAAGGTCTTTTCTCAGCTTTGACCTGGTCACAGAACGGTCGGATGATCCCCTCGGTCCCCTGCTCTTACTCCCGCGAGATGATGGGCCTCTCCTCAGCCCGCTCAGGGTAGTATACCCAGGAAACTCATGGTGATGGTGATGGTCTGGTTCTGCCGCATACCAGAGCGGCGCAGAGCCTGAAGCCATTTGCTCACTGGCAGTAGTTGCCTTGGGCCGCGCAGTGACGGGTGGGTCAACATTATAGGCTGGATAGGCCGGGGCAGGCATACCAGTAAAGCCTGTGCCCTCAGCCGTGGATGGATCCACACCATAGGCAGGATACGCACAGGCAGGTATTCCAGTAAAGCCTGTACCCTCAGCCGTCACAGCCGTAGGCGGGGTGGTTATGGGTGTGGATGATGTAGCGGCTGGGTCTGGAGTTGGGAGTGTGGTGGTTGTAGGAGAGGGTGATGGGTGTAGGCCAGAGGTGCTGGGTGCGCTCTCGAAGGGTGGTTCTCTGGTTGTGCTTGGTGCATCCAGCGTAGGGTCGCGCCCATGTTCCACTCCTTCGTCTGCCGTGCTATCTCCTGCACCCTTCTCTCTCTCCCTCTTTCCCTTCACGTGGTCGGTCTCCGCCTCCTCTACTGAGAGACCCTTGAAGGCTGTTCTGAGTCCCTCCAGTGAGTTATCAGCCGCGTCCACTGGCCCATGTAAGGGCACCGAAGGTACAGCGTCAGGTCCAGGTCCAGGCTCTCCAGGCGCTGGCATTGCTCGTGCCTCAGGAGCCGTCTTTGCGTCGGTGTCCTCCTTGTTTGTGTCCATACTCGCCATTCTTGCTCGGGACAGTCCTCGGCGCGCTGGGTGTATGGCACGGGGTTGCTGCCGGCATGCGGAGGCTGTCAGCGCTCTGCTACCAGAAAGTTTTAAAAGAGTTCCTTCAACTCTTTGTTGTGCCTCTCCTGCTGCTTGCTGCTGGTGTAGGGTTCCTGCTGCTTGACTTTGATGAAGAAAATGTCTTGTTATTGAAATACAAACACCCCAGGATAACCCAATACCAGAGATAAGCAAGTAGAGTTCAAGGCAGGATCAAAGCATAGAAGGGATGCAGTCAAATGAGTTAGATGCAAAGAGATATCAGCAAAGGAAACTCACAATAAACACAGCGGATAGACAATCGATGCAACTCGGAAATACTTTACAAAGATTGAGGAAAACAGATTGGAATAACTGCCCCAAGGGCTCCCTCTCACCATAGTGCCATCTTTGGGATGTGCAGTCTTTGTTTTTAGTCCCATAGGTGCTGAGGTGGCATGGCTTGTGGCGCTGAGGTCACAGCCATGTCACAGGGGTACTTCCTACTTAGCTAGGCTGACTGCGTATTGAACCCAGGACCTCTCAAAAAGAGGTACCCCAGCCCCTACGGTGCATACCACTAGGATAGCTAAGAATTCATGAGAAAACATAGATAATTTCATAGGCTCTGCCTCGGTATATCAGTGCCTCAGTCAACTCAGGAAAAGATGTTTTAGTTCACATTGCTTGGGGATTAAGGGGTCCACACAACATCCTAATTTAGTGTTTGGTTCTATAGGTCAAAATGTGTTATCACCCATTTTGGCTAGGCCAATACTATAATAAAAATGCAAGAGTGCTTAGAGCACCTCTAATACAACTAAAGTATACCATAAAGCATTGGAAAAGCACTTTCTCTTACTCGGTGTTGGGCGCTCTCCCACCCCCGACCGCTCGTCCACTGGGGCGTGCTGCCGGGGCCATATACCCACTGGCTGTGGGTGCGGGAGTTGCGGGCGTGGGGACCGGTCACCAACCCCACAGCGCGCGCCCTTGCGAGCTGGCTGTGCGCGCTGTGGGGGCGGCACGAGGGCGCCTGGGGGGGGCGCCTCTTGCCTGTGTGTCGGGCGTCCGGGGTTGGGCGCTCTCCCACCCCCGACTGCTCGTCCTTTGGGGCGTGCTGCCGCGGCCCGCTACCGACTGGCTGTGGCTGCGGTGTGCGGGCCCGAGGGCCTGGCTGTCCTTGGCACCTTCTCCTGTGCCGCGGTTCCTCGTGTGTTGTGCCCATTTCCCGGGTTTGCGGCACCCAGTGGCCGTTGTGGCTTGGCACCTGTCCTCGTGCCAGGGTTGTGGCCGGCGGCGTGCCTCTCTGGCGTGCCTCGTGGCCCCGCGTTGGTGCACCGCGCCTCGTCCGGTCCGGTCGCTCTCGGTGCTCCGCTTGGCTTTCCCGTCGCCGTGGTGCCTTCCCCCACCCCGGGGGCTATCGCCCCCGGCTTTACTGGGTGGCTGCGTGGGGCACGTGGAGGCCGGCCTAGAACCGGGCTCATTGTGCCTGCTTCTGGCCCCTGCGGAGGCAAGGGCGCTGGGCGCGCTCCGCGTCGTACCCGTTCGGGGCCCCGCGGTGGGGTCGTCCCTGGCGGGTCCCTCCGGCTTCGGTCTTGGGCTGCGTGTGCTGCGATGGTTTGGCGTGTGTGGACCCGGTCACTGACGCTTCCGGTTTCCTGTACGTCCGTCTTTCGATGGGGGACTCGGCCGGTGCACCGGGGCTGTTTCGTTTGGACGCCGACACCTCCCCTTTCGGGTTGGAGGACGCCACGCCCGGGTCCCGCGCGTGTGTGTGTGCTTGCTTTTCTTGGCCGGGTCGGGCAGGCCGGCCTCCCAGGCGCGTTTTGGTGCGCCTCACCTTTTCCTGTGGCCGGTCTTGGTGTGCTCTTTGTTTGTTCGGCCCCCTCCTGGCTTTGGTTGCCCTGTTTGTGGTTGTTGTTGGGTTTCCCCCCCCCTTCTTTTTTGATTCCCTTGTTGCGCCGCCGCTGTGTCCAGCGTTCCGTGTTTTCCGGCCCGGGCTGCCTTGGGCCTGGGCGTCTTGTGGTCCTCCAGCCCCCCCCCCTTTTTTTTTTCGCCCCCTTGTCTCTTTCGTTCGGTGCTTTTCGGCCCGGGGTGCTGTGGGCCTTGGCGCTCTGTTGTCGTCCCGCGTGGGCCTCCTCTTTGCTTGTTTTTTTTTTTTTCCCTTTTTTGTCCTTCCTCCCCCCCCCCCCCCCCTCCGTTTAGTTTTGCCTGCCGTCCTCTTTTTTGTTGTTTGTTTTCTGTCCTTTTTTTTGTTTTTTCCTTTCCTATTTCCGCTTCTGCCTTTTTTCTTTCTCCTGCCCTGGTGTGCCGGTTGTGCGGTTCTCGGGCTGGTTTCTGTGTCCTGGGCTGTGGGCTGTGCTGGTGTGTGTTGCTGTGGGCCTTGTGCCCCGGTGAGGGCTGGTTTGTGCTTGTGCTGTGTCGTTTGGTGCTCCCTGGTTGTGCCTGTTCTGTTTGTGTTGTTGCCAGTCACGTTGCGGTGTGGTGGTGTGTTTTGTGTGTTGCCTGGTGCTGCGTGGGGTGCCTGTGTTGGGCTTGGTTCTTCCTCCGTGCTGCTGCCCCCTGTTGCCGTCTCCTGGTCCCCTGTCGTGGCCCGTGGTTGTGTTCTGTCCTGAGGTGCGGTGCTGCGTTGCTCTGGTGTGCCGCCTCTCGTGCGGTGTGCTGCTGTGGTGCCGTGTTGTTTCGTTCCCGCTGGCTGGTGCTGTGTGGTGTTGCCTGTGGTTGCTGGCTGTTCGCTGCTGGGTCTGGTTGCTTGCCGTTGTTTCCCGCTGGCGTGTGTTGTCGCGGGTGCTCCTGCCTGGCCGCGTGGCTTGCTGCCCTGCTGTGTGCTGTGGTTTGTTGTTGTGCCCCGCTCCCCTGTGCTGTGTCCTGTGTTCTGCGGTGCTTTGTTGCCGTGTGGTGCCGTGCTGTGGCGCCCTGCTGTCCATTTTCCTTTGCTGGTGGTGTTGGCTTGTGTCTTTTCCCTGTGTGTGCGGTGCTGTGTTGCGCTGGGCGTCGTGTTGTTCGGTGCCGGTTTGGTCTGCGCTGTTGTTGGTGCCTCGTGCTGCGGTCTGTCGCTGTGTGTTGTGGTGTCTCCGTTGGCGTTCTGCGGTGTGGTGGTGCTGCTCTGGTGTGTCGTGGTGTCTTGCTGTGCCGTGCGTTGTCCTGTGGTGTCCTGCGCCCTGTGCTGTGTTCTGCGGTGCTGTGCTGCCTTGTGGTGTTGTGCTGGGTGGCTGTGCTGTGCAGTTGTCTGCGCTTCTGGTGTTTGTTTGTCCTTTTGTCCTCTTTTCCTTTGCTAAAAACCCCTGCTGTTTTTCCGTACCATTGAAAACCTTCTGAAAATCAAAAACTAAAATGTTTGTCCGTAGAAAATTAAACACAACTCAACTCACGCACGCAGGCAAGCAGCAATACGAAGGTTAATTTCTGACTTACGTGTTGCCACGCAGCCGCGAAGATGGTGGTCTTGCTTGCAAGGGGTTGACCGCTTTTCCCCCAGGGCCGGTCGCCTAAGCTGACGAAAAGAAGTGAGGGAGGGCATGAGGGAGGGGGGTTAGGTGCATGGAGAAGGAAAGAAAAGGAAGGGAAGCAGGGCGAAGAGACGCGGCGGCTTAGAAAAAACTTTTCAGTTTTACGCGCTGCTCGCGACGCGGTTTTCTTTGCGCCTACGGACTGTTAAATGACGAGGGGGACGGCGTTATGCTCTTACGAGCGTTATGGTGCTTACGGCGTTAACTATTCACCTATTTAACGTCAGAAAAATTTTCGTCGCTACTCCTCACTGCAGATTTCACCATACATCGGCTTGGGTCGCCGCGAAGGTGATGAACCAGGGTTCGTGCCCCTTGTCCCTTATACGTGGATGGCGACGCTGATGCGGACCAAAGACCGCTTGGCTAACGTCATGATCTTTGATCGCGATGTGCACATGGCGGCGAAAGTGGCAGCCTTGGATGGTCCTCCACAAGTTTGTTCTCTGCAGTTGACGAAACAAAAGCGATCGGATTAGGCACGGAGGCCAATACTAAGATAAAAATGTGTTATGCCTTTAGGCCTCTCTATGACAACTAAAGCTAACCTTTTGGCAGGAAAATACACTTGGTCTTACTCCCCCCTTGTAGTGTGGTGGCCACCACTGTCGGATTTCAAAGGAAAAAGGGAATTTTTCTTGACCTCCCCATGGCTTCAACATCTTTTTAAAAATTCCTATAACATCCCTGACATTGGAAAGAGGGCGCTGCGTCAGGGCAGTCGCCAGTTTTTGCTTAGTCATAACAGACACCTACAGCTCCCACTGCGCTCATTGGCGTCGCTGGCGCAGCTGTGGTTGGTAGGGGGTTAGAATGGGCATGCCAATTCATGTGTGCATACACCTCTCCCTCCAAATAGCAAAACGCAGTGCAATACACAAAGCCCAACGCAGGATACGATCAGGGCACGCTGTCTGGGGTCTCGTTGAACCTGCTGTCTGACCTGATCTGTCCTTAGTGCGAGGGGGGTGGCGTTGAAAATTATTTTGCCCTCATGGGGCTCTTGGTTTCTTCACAGTGGTCCAGGAGTCAGTTTTTCGGCCAGAACACGGCCTACTCCACTGTTAGCGCTCCAGGGTATATGCTGACAAGGGACGAAAGGTTGAGGGACTGACAGACACGCAACGATGGACGCAAACACCAAAAATCGTCAAATGACGGCGTAGAGATTTTGTGAGGGCACACACCTGTCCAGAATCTCCATGTGCATTAAATGCACATTTTTACGCAATTTTATTGCATCACAGGAATTTTTAAATCCCCGGATTTACACGCAGAGCAAAATGGTGGCCCGGAGCGCATCCTAAGTGGGCGCCGGAAAAGACAGAGAAAATAAGATTATAACAGTATGTCAGGCAATAATCAAGAAATGACGAAACACACATTAAATAATAAACGTAGGGATTCCACCCATGCTTACAGGAAAATTCAAGAATGAAGAATTTGATACCTCAATAGAGATTCGCAGAACAAGGTATACACATACAGGTTTTCGTTGCTTCGTATGCAGCATGCACATTGCTTGTCTCGTGTCACTGCGGACTAGCCGTGTAGCAACGCAAACATAGAGTAGAGGGTTTGATTAGAAGATTGCACGATGATTAGAGGTGAGATTAGAGAGAAACAGATGGCCTTCGGCCAGGGAGTGTTTGTCAGGGGGGGCTAACGGTCCTGTCCTGCGATGCAATGCGGGGCAACCATGACAACTGCTCTTACACACCAACCTGCCTTTCGTAGCACTGATTAGAACATACACACGTGTGCATAAACGCTTGCTTTGCTTGTGTTTCGTTTTCTTCGCTCACTTGCTCTCGCTCTCCAGCGGTAGGTAAGGTGACTAAGCCAAGGAGGGGCCATCCCCTGGTAGAGTCTGTGTTTGTGGTGAGAGTGGGGTATGGATGGATTGTGAAGGGATTGTTCAAAATAGTAGATTGGCGAACTAGTGCATACCTGTGCATGCTTATGGCGCATTCAAGGGTAGGCGAGCATGTTGCGGACAGTATAACACTTGCTTAGGTTACCCAGGAACTCCACCCCACGTTCTATAACAGAACCGGTGGAGTTCCTTAAGCTTGCTTGCTTGCAACTGGGTACGAGGACAGCGTATTATAGGTCAGCCTGGGAAGCGTATAATACGTGGAGGCTGGCTTGGTTTCTCAGCTGCTTACCCAGTTCATCCGCCTTTGCTTTACAGGTGGGCAGGTAAGGGTGAATTTCTGCAGTTCCCTGCCGCGCTAAACCATGCGGTGCAGATCACACAATAAACAAACTGTACGTCAGCCAGGAGTGACGAGGACAGTCCGACCACTTCATCATACACGCTGTGCACGCAAACAGAGCACTCCTTCCCTCCAAGCGCTGACAGGGAAACGCGTAGTGGCCTCGCTATTAGGCCACAGTCGGTTAGTAGCGCTGTGTTCTCTTGTACCTTCACAGGTGGGCGATTAGGGCCTGGGACATGTTCATCCACAACGCCAAGTAGCGTGTGTGTGTAGGAGTGGTAGGCCTGGGTGAGGGCTTGAGCCCAGAGCTTGCTCAGCCTTCGAATGCTGGTGCCACTTTAGTGAGTGTAGGACCTGTAGTGTGTGTGTCACTGTCCCGCCTGTTTCCTGAAATGTTATCAGGGTTTTGGTGGGCAGTGGCAGTGGTAGTCTAGGTTTTGGCCGTGTTGCAAACAGGCCTTTGCATGCCTCTTAGCTTTTGGCCATTCCTCCCCTGTAGTAGGCAGGTAGGTAGGAAAACCAATACCTTGGCGTTAGCGCTGGGTATTCCCCCAAGAAAGTCTGGTGCCAGAACAGGAATCGGGCACCTAGGGGCGGAGAGACCCGGTGCATGCCCCGTGACACCATGTAAAGACATGCGCCGGGTTCAGCAACGGTGCAGACTTGGGTATAATTAGGACACTATTTCTGCAGCTTGCTCATAAGTCCTCAGGATCAGCACACTCACACACACATAGGCAGGTATGAGAAGGGTTCAGTCCCTAGGCTCCTTCTGAGAGGCAAGCGTTTCAGCGAGCCTCAGCAACTCTCCTAGGTTGGTCTGGGACAAGTAGTCTACCAGAACAGAATTCAGGAAGCACAAAGGCAGAAAAGGGTTCCCAGGTAGCTTCTTCAACTCCCAACCCTTCCCGGAGGGTGAGGAAACGCTACCCTTGGCGATAGCCGTGTCGGATAACCGACCTCACCAGGTAGAAGCCTTCCTTAGCGACTTCCTCGGCATTCATGTCGGGGAGTTCTCCTTCAACTTCCATAGGGCTGGCAGCGCCCTGTAGGTCCACAGCGGCGATCTGCTCATCGTTTAGGTCCCATTCTCCCCCACAGAGGTCCTCTGGGTCGTAGTAGCGCTTCAGCTGTTGAGCAGCGCTCACCAGGGTCCCCCCTAGTCGGGGACAACACCTCACGGTGATGCCGTGACCATCCACAGACAGGATCTTGTAGGGCCCAAAGTAGGGGTCATCGCTGGTGGAGCATGGCCAGGCAGGTAACCGACTGTGGTGCACCATCACCCAGTCTCCCTCTTGGTAGGAGGCTGGCACCCGGTGCTTGTTCTTCTTGTTCCACTGGGGCTCCCTCACTGTCTGGAGCATAGCCTTGGCCTTGTCCACCTTGTCTTGTTGCTCCTTCAGCCACTTACCCACAGTGGAGTAGGAATCCTCAGGATAAGGAGCGTGTAGGAACCACGCGGGGCGTCCCATGAACAACTCGTGGGGCGAATAGCCAGTTGCCGAAGTCTCTTGGGAGTTCATCATCAAGGAAATGACAGGGAGTAGTCTCACCCAGTCTTTGGTGCGGTCAGTTCTGCACCATATCCTCACCTTCTCTTTGAGAACTCGAATCTGTCGCTCACATAGGGAGTTACTCGTACGAGTATAGGGAATCCCCGTTGACAACTTGACATTGAGGGACCTCAGGACTCTCTTGTACCAGCCAGTGTCGGAGCTTACTCGGACGTCCTCGTCCGAGTGAATCTCTTTGGGTGCCCCATAGACACAGAACCATTCTTCCAGGAGTATCTTGATGGTCTTCTCGCTGGTGACGTGTTTAGTGCATGGGAACACTCTGGTAATCCTGGTCAACCCACGGGTTACCACTAGGGCAAAGTCATAGCCCCCAAGCTTAGGCATCTCCGTGTAGTCCATGTAGAGAACACTGTTGGCACAGTGGGGGACAGGGAGCGTGGAATAGAGACCTCTGTCCCTGATATCCCCAGGGCTTACAGGACCGACACGGGCACTTGTCCACGACCGGCTGGAGGGCTTTCTGCAGCTGATCATCCGTCCACGTAGAGTGGAACCACTGCTTGAACAGCCTCAGGGTGCGGTTCGCTCCCACATGACCACTGGACTCATGGGTCCACTTGAGGAGTGCCGGGATACGGTCGCTAGGCACGACTATCCGGTCCTCATGCCAGAGGTAGATCTTCTCCCGCTTCCACTGCTCCTGGTTGACCAGGGCGGGTTCCAGACGCTTCTTCAGGCGTTTGTAGATGTCCCCAAACTCTTTCAGGTACTCCACTTGTTGGAGTCCATCTAGAGGTCTGATCATGGTCATGTTGAGGTCCAGGTGTACATCCATACGGCTGAACGCCTCCTTGGCTAGCTCCTCAGACCTGGCACCAGTCATGTCGTCAAAGTTGTAGCGGCTGATGTAGTCTGCACACTTGTTCTTGACGGCCTGGATATGATGTACTGACAGCCGTAGCTGGCTCAGGTAGGTCCACCAGCGACTGAGCTTAGCCTTCTCACGTGGGGGTCCCTTCTGGGAGGTGCGGACAGGTTCTTGGTCACATAGCCAAACCACTGGGTTGATCCCCAACAATCGGGACTTAGAGGATAGCACTACCATACCCGCGAGCAGTTCCTGTTCATAGGTAGAGTAGTTACCCGGGGCCTGGTTTCATTTCCAGTTCCAATGACCGAGGGAAACCAGGACCCATTTGTCGTCAGGGTAGCTGTGCTTGAGGGTACCGTCTCGGTTTAGTCCGTCAGTACCTCATTGGTAAAGGGCCAAGTCGAACTCCTCCTTCTCTAGTGCTTGCCACTGGGTCAATGTTCCACCTCCGCCCACATTACTTGCCTCCGTCACCAGGATAATTTCCCCTTGTGCTCTAGGCACGCCCAAGCACTTAGCGTTGGCCACTTTGTCCTTGAGCTCGTCAAACACTTGTTGTTCTTCAGGGCCCCAGCGCCAGGTAGTACTCTTCTTAATGAGAGCCGTCAGGATGGCGCTGGTGTAGGTGAAATTTTTGATGTGGTGGTGGTAGAACGTGCAGGCCCGAATTAAACTGCGTACATCATGGAGTCCTTTCTTGGGGTCTTCATGTCGTACCTTAGCGTCAATCAGGGGTTTGGCCTTAGGGGCCGCAGGGGTCCATCACCCATAGCCAATGTCGAACCCCAGGTACTGCATAGTCTCCTGCATGAACTCACACTTCTCCAGCTTGAGTCTGGTGTGGTTCTCCTGGCAGACTGCAAAGAACTCGCCCAAGAGGATTAGGTGATCCTCTTGGGTATTCGTTCCTAGGCATACGTCGTCGATGTGTGCTTCCATCTGGGCGCCCAGGGATACGAGTTGTTGCACCACAGGTCTCCGACGTAGGATGGATAGGATCTTGTTCATCAGCTCTTGAAAAAGAGCGGGTGCGTTAGCCACGCCAAAGGGAATGACCTTCCACTTGAATGCCCTCCCCTGAGGAATGATGAAGGCTAGGAGCTCCTGGGCATTGGGCGTCACGTCCACTTGCCAGAATCCACTCCGCTTGTCCATCTTTGTCTTCTAGCGGCAGGAGGCTATCTTCTTGAGGGTTGACTCCATGATAGGAATGGACCCTGAGTGGTTCAGCGTCTTCTTGTTCAGCTCTCCATAGTCCACTACCAGCCGTTTGGCTGTAGACCCAGGCTTAGCCACCAGGTAAGAGGGGCTGCAATGTTGGGGGTAGTCCCCATCCTTGTACTCCAGGACCAGGCCAGCGTCGATACATTCTTGTATCTGTCCCTCTATCTCATCGGCCTGCTCTTCAGGAGCCGGTTAGGGTCTCCTACGTATCTTATGACCCATGAACTCGGGCTTCAGCTTGAGGTCCATCTGTACCAGCTTGTCACAGGAGGCTGGAGGGGGTAGTTCTCCGAATACCTCCAGATAGGTCCTGAACAGCTTCTGTACTCTAGGGTGCAAGACTTTGATCTTGTCCTCCATGTCCTCGTCAGAGTGTAGAGTGCTTGCACCTTGGTGTATAGAAGCGGGGAGGTGGTCCTCAACCGGCTCAGCGTCCTTGGACTTATCCTTCAGCCCTTGGTAGGCGTAGAGAAGGTCCCCTTTCACAGTCTCAGGTGGTCGGTGACATCATAGGCACACTCGAGGGGGTTCGCATACACATTCCTCTGAGAGTTCATCCTCCTCTGGGGTCCTCACATGGGCACCCCACACGCTCTTCATGAGCTTCAGGTCAACCTCTCGCTGCCAGGTGGTAATCTTCTGTTCGAGGGCCTCCTTCAGTTGGGGGATGTCTCCCCGTAGACCCTTGCTTCAACGCCCAGGAGTGGCGGGTAGGCCTAGCGTAGCATAGCGTTTTTGCCACCAATCTCGTCTTGGAGTTCACGTACTCCCTCAGTCTGGATCACGGGTCCAGCTCCTCGTCCAGGGGCTCCTCTCCCCTCATGGAGAGTGGGGGATTCTGTGGCGCAGCGTACTCGGCGTTCTCCACTTCCTCCACGCACGTCTGCATGAAGAAGGCGTCATGCTCAGTCTCGTCATCGGACTGTATAGAGCTGGGTGACTCGGATAGCCCACACTCTGAGACTACATCAGGATTAGATACATGGCAGGGGGGGTTGGGGGCAACAGTGTCCCACGCGACGTACTCGTCTCCCCCAGGAGTAATCTCCATGGCATCTCGAGGTCGTAGTTGATTTTTCAGGAAATCCAGGGTGTAGCCGCTGCTCTCACGTTGAATTTCCTGGACCATAGCAGGGTCCAGATCTTCCGAGGGCACTGGGAGTAGGCTGTCGTCCACCACGCTTAGCATGCTCCCCCATCTGGGCTTACCGATGGGCGTCTTGCGGCCCAGAGGCACGTAGATGGCGTCGTCCGGCAGCTGGATGGCGGTGAGTGTCAGCTTGTCCAATAGAGTACACCAGTACTCATTTCCCCCGTGGGCTCCCCATTCAGGGGAGCACAGGACCATACGGGAACGTTCCAGGGCAACCTTGGTCAGGAACGTCCCCAGTTCACTGAATCTTGGGTTCCCGTAGGCCATCCTGAAAGGGGGCCAGTAAAATTTATAGCAGCAATTTTTCCCTTTGCTGCAGTAGAGGTCCAGGACATGTTGCTTGTCGCTGGCGAATAGCTCCACGTTCAGGTCTTCCCGGGAGTATCCCAACTCCTTTAGACCTTGGTCGAGGACATCCCCTAGGGGCTGATAGTCCTCGGTTTTGGAGGAGACCATCATGGTTCAGGGCTCCTTCTTGCATACCATCAGGTAGCTAGACGTGTGTTCAGACTGCTCCAGAGGTACAGATTCCCATCCGTCACCATGGTCCACTTGGAGGACGTAGGGTGCTTGCAGGGTGAGGGATAGAATTAGGGAGTGCTCGACAAAGAAGTCGGTCCCCAGTACGAAGTCGAAGGCTTCGGTGTCCATCACGTAGAACCGATGGGCAATGCTCATTGATCCCATAGGCACGTCGGCCTCACAGTCCCCACAACTGTGCACCACATGCCCATCTCCCATGCGGATGGCTGCGGTAGGCATGATGTTCTTCAGGTCCCCACGAGGTAAACGTTTCTTGGCCACAATGGATATAGTGGCCGCAGTATCCAGTACCCCGAGGTATTCGCATCCCCCAAGACAAATACGTACCCGGAACACCAGGTCTGTAGGTCCCCCAGAGCGCCCCCGTCAGAACTCCGCGGGGCGGGTCACTTCAAACCCCTTCTTCTGCAGTTTCTGCGCCATGGGCATGAAACGGGAGCGTTTGCGGGCGTTTGACTGGTCCCCATCTTCGTTGGCACACTTAGTCCCTTGTTCTTGTTGGGATTGCGTCTGGCAACGGGTTGTAGGTCCCGCGTTGGATTGCCCACCAGAGGGCTCAGAGTTCCCCCCCGGCGTAGTATTGGGGTTCCCTCTGGACTGGTCCGTGTTCTTCTCCTTGTCCAGCGTGCGGTCGAAGCCTCCCCGTCCACCTTTGCCTTTCCCAACTTGGCCTTTGCCATTGCCCTTGGACTTGCCCTTGCCACTGGCCTTGTCGGCAGTGCCCTTGCCACTGCCCTTGCCCCTGCCATTCTCGGTCTTGAGCTTCGCCCAGACGCGTTGCTTGTGGTAGCACTCATCCTCGTAGTGCTTCCTCTTACCACAGAAGGCACAGGTGATTGTGTCCCTGTAGTGGTCCGGCAGCTTGGCTTTGCCGCCGGTGTTGGTCTCGTGCTTCTTCCCCTGGACCACGAAGCAGTCCCGCTGGTCGCAGTCAGGGGCATGAAGCAGGCAACCCTGCTCATCTCTGGCATCACACCAGAAGAGGTCCTGGACAGTGCTCATGAAGCGGGTATTTTTGGGGGTAGTCCCCTGTCCAGGTCGGGTTTCTTGGTACCCTCTGCCATGGCTCCGAGAGCCTCCTCCTCCAGGACGGTAGGCGCTCAGGTGCTGGTCGCTTTCTTTTTCCAGCGCCAGCTCCAGAAGTAGCACAGACAGGTCCTCGTAGGTGAGGGCTCTTGCCTTGCGCTCTGCCTTTGCCCGGCATTCATCCCACAGTTCTGGTCGGACCTTGGCCACCAACCAGAATAGCACCTCGTCTCCGCCGTAGGAACTGGGCGTCAGTTGCCCTACCCAGTGGTCCAAGTCGGCAAGCAGCTCAGAAGTCCTGGCAGGCTTGGGGTTGTTGGGCAGCACGGCCAGGTTCTGGATCTCGGCCCTGATGGAGAAGTCGGTCTCGTAGGTAGGGTACTACCGCTCCAAGGCAACCAACACGTCGGCGAAGCTGGCGGACTTCGTCACGATCTGCTTGACCTGCTTCTCCAGGTACTTGGTCTCGCAGCACTGCAGGAGCAGATCGCACTTCACTCGCCCACTAGCACGGGTTTGGCTGGTCATCCTCAGGAACCGGCCGAAGTTCTCAGCGAACTCGCTGAGGTTCTTCCCCGTGAACTCCCGCAGGTTCACCACGATCTTGGAGGTGGCTATAGCCCTAGCCTCCTGGGACCTGCGTCCCTCATGGCGATTGGTCTTCCTCTTTTTCTTCTTCTTCTTGCCGCTCGGGTTCTCGGGGTTCTCAGGGTCATCGTCCTCAGAGGGTGAAGCGGACGTCATAGATGGCGGCTCATCATCAGAAGGATCTCCACCGAGGTCACTAGAGCCGTAGGGCTCAACATCGACCATAACCCTTAGGGCTGTCAACCCTAACCGGTCCAGCTCGGCTCGCGTGGAGTTCCCCACGTGGCTGTAGGGGGGATGGGCCGTTCTTGATACGAAAGGGCTCCTTGGTATCACAGCAGGGGTCAGCATAGGTCGGCTCCTCAAGCTTCCCAGGGTGTTCGTCAGTCCCGCCACCAAATGATTGGCTTCTAGACGATGTGGTGAAACTCCCACGGTGGTAGGTGACGCCCCGAGAGGAATCAGGGGCTCCAATTTGGCCCGAATTTCTTGAGTTAGATGACCAACCATTTCAGAAGTGGCTCCTCGAAGAGCTTCTCGTATCTCCAACCGCGTCAGGGATTTGTTTGAGGATCTTCCTGATCCTCTGCTCCTTCCACCACATGACTCAGGGCCACGTAGGCCACTCAGAGACGTGAAAGCAGGTGCTGGCATAGTATAGCCAGGCTCGGGTGCCGCATAGCCAGGTATCCCAGTCATGTACACGGCTGCCGCGGGTCTGCGATAGCCATCCTCATAGCGGCGCGGCATAGGCTCAGGAACACCAGTGTAGGTGGAGCTGGATGCCACTGGTTCGCTGACTGAAGTTGCCAAAGGTGGCACAGTCGCGGCTGGAGTCACACCGCAGGTGGGGTAAGGCATACCAGTAAGGCCTAGACCCCCAGCCATAGGTGGAGTGGTTGTGGGTGGGGATGTAGCTGGATGTGTGGCTGGGAGTGTAGTGGTTGTTGAAGAGGGTACTGCAGGGTAATCTGAGGCGCTTGGCGCGCTCCTAACAGGCATCTCGTCGGATTGTTGGTGTCCATCTCAGGGATCTACCTCTTCGGTTCCCATGTCCACTGCCTCCTTCTCCTTTTTCTTCTCTTTGCCTTCAGGTCCTCCAACGGTGAGTCCACTGAAGGCAGCCCTCAGGCCCTCCAGGGAATCATCCCCCAGCCCACTTAAGGGCACTGAAGGTACAGGTTCCTCAGGTTCAGGTTCAGCAGCAGGTTTTGGCGCTGGCGCCCGCTTGGTTGGTGCCACTGAGGGCGCTGTCGTCTCGGCAGTGTCCTTGGTGTCCATGTAGTATTTCTTTGCCGTTCAGTGGAGTCAGTCTCGACTTACTGGTTGTACTGCACGGGGTTGCAGGTACGCAAAGACTGATAATCTCTGCTACCAGAAGGTTAGAACAGGCTTTCACTGTTGAATACTTGGATGATATTGTTTTGTTTGTGCCTCTGCTCGCTCCTGCTGCTTCTTGATGTAGCTCAGATTTTCCAAATAAATGTGTTTTGATGAAATCAACAAGAAATATAAGTACCCACAGTGCAAGCAAGGGACCACAGGATCAAATCCGCAACATGAAGGGCTGCAGTCAAAAAAGATAGTGTAACAACAAAGGAAACTCACAATAACTACAGATTTATGAAAAGATAGTTAGAAAATATCCTACAATCATGTAAAAACTGCCCACATCGGTACTCTCTTTTATAGTACCATCTAGAGATGTACACTCTTTGTTTTGGGCCCCATAGGTGCTGATGTGGCATGGCTTGTGGCGCTGAGGTCACTGCCATGTCACATGGTATCTTTTTACTTAGCTAGGCTGACTGGGAAGTGAACCCATGACCTCTCAAAAAGAGGTGCCCCAGCCCCCTAGGGTGCAGACCACTAGGATAGCTAAGTATTAATGAGAAATTATAGAAAAATGTATAGCCTCTAAATTAATGTCAGCGCCTTAGTCAGTCCAGGAAATGGTGTATACGTCCAATACGTTGAGGGGCCAGGGGTCGACACAAGCTCCAAAGATCAATGCTTGGTTTTATAGGTCAAAATGTCTTGTCACTCCTTTTGGTTAGGCCAATACTAAGATAAAAATGTGCTATGCCTTTAGGCCTCTCAATGACAACTAAAGCTAACCTTTTGGCAGGGAAATACACTTTTTTGTACTATCACGATTAGCAACAGCAGCATGAGGTTACGTGCAAATGATAACACATCACAAAGTTAGCCTTGGGCCCACAAACTAAGATACATAATGCTTCAAGCAAACAAGAATGCTCTCTTCGTTGTCTTCAGGAGGTTCAAGAGGCTGAGTGGAACTTAGCCTAAAAAGCTGACACGTAGGGTTAGAAATCAGCAATGTGGCATTGGTCTCATATTTTTTGTGATTAAACTCTCCTTTTGATTACCATTGCTTGCATGGCTTCACCTCAATTGGACAGATTTGTTACGTCATTTTCCGGAAACTCGCGACCCTCTAGCTATAACGCCTGATTAGCTACAGGAAGGCACCTCCAAGCATTGTATAAAAGCACCTTGGTCTGATACGGGACAATTAGTCATTACAGCTATCTTACTCAGTTATCTTTGGTTTGCTTTGACAACTATTGAGCTGTTGTTATACATTGAGACCATCATTAAGAAAAAGTCTCTACCATGTCCTTTGTGGGGAGCTTGATCCAGCCCAAGCCCCCCCTATTGTTCTGGAAGTAATGAAGACTAACACTGAATCATTTTGAGCACTCTTTTGAAGCTTAAAGTACCCTTTTCAAAGTAACTAGCGTTATAACCCTGCCCCCCCCCGTGAAGTTCACTCCTACCACTCAGGGTAGCGGAGGTATCTTCCTTCATGAAGATTCACTGAAAGAAATTAGGCACTTCATGCCTTGAGCCTTGTAGGTTGAGCCTAGTGGTCTCCCACCTCATGACCCCATTCAAATGGTTCAGCTACTTATTGTGGTTCTATGTTTTAACTGCTTTTGAATTTAGTTGCTTGGCCATGCTGGCCAAGCCATATCCTGTGTCTGGCCCAACCTGCTTGCCCCCGATTACTAACCAACCCCATTTCATGTCAAACTGTGCACATGAAGTGCTTGGGACTATCTATGGGGCCAGACTTATGCATGTCTTCACCATAAACTCAAATGCTTTGTTTATATATGACTGAAGCTTTGCAATTGGACCTGCATTGTTCATTGTGCAGACCCTCTTTGTTACTCATGTTTTGAGTTGGAAGGACCTAATCCTTATATGACTTCGATCTGGTGCTTGGATTGCGCTGCTCTATTTTCGGCTGGACTTCATTTTGCATTGGGGAAGAGCATCAAGGTATTCTCTATTAAAAACAAGGAACAAGCACAGCATTGGGTAAGCCAGAAACCTTTTGTTGTAGCAGAGACAGCTCCCTAGAAGACTAAAGCACAACACGAAGAACAACAGGTGTACTCACAATTCTGAAACGTTTGTCACCTTCAGTGCCAAAACTGAACTAATCACCACCAGACCAAAGGCTAGCGATGTGAGGATCGGCCCATCATCTACAATTGAGATTCCCCGTGATGCTGGTCCTCTAGGAGTACATACAGGAAGAGTGGCGAGAAGATATATACCCCTTGGGATCCCCACAGTCCCTGAGGGTCCTGCCTTAACGGTGAAGAACATCGAGAGGCTGGGGCGCAGGGACCCTTTGAACCCGCCTTAGCATCCGTGGTGGCCCGTTCCACCCCTTCTCTTACTCCCTACGCTACTTGTCGTGATCTTCCAAACGAAAAATTGGCAAGGACAAAGGTGAAGGAGTGGCGAGGCAGAGACGAGGTTGATAAAATCAAAACGTGGGATCCAGAGTGGAATTCACCTTACGTTGCTGACACTGACTGTATCAAGTCCTTCAAGATGTTCAACGACCGGGAATCCAAGGCCCCCAGGCCCTCACTGAGGAAGGAGCCCGAACCCGTATGCGTCCAGAGAGCTTTTCCGCCACAAGAGGTAACTGCCAAACTGGGTCTCGATGAGACCCTGGAACTCCTCACTAGGGCCTTGGGTGCTGGTGAAGATGACCCAAACCTGAGTGCCTCGTCCGTGGTACTAATTACGACATTGGGGCTGTCTGAACTGAAGAAGCCCCCCTCTACCATGTTCCTTGACGTGGAACTGCTGACCCAGGACGCGAAGAGGTGCAGAGGCATCCGCAGCTCCGCCATCTTAGCCCACGTAAAACTTCACCCTCTTCTTTTAACCGAAGCACCAAAATTTTGTCATTTAAAAAAATGGTTTTTTTGCCATCTTTGAAGATATTTTTTTCCACATCCTCCCACGAAATTCATTTTTCAGCAAGGTTGCTCAATTTTTGTTCTTTTCAGGGGGATCAGAGAAATATTGTTTCTTCAAAATCAGAGGGCTTACGGGTCATTTTTCCCAGAAAGAAAATTTTGGTTAGTGAATTTGAAAAAATCCAATTTTTAGATCTTCTTTAAAACTATGAACGATGATCGCTGTTCACAAAACCTGTACATGTCCACATGAAAAACTAATTATTATAGGAGGCTGAGTGCGCGAGGCCTCGAGCACTCAGCCACGTGGAGTGAAATCTTCAGGCCTTTTTGAGATAGGCCTGGCCAGCCACAAAAGACGCCGTTCAGTGCAAAAGGCCTTTTTGAGATAAGCGTTTGAACTCGCAAGTGGCATGAAGCAAGAATCCAGCAAACGCAAAACTGCAAGATTCGATATGGGTCAAAGACTTGCACTGCAGCACACTCAGTGCGCGAGGGCTCGCGCACTTTGAGGGACCTCAACACAATTTTGGCAGTTCCGTACTGGTGTGTTGTATCTGGGGATTAATGCAGGTGCGCAGGTGACAGTGCGCAAGATCACGCAGAATGCGCAAGCGCGACAGAAAATAGGACTCATGATATTTGTCGCAGAGCATGATTGTTTGTATGATAAATAAAGCATTTCTGATTTCATGTTATTTAGTGCGTTATTTGACAGCACTATGAAGGGACTTATTGCGAAATCAGACTGATCAGAGTTTCCGAAGTTGCTATTCCGCGTGATTGTGCTTGTGCCCTGTTACAATTCATTTGTTTCTGCATCACTGAGTCCTTGCATCAACTAAGATGGGAAAAGAGTGAGCTCAAGAGTGGCGTTTAGACAGCCCTCCTGTAGCGCACCTTGTTTCATACGTCCTGTGACCCAGCGCTTCTGAAAAACTGTTAGACAGCCCCAAAGATGGGAGGCTCGGCATCTCATTTGTGGGTAAATCAACTGAAAAAGGCGCGGTTAGCGAGGACTGAGGGTAACCCGCTATGTAAATACATTGCACCTTACATAGTGTATGCCGTGAAAAAAAGATCCATTGATTGACCGCTCTTGCTGCTGACATGACCCGAAGAGTACAAGATGAGGCACCAATTGAGACATCAGAGCCTCATTTGGCATGGAATATTTTCTCTTCAGGACGGTTGGCAAATACGCCTGCACACAAATTGAGTGTGCGAGGACTCGCACACTCAACATAGTGAAGCGGTACCCAGAACCCCATGGCTAGGTTAGGGCATACAACCGGTCTCCGGTCCACTAACCCCATGTACGGAAGGGAAGACCGGTCTCCGGTCCACTAACCCCATGTACGGAAGGCGCCCGTTGACGCCCGGTGCGAGCCCGGCGGGAGCGTGTTCCGTGCCGTAAAGCCCCGCATCGGCAACCGATGCACCGCCAGCGGAGATTTATATATCAGAATATCAGGAATCAACAGGGTTTTATTTTCATATTGTTTCCGTCAATTTTTACGCTTCCGTTCTGATACTCACTGTTTTGGCAGCTGGCGGTTAGCTCGCGACTTTAGCGTAACCGCCAGTTTAACTGTTATATACAGATATTTTAGCGCAAATCGTGACGAAGACTCTAAAGTCTTCAGGAATTGCATTGATGCATCCGCAATTTTCACATCTTACACTCGCAACCTTAATCCGAATTTTTCAGGATGTCGAAATCGGATTTTCGACTTCGACATCCCCGCACTTGATTTGACCTCTTTCGAGTGGACCTACGTGCTTCCCTATGCACGAATCAACTTTCCTTTTATCTTGCCCTCCATTTGTCTTAGAGATATGGGCAAAACAAAGTTGATTCGTGAGGCCACTTGTGAGGGTCATATCTCGTGCCGCTTGCGAGGAATGACAATAAGGAAACGTGGGATGTATTCACAATACTCCCGACGTAATTTAGGAACCTTTATATGCCTTGCGTCTCCACACGTGCGCGCTAGTGTAATGGATCATGGTCAAGAGGGTAGAGTTTGCGTTATAACTCTTTGGCCATGATATTGCGTGCGTTAAGATAACTTTCGAGTGTAGCGCGCGAGTGTTGGTATTGCATAGGAACTCTCCTTGAGTTCCTATGAGCGATTGACACAAAGTTATGCCCTTGGAGGGGCATGACATATCGTGGGGGGAGCTACCTTTTTGGGCAATATGGAGTATGTGCCTTGTGTTGTGTTGCGTGCCCATTTGGCGGGTCCATCGCTCCAAGCCAAACCTGCCAATGGACCTCATATTGTGCAAGCCCCTTCTCCATACTCTCTACCATCAATTGCAAGCCTAACCTTCGTGAAGGGAAGCTTGTGTGGCGATCCCGAAGCGATGCGTTGGGAGCAAGGTGTGTATTTTGCAATTTTCCATAATGTCATGTGCCCACTTGGGAAGTAGCGCTCGTGACCCTTCAAAGCGCCCCAAGTGGAGCACATATGTGGAATCGAAGGTCATGGGTGTCAAGTCATTATGTTTAGAAGGATTAGTTGATTGCACGATCCAAGCCGAAGATATTATAATATAATTGTGCACCTTTCAAGGCACTTTTGTGTATCTTTGTGCCAATTTTGCCGTTTTTGGCCCGTCATGATGTCAAGTGGCGACCGTGTATTTCAACGTTGCGCTCAATTGACATCATGACCCAAGTATGTGATGAGGGTACATACTTCGGTGCCCAACATATCTTGGACCCGGCGAATAACTCCTCTTGGGCTTGGCATACCGTGGCCGCCATGTTGGCGATTTGGGACCATCCCAAATCACGGGCTCACTTGGCGACCCTGCCATTCCCGAAACCGGAGGAGTTGGGCGACGCCCAAAAGATATGTTGGACACACATGACTTGATACCAATCCTATGGCACACTCCGGTCCAAGTCGGGCATGTGCCTTATTTGCCCTAACCATCAGTGTGCGCAATTTCGGCCATTTTGAGCAATTTTCCACTTTTTCTGCCCGCCGTGCACTATGTTGAGCCCACCCGTGCACGCCAGACGCATGGACCAATGGACCATATATGACATGGGTGTTATGCATATTGGTCCCCATGGCTCACACACCACGTGGGCGAAGCGGAGCAACCTTCGTTAAGGTGCTAGCCCAAAGTGAGTGTGGGCAATTTTGCCATTTTGGCATTTGTGGACCCAATTGGGATCATCACCACGCCAGGTGGCATGGAGATCATTGAGGGCCAAGAGCATGGGAGTCTGTGTTGGACTCCCGGTGGATAGCGTATGGAATGGCGGATCCGATCTTCAAGCCGGCGTGGATATTTACAATTGGGAGCACCCCGAATTTTGGCTCATTTCGAGCAGCCAAAATGACCCCCTTTTGGGACCCCAATTTCAACCCCCCGTGTGGTCAATTGGCGGCCCCATATCTCTATGCCCACAAGAATCCCGGACCTAATTTCAAGTTGTACACTCAGATATGAGTCCTAGGTCCTGCCTCCTAACCTGTGAGCCATTGGCCTTGCCCTGGCTGGGCGAGCCACGCGTGGGAATGAAGCCAATTTTGGTGATTTTGGCATCATGACCCCACTTGACGAATCCGTGTTGCCCTGATGCCGGGACCTCAGAGGGAACCAGGTTGGGTGAGGGCTCCAGAGAGTTGGTACTCGAAGGGCATAGGGTCAGTTGCCTCGTCCCCACCTCTGGCGGGTCCGGACGAGGGGTCAATTTTGGAGATTTTGGAGCTATTATCAGTTTGGGCTGAAACAGCCCATTTTCAGCTACCGACTCCTAGGGGATTATGGCGGAGCCATATCTCTAGCTCAGAGAGGAGTTGGAACCTGCTGTTAAGGGAGCATAGGGAGCCACCGTCGGTTGCCCTGAGAGCTACTTGGTTCCGAGGAACTCGCCTGTGGCTGGGCGGGACACCCCCCCCTATTGGCAGGGTTTCAGGGTCCGGACTGAGCAGGGCATGGGTTGTGTTTGAGCCCCCGCCCCCACCAGCCACTGAGAGGGTCGGACCTGGGATCGGGATACGAGTTAGGACTGAGTGTCTATTGTCCTGTGATGCCCTTACCCCAGTCCAGTCTCAACCCCATGTGTACATATCCTGATGTGTTGCTGTACATACTTTCGTTCCCTTGTTGCAGAGTGGCAAGGATCCTGAAACGCTTTGTCACATGACACGAAGGTATTGATGCCCTTGTGAGCGTAGTGCTTTGCCTGCCTGCTCACCTGTGCGTGTCACCGCAGCGTCCCGTGGCCGGCCCCCCACGGGAACGCGTCAAAAGCGTTTCACCGCCGCGGGGTTACCCGTCCCTCGCGTGCCACTCGGGGCCATCAACCCGGAGCAGCGCGGCGCAGCAGCTCGCAGCTCGCAGCTCGCAGCGCAGCGCAGCAGCTCGCAGCGCAGCGCAGCGGATCGCAGCGCCGCCCAGCCACAGCGCCGAGTTCGTCACGGAGCCCGCAGCGCCGTCCAGAGCATCACCCTGACCGCGCCGCGACCGTGAAGGAGGTGGACAGACCAGGACTCCCTCAACAGCGAATCCCATCGGCCGACCAGCAAGGCCGCACACCCAGTCGCGTCAACCACCTCCACAACCACCGGCCGACCAGCACCGGCCGCACTCCCAGTCCAGTGCTGCAGCACCCGCATCAACAACCACCACCAGTTCGTTGAGTGGAACGAGTGCACACCAAGGACCTCAAGACCAAGTACGCCCCCCGCTGCCATGGTGAACTGGCAGGAAGCGGGTAAGACGTGGCCGCGGCCCCACCCCCATGCAGCGCACCTACTGCGTGGGTTGGTTTGGGACCAGCATTACCGCCACAGCCACCCCCAGTGCGAAGGCGGCATGCCCGGGAGCTTCGAGCTCCGCACGGACATGGCCCCCGACCGCCTGCAGGCCGTGGAGGACTGGCTGCGGGCGGAAAGGTTTGCCTTCCGCTTCCAGCAGAGGCGCTGGAGGACCTGGACCCGGCCAGACAGACCCGGCGAAGGGCTGCGTCCCGACGGGATCGAGGAGGACGAGGACTCCAACGCGTACCCGTCGGGCGCCACGATCAATGTCTCCATGTGGGACATCATCGAAAAGAACTTCCCGGAACCGGGGAGCGAGCGCAGGCTGCAGGGCAGCAGCAGCGCGTCTCCAGGGAAGGAGAAGCGGTCCGCCGGAGACAGGAAGCAGGACCGGAAGTGGCGGGAGTACCAGGAGTCCCTGGCCGCCGAATCCGCCCAAGGCGCCAAGGGCGGAACCCCAGCCCCCAGTCCCCAACGGGCCAATGGCGGTCGTCACCCCGGCTCCACCACCCTTGGCGACTACATCCAAGTAGCCAAGCAGACCAAGGCCAAGCCCCATCTGCTGCTCCTGAGGCCCCAGCAGGCCCCAGCAGGCCCCAGCAGCGACGTGGAGTCGGCCCACCGCGGGAGGATGCCGGCCGACTAGGCCAGCTCCAGCAGCAGCGCCGCTCCCGCCCAAAGGGACGTGGCGCGCGCCTGTGAGCGCGCCTGTGGGGTGCCCTGCAACCTTCGGGTTGCCCGGCAACGGGCCACGCAGCAGAACGCTGCCGTGGAGGGCGCCGTCGGCATCGCCCATGAGGAGGCCACCGAGTGGGGCAGAGGCATGGACTACCACGCCTCGAAAGTGGCAGCCATCGCGGCCGGTCTCACGGCTGCGGCCGCCCATGAGGCAGTGGCTGCCCGGATCAGGGCAACCGACGAGGAAGCCCGCCTGACGCAGGCGGCCATTGCCTGCAAGGAGGCCGAGGTGAGGGCGCTGGAAGAGGCGCTTGCCCAAGAGAGGGCAAAGAAGGAGGCGGAGGAAAGGGCCCATGCCGATGCGACGGCTAAGGCCCAGGCGGACGCCGCCAAGAAGGACGCCATCGAGGCCGCGCGACGGAAGGTCGCTGAGGAGAGGGCCAAGACGGAGGCGGAGCTGGCGGCGTTGGAAGGGGACAAGGCTCGGCTGCAGCAGGTCCGGGAAGCCGAAGCGGCTCGTGCCCGGGAGGAAGCCGAAGCGCGAGCTGCCGCAGCCACAGCCGCCGCAATGGAGGAGGCAGAGGCCAAGCTCCGCCGCGAGACTCCCCCGGGAGGATCACGAGTGGAGACCCTTCGAAAGCTTTTTCGAAGGGGACGCCTCCTCCAAGATGACGCTGGACGAGGCCGACACGGGCAGCAGTGGGAGCAGTGGCCCCACCGCCCACCGACGGAGGAAGGGTAAGGGGAAGACCCCCGAGAGGCCACGGAGGTCAGCGGGCGGACACCCCCACGACAGTGACCCCTTCTTCACCGCCAGCGACGGGGATGAACGAGGCCGCCGACGGCGCCAAGTGGTGGCTTGGACGGGCGGAGGAGGCGGAGGCGTCCCCATGGAACCGGAAGGTGAGGATGGGGATCTCCCTCCTCCCTACCGGAGCTCGAAGTCTTCCGAGACCGAGACGCCCAGGTGGGGCGACATGGACGAGGATGACGACATGGACTTCGGCATCACGAAGAAGCGCCCATCCTCGGACCCACCGAGGCGACCCGGCGGAGACCCACCGGGACCCCCTGGCGGAGGACCATCAGGACCCCCTGGAGGACGCCCACCAAGTGGACCCCCTGGAGGCGGACCACCGGGCGGGGGAGGACCCCCTGGATCGGGCGGACCCGGCGGAGGCCCTCCTGGAGGACCCCCTGGGGACCCCGACGACCCACCAGGGAACGGCGACCCGGACACCACCTGGCGGTGGATTGTCTACCTCCGCAGGAGGGTCCAGTTCCTCGAGCGCGAGGTAGACACGGGCAAGGGCGAGATGAAACGCATCGCCAGGGTCGCCGCGCGCGCGCAGAGAGAGCTGGGCATCGCCAGGGGTGAGACCAAGTCGCTGAGCAAGGTCGTCAGCGGCCTGCAGCAGAGGCTGGACGCGCTGGAAGCCCGTGGGAGCGTCGGCAGCGACCACCCACCCCTGGAGTCTGGCTCTTCGGACGGCGGCTGGGGACCCGGGCCAGGTCCAGGCAGACCCCACGCCCCCGGCGGAGCCTCCAGGAGTCGCCCCAGCGCCAGTGCCCCCTCTCTCACCGCCCCCTCTCACCACAGCGCGGGCCGGCGCAACTAGCGCGTGCCGCCCGGCAGTGGCAGTGAGGATTGGCGTGATGAGTGGCTCAGCGCAGAGTACCGCAACCGCCGTGCCCCACCGCGGACACCAGTACGCCCCCGGCGCCCCGCACCAGCCCCTGCGCCAATCCCAATGGCTGGTGGACGTTATGGTGGACTCAGGGATGAGGTCCCCAGATGAGACGTGGAGTGGGATGTTGGCGAAGGTGAGGATCTGGACCTGGACCTGGAGGACCCGGCCCCCGCTGTGCCCCTTCCGCCTGTAACCCCTGCTGATTTACTCCGGATCAACGATTGCATTCCTCAATTTCCAGGGTCCAAATCCAAAAATATAGAAAATAAAATCCTCCTTCAACCCTGAATGGCAACCAGATCCCACAAGTACAGCAATAACCCAATTCACAATCCAAATCAGGCTGCGGGCTTTCGTTCAGCACATCGATTGTCTCACGATGGCGGGCATGTACAAGAATTGCACCAAGGAAGAAAGCCCTGAAATTGGCATATGAACACAAATAAAGCAAAGTTGGGGAAAGAGGTAAACAGACACATTCACAACCATTAACCCCTCATTCCCTGGACTCAAGACCTTCCCTTGACTCACCAACATATTACCCTGAACCAGGTCAAATGAGATGGCTGAATGCCATATGTCAAAAGTCACTACATAAACCCCAAAAATGTGTTCACTCCCAAGCCTCTAAGTCCTAGCCCAATAGGGGAGGTGGCGTGTCATGGCCTAGAGTGGCACTCAGGACCATGCCCTACCCTGACATAACCTTGGTTGGACTTGGAGTCGAATGGGCTTAGAGAAATGACTTATGAGTTTGAACTCATAACATGCCAAAAAACTGCCAATTCACACCATATTGGCCATATATCACATAAATGCTCAAAAATGAAGTTACTACTTATCCGAAGGCTCCAAGCATGCATGGAATCGAAGTCTACCATTCATGGAGGATAGAGACCAAAGGCCAATGCCCATGTACATCCCCATTTTACCCTCGAAACCCTTTCGGATATGGGCGCCACGCACTGCCCAAGTCAGCCCATGATCTTGAGACCAATTCTTGAAATCCTTCGTGCGCCAAGCCAAATGCAGTACGCGATCCGGCATATGGTGGTGTTCAACTCCAAAGCATATGCCAACATATGAACAACATACCATGGTTCGACTCCCCATAGGCTTCTTGCTGTTTGCTGACCAGGTAAGTACACAAAACGCAAAAATGAGCAAAAATTGAGGTCAAAAACATGAAAATATGACCAAATACAAAGTTCTCATGATAATATATCTCTATGCTCACCCATGATATCCGCTCATGGTTCAATACACAAATGATTGGAACCATATGCGAACAATTCCCCCACTTGGATCCCCAATCGGGCGCATGGAGATACCTTCGCCACTAATATCTACATGCCCCATGAAAATTGGAGTGCACCCATGGATCTCATTATCAAACATACCATGAGCAATACATACGCGGTAGACGTGGTCTAGCGCTTTGAATTCCACAATTGGGACATGGGCAAAGCCCTTGTCACGTATGGCTCCCCATCTCTCCGGCCACACGAAGATATATAACATGGGCGTGAGCATATCAAACATATACCATATATACAACACATACCCTCAAAATATGGCTCCCACCATGATATGCCATGTCCCTCCATTGACATAACTTCACGTTAAAAATACGTAGGAACCCAAGGAAAGTTGCTATGCAACCCCAACACTCATGCGGCACACTCGAAAGTCGCATTAAAATATTCGGTCGCACGGTCCAAGAGTTATATATCACTTTATACCCTCTTGACCCTTATCCCTTGCTCTATCGGGCATGTGTACACACCAAAGGCGTTTGATGCTTCCTAAATTAAGTTGAGACCAAGGCATTTCTGACCCAACCTTCTTTATTCTCTTTCCTCACACTCGCTCGTAGATATGGCTCTTCAAAGTGGTCCCGCGATTCGCTTTTGTTTCCCTTATATCTCCAAGTCAAACGGGTGGCAAATATAAGGGAAACCTGATTCGGGCATAGGGAAAGGAGTATGACCACTCGAAGAAGTCCAAACCAAGTGCGGCGATGTCGAAGTCGAAAATCCGATTTCGACATCGCGAAAAATTCTGATTAAAATTTCGAGTGCTTATTTAGAGAATTGCGGAAGCAACGAACCCTTTGCTGATGAAATCTGACCCTTCAACGGAATATCCGCCAAAATATCTGGAAATAACAGTTAACCAATCGGTTAACGCAAAATCGCGAGCCAACTGACAGTCGCCGATACATTGACCATCAGAACGAAAGGCTGAAAAATTACGGAAACATTATGATAATAAAACCCTGTTGATTCCTGATATTCCGATATATAAATCTCCGCTGGCGGTGCCTCGGTTCTGAATATGGCCGCTCATAGCCGGAATGGCCAAACCTATCACACTATCACATCGGGTTAGATCAGGTGGATGGGAGAGTATGATATCAGCCAATGGCGGCTTGCCGGCACATAGATACACACCCCAAGTGACCCCAAGATGGCCACGGGGGTCCGAACCGGCTTCAGCCCCCTTCTCAGAGCGTTGTATCCGCTCGGAAACCAATGAAGAGAGGACGGGAGGACCCCAATGGGCTCCAACCCCCCCCTCCATGTCCCAAGGACACATGGAGGCCCCACACACGTCGTAGGCGTCCCCCATGCCCCAAGGGAGGGGTGAGGACACTGATAATCAGCGCCCTACGCCATATCCGGTCTCCTCTTGATCTACAACATGGACAAAGGGGATCAAAGATAGAAAAACGTCGTCGGTCGACCTAAATAAGTATAACACAATGCAATACATATGTGGAGATCGAGTGAAGGGGGTATATGGCCGATCAAGGCCGAAAAGTCCCCGGATGAACGCCCTCACTTGTCTCCCCATTCACAGAAACAAACAAAATGCCAAGGGGGATCCATTACGGTGCTGCTGCAGCCACCAAATGGACCAATACGTCCTTGACATCCAAAGAAATACCCTTTTTCTTTAGGTAGTCCATCCAGACCGTGGTGTACCTCGGCACAAAACTGCTTGGAGGTTCCCACGAGTCCCTGGATGCGGCGAATCCTTTCCAACGGACTTTATAAAGCCTACCCCCAGGCGTCCCCGGGTCCGGCTTGTCCGCCAGGATCTTCTCAGCGGTGAAGTCGTCGTCCTCACCCTCGTCGTCCGAGTCCGCATCGCCGGCCGTGAACTCGAAGGTGACGGGACGTCCGCTGGGGTCTGGTGCTCGAGGACGAAGCTGGGTATGGTCGCGGTCCAGGATCTTGTTATCCCCCACACGAACTGCATACACGTCCTGCCCGACCTTCCGCACGATTACCCCCGGCACATACCAAGATGCCTGCCGATGCCTGGACAGGACATCCTTGTGGTGCCGCTCCACCCACACGGTGTCTTGGAGAGCATACTTCTGGACTTTTCCCTGCTTGAAGTACTTGGCCCTCTTGTCATGCTCGTCCTGTAGTGCCTTACACACCTTGGCCGCCGTGTCGTCCGCCTCGGCCATCATAGCGTTCGCATCCCGGGCCACTTTGCCATGGTTCATCCACGGGAGAGTGCGTGACACTCGATCCCGTAGGAACAGGATGCGATGGGGCGACAGTCCAGTGGGTCCCGGAAGGTCATGGTACCCCTGGAGCACTCTCCACAGCGAATTATACCAGTTCCGACCTGGTTCGTCGATGTGCAGCTTGCGGAACTTCTCGAACATCTGCCGCCCGGCCACCTCAGCCCGGCCATTCGACCGGCTGTGGTACGCCACGGTCTTGGCGTGCCGAATACCCATGTGCTTGCACATCGTCTTGAACCACGTCCCCACAAACTGACTGCCCCGATCGCTGCAGATGACAGCTGGGACATCAAAAATCGTCAGCCAATGCCTGATCATGGCATTAGCAACGGTCTTGGCCTGCAGCCCCACTCCATGCTTGTCCTTCTTCTCCTTCTTCTTGGACTTCTTGCCAGGGACCGCCACGATATACCCACTGTGCCTATCCCCCGCTAGGATGACACAGTCGTAGGTCTTTCCTTCCACGGTGAACTCAGGCATGGCGAATACATCCATGGCTACGGACCGCATAGGGGCTTCCGGTATAGCCGTGTACACCGGGTTGCCCGCTGTGGAGTGGTTGGGGCTCTTCGTGGCCCGACACACGGCACAGTCGCTGCAGTACCTATCCAAGATGGCGTAGTACCCCGGAGGGAACTTGAAACGCCACTCCAGGTCCTGCTGCATCTTGTCTCGGCCAGGGTGCATGAGCTGGGCGTTGTGCCAATGGTCAATGAGCTCCTCCACTCGGTTCTCGGGCACCAGCAGCTTGTCCTTGAGGAACAACTTGTCGCCATCCTCGGTCAAGCCCTCGGGCCATTCGTCGTCCGACGGGGCGCTCACGGCATTCCAGTACTTGCTCCAGTGCTCGGATGCCGCGTAGTCATCCGACCAGTCCTCTGTGAGCACCGACCTGACTAGCTCTACAGGGGCCACCATCCATTGCTCGAGGGTTTCCTCCCGAATAGCTTGGACGCGGGCACCCCGGAACTTGGCCAGGTCCGTACGGTTCGCCATCACCACAAAGCACTTGACCCCCTCTTGCTCCATGGTCTTCTCCATCTCGATGATGCGCTTGGCCTCCTCGGTTTCCTCGGCGTCCCCATGGCTGGATATGTCCATCCAAGCCTTGCCCGCGGGGTAGGCCCATCGACTGAGGCAATCTGCCACAGTGTTGTCCTTCCCCGGGACATATACGACGCTGAGGTCGAACTTGGCGAACGTCTCGTGCCATCGAGCCCTCCTAGCCGCTGGTCCTGAGGGGGTGTCGACATGCTCCTTGTGCCAGCTCTGTAAGGACTGGTGGTCCGTGCAAACCACCACCGGTTGCAATCCGATGTGGCCAGACCACTTCCTGAGCGCACATACAATGGCGTACGTCTCCTTCTCCCTCGCGGTCCAGGTGCGGCGTTGGCCCTCGGCCAGGATCCGGCTCCAGAACGCCACGGGTACATGTGACCCGTCGTCTCGGATCTGCGCGAGGACTGCCCCCACAGCGTAGTCCGAGGCGTCCGTCCGTAGCACGAATCCCTTGTCCGGGTCCACCAGGAATAGCCCCAGTTGCCCCAGGAGTCGCTCCTTCAGGCGGCTGAACGCATCTTCGGCCTCAGGGGTCCAAGCAAGCTTCTTCTTGCTCCCCTTCCGGCCATCGACCTTGCCCACTTGCAGCATCTTGTGCAGCGGCCCCGACAGTTCTGCATACATCCGGACATAGGCCGAATAGTAGTTGCAGAACCCCATGAAGGATCGGAGTTCGCTGATGGTCTGGGGCTTCTCCCAGTGGTGCAGGGACGCCAGCTTCCCAGGCATGGGACGGCGTTGCCCGTGACCAACCACGTGACCCGCGAACTCCACTTCCTTCACGAAGAGTGAGGCTTTGGTGGGCTTGCACACCATGTTGTGCTTGTCCAACTCGCTGAGCACTCGGCGCAGATCCTTCTCATGCGCGTCGATGAGCTCGTCCTCAGTCATGTTCTCCGCGCCGGACCCGATGATGATATCATCCACGAAGGGATCGGCACAGTCCCGGACAGGACCGAGTAGGTCCTCCATCATGCGCTGGAAAGCGGCGTTGCCATTCTTGGCACCCATAGGCACCACTTTCCACTGCATGGGCCCCAGCGGCGTCGACATCGCTGTGCAGGGCCTGGAGTCCGGGTGTAGCGGCATCTGGTGGTAACCGTGTTTCAGGTCCAACACCGTGAAAATCCGCTTTTTCTGTTGTTTTTGGAGGATGGAGTCGATCAGAGGAAGCGAGTACGAGTCGTGCTCGGTCTGCTCGTTCAAACCTCTGTAATCAACCACCAACCTCCACTCGCCCTTCTCCTTCTTGGGCACGATGAAGGCTGGGCTGGCCCACTCACTGTCGGACGGTTCGATCCATCCCCGCTCAATGAACTCGGCCAACAGCTTCTTCATGGCCTCGGCCCGATCGCCCTGAAGTTGGTACTCCCGATGACGATAGATCTTGGGGTTCGGTTTCAGCTTGATCTTCGCTGTGCCAAACCTCCCACGATCTGGAGGGTTCTTGTTGGCGACGCCACTGAATAGCCGCGGATAGGCCTTGATCAACCTCTCCTTCAGCTCGGCGACCTTCGGGTTCTCCTGGGCCTCTTCAGCCGCTTGCTTCGGTATGGATACAACCGAGCGCACTGCGGTATAGGCCTCTTCCGGGTCCGAATCCGACTTCTCCTCGTCCGATATGCCGTCTTCATCGTCGTGGGGTGCACTTCCCACCGATAATCTTCGAAAATTTGCGGCCTCGGGCTGGTGACTGTCGCTATCGACACCCATTCTTGGAAAATCCCATGTTGGTGGGTCCGACCCAACCGGACCATCGTATTGGTCCGCGATGTGATCCATGACCCTCGCCACGAACTCATCCTTCTCGTACTTGCCGGTGACCAACATCTTGTCATCCCACCAATGCGGAGATGTGACCATGGCCCGACTCTTCTTGGCTGCCACACGGTCGTGCATCCCCATCCGCATGTAGTTGACGACGTCATCGATCTCGGCGTGGGACAGGACGTCAATGCCATCAATAGGCTGATCCGTCCCCTCCTTGGGCTCAAACATGACCTTCATGGGCACCGCCTCCACCCTACGGATGAATGCTTCATCACCCGTGGGCTGGGCTTGCGCCCCATCCACCAGGAAAGCCTTGGTACCCCACGCTTGACCCGGGGAGGGCATTGATGCACCCTGGGCGTCGATGAACAGCTCCTTCTCTGGCCCGAATGACATCTCGTTCAGGGTGATGGAGTCCAGCGTCGACTTGAGACCCTCCAGCGGACATGGAGTGGATCCTATGCCGGTTATGACCAGGATCCCCTTCGTTCTATCCGCGATGATCTTCTCCACCGTACGTCTGGTGTTGTCCAGGGAACCATGCCAATACATAGGTCCCCACTCCTTCAAACCCCAATGCCTGTGCCAGGCTGAGTCTCCTCGATGCCAATGCCTCCTACACTTCCGCAGAAGTGGGGCATCCCGGGAAGCAAAGACGTCCGTCTCGGGCGCTTCAGCTCCCAGCGTCTGGATCATCCTGTCGTACACCTGCGGCGCCATTCCATACTCCGTGAGCTGAACTCCGCGGTCTCCTCTGGACTTGGCACCCACAGCTTGCACCGCATTGGACGATCCGATCCTCTTCCTCAGCATTCCATTGGGATAATCCGCATGCATAATCCGTGGACAGCCATGTGAGGCATTCATCATCCTCCCGGACCAGCGTTGCGCGATGGGGAAGGGCTCCAATGGCGTTGGCCACCATGAAGTCATACCCCATGATCATATCCCAATCAGTGATGTGGGCCACATAGAAGTTCCCGGATAGAGTGCTTCTCTTCGCCTGATCAGGGCGGTTCAAGCGCTCATGCTCCCAGAATTCCATACTGATGGTGGCCTCATGGGTGCCTCCACCCATAATCTCTCCGTTGGCGACCTTCAGGCGGACTGGTCTCCGGCTGGGCTGCAGGAATTCCTCCTTGAACAACCCTCTCCGGACCAGGCTCACCTGGGCACCCGTATCCACCAACACATCCACCACCTTCTCCTCTCGTCCGCAGCGTACTCGCACTTTCAAGTGCAACTGCCGCTCGTCGCCATGAGGTGTATGGACGACTCTCACGGCATGCAACTCTAGCACGTCCGGGTGCATCAGGACTTCAAGGGTATGGTCACGGATGGTGTAGATCTTGGGTTGGTCCTGCCCGTCCACGGGGCTCTCCGTGGTCGCTCCTTCCTTCTTGCCATGTCCCGTACCCACATGTACTTCCCTTGGCAGGGCGCTCCAGGGGTTGGGAGTGGCGAAACTCAGTGGTTTTGGCTCTTCCAGAGCCTTCTTCGGCACCCGATGTGCCTTCGCTTTCTCTGGGATTCCACTGATTTTCGGAGGAGAGACCTCCGAGGTCCCACTCCCGTGGGGGCTCCTCTAGACTTGGCTTCCCGCAGCCCATTCCGGCTGCGATCCGCCAGGACTTTGTCCACCACGTTGCTGGGCTTTGAGTTCCTCCAGCGTCCTCAACATGTCCTCAGCAACCTCCCTGATCGACCTCACTCGTCGTTCTTGGCCCGGTCCACCACCATAGCCTCTTCCTCCGCCTTTTCCTTGGCCTTTGCCTTGGCCTTTTCCCCCGTCTCCGCCCTTCGCCTTCCAGTCGGAAATCCGCTGCTCCTTGGGCTTCTTCTCGGGGTGGGCTGCGAAGTAGGCCTTCTTGTCCGCCTCATACACCTTGCACTGACGGTGGTCGTGTGCATGGTTGTTTCCTTTGCCATAACAGACCCAGCACCCGTCGTGCTGAGACCTGTACTCCCGGAATGAGAGCGGTGGGTTCCCGATCCTCCTTGGCTCTTTGCCCTTCTTGGGTCCCACCTGACTCCATCTGGACCGATCCTGCCCATGGTTTTTCACGTTGTGCGCCACAAACGCGAAGAAATGGGCCTCCTCGTGATCCTCCCGGGACCAGTGGTCTTGGCCACTTCCACTGCCATCCTCCGCAGAGTTGACCGTGTCCTCCTGGATCTCCCGATGATGGCGGTCTTCTCGGTGTCCTCGTTGTCCATGACCATGTCGATCCTGCACGTGGGCCTCGTTCTTCGCATTGAGCTTCAACTCCACCGTGATGTACTTCACGATCTCGTCCAGGCTCATGAGCGCGAAGATGACCTGCATCTTCAGCGGCTCCCCGCGCCTCCACTCCACGTTGTTGAGGCGCAGCAACCTTTGCCCCATGGAGTCTCCAAACACCTCCACGTACACGGCGTTCTTCAGTCCCAACATCCGGTCGGGTTCGCCCAGGTTCCTCCTGAAGAACTCCATGATACCCGCATGGGTATCCTCCGCCGCCATGATCCTCACCGCCACCCGTCTCTTGGCGCGCTTCTTCTCCTCGTCCTCCACTCTCCTCTTCCAGCTGCCGGGGAGGACGTCCTTCAGCAAGTGGCGGATCTCACTGGCCTCGTTCCAGTCTTCCACCAACTTGAGGCATCTGCGGTACTTCCGCAGATACCGGTTCCACTCCCGGACCCGCAACTCACCGCGGTCCAGCGGCAGTGGAATGGACCACAGGTCCTCCAGCTTTTGGTTCGGAGCGTCCACCCGCTCCTCGTCCTCCAGCCACTGAAGGCAGGCCTGCTCCGTCCTGATCAGTCCTTCCCGGATCTGATCCCGCAGCTCCTCCTTCAGGTCTTGCGCCAGCCGGTGTGGGAATGTCCGACATACCCACTTATCCCGCGGCGCTCCCCGCATCTCGCCGACGACCTCCTCGGCGAAATCCTCCCAATCCAGGATGAAGTCATCCAGGTTGGAGGGGTTACCATCGTAGTAGGGGATTTTGATTCCCCTGAGGTCGTCAATCCTGATGGCGTCTCCGACGTCTCCAGCCACCACTCCACCGAGACGGATACCACCTGTGGCCGGGGGGTGTGAGTACACTCCCCGTACATCCCTCTCCTCCATGGAGTGCGGTCCAGTTGGGCCTGAACCCCTGGGGTTTGGAATGCGGGAAGGATTTGCCCCATCGGCCGTCCATATCCCCGTATTGGGATCCTTCGCCCACATGTTTCCGCTTGGATGGCCTCGACCATGTCCGTCGGCGCTTCCCATGGTTCGCCCCTGCCTGGTCTGGTTCTGGATCTCGATCTTCTCTTCCGCATAGACTGCCATATTCGTCGTGAGCGGTACATCCTGGGCGGCATGGGACATCTGCACCGTCAGGCTCCTCGGGTCCGTGGCCACGTGCCCTTCCCGCCTGGACCCAGCCGGTGCCGTGTGTTCCCCGAGCATTGTTGACTCGCTGAACAGGGGAACAAACGGCAGCGCACCCGGGTCAACACGCGGAGGCGCGTAGGGTGCCTCTGCAGGGCCGCCCATGGGTTTCTCCATGGCGCTCCTGAGGGTCTTAACCCGCTCCACCAGCTCTACCGCGGCCGGCTTTGCCGGGAGCTCCGGACCCGAGGCGAGGGGCTGTCGCTCCTCTAGCCTTCTCAGGCGTCCCGACATGTCCTCCACTAAGTGGAGGAGGCTGTCCACCACTTGCTGCTGCTTCTGCAGGGCCAGCTCCAGATTCTCCCGGTACCGGGCCTGATCCGCTCGCAGCTCCTCCATGTGGTTCTCCGCGGCCGACTGATCGTCCAGGATCCCCGCGACGTCCTCCTCTAGGGCATCCTTGGCGTTGTCCAGGCGGTCCAGATGATTCATGATGGCGTCCATCCCCATCTTCGGGTACTTGCCCATGAGGAAGGACACGTGCTCGCAGTGGCACGCAGCGTGCTTTCCGCCGGATTCAGCGCAACCCGCGGTTCCCGGCACCTCAGACTCATCGCCCATGGGCGTATCGCCTATGGCGTCCGTCTCTGGTCCCGTGTGCCGGGGCACAGGTGCCGTCCTGGCTGGCCTCTCCAAGCCCTCGGCGTCGTGCTGCAAGGCGGGCTCGGGGGCCGTATGCGCTCTGGCGATCGGCGCGGGCGTCTCCGGCTCCGAAGGTGGCTCGTGGGCTGTCCGATAGCCCTCGGAGTGTCCCTCGGATTCCCACAGCCTGACCGGGCTGGGGTCCGTGTCCATAGCCCCGGCGTCCCTTGCCGCGGACTTGGGTGACCCGCGCTTCCGGTAGCGCCGGGCCCATCCTCCACTGCTGCCTGAATGGCAGGCCTCATCAGAGTCCTCCGCGGCGGAGCGGAGGTTGCATGCCTTTCGGCAGCGACGCTCGCACATGGAGACCAGGTCCTCCATGTCACGTCCTCCTCTTCCCGAGTGTCGTTCTTCTCTTCGGGCTTCAACTTCCGGAGTTCGCCATGCTCTTGAACGTCTCGGTCCTTCTATGGCTCCAATCTCCGGCGTGGTCTCCACCGAGTCCACAATACGCACCCGGGGCGTACTTGGGCAGGGCTCATAAGGGCCCAAGTCCCCGGGTCGGCGGTTGGTAGGGGCAGCAGGTAAGCCTCTGCTACCATAAAGAAGGTCCCTACCAGGACCGGCCCCCGCTGTGCCCCTTCCGCCTGTAACCCCTGCTGATTTACTCCGGATCAACGATTGCATTCCTCAATTTCCAGGGTCCAAATCCAAAAATATAGAAAATAAAATCCTCCTTCAACCCTGAATGGCAACCAGATCCCACAAGTACAGCAATAACCCAATTCACAATCCAAATCAGGCTGCGGGCTTTCGTTCAGCACATCGATTGTCTCACGATGGCGGGCATGTACAAGAATTGCACCAAGGAAGAAAGCCCTGAAATTGGCATATGAACACAAATAAAGCAAAGTTGGGGAAAGAGGTAAACAGACACATTCACAACCATTAACCCCTCATTCCCTGGACTCAAGACCTTCCCTTGACTCACCAACATATTACCCTGAACCAGGTCAAATGAGATGGCTGAATGCCATATGTCAAAAGTCACTACATAAACCCCAAAAATGTGTTCACCCCCAAGCCTCTAAATCCTAGCCCAATAGGGGAGGTGGCGTGTCATGGCCTAGAGTGGCACTCAGGACCATGCCCTACCCTGACATAACCTTGGTTGGACTTGGAGTCGAATGGGCTTAGAGAAATGACTTATGAGTTTGAACTCATAACATGCCAAAAAACTGCCAATTCACACCATATTGGCCATATATCACATAAATGCTCAAAATTGAAGTTACTACTTATCCGAAGGCTCCAAGCATGCATGGAATCGAAGTCTACTATTCATGGAGGATAGAGACCAAAGGCCAATGCCCATGTACATCCCAATTTTACCCTCGAAACCCTTTCGGATATGGGCGCCACGCACTGCCCAAGTCAGCCCATGATCTTGAGACCAATTCTTGAAATCCTTCGTGCGCCAAGCCAAATGGAGTACGCGATCCGGCATATGGTGGTGTTCAACTCCAAAGCATATGCCAACATATGAACAACATACCATGGTTCGACTCTCCATAGGCTTCTTGCTGTTTGCTGACCAGGTAAGTACACAAAACGCAAAAATGAGCAAAAATTGAGGTCAAAAACATGAAAATATGACCAAATACAAAGTTGTCATGATAATATATCTCTATGCTCACCCATGATATCCGCTCATGGTTCAATACACAAATGATTGGAACCATATGCGAACAATTCCCCCACTTGGATCCCCAATCAGGCGCATGGAGATACCTTCGCCACTAATATCTACATGCCCCATGAAAATGGGAGTGCACCCATGGATCTCATTATCAAACATACCATGAGCAATACATACGCGGTAGACTTGGTCTAGCGCTTTGAATTCCACAATTGGGACATGGGCAAAGCCCTTGTCACGTATGGCTCCCCATCTCTCCGGCCACACGAAGATATATAACATGGGCGTGAGCATATCAAACATATACCATGTATACAACACATACCCTCAAAATATGGCTCCCACCATGATATGCCATGTCCCTCCATTGACATAACTTCACGTTAAAAATACGTAGGAACCCAAAGAAAGTTGCTATGCAACCCCAACACTCATGCAGCACACTCGAAAGTCGCATTAAAATATTCGGTCGCACGGTCCAAGAGTTATATATCACTTTATACCCTCTTGACCCTTATCCCTTGCTCTATCGGGCATGTGTACACACCAAAGGCGTTTGATGCTTCCTAAATTAAGTTGAGACCAAGGCAGTTCCGACCCAACCTTCCTTATTCTCTTTCCTCACACTCGCTCGTAGATATGGCTCTTCAAAGTGGTCCCACGATTCGCTTTTGTTTCCCTTATATCTCCAAGTCAAATGGGTGGCAAATATAAGGGAAACCTGATTCGGGCATAGGGAAAGGAGTATGACCACTCGAAGAAGTCCAAACCAAGTGCGGCGATGTCGAAGTCGAAAATCCGATTTCGACATCGCGAAAAATTCTGATTAAAATTTCGAGTGCTTATTTAGAGAATTGCGGAAGCAACGAACCCTTTGCTGATGAAATCTGACCCTTCAACGGAATATCCGCCAAAATATCTGGAAATAACAGTTAACCCATCGGTTAACGCAAAATCGCGAGCCAACTGACAGTCGCCGATACATTGACCATCAGAACGAAAGGCTGAAAAATTACGGAAACATTATGATAATAAAACCCTGTTGATTCCTGATATTCCGATATATAAATCTCCGCTGGCGGTGCCTCGGTTCTCAATATGGCCGCTCATAGCCGGAATGGCCAAACCTATCACACTATCACATCGGGTTAGATCAGGTGGATGGGAGAGTATGATATCAGCCAATGGCGGCTTGCCAGCACATAGATACACACCCCAAGTGACCCCAAGATGGCCACGGGGGTCCGAACCCGCTTCAATCAGCCCGCCGCGTGGTGTACGACGGGAGGCCGCTGAACGCAGCCGCCGGCGCTGTGATGAGGATGCATACATGGAAGGAGTACGGTGTGAACATCTAGGTTCAGCGTACATGGAGGAACCGCGGCGTAGCCACAGGGATTCCATGGAGGAGATGGACGTGGCAGCCGTGGGAGTCCGTGGGAGAGGCCGATGGGAACCTCGGTCGACCTCGCGGCCGGCGTTCATGGTCTCTAAGGCCGCGGATGCCGCCGTGTGGGAAGACTTGAAGGACATCAAGCCCCCCATGTACGACGGCAACCCCCCCAACCTGGACCGCTTCTTGGAGAAGCTGGATGATTGGGGGGTAACCGTTACTGAGGACATGCATCCCGCTGATGCGGAGAAGTATGTCTTCAGACGGTTCAGGTACCGCCTGCCGGAAGTGCTCGGAGAGCTATACTTCGTGGCGACCAAGGAGGGGAGAATCAAGACCCTCAAGGAAGCCAAGAAGTGGCTCAACGAGCAGGAGCGGGTGGACGCTCCGCAGGTGGCTGCCAAGCGGTGGAAGTCCATCAAGCTTCAGCATGATGGACGGGAGATTCGCCTACGGGACTGGCGAGACTTCCGAGGGCATTACACCCTCCTCCGCCGCAACGTGGAGGATTGGAACGAGGGTGACGAGCAGGCTCGCCTGCTCTCCATGCTGCCGGAAGCATGGATCAAGAGGGTCACCAAGGAGGAATCCAAGCGGGCCAAGTCCAACCACACGGTCAAGATGATGCTCCCCAAAGAGTATCATACGAACGTGGTGGCTTGGACGAGGAAGAACGTGGCCCGGGATGTCAAACGGCACTCCCTGCGGAACGCTCTCCTCATCACCGTCTCGGGCGATGGCGAGAAGACCGCGATGTGGCGCCTTGACGAGTGTGAGTTGAGCGGCCAGACCATCCGTCTGCAAGCCATCCCGGCGCGGATGAGCTGCGACGAGATCCTGGAGTGGGTTGGCGAGGAAGTACTCAAGGAGTACCGAAACCTCCACCACACCCGCGGGTTGAGGCCCGGCGACCGCGACGTCAACTACGTTGGCGAGGGACCTGGCGGGGAAGCTGCCATGGACCCAGCGGGAGCCGGCGGCGATGAGACTCTCGTCGACGATGACGACGACGATGAGCCCGCCGAAGTGGCCGTTTGTGCCCTTGTGGCCAAAAACCTGAGCGCGGGGAGCAAACCGGGAAACTGGAAGCCCCTGCAGCAGGGTTGGAGGAAGCAGGAGAAGAGGGACCCTCGCCGCATTGGCGACCCTCCGCTGTCCTTTGGGGAGTTCATCTGAGCGCACCCTCAGGGCTGTTTCGTGTGTTATGGGAGGAAGAAAGGCTTCAACCATGACCACCGAACATGCCCCACCCACAAGGCCGACACGGAGGCTTACAAGAAGGCGCACGGGTCGAAGAAGCGTGCGCCCGCGGGTATCCGGGAGGCCAAGGTGGAGGTGGACAGGGACGAGCTCTCCAAGCTGGTGTCGCAGGGGACCGAGTTGGCCAAGGAGATCCAGGAGATCAAGAGGAACTGGGTCCCCAGGTCGGACAACAAGAACAAGGAGAACAACCAGAATGACCAGAACAAGGACAAGGACAAGAAGGGTAAGAAAGGGGGAAGGAAGAAGGGCGTCAACGAGGTTGATGCGGAGGAGAACACCCCTACTTCCACAACCGACGCCCCCTAGCGGAGCCCCCGCAGCCAAGGGCCCCAGCTAGGGCGGTCGCGGGATGGTGACGTGGGAAGCGCCGAACCATCCCAGTCGGGAGTCGATAAGCACAAAGGGACTGCCGCGGGCGGAAGGCCCGGTCCGGCACCCAGTCGCGGAGGCGGGGTGAGGGCAAGTGAAGGCACGAACCCTTGCACCCGTCCGTCCTTCGCGACCAAGAATGTGTTTGATGTTCTTCAAGATCTTTCCGAGAGTATCGGAGGATCACCCGGACCGCAGCTGGATGCTGCAGATGGGCAGCCTGAGGCCATTGTCCACGACCTGCACCAGTCGCTTGTTGAGCTTCTGGAACGGCCGGAGGTCCTGAGTTTGCACGCCGTGCGCCGTGTTGGTCGCGAGCGGCAGTTGCATCTTAAGGTCCGTGCCCTATGCGGGGAAGTGGAAAAGGTTTTCGACGTGTTGGTCGACACGGGAGCTCAAGTCAGCTTGGTCAAGGCTGGCCTACTTCCACCAGAGTGTCTGACCGACAGTCGGAAACCTGTCAGGCTGAAGGTGGCGAACGGCCAGTACATGGTGGGAGGCACGAAGGAAGCGGCCATCGGGCTGCAGTTCGTGAACCATCGTGAGCTGAGCCGCCCAGACCTCGGCAAGGAAATCCTCCTGCACGGTCGCTTCTACGAGGCCGAGATGGACTGGGACATGATCGTTGGGTACGACTTCATGATGGAGACGGACTCCGGCGTTCTCCCGGCCCAGGCCTCCATGACCCTGTACCAGGACGACCAGCTCTCGTGGCTTTCGTCACCCGAGCACCATGTGGAATGCCAATGGATCCACCCCGAACGCAATCAGCTCGAAGTGGCCGCGCTGGACACTGAGCCGACTGGTCCTGCAAACCAGGAGTACGGCGTAATGCCGGAAGTGGCGAGCCGAGCTGTCGCGGACTTGGGAGCTTCGGATCTGGCCCCGGATGCGTTCTCTTCAGGTACCTCCGCCTATCTTCGGGTTTGTGAGAAGTACTGGAGCGCCCAGGACTCCGCGTGGAAGAAGCACTGGGGTCCGCATCAGGGATTGATGTGGATCCATTGCCCCCGTTGGGACATTCCAAGAGCGATAGCGAAGAATCACCAGGACCGCTCCAAGGCAGTGCTGGTTGTTCCTATGGGATGCACCGAGGAGGAAAGTACCCGACATTGGGTAGCCTCATTGACCAACATGACCTCAAACAAGGTCGTCCTACCGGCTGGAGGGAGTGTCTATCAGGACGCTAAGGGACAGCCCATGCCACCCCAGAGATGGCCAACGGAATTCCACTATGTGGATGGGGGCCTTGATCAGGCTGACACCACGGACTTCGTGTGTGTCAACCGCATCGTAGCGGAGCCTTGGAGGCAATGCTTTGCGGTTCCCCCTGTTGACATCGGAGAATCGGAAGACCCCCTCACTGAAGAGGAGTTGGATCTGGTTCAGGGGTATATGGATCAGCCCTTTCACGACTGGGGAAACCAGCGTGAGGGCAAAGGCCAGGACAAAGCCTGGTGGGAAGTGGACTCGATCGTCTCTGGATCCTATGATGGGAATACCTTCGTTCAGAGGGTGCTGGATCACATGTCCAGCCAGGACGAGCCGCCCGGCGGTAACCCACCCACCTACGGCGATCCATTCCGAGGCAAGACCAGAGATGGCCCTTTGGGCCACCTGGGAAGACCACCTGAGCCGAAGACGAGCGGAGTAGCTACCCCTCAAGTAAGCTCCGTGGTTCAAGTGCCCGGAAAAGCCAAGGCGGAGTCCGACGATTGCCCCAAGATTCAGGCATTGAGGGCCAGGCTGAAGCAGAAGTATGGGGATACCTTCTTCAGCGGAAAGCCTGTGTTTCCCCCACCGGTGCGTGGACCGTATGGCGAGGCCAAGATACGACTGAAGCAGGACCCCCGTGTGTATCGGCATCGGGAGTTTGCCCTGAGGGGCGAGAGGAAAGAGGCCATGGAGAAGATCCTCCGTGACTTCATCCAGAGAGGCTGGCTCGAGCCGTGACACTCCGAATGGGCCTCTCCGTGCTTCGTCGTCCCCAAGAAGGTTGCCGGTGAGTGGCGGCTCGTGGTGGACTACCGCGGCCTAAACGCCCAAACGCAGCACGACAGCTATACGCTGCCCCTCATTGAGGACATGCTGCAAAAGCAACACCGGCGGAGGATCTTCAGGGTGATTGACCTGAAACATGGTTATCATCAGATGCCTCTCGCCGAGGAGTCCCGTGCCTGCACAGCCATGAGCACCCCACTTGGACCTCTCCAGTGGAAGGTGATGCCCATGGGCGTTACCAACGGCAATGCGGCTTTTCAGCGGATGCTGGAGAACCTGCTTGAGCCGGTGCGTGACTGTGCGGACCCTTTCGTGGACGACGTGATCATCGCGTCCGGGGACCCCAGTATGAGCTACGAGGAGCTCCTGGAGGCACATGAGAGGGACGTCACTCGAGTGCTGGACCTTGTGGTTCGGCACAAACTCACGGGCAGCAGTGACAAGGCCACCGTTGCGGTAAGCGAGGTGGTCTTTGCTCGCCACGTAGTTGGGAACGGGCAGCGAAAGCCCATACCTGGCAAGGTGGCTGCGATTGAGCACTGGGAAAAGCCCAAGACGGTCTCTGAGCTACGGGCGTATCTGGGGTTCTGCAATTACTACTCGGGGTATATCAAAATGTATGCCGAGTATGCAGCCCCCATGAGGACCATGCTCAAGGGCAACCGAGAGGAGACCAAGAAGGGGTCCAAGAAGGCTCTGGTCTGGGATGCTGATTCCGACCGTGCCTTTGAGGGGATGAAGCAGGCGCTGCTATCCACAGTGGGTCTGCACCTCGTGGATCCCGACCGAGGGTTCGTCCTACGCACCGACGCTTCCGACTACGCCGTTTGCGCTGTGTTGGAGCAAGTGCTTGACGATGGGAGGCACGTGCCCGTGGCCTTCTGGAGCCGAGTCCTGGCGGAAGGCCAGAGACGGACGTGGACGCCCCGAGAAAAGGAGGCGTATGCCATCGTCATGGCTCTCAGGAAATGGGCTGGGTACATAGCCCTCCATCCCGTCACCGTCTGCACCGACCATCAGAGTCTGCAGTCGTGGCACAAGGAGCACGTGGACACCCCCTCAGGTCCCGCCTCCCGACGGGCAAGATGGCATGAGACCTTGGCCAAGTTCGACCTTACGGTTGTGTATATTCCTGGAAAGGATAACACCGTGGCGGACTGTCTCAGCAGGTGGGCCTATCCCGCCAGCAAGGGCATGACGGATATCTCTGCCCATGGCGATGAGGCTGAGACCGCTGAAGCCGAGAAGATCATCGAAATGGAGCGCCTAATGGAGGAGGAGGGTGTTAAATGCTTCGTCGTCATGGCTGCGGATGCCCCCGTCGCGTCGAGGGTGAGCAGAGCGGTCAGAGTACTCGCCCCTGAGGGAGCTGAGTCCGACAAGCACCTCCTCCCGGAGTCTTGCCTCCAGGACGACTGGACCGACGATTACACCAAGTCTGAGGCCTTTGCGGCCGAGTATAGGGCTGTGACCGACCCTGACGACGGGCAGAAGTGGCCAAAGGGGCTGACTGAGGAAGATGGCAAGCTCTACCGGAATGGTAAGCTGCTAGTACCGGAGTCCCGGGTGCTCGAGCTCTGTGAAGCTTGGCACCACCACATGCTGCACCCTGGGGTCAAGAAGCAAGCTCTTGACATGCAGCGTCGGTTCGAGATCGACCACATCGTTCTCTACACCGCCATCAAGAAGGTCAGGAAGGGTTGTTCGGTCTGTCAGGCCTGCAATCCCGATAACCGGAACGTCAAGGGGGAAGCCCAATGGACCCCGGTTCCTGACCAGCCCATGGAGAGCGTGGCCATGGACGTCTTCTTCATGCCCGAAGTGCACATCGGCAAGGAGACCTTTGACTGTGTGGTTCTCTGTGTGGACCGCCACAGCGGCTACGTTGTAGCCGTTCCGGCACGCAAAAAGGGGTTGCTTGCCAAGGAAGTGGCAGTCATGATGATTCGTCATTGGCTGACCGTCTTTGACATCCCCCGCACCATTTGCAGTGACCGAGGGCCCCAGTTTACTAGTGGCTGGTTCAGGGCCATGTGTTCCCTCATGGGAATACGTCATGCCAAGAGCGTCGCCCATCTCAGCGGGTCTAACGGCCGTGCTGAAGTGGCTGGATGGCAGCTGTTCGAGAAGCTGCGCAAGATTCACATCACCAATCCACGGCGGAACTGGTTTGAGGAGATGTGGCCCGCTCTGAAGGCCCATCATGACACCCCCACACCGGGTGGTTTGTCCCTTCACCAGATTCTGTTCGGCAGGGATCCCCTGGGTCGGGGACTTCCCTTGTCTGGTGATGGCATGGCCATGGATGCCAAGGAGTTCTTCGCGCGGCAAGAGCAAACGGCGCGGGACATCCGCCAGCAGCTCGAGAAGGAGCATGCTGAGCGTCAGAAGTCCGCCCCGAGCTCGACAGCGCAGAGGTTCAGGCTGGGAGACCCGGTGTGGGTGATCAGACCCCGCCCTATGGGCACCCACCGCACCAAGACCTGGTTCACACCCGGAGAGGTGGTCCGCAGGATTGGTGAGGACACCTACCGCATCAAGGTGGGTCACGGACAGTTCCGGGAGCGCCACGAGAGTCAACTCCGTGTGCGGGAACCCGACCTCCGTGGCCAACATGTGTCCCTGAGCTATGCCGCACATGAGGCTGATTCGGACGACGACTATGCTGAGCAGGACGACTATACAGTCGAGAAAATCCTGCCTCAGCGTCCGAAAGCCTCGGCACCCGGAGGTCTGGAGTTCAAGGTTCGTTGGCGAGGCTATGGGCCGTCCCACGATACCTGGGAACCCGTCTCCTTGTTCGTGCCGCGGGTCAATACTCCCTTCATGGAGTACATCCGCAAGCACAAGACCAAGATCCATGTCTCGGACTTGGCAGCACTCACCCGGGCGATTGCAGCCAAGGGTGCCTGATCAGCGCCCTGAGCTCTCCCCTGATGCATTCTGAGCGCCTGTCAGGTCGACGGATCGTCCCTTACTTACTTGCTCTCTTCCATCTTTCGGTGACCTGCCATCAGAGTGGCCATATACCCCCCCCTGCTGAATCCAGAGGAGGATGGCCCCTCTCTTCTTCTTTTCGTCACTCCTCCCCTGCTGAATCCTTGGGAAACCAGGTAGGGCGACTGACCTTCATATTTCTGAGCTCTTGGGGCCTTGAAGCCCATACGACGTTGCGCAACGGATGCCGCTGTCATCGGCATTGCGATTTTTTTGGTGTGTGGTCTGGTTCCATGGCACTTGCGGAATCCAGACCAGTCGACGTGTGTCAGCTGACTATATGTGGCCTGAACTCAGGCGTTTTCCTGTCCACCCTCCTGCATACGCCTTATCCTGACCGTGGCGTGGTTTGGCGCTCTGTCCAGAGTGTGTTTACACGCCTATTTACCCCGCTTATTGCTTGTCTTTCTGAGTGTCTTTTTTTTTTCGGACGCCAGATTGTGTCATGGCCGAGGCAAGGATCACAGAATACTTTTGAAGCATTTGGGGGGAGGGCAACCTCCAAGCTTCCCTTGGCATGCACGACCTCAAACCCCCAAACCCATGAAATCCAAGACTTCCTCTCGAATTCAGGATTGTCCAAAGTATTCTGTGATCCTTGCCTCGGCCATGACACAATCTGGCGTCCTGGGCAAGAGATGATGGTATATGTAGACAATAATAAACATGTAGACAAGTAATATGTACATGTAACAGTTCTATACTATAAAATAGCATAAAAAGGAAGACGAAATGAAGGCGACGGCGTCGCCGCCATCAGAAAATCTGACAGCTACGAGGCGTCACCATCAGGATCTCCACTGAGATCCTGCCCAAACTGGGCCAAACAGTGGTTTTTGGGCGAAAAACAATGAAATATAGTGATTTTTGAGTCAAAAACACTCATTTCGCGTGTCCCCCCCCAACGCGTCGCGTAGCTGACACGACGCGTTTCTGTGCCAATTCAACCTACATATGAAAAGGCCCACTGTTGGGCCACACCATGGGCATCCGGGCGATTCCTGGGATCGCCTCAGGAATTTTTGAAAAATGCGTGAACGTGACTCTTCACGCAAAATTGGACCTTCGCGGAACGCCGCGAAAAAGGTCACGTTATATTTCCTTATTTCGAAAAACGATAAATCTATAATGAAATAGATTAAAATCTCCAGAAATCGTGAAATAAAACTACGATCTGGAGCTGCGTTGCGCAGGCGACGACTGTCGTCGCCAGCCCAAAAAAGACGAAAAAGGACGATTTCTGGGGTATTCTACAGAAATTGCACAGAAATCAGGATGCCGTAACATCAACAGGAAAATTCCTGATCCGGCCTGGCGAAGAGCGCCACAGGCTGGGCAGCGGGTATGGGTGAAGCACCCCATACCGCTTCATGAAGCATTTGGGGGGAGGGCAACCTCCAAGCTTCCCTTGGCATGCACGACCTCAAACCCCCAAACCCATGAAATCCAAGACTTCCTCTCGAATTCAGGATTGTCCAAAGTATTCTGTGATCCTTGCCTCGGCCATGACACAATCTGGCGTCCTGGGCAAGAGATGATGGTATATGTAGACAATAATAAACATGTAGACAAGTAGTATGTACATGTAACAATTCTATACTATAAAATAGCATAAAAAGGAAGACGAAATGAAGGCGACGGCGTCGCCGCCATCAGAAAATCTGACAGCTACGAGGCGTCGCCATCAGGATCTCCACCGAGATCCTGCCCAAACTGGGCCAAACAGTGGTTTCCCGGCGAAAAACAATGAAATATAGTGATTTTTGAGTCAAAAACACTCATTTCGCGTGTCTCCCCCCAACGCGTCGCGTAGCCGACACGACGCGTTTCTGTGCCAATTCAACCTACATATGAAAAGGCCCACTGTTGAGCCACACCATGGGCGTCTGGGCAATTCCTGGGATCGCCCCAGGAATTTTTGAAAAATGCGTGAACGTGACTCTTCACGCAAAATTGGACCTTCGCGGAACGCCGCGAAAAAGGTCACGTTATATTTCCTTATTTCTAAAAACGATAAATCTATACTAAAATAGATTAAAATCTCCAGAAATCGTGAAATAAAACTACGATCTGGAGCTGCGTTGCGCAGGCGACGACTGTCGTCGCCAGCCCAAGAAAGACGAAAAAGGACGATTTCTGGGGTATTTTACAGAAATCCCACAGAAATCAGGATGCCGTAACATCAACAGGAAAATTCCTGATCCGGCCTGGCGAAGAGCGCCACAGGCTGGGCAGCGGGTATGGGTGAAGCACCCCATACCGCTTCACTCCCCTCCTTAGAAGCCTTGCCTATATCCAAAGGAAGGCAAGGCCAAGGAGGCGCTCTGACCCCTGCACTGCCCTGGTTTCAAAACTGCTTCAGCAGAACAGTGGGGGGGGGGCTTCGTGAGTAATATACACGCCACATACATGTATTTTTTTTTTGATCTTGATGTATTCATAGGGCAATTGCCCCCCAGGCGACCACACTGGTCCCTGGCACTCCCTGTGGCCTGTAGTTACATGAACAGAGGCGTTGCAGGTCCTTCCGACCTGACTGATGGCGCTTAGGCGCACATATTGGCCCTTTTTCTCCACGGGCATGGAAACATAATAATTCAATAAATTCGAAAAAAATTATTTAGGGTCAAACCCAAGGCAACGACTTCCTCGCGCCTGAATTTAGGGCCATTTCCTGCCCAAGGCGACGAATTCCTCGTGCCTGTTTAGGGTCGATTCCCAACCCAGGGCGACGAATTAACGCGCCTGATTTGGGGGATTTAGGGTCATTTCCTACCCAAGGCGCCCCATCCCTATTTAGGGTGAAACCTCCGAAGGGTCAACCAACCCAAGGCGACGAATTAACGCGCCTGCTTGTGCGGTTCGGTACCTGGCGTCGTCGTCGCTGTGGTCGTCGCCCAGTGATGATGATAGACTTGGGGGCTCCATAGAGTCCATGGGGAAGCCATGGTCTTATCCATCGTCGGAGTCAAGGAATTCCTCCTTCATCATGTTGATGCCCTGGACCTTAGCTCCTGCAGTTTCCCAGCAATCAGCGATCTGCGATCAGCGTACTCCTGCAGTCTGGGCGTCGTCGCCGTCCGCAGGCCGTCACACCGCCTTGGTGGCCTTGGCGTCGGGTTAACGGGTCCTTTGGATGCCGAACAATCGCCGCCAGGACCTGGGACTTAATACTTGATACTATACTTGCAGTTACTGATAGCTACAGCACCGTACCTGTTTTACTGTAGATTTGGGCACCCTAACCTGCGAATCAGCCTGAATGAGGATGTGACACCCCCCCCTTCAGGGATGGTCCTGGGTACCCGCTGCCATGCGTGGGTGTTATCGAGCCCCCCCCAGGGTTTGCTCTAAGGAGGGGGGTGAAGCGGTACCCAGAACCCCATGGCTAGGTTAGGGCATACAACCGGTCTCCGGTCCACTAACCCCATGTACGGAAGGGAAGACCGGTCTCCGGTCCACTAACCCCATGTACGGAAGGCGCCCGTTGACGCCCGGTGCGAGCCCGGCGGGAGCGTGTTCCGTGCCGTAAAGCCCCGCATCGGCAACCGATGCACCGCCAGCGGATATTTATATATCAGAATATCAGGAATCAACAGGGTTTTATTTTCATATTGTTTCCCTCAATTTTTACGCTTCCGTTCTGATACTCACTGTTTTGGCAGCTGGCGGTTAGCTCGCGACTTTAGCGTAACTGCCCGTTTAACTGTTATATACAGATATTTTAGCGCAAATCGTGACGAAGACTCTAAAGTCTTCAGGAATTGCATTGATGCATCCGCAATTTTCACATCTTACACTCGCAACCTTAATCCGAATTTTTCAGGATGTCGAAATCGGATTTTCGACTTCGACATCCCCGCACTTGATTTGACCTCTTTCGAGTGGACCTACGTGCTTCCCTATGCACGAATCAACTTTCCTTTTATCTTGCCCTCCATTTGTCTTAGAGATATGGGCAAAACAAAGTTGATTCGTGAGGCCACTTGTGAGGGTCATATCTCGTGCCGCTTGCGAGGAATGACAATAAGGAAACGTGGGATGTATTCACAATACTCCCGACGTAATTTAGGAAGCTTTATATGCCTTGCGTCTCCAGACGTGCGCGCTAGTGTAATGGATCATGGTCAAGAGGGTAGAGTTTGCGTTATAACTCTTTGGCCATGATATTGCGTGCGTTAAGATAACTTTCGAGTGTAGCGCGCGAGTGTTGGTGTTGCATAGGAACTCTTCTTGAGTTCCTATGAGCGATTGACACAAAGTTATGCCCTTGGAGGGGCATGACATATCGTGGGGGGAGCTACCTTTTTGGGCAATATGGAGTATGTGCCTTGTGTTGTGTTGCGTGCCCATTTGGCGGGTCCATCGCTCCAAGCCAAACCTGCCAATGGACCTCATATTGTGCAAGCCCCTTCTCCATACTCTCTACAATCAATTGCAAGCCTAACCTTCGTGAAGGGAAGCTTGTGTGGCGATCCCGAAGCGATGCGTTGGGAGCAAGGTGTGTATTTTGCAATTTTCCATAATGTCATGTGCCCACTTGGGAAGTAGCGCTCGTGACCCTTCAAAGCGCCCCAAGTGGAGCACATATGTGGAATCGAAGGTCATTGGTGTCAAGTCATTATGTTTAGAAGGATTAGTTGATTGCACGATCCAAGCCGAAGATATTATAATATAATTGTGCACCTTTCAAGGCACATTTGTGTATCTTTGTGCCAATTTTGCCGTTTTTGGCCCGTCATGATGTCAAGTGGCGACCGTGTTTTTCAACGTTGCGCTCAATTGACATCATGACCCAAGTATGTTTTGGGGGTACATACTTCGGTGCCCAACATATCTTGGACCCGGCGAATAACTCCTCTTGGGCTTGGCATACCGTGGCCGCCATGTTGGCGATTCGGGACCATCCCAAATCACGGGCTCACTTGGCGACCCTGCCATTCCCGAGACCGGAGGAGTTGGGCGACGCCCAAAAGATATGTTGGACACACATGACTTGATACCAATCCTATGGCACACTCCGGTCCAAGTCGGGCATGTGCCTCATTTGCCCTAACCATGAGTGTGCGCAGTTTCGGCCATTTTGAGCAATTTCCCACTTTTTCTGCCCGCCGTGCACTATGTTGAGCCCACCCGTGCACGCCGGACGCATGGACCAATGGACCATATATGACATGGGTGTTATGCATATTGGTCCGCATGGTTCACACACCACGTGGGCGAAGCGGAGCAACCTTCGTTAAGGTGCTAGCCCAAAGTGAGTGTGGGCAATTTTGCCATTTTGGCATTTGTGGACCCAATTGGGATGGTCACCACGCCAGGTGGCATGGATATCTCTGGGAGCCAAGGGCATGGGAGTCTGTGTTGGACTCCCGGTGGATAGCATATGGAATGGCAGATCCGATCTTCAAGCCGGCGTGCAGATATACTATTGGGAGCACCCCGAATTTTGGCTCATTTCGAGCAGCCAAAATGACCCCCTTTTGGGACCCCAATTTCAACCCCCCGTGTGGTCAATTGGCAGCCCCATATCTCTATGCCCAGAGGGGAGCCCGGACCTAATTTCAAGTTGTACACTCAGATATGAGTCCTAGGTCCTGCCTCCTAACCTGTGAGCCAATGGCCTTGCCCTGGCCGGGCGAGCCACGCGTGGGAATGACACCAATTTTGGTGATTTTGGCATCATGACCCCACTTGACGAATCCGTGTTGCCCTGATGCCGGGACCTCAGAGGGAACCAGATTGGGTGAGGGCTCCAGGGAGTTCGTACTCGAAGGGCATAGGGTCAGTTGCCTCGTCCCTACCTCTGGCGGGTCCAGACGAGGGGTCAAATTGGGAGATTTTGGAGCTATTATCAGTTTGGGCTGAAACAGCCCATTTTCAGCTACCGACTCCTAGGGGATAATGGCGGAGCCATATCTCTAGCTCAGAGGGGAGTTGAAACCTGCCGTTAAGGGAGCATAGGGAGTTACTGTCGGTTGCCCATAGTGCCCCTTCGTTCTCAGGAACTCGCCTGTGGCTGGGCGGGACACCCCCCCCTATTGGCAGGGTTTCAGGGTCCGGACTGAGCAGGGCATGGGTTGTGTTTGAGCCCCCGCCCCCACCAGCCACTGAGAGGGTCGGACCTGGGATTGGGATACGAGTTAGGACTGAGTGTCTATTGTCCTGTGATGCCCTTACCCCAGTCCAGTCTTAGGCCCATGTGTACATATCCTGATGTGTTGCTGTACATACTTTTGTTCCCTTGTTGCAGAGTAGCAAGGATCCTGAAACGCTTTGTCACATGACACGAGCGTATTGATGCCCTTGTGAGCGTAGTGCTTTGCCTGCCTGCTCACCTGTGCGTGTCACCGCAGCGTCCCGTGGCCGGCCCCCCACGGGAACGCGTCAATAGTAAAAAAACAGCTTTTCTGATATTCCTGACTAATTGCATTCGGCCGATAGCCCGAAAAAGGATTTTTGAGATTCCCTCGTTTTTGAATCCTCCGTTCTCAGGTGTAAACACGGAGAAATTGCGTGTCATTGTTTTCACACAAATGCCGCCCTTGAGGTGCAAAACAGGGTGCAGTTTGCGTGGCCTAACGCCATGGATATCTGTCGTAGCCCTTTCCACCCCGGTATGAGGACTGTGCCTATCTATAGTCTAGGCAACACTTCTGAGGCTCAAATGAAGAGCTATGGCCTGGCCCGACTGGCGGCATTGGCCATTACACACCCCTCACCCCTTGCAGGTGGATCAGGTTAATCAGGTGGACCTGGTAGAGGAACGAAGGTTTTCCCACATCGAACCTTCGAATCCAAACCCCTGAGTTGGCTCGCAAAAATCTTCCTGAGTGGGCTGAGGAGCTCTCCGAATTTTTACTCCTCACAGGTCAGCAGCATGCTGACGTCAAGACAAAGTGCACAGTTATCAAGAAGTAGTGCAAAACAAAATTTCTCCCGCTGCAGGTGAAGAATGCTGTTGAGAAGAGCTTCAACTGGGGCAATTTCCTGAAGAGACTGGAACAGATATGTCCAGTCTACGAGGCGGATCTGAGTGTCGGTACTGAAATCAAGGAGTTGCCTTCACTCCTCGAATTCCCCCAGGGTGCCCGTATCTCAGAGTTTGTAGCCCGGCTGGAAGAGCTCATGGGGCGTATGAACTCCACATCCTATGGCCCTACTGAGCCTCACCTTTGGCCTGTAGGGAAGATCCCTCCAACACTTGAGAGAACTGCAGGGAGACGTGCGATAGGAAAGCCCGCACGCACTCCTATGATGATCTGCTCGATCTTCTGATCGAACCGGCCATGGAGAGGGACAACGACTCTCACATGGACAAGTACTTGCCAAGCATCTGCAAAGGGAGAATCCTGGAGGCAGGTCGCATCAGACCCGCTCTAACCCGGGCAATGTCCATGCTGGATAGTTGAAAGACATGCAGGAGACCCCCCCCTCCGTATGGCAAAGGGGCCCCTCATCTTTTCTACGGTCCTCCTACGGACGAAATAAGAAAACGTCCCTGCCACGTCTTTCTTGGGGTACTTGATTGAGGCCAAGCCCCCCCTAATCCTTGAGAAGTGAATGAAGCCTAACACTTAATCATTTGAATCATTCTTTTTGAGGCTTTAAGTACACTTTTCAAATTAACTAGGGAATGACCCTAGCCTCCCATGAAGTTCACCCCTACAACTCAAGTGAGCGGAGGTGTGTTGCTTCATGGAGGTAATACCGAAGAAAAATAGGTATGTAATGCCTTGGGCCTTGTTGGTTCAGCCTAGTGGTCTCTCACCTCAGGACCCCTGTAGTCCATTGTTTTTCCTACTTATTGTCGGCCTACTTTTTAAGTGAATCTGAATTCAGTTCCTAGGTCATAATGGCCAAGCCATATCCCGTGTCTGGCCCACCCTACATGCCCCAGATTCCTACCCTACTCCATTGTATGTCAAAGGGTGCACATGAGGTGCTTGGGACTATCTTCCTGGCCAGACGTATGTCAGGTTTCACTATAAAATCATTTGTTTTGTCCATATGTGATTGAAACTTTGTATTCAATCATGCATTGTCTTCCTGCAGCCCTTCTGTGATACATTGCATTTCAAAACTATTCATTGATTCGATCATTATCCTTTTCATGCTCTACATGCTGCTGTGGTCCTGTTTTCCAACTACAAAACCTGCAGGATTTCATCAAAGCCTTTAGGGCACTAATTGCGGATATTCTTTCTGACAACCAAGGTAGACCTTGCAAGTCGCCTGATGATGATCGGCAAAGCTGATGCTTGCTGCAAGTTCAGCACAAGCAGAAAGCCAAGCATGGTCAAGGGGTGAAACATCAAGACCACTTCTGCTGCACGATTATGTGCAGATGTCGCGGCAAACGTCGGCATTAGAAGAATGAATGCCACATAGCATGCCGCGAATCCGAAAAACACGAGAAAGCGGAAGAAGAACGCCGGAATAACGGTGGAAAGAGTAACCCCAATGGGGGAGGCTGCAACCCTGGGTGTTCCACTAGTAAGGGAAATCCTGGTGGAGGACGAAGGTCCTCAGCCCCTCCCACTGGTGGAAGGGGACCCCCTAACCCTGCCCCCAAGGGTGAGCAGCAGGGTGAAAGGAGAACTGCAACAGACAACAGCGCGTCGCCCAAGAACACGAGCGATATGCGCGCCATACACTCCCCTACAAAGCCATACGCGACCTCAACAATGCCATGACCGATACAGGCCTCCGCACCATCACCACAGTCCGGCAGGAAGACGGCCCCCTCACCAACGACCCGGCCACAGTGCTCGGGGCCACCCAAGAAAGCTTCCTCCACGGGCACAGCCCCGCCCAGGAGACACTAGACACAGACACCCAAAACAAAATAGAACACCTCCCCCAAGTCTTCAACCACGCCCAGAGGAGGCAACTGGAGAAGCGTGCCTTCCACGAGGTCCGGAAGGCCATCCACAGTCGCCGGCAACACAGAACGCCCGGCTACAATGGCCTCCGTAAGGAGCATGCTTCCACCTCCCCGCCCACCTCCTTGGCCTCCTGGCCCAACGCCTGTGGGACATCGTCAGGGGGCAGACCCCCCTACCACCGGACTTGGCCAACGTGGTCCGCCCCCTCTACAAAAAGGGGTACTGGGCCAACCCGGGCAACTGGCGCTTCATAGTGTGTGCAGTCAGGGAGGTCAAGATCGTCTGCACCATCTCCCTGCGAGACATCCGCCCTCACCTGGACCCCGACATACCCGCTAGCCTCTGGGGAGCTACCCCAGGCCGGTCCCTACACGAGGCCATCTTCCTCCAGGATGCCGTCACCAACATGGACCCAGTAGACCTCATCATCGCCTCCCTCGACGTCAAGGGAGCCTTCCGGAACACCCCCTGGCTCCTCTTGGAAGCGCTCTGGAAACGTGTGGTCCTCCCCTTCTACAACTTCACCTCCAATTACATCCGCCCCCGCAAGTACACAGTCTGCACCGAAGCGGGCCTCACCCCCTTCCTAGAGCCGGGCAGCGGGGTCCCCCAGGGAAGAGCAGAAGGGCCCTTTCTGTACCTTCTTGTGACACTGCCCCTGGCCCTCACCATTGAGCTGGACTGCCCGGCCTAAGCACCCTACCACCTCCCCTCCCTGTTGGTGGGTTTTGCGGACGACACCAACCTCACAGTCACACACACCCCGCACGAACCCGACACACCAGACAACGGACCCACGGTCACACAGCAAGCCGACGACTTACTCGAAGTGACCATCTCCTACCTCTCCCACAACAGCCTCATCGTCCACCCTACCAAGTCGCTGGCCATGATCAAAGGGGCTGCCACGGCCGCCACCCTGGGACCACAAGGGCCCCCCATGATCATCGTGGAGGCCACCACCAACTTCGGAGTGATCCAGACCGGCGACGCCGACGATACCACCCTCCCCCCCGAATTGCAGTCGCACCTCGCCCGGCTCCCAGGATATTCGTCCTCAGCATTCACCGACCCTCCGGACAGCACAGCCAGCTCATAAGACAGGTCCAGATTACGAGTCATCTCCTCCGACGACAAGGACATTTGGCGCCCATCATCCGAAAAAATGACGTCAGGCACCGTCTCTCCATCAATACACGAGTGGGGGGGGCCAGAAACCTCGTCACGCAGTGCCCAGGAGCGCAGAACCCTGGGGATTAAGTACCCCCCAACCCCCATGGAATCACCCTGGATCCCTCCCTGCAACAAGTAGTAAGGAGGGGAGAGGCCAAAGGGGGTCTGAAGGGTGACCAGCGTGGAGGAAAAGAACCAGTCCACCCACCGGCCAATGTGCTCTAGTGCTGGATCGGATAAGAGGAGGCTAGCCAGGGCATGCCGAATCACATTGCAAAAGGCGTTCGATTCATCCCAATCAGTCACCCAGATCCCATCCGGACTTTTGATGGCCCAGAAGGCGATAAAATAACGGAGAAAAATGCCCAGCAAATGCGGCGTGAATTGCTTCCTATAGGCATACGCCCACGGTGGCATAAAGCCACTCACCTCCGCACGAGAGAGGAGTTTGGTAGAAACCAGGGTAGACTCCCGTCGACGGAGAACAGGGCCGATCACTATGGGCCTGCTGTTGCGGAGGAGCCATGTGGGGACTTTTTTGAGCAGACAGATATGGATAGCAGTTTGCAGGAAATGAGAGAAATGACCCTCTCGCAGCTTCTTGAGCCAACACACCAGGGCTTGGTGGCCACAAGAGCTCAGCGCCTGCAGCAGGCTTTCACACATCTCGTCGAGTGCCGTAGCCTCAGAGCCTGACTTCTGAAGCACCCAGAACCACTCCTCCAGTGTGACACAGGGCACCGGGGATGAATCCCCTATAATTCGTACAGCCAGCCTTCGTCCCTGACCACTGAAGAAGTTCAAAAAGAAGTCATGAACGCTCAGGGAGTCCCGGACCAAGTGCCTGGCACGAACTCTGTCTGCCGCCTCCCTTATGCGGTGCACCCCACAGTGGAGTGACCGCAGACCGTAGGTTTCTCGGGCCTGCGAGCGTGCCTCCTCTATGAATTCTGCTGGCCGGGAGGGAAAATATTTCCCGTCCGGGCTGACGGAAGTCACGACTTGAAAACCTTTCTTTTTCTTTTTGTAAATCCTGGAGGTTACCGCGTCCACAGACGTAGACTTGACAGACTGCGAGTCAAGGCCCAACCCCACACGGCACGCCCTATCGCGAAGCATCTGCTTCCACTTGGAAAGCTGGACCCCAGCACACTAGTCCCCAAGCAGAGAGCGATACTCCAAGTCCCGGAGCCTTTGAGACTCCTCGCACTGCACCCGGCCTACATACCGCGGAACAAACTGCGGTGCCAGCTTAAAGAACCGGGAAAAACAAGAGTCGACACTGTCCCCCATCACGGTGCAGTACCAAAGCATCAAAGACAAATGAGACCCTAGACGAGCCACAGACAGCTCCGACGCTTTGCGGAAGTTCAGTCGCTTGCCTGCCCCATTCTTCATGTATGAAAACTCTGGGGGCAGCGAAAAAACACAGCACAGCGCACCGTGTCCACACACACCAGGATACACAGCCTTGGATGCCAGAGACAGGGGGGAATTGGCAGAAAGCAATATATAGTCGATCTCTGTCTTGGCCACCTTGCCATTCCCAACTGGGTGCAGGTTCGTTGGCTCACCAGCAGGGTAGGGTATGTACAGAAAAGACCAGCAGCTCCCTGGGCGCAAACACTTCGATACCGCTCTGCCAGATCCCAGCTGGATAGTTTCATTGAAGTTCCCCCCAACAAGGATGACGTCCATGTCTCCACGCTTCACTGCTGCCACCCGTCTCTGAATAGCTTCCCATACCGCAGGGGATTGCCGAGGTCGGCGATAGATATTCACCGCCACAAGCCTATGTCCCGAGTCCCTCAGAACAACAAGAACCTGCAGGTCCTCAATACACTCCAATTGTACCTTCTGCCTGGACGGGGAGCGGGGATCTGTCACAGGAAGAAGCGCCACAGCAACCAGAATGGCTAGGCCGGCTCCACGTTCTGACACGTGGTCATAGAACAACCTGTAAGGGTATGAGTCGAATTCGCTCACATCCAGGCCTTCCCATAACTCCTGAAGGAAGAGCCCATCGGCTCCCAGATCGGAGGCTATGGACATGATGTCATGCACTTTGGAGGCAGCCCCCCCACAGTTCAGCGTAATGACACAAAGTTCAGCCAGCATGTCGTTGAGCAAGGGCCGCATTTCAGTGAGCTCCCCTTGGTTGTAGAGCAGAGGTGAGGAGGAAGCCAGTTCTGGATCTACATCTAAAGGGACGGGAGAGGGGTCCGGCTGACGAGGGATGGCTACAGGGACACAGTCAGCGAGACGACGCTCAGAGACGGGAACCACTCCCTCGAGAAGAACCGGACCTCTAAAACAATAAGATACTGCAGCAAGGCTGCGGGTGACAGACTCATGCTCAAGCCGGGGACACATGTGGCCGCGACCAGCAACTCCTGCTGCTGTCAGCGTGGGAAGGGAGATGCATATGCCTGTGACCAGGCGAGTACGATGGCAGTGCCTACATTGGGCGCCCGAAAAAATGGGACAGGACATACATAGCTGCAATGCCTCGTCACCGGTCATAAATCTACTCAGAGGGAGATGGGAGAGGGGGGGGGGCTGAGAGATGAGAGCTGGGTACCCGGAGAGGGGAAGAGATGATCCAGACACAAACCCTACCTCCCACGAGCAGTGGAGGAGAGCACGCAGCACCAGTTTTTAGCCGAGCCGAGGCGGGCACCACTTGCTGTGCCCACAGAAAAGTGACATGCAGGGCTAAAGACAGGGCGTGAACAGCGATGCCCTGTAGCAGGGACGGGCGCAGGCGCAACAACCTGCCCAAACGGCTGTAGACTGCAAGAGGCAGCACCTGTGACTCAGGTACAAAAACTTTCTGAAAAGACGTAGCCTCACAGTCAGCACACAGGCTGGGCTTCACATGAAAGAAGGCACCACAAGAGGTGCATGCTGCACTGCACAAGGTCTGTGCCGCTGCGGCAGCCCGCTGACCTTCAATGTCCGGGATGCCCATTGGCGGAACAAGACTAGACGCCGCTCGTGCTCTGTGTAGAACATCGGAGGGGCAGACTGTTGCTCCGCGGCAGGAGGAGGCGCGCATGGCCGCCATCGAAATAGTGGTCGTCAGCAGCGGCATCGTAGATGCAGACGGGAGGGCCAGTGGGAGTCACAGATAGCCAGGGCCTCGGGCACCACGCATGGACTCATGAAAGGATGCTGAGGCCTCCGCTTCTTCCCAAGAGGGGGGCACTGAGCCACGAGGATACTCACGTTCAGATCCATACTGTGGAACGTACTCATCTGTGTCACGTTCGCGGGAATCAGGCTCTCCACGGGGTGTAGACATGGAGCGACGATCGCTGCGGGCTGGGCTGGGAGAGCCACGCGGGCCCGGGCTGCGTGCACCATTGCCGGACCTTCTCGAGTGCAGCTGATGCTGCTGCGAGGGCGGCAAATAGCCGGGATCAAGGCTGGGCGACCGGCTGTGGGAGAAATGCACATCTCGTGGGAGAGGGAGGCCTGGCGGTGAGGGCGACCTCCCTCTGGCACGCTTGTTATCCTGGCGGGCTGCGTCACCCCCAGGGGAGCCGCGCTTTCGCATGGAGGGGCTGGCAAGCGACTCGGCCCAGGCTTTGGAGATGCACAACGAGGGAGTGGGCCATGGACGGACATGCGATCTGTCAGGGTGATGCTCTGCCAGGGTCGCCACAATTCCAGGCCCCATGTGTACTTGTACCACAGACAGACCGCCTTTGGCTCGCAGCCACGCCTCAGACGGAGCTTGCACAGAGCAAAAGCGAACTTGAACTCCCCTGTGGAGCAACCCTTCAGGGCGTAGGGGACCTTGAACTGCTGTCCTCAGAAAGGCCGAAGCAGCAGCCACAAAGGCGGGCCACGGAAGACCATCAACATGTGAAGGCAGGGTCATCCTCAGAGGTACTAGAGGACCAGGGTGACCCGCTGCTGCAGGGAGTGGGTCATGCGCGTTGACAGCATCTTGCTGAGGTGTCGCACCGGAGCGATGGACACCCATTTGTTGAAGAATGGCAGCACCCAATCTGGGGAAGACAGGCGCTTGCAGCGGGCTTGCACGATGCTGAGAAGGGCCTTCAGTGCTGGGACACTGTTGACCTGTGAGATGAACGCAGAAAGTGCAAGGGCGAGAGACGGGAAGTCAGTGATGGTCTCAAGCTGGAAGGATGGTAGCCCATCAGTTTCAATCCCCAGCACATCCATGGCTACTTGGCATGCCAGAGCACGCCACTTGGTAGTATGATCAGTCCCCTCACGAACAGCAGTCAGCACGTCGCGAAGATACTGACCCTTGACTGTGTCGGTGACTGAAAGGATGTCAGAGTCCTGCAGGTATCGGGACCAAGCCAGAAGAGCACATTTAATGCGCGGAAGGTCACCCCCGGTGGGCCAAGCAAAACTGGTGATGCACGTCGACAGTTCGTCCCCCGCCGTAAGCCTCAGAAGTTGCTGCCCCAGTCGATGAGTGACTGGGTACGGTGAAAGCAGAGTATTGAGATGCTCTACCGATTTTTTTACATACTCCGCAGGTATGTCTCGTACGACTTCCGAGACTTTGACCACCAGCTGGGGCATAGTGAGGCGGGCAGCCTCTTCGGACGGTAGGGCATCCTCAGGCCGTTTGAGAGGGTCTCTCTCCTTGTCCCCCGAGGAGAGCTGGGCAGTGGGCTGCTGGGCATGATCACTGTCTGCAGCGGAGCCAGACCCTGACCCTGGTTGTGCTGCATCCCTAGGGATAATCCCTGAACTACACGGCCACATGTCGCGAATGGCTCTCTCCAGAATTTTCTCCGAGGGTCCATCAGTGGGAGCCCACGTGGGTGTCGCCGACGGCTGCCACGCCAGCTTCTTTTTACTAGCCTTCGCTGCCCACTGCACTAGCCCCATGCGGAACCAAAATGTTGATAACACGACCTTGCCTTTGGTGATGGGGGACACGTCTCCGTTGATCAAGTCAATGAAATGCCTAGGGTCCTCCGTCACCAGGGTGCGAACCGCGTCGGCTACCTCTCGTACAGGGATGAGACTGATGCATTCTGCATGCAGAATGGAGAGAGTATCGTTGTCTGCCTGGGAGAGATGCTCGCGGACCAGTGCCATAGCCTCCTTCCAGGTCAACCAAGAATACAGTGGGAGGTCTCTCTTCAGAAATGCACGGTCAGTTTCTTTCAGTTTATCAACCAGCACATTCCACAGCAGGCTGAAGGACTTGATGCAGGTGGTGGTGAGCAGGACCCCAGACACCTCCTGCTTCGCCAGGGTGGTGACTACCAATTTCAGAACCCCCTTGACATCCTCTATTCTTGACACAGTGAGGACATCAGTCGGCAGTACTGTCTTGGCTAGAAGTGCCATAGCAGACGCAGACATTTGCTGAGGGGTAAACGCCCTGGGTGAATGGCAAGGGAGAGACAAATAGAATGCAGGCAGGCACGACCTGTGGATCATCAATTGCTGCTGCGAACACGAAGAGGAGCAAGCAACACTCTGTCGCTCACCACAAGCTCGAGAGACGAACGCAAAGCAGTCACTTATGCTGCACTGGAGAAATGAGAGGACAGTGCAAGGAAGGGTGTGCGCAGGAGATAAGGGTTGCCCACAACACATGCCCACGCTGGGTACTCCACCAGACGGGCACGCCCACGAACACCAACACCCGCATCTGGAACCATCTGCAGCTTTTCCTCCCTTCGCCACACCGCGCCATCCTCACCAACCACGCCTGACAGGAAGAATGGCCCCTGGCAGTCCTCTGTGGGGACCTCCACCATCGCCCAACAGGCAGTATCGACACCATCGACCTCGTCGGCTCCTGAATCACAGTGGTATACGTCACCCTCCCCCTAATAAGGGTCCTCCACCGCAGCAGGGCACACCACATGCCTTTTCTACAGCTCCCAACGTGGCCTCAGTATCGGCTCTTCCACCAATACCTCACACAAACGGCACGAGCTGTTTAAATTCTCAGACCAGCTGTGAATTACCCCAACTACCAACTTTTACCCCTCGACTCCTTTCTTCGTAAGGGAAGGATGACCTTGTCCTAGTCAACCTTGGATCAAAACCACGACACTGCAATGCAACAAGCGCAAGAAGACCACACTGGATTCTGAATCCAAGTATCAACAATAATATAGATAAGAAATAGATATCCCCTGAAAGGAAGAGAAGAACAATGGACAAATATGAACACAAGACCTCATACCTGACCTACATGCAAATGGGCAGTTTCCGCTGTCCATTGGGTATGGGGACATAGAGTCGGGTAGTGCCCTCAAAACACACAAATTCAGCAAATTCTATTTTACAATAACACGTCCTAATGGACTGCACACAAGGTCCCACATCGTAAGCAAGGGAGCAATGGGCACTCAGGACATAGGACTGAAACATCCAACAATAGTGCATCCATGGGGGTGTCCATAAGGGTGCACTAAAGACCTCACAAATTGCAAAAAAATGGCCAAATGGCGGTGATTCCAATGGGTACTCCGGGCAGGCAAGGCGGGACCCATGGCTCATGGGATAGGAGGAGGGACCTAAGACGCATATCTAAGTGTAAGACCTCGAATTAGGTCCGGGCTCCTCTTGGGCGTAAAGATATGGAGCCCCCAATCGACCACACGGGGGGCTGAAATTGGGGTACCAAAAAGGGGTGTTTTGGCATACCCAAAAATGAGCCAAAATTGACAGTATCCCAAAGGGTATTCCTCCATGATGGCTTGGAGACGGGACTCAACGTTCGCTGCGGGACCCAATGGGAGTCTAATGTGGGCCCACACGTACTTGGGTCCCAAGGATCTCCATGGGCCAGGAGAACAGTTCGCATGGGCTGCATTTGGGTGCCCGGGGGGACGGGCCTAGGTTTACGGGGCTGTGCACGGTTGGCGTGTGCGGGTCACTGGGCGGGGTGGGTGTATCCTGGTGCGTGGGGCTCTTTTTGGCGGGTGTGTGCCGGTTGCGGGGTGTGGGGGACGGGGAATCATGCATCGTGGGGCGCTCTTTGGCGGGCGCGTGTGCGTTTTTGGGTGGGGGGGGATCCTTGTTGCGGGGCCCCGGGCCGTGCGCGCTGGGCGAGTGTGGGCCACTGGGTGGGGATAGGGAAGGGAGCGGCAGGGGGTGTGGAGCGTGGTTTGCTTGTGGTGTGTCGGCGCTCGTGTTTGCTATTGATGGTGTGTGGTCTCATGTAGGTCCCGAGGTTGGGAGGTGGAGTTTGCTGTCTACCGCGGAGTTGAGTTTGGCACCCTCCTCAACAACAGCAAAGTAATGGGCTCGTAGTATTTTAGTCTTCCAGCTTAGTCCATAGCAAAAAAAGGGACTATGAAACACAGTCATTATTTACACTCATGTTCACTCTTTACCTCTCTTTCACTCTCACCATACATATATGCCTTATGTAGTAAAATACACCTAGTTAGGACTTACCTAGGAAGCACCACGTGCTCCCTGGTGTCGCCGCCAGGCGCCTCTCCTCTATCTATCTCTCTTCTCTCCTCTTGTGTTTGGGGCTTCGCTTAGGCCTAGGTATACTCTTGGGATCCCGCAATACATGAAACATGCTTGGGACCCACCAAATAGGCATTAAAATACATGTAGAAGTAGGGACAACCATGGAAAAGGGTTGTAGAGTATATAGAGGTCCCTTAGGGGCCTTAGACTCCTTCGAAGGTAGTATGTGTGGTATCACTCACAAAATGAGTCGATCATGCATGACATGCATGACAATCCATGATGTCAAAAATGTGATCATCCAAATTCAAAGAGTTATGAAAAATGAATAGTATAACCTTCTTAGGAACCCATAAGAGTGGGGTTGTGGTTGTGTTAGTTCTGAGCGAAAGTGAAGTTTTGGGTTGGAATGTGAAAAACACATGCTAGGGCGCCAGCATGTCATGACACATGATGCATGACACATTACACATGATGCATGATGAATGATGATGATGATGAAGGATGATGATTGATCTGAATCTGCTCTGAGTTCAAATAAAGTACACTCTGAGTTCAAAATATATACTCCATGGGGCTCAATCTCACTCCCCCCCCGACTGAAGCCCTGGAATTCAGGAGTAAATACTCAGAAAAATAGGCTGAAAAATGATATTGTGGCCATAATCATATGCAGCCCTGTGAAATCTCTTAGCATTTACTATTCAGTCCAGAACTGGACCACCTTCAATACCAAGTATGATCACTGCACCTCAGTACCACAGTAAAGAATGAGTGAATGACTTCGGAAAGCATACATGTGAGTTACCTTTCTTACTATACCACTCTTACCACAGCACAACTGGTGTTTAGTTTGGAGCTAAAAATGCAAATACCAGAAGTTCCAGAAAGATTGTGCTCAAAGTGATATATAAAGCATGGACAAGGCGTAGGAATCCTTAGGGAAGCCTTACATAACAAATGCAGATACCGATTTTTGAAATGAATTTGGAATCAGCAATGAATAACGCTTGAAAAAAACTTCAAAATGAACCGTAGCTGAGCTTCTAACTCGCCAGAAATCAAAACTTGAAAAAAAATTGGACACCTGAAAAGCGCAAAGTGTAGTGCTGGGAGTTTGGCGACTCCCGTAACAGCGCGCGTCCGCCGTGCGGGACAGGGGGCGAAGCCTCCAAAGTCCAAAAACTTTTGAACTTTTGTAAAAAAGCGCTTCTGAAGCTGCAAAAACCACAGTTTTGTAAAACAAAGAATTTGGAAAACAACGAGCAGCGAAAAACGCGATTTTATAAAGTGAGGCTTACAGACAGGCAAAAACTTTTGCGCGGGGAGGGTGCACAGTACAGCCATAGGGTAACTGTACGTTTTGCGCGCATCAATTCACCACTGTGCGTTTAATTGGCGAGTTTGAACATCAGCCACACATAGCACAACAGAAATGAAACATACGGGTTGGTTAGAGCTTGCACAACACGCGTAGCGTGTTTTTACCTTGCTTTGCCGTCTTTTGCACGCTCTTGGTGCCTCGCAAGGTTTGGCTTGGGCTGGCATTCAGGCAGGATTCAGGAGGGAAACAGGCCGTCACGCATGCAAAATAGCAGCGTACGCCACGTCGTGCACACGTAAAAACTCCGAATCCAAGTAGGATAGAGGGTAAAACTTTCATAAGCGAAACATTCAAGGTTTGGGAGGTAGGGAGAACCTTCCTTGCTCGCTCTGCAGGACAGCTTGCATGCACAGCGGAGGCGCCGCTATATGCGTCACTGTCCCTGTTGTGGTGGTTTGCTGGTGTTATGGCTGAATGCTTCGTGGCTCTTTCAGTGCATGCATCTGCTCACGTGCAGGCACCCAAAACACTCATATGTTTCACCGTGCCGCTCACACATACAGCGTGTGTTAGAGAGTGTAGGACCGTGGGAACTCAAACTAACCAATGAAACTCTGGGGTGAGATTCCCGACTTGCAAGTTGCGCGGTTTGAGTTCTCCGAGTGTGGGAGGTGTGTGGAGTGGAGAGTGGGATGTGGGTTGGAGGCGTTAGCAAGGGGCGCTCCTGCAAAGGGCTACTCCTTTGTAGAGCGTTGGGTTCAGCGTGTGGGAGACTGGGAAGGCAGGGGATTGGAAGGGGCAAGGGCGTTCGCGTTGGTCAGCGTACGCTGGCCCTTGTTCCCACTCCCATTCTGATTCCTGAACGGTTTTTTACTGGTCTCCCCGTGTGTGACCCTCTCTCTTTTTCTTTTGGGTAGCCCCAAGGTAGAGACCCTGAAGTAGATTCACACACATGCTCGCCCTGCACCGCACAAATCCACGCACAGCACTGCACACACATACTCAACACAACACACTTTTGCGCGCCATTCACTCACTCTGCACGGAGCACCTTGAGCTTCGGTTCCGTGTCCACACTTGCACGGGTGTCATCGGACCGGAGGCGAGATGCACCCAAAGCGTTCACTGTTTGTTCAGGGATGCTTGGTGTTAGCTACAACTTGACTTGCCTTGGCGTGGGCGTGTGTGTGGGAAGTTGTAGGATCAGGGTGTCTTGCGGTGTAGGATCAGGCGTTAGCGTCTTTGACGGTGGGTGCCCAAGGCGGGGGGTGTTGGAGCCAAGGGGGTAGCCCTGGTCGTGGTTGGGCGGCCCATGCAAACTCTGCTCGTCCTGCAGCCCTCCCAGTTCCTGGGGGAGGTCCCATCCCTGGGGAACACAAACCCTGCCCCTCCGGTGGTGGATGCTTGACTGTTCCAAAATGGAACCAGGTGTTCACCACCCGTAAGAATCGGCTTGCTTGGCAGTAGTGTTTCACTTCTCTCCTAGGCAACACACTTCAGTTGGGGCTGTTGACACTCACACGCGCGCCAGTTACACACTGCTCATCTCTCTCCCTCCCCAGATTGGTGAAACCTGTCCCCCAGCCTCGGAGTTCCCTTGGAAATCCACGACAACTCCCAGGCTAGTGAGTTCGAACTCACTGCTCAGTGAAACAGGGCCTTAGGACCATAGATGCACCGTTTTCACAGGTGCTTTGAAACGGGAGGGAGTAGTCTCACCTCCCAGCACGCTTGCGGGCCTGATTTTGGGATGACTGCAGAATGTCACGCAAATCCTGAGATTTGCAGTAATCAGCAAAAACCTCGTTGACGTTCCCGTCATCGAGTATGAAAGCCGTCACTGGCTCCCAGGTACAGTCAGAGATAGAATAGCGAGACCACTTTGTATAGAATCTCCAACCACGTTTGTAGGTGTGGCGGAGGATTCTTTCAACAAAGTAGTAGTCTTGCTTTTTCATCTCTGATTCAGTAAACGTAATGGGTTCACTAGCGCTTATTCTTTTGGGTCTAGCCTCTACGGCCGTAGGTGTAGGTACAGTAGGTCTAGAGAGAGAGATGTCCCTTTCGGGCATCCGTAGTGAACCGTCATCCTCCATAGGCGGCAGTTCTTCATCCTCATCCATAGGATCCGCGGCCAAATCTTCGGCTGCAGCTTCCAGGCTTTCTTGTAGATCTTCTTCCCAGTCGTAGAGGTCGTCTAGCACGTCATAGTGCTTAAGCTGTGGGAAACCCACTTCAACCAGACCTCCGTACTTAGGATGAGTTTTGATCCACACGGATCTTTCAGCTACATCCGTGACCAGAAATGGTCCGAAGTAAGGGCTGTCCAGCGTGTTACGAGGCCATGCCTTGAATCTTATGTGATGTACCAGAACCCAGTCACCAATTGGTAGATAGCTTCTTTTGTTTTGCGGTTCTTGGTACGATTCTCCTTACTTCTTTTCTTTTCCAGTAGTGATCGGCATAGATCGGCGATCCGTTTTTGCTCGGTGAGCCATTCATCAACTTTAAGATTTCCTTCGCTCGCGCAGGGGAATTCGAAGTTGAAACCTGGCCTCCCTAGGAACAGTTCCGTAGGGGTGAGACCAGTCCTGCTACTCACTTGATTATTCATCAAGTAGATAGCATATGGGACTAGTTTTAGCCAGTTTCGGCTCTTCTCGTTCAGCATCAGAATCCTCATGACTGTTTTGAAACAGCCGATTTGGCGTTCGCATAGGGGATTCTTCGTTCGTAGGTAAGGAGTTCTGAACTGGACTTCCGTACCCATGGCTCTCATGACGCTTCGGTACCAACCAGTAGGGCTGGTAAACCGGATGTCTTGATCGCTATGGATAATCTTGGGTAATCTGTAGACTTGTACCCATCCTTCGAAAATCTCTTTCAATACTCCTTCACCATCCACCTTCTTAGTAAGGGGAAACACTCGGCTGTAGCGACTGAGTCCATCCGTCACCAGGAGGGCGAAGTCATGGCCAGCAAATTTAGGTAACTCCATAAAATCCACGTAGAGGATGGAGTTCATTTGGTTCGGAATCGGGAGATTCCTTACCTCACCACGATCCGCTGCAGTGTTAGCTTTAGCCTTAGTGTAGGGACACTCAGCGATGATCTTAGATAAAATCTTCTTGACAGATGCATCGCTACTCTTAGCGAAGAAATACTTCTGGAAGAACCAAAGAGTTCTCTCCACCCCAGGGTGACCATCGGTTTTGTGTGCCCATTCCAACATAGTTTATTCGTAGTCTTTGGGAACACAAATGAGGTCTTCCCTGTATAGGTGAGTTGACGTGCGGGACCATTGTACTCCATCCAGGATATTTGAGCTCCCAATCGTCAACTGGTCCAAGATGTCCGAGTAATCGGCCGTCAGGTCTTTCATACTCCAGGACATGAGTTTTTCTTTCCTCGTAAAGAGATCGAGATGTTGATCCATCTTGGCGAAAGCTTCCTGGGCCATCATCTCGGTGTCTGCCCCTACCAGGGAATCAAAACAATTCCGTGATAGATAATCACAGAGTTCGTTTTTAATTCCCCGGATGCGGAATGTAGCAAGTCGTAGTTGGCTCAGGTAGACCCACCACCGTCGTAGACGTTTTCCATCCGGCGGTGGTCTTTCCATAAAGTACTTCACGGAATCCTGATGACATAGCCACGTGATGGGAGCGGTACCCAGGATCCTGTGTTGACTAGCCAACACTAGAACTCCAGCTAACAGCTCCTGCTCGTAGGTGTGGTAGTGTGAGCGGGCTGCATTCCACTTCCAATTCCAGTGGCCAAGTGGAACTAGGCGCCATTCTTGGGAGTCATAGTCAGACTTCATGAATCCTTCTCTTGTGAGACCTTGAACTCTTAGGCGATAATCAATGTCTTTACATTGATCCGTAGTTAGCTTTTGCCACTGTAATAATGTCCCTCCTCCTCCAACGTTACTGGCATCCGTGATCAGAATCATCTCGCCGTAGCGTTGGGGTACTCCAAGTACTAGGCATTCTCGGATTTTCTTCTTGACATCTTTGATTGCTTGCTTTTCAATAGGTCCCCAGCGCCACGGAGTCTCCTTCTTGATGAGATCCGTTAGTGGTGCGCTGGCTTCCGTGAAATTTCGGAGCTGCCGCCTGTAAAAATTACAGGATCCGATGAATTGTCGGATCATCTGAACTCCTTCAGCTTTAGACATAGAATCTGTTAGGTTGAAGTCCATCAGGGGCTTCATCTTGTGATCCTGCGGTTCCACCATCCATCTCCGATGTGGAATCCGAGGTAGTCTGTTTCCGTCCTGAGAAATTCGCATTTCTCCAGCTTCATGCGGAGGTGATTTTCTTGACAGACGCTGTAGAGTTCTCGGAGTAATAGGAGATGGTCATCGATGGTGTTCCTCCTTAGGATGACATCGTCGATGTGAGCCTCCAGGACAGCACCACGCTGTAGGAGCTCTTGGACGGCCGGTCGTCGTCTACACAGGGCGATGATTTGATTCATCAGCTCTTGGAACAACGCCGGGGCGTTAGCAATACCAAATGGCATTACCCGCCATTTGTAGACCCGTCCATCCGGAGCAATGAATGCTGTTAGGTCTTGGGCACGCTCTGTTAGGTCAATTTGCCAGAAACCGGACCGCTTGTCCATTTTAGTTTTGTATCTGCATCCAGCAGCTGTTTCCGGGGTGTTCTCCATCAGGGGCAACGAACCGCTGTGCATTTGTTTTTCTGGTTGACCTTTTTGTAGTCGACCACCAACCTTTTTGCAGTGCTCCCTGGTTTAGCTACCAGGAAGCATGGACTGCAATGCTTAGGATAGTCCGTCTTTTTGTACTCGTAAACCAAACCGGCCTCCACGCATTCTTCGATTTGGCGAGTAATCTCAGCCATGTCATCTTTTGATGCTGGGTACGGTCGACATCGAACTCGATCTTTGAGAAATTCTTCTCTTAGTTCTAGGTCCATGGTCACGAGTTTCTTCACCGATCCGGGTGGAGGTAACGGACCAAAAATGTCAGAGAAATGCAGGATGATTTTCTTGATCCTCTCATCAACATCCATTTTGTCGAGCGAAATCTTGAGGTCTTCAGATGCGTGTAGATTGGACGCACCTAATTCTTGTTTCTTAGATTTTTCATCTTGCTCCGTCATTTTCTTGAGGGCTAGGACTTGTTCGGGGTCCAAAATCATCTGATGCTCTTGGTGATCAATTTTCTTCTTTTCTTTGACTTTCTTTCTTAGTCTCTTGATGTCTTTACGGCGTAATCGGTCTTTTCTTTCTTCTTTCTTTTCTTCTTCTCCTTCAATTTCTTGTTCCAATGCTTCGTGTAGTTCGTGAAGCATGACCAATTCTTCGCCGACATCAAAATACGTCCCATCTTCTCCGTCGTACTCGTCTAGGTAGACCATGCTTTTCCATTCTTATTTTAGCTCCAGTTTTTGGAGTGGTCAATTTGATTTAGTAGAAGGAGACGAGTTTCTTCCAAATCTTCCTTTGAAGAAGGGAACGAATTTTTACTCGGGCGTGCGTGTAGGAGACGGAGTTCACGTTCGTCTCCTTCGCTCGTCATCGATTCTAGTGGGACGGAAACGTGTGAAAGAAGTTTTTCGGGGTTAGGAGTTTCGGAAGGGGTCGAAGCAGCCTCTAGAGGTTCTACTTCTTCCAAGAACAGGTTGGCGACCAAGTCGTCGTAGTCCCTAGTGGTGTAGGAGTCGTTCGAAAAGGGTATAGTCGACTCGGAAGGAGCTTCTGATATACTTCCGCCTTCGTCGGAGATTTCTTCGCTCTCTTCTTGAGTTTCTCTTGCCTCTTTTGGACTTTCTTGAACCACTTCTTCGACTTGAAACTTAGGCGTCTCGAACTTGTACTCTTCCTTGCTCTCGTCCACGTCTGGAAACCTTTTCATCATCTCTTCTTTTCCGTACCCACGGTGGTGCTTTAGCACAAACTTCTTTATCTCCTCAGACACGTTTTCCATGGGGTTAGAGGACTCGTTCTTCCCCGAGACTAGGTACATAGCGGTTCGCCAACAGGGCTTTGGCAAAACCTCTTCTTTTGGGTTAGTCGGTAAAGAGGAACGTCAGGTAAGAGCAACTTTGTCACCGTCAACTTTTCGAGTATAGGCCCCCATAGCTTTTCTTTTTCTTCCCACTTCTTCCCTTCGGGAATAACCAACGCGACCGTAGCTTGGTCCACATAAACTTTTACCAACGTGTGGAGTATTTTTGAAAAAGGGGGGTTGGCGTAGAGCATCTTCCAAGCTCCCAACTTTCCCCAGTCATACCACCACGTGTTGTTGGTTTTGGGAGTACAAAAGTACTCCGCGTCGGCGTTCTCTTTGGACGCAAAGAGTTCGACAAAGTCGCCGTTACACGTGTTCGGGTTAAGGCCAAGCTCTCGAAACGCGTCACGTTTGGCGGCGGAGTCGAGAGTGTAGTTCTCCGTTCGGTGTAGGCTCAAGGTAGCGAGGATACTCTCTTGCTTCACCTCGCTATCGAGTGCCAACGGAAAACTCTTGAGAGTCTTGAGCGTAGGTCGTGGACACCTTGTCTCCTTGAGGGGTATTGCTTCCCATTCTTGCTCTTCGTTCACCACCAACAAGTGAGTGGGCTCTTGAAGGGATAAATATTTTATCCACTCGTTTTGCGCAAAGAAGTCCGTCCCCAATACGGCTTCAAAGGCGTCGGTGTCGAACGCTTGAAACTTTTGAAGTAGCTTTCGGTCCCCCACTTGTACTTCTCCTTCTATCTCGCCTTCGGTGAGAGTGACTCCCCCTTCTCCCGTTTTTACCCCACAAATATTTTTGGGAACTAGGTCCTCGTAGTTTACGAACCTAGAGGAGACTAGGGAGATTGTAGCGCCGGTATCAAGGTATGCGTCCACCGATACACCATTGATAGCGACGCTCAATAGGTAGCAATACCTCGGTGCGTCATCTCGGTGTCCACCTAGGCTTCCCCCGGCGTTTGACCTGCGAGAAAGTCCTTGAGGTTCTTAGCTTGCCTTTCCAGCTTGAGAACTCTTTTTCGCTTCTTTTCTCGCTCTCCTTCCGTCAACTCTTCCAAGCGTTTCTTCTCTTGAGGCTTTCCTTTGTCGTCATCTTTTCCCTTGCCTCCTTTTCCTTCGTTCGCCTTTCCTCCGTTCGCTTTTCCTCCACTTCCTTTTTCTCCTCCTTTCGCTTGGTCCTTTCCCCCTTTGCCTTGACCTTTCTTCGTTTCCTTTTGCTCTTCTTTCCTCGCGTCAAGGCTGTCTTGCCACGCCTTGTCTCTTACGTTGTGTTTTGTCCCACAATTGGGGCAAAACACGGTGGCGAAGAACTTGGGCGCGGTGGAGTTGTCCTCCTCGACTTCCCTTCGCCAATACCACTGCCCTTGGCCTTGTCCTTTGCCTCGTCCACCTTTTCCACGGCCACGACCGCCACCACCACGGTTGCCGTTTGCTTGTCTTCGTGCTTGTTGGAAAGACACGAAGCACTCCTCACATAGGGAGTGGGCAAGGGCTTCTTCTTGGTTCATAGGGGCGTTGGAGTCGGCGTTGGTGTTGCCGTCTAGCCACTTGAGTTGAGCCATCGAGTGCAAGTTCTTCAAAGTAGCCTGGGACTTTCTCTGGAGGGCCAACTCGTAGAGGAGGTCAACGAGAGAGTTGAAAGTGTGTATTCTAGACAACCTCTCGGGAGTAGCACGTATTTCGTGCATGGTTTTGGGCGAAACACGAGGTAGGAGATGTAGGACGGCTTTGGAGTCGTCGTAGTGGGACGTAGCCAATTGGTCCGTAAGCGTAGTAAACCTTTGGACGCATTGGGCTATGTCCGCGGTTGTAGGGTATTCCTTCAACCGAGGGATACACTCTATCTCTTGAATAAGCTCTAGGTCGGTAACGTAAGTAGGGTAGAGCTTTTCGAGCGTAATAAGGAACCTTACCCAAGAGTCACTTTTCTTGAGTGCCCCCGAAACCACTTCTTTTGCGTCCTTGTTATCACAACCGTTGATAACAAGGTCCGCTTTGGCTCTTTCGTTGAGGTCTTCTTGTCCCGTCGACCTCAAGAACCTCAAAAAATCTTCGGCGTAAACGTCGAGGTCTCTACCCGAAAACTTGGGTAGTTTGGTTTCGGTTTGGGGTTTGAAAAAAGCTTTGGTTCCTCTACCGGTATGTGGCACCGGTTGTGTGGGGTCGGGGAGTAGCGCCATAGGCTCTAGTGGACCGAGTCCTAGGGCGAGGGCTTGGTCGAGGGTGTATACTTCGTAGGTAGTGGTAAAGCACGCCACGGGTTTGGGTGCTTTGGTACGGGGTACAAAGGGCAACTTGAATCCAGGAGTCACACCGGCAAGCCCGGTGCACACTCGGGTTAGAGGCGAGGGGTGGTAAGGTACACAAGGGTTAGTGGTTAAGTTAGCACTAGTCCTATTTTCTAAGTTTTCAAGACGACCCTTGAGTTGTTGCAAGGTCGACAAAAGGATGGTGCTCTCTTCCGAAGAAGGAGAGGTTTCGAAAACATGAGTCCTTTTGGGAGCTTGAGGCTCAGAGAAAAACTTAGGCTCAGGAACTCCGGTAGGCACTCCATGAACAATAGGTTCTCCACGGATAGGGGGTTGAGGCATAGTGGCGTAAGTCACATTAGAACGCCATGGCACAGATTGCAAAGGATTAGTCGAAGACGACGTGGTCCCCGACTCATGAGTCTGTGGGGCATTAGTGAATGAACCTTCATGGTGTTCGACTTGTTGAACCATTTGTTGCAACCGACCACTCTGGTTGAGCAACGATAGGACCTCCAAAGCATTCGCTAGCTCAGCTGTCGTCATGTTATTCGCTGAAGGCACTGGGCGTGGAGCTACAGCTTCAGCATACTCAGGACATGTAGGCGCAGGAAAACGATAGGCTTCGAATCGAGATCCGTCTAGAGGTACTTCTGGGGTTCCAAACCCGGCCATGGTAGGCGCGACTAGTTCCTCATCGGAGACCGGTATCATGACTTGCACGTCGTTTTCAGAAGCGCCCGTAGCTTCTAGGCTGCTTGGAGTTCTCACAGGGTCCATCTCAATTTTTCAGACTCGATTTTCTGAGTTCAGGAATTCTTCTCCTTCCCTTACTAAATTTCCAGGCTGGAATTGAATCGAAATTAAATCCAAGGGATACTGGATTTAGGCAGAGCAGGTTTTCTCTGCTACCAGTTTGATTTGGCACCCTCCTCAACAACAGCAAAGTAATGGGCTCATAGTATTGTAGTCTTCCAGCTTAGTCCATAGCAAAAAAGGGACTATGAAACACAATCATTATTTACACTCATGTTCACTCCTTACCTCTCTTTCACTCTCACCATACAAATATGCCTCTTGTAGTAAAATACACCTAGTTAGGACATACCTAGGAAGCACCACGTGCTCCCTGGTGTCGCCGCCAGGCGCCTCTCCTCTATCTATCTCTCTTCTCTCCTCTTGTGTTTGGGGCTTGGCTTAGGCCTAGGTATACTCTTGGGATCCCCCAATACATGAAACATGCTTGGGACCCACCAAATAGGCATTAAAATACTGGTAGAAGTAGAGACAACCATGGAAAAGGGTTGTAGAGTATATAGAGGTCCCTTAGGGGCCTTAGACTCCTTCGAAGGTAGTATGTGTGGTATCACTCACAAAATGAGTCGACCATGCATGACATGCATGACAATCCATGATGTCAAAAATGTGATCATCCAAATTCAAAGAGTTATGAAAAATGAATAGTATAACCTTCTTAGGAACCCATAAGAGTGGGGTTGTGGTTGTGTTAGTTCTGAGCGAAAGTGAAGTTTTGGGTTGGAATGTGAAAAACACATGCTAGGGCGCCAGCATGTCATGACACATGATGCATGACACATGACACATGATGCATGATGAATGATGATGATGATGAATGATGATGATTGATCTGAATCTGCTCTGAGTTCAAATAAAGTACACTCTGAGTTCAAAATATATACTCCATGGGGCTCAATCTCATTCGCGGCTGCGGCAAGGATTTCGCAGATGCGTGTGCGCACTTGGTGTACCTCTTTGTCCGTGGTGGAGCCAGGGTACTTCAGCGGTGGGCTGAGATCAACGCGCGGGAGGACTCTGTGGACGGCGTGGTAGCCGCAGGTGAGGAGTTGTTGTCGCCTGGGCGGGGGGCGTTCCGTGTGTCGGGGCCTGCTTTGATTTGTGTTCCGTTGGTGGGGATTGCCCAGATCTAGAGCGCGGCTCCCGTGGTTGGCCAGCGCCGTTTGATGCACTGGGTCAGGCAGAGCATGGCCAGCCCTAGGTAGTAGCTCGTTGAACCTGAGGCGACTTAGGCCAGGGCGCGGGCCGGGGTTGCGTCCCCCGGGTGGAGGACGCCCCTGAGGACTTTGTGCGGGGTGGTGGGGTCCCCCACTGCGCCGGGGGGTGTGGTCCCTGGGGCGAGCATGGTATCGGTCCCCGTGAGGACCCATGGGCCATTTGGTTGTAGGCTGGGGGATGCCGCGGCGTGCACTACGTAATGGTGCCTGCGCTCGAGGACTGTACACCTGACCTCCGGCGGGGGTCGCTCGCGGTTTGTAGGTGGGGGGGGGGGGGTCGTCATCGGGGCTGCGGAGACTGGTTGTGCTGAGGGCGGCATCGCCGTGGGGTGCGGTGGCCCTCTTCAATTCTTCCGGGTGGGTCGGGTCGGCCAGATGGTCCTTCTCCGCTAGGCTCTGTTGAAGGCATGTGTCCCCTTTTTTGGTGTAGGTGTCGGTGTCATGTGTCAGGGCCTGGTTCCATTCTACGGAGGGGATCCAGACGCGCTGGTCTCGCGTCTGTTGGCGAGCCCTGCAGAGGAGGAGGTCCACGATGGTCTCGGGGAGGCTCTTCCCCTGGGGTGGTGAGGTCTCAGATGGCCTTTACAGTGAGGGCGCTCCAGCTCTCCTGCAGGCGGTACCAGCCCAGTGGGGTTTCCATGGCCCTGCCTTGAAGGGCTGCGTGGAGGAGCTTGCGGTCGCTGATGGTGGTCGGCGTGAGGGGAGACCCTGCCTTGGTCAGAAGGCGGTCTGGCGGGGCGGGCTGTCGAGGTCCGACACGTCTACGTCGATGTGTGTGCGTTCCTAGGGGCGTGTCGCTGGTCTCGGCGGTGCCAGATGGTCTCGTGGGCGTGAGGTGGGTCGTTCTGGGGTGTCAGAGGTGCTTGTGGTACGGGGGCCCTGTGGTGACCGGTCTTCCGGGGCGCTCTGGTGGTGTCTCGGAGGCCTGTGGATAGAGATGGGGGGCGGTTGTTGGCTGTTGAGTAGGTTAGTGCACATCTGGGTCATGTACAACATGGTAATGGATTGTAACAGGGCCAGAGCCCTAGCCCCTTGGGTTCTCCTGGTCTTGGTGTTTGGCGACCATTTCCGTTGATCTCCGCCTGCTGTTTCGGAAAAACCTTGCTGATTTTATCCAAAAACCTGCAAGCAACACCTGAACCCCGTCAGTGGCATGCACGCTCAACACGTTTCATGTCGTCTTTTGCATCCTTCTGTCGGAGGTTCATTCATACCCATTGTACGAAAGATTCATAGACCCTTGCCGGGCCTCACCACTGGCGCATACCTGCAGACACGTAACATACAAAGAACAGGGCATGCACCTGGCCCTTTCGTGAACGATCTACTCTACAACATTCGAGAATCGTCTTTATAAATGCGGGCATTCGCAATAATTATAACTACAGCGTTCAAAAGGCTTTTTATACTATAAATCCGTGATTTTCCTAAACTCTGTAGTCAATGCTGACGGTCACATCGCTGATCTGGCGACCGTGTCTGGCGCTTTGTAGCGCGCTCTGTCTCCAAGCGCTCCAGCGCGCTCTGTCGCAAACAATAATAAAATACAAAATATGCAAAAGCATATATAAAAAGTAGACAGAAAAAATAGAAATATTAAACACGGCGCTGACCATTACGAGGTCTGTGCCGAAGACGGTCGTGGGGCAGCCGGACCGGCTTCACCCCCCTTCTGAGAAGTGAACCCACGGTTTTGGAACCGGCCGTTCACGCACATCCACTCCATGTCTTCTCGTCCTCACCGTACCTTCGAATGCAACTGCCACTTACGACTCTCGCGGCATGCAACTCTAGTACGGATGGTCACGGATGGTGTTGGCCGCTCATACGTCGCGTCTACGTCGCTTCGGCAGCCGGCACGCGTGGACGCCCCTTCCTCACGTTCGGAGTACTCGCTCCCCAGGTTTGACGAAATCCCTGTGGCGTGGGACGTTGTGCTTGGTCTGTGTGGCTTCCGAAGACTTTGCTTGCGACGGCTGTCTTCTACCAACGCTTCCTCAACGGACACTTCGTTGGCTAGGAGCTGGGCAGGCACATGTGGTACAGATCCGGACCACATATTTTGCAGTGACCCGCTGCATCACGAGTATGCCGCTGGTCCTCTGGGATCTCAGGCATTTGAACAATAGGTGCCCACAGCGGCACCGTCATGGATAGTCGCTGCATGGCGTCTGCTGCATCCTCAACGGACTCTGAGCTCGTTGATCCTGCTTCACTCGCCGCGCGAATCTCCATGGACTCCCTTGGACTGGTTTCGAAGAGCTCCTGCAGCGTTGCTCCATCCAAATCCGTCCACCAGGGATCTCCTTCGGCTGCGCCGTCACCGGACTGGTGTTCGTACTCCACATGGCTTCGATTGCTGTCGCTCCGCGCCTCCTCAGTGGTTGCAGCGCTGCGTGATTCCCACTCGGAACGCGATGATGGACTCGTTGCACGCGAATCTGAGCTGGGCAGTGGAGAATGAAAGTCACCGTCGTCGTCTGACATGCGGTGTGGCCTGGGCAAGGTGGGTGCAGGACTTGCCTCCATGACGAGATCAGTCGGTCGGTCGGTCGGTCTCTTGGTCGATCGGTCGGTCGGTCGGTCCGTCAGCACATCGGTCCATCGGTCCGTGGGCGTCAGTCCGTCGGGCTCCGTCTGTCTCTCCGTCCGTCCGTCCGTCCGTCCGTCCGTCTGTCTGTCCGTCCGTCCGTCCGCCCGTGATCCATCTGCCAGTCGGGCCGTCCTGCAAAACCATTTATGAATCTCTCTGTAACAGGGCCAGAGCCCTAGCCCCTTGGGTTCTCCTGGTCTTGGTGTTTGGCGACCATTTCCGTTGATCTCCGCCTGCTGTTTCGGAAAAACCTTGCTGATTTTATCCAAAAACCTGCAAGCAACACCTGAACCCCGTCAGTGGCATGCACGCTCAACACGTTTCATGTCGTCTTTTGCATCCTTCTGTCGGAGGTTCATCCATACCCATTGTACGAAAGATTCATAGACCCTTGCCGGGCCTCACCACTGGCGCATACCTGCAGACACGTAACGTACAAAGAACAGGGCATGCACCTGGCCCTTTCGTGAACGATCTACTCTAGAACATTCGAGAATCGTCTTTATAAATGCGGGCATTCGCAATAATTATAACTACAGCGTTCAAAAGGCTTTTTATACTATAAATCCGTGATTTTCCTAAACTTTGTAGTCAATGCTGACGGTCACATCGCTGATCTGGCGACCGCGTCTCGCGCTTTGTAGTGCGCTCTGTCTCCAAGCGCTCCAGCGCGCTCTGTCGCAAACAATAATAAAATACAAAATATGCAAAAGCATATATAAAAAGTAGACAGAAAAAATAGAAATATTAAACACGGCGCTGACCATTACGAGGTCTGTGCCGAAGACGGTCGTGGGGCAGCCGGACCGGCTTCAGGATGAGACGCATCATGTGTCCCCTGGCGGTGGGGCCTTTGAGGTGCTCTGTGTATCTCCACAGGAAGCGCTTGCGATGCGCCATTTGGGCCGCTGCCCTGCGGACCGCTTCCAGTTGGAGGTGTGCCGCTGCCTTCATCTGATTTTCTGCGTGTTGGGTTAGGTGTCGTTGCAGGGCTTGTGTTACCGCCCCTCTCATGGTGTCCTCCCTAATCAGGGGTTCCCTGAACAGGTGGCTGGCGGCCTGGTGTGTGTCGCTGGGCATCGGCCAGCCCTCAGGTTGCTGTAGCGTATCCGCTGGGACCAGCCCACTAGTGTGTCTCTGCCCGCATGCAGGCAGCATGTCTTGATGTGCTCCCAGTCCTCCGGGTTGGTGGGGCTGCATGGGAAGCGGGTGTGCTCCTCCAGGATGTGGATGTGCCTGCGGGAGAGCCACCGGGTGACTCTAGTGAGGAGTGGTAGTTGCTGTCTGAGGAGCTGGATGCGTCGCTTCTGTAGGTGGGCTAGGACGCATGCTGGGCGGAGTGCTGAGTGGTAGAGGGGGACGTTCAGTGTGTCCTGGAGGTCCTGGATGTGTGCTCCGCTGTCCACGTTGCTGAGTACACGGGTGAGGTGCCAGATGGGGTTGAAGTAGTAGTAGGCCCTGTTGTGTGAGGTATAGGAAGCGTCCCCTGGTACCCAGTCCGGGGGGTGATGGGGTTCTGCCTTGGGAGGTATGTGCTGGAGGTGTGTATGGTTGCGGTTCACTTCTGGTATCTGGAGCGCCAGTAGGTGTGTGGTGCGCTGGTGCACTGCCTGGATGTCGACTTTACCGTTCCCGTATCGGTGCCTGTGGGACTCCTGCTTCACGATGTGGAGTTGGACGTAGGGGGGGGAGGCTGCAGAGTGCCTTCCAGAGTATCAGTGCTTTGGTGCCAAGGCTCCTCGCGGTGGCCCTGTGGAGCGGATGTCGTGTCATGCGGAGGGGTAGGTGTGTGTGGACAGTGGCATCCACGCCGAAACAGACTCGGACCACGTGTGGGAGGTTAGCGGGTAGCGTAGCCGCAAGTCTGGTGACGGCATCTGCCATGGCCCCAAACTCCCCGTGTGAGCAGGCCCCGTAGGTTGTGTGGCCTGTGTGGTGGTCCGTGTGGTACTGTCCCTCGGTGTGGGCTAGTTTTAGGGTGGCTCTCCCTGTGATGGCTGTGAGGGCGGACTCGCCTGAGGCGTCGTTGAAGAAGATGAGGTCCGCTGGTGATGGCTGGCGGAGGCGGCACGGGTTCATGGGCAGGTAGGCGTATATGAGGTTTGAGGTTTGGGGTTTGAGGTTTCGGGTACCAGACGCCTTTCAGCCCCGGGGGGCCACCTGGTTCGGCCAGGTGATATCCTCCCCACCGGGCCCTAGTGGGGGGCCCTTCATGACACACCTCCTGCCTGGTGGTGGAGTCCCCCGGGTTCACGGGACTCGATGCCCTGTCCCTCCCCGGCTTCCCCGTCTCGCCACTCCCCGGTCAGTGCATCACTTAGCAGCCGCAGCTGCAGGCGCTTACCCACCGCGTCGCCCCCCCAATGCGTTGTCGCCCGGGGTGCCGGCGCCGCCAGGCCCGTGCTACTGGCTTGTCGCCAGGTGGACCCCCTTGGGCTGGCGCGGTAGGTGTATATGGCGGGGCCTGTGGTGAGGTGGGCCACCAGGGTCGTGGGCTGCAAGATGGGGGTGGCAAATACCCCTACCCCTTGGGAGATGATGCGTATCGCGTGGGGGGACACAGCTATGAGTCCTTCTTCTTGCTGCCCTTGTGTGATGTAGGAGTAGATGTAGTGGAGGATGTAGGCCGTGTCCGGGTTCAGGTGTCGGCATGTGATGGTTTGCGTTAGGTGTTCTGGCGTGTGGCAGGAGTGGTAGAGTGGATAGTAGGGGTGTTCGTGTTTGCGCGTTCTGCCTCGCTCGTACATGCTGTAGCGCATTGCAATCCCGGTGGGGTCGGGGCGGGGCCGGGTCGTTCCTGTGGTGAACAGCCACTGGGGTTTGTGGTCTGGGTCCCATGCAACCGTGGGCTTGGTGTCCGTGCGGTGGAACCACGGGGCCACGCATGGGTAGGCCTGCGGTGGCAAGTGGGTTGTGGGGTGGCTGTGGTGGCGTGCTGTGGGGTGCAATACGGGCCACGGTGTTGTGGGTGTGTTGTGGTCACAGGCCCAACATGTGCGAGGCACCTGTCCGGAGTCTTGGGGGACAGGGAGGTCTTGGAGTGTCATGTGGTGTTTTGGTATGCGCCAGTCTGCCCCGTGGTGGATGATGGTGTTCTGCGTGGGTTTGGCTTCAATTCGGGGCCAGTAGTAGGGTTAGTGGCGGGACCTTGCCCGTCAACGGGGGGACGGGTTTTGGCTTGGAGCCTTTGGGCCTGAGGGGTATCGGCGGCGGGATGTGACGTATGTGTTGTGCTCTGAACTCCCCGTAGGCCGTCTCCCTGTTTTTTTTGTCTGGCAAGTGGTTCCCAATGGCTCGTATTTTGGGATTAACGAGCCTGTGAGGGCCGCCTCTTTGGCCCCCCATGGGCATCCTTACGACGTCCCTGAGGTATCTCCCTTCCTTCGGTGAGATACCGAGCTTTCCCTTGTTTGCAGCTGTTGCAGAATGACGATTCCCGACGTCGTCGTTAATTGCCATGAGGGGCATCAGGCAATCAGGAATTCCAACATTTTTATGTTGGTAATTGAATTTCATCAAAATTCGATCAGGCGCTAATAGGTGACCACAGGCGCCCGTCATCGCAGTTGCTAATGACGGCGTCGCCTGTTGCGCGGCTCTGATAAGCCAATTTTGAAAATTTTTTTTTGAGAACTTAACGGCGCAACACACTTCGACTGTTCCGCAATTTCTTTCTCTACATTTTGACATGAGTCGCCGATTTTTCCCGTGAAGAAAAATCTCAAAACGCGCTTTAATCCCCCAAGGCCAATAACAAAGGATACGCGTGTGAAAGCCCCCTAGGGCGACCTAATGTGCCTGATAGGAACTATTGATGAGGGTTTGCCTCTGATACCCTCATATTGAGGCCATTGGGTTGCAACTCAATATCCCCAAAGGGTTATACATTTTTGGGATTTTCCAAAACTTGGGCATTCTCATGTACTTGGCGCCCAAGTACATGTAGAAGAATGTTCGCTTGGTATAATCTCCCTCTTTGCATGCCTTAATACCCGGGTCATATCCCTTGCCTTCCCCGGACGGAGTGTGCATATATGTCCATTATAACCCACTCAGCCACATTTTGTTTTTGCATGCCAAAAATCCACTTTCCTGAATGAGGTTGATTTCCTACCCAAGCACTTGCATGTGTGTTAAAGGACCACAGTTACATAAGAATATAGGCATACTTTGGTCCTAGGCCACTAGGTATGGTTTGTAAGGCTTTGGTAGGGTTGTTAAACAAATATGGGTCATTTCCTGTGCCCATTTGGCGTGTGTACCATTCCAAGACAAGCCCACCAATGGACCCCACATTAAGCGGAGCCCTTCTTCCTAACAGAAACCAACCCTCCAAAGTCTAACCTTCACCCAAGGACCCATCGAGAGCAGACCCGACGTGATGCGCTACAAGCAAGGTGTGTTATTTGCATTTTTTCCATTTTTCCACGTGTCCACTTGGGGAGCGCCGCAAGTAACCTTCCATGGCACCCCAAGCGGGTCCAAAGCGTGGCACCAACGGTCCATGGTACCGAGACATAGTGATGAAGGGAATTGCAGGCTACTCAATTCAAGCCGGAGATATTGTAATATGATTGTGGGAATTTCAAGTGCTTTCTGCGTGTTTTTTCATCAATTTTACCACTTTCGGGCTGTCATGATGTCAAGTGGCGACCTTATATCTCAGAGTTGTGCTCAATTGACATCATGACTCAAGTATGTTATGGAACCACATACTTCGCTGCCCAATATATCTTGGTCCCATACAATAAATCCATTTGGGCGTGGCACACCAAGGCCACCATGTGGGCAATTGGGGTCAATCGCAATTCATGGGCGCACTTGGTGACCCATCCATTCCCAAATCCAGGGGGGTTTGGTCGACCCCCAAAAGGTATGTTTGACACATAGGACTTGGTTCCAACTCTAGGGCATATCCCGGTCCACGTCGGACATGTGCTCTATTTGCCCGCACCATGAGTGTGCGCATTTTTGGCGATTTTCTGCCATTTCCTATATTTTTGGCCCGACGCTCACTATGTTCAGCCCCCCCGTGCACGCCAGACGCATGGACCAACGGACCATGTATGGTATGTAGCTTATGCACATTGGTCACCATGAGTCACACACCACATGGGCGAACCAGAGCGCCCACTCACAAGGAGCTATGCCAAGGTGAGTGTGGACAATTTTGCCATTTACGCACTTGTGGGTACAGTTCTGGCTATCAGCATGCCATGGCCCATGGAGATCTCCTCCGGACCAAAGTATGTGTGAGCCCACATTGCAATCCCAACCGGTCCCAGACCAAACGTTGAGTCCCGTCTCCAAGCCATCATGGAGGAATACCCTTGGGGATAGTTTCAATTTTGGCTCATTTTTGGGTGTGCCAAAACACCCCTTTTCGGGACCCCAATGTCAGCCCCCCATGTGGTCCATTGGGGGCCCCATATCTTTATGCCCATGAGGAGCCCAGACCTAATTTGAAGTCTTGCGTTTAGATATGCGTCCTAGGTTCTGCCTCCTATCCCATGAGCCATGGATGCTGCCTTCCCTGCCCGGGGTACCCATTGGAATCACCGGAGTTGTGCGATTTTTTGTGCAATTTGGGAGGTCTTTAGTGCACGCTTATGGACACCCCCATGGATGCACTATTGTTGGATGTTTCAGTTCTATGTCCTGAGTGCCCATTGCTCCCTTGCTTTCGATGTGGGACCCTGTGTGCAGTCGTTTAGGACATGTTATTGTGAATAGAATTTGCTGAATTTGTGTGTTTTGAGGGCACTACCCGACTCTATGTCCCCATACCCAATGGAGAGCGGAAACTGCCGATTTGCATGTAGGTCAGGTATGAGGTCTCGTGTTCATATTTTTCCGTTGGGGGTCGAGTAGGGGCGTGGCCATGGTTTTATGTACCCCCGGGCCATAGCACGGGATTTCACCTCCTCCGGGATACACATCCACGGGCCCGGGGTCAGTGGTGGCCCTGAGGGCGTAGGCGCCTCTGAAAACGCAAAGCCTCCCAAGGGACCCATAATGGGTTTGATCTTGGGCAGTTTTTTGCCCCGGGGGAAATGTTCAATTGCCCCGGGCTCAAACTTACCCTCGTCATCAAAAAACCTGAGATCCATTCCCCGACAATGCCTAAAATCGGCATTGGGGTCTCGGTTTCCCCTCGGTGGCATGCCATCATGGGTTGGTACCTGATGGTCTGAGACTCCATCGTATCGAGGCCTCTCATAATGGAGACCATCAGGCCTGTCACGTTGTGGATACAAGAACGGGTTGCTTGGCCCTGCCTCGGACACCCGTGAGGGCTCGGGGCCATATCCCCCAAAAGGTCCTCGTGGGGCCCGTTCGGCTCTGTCAGGGTAATAACGTCGGTCCATCGGGCTAACTCCCCTGGGCCTGAGGTGTTCCTGCCGCAGTTGGGCCATCAGGGCATCCATATTGTGCCCGAGCGTCCTCATTTGCCCCTCGAAATACGTCTTGACCTGCACCAGCTCGCCCTCCAGATGAGCTACGGCATTTTGGTCAAGGCCTTCGGGCGGCCCTGGGGGTTGGGATGTCTTCGGGCCTTCAGTGTTCTTCGTCAGGTTCTCCAATGCTTGTACCCGCACTTCTAACTAGCCAGCCTGGTCTCAGATCTTCAGTGCTCTGGAGTTTTCTTCAGTTTTCAGGATACTCATTCCGAATTGGGCAACCTGGTCCTGAGTTTCTCTGAGGACTTCCTCATGACGTCGCTGCGTGTTGGTGGTGGCCCCCTTGTACTGAGCATGTTCCTGTTAAAGTCTGGCCAGGGACCCCAGCAACACGTTGACCTGGCTGGGATCAGCGTTCCCCGCTGTTTCGTTGGTGATCTCCTCCATGGTGGTCCGCTATCCGGCGAAGGTCTCCGTCAGGTCCCATAGTTGCGCCATTGCCAGGGAGGCGTCCATCTGGAAGTCCACAACCCGTACTCGGCGCACTCGGCTGCCATCAATCGCCATCCACTCGACGGCATTCATCATTCGGCTTCGGTTGGCGTCCGCCTGGGCCCAGGTTGACCTGCCGAAGCCTTCTTCCATCAGCCGCTCGTTCGCCGGGTACAGTTGTATAGTCAGGGGCCTATATGTACACCCTACCAACGCACCGGCCGCCTGCGGGTTGCTGTAGGTCGGCCTCAGCATCGGGCTGGGCATATGCTTGTTGGAAGATGAGTCCAACGGATGCCCACCCATGGGATGGACGCGTGTCCTGAGTGGTGCCGGTATCATCTCGCCAATGACGTTCAGGTCCTCAAGTGTGGGCAGGTTGGAGTAGTCCATGACGATAGATGCTGTAGTTGTACTTCTTGTTGTGCTTCTGCTCTGCAGGTCAGTCTTGCGCTCCTCTTGTACTCTTGGTGCTAGAGGAGCAAAAAACTGCCTCTGCTACCAACTTTTACCCCTCTACTCCTTTCTTCGTAGGGCAAAGATGACCTTGTCCTAGTCAGCCTTGGATCAACACCACAACACTGCAATGCAGCAAGAGAAAGAAGACCACAGTTGAATCTCAATCCAAGTATCAACAATAATATAAATAAGAAATAGACATCCCCTGAAAGGAAGGCAAGAACAATGCCCATGCCCGTGCCCTGAAGGATGTACAAGTCCGGGATGTCGTTCCCACTTGGGACGGCGACGGGCTGAAGGCACAGGACTGGGTTCTGTCCTATGCCAGGTGGGAGCGAGACGTCAGGGTTGCGCTCGGCGAAGAAAGACGTTGCCGACCCAATCAACAAGAGGGTGATCCGTAGGAACCTGAGTTATGCCCGAGTGAAAGAGGGTGTTTTGCGGGAAGTCAACTGCCGGGTGAACAGAAATGTCCCCGACCATGTTTTCCATGGGCTAGCGGTTCCTAAGAACTGTACGGTAGGTGAGCTCTCCAACTTCATGGAGGGTTTCATTTACTGGGGCAGTCAAGTACGAGAGGGGGTTACATTTGGTCATGCCCGACAAAGGTTCTTGGACACCTTCGTCGACCATGACGGCCTCATTTATAAAATTTATAATGAGGAGAAAAATTCGGGAGGACTTGAATTCACCTACCTCACCTTGTACCCTTTCTGCCAAGTGGAACGCAGGCAGAAAGACGCTGTCAAGCATCATCGGGATCACCAGAAATGGCGATTGTCGCCCTCGGATAAGCGCTTCAATGTGGCGTCTTTGAATTTCATGGGTGCCGAGCCTGTGGAGGAACAGGTGAATGCGATTGAGGAGTCCAAAGCTCCGCCTAACGCGAATGATGCCCAGGTTTTTGAACCACCTGACGGGTGGGATGAATCGTATGTGAATGCCATAGAACAACCGCTCCCCAAGAAAGGGCCTCTTTTTGTGGTTTTTCGGGGCATACGGACAATAAGTGTTGGAAGAAACACCCACACCTCCGAAAGCCTGCTGATTTTCAAATCCGGCAAGCCCAAGTCAGGAACGGGACAGGGAAACCCAACGCCCAAGGGTACAGGTTTGCCCAAGCAATGCTCCCATTGCAAAAGGACAGGCCACCTGGTGGATCAGTGCTGGAAGAAGCACCCCGACCTCAAGGCTAAATTTGAAGCAAAGGGAGCGGCGAAAGGGACCAAGTCCTAGGAGCGTCAGGGGCCTGGTAAAGTGACGCCAGGGTCGCATGTTAAGAAGCCACTTTTGAAAGTGGACTTCGTGTTGGATCTGAAGCGAGCCCATCTTTGTGCCGTGCAACTCACCGATGGTGAGCCGGTTCGGCTGAGGGAACCCCGACCGGGAAATCCCAAATGGCCGCGGAAAGGAGTAATACTTTCAGGTGCATATACTATAGATAATACACCTGAAAATGTCCTCGGTGATATCGCAACCCTCATATATTCGGGATGCGAGGTATTGGCCGTTGCAGGATGGGAAATGTTTGATGCAATGCACTGTACCAAAGCTGAGTTTCCAATCCACTTCGTTGGCGCCGGCAAGAACAGATTGGCTGGCGGGAGCCAAGTAGTGAAATGCAGCGTGTCATTGCCGGTTTGACACGACGGGTGGTATGTGACAGTGAAGTGTGTGCAAGTCACTGTCCATTTGGCCTCCGTTGGACCCAGAGGTATTCTGGGATACCCTTTTCTTGCCCGTTATGGGCTTACACTGAGTCCCGCACGAAGTACCCCCGTGTTTGATGACGTCCCGCACGAGGAGCACATACAGGATGAGCCCTCAGCGGATGTTGAGGACCAGCACTCAGGTGTGGAGCCTGAAGTGCAGAACCTGATGAATCAGGATCCGTTGGCTGATTCTGATCCCATTTCTCAGGTATAGGATCAGGATCAGTTGACTGATTCCAGCCCCATTTTCAAGGTCCATGAGCTGACAAATACACCCCATTTACAGAGTCAGGACCTGGACATAAACAGTGATGATGCGGACCAGAGTTGGCCACACCCTAAGAGAGATCCCATGCCTTACGCAGTCATGGTGACCCTAGAGCCAAGTACCCGTGGAGGGGAAGAAAAGATTTGGAATTACTACATAGACATCGCCGCAGTGCTAGACTATCCACAGGAACATCATGCCAAGACGGAAGATGGCGATGAACCCTATTCGGATGGATCCAGCGACGAAGGGTCGTTGGGTTTCGACCAACCCCTGGGATTTATGGGAAACTTCGGCTTTTTGTGTGATTCTGAGGGCTGTATGGAGATGTCAGTTGATCATGTGGGTCCAAACCCACTAAGCCGCCAGCGGCATGTACCTCAAGAGCACCCCCCGGATGTACGATGGATACACGGGCTGAGTCCAAGGACCTACCCGGTGACACCCTCGTTCGGTCAACAGTTTTTGACCATGGTGAAAATATGGACGTCCAGGGCAATCAAGCCCATATTGTTTCCAGGAAACCAGCCCAACGCGCTAAGGGAAAGGTCCTGAGGATTCGTAATTGCAAGGGCGGATTCAGATACGTGAGATCCACCGGGGAATCTTGTATCTTAACCCCCGAGTGGTATAAAATAGTCTGCGATTGGGCCGGGGAAGAGTTTCGACCGGAGCTTAACCCCTTGCCCAAGTTTCAGCGAGACCATGCTTCCAAACCGAACCCGTCGTCGACCTCTAGTAGGCAAAAGCAGAAAAAACGTATGCGAATGCTGACCCGTGACCAAAATGGTCGCCGCATGGGTTATTTTGTACCCTGGAGTGACCACTGGTTGTTTCTGCATCCCAAGGAGTCCAAGATTGCCTGCATAGTCAAAAGATGACGATGGGATGGCGCTAGGGGAGTAATAATTGTCCCGGTCAGAACCAAGAAAATTCCGTTCTGGTCGTTAGGGGGAGTTACCGTCAATTGGTGCGACCTCTACCGGGATGAACCAATTTTTCAGGATGTCCACGGGGGACAACATATGCAGGAGCCTGAGACTCAGCATCGGGCCATAGTCTTCGACTGTTTTGGTGACCAACACGAAGGCGTGAATTGTACCGGCTGGAGGCACCGTACCAGGTATAATCGGGTCTCTGAGGGAGGGTTCGACGAAGTTATCGGGACCCCAATGTCCAACAAAGGGCAGAATATTCATTCTCCCCGGCAACATACTAACCTGTTTGGGAAAAGGCCCAAGGGTGCGGACGGCAAACTGTGGAGACTCAAGTGCCACAAGTTGGCATCCCTCGGACAGGGCCCTGTTGATACGGACCCGCTGGGGGAGGAGACCCTCCCCCTGGTGGGGGAAGTGTACGGGTGGTTGTGCTGCGCCAACCAGGGGACCTCCAGGAGGTCGAGGAACCTGCCTTTCGATGCCGTGCTCCTCCGGAGGGACGGAGGGAACCGAGAGGTACCCCCGGGGGGGTGGGCAGCCCGAGAGGACCACGAGAGGGTCCTCAGGTCAGTGATCAGGGCGGCGTGGCCCGACAGGGAGCCGACGTGGCCGGCCTTCCTGGAAGGGGGAGCGGTGCTCCGCATCACGGATGCGGAAGCCAACAACTGGCTCCCCCGGGCTTTGCGCAGCGCCCTCGCCCACTGGCGCTACCGCCGGCACAACCCGCCGCCGCCGCAGCCCCAGCCCCCACACAAGCGGCGGCGCAGGTGAAGGCCCAGACGGCGGGTACGGGAGAGTTGGGGGGGGGGGCTGGGCCCCCCGACCCACGCCCCCCCCACTGTATGGCACGACGTAAGAGGGCGCGCCACCTCCCGCGGGAGGGAGTGCGGAGACAACGAGCGCCCGGGGGAACCTGCTGCGCCGCAGCCCGCTAACCACTGACCGCTAACCCTCACGGCTACCCCCGGCCGGCCAGCGCCGCGCGACAACGGCCGGGGGATGAGGGGCCCCGGCGAGGGCCTGCGCGAGAATCCGGCTCTCGATAGAGGGGGGCGGGAGAAGGGCGCGACCCCCTGGCCGATGGCTGGCCCCCGGGACCAGGACTGCCATGCCGCCCCCGCCCCTCCCCCCCGGCCGACAAGAGGCATCACCAGGGGACCAAAGGGCCCCCCCCACTCCCCCCCCCCCCTCCCACACAGACCCGAGGGCGGGCGGGGGGGCGGCCCCCCCAACCCCCCCCCCCGCACCCACCTCAGCTGGGGAGCCACATGCGCGGCCCTCCGCCCCCCCAGGGCCGGGGGGGCACCCCCCCCCTCAGGAGGAACGGCAACGCGGTAAGGGCAACGGCGGCTGGACCTGCTCCCGCGAACTCACACCGGCGTGCCGGAGCAACGCGCACAACAGAACAGGAAGGAGGCCGCGCCCCACATGACCCTCCCGTAACCACAGCCCACTCCGAGGTGACAGAGGGGGGGTTTCAGGTCAGCTGGGGCCCCCGGGGGAGCGGTCCACGGGCCGCCCCTCACCCCCCCCCAACCCGGGGCGGCACTTCAGCCCCGACGGCACGCGCGCGCCGGAAGGGAGCGCGCCGGCGACACGGAGAGAGCCAGAAAGGAGTACCGCAGGCCGCCGCCCGGAACGAGAGCAGGGAGGCCGCGGCGCGACGCCCCCCCCCCCCCCCGCCCCCCCACCAGCCCGCCAGCCGCGGGGGCCCCGGCCCCCACCCCCCGAGGCAGGGGGGATGGACCCCCCCCGCCCGGGAGGGGAGCCGGAGTGTGACCCGCCCCCCCGCCCCAGCCGCCGGCTCAAATGGGGGCCGCGAAGAACAAGTGGGCCCACGCCTGAGCACCGGGACGCCGCGCAGATCGTACCCAGAGAAGCCGGGTGGGCGCGAACCGGAGTGGTATGGGGGGCCACGCCCCCCATGGACAGCACAACGCCAGTGACGCCCGCTTTGTTGCCTGCCCAGGGAAAGCGGCGCGCCACCTCCCGCGGGAGGGAGTGCGGAGACAACAAGCGCGGGGAGAAACCTGCTGCCCCGCAGCCCGCTAACCACTGACCGCTAACCCTGACGGCCACCCCCGGCCGGCCAGCGCCGCGCGACAACGGCCGGGGGATGAGGGGCCCCAGAGAGGGCCTGCGCGAGAATCCGGCTCTCGGTAGAGGGGGGCGGGGGAAGGGCGCGACCCCCGGGCCGATGGCTGGCCCCCGGGGCCAGGACTGCCAAGCCGCCCCCCCCCCCCTGGCCGACAGGATGCATCGCCAGGGGACCAAAGGCCCCCCCTCACTCCCCCCCCCCCTCCCACACAGGCCCGTGAGCGGGCGGGGGGGCGGCCCCCCCACCCCCCCCCCCCCCCCCCCGCACCCACCTCAGCTGGGGAGCCACAGGCGCGGCCCTCCGCCCCCCCAGGGCCGGGGGGGCGCCCCCACCCTCAGGAGGAACGGCGACGCGGTAAGGGCAACGGCGGCTGGACCTGCTCCCGCGAACCCACACCGGCGTGCCGGAGAAACGCGCACAACAGAACACGAAGGAGGCCGCGCCCCACATGACCCTCTCGTAACCACAGCCCACTCCGAGGTGACAGAGGGGGGGTTTTAAGGTCACCTGGGGCCCCCAGGGGAGCGGTCCACGAGGCGCCCCTCACCCCCCCCCATCCCGGGGCGGCACTTCAGCCCCGACCGCACGCGCGCGCCGGAAGGGAGCCCGCCGGCGACACGGAGAGAGCCAGAAAGGAGTACCGCAGGCCGCCGCCCGGAACGAGAGCAGGGAGGCCGCGGCGCGACACCCCCCCCCCCGCCCCCGCACCAGCCCGCCAGCCGCGGGGGCCCCGGCCCCCACCCCCCGAGGCAAGGGGGATGGCCCCCCCCCACCCGAGAGGGGAGCCGGAGTGTGACCCGCCCCCCCGCTCCAGCCGCCGGCTCACATGGGGGCCGCGAAGAACAAGCGGGCCCACGCCTGCGCACCGGGACGCCGCACAGATCGTACCCAGAGAAGCCGGGTGAGCACGAACCGGAGTGGTATGGGGGGCCACGCCCCCCATGGACAGCACAACGCCAGTGACGCCCGCTTTGTTGCCTGCCTAGGGAAGGCAGAGGGACGGAAAGAGGCAGAGCGACCCCCCGCCCTACAGGCCCCGCCCCGGCCGCACAGCCGGAGGAAACGGCGCACGCCCCCCCCCCCCCAGCCCGCCTGCCAGCATGAGAACGCCGTGGATCCGCTCTGCGGCGAGCAGCCCCCACAGGAACAGAGCAGGGCCCCCACAACCGCGCGCCCGCGCCCACAACGCGGACCCCGACAGCCCAACCAGGGGACGGGCAGTCGGGGGAGGAGGAGCGCAAGACCCCAAACGCCCCACGCAACGGTCGAAGGCACCCCCCCGGGGACGCCCTGCCGCCGCCCCCACAACCCCAAGCCAAGTAGGGGGGAACCAGGACCGGACCGCCCCCCCCCAAGCACGCCAGACAGAGCACGGGACCGGGGCAGGACACGCGGAGGGGCACGGACCACGTGGAACGGCCCTACTAGCGCCCAGTGCCGGGACCACGCGAGATGTGCGCGCCACACCACCCAGCGGGGGGGGGAGCGGACACCGCGAGAGCGCGAGCGCACACACACGAAAAGGACACGCGGGGACTACCAGAAGGGCAACCGGACCGAGCGCGCGGAACGCACAGACCGCATGGAATGGCGTACCAGCGAGCGAGGGTAAGGGACACCCGGACGGGACGGCCCGCCACACGCAGCGCGGAACACGCGGGGCGGGAAGGGGGAAGAAGGGGAGACACAACACCAGGTACCGGCCCGAACCCCCCCGAACCGGCCGCGAGCGCCGCGCACACACAGACGGGACACTGCACCCGCCAAGGCAGTAGTGGCGCACAGCGCCACGCCCCAACCCCTAGGCTAGGCAGCCTCCGCGCCAGCCCAAGGGGGTCCCACTGGCGACAAGCCAGTAGCACGGGCCCGGCGGCGCCGGCGCCCCGGGCGACCACGCATTAGGGGGGCGACGCAGTGGGTAAGCGCCCGCAGCCACGGCTGCGAATTGATGCACTGACCCGGGAGTGGCGAAACGGGGACGCCGGGGAAGGACGGGGCTCCGAGCTCTGTGAACCCGGGGGACTCCGCCACCAGGCAGGAGGTGCGTCTTGGAGGGCCCCCCACTAGGACCCGGTGGGGAGGATATCACCTGGCCCGACCAGGTGGCCCCCCGGGGCCGAAAGGCGTCTAGTACCCGCAAAATCAAACCTCAAACCTCAAACCTCAGGTATAGGATCAGGATCAGTTGACTGAATCCAGCCCCATTTTCCAGGGCCATGAGCTGACAAATACACCCCATTTACAGAGTCAGGACCTGGACATAAACAGTGATGATGCGGACCAGAGTCGGCCACACCCTAAGAGGGATCCCATGCCTTACGCAGTCATGGTGACCCTAGAGCCAAGTACCCGTGGAGGGGAAGAAAAGATTTGGAATTACTACATAGACATCGCCGCAGTGCTAGACTATCCACAGGAACATCATGCCAAGACGGAAGATGGCGATGAACCCTATTCGGATGGATCCAGCGACGAAGGGTCGTTGGGTTTCGACCAACCCCTGGGATTTATGGGAAACTTCGGCTTTTTGTGTGATTCTGAGCGCTGTATGGAGATGTCGGTTGATCATGTGGGTCCAAACCCACTAAGCCGCCAGCGGCATGTACCTCAAGAGCACCCCCCGGATGTACGATGGATACACGGGCTGAGTCCAAGGACCTACCCGGTGACACCCTCGTTCGGTCAACAGTTTTTGACCATGGTGAAAATATGAACGTCCAGGGCAATCAAGCCCATATTGTTTCCAGGAAACCAGCCCAACGCGCTAAGGGAAAGGTCCTGAGGATTCGTAATTGCAAGGGCGGATTCAGATACGTGAGATCCACCGGGGAATCTTGTATCTTAACCCCAGAGTGGTATAAAATAGTCTGCGATTGGGCCGGGGAAGAGTTTCGACCGGAGCTTAACCCCTTTCCCAAGTTTCAGCGAGACCATGCTTCCAAACCGAACCCGTCGTCGACCTCTAGTAGGCGAAAGCAGAAAAAACGTATGCGAATGCTGACCCGTGACCAAAATGGTCGCCGCATGGGTTATTTTGTACCCTGGAGTGACCACTGGTTGTTTCTGCATCCCAAGGAGTCCAAGATTGCCTGCATAGTCAAAAGATGACGATGGGATGGCGCTAGGGGAGTAATAATTGTCCCGGTCAGAACCAAGAAAATTCCGTTCTGGTCGTTAGGGGAAGTTACCGTCAATTGGTGCGACCTCTACCGGGATGAACCAATTTTTCAGGATGTCCACGGGGGACAACATATGCAGGAGCCTGAGACTCAGCATCGGGCCATAGTCTTCGACTGTTTTGGTGACCAACACGAAGGCGTGAATTGTACCGGCTGGAAGCACCGTCCCAGGTATAATCGGGTCTCTGAGGGAGGGTTCGACGAAGTTATCGGGACCCCAACGTCCAACAAAGGGCAGAATATTCCTTCTTCCCGGCAACATACTAACCTGTTTGGGAAAAGGCCCAAGGGTGCGGACAGCAAACTGTGGAGACTCAAGTGCCACAAGTTGGCATCCCTCGGACAGGGCCCTGTTGATACGCCAGACCCTGAGTTGCCCGAGGTGAGTCGCCCCCTAATGCCGGAACCCTTGGTCCAGCTCCAAGTTGAGGAGATGAATGCCCGCTAAAAAATCAGTGAGTTGTAGCCAGCTGAGACCAAGGCCCTGGACCACTTTCAGGAGGCCTCAGTGAAACTAACCCCAATCTGCTCCACTGATGGTTAGGATGTGGTTTTGACAAGGGTACACCCACTGGACCAGACCTCAAGGGGAAAACTGACCCACCTGCTTGGATGGTTCGCTCCTTCGGCGAGGTGACCAAGCATGGCCTGTCGTTTGAGAAGCATGAACGGTCATGCGAAAAGGTTTCTCAGTGGCGCAACAAGGTGGATCCCATACACAGAGAGCCCATACCGCTCATGGGATCCCACTTGGCGCCCCCTGCCGCTTTGTTTCAGACCAGAGAAGATAGTGTTAGGTCAGTGATTGAAGCTGATGTTGAGCTCCTTGGTGAGCTGGCCACCGAGTTTCGCAACCGCATCTATGAGGACTTCGCAGAGTCGGTATTCGACCCTACTGGGAACAAATATGCGAAAATTGAGGCCAATGCCTTGAAGCGAGGTCCAAAGAACGTGAGTTTCTGCAAATTGGAGTTGAAGCCTGGCTCTCAACCCCGAGCATGCAACCCCATACAGGCTGTGGGAATCAAGGACGAGGAGATGAACAAAAAATCAAAGGATTCCTTGATAAAGGATGGATAGTCCGTTCCCACAGTGCCTGGGTCGCGAGAGGGTTCCTGGTTCCAAAACCAGGAACCAACAAATGGAGATTGGTCATCGATTACCGGTACCTGAACTCGTGTCTTGAGGGACATGAGTTCCCACTACCGGTGATCGAAGACCTTCTCCAAGGGCAGGCTGGAAACCATCTCTGGACAATTCTGGATCTGGAAGATGGCTTCCACCAGATGCCCCTGTTGGAGGAGTGCTGGCATTTAACCGCCTTTTGCAGCCCCCCAGGGACATTTGAGTGGATGGTCCTGCCCATGGAGTTAAGGTTAGGCCACAGGCTTTTCAGCCCCTTGTGAGCTGGTGTATTGGCCGCCTTAAACCCCATATCAGAGCCTACATAGATGACATTCTAATAGGTAGGCGACCCACTTGCAGAGGTAAAGGAAAACTCCTCGATTCGCAAGCCCTAATGGAACATTATAAACTCGTGCGCGAATTGTTCGAGGTATTAAAGGAGTGCCACTTGCAAGTTAAAACGGAAAAATGTTTCCTTTCCTACGCTCAGGTGAAGTACGTTGGCCACCTCTTGCATGAAGGCCAACGCTCTCCGGCTCCTGGGAAGGTCGCCGCGGTGCGCGAGGGGTCCGAGGTTATGCTCCGGACGCCAAAGCAGATGAAGAGGTTCCTCGGCATCTGCAATTGGTATTCGAGTTATATCCCGAACCATGCGTCACTGGCGGCGCCGCTCATGGAACCCCTTGCTGGAAAGTATAAGTACGATCCTGATAAACGCACCAGTAAAGTCACAGCGCATAAGCAATCCATCAGCTGGACTGACCCCATGCGTGACAACTTTGAGAAGATCAAAACAGCCCTCTGTGAGGCCTGCAGCCTGTATATACCCAGTGAACAAGGCGAGTTTGCCATCCATACGGATGCGTTCGGACCATGGCATTGGCGCTGTCCTCGAACACAAGGACGACCAGGGAAATTGGCGTCCCTGTGCTTTTTTCAGTCGAAAACCCCAGGGCAGCGTCAAATACGACGCTGAGGGGAATGTCCCGGGGTATATGGGCCAGAGAGCATGGTCAGTGAGGGAAAAGGAGATTTACGCCCTGGTGTCCTGTCTTTTGAAGTTCAAAAGCTCGATACCAGGGCGCCAGGTCACTGTTTTCACTGACCATAAGTCCCTGGCGTCATGGTACAAAGAAGAGCTTTGTGCCATGGCTGGTCCATTGGAACGTCGCGGCCGGTGGCACAAATTCCTCTCCCGGTATAACATTGTAGTTGTCTACAAACCGGGAGTGGAAAACGATGCCGCCGACGGGATGTCCCGCTGGGCCTACCCAGCCGGATTGGCGGAGGACATGAACTTTCACGGTTTGGACGCCGATCTGGAAGGGGTAACGCAGTGGGGGGCCTCTGAGCACGAAGAGGAGCAACAGCTCATCGCAGCAAACCAGTATCCCCGCAAGGTTCTGGAGGTGAGAGCCCCTAAGGGACGTCCCTCACCACAGGACATGCAGGAACAGCGGGAGCGCGATTATTTGCTGTTGCAGGTCAACAGTTTGCATAACAGTGTACATTATGACAGCGGTTCGCTCCCGGACGACCCCGCAGTGGGGCCCTCCAGAGCGTGTACAACCACTGTGCACCCTGTTGCCCCTTTCCGCCTTCTCCGCGCGCCCACTTGGTCCCTAGTTTCACCTTACCAGAACTCAATATCCATCTTAAAATGTTTAAGACGAAAATCTTGAAATTAAATCTTGTTCATCATGCCTTCATTTTTTCGGTCATATTGGTTCCAAATCTGTGCTTTGGGTGCCTGCTGCCTATGCCGTGCGCGTGTGTGCCGCTGTTCTGCCTGTCGCCGTAACTTTTTGCACGGAACGTTTTTTCACAGATCATTCGTCGTACGACGAATAATTTCGTCGTACGATGAAAGTTTACGGTGAGTTTAGCGCGACAGAAGCGACATGCGAAAATCCGCACCAAAATCTGACACAGTAAGAGTGAAAGTCGTAACAGTCGCTTCCAACAGTCAATGGCAATCAAAACAGATACGTTCAGTTGTCCTCCGCACCGTCAGGCGCTGCACCACTCGCACCTGCACCTGCTGACACCTTATCTGTTTGTTCCTCGGGCTTTTCCTGATCTGCAGCTGGCGCTGGTGGTGCGGCTGGTTCTGCATCAGCTTCTGCCTTGCGTGCCTTGCGGGCTTCGCGCTCCTTCTGCTGCTGTTCTTTCATCTTGCGCTTCCTCAGTGCCAGCGTCATGCCTTTGCAGTAAAGCTCGGCTTCTTTGGGAGTGCGAAACGCGATGCGAGCAGCAAGGTATTGACCTTCCACGTTCCAGCTCTTGTCGGTCGCATCGTCGGGAAGCCAATAGATACTGCTCTTAGTCCGCTCCGCTTCAGCCACTAGTTTGTCAGATACTTTCGTTCCTCTAGGCTCATAAAGTCAACGAGCAATCCCTGGTGCCACCTTCCATTCGTGAGTGGCCTCCGCCTGGTATGGGACATACTACCACTTCATTCCTTTGGCTGGAGTTGTTTGGGTGATGCCTTCATCGCTGGCATCCCTGTCATCTTGCTCTTCCTCGTCTTCACCTTCATCCTCCTCAGGTCCTTCCGACTCCTCGTTTTCAGACTCAGATTCCCACTTGCGTTTTCTGGTGGCTCGTGGTGCTGCTTTTGTCGGTTCGCTTTTTTCATTACTTTTTGCATTACTCTTTGGTGTTCCCGTCCTTGTGGCTTGGTCCTGGAGGGCAAGCAGTGTCCACATGGCATTGGTGTTAATGGGCGTTCCAATGTTCACGGTTGTTGTTGCCGTTTTCACTGGGCTCTGCCAGGGCTCCTAGTGAACAGCCTTTTTCTGCTCCTGCTGTATTGCTCTTGCTGCGTTCTCATCGGTCTCCAATGCTTGTAGCATCCCCAATGTTCGAGCGGGTGCACGTCTCAGTGAATTTAGGATGCCTCCTGCAGTGAGATCATGCTGAACCCCAAAGTCAGTACAAATATTGCCCACAACAAATCGAACTCCTACAGCTGAGCGCTCAACATTTTCAACCTGAGGAAAGAGCACTGAACGAACGACATTTTTCGTACCGTTTCATTGTACAACGAATTGCTTTCTTCTTACGATGATATATTCGTCTTAAGATGAATTTTTAAGAGGAATCATCACACGTTATGCGCGCACCTCTTCACAGGTTGCCTACCTCATATTGGCGCTGCTTTGTTGCGATCTCCTGGAGTCCAGCAGTCACGGCTGCCATCAACGTCGCGCTCCAATTTGGTGCTGCTGCTACTGGTGATGGAGGCTCACTTGGTTCTTGTAGTGGTGCAGATGTCCATCTCATAGCAGGTGGTGGCGCAGATGTCACTGGAGGTCTCCCTTTCTGCTTGCCCTCAGGGATAGGAATATTCCAACAGTCAGGTGCGGGGGTGCTGGAAAACTATACCATCCATTCCCCCGCTTCAGCATGAAGCCAAACAACTCCATGTAATTTCCAGATGACTCCCAATACTTTTAGCAGGACGGTTGGAGGCACCGGAGGCTGACGGGGTGGATGATTTCTCTGCTTTTCAGTCAATGGGACACCAAAAGGTCGTTGGCGACCCAGCTGATTTGCTGTAACCCAGGCATCCAGGCTCATGCTCTGGTGCTGCTTCGTAAGCTTGTTCCGACAACGACCAAAAGCATGATTGAGTGTCACGTGCACCATGGTAGGGTAAGTGTAAATGGGTGTCGACGGCCCAGGAATATCAACATCATCCTCCAGGAACTTCAATAACATTCGGTTCACGTGGCTTTCCTCCAGGACCACCTTCGCATGCCTAGCTAGCTTGTAGCCAGACATTTCAGAAAGGTGGCTGCCAAGTGCACTGCGTGGGCTGTCCGTGGCACTGAGGTCGAGTTGTCGCACAGGGTCCTGAGCCAATTGTGTTGGTGTGTGAACCAATTGATCTGCAACTGGCAGCTCCTTGCTTGGAGTCACCGCGGCTGCCGGAGCTTGTTTCTGGGCCTGAGGTGGCAGAAATGGCTCTGTCTGCAAAAAGTACATTTTCCTTCCGGTTTTGCAATTTTTTCTTTTTTTTCCGATTATTTTCTTCGTACAACGAATTTTTCTTCTTATGATGAATATTTTCTTCTTGAGATGAAATTTTGAGATGAATTTTCCTGACGAAAAAAGTTTCGAAATTTCTTTTTGAAAAAATTATTGTTATTATTATTATTGTTAGTATCATCATTTTTTTCACAGCATACTTCTTTCCACTTCTTGAACTCGAGAAGTTCTTTGAAATCCTGGTCCAATTTGGCTTCTGTATTGAGCGATCCAGTGATGCCAGACGTGATATGCAGGGTCGTGGCACGCCATGGGCTTCCAAATGTGCATGATTGAGTAGAAAAACATGCAGAATGGTCTGCCCTAGTGCAAAGGCTTCGCCCAATCCATTTTCTGTTGCAGAACCCCCCTCCCTGCTGCTGTGCTGGAGGTATATTCCCTTCAAAATTGCATTCATGGTTTATGTCAGGTGGTTTGAAAACATCGCCACACCGACTCCCAAATTGCGACATTCGCTGATGATGGTTTTCATGTCATGGATGAGGATGTACAGATACGACAATTTTGAAAGGGGAACACAATGCAACTGGAAGTTGCGTGCCGCTAGCTCCACCCGATCTTCAAAGCCGTCAACCGGGGGCCCAAAGTGATACAGTTCGCGCAGTACTTCACCCAGCTGCCGCACAGCCTCATCTGCTGCAGATCCGTGAATGCTCAACACGTGTGCGACTGTATCCCAAGCGCAAAGCAGACGCTGGACTTCCTGGCCATCTGGTGCAGACTCCTTGTGCAACTCTCTCCATCGGATGTTGGCAGCCTTGAACGTCGCTTTCAGCAGCCGCACCCTGTTGTTGGGCAAGTCCAGTGCAACCTTGCGTGTAAAGGATAAGATCAGCTTACCACAGATCATCATGATGTGTAGAATACAAGGGAAAAATGATGATCTATCAGTGTCAATCATGGGTTCATATTTGACTCCCTTTCCAGCCTGTACAACAGGCAGTTTGCCTCTGCATTGTGCGTCCTTCTCAGGTGTTCTCTGCCTTTCCCAACCAATGAATTCTTGGTGCACATCAGACCAAATACCATAGGAGAATGGGGAAGGAACCATCCAAGTTGTACTGAGTCCGAGGATACCACAGAGAAACGGTAGGTCGCTACCAAACTTGCAGGTACCCGGCACCATGCCACACCGCAGAGAAATGCAACCAGTCGTCAAGATTTGCTGAATGGCCTGCAGGGAAGAGAGAATTGTTTCTTCTTAAATTTTCTTCTTACGATGAAAAATTCATCTTGCGATGAAAAATTCATCTACCGATGAAACATTAAGAAGAGTGCAGCGCAGCACACCTCCACATTGGTTTTCCAAAGAATCTTCAGGTCGTCCATTTCCTTGTCGCTTGCATAGGCCAGTGAAATCACCCACATGTGGCTGGTCGTCCTTGCATGGCGACCATGGTCCATGATGGAGTCATTTAACTGCGTCCAACTACATCCCTCAACCGGATAACCATCGCCTCGGATAATCAATGTGATACCATCCTGCAGGTCTGCAACAGTGTGCCAGATAGCATCCTGGGACTGCACATATTCACACCATTCTTCGAGTGGCCAGGAAATTGAGACGGTGTTGTTTTACCATGTAGGTCACTCCAATGCACAAAGGCTTGTGAGACTTTTCCACGTATCCTCCACAGTCTGTCGACCCGGGAACCAATTGGGAACACGAACCCCCGTGGCATTGAAGTAGGCCTGCTGCTTGGTACTTGCAAAGGACAGGAGGTGCCTGGATTTTGCCTGGGAGAGGCCAAGTGCCACAATCCAGCACACAGCTTGTATAGGACTACACCAGGCTTTTGTGAAATCGTGGAGCTCAACATTTTTTGTGGTGAGTTGCATTTTCTTGTTGATTTGATGGAATAGGGAGCGACCAAGAGTAGAACCATCAGAGAAAGCCGCTAGTAACGTGGCAGCATCGTCACCATGAGCTGAGTATTGATGTGTTATCTTCTTGATTGCTGTTTGTAGTTGTTGAATTGCGGTTTCCATCGCTCTGAAAAAAACGGGCAAACACAAGGCGTGTGTGCCCAATAATAGGGGCCGGATTTTTGATTTGGCCAAATCCTAATGATCAATCAGGCAATCCATCAACTTCATAGCTACAATGATAGATGTGAATGTTTACAACTGCAAAGGTGCAAAGAGTCCCCAGAACCCCAAAAAAATAGTTCAGCAGATTATTTTTCTTATTTTTCTTCTTACGTTTCATCTTAAGATGAATGTTTCATCTTAAGAAGATAAAATTCTTAAGATGAAACTAGGGACCAAGTGGGCGTGCGGGGTTGCTTCAGTCAGGTGAGTATGAGCCTTGAGGAGGACTTCTCGTCTGAAGCGCACTCCAGTGTAGGCCCTGATGAGGCCATCTGGAATGTGTTGGGTGAGACGGATGATGCATCCCTACTGTGCTACAGTGAGGGAGACCCTACCTGGGGTGCTGCTAGCCTCTTTTGGAACCTCACTGAGGTCAAAGTGCCGCCTGAGACCAAAATACTGTACGAGGACGGGATGCCCCACTACAGGGCGGACAGAACGTACAGACGACTCCTGCATAGGGGTCTGGAGAATCAGGTTTCCATGGATTGATACCTCTGGACCAAGGGACCACAGTGGAGTCATCCCCACATTCGGCGGGATGGTAAAATCTGTGTCCCGCAGTCCATTGTGTCTCAGGTCATCCGGGCGGTGCATGCATGTGCCCACGCGGGTCAGGCAAAGACCCTGGGGCTGTTTCTACGGAGTTTTCACGCTGACATGCCCTATGCCCGGCTGCGGGATACAGTGAATAAGGCACCGTCGGACTGTGTGGTTTGCGCACAAGCGAAAGCTACACGCGGCCCACATCCTCACTCCTGCATACCGTTTCCCGTACCCTCCTTTCCTTTCAGCTCAGTGGCCATAGGCTTTGTGGATTTGCCTGAAGTCCGTAACCAGTCAACCAAGACCGAGATTTTGGCCAACTATGCCATGGTCATAGTTTGTCAGTTGACAGGATATGTGATGACCATACCCTGCTGCAAGCAGGGGCTCACCAGTCATATGGCTGCTGAGCTCTTCCTGCAAAGGTGTGGACTTTTCATGGGCTTACCCAGAGAAATTCAAGCTGACAATCAGTCGATCATCAGCAGCACCTTTTTCAATGCGCTGTGCAATCTCGCCGGCATTGAACAGGCCAAGTCTATTATATATAGACCTACCTCGAATGGCAGGGCTGAGAGGGCTGTGCAGAGTACCATCAATACTCTGCGGCAGTACCTCCTCAGCAGGCAGGTTAGTTTGCCGGAGGCGTTGCCACTGGCCCTGTGGGGTGTCAATGACCTTCCTGGGGCAGTGGCACCCTACTCGCCCCACCGGCTGGTGTTTGGTTGTGACCCCACAGGGGTGGCCGACCTACCCCCGGTAGTGGACAGACAGGGCTGCGTGGATGCCAACAAGTTTTTCAAGAGGGTGGCTGCGGACAGGGAGTTGGTACAAGAAAAGCTGGAGGCAATACACAAAAAACAGTCAGACAAGTTCCTACAAGAACATCCTCCCTCTGCTTTCGTTGCCGGTGACCGGGTATGGGTCCAGAACCGAGAGGAGGAACAAGAAAAGGTCGGTAGGGTATGGCAGGGACCCGCTGAGATCATTGACAAGATCTCGGACTCCGTTTACTGGGTTAACCAGAATGGGGTGGAACAGGACCTATCGGCCGAACAGCTGGAGCCCTTTGTGAAGCTCCATAACGGACGTCAGCCCCCACTGCATTACTATGCGAAGCGTCGTGAGATTCACGACGATTCGTACGTGGTGGAGCGAGTGAACACGCATGAATGGCGTGGAAAAGGGGCCAATGGCCGCGAAAAACGCGCCTGCCAACCTTTTCCCGGTGCCAGGCCTTGGTGATATGTTACATTTAGAGATCATGCCCGCCTGGAATGGCACCCCGCCGCCAGTTTTCTCCACGACATCAACAGTACCTGGATGGAATATAACATGCAGCATGGACTCCACGTGGACCTCAGTCACTTTACTGTGCAAAGGGTCCAAGTGGATGATTTTCCATTTAAATGGCGCCTCGGGGTCAACCTTCTTTGCTGTCGGCCGCCTGAGCCTGAGCTTGAGCGTGAGCCTCAGCCTGAGCCTCAAAGGGGGTCTTTGGTTGATGCCCTCCGGGATCTGTGGAATGGAGGACGCTCCCAAGGGAATGGTGAAACAGTTCCGGCTGCAAAAGGTGGTGAATCGCCGTTCCTGTCGCCGTACCCGGACGGCATCCTGATGTAATGGCAGGTTCACCGGATCCAGGATTGTGCCTCCTTCTGCTGACGCTGTTTTCGCCTGCTTGCTGACTAACTGATCTGAACCCAAATGCTGTTTTCTTTTTTTTCACCCACTATTGCAGGTGGGCCCTCCCGGGATTCGGGAGTGGGAAGCACGCTTTTGTGCAACCTTTCGGGTCAGTTGTCATCATTGTGGTTTGTATGTTATGTGGGTGAGCCGTCGCAATCGGCCAGAACGGCAGCTTGGTTGTTGCCTAGGAGACAAGTCTGGCCAAGATGGTCCTCGTGCAGCGGATGCGACGGAAACCAGCTGCCACTATGACGCCACGGTGCAGACAGCATTTGCCCCTTGGTAGAGCGTGCAGCTGTGGACAGGGTAAGGACGTGGCGTCGAAACTCCGTCCCTGTTTCTACATCGACCCACATTCTCCTGGACACTCTATGGGGCAGTACAGTTGCTGAGTCCAGGAGTGCACGCAGAGACACACAACGTCAACCAGCTGAGAGGCGGTCTGCGACTCTCCCTCTCACGATGGCTTAATTCCTGATCAGCCCAGTAGACAGGCGTTGTGTGCACAGGCCACCCCGATTGTATGCCCCCGGCACAGCCTGTTCTAGCAACGACAGCCTAGGATGCTCCGACGTGCCTCGGCATGGAGAGAGTGTTGGTGTGCACCTCTGTCAGGACTTTGAAACCAGACGTGGACGCATGCATGTGTCTCTTTGTTACGTTGTTTAGTTACTCTCCATCCTTCCTTGCTTGTCTCTCCACTTTTCTTGGCCTGTCACCCCGTTGACACATCTGTTGAGCCGGCATTGACTGTGTGCCCTCCTCAGGAGTGACTGTCGCAGCCGGCAGTGGATGTGATTAGTGCTTTTTGCACTGACACAGGTGGATTGTACAATACAGAGTGCTGTTACAGCGAGCCCTGTGTTCGCTGAGTGTCGAATCTGAGTTGCGTGGGTGCGGCTACAGGAGCTCGCATCCTGAATTCAATTGAGTTCAGGAGAATTTTACAGACCTAACCCACATTGTACGTGGGCGTGAACATTGTTCCTGGCCCACAAATAAGCGTTAAAAGGGACCAGGAAAACGGCACTGGCTGATTAGTGCAGGTAAGGCGACTGCTGAGGCTAGGGGACCGTATGTGATGCCACAGATGTGCAGAGCCTTTGTGGTCACGCCCCGGGAACCTCGAGCGCCAGAGGGTCCCCCCTACAGCGGGGTGATAACAAAGCTGCGGCATCCTGTGGGCTAACTTGCAGGCAGTGAGTTTTGTTTCCCGGTTACTGGCCTGCTTTTGGGGCCTACCCCCAATCGATATTTGTGTAATTTCTGTTTTGTCTCCTGTCGTCACTGCAGCGTGCATGGCTGAGTACCATCTGCGGGCGTTGCCTGCAATGGTGCCATGTTTGTCCTGTTTTTGTGTGCAGAGCACATGTGTGGGCTGGTGAGAGTGAATTCCCGAACTTCAGAGGTATATTCCGTCCAAGTACGCCTTTCGGGGATACTTGGGGCTGGTGAGGGGAGTGTTTAGGAAATTCAAAGCTGGTTTGGGAATTTAAACACCCACTCTTCCCTCCCTACTGTGCATTTCTTCCAGGTCATTCCCAAATGGTCTTTCCAGACACAAGCCCTACTTGTGTTTTGAGGGGGAGTGTTTTGGTATTTAGCAGCCTGTGAGAGCCGCCGCTTTGGCCCCCCATGGGCATCCTTACGATGTCCCTGAGGTATCTCCCTTCGTCTGCTGACATACCAAGGTTTCCCTTGTTTGCAGTTGTTGTAGAAGGACGATTCCCGGCGTCGTCGTTAATTGCCGTGAGTGGCATCAGGCAATCAGCAATTCCAACAATTTTATGTTGGTAATCGAATTTCATCAAAATTCGATCAGGGGCTCATAGGTGACCACAGGCGCCCGTCGTCGCAGTCGCAAAATGACGGCGTCGCCTGTTCTGCGGCTCTGATAAGCAAATTTTGGAAATGATTTTTTGAGAATTTAACGGCGCAACACACTCCGAGTGTTGCGCAATTTCCTTCTCTACATTTTGACATGAGTTGCCAATTTTTCCCGTGAAGAGACATCTCCAACCGCCCTTTCATCGTTCAAGTCCAATAACAAGGGATTGGCGCGTTAAACCCCCCTAGGGCGACCTAATGTGCCTCATAGGCACTATTGATGAGGGCCTGCCCCTCTCTTTTCTGACTATTCAGGGAGTGTAACGGCAGCAGTGACAGCACTCAGATTATACATCAACGTGATCAGAATTTCAATGATTCTCAGATGTACATTAGTGCAGTAAATTTTCTGCTTGTTTTCATGTTTTCCGTTCGCCGCCAGATGTCGCCTGTGAGCGCGCGTCGAGTCGCATTTGTCTTTCGTGATTTCCCAATCGGATTTATTTAAATTATTTCGAATGATTTCACGTTGTGTCATTATGTGCGATGAATGCGCATTCAGATTCTATGTCTGCTCCATTTTTGTAGACCGGGTTTTCTGACTATTCATATTCCACCATGGATTTCACTGGACTTACAAGTGCTTCGCATATGTCGCTCCCAGAGGCTGGATATGGGTCTGAAGAGGGTCATGTGGGTTCGGAGATATCAGGGGCAGTGTCGGGCGTTACGACCCCTGGGACATCAAGGCTACAGGCTTCGCAGTTACAAGAAAGATCAACCACTATGCAGCGGTTACATGGTAGCAGAGGAAATCATGACTCTGCTTCTGGAATCTCCACGGGCACGCTTAGATCATCGGACTTTAGCGGGGCTATCACTTGTTCTGAGTCACTTCGTGTTCCACCTGAGGTTACATTCGTGGCATCTCCCCAGCGAACCGAAGATCACCCTTCTGAGTGTCCTTACTGTGGCCATAGGCATTGGCCTGGAGTTCATACTTGTGCTGATTGTTGTGTGAACGCCCCACCCAACCTGAAACCCGGTCGAGAATCTCCCTCCTCGAGTGAATCTGGTTCCAGCTCTCACGCCTTGCATGATCTTGAAGACAGCAGCAGCGAAGGAGAGCCATCCAATACTGGAATGGATGAGATTTCTGGTGAATACTGGGAACACCAATTGCAGGAAATCTGGAACCAAGAATTCCTGCACCGCCAGAATTGGCTGCTGGCGGAGGCGGGCTATCGTGGCCGCCTGAGGGACTGGTTCAGGGCGTCGTGCCAGTTCATCAGGGACAGCGGCCGGTTGCGATTCGACGCCCAATTGCTGGAACAAGAGGACTGGGAAGAGCTGATGGACCAGTTCGACCACCAGGCCGCCGTGATGGTGCAGATGGCCATCATCGCCGAGGAGAGACGCCAGAATGTGCATCCGCACGCTCGTCCGTCGGGCGCCTCGGGTCCGAACTACGACAAGGTCGACGAGATGAGGTGTGATTCGACACATTCTCACCTTTCCAGGGAGCAACTGTCCAAGCTTCCTAACTCGAACTCCAGTATTGACAGCTGGGTTCATGAAGTGAGAAGCAAAGGAAAAGGTACGAGATGCCCGTCGTGTGGCGAGTGTGCCAAGGACTGCTCCTGTCGACGCCAGAGTTCGTCGCTGGAAGACAGGGTGAAGGAGCTGAAGAAGGCCGCCAAGGAGAAAAAGAGGGAAGATGACAGCAAGTGGAAGGAGATGGAGCAAACGCTGGAGGAGTTGACCAATCTGGTAGAAAATCTGAGCACTACTGGGCTCAGAGGACCAGCGCCTACGATGGCAAGTCACCCAGCACCCACCTCCTCAGCTGCACCTGCATCCACGCCTTACGGCGTTCCACATTCTCCAGCACCCCCAGCTTTTACTGGTTCACACCCAGCTTTTACTGGAATTTCTGGTATCCCCCCTACTGGATTTACAAGTCCTATTGGGTTTAATCTGGGTACCGAAGGAGGAGAATCTTCGTCAGGAAGGTCTGTACTGTCGGTAAGTACTGTTGGTGACATTGATGGAAAGGCAAAGACCACCGTGAAGGAGCGATCAATGGCCTTGAAGAAGAAGGACCGGCAGCAGAAAGAAAGCGAAGCCAGAATCAAAGAAAAGCAGAAGAAATTGAAGGAGATGAGGCTTCATCCAGGGCAATCAACGCCGTTCGTGCAGCCTACTGTGGACCAGGCTTTGTTGACGGCCGCAATTGCGCAAGCACAGGCAATGGGAGGCGCCGCCGTCAACCCAGTGTTCGTCAATCCGGTTGGCACATCCACAGGTTTCAACCTGAACCACCTGCTGAATCCGTTGCACATGAGGCTCAGAGGTTCAGTGATGAAGCAGCCGAAGTTCTCAGGGCACCCAAATTACTGGGCGTCCTTCGAGAGGCAGTTCATGGTCTGGCTGCAGACGGAGAAATTGGACAAGGAACTCTGGATCCTCGGGTTGATGGACTGTTTGACTGGCAAACTCAGAGAAAGTACATATAATCTTTATGTGGAAAGGCAGAATCAAGGAGATCCCCTGACTTATGAAGAGTTGTATCGAAGTCTCAAGAAGAAAGGCTCTCGACTTCCTGAAGATCATTACAGGAACCGTCTGGAGAACTTCAGGGCGATCAAGAAATTGTTTCTGGAAGAGATCCAAATAGCAAGGCAAGATTGGGAGTTTTTGGTGCAAGAGGCGGAGAACTCTGGAGAAGGCCTTTCTGAAGGCGAGATGAAGAAGATCCTCCTGAGCAAGCTCACGCGGGAGACCAAGCAGAAGATCAGGGACTCTCAGGCGGACCAAAAAGTCCTGGGCAACTGGGTTGAAGTCCGAGGATTGCCGGAGACTATGGGAAAAATGGCAGTTCGTGAGTTGCTACACTCTATCAGTGCTACTGGACTGAAAGACATCACTATTTGTGAGGGCAGATGGAGAGTTGGTTTCCATGATTCTGAACAGTCGGAGTTTTTCTGTAGCATGGTGGATGGCAAAGTGAAGTATAAGGGAACAGTTTTGAGAGTGCGACCGTGGATCTTCTCGTATGGAGTTGAGCAGATCTGGGACCAACTTGAAAAGTATGCAAACTTAGAACGCCAGAAGTCACAGGATGCACAAGGCTTCGGAGGCAAGGTCAGTGCCGTTGGCGAGAAGGGATGCTCCGTGTGCATTGCCCTTGGAAAGGAAGGTCGAGCGGCGACTCACATGACCGCAGATCACAGGTGGACGCCCTCAGATCTCAGGACAATTCAGTCCAAAATGAATGGAAAGGGAAATTCTCCCAAAAATCCCCAGCAGGATGGAGCACGAGATGCTGACCAGCATGGACGGGGAAAGGGTAAAGGGCAGTCCAAAGGAAAGAAGAGAGAGTGGACACCGAAAGATTACTCGCAGCAAGGCGGAGATCCAAGCGACTCAAGATGGACCGATGCTGGTGGAAAATCTGGTGGAAAATCTGGCCAAAAGGGCGGAAAGGGACAAGGAAAGTCAGGGAATCAAGATGATTCCAAGGTGAACGGCAATTCCCTGTATACGCAGACGCCAGCGAACAAGACCTTCGGCAACAACAAGGATACTGGAGGTCGAGGCAAGGGCAGATCCAACGAATCCAACCCGAATTCCAACACCTGCAACAACAAAGGCCAAGGAGGTAAGAAAGGTGGTGGTGGAAAGTCATGTGGTGGTCGTGGACGTGGAAAAGGAGTCAATGCCGTCGAAGCAGGAGAAGAATGGGTTGACGAAGGACAAGTACAGGACGTACAGCCGAACGTCGAAGAAGAATGGCAATAGGGAAGCAAACTTGACCCAATTCCCAACACTGGAGTTGGGTGGCAGGAAACAAAGCCCATCAGGGTAGTTGGGGCGGTGGATGGACGCTGCTGGGATCGGCTAGCGCACTCCTCCGGCCTCCTGTACCCTGCCTGGGTCCTCAGCGCTGTCCGGCGAGGCAAGCAGCGCCAGTTTGTCTGCTGGATCCAGGTCAGGACGACAGATGGTAAGGTTAAACTTGCCAAATGTCTGATTGACAATGGTTCAGAGGTCAATCTGGTGAGGAAAGGCTTTCTGCAAGAGGAAGAGGCGAAGATGTCCTCGACACCTGTCCAGCTGGAGGGAGTCAGCGGACATCGCCTTGACGGTGGCGACAGAGAGGCAGAATTGGCGGTCAGATTGGTGAAACAATCTGTGTGGAGCGTGGAGGAGACGGTCACGGAGGAGTGGTTTGCTGGAAAATTCTATGAAGCCAGCATAAAGTATTATTTATTCTTGGGTGAACCATGGCTTCACGCTCAATGTGTGTCGCCCATGGGACACAGGACATGCTTCCTCCAAGATCCGTCGACCAGCGACCCGTCTGACCTGTATTATCTGCACCCCTATTCTAAGGGTATACACCAATTCAAGGAGCGAAATGAGCTGCATAATCAGCAAGATGGGCAGGAATGGACAGGGACTCAAGAAGAATTCAACGAAGGAAAGGTAGAATCATTGAACTGCCAGAAGTGGAAGTCAGTTTGCTATCGTGTAGTCGACAAATGGCGGGACATTCTGGTGGATTATTTCGAAAGGAACCACAATTTTTGTCCTCAAGTTGATGCCTTTGCAAACAAGAAAAATAAAACATTTCCGAAGTTCTACGACAATGCCTGGAGTGAGGACTGGTCTGAACCTCTATGGATCAATCCGCCCTTCGACATTTTCTCCTCGTGTGGTGCAGAAGCTGAAGCAATCCGGCGCAAAGGCGATTTTAATTGTCCCCAACTGGCCATGACAATCTTGGTTCAAGGACATTATGGACATTTCAATCGACATTGTCGAGCTACCTCACAAGGGAGTGAAGCTGTATTGCGAAGACAATGGCAAGCCTTTGCCACAGCGTTCGTGGAGCACGTTGGCTTGCTTAGTTGACAGGAATCTGGGAGATTATTGGCAAGATGACAGTGAAATGGGAACAGAAGAGGTCATCTCGAATTCCTCAAGAATCGACGAAATTGAGGTGGATGAAGACGATCGAGAGCGGAATCCCGACGTAACGTCGCGGAAGGAGGGAAGGACAATCGGCGTCCCTCAAGAGAACGCCTCCATCCATTACAATTCGTCCCCATCAGACAAGAATCAAGCCAAAAATGTCAAGATTTCAAGCAAGAATGATGACAAATCTCCGAGAATCTCGCCTGATTTGACAGGAATGCAGCTGAATTCGTCCGACCATCCCTTCAAGACATTCGTGGACCCCCTTCATTGGTGGGATCCCACGGAGGAGCGAGCTCAGGTGAGCTTCATCCGCCAACAATGCGACGAAGAAGTTTGGAATGAAGTGGCCAAGAATATGAGACCACGACCAACAATTCGCAAATTGGTGGACATAATGTCGGTGATTAAATGTGGGAATCAGGTCGACGGAGACAAGATATCTGCAAGAAGGGACGCAGTGTTCGAAGATTATAAAGATGACGTGCTGAGTGGAAAGTTGTGGAAAAACCCCCCAATTCGATGTGAAAATGGGGAAGCCAAGATTGAGATAATCCAAGGCTCAAAAGTGCACAAACAACGTCCATTCTATCTACACGGCACCAAAGCAGATGCCCTGCGAAAGATTATTGAGCGCAATCTCTATGAGTTCGGTTGGTTGGAGGGCTGCATGACTTCTGAGTGGTGTTCAGCACCATTTACTGTGCCAAAACCCCCACCTGCTGACCAATCCAGCATAGATGCTTGGCGTCTAGTGGTGGATTATAGAGCCCTGAATGCCGCCACGGTACCAGACGCGCATCCTCTTCCTTTAATCGAGAAGGAGATTGCCGCGAGAGCCAAAGGCAAGCTCTTTACTGTGTTGGATTTGCGCCATGGCTTTCACCAAATGGCACTTCGAAAGGAGGATAGGCATTTGACGGCAATGTGCACGCCCTGTGGCACTGTCCAGTGGACTGTACTGCCGATGGGTCTGAAGAATGCGCCGTCGATGTTCCAGAAGATGATGGAGACTATTTTATTTCAGAAGCACAAGTCTCTGGATTTACAAGAATTCTGCAGCATCTACATTCACGACCTTCTGATTGCCACGCCGTTGGGAAAAAACTTTGATGAGTGCCTGAAGTTGCAAGTTCGAAAAGTTCTCGAAGTCCTTCGACAAGGGAAGCTCGTGTGTGGACCCAAGAAGGGCAAAATGTTCCTCCAGAGCGTGGAATTTTGTGGCTCTGTCTTGGAAGATGGGACAAGAAGACCGGCCCCAGGGAAAATGGCTGCCCTGCAGCTCTGGGAAAGGCCTAAAACCATCACGCAGCTTCGTGCCTTTTTAGGCTGCTGCAATTATTACCACGAGTTCCTTCCTCGCTACGCCAAGTTCTCTGGTCCATTGACAGAGTTACTCAAGGTTGGCAAAATAGAAGGAAAGAAGGGATCTCAAGTCAAGCTCAAGTGGACGCCAGAATGGGAAGAGGCCTTTACTGGTCTCAAGGAAGCACTGGCAAATGTGGTTACATTAAAGACTCCGTGGTTGGATGCAAGACCTTTTTATATTCGTACAGACGCCAGTCGTTACGCCATTGGTGCTACGATCGAACAAGTCGATGACGAAGGTCACCATCATCCTCTGGCTTTCTGGTCTCGCAAGCTTACAACAAGACAGCGAAATTGGGTTCCAAGGGAACAAGAAGCCTACGCAATCCTTTGTGCCTTACGGCAATATGAAGGTTGGATCTTGGGCCATCGCGTTGAGGTACTGACTGACCACAAGTCACTGGAGAGCTGGAGGACAGAACATGTGGATACCCCTGGTGGACCAGCGGGGAGGAGAGGCCGTTGGCATGAAACTCTCAGCAGATTTGACCTCCATGTGACTTACATTCCGGGTCGCTACAATACAGTGGCGGACGCCCTGAGTCGCTGGGCCTACCCAGCCTCAGAGGCTTACTCTGAAGTGAGTTTCCACGGGACAGCGACGGATAAAGCTGAAGTGATCGAGTTTGATAAGGAGGAACAAGCACTGATCAAGAAACATTGTCTCCAATGTTCGATTAAAAATCGGATGAAGGTGGAATTGGTCAGATGCAAGGAGATTACCAAGGCAGATCAGAGTGCAGGAGTTAACTCTGACTCTGAGTCGGCGCTGCCACTCCTTAATGTGTTTCCAGTGACGGGATCCAAAGCGAAATCCACGCTCCCTCCACAACAAAAGGACAAGGAAACTTCCTTCCTCTATGTGGATTGGACAAAGATGTACAAGGAGGACAGGTTCTTTGGGTCTGTATACCACAAGTTGAAAGGGGACAAGCCTTACGACTCTGAAGAGACGTCTGATTTCAAAATCCAAGGCGACAAGTTCTTTTGGCAAGGACGGACTTGTGTACCTGATTGTCTAATTGACCAATATGTCAAACATTGGCATCGGAATCAGACAGCCCACACACATTCTCGTGTTCTGGAGCAGGAGCTACGACACAGAGTGTACACACGGGACCTCAAGAGTGCCTGTGAACGAGTTGCCAAAGGATGCAAGCAATGTCAGGCGACCATCCCCAAGAATCAAAAGGCAGAAGGACTACTGAAGGGATTATCAATTCCTGAGAGGTTGTTCGACAAGGTGACGGCGGATGTCTTCGAGTTGGGACAAATCCAAGAGGAATGTCTCTACACGAGGAAGCCTATCGATGGGGTTTTGTTTATTCAAGACCGCCACAGTGGCTACATCCAGGTCCTCCCTTGCAACACGAAGCATCTCACCTCTGAAATGGCTGCCAAGTGGACTGCAAGTCAGTGGATGAGTAACTGGGATGTTCCCAGTGAAATTCTGACGGACAGTGGGAAGGAGTTTATTGGGACTTGGTGGGAGAACATGTGTGGTCTATTGGGAGTTCATCATCTTCGTGCCCGAGTCTACGACCATCGAGCTCTCCCTGCTGAACGCGCTGGAAGAATTCTTATCAACATTCTGAGAAAATTCCTGGCGACTGAAAAAGACTACAATAGGTTGGAGACAATTTACTGTGTCTTGAGGAGATACCATCGGACCAAGAATTACACTGGATTAAGTCCGAATGAGCTTGTTTTTGGTCGAGAGAAGATGGGTCCAGGACCAGTGATGTATCATCCAAGGCAGTGCTACGACGCCTCGCAATGGTTTGAGAGGATCAAGGATTTAGAGTCCAAGTGGATCCAAGCCAAAGCAGAGAGTCAAGCAGATTGGTTGAATTTCAAAAATAAGTCGAGAACGCAAGGAAAACCCTTCGAGAAAGGCCAGCAAGTTTGGCTTTGTAAGTCAGACGAGACCCTGAAGGACGACAACAAATTGTTACCTTTGTGGGATGGCCCATTCCAAGTCAAGAGCCAACTAAGTGAGACTACATTCAACATTGAAATTGAGCCAGGCAGGCATCAAGAAGTACATCGAGACCGTTTGAAGGCCGAAGTACCCTGCCCCAAAGGAAGGTTCAAGCCTCTCCATTGGACTTCGAAGTACCTGAGCGACAGGAAGATGGTCACCAGCAGTTTCGAGTTGGAAAAGATCCTTGATTACAAGAAAAATGCTCGAAACAAGTGGTACTTTCTGTGCAGATGGAAAGGATTCGGTCCAGAAGAAGACTAATGGGAGCCAGCTTCAAGTTTTATCCATGGGTATACGGACACTTTCATCACGTTCCTGAAGAAACACCCCCCGAGATTGACCGTGAGCTCTCGCTGATCAAAGATTGTGTCACCAAGGAGGACTTACAAGCACAAGAAGAGACCCCAATCGTGGCAGAATCCATTCGAGACAAGATCTGATCGGAATTTCAATCGCCGAAACTTTCGAAAACGTTTACGGTCGACATATACCCTTGGCATAGGGACAAAACAGTCCTGGCGCACCGTCAATGTGGTTCGATGAACAGATGATGGGACATTCTGGGATCATCCTGGTCATTCCATCCATCATTCCAATCATGGTCATCATGTGAATCATGTGCTTCATTGTAGATGATTTCCATCGGAAGTTCCGGAAGGCCTTTATCCTCAACCACGACGACACACTCGTGTTTTGCTGTCGACTGGACCCCTCTACTCGCATTGGGAAGGACTCGTTCGAGTTCGTGCTCATTACAGAGATTCTGGCACATGACTGAGTCTGATGCATTTCATGTGTTTGACGGATCTGCTGAGAATGTCATTTCAATCAGCTCTTACATTGAGACTGTTGGTTTGTTTTTTCAATCGACAACTGTCAAAGGGCTTATATAGACCAAGTGACAACGATGGTGTTCTTACTTGTGTCGACTCGCTGTTCATCTGTGGACTGTGTTGGAATCCCCCTCAGAATCAGCTCAATTTTGGCAAATTCCTGGTACCAAGCATTGGATGCTTATACATGCTGGGACTATAATGAGTCAATTACCCCTTCTGGCTCATACTGGATTAAACATGAGGCCCTGGAGACAATACTGACAGTGTGGTCGCCACGCACTGGGTTTTCTTGGCTATCATTACTTACATGATTGGATTTCCATCATGGGGATTCATCATCATCATGAGGATTTGACCTGGATTGGCTATGAATGAGAACTGGATTTCCGTTCAGCACATCACACAGTACCTATCGACAATGAATTTGACCTATATTGGCTTGCTGTGAACTTCGCCGTCTTCAATCTGTGTGCGATTCACTGATTTTGGTCTCAATTCAGTCACATTTTGTACCATAATCTGGCATCTGGTCTCATGACTGCAAATGACACCGACCAGTTTCACATATCTTGGACTCCATGAAGGGATACCCTATTTTTTTGACGCTCCACGACATGGCGACACTCGTTTTCCGTTTTCTGACAGTGGGATGTCAGATCCTGATTTCATCATGAATCACGGATCTTGATCATGCATGTACATTGTTCACTCAGACTTTCAAATTTCGAATTTTCGAGCTTGAACGAAGCTTTTTTTGTGTGCCCTAACGTACCTATGTGTTTCATTCAAGTCGATGGCCTTCGCGAAGCACAGATCTCAGCACAACTCAGGTCAATTCAGGTCATTTTCTCACATTTTGCCTTAGATTAGTCGGTTTTTGGTCACTTTCGCCGTTTCGTTCACTTCACTTGACCCAGCCTGACATACTGGCGTATGTTTTCAGGGGGGGAGTGTAACGGCAGCAGTGACAGCACTCAGATTATACATCAGCGTGATCAGAATTTCAATGATTCTCAGATGTACATTAGTGCAGTAAATTTTCCGCTTGTTTTCATGTTTTCCGTTCGCCGCCAGATGTCGCCTGTGAGCGCGCTTCGAGTCGCATTTGTCTTTTGTGATTTCCCAATCGGATTTATTTAAATTATTTCGAATGATTTCACGTTGTGTCATTATGTGCGATGAATGCGCATTGGGATTCTATGTCTGCTCCATTTTTGTAGACCGGGCTTTCTGACTATTCATATTCCACCATGGAGTTCACTGGACTTACAAGTGCTTCGCATATGTCGCTCCCAGAGGCTGGATATGGGTCTGAAGAGGTTCATGTGGTTCGGAGATATCAGGGGCAGAGTCGGGCGTTACGACCCCTGGGGCATCAAGGCTACAGGCTTCGCAGTTACAAGAAAGATCAACCACTATGCAGCGGTTACACTCTTAATGAGGCCATTGGGTCCCAACGCAATATGCTCAAAGGGTTATGCATTTTTGGCACTTTCCAAAAATTGGGCATTCTCATGTACTTGTCACCCAAGTACATGTAGAAAAATGTTGAGTTGGTATAATCTCCCTCTTTGCATGCCTTAACACCTGGGTCATATCACTTGCCTTCCCCGGAGTGTGCATATATGTCCATTATAATCAACGTGGCCACATTTTGTGCTCGCATGCCAAAAATCCACTTTCCGAAATGAGGTCGATTTACAGCCCAAGCACTTGGATGCGTGTTAAAGGACCAAAGTTGCATAAGAATATAGTCATACTTTGGTCCCAGGCCACTAGGTTGGGTATATCAGGCTTGGGTAGGGTTGTTGGGCGAATATGGGTCGTTTCGTGTGCCCATTGGGCGTGTGTACCATTCCAAGACAAGCCGGCCAATGGACCCCATATTAAGTGGAGCCCTCCTTTCTAACTCAAACCAACACTCGAGGGTCTAACCCTCACCCGAGGACCCATGGAAAGCACACCCGAAGGGATGCTCTACAAGGCCACCATGTGCGCAATTTGCGTCAATCCAAATTAATCGCTCACTTGGCGACCCTTCCTCTCTGAAATCCAGGGGAGTTTGGTCCACAACCAAAAGGTATGGTGGGCACATAGGACTTGGTTCCAATTCTAGGGCATACCCCGGTCCAAGTGGGACATGTGCTCCGATTTCCCGCACCATGATTGTGCGCATTTCTGGCCATTTTCTGCCATTTTGCTACATTTTTGGCCCGACACGCACTATGTTCAGCCCCCCCGTGCACGCCGGACGCATGGACCAATGGACCATATATGGTATGTAGCTTATGCATATTTGTCTTCATGAGTCACACACCACGTGGGCGAACCCAAGCGCCCACTCACAAGGAGCTATGCCAAGGTAAGTGTGGACAACCTTGCCATTCTGGCACTTGTGGGTACAATTCTGCCCCCCTGGGCACTGACACACGCACCCTCTCAAATTGCAGGAACCCAAACCAGCCCAAATCAGTCCGTGGAGACCGCAGCCCCACACCTCCACCGCACCCTGCTGCCGGCCAGGTCGGCCCCTCGGGCTGCTGGATTGCGACCGTGCCCTTGCGTCCAATCGCCCCCGACCCGCAGCCCGGGTTGATGGCCTCCATCCTCCCCGCTGTGGCGGCAGGGGAGGCCGCCGCAGCCCGCAACACCGCCCCCGTCCGCATGACGGCACAGCCCCCACCCCCCAGTGAAGCGGTATGGGGTGCCTCACCCATACCCGCTGCCCAGCCTGTGGCGCTCTTCTCATCAGGAATTTTCCTGGGCTGATTCCCAGCCTTATGGCATCCCGATTTCTGTGGAATCTCTGTAAAATACCCCAGAAATTGTCATTCTTCATCATTTTTGGGCTGGCGACGACCTTCGTCGCCTGCGCGACGCAGCCCCAGATCGAAGTTTTATTTCTCAATTTCTGAAGATTTTAATCAATTTTATTATTCATTTATCGTTTTTAGAAATATAAGAATATAACGTGACCTTTTTCGCGGCGTTCCGCGAAGGTCAATTTTTGCGAAATCAGTCACGTTCACGATTTTTTCCAAAAGTCCTGAGGCGATCCCAGGAATCAGCCAGGCGCCCATGGTGTGGCCCAACGGTGGCCCTCTTCATATATATTTTGAATTGGGACAGAAACGCATCGTGTCAGCTACGCGACGCGTTGGGGGGAGACACGCGAAATGGGTGTTTTTGGCTCAAAAATCACTATATTTCACTGTTTTTCGCCCAAAAACCACTGTTTGGCCCAGTTTGGGCAGGATCTCAGTGGAGATCCTGATGGCGACGACGCGTAGCCGTCAGTTTTTCTGATGGCGACGACGCCGCCGCCTTCATTTCATCCTCTCTTCTAAGCTTTTTTATAGTATAGAAGTGTTAAATATACATAGTACTTGTCTACATGTTTGTATTGTCTACATATTCCATCATCTCTTTGCCTAGGACGCCAGATTGTGTCACGGCTGAGGCAAGGATCACAGAATTCTTTGGAGAAACCCAGACTGATGGAAGATGAGTAAGAATTTCAAGAGGAAGTCTTGGATTTCATGGGATTGGGGTCGTGCATGCCAAGGAAAGGTTGGAGGTTGCCCTCCCCCCAACCTCTTCGAAAGAATTCTGCCGACGCCAAGGCCACCAAGGCGGTGTGACGGCCTGCGGACGACGACGACGCCCAGACTGCAGGAGAATTGTCGATGACGACGCCCAGACGTCGACATCTGCAGGAGCTAAGGTCCAGGGCATCAACGTGATGAAGGAGGAACTTCTTGACTCCTACGATGGGTAGAAGACCCTATGGAGCCCCCAAGTCCATCTCAGCCTCTGGGCGACGACCACAGCGACGACGACGCCATCTGCGAACCGCCAGAAGCAGGCGCGTTGATTCGTCGCCTTGGGTTGGTTGACAACACACAACCAACCCTAAACAGGCGCGGGGCGCCTTGGGTAGGAAATGACCCTAAATGCCCCAAGTCAGGCGCGTTAATTTGTCGCCTTGGGTTGGGAATCGACCCCAAACAGGCACGAGTAATTCGTCGCCTTGGGTAGGAAATGACCCTAAATTCAGGCACGAGGAATTCGTTGCCTTGGGTTTGACCCTAAATAATTTTTTTTTTTCCGCATTTGAATTTATTGAATTATTATGTTTCCATGCCCATGGAGAAAAAGGGCCAATATGTGCGCCTCAGCGCCATCAGTCAGGTCGGAAGTACCTGCAGCGCCCCTGGTTTGGTCACCAGAGGCTAAAGAGAGTGCCAGGGACCAGTGTGGTCGCCTGGGGGGCAATTGCCCTATGAATATATCAAAGATTATTGCAAACCTCCCCCCCCACTTTCCTGCTGAATCAGTTTTGAAACCAGGGCAGTGCAGGGCTCAGAGCGCCTCCTTGGCCTTGCCTTCCTTTGGATATAGGCAAGGCTTCTAAGGAGGGGGGTGAAGTGGTATGGGGTGCCTCACCCATACCCGCTGCCCAGCCTGTGGCGCTCTTCTCATCAGGAATTTTCCTGGGCTGATTCCCAGCCTTATGGCATCCCGATTTCTGTGGAACTTCTGTAAAATACCCCAGAAATTGTCATTTTTCCTCATTTTTGGGCTGGCGACGACCTTCGTCGCCTGCGCGACGCGGCCCCAGATCGAAGTTTTATTTCTCGATTTCTGAACATTTTAATTAATTTTATTATTGATTTATCGTTTTTAGAAATATAGGAATATAACGTGACCTTTTTCGCGGCGTTCCGCGAAGGTCAATTTTTGCGAAATCAGTCACGTTCACAATTTTTTAAAAAAATCCTGAGGCGATCCCAGGAATCAGCCAGGCGCCCATGGTGTGGCCCAACAGTGGCCCTCTTCATACATAGTTTGAATTTGGACAGAAATGCGTCGTATCAGCTACGCGACGCGTTGGGGGGAGACACGCGAAATGAGTGTTTTTGGCTCAAAAATCACTATATTTCACTGTTTTTCGCCCAAAAACCACTGTTTGGCCCAGTTTGGGCAGGATCTCAGTGGAGATCCTGATGGCGACGACGTGTAGCCGTCAGTCTTTGTGATGGCGGCGACACCGCCGCCTTCATTTCATCCTCTCTTCTAAGCTATTTTATAGTATAGAAGTGTTACATATACATATTACTTGCCTACATGTTTGTATTGTCTACATATACCATCATCTCTTTGCCTAGGACGCCAGATTGTGTCACGGCTGAGGCAAGCATCACAGAATTCTTTGGAGAAACCCAGACTGATGGAAGATCAGTAAGAATTTCAAGAGGAAGTCTTGGATTTCATGGGATTGGGGTCGTGCATGCCAAGGGAAGCTTGGAGGTTGCCCTCCCCCCAACCTCTTCACCAGGACCACCACCTCCTCCTCGTCCTCATCCTCTTTATCGGACCCCCCTGCCTCCTTGCCCCTGACCTCTGCCCTCATCCACAAAGCCAGGGCCAAAGCCAAAGCCGCAGCCGTAAAGCAGGCTGCTGGCAGCCGCCCGACCACCACGCGGGCCCTCCCAGCACCAAGGCAGCAAGCCGCGAAACCCCACCTGCCCGGAACCGGTCCCCCCTCACCTCCGGGACGACGTCCTCCTCCACCTCGAGCCGGTCTCAAAACGCAAGCCTGACCCCAAGCCGCAGCCCGAGCCCAAAAGCCAGCAACAGCACCACCAACAACAACACCAGCACCACCAACACCACCACCAGCACCACCAAAACCAACAACACCACCACACCCAGCGTCAGCGCCAGCAGTCACGACAGGAGCGGCAGCAGCAGCAACAGAAACGCCCCTGCCACCGCATCCCGCGCCCCCCATATCCCCAGCACAAACCGCTATCACGGAGGCGGCCACGCAACACCACCCCGTCCAAACCCTCTTCCACATCTTCATCTCCAAATGCCACGCCATCCGGCTCCCACAAACCACCACCACCGTTGGCGAGACAGACCCGGGGTCGTGAGACCCCTCAACCGCGGTCACCGTCAAACCAAACCCCCAAGCCGCCCTAAATATCCACCAACCCCTGCAGCTGCAAGGGCTTCAAATGATGTCCGAACTCCTTATGCCGCCGGAGAGCCAAGGGATATTTGGGGCGTACCTGCAGCACTACCAGCGCGACCAGCCCCAGCACCACCACCAGCACTACAACCACCACCACCACCCCAAACGCCACCACCACCACCACAATCACCACCCCCACCACCACCCCAACCAGCACCACAAACACCACCACCACCACCCCCGACACCACCACCACCACCACCACCACCCCCCACCCTACCCCACCGGCCCACACCCCCCCATGCACGGGCAACACCACCACCTGGGATGGCCACAACACCGACTGGGCGCCCAACTACACTACCCAACCTACCACCAATAGCCGCCAGCTGCCTACCAGTAACCGTATCCGCGCAGCCACCCCCCCCAAGAAAGGCCACCCCCACCCGGAACAGCCCCCTGCAGCACCACTGGAACCGTACCATCTGCCACCCCCACCACCGCTCCCAACCCACCCGGTGCAACCCCCCTACGCAGGGGATCCACAGGGGGCAGGAGGCCTTTCCGCCCCCCCCCCCCCTGCCCGACAGAACAGCACGAGGCCCCTCTGGCACCGCCATCACCCCAGACTGGCCCGGCTCACCCCGCGAAGAAGCCCGCTCCCAAAAACGGCGCGGCTCCCATGTCCCCCCCGAACGACGCTCCCGCCCCCGCCTCTCCCGCTCCCTGCGACGCCACCACGCATCCTCCGCCCACGGACCCCACTCTCACTGCGCCCGCTCCCCAAGGCGCCGCCATAACTCCCCAAGTCCCCGCTCCCGTCGGTCCCATTTCCCCGGACGCTACCATGCACGCCACCGCCGCCCCATGTCCGCGTCGCCCTCTCTACACGAACGGCACCCCCGGCCCCGCGCTCCCTGCTCCCCACACCACCAACACGCGTCCCTCACCCTAGACCACCGCCACTGCCGCTCTCGGACGAAAAGCTCGGAGCCCTCCCCCTACCCCCGCGCCGACCTCACCTGGTGGTCTGCCCCCGCTCTGCGGGAGCTACGTCGCTGGGTGAAGTGGGCAGGGGGAGCAAGCTGGCGAGAGGGGCGCCACCCCCTCAACACCTTCGCTGAACTTCTCGCCCGCAGCTCATACGACTCCAACCACACCGCCCCAGAGGCCGCCATGCCGCAGAGCGCATTGGAAACGCTCCTCTGGGACGTGGCCCAGGGCCTCTGCCCCCCCTACACCGCCCGAACCCTCCACCGGTGGCTCCAGGCCAGCCGGCCACAAGCATGGGCCATCGGCGCCCCCCAGGCCCCACCACAACCCCACAAACTGGGCAGCGGGAAAGGAGAGGGCAAAGAGAGGTCCCGCGGCAAAGGAGCAAGGAAAGGTGCAGGCTGTGGGGAGTACACAAACGGGAGAAGGGGCACCGAGGGCACCGCATCACAAAAGGGAGGAACCACCGCAATAACACAAGGAGCACCAACACCAGGAGAGTCGAAGGGAAGGGGCCACAACGCTGGGAATAGGGAACGGTACAAGGACGGGAACCAAGGCAAATGCCCACAGAGGGGGGACGTGCCCAACCGGCTGGACAGACACCGCCCCATCCATGAACACCGAGTCAGCGCAGGCCAGCCCGCCACGCGAGACCCACCACACTCTGAGAGAGGATGGTCCCCCATGAGACACCACCGCATAAGGGCACAGGCACCAAAGACAAGCAACCCCAGGGGCAGACGGCTGCCAAGTCGAGCTGGCTGGCCCACCCAGATGCGACACCACACGAGCCGCATCTACCGCACCGAGTCACGCCTGCCAACCACCGGCCCCCGCACAAGGTTAGGGGGGTACACCCACGAAGGGGGGCACCGAGATCGGCGCGCCGCCGAAAACATAACCACCGCACCCCAACGATCAGGCGCCGACCCCGGCCACCCTGCACTGAAGGAGCCACCACATTGACACAAGGGCACTAACACCGGGGGAGGGAAGGGGAAAGAGCCACAACACCGGGGACGGGGAATAGAACGGGGACAGGAGGAAAGGCAAACACCCACGGGAGGAGAACAACCCAAGCCGGGAAGGCCACGCCACCCCACTCCGTGAGCCCAACCACACTCCCAGGTAAGAAGACCCCCCAGAGAGCACGAGACACCACCACACCAAGGCACAGGCCCCAAGGAAGGACAACCCCACGGACGCACGCCGGCCGAAGCAGGCCGGCGGGCCCACCCAGGCCCGCCAGAAAACGGACGAAGCGAGCCACATTCCACCAGACCGAGCGACACCCACCCGCCACCGGCCAACAGGATAACCCAAGCCCGCACAGAGCCCCCGCGAGAGGCTCCAACACATAAGCCGCCAGCCTGACTCTCGCCGCCGCCACCGTACGCCAGACCAAATAACACACAGCAGACTAACCAACTGAAGCTAATCCTATCAAACTGCGTCTCACCCAAAAAGTGAAGGACAAACGGCCACTGGCACGGAACACCGCAACCTAGCCGTCCGCCGCACGCTAACCGTTATCCTAACCCTCAGAACCACGCAACACACGCCAAGAGGCTGAGACCACCACACTCCCTACCAAGCAGCCCCCCACCCCCAGCAAGGGAGCTGGTCACAGGGCCGTAGGAACCGGACACAACTCCCTCCGCCGCGCCCGCAACGGCGCACCGGCACAAACTGCCACGGGCCAAAAGAAAGCTAGACCTGCCAAGCGCGAACAAGCGGCGCAGGCACGGGGGTACACCGGGCAACTCCACCTCCAAAGAGGCACCCCGGCTGCCCCCCATCCCTCCTCCTAACCCTACGCGCGCCAGAGAACCGGCTGGCGCAACAGCCCCGCCGGAACAGCCAGAACAAAACCCCCGCCCAACAGGACGCACCGCCGATGCACACGTGTACATAAACCAAACGGTGCACAGAGCAGGGGCACGGCCCGTGGCCACACACAACACAGAGATACGCAACATCACGGTCAGCAGTCCAGATGGTCACGCTGTCCACCGACCAGTGCATGCACCGGCAAAGGGAGGGCAGGGAGGACGAGGCAATCCCCCCACCCCCCCCAAAAAAAGGGGGGGGGATCCCACCCAAAAGCGATCAGGAAACAGCCAGGTAGGTAGGTAGGTAGGTATCTTCGGAAGCTCGGGATGCCTCCTTTGACATTGCAGGAAGAAGCTCCTACCAAGGGGACGTCCTGGCCCGCCTACTGCCCTATGTCAGGTGCCTCTTGAGCCGCTCCCGCATGTGCATGGGAAGGCATTGTCGCGGCCACCCGGTCCATGTGTCCCAGGTGGGAGGGTGTCCCCACATGTGTCCATTGGTAGGGCCACATGCCCCCTCCTTTGGGCGGCAGCTCTGGGGGCTGCCCAGCCGTGTGGAGTATCTCTCACCACAAGGGGTATTGCTCCCGCTAGTCTACGGTACGACAGCCTCACCCTTGTGGCTTGAGTTGCGGGGCCACTCTGCTTGGCAGGCGACCCCCTCCAGGACTGTGTACCGGCTCGCCTGTCACCGGTTGCTTCCATGGCTCCAGGTGACGTTTGCCATGGTCCCCGATGCAGCCTGGCCGGGCTCGGACCAGAGGCCTTGGAGTACCGCTCCTGCCACTGGCCCGGTGGGTCGGCTGGGTCGCCCCAGTGCGTCCGACCCATGGGGTGTTGGTTCTTTCCTGTCCCTCGTCCGCCCTACGTGTGTGCAGTGTCCTGGGCCGCTTGGCTCGTGTTCACCGGTGTGCCCGCGCGGTTTGTTGTGTTGCGTCTGCGGTTTCCTAGGCCACTTGGCTCCTGTTCACCGGTGTGCTCGCTCGGTGTATTGTGTTGCGTTTGCGGTGTCCTGGGCCACTTGACTCCCGTTCAGCGGTGCGCCCGCCGGGTGTGTTGTGTTGCGTGTGCGGTGTCCCGGGCCACTGGGCTCCTGTTCACGGGTGCGCCCGCTCGGTGTGTTGCTTTGCGTGCGCGGTGTCCTGGGTCACTGGGCTCATGGTCACCGGTGTGCCCGCTCGGTGTGTTGTTTTGTTTGTGCGGTGTCCTGGGCCACTTGGCTCCTGTTCACCAGTGTGCTCGCGCGCTTTGTTGTGTTGTGTCTGCGGTGTCCTGGGCCCCTTGGCCCCTGCTCACCGGTGTGCCCGCCTGGTGTGTTGTGTTGCGTGTGCGGTGTCCTTGGCCACTTGGCTCCTGTTCACCGGTGCGCTCGCTTGGTGTGTTGCTTTGCGTGCGCGGTGTCCTCGGCCTCTTGGCTCTTGTTCACCGGTGTGCCAGGCCTTGGTGTCTCGTCCCTTTGATGCCCTCGGAGCACGCGCGTGTGCGGTGTCCTGGCCCTCGTGGCGCCCGTTCACTGGTGTGTGCGCTGTGTGCGGTGTGCGTGTGCCATTGGTGGTTGTGTCCCTCTTCCTCCCCCCCTAATTTTCTTTTCTTTGATAGAAGAAAAAAAAAAGAAAGAAAGAAAAACAGGGGTGCGCGTACACTGCAAGCACAGGTACGGGCAGCTGGTGCGGCGGTGCAATAGTGTTGTGTCCTTTGGCGTGTGTCGTCGGTGCTGTGGCGGTAGTCGTGCCCCAGGAGTGCGGCTCGCCCATCCTGATGTACACGGGTATGGGCCAGGGTGGGTTTGGTTAGGTATCTCTTTGCTTCTGGAGGTAACCGGTTATGCAGCTGTGTGGGCTGTGGGTGTGGGCTGTGGCTACGTTGTCCCGTGGGCGGGCCTGGTTAGGAGTCAGGGGTTAGCGGTTTCCGGTCGTGCCTCGGGTTTGATTTGTGTTTGAATTTTGGCTCGGTTAGGCGGTTGCGACGGTAGCGGGCCTGGGTTCGGTGCCTTTGGGCGTAGTGGTGCCCTTTGTCGTGTGCGTTGGCGTCCTTCGGCGTCCGGTTCTTTTGTGTGACTTCTGGGCGGGGCGTGGCGTGGCGCCCCGTGGTGGTGGTTTGCTGGGCAACGGGGTTAGGTGGCGGCGCCGCTGGCCGGGGGGTCAGGCGCGTCGTGTTGTGTGGCCCGCAGGGCTCCTGGGGTGCTGTGGGTGCCGCCGGTGTCGGTGCGCCGACACTTGTGGGGTGATGAGGGGGTGTGCGTGTGTGGGGCTGGGCTTTGGGTGATGTCCCACAGGCGGATGCCGTCTCGCTGTGTCTCCTGCAGGGTCTCCCGCAGACGCCTGAGGACATACGGGTGGTCCTGGGGCGCGGAGAGGTTGCGGGGGCGGACTCCCAGGGGGTGGAGCGCATCGGCCAGCATGGCTTCCCATGCGGCCTGCGGCATCCACCCCCCCGCCGGCCGGAGGCGGCAGTTCTCCACCGACCCCTTGCGGGGCCGGTGGACCAGGCCCTTGAGGGAGGGCTCTCCCCGGGCCCACTTTCGCAGCTCCCAGAGCTGCGTGTGGGTCCAGCGCTGCCACCACTGTCCCTGGGGGGGGCCGCGGTCTTGGGCGGAGGAGTTGGCGTGGGTGGGTGTGACAGGGTCGTCGGGACCGGTGGCGGTGGCGGGCCCGGGGGATTCCTCGTAGTCCTGTACCGTGGGGGTGCGCGGGGAGTGGGGCGCGAGCGGAAGTGGACCTGCGGGTGAGCGCGCATGGTCTCCGCCTCGGGGTTGGGTGGGGCCTCGCGGCGGCGGCAGTAGCGGGGCATGCGCTGTATGTGGGCTGTCATCCAGGGTTGGTAGGGGGGCGGGGACGCTGCTGGCGGACCCTGGCGTCGTTCTGGCCTGGTCGGGGGCGGTCTGTGGGCCGGGGTGCGGGCTTTGAGAGGTGGCGGGACGAGGTGCCTCGTGCTTCCGCCGCGGCGCGCTCCGCTATGAAGGTGGTGGCGGCGGCGTCGGTGACGGTGCGGGGGCGCCGTGCTGGGCGCTGCTGCCTCCGGGCCTGGGAAGGGTGGGGCCGAATGTCATAGAGGACGTCCTCGGAGGGTCGAGCTCGCGCTGCCGTCATGGCGCCGGGTTTGGACTTGGGTTTGGGCTTGGCTGCTGGTTGCGGTCGTGGCGCGCTGACGGGTTTGGGTGGCTTTTTTGGCGGCCGTCTTGGGTTTCGGCTGGGTCGCGGGTGTGGGCCTCGTCGGGGCGTGGGCCTTGGCGGCGGCGGGGTTGCTCGCGGTGGGGGCGGGTTTGGGGGCCCGTTTGGGAGGTGTCCCCCGCGGCCTGGGGGGTGGAGTGCTGGATGAGGACGTGGTGGTAATGGTGGATGAGGTTGTCGTGGTGGTGGAGGTGGTGGAGTCGGAGGCGGAGGAGGGGGCTGTGGGAAACGGCGGAGGGCCCTGGGCTTCGGGGGCGGGCGTAGGATGCTGGGTCCTGCAAGTAGCGAGAACGAGGGTGCGGGTTCGGGCACCGGGCGTGTGCGCGCGTTTTCCCTGGTGACCCGTGCGTGCTGGTGCTGGTGTGGCGGCGTTGTCTCGGCTGCGCGGGCACGTGGGTTACCCGGGGGATGGCCATATCTGCTCCAGGACGTGCGAGTTTGTTTGCTGGAGGTAGTTGAGGGTGCGGAAGAAGCATCGCTGGATGCCGGGCATGTCCTCCTCTGTGCGGTGGGGGTAGTTTTGGGTGGGGGTGTCTGGGCCCGGCCACAGCAGCGCCATGAGGCGGGCTGCCACCATGTATGGGCAGAGCTGTAGGGTGGTGGGGCGTGGGGGGGTGGGTCCCCTGCGGTTTGGGGGGGCTTCCCTCTGCTGGGGGCGCAGCGTGACCACCCACAGCCACCGGTCTGTGGGGATCCCCCAGGTCCGTTGGGTCCACTTGGCGAGGCAATACATCGCCCTACCAAGGCCCTGGCTGCCGCTGCGAATGGAGAGCAGCGTGTCCAGGGATTTGCGTTCCCACGTGCCCCAGATGTGGGGGTCGTCCGGCTCGTCCCCCCTGGCGTAAGTGTCGAGGCCTGGGTTGTGTGGGGGGGGAGCGTAGTCGGCGGGGAGGAGGGAGTCGGTGCCGTGCACCACCCAGTGGTCAGTTGATGCGTGGTAGTGGGTGGTGGAGAGGGTGTAGTGCAGATTGTACATGAGAGTCATGTACGTGGAGGGGGTTGGCTGCCGGTTGTCGGGGCTGGGGATGTCCCCCGGGACGTGGTGCCGGAAGTAGGAAACAGCCAGAACAGGCCATACGGGGCGCCCTCCCCAACCCACTAGGACACACCCACCACCCAGGGAAGGCAGGGGACAGCAAGAGCGGCAGCCACAAGCCCGCGAAGCCAAACAAACGCCCCACCAAGGCGGGCAACCCCCCGGCCAGGCGATACCACGGGCAGCACCCACAGGGCCTACCGCTAGGAAACCGGGAGACCACCCCGCCCAGTCCGGCGACAGGCCCCAGCCAGCAAAGGCGGACCAAAACGGCCGGGGGGTTACCACCAGGCGAGAAGAAAGACTACCCCGGATAGGCTGGCACTGGCCCCCCGCCAGGGAAGGGGTGAACCACGGACCACGGGGCTGCGGACACAGCAAGGCCCGCCAGCAAGGGAACAGAGCCACCGATCGGGCAAGCAAAGAAGGGGGGCAGCAACCACGGGGACCACGCCCGGAAGGGACAAGATGCCACCCAGCCCACCACAGCAGACGAAAAGCCCCAACCAACCATGGCAGGGAGCACCACCCACGTAGGACCCCACCAGAACAGGCACCAAGACCATCCACCACAGCCACCAGTGGCCAGCAACGAGAAAGAGCCAGAAGCCACACCCAGAGGGCCCCCTCCCCCCCGCAACCAGCAACAGGTCCCAACCGGAAAGGGCGGGCAACACCCACAAGGCCAACCGACGCGCGGCGAGGATGACTGCCCCAACCTCAGCCAACACCAGCCCACACCCAAAAAAGGCGGAGAACAACACCAACAGAAGTCCCCTAGTAGCCCCCCCAGCTCAGACGGCGGCAGCCCCCGAGAGGGGCAGGGACAGACAACCACAGGGCCCTCCACCAGGATCGGTGGGGGACCACTGCACCCGACAGGACTCTCCGCCAGGACCGGCGAGGGACCACCCAGCCCACACAAGATAGTGACATACCCCAGCTAGGAGGGGGGGGAAACACCAAGCGACAGACCCCAACCAACCAGGACACGCGGGCTTCAAGCAAAACCCGAGCCGGACCACACACCACATACCCAGACCAGGAATGGCGGGGTACGGCAGAGACGCATGCCCAGACACACATACCACAAACCCGGCCAAGAAAGGTGAAGTTACGTCCCAATCCGTACCCAGACACAGACCGCACGCTCCAGCCAAGAAAGGCGGGACAGGGACGACACACGTACCCTCACACAACGGCCACTGACCCCGCCACGTGCAACCAACCGCGGGCACCGCAAAATCCAACCGAGAAAAGGCGAGATAAAGGCAAAACCCGTACCCACACGGACAAACCGCAAGCTCCGGCCAGGAATGGCAAATAGAAGGCGAAAACCCAAACCTGAGCACGCACAACACCGACCAAAACAAAGAGGGGCCAGTAAGCGGCAAGCTCCAAAGTCCCGTCTCACAACACTAGGAAACCCGGTGTGTCCATAGGCCGGACACTGAGGCAGCCCGTGCCATTGAGGTGACCCGGCCAAACAAGAGCCGAGGTCCGGGGGGAAGGCTGCATCCTAAGGCCAGCGCTGCTTTGTGACTCGAGGCGGAGCGTGCGCCACCCGAGCACCTCGGAACCAAGGTACCAAGACCACGCCGCTGGCATGCCTTGGCGACAAATCTGTGATGCAGCACTGCAGAGCGCTGGACACTGATGCCTCTGACATCGTCATTGGCACCTACTTTTTGCGGAGAAGCCCTCAAGTAAAAATGTTGTCCCTCCAACATCCCTATGCTCTTCACTGCGACTTTGGCAGTGGCCTCTTCTCCGTACCTTGGCAGCTGTCAGAACAAAAGAAGTCCAGGCTGCGCTACGGAGCACGGACTAACTATCTTACCTTAAACTACCAGTTGGCCCGGCATGTCGTTGAAAACGGACTGGCGGCCCTTCAAGGTATCCTTGGATGACATTCAGGTTCAATTGTTTGCAAGCCGACACCAGCATTTCATGCAGTTGTTTTGCTCGAAACATTTGAATAACGCCTTCTGCTTCTTCTGGTAAGCGATGGGCCTCGCTTATGCTAATCCTGCCTTCTCCCTGCTCGCCAACGTTCTGACCAACATTGCCTGTGAGGGAGGGAGAGTGGTCTTGTGTACCCCTGACAGGGGTAGTTCAGGCGAACACGCCTATTGGCGTCGACTGCTGGACTGATTGACTGTGGACAGAGTGCAACTCCCTGACAATCCCATCTATGTGCCTGAGGATTCAGACACCGTTATGCATGCTCCCGAGTGGAGCAGTTTCCCGTCCATCGTTGATTGGTCCCCCAACCCTGTGGCCGTGTGTAATTTTGACCAGTTGCTACTGAAAGAGGTCATGGCCGAACATCGTCGTATGACCCTTTCGGATCTGAGAAAAAGATCCCATGAGCACACTTCAACAACACTTATAGGGTGTGAATCCTACAAAGCGACCAGCAAAAAACCGCGACAGAAATGCATACTGCAATGTGGAAATCACATAAAATCATCATTTACGATAACGCCGATCAGCAGACATACAATCACTTGCCTTCAGCACCCTCAGGCACTGTTTCACTTGCACTTGCACCTGTTGAAACCTTGTCTGAAGGTTCCTCGGCCCCTTTTGGCTGAGATCAGGGTTCTGCAGGACATACCGGCTCTGCAGCAGATACAGGAGATACAGGTTCTGTAGCAGATGCTGCCTTACGTGCCTTTCGGGCCTCATGCTCCTTCTGCTGCTGCTCCTTTGCCTTCTTCTCTTTTACGGGCCAGTGTCATGCGTTGGCAATATTGCTCCGCTTCTTTGTGTGTGTGAAAGGCAATACGGGCAGAGAGGTATTGACCTTCAAGATTCCAGTTCATGCTGTGAGCATCGTCACGAAGCCAGTAGATAGTGCTCTTTGTCCGCTCCGCTTCAGCAACCAGCTCGTCCGATGCCAAAGAAGGTCTGTAGGACCAACCTCTGCCATAGTGCGACCTCTACCGCCTGTACCCGATTTCTTCACCCTCTTTCCCGTGACTCCCATCGTCCTTGACCTCACCAGTCCCTCCATGTTTCAATAAATCCAAAGTCCATAATTCGTGCAAGTACCCTTGGTAATCCTTGGCCACAAAATCCCAGGATATCCTGTAGGTTTACCCTTGGCAACCCTTGCAGAGAACTCCAAACACTTGATGGATCAAATCGAGTGAGCTTGACCACTGCAGTCCAAATAATTGATCAACAAATGGAGTTGAGTGTGACCTCATCAATAAACGGCTATGATCATGGAGACGGGAACAAATGAGACGATGTCCGGCAAAGGGAGAGGAAGAAACAGAAGTATAAGTGAAGCCCTGGAATGAGGTATGCGAGTAAGAAAAAGTGTATTTCCATGCCAAAAGGTTAGCTTTAGTTGTCATAGAGAGGCCTAAAGGCATAACACATTTTTATCTTAGTATTGGCCTATCCAGATAGGTTTGAGGTTTGAGGTTTGATCTTGCGGGTACTAGACGCCTTTCGGCCCCAGGGGGCCACCTGGTCGGGCCAGGTGATATCCTCCCCACCGGGTCCTAGTGGGGGACCCTCCAAGACGCACCTCCTGCCTGGTGGCGGAGTCCCCCGGGTTCACAGGGCTCAGAGCCCCGTCCCTCCCCGGCTTCCCCGTTTCGCCACTCCCCGGTCAGTTCATTGATTGGCAGCCCTGGCTGCGGGCGGTTACCAACCGCGTCGCCCCCCTAATGCGTGGTCGCCCGGGGCACCGGCGCCGCCAGGCCCGTGCTACTGGCTTGTCGCCAGTGGGAACTCCTTGGGCTGGCGCGGAGGCTGCCTAGCCTAGGGGTTGGGGCATGGCGCCGTGCGCCACTACTGCCTTGGCGGGTGCAGTGCCCCGTCCGTGTGTGCGCGGCGCTCGTGGCTGGTTTGGGGGGTTCGGGCCGGTACCTGGTGTTGTGTCTCTCCCGTTTCCCCCTTCCCGCCCCACGTGTCCCGCGCTGCGTGTGGTGAGCCGTCCCGTCCGGGTGTCCCTTACCCTCGCTCGCTGGTACGCCATTCCACGCGGTCTGTGCGTTCCGCGAGCTCGGTCCGGTTGTCCTTCTGGTAGTCCCCGCGTGCCCTTTGCGTGTGTGTGCGCTCGCGCTCCCGCGGTGTCCGCTCCCCCCCCCCTGGGTGGTGTGGCGTGCGCACCTCGCGCGGTCCCGGCACTGGGCGCTGGTAGGGCCGTTCCACGTGGTCCGTGCCCCTCCGCGTGTCCTGCCCCGGTCCCTTGCTCCGTCTGGCGTGCTTGGGGGGGGGCGGTCCAGTCCCGGCTCCCCCCTACCTGGCTTGGGGCTGTTGTTGCGAGGGGCGTCTGAGGTCAGGCGCTCCCCCTCCCCCGACTGCCCGCCCACTGGGCGGGCTGTTGGGGTCCGCTACCCACGTGCTGTGGGTGCGGGTGTGTGGGTGTGGGGGCCCAACACTGTCCTCTTGGCCTGCATGCCCTGTGGGGGCTGCGTGCCGTGGGGGTGGTGTGGTGGGGGGCCGTCCCCGGGGGAAGGTGGCCTGCCACTGTTGTGAGGGGCGTCTGCCGTCAGGCGCTGTCCCTCCCCCGACCGCCCGTCCTCTGGGGCGGGCAGCCGGGGTACCGCGACCCGTGTGTTCCGGGTGCGGTCGGTGCCTGCGTGGGGACCCAGCACCAGTTCAACGACGCACGCCCTTGCGGGCCGGCATTGCTCGCTGTCGGGGTGGCGGAAGGGCGTCCCCGGGGGGGGGGGCTTCCACCGTTGTGACAGGCGTCTGAGGTCTGGCGCTCCCCCTCCCCCACCCCTCACACATTTTGAGATCGCGCGATCGCAGCAGAAGAATATAAAAAAACACGAAAAAGACGCACAACCAGCAAAAATAAAGAGCAAAATCGATTTTTCCGACCTCAGAAACCCCAAAAAACATTTTACGCCGCTGTTTGGCGAGGTTGCAAAATTTAGGACACTCACAGAGAAAGCAGAACAACAGAGTCGCGACGGCGACGAAGTTGAGCGTTGCATGCCCCAAAACACCTAGCAAAGTGCGTGCCCTAGGCGCTAAGGACTTGTGCGCGCTCCAACAACAAAGAAGAAGATTAGAGGCGAGAGTAGGGCCAAAACGATGGCCTTCGGCCAGGGAGTGGTTGTCATGGGGGGCTAACGGTCCTGTCCTGCGGTGCAATGCGGGGCAACCATGACAACCGCTCTTACACACCAACCCCCCTTTTTTTTGTAGCACAAAAGAGACGCCAAGACGGGAAAGCGGAGCGTTGCGTGCCCCAAATCACTTAGCAAAGTGCATGCAATAGGAGTAGGGGACTTGTGCGCGCCCCAACACCAACCAAAGAGTGAGTGGCATATGCCGCCATGCATGCATTAAGACACGCTTACTCTTGGGCGTGGCATAAAACAAAGAGTCCAAGACAAAGGGAATAAGTGACGTGGGAGTCCCGAGGTACAACAAGTAAGTACCTTGTACCGCCTTGCATGCATTAAGACACGCTTACTCTTGGGCGTCGCAAAAAACAAAGAGTCCACAAACCGTGCCTCCCGCCCCCTAACACGCCGTATAGGTAAAGAAAAACGCTTCACGGGCGGCGCGTAAACACCGAAGAAATGGATAACTAACACGCCACACCCACCGACTTGCACGCTTCCTCTTCCTTTGTCCTTCTCCATGTACCTCCCCACCCACCTTTGAGCCCATTAAGACACGCTTACTCTTGGGCGTCGCAAAAAACAAAGAGTCCAAGACATAAAGAATAAGTAGCATAGCATGAATGCATTAAACGAACACGCCTACTCTTGGGCGTCGCAAAAACCAAAGAGTCCACAAACCAACGGTTAAGTAGCATATGCCGCCATGCAAGCATTAAGACACGCTTACTCTTGGGCGTCGCAAAAAACAAAGAGTCCAAGACATGAAGAATAAGTGGCATAGCATGAATGCATTAAACAAACACGCCTACTCTTGGGCGTCGCAAGATGCAAAGAGTCCGCAAACCAACGCGTAAATAGCATACGCCGCCATGCATGCATTAAGACACGCTTACTCTTGGGCGTCGCAAAAATCAAAGAGTCCAAGACGGGAAGAAAAAATCACACGCCATAGGAAGCAATGTGTAAAGAAAAATGTTTTTGCAAAAACAAAGAGACCGCAACGACGCGGCCACGGTATGGCACACGCGAGCACGCACCCACACCCACACCGCACACACCACGCAACACACCGAGCACGCGCACCGGTGAACAGGGGCCGGGAGGCCCAGGACACCGCACACGCAACACCGCACACCGGACACCACACACACCGCAACACACCGCCACACCGGAGAACACGAACCAAGTGTCCCAGGACACCACACGCACAACACAACACGCACCACACGAGCGCAAAAGGGCCAAACGGCACACGCAACACCACGCGCAGAGCGTGCACACCGGTGAACAGGAGCCGGGAGGCCCAGGACACCGTACACACAACACCACACACAGAGCGTGCACACCGGTGAACACGAGCCAAAAGGCCCAGGACACCGCACACGCACCACCACACACAGAGCGTGCACACCGGTGAACGGGAGCCGAGAGGCCCAGGACGCCGTACACGCACCACCACACACAAAGCGTGCACACCGGTGAACAGGAGCCGGGAGGCCCAGGACACCGCACACGCACACAGAGCGTGCACACCGGTGAGCAGGAGCCGGGAGGCCCAGGACACCGTACACGCAACACCACACACAGAGCGTGCACACCGGTGAACAGGAGCCGGGAGGCCAGGGACGCCGTACGCGCGACATCACACACAGAGCGTACACATCGGTGAACAGGAGCCGGGAGGCCCAGGACACCGTACACGCAACACCACACGCAGGGCGTGCGCACCGGTGAACAGGAGCCGGGAGGCCCAGGACACCGTACACACAGCACCACACGCAGAGCGTGCACAGCGGTGAACAGGAGCCGGGAGGCCCAGGACACCGTACACGCAACACCACACGCAGAGCGTGCACACCGGTGAACAGGAGCCGGGGGGCCCAGGACACCGTACACGCAACACCACGCACAGAGCGTGCACACCGGTGAACAGGAGCCAGGGAGGCCCAGGACACCGTACGTGCAACACCACGCACAGGGCGTGCACACCGGTGAACAGGAGCCGGGAGGCCCAGGACACCATACACGCAACACCACACACAGAGCGTACACACCGGTGAACAGGAGCCGGGAGGCCCAGGACACCGTACACACAACACCACACGCAGGGCGTGCGCACCGGTGAACAGGAGCCAGGGAGCCCAGGACACCGTACACGCAACACCACACACAGGGCGTGCACACCGGTGAACAGGAGCCGGGAGGCCCAGGACGCCGTACACGCAACACCACACACAGAGCGTGCACACCGGTGAACAGGAGCCAGGAGGCCCAGGACGCCGTACACGCAACACCACACGCAGAGCGTGCGCACCGGTGAGCAGGAGCCGGGAGGCCCAGGACACCGTACACACAACACCACACACAGGGCCTGCGCACCGGTGAACAGGAGCCGGGAGGCCCAGGACACCGTACGCGCAACACCACGCACAGGGCGTGCACACCGGTGAACAGGAGCCGGGAGGCCCAGGACACCGTACACACGACACCACACGCAGGGCGTGCGCACCGGTGAACAGGAGCCGGGGAGCCCAGGACACCGTACCCGCAACACCACACACAGGGCGTGCACACCGGCGAACAGGAGCCGGAAGGCCCAGGACGCCGTACACGCAACACCACACACAGAGCGTGCACAGCGGTGAACAGGAGCCGGGAGCCCCAGGACGCCGTACACGCAACACCACACGCAGAGCGTGCGCACCGGTGAACAGGAGCCGGGAGGCCCAGGACACCGTACACACACCACCACACGCAGGGCGTGCGCGCCGTTGAACAGGAGCCGGGAGGCCCAGGACACCGTACGCGCAACACCACGCACAGAGCGTGCACACCGGTGAACAGGAGCCGGGAGGCCCAGGACACCGTACACGCAACACGACACACAGAACGTGCACACCGGTGAACAGGAGCCGGGAGGCCCAGTACGCCGTACACGCGACGAAACACGCAGGGCGTGCACACCGGTGAACAGGAGCCGGGGGGCCCAGGACACCGTACACACAACACCACACACGGAGCGTGCACACCGGTGAACAGGAGCCAAGCGGCGCAGCACACCACACGAGCAACCCGCCCCCAAAACGAACCCAGCCCACGCCGCCCTGCAGGAAAGAAACACCATGTCAGACCGCCAAGACCAACCGTCCGGCCAAGGCCAACCCAGCGGGTACGAAGAGGGTGGGCAGGCAGGGCAGGCCGGCGAAGAGGGACAGAGGGACAAGGCGGGGAAAGCGAGAGGAGGGGTCCGAACCCCCCCCCCCCAACGTGCACACACCCCACTGCCGCGCGCCGGGCCACAGCCGGGCGCCAACAGGGCCCGCCATGGAGCCAAACGGGCCCGCCAGAGAGAGGGTGTGTCCCCGCGCCTGCGCAGCAGCACGCCCGGGCAAGGAGCCCGCGCCACACACAGGCCAAGCAGGGCACACACGCAGCACCGCACGCCAGCACGCACCACGGCACAAAAACACGACACCACCACGGCAAACACCCACACCCGACGACGAACGAGCCGCCAAGAACAAGTCCAAGCCCCGCAGTCCCCGCAGCGCGACAGCCGCCGTCCGGATGGACGTGTGTGCGCCCGGCAGTGAACCCAGCCCCTGCCGGCTACGAACCAGCCGCCGTCCGGATGGACGTGTGTGCGCCCGGCAGTGAACCCAACCCCTGCCGGCTACGAAACAGCCGCCGTCCGGATGGACGTGTGTGCGCCCGGCGGTGAACCCACCCCCTGCCGGCCACGAAACAGCCGCCGTCCGGACGGACGTGTGTGCGCCCGGCAGTGAACCCAGCCCCTGCCGGCTACGAAACAGCCGCCGTCCGGAGGGACGTGTGTGCGCCCGGCAGTGAACCCAGCCCCTGCCGGCTACAGAACAGCCGCCGTCCAGAGGGACGCGTGAGCACCCGGCGCCACCTGCCGGACGGGCTACCGGACCACCGGGCCCGCGCCACCCGGAGGGGTGAGTGCTCAGTTAACGCAAACCACACGCCCAACGGTACCACACCCAACACCACCCGCAATGACACACCATCACCACCACCATGCACGCCCACCCGCCACGACACACCCAGGGCCCGTCATCAGGGCCACCCGCCGACACCACAACCACCAAGCAATCCAGCCACAACCACCACCACCACCCGCCACCGGCCGCCCACAACATCACCAACAACACCCTCCCCCCCGGCAGCACTCCCGACGCCGTCGCCAAGCACACCACCATCCGCCCCGCACCACACCTGCCACACCCCCACACTCCACACCACCCACACCGGAAACCGCCAACACCACCGTCCCACCCTTACCACCTGCAGCACCGTCACCATCGACGTCGCCAGCGGCACCACCATCAAGCCCGACTGCACCGCGCGAACGACACGCCCACAACCAGCACCCAACCCCAAACACCCACACCGACACCACCCACGCCGACCAGACCCCACAACACCCACGCAACGCACACACCGGCCACGCTCCACCAGACAACACAAACCACCACACGCACGGCAACAGCGCACCCGACGCCCGCAGACCCCCCGCAACCCGCGCCACATACACACCAACACGCACACCCGCACCCGACCACGCCCACCAAGCGCCCGGCGCACCGACCACGACGCGCACAGGCAACCGCCCAACGCCGGCACCGACTCCGCGGGCAGACAGGCAGACAAACCACCCCGTCGGCATCACCAACAGCACCATCACCCAAGCCACCACCTGCGGCACCAACGCCACCATCGCCCGTTGCACCAACGGCAAACCCCCCTCCGGCCCCCCACCACCCGTTCCCAACGCGTCACCTACGGCACACACAGGCCTCACCGTCATCCAGTGCATCGCCTACGTCACCCTCGCCATCGGCACCAGCGACGACACCACCGCCCACAGCACTCCCGGCAACACCCTACGTAGGGACAGTACCAGCGGCGCCACCAACCGGCACGCCACATGCAACACCCACATCAACATCGCCACCACCCATGACATCACCCGCAGCGCCCTCACCATCGACGTCACCGGCAGCACCCTCACCGCGGGCACCACCAGTCGCGCCACCAACCACTGCACCACTTACAGCGACCACCGGAGCCGCAGGCCCCCCCAGCGCCTGCCCCGTCACCTATGACACCAACAGCGTCACCAACCCCGTCGCCGCCCGGCGCGTCACCCGAAGCACCCACGTCAACAACGCAGACCCGTTTCGACGCCTACAGCGCCCCCCCGTAGGCGTCACCAGCATCTCCTCCACCCATTGCATCGCCCACGGTGCCCCAGCCCAACCCACTGCGCCTTCGGCGCACACATACCCGGCACCCACACAAACCAACCACGCCCACACTACCCACCACCCCATCAGCCCACGCCACGAACACACCCACACGCACGCCCACGCCCGGCCACGCCACCCAGACACTAACCAGGAGCCGCAGCCACCCACGCAAGCGCCACGCCACCACCGCCGCCAACCACCCGCCGTCAGCCCCCCCCTGGACCGGCGCCCTGGGAACCAGGAGCCGACACCGGCACACAACCACAGCCACGCACAGCACCCCAGCCACCCCCCCCCAAAAAAAAAAAAAAAAAGACAAACAAGCCAACGAAAAGAGAGGAGTAAGGGACAGGCAGAGGAAGGGGCCACGGGGGGAGCAGAGGACAAACACGCAAGCCCACACACGCGCGCCCCCCCCCCCAGCCAACCCGACCCCGCATGTCCCGCACCCTCCCAGGAACCGCAAAGCCCAAGACCACCCCCGAGGCACCACCACAACAGACCACCATGAGGAGCCGCCGAGGACGACACACGACACACCGCCGCCAAACACACGGTCGACACCGACGCAAGCCCCACCCCCACAACCCGCCGCACCCACCGCTGCGGCGCCCCAACACACAATGGTGCCCCCATGGATGCGGTACACCCCAAAAACCCCCTTCAGCCAGCCGACCAGAGGCCACCACGGGACGCACCAAGGGGACGCCGCGGAATACCCACCCGCAGTGCGGCCCCGACACCCGCTACCCGCCGGCAACCTACCACGGGCCCACCCCACACCCGAGCAAATAGCCCCCCCCCCACCGTGGAAACGATACACCCCAGCCACACACCGCCACTCACCACCCGCGGGCACCGCACCGGGGCCACAACACGCCCAAGCAGCCGCAACCCACCGACCCGCGGACCCCGCAACCTTAATACCCCACACCACGGGGCCCACCCAACGGCGGGCCGACACCCCCAAGCACCACACGACCACACCCCCCTGGTTGCGACACTCCAGTCCCGCACACCCCGCCCCAGGGAACCCCAGGCCCCACGCCACACCGACCCCGCACGGGCCACGTACTAAAACACGCCAGGGGGACGATCAAGAGACCACGCGGGGCTGCCCCACACCGCCAGAGGACAAACCACGGGCGACAGCCCAGCCCACCAGACCGGGACACGGTGCCCCCCCCCCCCAACGGGAAGGCCACCACACAGCACAACACCACCATACCGCACCGCACCCCCCTCCGCCACCCGGGGGCACGGGACACCACAGCCCACCAACACAGGAACGAAGCCGCGCCCCGCCGACTCCGCACCCCACCCCACCGGCACCACCCCTGGAAACCCCGCACACCTCGCGCCAGCTCAACACCCACCACCGGCCACAACCCAAGCCGCACACAGGGGCAACACCACCGGCCAGGACAGCCACCAGCGTGCAGCCACACACCACAACCACGCCAAACGGCGCGCCTCCCCCGGCGCACGACCCCACACCGGCCGCCGCACGTGCCCCGAACACCAGCATCACACGCCCACCGTGCCATGAAGCAGCAGCCCAGCACGTGAACACGCACGATGATCCCATGGCCCTGGACATCGACAGCCTGCTAGAACTGGAACTCCAACACACGGAGGACACGGAGCATCATATGGACCTCACCCCGCCGGAGCTCGAGCCCACAGCAAGCAGCCCCGCGGACCCCAACCCGCAAAATGCCCCCCCGCGCCCCCCCCCCCGCGAGAGGGCGCCCTGGACGCACCTGTCCAACGCCCTGCGGCGCCACCACCCCACCCACGAAGCCAGCAACGGGCCCGCCGAGTACCGGGCGTCACTCGAGCACGACCTGCCCGACGTCACGGGGCCGGGACTCCACGGGTACACCACCGCCCTCCCCCCTCCAGGCACCCCCACACAAGAATGGGAAGACGAGTACGCCGTTGACGTCACCGACATGACGGCATACGTGGAAAGCGTGGAGGACCCGGAGTAAGACACCGTCCTCAGCCTCCTCGTCTACCACAGCTCGAGATGGGGCCACCAGGTCACCCTCCACCGACCACAAGACGGGCCCCACCAGTGGTCCCCAGAGCAAACGGCGAAGTGGGACATCGTCCTCCAACTCAGCCCCGAGGGCTTCTACACCCTCATGCACAGCGGATTACCCGACGCCGCACCCAATGCACAGGCGCTGCCGCTTGCCCAGCCCCGGGAGGACGACGCAGACGCACCCCCACCGGAGGAATGTAATTGGGACCCCCCCACAGCCACCACCGAACGCATGCCGCACCGGCTCACCAGACGTCACCTCCCCCACGACTACCATGCAACCAACGACTCGCGGGGACGCCGCACACTGCCCCTACAGTGGGCATCACCCGAAGGCACCTTCACGTGGGGGGAAATCCTCCCTGGCGCCGTGGCGCTCACGTACCTGTGGCTCCCGGACGCGGAGACGCACGCGCAGCCCCCCGGCACACACCCCCTCCTCACCCTGGAGGGAGAGGCCGCCGTCGAAAACGACGACACAGAGGAAGGAGAGGACTACGTGACGGCGAACGCAGACACCGCAGTATGGCTACACGCTCACGAGCACACCACACCCGCCACCGTAGTACCGGGGTCACACCCCTGGCACGTGGTCATCGTGCAACTGCCCACAGGAGCAGACACAGGAAGCGCCCAACAGGGATGGGCGGACAGGTGGGCACACGTGTGCGCCTCCCTGCAAGAAGGGCTGCACAGACCCTCCCTCACAAGTCACACCCTCGAGCCGGCCCCCACCACGGCCGAATCCCACACCGGGGCGGCCCCCCCCACCGGAGTCTGGGCCTACACGCGCACCCTCCACCGCGAGGCAGCGGAAGCCCTCAAGACCGCTATCTCCAACCACCAGGGCCTCGTGCACAGCCCCCACGATAACACACAAAAGGGCTACACCCTATGGTGGCACCACCCCGCACCAGAAGGGGGCCTGCAACCACCGGCAGACCAGCCTGGCATCGGCCCAGACCTCACAGCGATCGCCCGCGCCGTCGCCGCCATGGCCCAGCAAGTAGGGGCGCCACCCGAGTGGGCATCGTCCATCATCAAGGAAACGGCGGCACGCCACAACCCAGCTTTCACACACTTCCGGGGACGCCCCATTCATCCCACCCTACCGGACCTCAACCTCCCCGCCCACGATGCGTGGGCAGTCCACATCCTCGTGCCCCACGACACCGCGCCCGAAACAGGGGACGCGACGGCACGCATCACCAAACAACTCCCCAATACCGCACTCCACTACGACATACCAACGCCAAACGTCATCGTCACCCACAAAATGGGTCGCGACCACTACTACCTCCAGGCCACGCATGAGCGCTCCCCCATCACCGTATACACCTTCATCACCTACCCTGGCCTCCAGCCACCGCAACACCACCCGCGCCCGGCATGGAAGCATCCCCTACACGTCGCCCCGACCCCACGCAAAAGGCCCACCCACCACGCGCCCCCTCCCGCCGACAGCACCGCCCTCCACACCGCCCGCAGACGGGCCGCGGCACACCACCAAAGCCACCCGCTCCCACGCATTAACGCTGGACCCGGCACCGTCACCGAGGCCACCCACAAAAGCACCTTGAACCTACTGGCTCGCAAGCTACGCCCCAAAATGGCACTGGAGGACACGCTCTGGATATACTATGGCGAAGGCCGCACGGCACGGGTGGCGGACCTCCGCAACATCATCCCCCGCCACATCCAGCGAGCGGTAGGGCCCTTCTCCGTGTGCGCAGTACCGCACCCCATAACAGCCCGATGCACCCACTGCAACCCTCGGTGCGCGCTACCATGCGCAGGCGCTCTGCAGCAACCCCTGCTGACCCCTACCTACAGGGGGGGCATATTCCTCGGCACGATACCCGGGGACCCACACCCCTACCTCCTGCCCGCAGCGGACCGCCACCACGCCATACCGCTACACCTTGTCGAGCACCTGGCGGTGGGACCATCCCCCTTCCAGAAGCGCCCCCCCCTCACCCCATCCGACGGACGCCCGCCAGATGAGCCGACGCACGCCACACCTGGACCCAAACGCGCCATCGCACTCCTCACCCTAAAGGCGGAAGCCGCCATCCCCCGAGACCTGGAGGGGGAAAACCACCTCATGGTGGAAGGGCTGACGGAACACGTCCTGATCGCGGCCATGTACGCCACGGCGTCCGCATCCCGCCTCTGGGAGGACCGCCCCTCCCCACCTCTAGCCCAAGCAGCGCAGGACGCCCCCGACACGGGCCCCACCGCCGAGGACATCCACCAAATCCTCAACATGCGAGCACCCCCGAAGACCCACCCTGCGGTCCGCCCCATCCAGCTCGTCAGCTGAGACGCCATGGACGCCCCCCCGACCACCACAGAGCTCCACATCCTCAAACACCGGGACACCTGGTGGACGGTGGAATGGGACGACCACGGCAAGGTCAGACGGGCAACGGCACACGCCCCCGACGGCGAAGTCCCGCCCCCACCACGCGGAGGAGACCGCTTGCGACTCGCCGCACGCATCCCCCACGCCCCAGAGGCAGCCTGGGAAGCGCTGCACTACGCCCTCTACTGGGCGCAGGGGGCGCCCGAAGGCCCCCTCCCCCCGGAACGCACCCCAGCGTGGACACGCCACGCCACCCGCTACACGGCCCACATGCGCCGCCACGGGGCAGGCACCGGGCACCGGCTCCCCACCTGGCCCACGGACCCGCCCGACGCCCTGCAGGAGGCCGAGGAAGTGCTTGGCCTCATGACCAAGCAAGTGTTCCAGCTGAAGGACCCCGTCCCCACGTCGAAGCCCGACGTCCCAGCCGCCCGCGAACACCCCGTGTTTGCACCGGGCCACGCACCCGTACAGCGGCCCCAGGGCGCACCTCCCAAACGGGGACAACCCGCTGCCTGGCGCCGCCAAGGTGCGCAGAAGCGCAAGGCCCCCACACAGGCCAAACCCGCGCCAAAGCCAAGGGCCAAGCCGAAGAGCTGGACCAAAGAGGAAGCCGCTGCCCTGTATCCCGAATACGCCATCGGCACCCGGGTGCAGCTGCCCTTCGAGTACCCCACGGCCGCGGGCCCCTCCAAGTGGATATGGGCCGCAGGGGAGGTCAAGCACCGGTACCTCGTCACCGGGGACCACCAGGGGTTCAAGATCTACGTCAAGTGGGCCCCGGCCACCCCCAACAACAAGCAGCTGGGGCGCACCATCGAACTCTGGCGAGACCGAGCCGGTCGTGAGATGGTCCCCATGCAGCTGTGCACCCCCGACACGGAGCACCTCACCGGCACCGAGTACACGGGCGAAGTCCACAATGCATGGGCCCTACCCCAGCCCCAGAAGCGGAACCGCAGGGCACCCGCAGCTCAGGGCGTCATCGACCTCCTCGACGCCTGACGGGGCCAGGGCCGGACACGGCCCGCCCCCCCAACTACCGGTCCCCAGAAACCGGCGCCTGCGGAAGCCCACGCCCGCATCAACATCCTCAACGAGCCCGCGGTCACCTACGACCCCACCAAGGCCGCCACACTGCAAGCCATGCCCGGGCCGCACCCCCAAGGCGCAGACCTCCTGGGGTTCCTGGAGCAAGCCCTCCGCAGAGCGGACCAACCCGAACCAGCACCGATCCTGGACCCGGAGGGGAACAAATATCACGCCCACTGGGAACAGGGGGTACCCCTCTACCACAAGACGTCGGTCACGGTGCATGCCCAGCCCGACCTCGGAGTGGATGGTCGCCTCGGGGCGTACGAGTGCGCGGGGCCCGGATGGCAGCTAAACGTGCTACTCACGCACGTCCGGTTCGGGGAGGAGACCAAGGACTTCCTGGACACCCTGAGCCTGGCGTACCGCCGACTCTCCCTCCTGGCACCCACCATCATCATAGGCGACCTAAACGCCGCCCCCACCGACAACGACCGCACCGGCCCACCCACAGCCACCGACACAGCTGTCTGGGACGCCATGCACCAACTGGGCCTCACCGACCTCACGGCAGGACTCACCGGCACACCCTCCCATTACCCCGACTAAGCCGGCACCCACCCATCCCGCATCGACACGTGCTACGGGGACCCAACCACGGTGCGCGTCCACGAAGCAGCCTACGGGGACCTCCCGCCCACAGGCACGGGCCACCGGCCCCTCTACATCGACCTCATCATCCCCAACCTACCCCCACCCGCGGCCACCCTGCCAGACGACACCCTCCCACCCACACTGCAGTTCCCGGCCGAGGACGACCACGGCGCCTGGCACAGGTATAACAGGGCCCTACACGCCATCCTGCGCCGCCCGGGTGCACCGACACTCACCACCGCCATGCGCCGGGCAGCACAAGCATGCGGCATGGAGCGTGACACCAACCACACGGGAGCACCACCAGACCTCGCCCTCCAGCAACTCGTCCATGACATCTGGACCACGAAAGGGGAACTCGCCACCCTGCTACGCCCCAGCACACCGGAGGCACGAGACCGGGACGCCCACCTCCGTGCGCTCCTCACCACCCGCCGCCACCAACTCCAGGAATGGCACGCCCACCGCATAGCGGCCGCAGCCCAAGAACGCGAAAGATACGGCAGAAACGACACGCCGTACAAGTCCCTATGGTACGTCAGCCGCATCCTGGAGGACACGGGGCGCCGTACCATCCACGCGATACGCAGCCCCGAAGGAGGCCTCACCAATGACCCCGACGCCGTCCTCCAGGCAGTCCTGGACAGCCTCCAGGCTCAACACGGGGACGCCCTCCCCGAGCTCGACCCCCACACCAGAAACACCATCCGCGAGCATGTGCCCAGGGTCTTCAACCAGGAACAGCGGCGCGCCATCGAACACGACCCCTTCAGCATCTCAGAACTGCAACGCGCCCTAGACCGCCTGAAAAAGGGGGTCGTGCCCGGCGTCGACGGTTTGCCGGCCGAAGCGTACCAACGCCTCACCCTGCCCATCAAACGCCGCCTGGCAGCCCGCCTGTGGGACATCGTCACGGGCGCCACGCCCATCCCCCCTGAGTGGGCCAACCTGGTCCACCCCCTCTACAAAAAGGGGGACTGGGCGCAGCCGGGGAACTGGCGGCCCATAGTCTGCGCCACCACCGAGGTCAAGCTGGTGTGGACGCTCATCCTAGGCCGCATCGCGCCAGCGGTCTTCGCCCACGTGCCCGCCAGCATGTGGGGAGCCATGGCCGGCAGGTCCCCCCACGAGGCCATCTTCCTCCAGGACACCGCACTGGACATGAACCCCTACGAGATGATCATCGCCTCCCTCGATGTCCAGGGCGCGTTCCCCCACGCCCCACACCGGCTCCTCACGGAGGTATGGGATGCCATGGGCCTCCCATTCCTATCCTTCATGACCGGGTACATCCAGACCCGACTCTACGCCGTCATCACAGCCGCAGGCCTCACCCCCTGGACCGGCACAGACAGCGGGGTCCCCCAGGGAGGCGCCGAAGGCCCCTTCCTCTACCTCCTCGTCACCCTGCCACTGGCATTCGAGCTAGCACGGGTATACCCGGGGTACGCCCCATACCCGCTACGGTCCCCCCTCATCAACTTCGCGGACGACAACCTCCTAACTACGGCCACCCGCCACCGCGACCCTGAGAACGCAGGGCTACCAACGACCACCGACCAAGCGTCCGCCATTCTCCAACTCACCACAACCTACCTGGACGCCCACCAGCTCCTAGTGCACCCCCGCAAATCGGTCGGGCTAGCCGGCGCCAAGACCCCCAGCCCCCACATCAGGAAAGGCGAACCCCTACACCTGGAAGACACCACAGTCCACCTGGGAGTCACACAGGCCACGCGGCACCACCACATCACACTCCCAAGCAAGCTAGAAGAGCGCCTCGCCCAGCTACCCCAAATAGCCAGGGGGGACCTCCTGTCTACGCAGGGCCTGGCGTACTTCATGGAAGCAGTGCTCAACGCGGCCATCGGGTACCAAGCCCTGCACATCCCGCGCCCCCAAGACGCACTACGCCACGCTCGACAGCAAGTGACGAAGGCATGGGCGCAACACGGAGGCTGGCCCACGTCTTTCCCCAAGGAGGCCATGATGGCCCACTGGCGCTACTACGGAGACAATACGGGCGCCCTGGTCGACATGGCCTATGCCAAACACGCGGCACACCTCCTACACAGGGTAACACACAACCACCAACGAGAAGTTCGCGAGGCGGCAGCCATACGCATAAAAAAAGCGCAAATGGCCCGCAACACCTGCCCCCGGTGGATACTGGCGCAACACGGCGTCTCCACCCCCGTGGGCACTGGCATCTGGGCCCAGCTACAACTCCTCCTACCGCACCACACACACGCCATCCTGACAAACCACCACTGCGATCAACAGGGGCCACTCGTGGTCACACACACCGACATCCACCGACGCCCGGCAGGCGAGGTGGACACCCTGCGCCTCGTAGGGGCCACCATCACCATAGTGTATATCACCCCAACACAGATGAAGATCATGGCCCAATGCGACGCCCACCACGCCCCGTTCCTTTCCGACCCACAATGGCCAGCACGCCACGTCTTCCAAGCGTACCTCCGCGCATGTGCTACGAAGGCAGGGCGCGACATGCCGGGGCCCAAGGACATCGACACGGCGTACACAGCCTTCCAGCGCCAGCACCCCCGGCCCCGCCCGAGCGAGCACGAGACCCCCAACGACGGCGGCACGACGCAGGGGGAGCCCAACCCGTCAGCTGAAGGCTGGACACCACCCACCATCCTGCTACTAGCACCAAACGGCCACAAACATGCTACCCGCACTGTCCAGCGACACCATGCCCCCTGGTCCATCCCCAAACACAATGCACCGGAGACCGATGTACCACCAGTCAGACACAGTGACCAGGGCATACCACGCACGTGCTGGCACTGCAGCCCGGCAGCCCTCGACACTCCGTGGCCCCTGCTGCACCTCATCTCCACCCACTACCGCACCCCCACCGCCGCCGCCACCGCCGACCAGCAGGCATGGCTCTCCCCCTGGTTTCACACGGTACCCCCAGACCACCCGGCGCACGTAGCCTGGACCCGAACACCCACGGCGACATGGACGTTCACCAACGAGCGGGCAGACCCCGACAGCGTAGCCAAGGAGTACGACCGCTGCGACCCACACCGCGCAGGACCTCAGGAGGCACCCATGCGCCCCCTACAGCACAAATGGAGCGGCGACAGACCATCACGTGCCAGAAGTTCCACCCCAACACGGGATACCTCTTCCACCTGATGTACGCGTATATCACCCAGGGACGCCCAGACAGGGGCCTCCTCCGCCTCACCCAACGAGCCCAGGCCATCATCACCCAGGGGATAGGCGTCTATGCAGCGCCACTACTGCAACCCACGCAAATCACCGCCAGAACCGCCCAGGGGAACCCCATCTACGTCTATCACCCCACAGCAATCGCCCGCCTACCCATACCCAGCGACACCGACATCATCTACTTCACTGACGCATCCGGCACCCAGCAACGCACCCCAACGGTCGGTTGCGCCTCTGTGCGCATCACCCGGCACGCAGACGGCCTCCACGTGGAACACCACACCGGGGCCACCATCTTTGGGGCGTCCTCCCACGGCGAACTGCGCACCATGGCAGACGCCGTCACCGCCACACCGCCACCCACGACGATCCGGCCCCGCAACATCTGGGTAGTCGTGGACGCCACGGTCGACATCCACCTCACCAGGCGCCTTGCGGACCTGCCCCTCCACAAAGCACTCGAATCTGGCCTCACCACACAAGCGTTGGGACTACGGATGGCCTTCAAGGGCATGCACCCCCAGGACGCCCTACACATCATCAAGCAGGAGTCACACCGCTACGCATACGGCAATGGACGCGCAGACACGCAGGCCAAGCACCAGAACACCAACAACACCCCAGGGCTCGAACGCGTGCGACTGGACACCCCACACCACAGCCACCTGCAGCACCTGCCCCCGATACCCCCGGCCACACAGCCCCCCCAATGGATGCCCGAGGACACGCCGTACACGGATCCAGACAAGCAGTACCACTACCCCACACCCATCCAGCAACTGGCCACCACACTGGGCCACCCAGCGAACACCGAACTCCTCTGACGCCTCGAAGACTCCGTCCACACCCCCCTCTACTACTCCGCCCTGCGCCCGGATAGCCTCCCAGCACACCTACAAAAGCCCCGACTCCAACTCGCCCTCGAACAACTTCCCCCCCTCACCCGATACCACCGATGGTATACGCGCCGCTCGATCCACGTCCCCGCAGGACACACCAAATGCATCTGCAGCCACGCGGAAGAAGAAACATGGGACCACTTCAAGGCGTGCCCCCTGTACAGAGGACTGGACACCCTCACAGACTGGAACCCAACCCACACCATCGCACAGCACGCCGGATGGATGACGCAGTCCCCGGCGACCCAGCAACTCACCACCGTCCTCAAGCAGACGGAGGTGCTCAAGGCAGTCCGCAGGGGACTCGTCCCCACTGCCGTCTACACCTTGCTACGCACCCACGCGGAGGACCCCCAGGCCACGGCGGCGCACATGCAGCGGACGGCCGTTGCCAAGACGGCGGAGCAGCTCACATACCGCACCCCCAAATACCTGCAGCATGCGGCAACCCTGCCCCCAACAGACCAAGCCCACCTCCTCAAAGTCCTGTTCTACCAACCATGAGAACCTACCCCGTGACATACCAACACGGAACCTCCACCACGTCTACACACCATCCACCGAGCACAGCACTGGCGCAGCACACACGGACACCACAGGCACCGCACACACTCCCACCAGCATGCGCGCGCCACCAGCCCCCATCCCCCCACGCCGCCGTCCGTCCACAGGTACCACCAACCACCAGCCACCGCATGTCCCCTCTGCGTTAGCCGGCGGCTACCACAGACAGCCCTGCCCTGCAACCCAGACCACTGGGTCTGCCTGGGAGCCGCGCACCGCCTCACCCGCTGCCCCCACTGCGGGGACCTCAACCCCCGCCACCACGAGCGGCCCGCGGCCCCAGCCGCACCCCACCCCGCCAGCCACCCCAGCTTCTTCGGGTTCCTCGCCGACACCCTCCGGGACCACCTGGGAGGGTACTACGTGGCGGACGCGGCGGACCACGCATGGACCATAGCCGTGGCCACGGGCAGCACACCCCTGCCCCCCCACAGCCCACCCCTACGCCACAGCGGAGGCGGCTTGAACGTGGCGGCCCGCCACATCCTCCTCGCCCTATACCTCCACCACCGAGACCTACACCTCCCAGACCCACAACTCCCGGCCCCCCAAGCAGCAGCCCTGACGCCGGAAGCGTGGGCCGACACGGCACCAGAGGAGATAGCAGCCTACCTCCGAATCACTTGCCGCCGGTTCAAAAACGCCCTCGGCCGATGGAAGGGAACACCTTACCCCCTCAGCGCACTCCTCTACCCGGCACACCACCCCCACCCCGCACAACAGACGCCCCCGGAGGGCTGGGCGTCTTTTCAGGACGCCCACCTGGCCGCCCCCGACGAGGCCACCGCCACGCGGATGGGCCTCAAGGACCAGGAAACCTACGTCAGAGGCCTCAAGACGAGCCTCCAAGAGGCACACCGCTGGCACGCCCGCTCCCCGTCGCCCCCACAGGGACAGGGGGGTTCACCCGCCCCCGACACCCACCAGGCCAAGAAGACCAAGACAGGTCAGGGGGCCCGCCAACGCGCCCACCAGCAGGGCGCGACGCCCCGACCAAGGCCCGGGTCCAGCCACACCGCACCACCCCACGCCCAGACCCCCGGGGCACACCAACAACACCGCCACCGCCAGCGCCCACCACCACCACCGTACCGCAGCACCCAAACCCTGCAGCCCAGTCAGCCACCACCGCCCACACACGTCCACACCATGCCAGGACCACCATACGCGCAGAGCCAGGGGACATGGCACCACCAACACCACCACCACGCCCCCGTCCCTCCCAACCCCTACCCCCTAATGCCCCCGAGCTACAGCGACCCCCACCAGCTACATCCCCACCACGCCCAAGCACAACCAGGCCCCGCGAACCACCCACCCCACATAGCGCACATCACCGCACCACACCATCACGTATTCCACCACCACCAGCCCCTGCCACCACACCCACCAACGCCGGGGTACCACACACAACCGGCACACCCTCCACACCACCACCACGCGGACCAGCACCACCCGTCGCCCCCGCTACACGGGCCCACGACATACGAGCCACGGTACACCCCCATGGACCCACAAGGAGCCGCGCACGCACACCAGCAACACCGGGGCCTAGTAGGAGCGCCCCACCACCACCAACAGCCCCCCCACCCACACCCCATACCAGCGAGCACCATCCACCAGCAGCCACCCATCACATACGGACCACAGCCCCACCCGGGGGCTCATGCGGCCGCCTCCCACCCGCACCCCGGCACCACAACCAGTCAAGAACCGCAAGGGCCACACGGCGCACACACGCAACACCCACAAGACCCACAGGGACGCCCGGACCCCCAGCCGGCACAACACCCACCCCCGCCCCCCCCACCCCACGGCCACCAGCAGCCCCCCCACCCACACCCCATACCAGCGAGCACCATCCACCAGCAGCCAGCGATTACATGCGGACCACAGCCCCAGCCGGACGCTCATGCGGCCGCCTCCCACCCACACCCCGGCACCACAACCAGTCAAGAACCGCAAGGGCCGCACGGCGCACACACGCAACACCCACAGGACCCACAGGGACGCCAAGACCCCCAGCCAGCACAACACCCACCCCCGCCCCCCCCACCACCAACAGCGCCACCCCCACACCACCCCCCCCCGCCCCCCCCCCCCCCGAGACCAGGCCACGGACACAACACGCGGCAGCCAGCACCAGCCAATCGACGTCGATACCCCCGCCGACACACGCCACCGCGAATCCCCCCTCCCGCGACCGCCACAAGAGACCCCATCACCGGACCCCACGCGCGACAACGATGACCACCCCCGCTTACCCACACCACCCCCCCCATCACACCCCGCACCACCAGTCGCCGCACCGGCCGAACCCTACGCCCTACACAACCCCGCAGCGGTACGGCAGCACCTCCAGGGACTCGGGGAACAGGACGTCGTGCTGTACCTCCGCACCTCCGGCACCAGCACCCCCATCCGGGCGGCCACCCTGGTCCAGGCGGCCACCCTGGGGGAAGGCGTCAGAGACTTCCTCTTCGACGCCTTCCTCCACGTTGTCCGACACGAGCGCCCCCCACGCGCCACCCCAGACGGAGAGAGCCCGCCCCCCACGGGGAGCCGGATCTGGGTGCCCCCCATCGACTGGGGGCGACACCTGGTCGGACACCCCGTGCCGGGGCGGGTGGGCACCAAGGGCCGCACCCGCTACCAAGAGCCCGACATGGCCCACCCCCCACCCAACGCCACCCCCGACAGCACCAAAGAGTGGGAGCGGGAAACATGGGTGGCCCGGATGGCCTCCCTGAGCAACTTCCGGCACCACGTCCCGGGGGACATCCCCACCCCCGACAAGCAGCAGCCAGCCCCCTCCACGTACATGACCCTCATGTACAATCTGCACTACACCCTCTCCACCACCACCTACGACGCATCCACAGACCTCTGGGAGGTACACGGCACCGACTCCCTCCTCCCCGCCGACTACACCCCCCCCACACACAACCCAGGCCCCGACACGTACGCCAGGGGGGACGACCCGGACGACCCCCACATCTGGGGCACGTGGGAACCCAAATCCCTGGACACGCTGCTCTCCATCCGCAGCGGCTACCAGGGCCTTAGTAGGGCGATGTATTGCCTCGCCAAGTGGACCCAACGGACCTGGGGGATCCCCACGGACCGGTGGGTGTGGGTGGTCACGCTGCGCCCCGAGCAGAGGGAAGCCCCCCCAAACTGCAGGGGACCCACCCCCCCAACGCCCCACCACCCTACAACTATGCCCGTACATGGTGGCAGCCCGCCTCATGACGCTGCTGTGGCCGGGCCCCCACACCCCCACCCAGAACTACCCCCACCTCACGGAGGAGGACATGCCCGGCATCCAGCGATGCTTCTTCCGCACCCTCGACTACCTCCAGCAAACACACCAGCACGTCCTGGAGCAGATATGGCCACCCCCCGGGTAACCCACGTGCCCGCGCAGCCGAGACAACGCCGCCACGCCAGCACCAGCACGCACGGATCACCAGGGAAAACGCGCACACACGCCCGATGCCCGAACCTGCACCCTCGTTCTCGCTACTTACAGGACCCAGCATCATACGCCCGCCCCCGAGGCCCAGAACCCTCCGCCGTCTCCCACAGCCCTCTCCTCCGCCTCCGACTCCACAACCTCCACCACCACGACCACCTCATCCACCACCACCACCACGTCCCCATCCAGCACTCCACCCCCCAGGCCGCGGGGGACACCTCCCAAACGGGCCTCCAAACCCGCCCCCACCGCGAGCAGCCCCGCCGCCGCCAAGGCCCACGCCCCGACGAAGCCCACACCCACGACCCAGCCAACGCCCAAGACCGCCGCCAAACGGCCACCCATACCCAAGGGTCAACCCGCAGCCAAGCCCAAACCCAAGCTCAAACCCGGCGCCACGACGGCAGCGCGAGCCCGGCCCCCCGAGGACGTCCTCTACGACATCCGGCCCCAGCCGTCCCGGGCCCGAAGGCAGCAGCGCCCAGCGCGGCGCCCCCCCACCGTCACCGACGCCACCGCCACCACCTTCATGGCGGAGCGCGCCGCAGCCGAAGCGCGACGCACTTCGTCCCGCCACCCCTCAAAGCCCGCACCCCAGTCCCACAGACCGCTCCCGACTACGCCAGAACAACGCCAGGGTCCACCAGCAGCGTCCCCGCCCCCCTACCGGCCCTCGATGACAGCCCACATGCAACGCATGCCCCACTACCGCCGCCGCCGCGAATCCCCGCCCAACCCCGAGGCGGAGACCGTACGCGCACACCCGCGGGTCCACATCCGCGTGCACCCCCACTTCCCACGCACCCCCACGGAACAGGACTACGAGGAATCCCCCAGGCCCACCACCGCCGCCGGTCCCCACGACCACGTCACACCCACCCACGCCCACTCCTCCGCCCAAGACCGCAGGCCCGCCCAGGAACAGTGGTGGCAGCGCTGGACCCACACGCAGCTCTGGGAGCTGCGGAAGTGGGCCCGGGGAGAGCCCTCCCTCGAGGGCCTGGTCCATCGGGGGGGTGGATGCTGCAGGCCGCATGGGAAGCCATGCTGGCCGATGCGCTCCACCCCCTGGGAGTCCACCCCCGCAACCTCCCCGCGCCCGAGGACCACCCGTATGTCTCCAGGCGCCTGCGGGAGACCCTCCAGGAAACGCAGCGAGACGGCATCCGCCTGCGGGACATCACCCAAAGCCCAGCCCCGCACGCACACACCCCCTCACCATCCCACAAGCGTCGGCGCACCGACACCGGCGACACCCACAGCACCCCAGGAGCCCTGCGCGCCACACAACACTACGCGCCTGACCCCCCGGCCAGCGGCGCCGCCATCTAACCCCGTTGCCCAGCAAACCACCACCACGGGGCGCCACGCCAGGCCCTGCCCGGAAGTCACCAAACGAACCGGACGCCGAAGGAAGCCAACACACACGACAACGAGCACCACTACGCCCAAAGGCGCCGAACCCAGGCGCGCTACCGTGGGCTCCTCTCCACCCTCAGCACGACACACACGTCGCTGGCGTCACTCCTCCGCCGTGCCCCCTCGCACGCCACCGCCCCGCCCCCCCCCCCCCCTCCAGCCGCACGTCCCCACGCCGCCCAGCACCCAGCCCCACATACTGCGCCACAGCATCGCCCTAGTCCGGCTCCTCCACCATTGCGCCACTTGGCACCTCACAGTAGACTGCTGTCCTGTAGTCCCGCTCCCCCCGGCACCGCTCCCGGGGCCGCACCCGGCCCACGTCGTGCTCGCCCCCACGTCGCAGGCCGCGGACATCCTCCCGCTCCTCGCCGCCACCCCTCCCGGGCATCGCATACTGCTTGCCGCCAACCCCTCGGTCCTCAGTGAGGTCCTCATCGGGCACGCCGACGCCCTGCACGTGCGCCCGCTGCTGCCCAACCTGCACGCTGTGTGCGCCCCCGGCACGCCCGTCGACCCCTCCGTGTGGGACTCCCAGTGAGGCCACCGGCCACCGGCCGGCCCACACGCACCACCCCGCACTCGCCTCGGGCGCACGACCCCCTGGACGCCGCTACCCACACGCCCGGCCCCGCGCAACCGCCTAACCGAGCCAGAACCCAAGCACAAATCAAACCCGAGCCACACCCCAAAACCGCTAACCCTTGACTCCTAACCAAGCCCGCCGAGGGAACACCGAAACCACAGCCCACACCCACAGCCCACACAGCCGCCTAACCAGCCAGCTCCAGAAGCAAAGAGACACCTCACCAAACCCATCCTGACCCAAGCCTAACCGAGCCGAAGCCCCAACACAAATCAAACCGGAGCCACACCCCGAAACCGTCAACCCTTGACTCCTAACCAGGCCCGCTGAGGGAAATACGTAGACACAGCCCACAGCCACAGCCCACACAGCCGCCTAACCAGCCAGCACCAGAAGCAAAGAGACACCTAACCAAACCCACCCTGACCCATACCCGGGTACATCAGGACGCGCGAGCCGCACCCCTGGGGCGCAACCGCCGCCACAGCACCGACGACACACGCCAGAGGACACAACGCTATTGCACCGCCGCACCAGCTGCCCGTGCCTGTGCCTGCAGTGTACGCGCGCCCCTGTTTTTCTCTTTTTTGTTTTTTCTTTTTTTTTTTCCAAAAAAAAAAAAAAAAAAAAAAAAAACAAGTAAAAAAAAAACAGGTAAAAAAAAAAAACGAAAATTAGGGGGGGAGGAAGAGGGACACAACCACCCATGGCACACGCGCACCGCACACAGCACGCACACCGGTGAACAGGAGCCCAGAGGCCCAGGACACCGCACATGCAACACAACACACCGAGCGAGCACACCGGTGAACAGGAGCCAGCTAGCCCAGGACACCGCAGACGCACCACAGCAAACCGCGCGCGCACACCGGTGAACAGGAGCCCAGCGGCCCAGGACACTGCACACACGTAGGGCGGCCGAGGGACAGGAAAGAACCAATACCCCATGGGTCGGACGCACTGGGGCGACCCAGCCGACCCACCGGGCCAGTGGCAGGAGCGGTACTCCAAGGCCACTGGTCCGAGCCCGGCCAGGCTGCATCGGGGACCATGGCAAACGTCACCCGGAGCCATGGAAGCAACCGGTGACAGGCGAGCCGGTACACAGTCCAGGAGGGGGTCACCTGCCAAGCAGAGTGGCCCCGCAACTCAAGCCACAAGGGTGAGGCGGTCGTACCGTAGACAAGCGGGAGCAATACCCCTTGTTGTGAGAGATACTCCACACGGCTGGGCAGCCCCCCAGAGCTGCCGCCCAAAGGAGGGGGCATGTGGCCCTACCCATGGACACATGTGGGGACACCCTCCCACCTGGGACACATGGACCGGGTGGCCGCCACAATGCCTTCTCAAGCACATGCGGGAGCGGCTCAAGAGGCACCTGACATAGGGCAGTGGGAGGGACAGGACGTCCCCTTGGTAAGACCTTCTTCCTGCAATGTCAAAGGAGGCATCCCGAGCTCCCGAAGATACCTACCTACCTACCTCTGTGCGTTCCGCGAGCTCAGTCCGGTTGCCCTTCTGGTAGTCCCCGCGTGCCCTTTGCGTGTGTGTGCGCTCGCGCTCCCGCGGTGTCCGCTCCCCCCCCCCCTGGGTGGTGTGGCGTGCGCACCTCGCGCGGTCCCGGCACTTAGCGCTGGTAGGGCCGTTCCACGTGGTCCGTGCCCCTGCACGTGTCCTGCCCCGGTTCCTTGCTCCGTCTGGCGTGCTTGGGGGGGGGCGGTCCAGTCCCGGCTCCCCCCTACCTGGCTTGGGGCTGTTGTTGCGAGGGGCGTCTGAGGTCAGGCGCTCCCCCTCCCCCGACTGCCCGCCCACTGGGCAGGCTGTTGGGGTCCGCTACCCACGTGCTGTGGGCGCGGTGGTGTGGGTGCGGCGGCCCTACACTGTTCCCTTGGCCTGCATGCCCTGTGGGGGCTGCGTGCCGCGGGGGTGGGTGGGGGGCCGTCCCCGGAGGGGTGGCCTGCCACCGTTGTGAGGGGCGTCTGGTGTCAGACGCTGTCCCTCCCCCGGCCGCCCGTCTTCTGGGGCGGGCAGCCGGGGTTCCGTGACCCGTGTGTCCCGGGTGCGGTCGGTGCGGGCGTGGGGACCCAGCACCGGCCCCACAGCGTGCGCCCTTGCAGGCCGGCGTTGCTCGCTGTGGGGCTGGCGGAAGGGCGTCCCCGGGGGGGGTGCCTTCCACCGTTGTGAGGGGCGTCTGATTTCAGGCGCTCCCCCTCCCCCGACTGCCCGCCCACTGGGCGGGCTGTCGGGGTCCGCCACCCACGTGCTGTGGGCGCGGGTGTGTGGGTGTGGGGGCCCAACACCGTCCCCCTGGCCTGCATGCCCTGTCGGGGCTGCGTGCCGTGGGGGTGGTGGGGGGCCGTCCCTGGGGGGATGGCCTGGCACCGTTGTGTGGGGCGTCTGGTGTCAGGCGCTGTCCATTCCCCGGCCGCCCGTCCTCTGGGGCGGGCAGCCGGGGTTCCGCGACCCGTGTGTCCCGGGTGCGGTTGGTGCGGGTGTGGGGACCCAGCATCAGCCCCACGGCGCAGGCCCTTTCGGGCCGGCGTTGCGCGCCGTGGGGGTGGCGGAAGGGCGTCCTCGAGGGGGCCGCCGTCTGCCGTTGTGAGGGGCGTTTGGGGTCAGGCGCTCCCCCTCCCCCGGGTGCCCGCCCTCTGGGCGGGCTGCCGGGGCCCACTACCCACTGGCTGTGGGTGCGGGGGGGTGCGGGCGTGGGGACCCGTCACCAACCCCACAGCGCGCGCTCTTGCGAGCTGGCTTTGCGCGCTGTGGGGGCGGCAGGAGGGCTCCCGGGGGGGTTGCCCCCTGTCTGGGTGTGGGGCGTCTGGGGTGGGGCGCTCTCCCACCCCCAACTGCCCGCCCTCTGGGCGGGCTGCCGGGGCCCACTACCCACTGGCTGTGGTTGCGGGGGGGTGCGGGCGTGGGGACCCGTCACCAACCCCACAGAGTGCACTCCTGCGTGCTGTGGGGGTGGCATGAGGGTGCCCGGGGGGGGGCGCCTCTTGCCTAGGTGTGGGGCGTCCGGGGTCGGGCGCTCTCCCACTCCCGACTGCCCAGCCTCTGCGCGGGCTGCCGGGGCCCACTACCCACTGGCCGTGGGTGCGGGGGCTGCGGGCGTGGGGACCCGTCACCAACCCCACAGCGCGCGCTCTTGCGAGCTGCCTTTGCGCGCTGTGGGGGCGGCACGAGGGCGCCCGGGGGGGAGCCTCCTGCCTGGGTGTGGGGCGTCCAGGGTCGGGCGCTCTCCCACCTCCGACTGCGCGCCCTCTGGGCTGGCTGCCGGGGCCCACTACCCACTGGCTGTGGGTGCGGGGGGGTGCAGGAGTGGAGCCCGTCACTAACCCCACAGCGCGCGCTCTTGCGTGCTGTCGGGGCGGCATGAGGGTGCCTGGGGGGGGCGCCTCCCGCCTGGGTGTGGGGCGTCCAGGGTCGGGCGCTCTCCCAGCCCCGACTGCCCGCCCTCTGGGTGTCCTGCCGGGGCCCACTACCCACTGGCTGTGGGTGCGGGGGGGTGCGGGCGTGGGGACCCGTCACCAACCCCACAGCGCGCGCTCTTGCGAGCTGGCTTTGCGCGCTGTGGGGGTGGCGGAAGGGCGTCCACGAGGGGGGTGCCGTCCGCCGTTGTGAGGGGCGTTTGGGGTCAGGCGCTCCCCCTTCCCCGGCTGCCCGCCCTCTGGGCGGCCTGCTGGGGCCCACTACCCACTGGCTGTGGGTGCGGGGTGGTGCGGGCGTGGGGACCCGTCACCAACCCCACAGAGCGGGCTCCTGCGTGCTGTGGGGGCGGCATGACGGTGCCCGGGGGGGGCGCCTCTTGCCTGGGTGTGGAGCGTCCAGGGTCGGGCGCTCTCCCACCCCCGACTGCCCGCCCTCTGGGCGGGCTGCCTGGGCCCGGTACCCACTGGCTGTGGGTGCGGGGGGGTGCGGGCGTGGGGACCCGTCACCAACCCCACAGCGCGCGCTCCTGCGAGCTGGCTTTGCGCGCGGTGGGGGCGGCATGACGCTGCCCGGGGGGGGCGCCTCTTGCCTGGGTGTGGGGCGTCCGGGGTCGGGCGCTCTCCCACCCCCGACTGCCGGCCCTCTGGGCGGGCTGCCGGGGCCCACTACCCACTGGCTGTGGGTTCGGGGGGGTGCGGGCGTGGGGACCCGTCACGAACCCCACAGCGCGCGCTCTTGCGTGCTGTGGGGGCAGCATGAGGGTGCCTGGGGGGGGGCCTCTTGCCTTGGTGTGGGGCGTCCGGGGTCGGGCGCTCTCCCACCCCCGACTGCCCGCCCTCTGGGCGGGCTCCTGGGGCCCACTACCCACTGGCTGTGGGTGCGGGGGGCTGCGGGCGTGGGGACCTGTCTGCAACCCCACAGCGCGCGCTCTTGCGAGCTGGCTTTGCGCGCTGTGGAGGTTGCGGAATGGCGTCCCCGAGGGGGGTGCGGTCCGCCGTTGTGAGGGGCGTTTGGGGTCAGGCGCTCCCCCTCCCCCGGCTTTCCGCCCTCTGGGCGGGCTGCCGGGGCCCACTACCCACTGGCTGCGGCCGCGGGGGGGTGCGGGCGTGGGGACCCGTCATCAACCCCACAGAGCGCGCTCTTGCGTGCTGTGGGGGCGGCATGAGGGTGCCCGGGAGGGGCGCCTCTTGCCTGGGTGTGGGGCGTCTGGGGTCGGGCGCTCTCCCATCCCCGACTGCTTGCCCTCTGGGCGGGTTGCCGGGGCCCACTACCCACTGGCTGTGGGTTCCGGGAAATGCGGGCGTGGGGACCCGTCACCAACCCCACAGCGCGCGCTCTTGCGAGCTGGCTTTGCGCGCTGTGGGGGCGGCACGAGGGCGCCTGGGGGGGGCGCCTACTGCCTGGGTGTGGGGCGTCCGCAGTCGGGCGCTCTCCCACCCCCTACCGCCCGCCCTCTGGGCGGGCTGCACGGGCCCACTACCAACTGGCTGTGGGTTCGGGGGGGTGCGGGCGTGGGGACCCGTCACCAACCCCACAGCGCGCCCTCTTGCTCGCTGTGGGGGCGGCATCTGGGTGCCCGGGGGGGGCGCCTCCTGCCTGGGTGTGGGGCGTCCGGGGTCTGGCGCTCTCCCAACCCCGACTGCCCGCCCTCTGGGCGGGCTGCCAGGGCCCACTACCCACTGGCTGTGGGTGCGGGGGGGTGCAGGCGTGGGGACCCGTCACCAACCCCACAGCGCGCGCTCTTGCGTGCTGTAAGGGCGGCATCAGGGTGCCCGGGGGGGGCGCCTCCTGCCTGGGTCTGGGGCGTCCGGGGTCGGGCGCTCTCCCACCCCCGACTGCCCGCCCTCTGGGCGGGCTGCCGGTGCCCACCACCCACTGGCTGTGGGTGCGGGGGGGTGCGGGCGTGGGGACCCGTCACCAACCCCACAGCGCGCGCTCTTACGAGCTGGCTTTGTGCGCTGTGGGGGCGGCACAAGGGCGCCCCTGGGGGGGCGCTTCCTGCCTGGGTTTGGGGCGTCCGGGGTCGGGCGCTCTCCCTGCCCCGACTGCCCGCCCTCTGGGCGGGTTGCCGGGGCCCACTACCCACTGGCTGTGGGTGCGGGGGGGTGCGGACGTGGGGACCCGTCACCAACCCCACAGCGTGCGCTCTTGCGTGCTGTGGGAGGGGCATGAGGGTGCCCGGGGGGGGCTGCCTCTTGCCTGGGTCTGGGGCGTCCGGGGTCGGGCGCTCTCCCAACCCCGACTGCCCGCCCTCTGGGCGGGCTGCCGGTGCCCACCACCCACTGGCTGTGGGTGCGGGGGGGTGCGGGCGTGGGGACCCGTCACCAACCCCACAGCGCGCGCTCTTGCGAGCTGGCTTTGCGCGCTGTGGGGGCGGCACGAGGGCGCCCGGGGGGGGGCGCCTCCTGCCTGGGTGTGGAGCGTCCGGGGTCGGGCGCTCTCCCGCCTCCGACTGCCCGCCCTCTGGGCGGGCTGTCGGGGCCCACTACCCACTGGCTGTGGGTGCGCGGGGGTGCGGGCGTGGGGACCCGTCACCAACCCCACAGTGCGCGCTCTTGCGTGCTGTGGGGGCGGCATGACGGTGGCCGGGGGGGGCGCCTCCCGCCTGGGTGTGGGGCGTCCGGGGTCGGGCGCTCTCCCACCCCCGACTGCCCGCCCTCTGGGCGGGCTGCCGGGGCCCACTATCCACTGGCTGTGGTTGCGGGGGGGTGCGGGCGTGGGGACCCGTCCCCAACCCCACAGCGCGCGCTCTTGCGAGCTGGCTTTGCGCGCTGTGGGGGCGACACGAGGGCGCTGGGGGGGGGAGCGCCTCCTGCCTGGGTGTGGGGCGTCCGGGGCCCGCTTCCCGCTGGCCGTGGGTGCGGTGTGCGGGCTCGGGGGCCCGGCTGTCCTTGGCACCTTGTCCCGTGCCGCGGTTCGTCGTGTGTTGTGCGCGCTTCCCGGGTTCGCGGCACCCGGTGGCCGTTGTGGCTTGGCACCTGTCCTCGTGCCATGGTTGTGGCCGGCGGCGTGCCTCTCTGGCGTGCCTCGTGGCCCCGCGTTGGTGCGCCGCCCCTCGTCCGGTCCCGTCGCTTCCGGTGCTCCAGTCGGCTTTCCCGTCGCCGTGGTGCCTTCTCCCACCCCGGGGGCTGTCGCCCCCGGCTTTACTGGGTGGCTGCGCGGGGCACGTGGAGGCCGGCTGAGAACCGGGCTCATTGTGCCTGCCGCTGGCCCCTGCCGGGCGCGCTCCGCGTCGTACCCGTTCGGGGCTCGCGATGGGGTTGTCCCTGGCGGGTCCCTCCGGCTTCGGTCTTGGGCTGCGTGCGCTGCGATGGTTTGGCGTGTGTGGACCCGGTCACTGACGCGTGCGGTTTCCCGTACCGTCCGTCTTGCAACGGGGGACTCGGCCGGTGCACCGGGGCTGTTTTGTGTGGACGCCGACACCGCCCCTTTCGGGTCGGAGGACGCCACGCCCGGGTCCCGTGCGTGTGCGCGTGGGCGTGCCCTGCTTGCCCGGGTCGGGCGGGCCGGCCTCCCGGGCGCGTCTCGGTGCGCCTCACTTTTTCCTTTGGCCGTTCTTGGTTCGCTCTTTGCTTGTTTGGCCCCCTCCGGACTGGGGTTGCCCCGTGTGTGGTTGTTGTTGGGGTTTTTTTTTTTTTGTTTCTTTTCCCCTTCTCCCCCTCGTTGCGCCCCCGTTGTGTCCTGCTTTGCGTTTTTTCCGGGCCCGGGTGCCTTGGGCCTTGGCGTCTTGTCCTCCCCCCCCCCTTTTTTTTCCCCCCCCCCCCTCTGTGCGCCCCGTTGTCTCCTGCTTTGCGTGTTTTCCGGCCTGGGGTGCCCTGGGCCTTGGCGTCTTGTTGCCCCCCCCTCCTCTTTTTTTTTTCCTTTTTTTTCCCTTCTTTTTTTGCCGGTTGCGCGCTGCGGGGCGGGATTGTGTGTCTTGGGCCGTCGGGTGTGCCTCGTCGGTGCTGTCCCTGTCGTTGCTCTGTGTGCGCTGGCTGGTGTTGTGTGGTGTTGGCTGTTGGGCCGGGCTGTCCTCTGCTATCTCCTGGTGGGTCTTGGTGTCATGCTTCGGTGGTGCTGTCCTTGTCTGGCCGCGTGGCTCGCCGCCCTGTGGTTCGGTGTGGTGTGTCTTGGTGTTCCGCTGCCCTGTGTTGTGTTCTGTTGCGCGGTGCTGTCGTGTGGTGATGTGCTGTTGTGCTCTGCCGTTTGTTTGCGTCGTTGCCTGTGCCTGTTGTTTGTTTCTCGCCGCTGCGCGTCTGCTGTGTGTGTTCTGGGTTGTCGTGCTGTGTGTTCCCTGTCCCGCCCGTTCGTTGTGCTGTGCGCGTCGTCTGTGCTGTTTCTGGTGGCTGGTGTTGTTGGTTCCTGGTGTCGCTGCCTTTTGTTGGGGGTCTGCTGGTGGCTCTGCTTGCCCGGCGCTGTCGTTTGGTGGTGTGTGTCGGCTCTGGTGCCCGTGTCTGGTCTGGCCGTCGCTGGGCGTCTTCCCTGTGGTGTCCTGTTCCCCTGTGCTGTGTCCTGTGGCGCTGTGCTGCCGTGTGGTGCTGTGCTGTGGTGCCCTGTCTTCTTTTTTTGTTTTTCTCCCTGCTGGTGGCGCTGGTTTCCTGTTGTTCCTCGTTGGTTCCGGGCTCCGGGCCGGTTCCGGGTTGTTTCTGTTTCTGTGCTCTGCCTGTGCGGTGCTGTGCTGGTGTGCCTGCGTCGTTCCTCTCTGTTCGGTGCTCTTTTGCCCTCGCGGGGCTGGCTGGTATTTTGTGTTGTTGCCTGTTGTGTTTGTGTGTTTGCTGTTGGGCCTGGCTGTCCTCTGTTGTCTCCTGGTGGGTCCTGGTGGCTCCTGGTGTCGTGTCTTGGTGGCGTGCTGTGGTGTGTCCCTGGGTGCTGTGCTGCGCCGTGTTGCTGCGCGTTGTGCCGCCTGGCGTTGCGTTGTTGTGAGCTGTGTTGTTTCGTTTTGCTCCGTGTGGTGCTGCCGCGCGCTGTGTTGTGTCCTGGGGCGCTGTCCGTCGTCTTGGGGTCATGTGCCTTCTGGCGCCGTGTTTTGTCTTGTCCCCTCGCGCTGTGTGTGTTTTGCTGTGGTGTGTCGCCGCATGGTGTTGTTCGCCGTTGTGCTTTGTGCCGTGTGCGCCCTGCAGTGTCGTGTTGTGCATTTCCTGTCGTCTCCGCCCTGTGCGGTGTTGCTGTGTGGCCCGGTATTCCTCGGTGCCCTGCTCCCCTGTGCTGTGCCCCGTGGTGTTGTGCTGCCGCGTGGTGCCGTGGTGTCCTGTCCTGCCGCCTTGTTGGGTTTGTTTCTTGCTCGGGTGTGGTTGTATGTACTTGAAAAACCGCTGCAAAATCTCGTAAAATATTTTTCCCCCGTTTTTTGGCTTTTGAAAATTAAATAAAATTATACACGACCAAACACACTCGCGTGCAGCAAGACCATGCACGCTGCACTGCCTTACGTGCTACCTGTCGATCTTGTTGTTCTTGGCCTTCTTGGCCTATCCAGAAAGGGGTGACAAAAATTTTGACCTATGAAAACAAGCATTGATCTTTGAAGGTTGTGTGGACCCCTGACCCCCCAACTGATCGGACTTATGCACCATTTTCTGGACTGACTGAGGCGCTGACATACATCCAGAGCTTATATGTTTTTCTCTATTTTCTCATGAATGCTTAGCTATCCTAGTGGTCTGCACCCTAAGGGGCTGGGGCACCTCTTTTTGAGAGGTCATGGGTTCGATACCCAATCAGCCTAGCTAAGTAGGAAGATCCCATGTGACATGGCAGTGACCTCAACGCCACAAGGCATGCCACCTCAGCACCTATAGGACCCAAAACAAAGAGTGCACATCTCCAGATGGCACTTTAAAAGAGAGAGAGCCCATGTGGGCAGTTTTCACAATATTGTAGGATATTTTCTAACTATCTTTTCATAAATCTGTAGTTATTGTGAGTTCTTCTCTGATACACTATCTCCTTTGACTGCAGCCCTTCATGTTGTGGACTTGATCCTGTGGTCCCTTGCTTGCACTGTGGGTACTTGCATTTCTGGCTGATTTCATCAAAACATTTTTATTTGGAAAACCTGAGCTACATCAAGAAGCAGCAGGAGCAAGCAGAGGCACAAACAAAACAATATCGTTAAGGCAATCAACAGTGAAAGCCTGTTTTAACTTTCTGGTTCCAGAGGTTTTCAGTCTTTGCGTACCTGCAACCCTGTGCAGTACAACCAGTACGTCGAGACTGACTCCACTGAACGGCAAAGAAATACTACATGGACACCAAGGACACTGCCGAGAAGACAGCTCCCTCAGTGGGATCAGCCAAGCCAGCGCCAGCGCCCAAACCTGCTGGTGAACCTGAACCTGAGGAGCCTGTACCTTCAGTGCCTTTAAGTGGGCTGGGGGACTTTTACCTGGAGGGCTTGGGAGCTGCCATCAGTGGACTCTCCGTTAAAGGACGTAAAGGCAAAGAGAAGGAGAAGGAGAAGGACGCAGTTGACATGGAAGCCGAAGAGGTAGATCCCGGAGATGGACACGAACCATGCGATGAGGTACCCTTCGATGACAAACCTTTTGAGAGCGCGGCAAGCGCCTCTGATCACCCTGCAGTACCCTCTCCAACAACCACTACACTCCCAGCCACACATCAAGCGACATCGTCACCCACAACCACTCGGCCTATGGCTGAGGATCTAGGCTTTACTGGTATGGTGTGACTCCAGCCGCGACTGTGCCACCTATGGCAACTACAGTCAGCGAACCATTGGCATCCAGCTCCACCTAGATCGGTGTTCCTGAGTATATGCCGCGCCGCTGGGATGATGACTATCTCAGACCCGCGACGGCTGTGTAGATGACTGCTATACCTGGCTATGCGGCGCCCGAGCCTGGCTATACCATGCCAGCACCTGGTTTCACCTCTCTGAGTGGCCTATGTGGCCCTGAGTTTTGTGGTGGAACGAGGAGAGGATCAGGATGATCCTCAAACAAGTCCCTGACGCGGTCGGAGATACGAGAAGCTCTTCAAGGAGCCCTGCAGACCTAGTGGTTGATCTAACTCAAGAAGAGCCCCTGATTCCTCCCCAAGCGTCATCCACCACCATGGGAGCTTCACCTCATTGTCTACAAGCAAATCATATGGTGGCGGGACTGACGAACACCCTGGGAGGCTTGAGGAGCCGAGCTATGCCTACCCCTGCTGTGATACTAAGGAGCCCTTTTGTACCAAGAACGGCCCAGCCGCCCTACAGCCACGTGGTGAACTCCACGCGAGCCGAGCTGGACCAGTTGGGGTTGACAGCCCTAAGGGCTATGGTCAATGTTGAGCTCTACGGCTTTAGTGACCTGGGCGGTGATCCTTCTGATGATGAGCCGCCATCTATGACGTCTGATTCACCCTCTGAGGACGATGACCCTGAGGACCCCGAGAACCCGAGCGGCAAGAAGGAGAATAAAAAGAGGAAGACCAAGCGCCACGAGGGACGCAGGTCCCAGCAGACTAAGGCTATCGCCACCTCCAAGATTGTGGTGAATTTGCTGGAGTTCACAAAGAAGGACCTCAGCTAGTTCGGTGAGAATGTCGGCCGGTTCCTGAGGATGATCAGCCAAACCCGTGCTAGTGGGCGAGTGAAGTCCGATCTGCTCCTGCAGTGCTGCAAGACCAACCACATGGAGAAGCAGGTCACGCAGATCGTGAAGAAGTCCGCCACCTTCGCCGACGTGTTGGTTGCCTTAGAGAGGCAGCACCCTTCCCACGAGACCAACCTCTCCATCAGGGCCGAGATCCAGAACCTAGCCGCGTTGCCCAACAACCCAAGCCTGCCAGGATTTCTGAGCTGCTTGCCGACGTTGACCACTCGGTAGGGCGACTGACACCAGGTTCCTATGGCAGCGACGAGCTGCTAATCTGGTTGGTGGCCAAGCTCCTACGAGAAGTGTGGGATGAATGCCGGGCAACCGCGGAGCGCACCGCAAGAGCCCTCACCTACGAGGACCTGTCTGTGCTACCTTTGGAGCTGGCGCTGGAAAAAGAAAGCGACCAGCACCTGAACGCCTACCGTCCTGGAAAAGGCGGCTCTGGGAGCCAAGGCCGAGGGTACCAAGGACCCCGACCTGGCCAGGGGACTACCCCCAATAATCCTCGCTTCATGAGCAATGTCCAGGATCTCTTCTGGTGTGATGCCAGATATGAGCAGGGCTGCCTGCTTCATGCCCCTGACTGTGACCAGCGGAACTGTTTCGTTGTCCAGGGGAAGAAGTAGGAGACCAACACTGGCAGCAAAGCGAAGATGCCGGACCACTACAGGTGCACAATCACCTGTGCGTTCTGTGGGAAGAGGAAGCACTACGAGGACGAGTGCTACCATAAGCAACGCCTTTCGGCGAAGCTCAAGACCGAGAACGGCAGTGACAAGGGCAGTGGCAAGGGCAACGCTGGCAAGGACAGTGGCAAGGGCAAGTCCAAGGGCCATGGCAAAGGCCAAGGGGGCAAGGGCAAAGATGGATGAGGAGGCTCCGACCGCAAGCCGGACAAGGACAGGAACGCGGACCAGTCCAGAGACAACCCCAATCCTACACCAGGGGGAACCTCTGAGCCCTCTGGTGGGCAACCAAACACGGGACCTGCGACACGTTCCCAGACGCAAGCCCAACAAGAACAAGGGACTAAGCGTGCCAACGAAGATGGGGACCAGTCAAACTCCCGCAAACGTTCCCGTTTCATGCGCATGGCGCGCAAACTGCAGAAGAAGGGGTTACAAGTGACCTGCCCCGCGGAGCTCTGACAGGGACGATCTAGGGGACCCACCGATCTAGTGTTCTGGGTACGTATCCGTTTTGGGGGACGAGAATCCCTGGGGGTACTGGATGCTGGGGCCACTATGTCTATCGTGGCCAAGAAAAATTTACCTTGCGGGGACCTGAAGAACATCATGCCTACCGCAGCCATCCGCATGGGAGATGGGCATGTGGTGCACAGTTGTGGAAACTGTGATGTCCACGTGCCTATGCGATGTGGAGCATTGCCCATCGGTTCTACGTGATGAAAACCGAAGCCTTCGACTTCGTACTGGGGACTGACTTCTTCGTCGAACACTCCCAGATTCTATCCCTCACGCTGCAAGCACCCTACGTCTTCCAAGTGGACCATGGTAACAGAGCGGAAGCTGTACCTCTGGAGCAGTCTGAACACACCTCTAGCTAGCTGAGGGTGTGCAAGAAGGAGCCCTGTACCATGATGGGCGCCTCTAAAACTGAGGACTATCAACTCCTTGGGGATTTCTTGGACCAAGGTCTTCAGGAGTTGGGATACCCCCGGGACGACCTGAACTTGGAGCTATTCGCCAGCGGCAGGCAACATGTCTTGGACCTCTACTGCAGCAAGGGAAAAATTTGCTGCTACAAATTTTACTGGCCCTCTTTCAGGATGGCCTACGGAAACCCCAGGTTCAGTGAGCTGGGGAAGGTCCTGACCAAGGTAGCCCTGCAACGCTCCCGTATGGTCCTGTGTTCCCCTGATGGGGGAGCCCTCGGGGGAAATGAGTACTGGCGTACTCTATTGGACAAGCTGACGCTCAACTCCATCCAGCTGTCGGACGACGCCATCTACGTGCCTCTGGGTTGCAAGACGCCGATCGGGAAGCCAGGATGGGGGAGCATGCTAAGCGTGGTGGACGGGGGCCTAGCCCCAGTACCCTGGGAAGATCTGGACCCTACTTTGGTCCAGGAAATTAGACGTGATAGCAGCGGCTACACCCTGGATGTCCTGAAGGACCATCTACGGCCCCGAGACGCCGTAGAAACTACTCCTCGGGGAGACGGGTACATCGTGTCCGACACTGTTGCCCCCAACTCCGCCTGCCATGTACCTAATCCTGATGTAGTCTCAGAGTGTGGGCTATCCGAGCTACCCAGCTCAATACACTCTGATGACAAAACCGAGCATAACGCCTTCTTCGGGCAGACGTGCGTGGAGGAAGTGGGGAACGCTGAGTACGCTACCCCACAGAAGCCCCTACTCTCCATGAGGGGAGAGGAGGACTGGGACGAGGAGCTGGACCCCGGGTCCCGGTTGAGAGAGTACGTGGACTCCAAGAGGAGATTGGTGCCGAAAAAGCTATGATACGCTAGGCCTACCCGCCGCTCATGGCCGTTGAAGCAAGGGTCTATGGGAGATATCTCCCAACTGATGGAGGACCTTGAAACGAAGATTACCACCTGGCAACGAGAGGTGAATCTGAAGCTCACGAAGAGCATGTGGGGTGCCCATGTGAGGACCCCAGAGGAGGATAAACTCTCAGAGGTCTGCGTATGCGAACCCCCCCGAGTGTGCCTATGTTGTCACCGACCACCTGAGACTGTGGAACGGGACCTTACATACGCCTACCAAGGGCTGAAGGATACTACCAAGGGCGCTGAGCCAGTTGAGGACCACCTCCCAGCTTCTATACACCAAGAGGCCAGCAATCCACACTCTGAGGAGGACATGGAGGACAAGATCAAGCTCTCTGACCCCATGGTTACCGCCATATGGCGCGACAAACGGGCGCTACATACAGCGGTACACTCCCATGACCCGCAAGCCCAGCATGACACCCAGGACATTGCCGCACGGCTGGACACCACACGCCGGCAACTCCGGGAGTTGTACGTCCGCCAGGCAAAGGAACTGGCACAAGAACAGAAACGCTACTTTCAGAACCCCGAGCCCTACAAGTCCCTAAAGCACGTGGACAAAGTCCTGGGGGAAACTGGCCACCGAGGCATCCAGGCGGTACGCCTGCAAGGCGTTCCTTCTGTGCCGCGCGTGCCACAGCAATAAAACAGAAGGACAAAAGTACCCTATCGCCAACACTGAATAATTCATTGAAATCGACGCCAAATCCGTCCAGCAGCCCATGAAACTCTGCACAAAACCATCCATCAGTCCGCATTCCACAGAAATTACAAATCCCAAAACAACTCCGAACAATGTCCTTGGAAAATATTGAATCCCATTCCGATCTGGCAATTATGGAGATTCCATCCCACAAGATCACCGGTCCCCTTGCCGCCAAAGCCATGACACACAAAGACGAACTAAAGCCTTACATTTTCAAGGTCTCACATGGTCATGCATATGATAGAAAGCACGGTTCCTACCCTCCCGACTTGTTCTGCTCCTTTCTCGCAAAAGGTAATAGGGACACGCATTTTTTTACATATGATTTACGACATAGTTTTTTGCCCATATATGTGAACACATATAAAAACAAACACCCAAACTATGAGCTCACCCAACCTCCTCGGATCACTACCCCGAGACATAAGCTTGTAGCCGCCGATGCCTTCAACATAGTCAAACACTCAGGTACCAAAAGATTCGTCGCAACCCCTTCACATACAAAAAATCGCGGCTTCAAAGAGTTATCCCTCACCGCACACTGCACCACCATCTATGACATGTGGAGAGTGGCAAAAAACAAAAACATGAAAATCGAAGGTGAATTGATCATCCGAGGCTCTGTATCCAAACTCCAATGCCGCAGATGTTCACTTCTGGGATTTCCAAACTTGCGTCCAAAAAACCCTTGAGTTCGCCACAGAGTTCAAAGTCATCACAAACGTGCACCCCCTTTGCCATGTACACAACATACAACGACTCACACTAGACATGGCACCCAACAAACCCCTTTCTCATACAAATTTTTTGCAATTTACCTTGACTCATCATCAAAGTACCAATGGACCTCTTCACTGGAACAACAATTTATTTACATGCAAAGCCCATCCGGTGAAACCTCGCTAGACGAGTCACTCAATCTTTGGGGATCAGCCACAGGAAAGGACTTGGTCCGACACATCCGAGTTGACGTAAACACGGAACTCTCGGATGCAGATTCTTTGGAAAAAATCTTCATATGGGCAATGGGAAAATCGAAATGTGTATGAACTCATTGATAAATTGTGGAAATCGCCCTTGATGTCCGAGTGCGTGCTCTTTGTCATGCCTAGAACCATCTACAGCCTTGCGGTTGTGCTTAACCAAAACGCCGTGCCCCAAACCGGAGTCCAATGGGACCGGCACGTGTTCAATCTTCTCAATGCAGGAGAATATAGGTTTTTGAAAGCAGCGGGACTAAAATTCCCAACCACACAACCCAGTACCCTCGATGTTGCGGACAACCAAACCATGAGTGCACCAAGCATCAAGGTCAAAGGAAAACCCGACCCAAATCTGGCGGACGTTTCAGCGCCCCACCACATGACCTTCCTCAATAGCATTGAACCTTTTGCAGGCAACACACAATTCGCGAGCTGGCACACTTTTGTAATAAGATACAAACACCCGGAATCGGCAATCCTCAGCCAACAAGAAACAATCACAGGAATGGTGTTCCAACATGCCACACCCAACCTCATGCGAAAAGAGTTCTTGACTAACCCTCTCGTACAAAGTGGAATGGAGCGATGAAAAGCAATCCTTACCAAAGCCATAGACTATGGAAGCGAAAAAGAACTCCAAAGAACAAGAACGTCCCTCGCCCTTCCCCTCATGTCTGAAGACACTGAACCAACCCCGTCAGGTCGACTTGCATCAGCAGTAAATTTCGTCACCTCTCGCTTTTCTCCTTATTAATGATTACGAAACTCCAGACAATGGGGCGTGAATGCCCAAAGAAGCTTCTCTTCCCAAGAACTTGCGAAACAATGTGCCAACGACTTTGGCACGGATCCTTCAATAATTTTCTAACTGGGGGCATTTCCCCCCGCATGCGGCTACCATTCTGCCATCCTACAGGGAGCGTCGTCCAAGAACACGCCCCGACAACAAATTCTTGCCCTTCCCCCGTGTTTAGTCTCCTGAAATGCTTCGTTTACGTCACATGATAATGCAACCACCACCTCTCACTTGTGGCACCACCTCCTCGTTCACCAGCAACTCCCCTTGTTTCCAGAGCACCATGATGGGACTGCCTGGGCCCAAAGAACATCATCAAGAACAGTCACAGGAGATCAAGTCTTTCCAACCCCATCTATCCACACCTATGACTCACAAACGCAAGGCAACCATCTCGTTAAACAACCAACATGGGGAAAGACAAGCAACCGCTAATCTCCTCAACAACCACCGTCACTCAAGCTTATCGCAATGGTCCTTGAACAATTGTGCAGTACAACCATACTCACCGTGACGACGACCCTTCGGAAGTCTCGCACCCTTCCACCTCAGGGAACACAAGCACAAGCGAGTCCCCAGCAACCCAAGGCGAAGAGCCCCGGCGACGGCGAGTCCCCACAGGTTTGCCTCCCACACGCAACGACGACCACCCGCGAGTCTCGCACACGGAGCGCATCGGGATTGCAAGCGCAAGCCAGCCCCCGTAAATCTCCTCTCGAACCCGGTGGCAGAGGAGATGCACAAGCGATTGAGTCCCACCGAAGCGAAATGTCTCCTGCTCCCTGTCCCACTGCCCTAACCTTCTCAGGAAAGCATCCCAAACCCAAGACAAGACCAAGTACTCCGGCACCATCGCATCATACCAAGGTCCCCTCAACTCCCTTCATGCCTGCAAAGGTCAGCGCAATGAAGGCCGCGTAAATAAACAATGAATCCGCCTCGTGCTGCCGAAGGCCCTGATGAAGTACCTCTCAGAATTACCCTCCCGCCCTTCCCCAAACACAAATTTTTTAGGCGCAAAGTGCCAAAAAAAAAAGGCGGTACGCTTGCAAGACGGCACAGTGACCAACAATCCCAAAGTGGTTTGAGGTTTGAGGTTTGAGGTTTGATTTTGCGGGTACTGGACGCCTTTCGGCCCCGGGGGACCACCTGGTCGGGCCAGGTGATATCCTCCCCACCGGGTCCTAGTGGGGGGCCCTCCAAGACGCACCTCCTGCCTGGTGGCGGAGTCCCCCGGGTTCACAGAGCTCGGAGCCCCGTCCTTCCCCGGCTTCCCCGTTTCGCCACTCCCCGGTCAGTGCATCAATTCGCAGCCGTGGCTGCGGGCGCTTACCCACTGCGTCGCCCCCCTAATGCGTGGTCGCCCGGGGCACTGGCGCCGCCGGGCCCGTGCTACTGGCTTGTCGCCAGTGGGACCCCCTTGGGCTGGCGCGGAGGCTGCCTAGCCTAGGGGTTGGGGCGTGGCGTTGTGCGCCACTACTGCCTTGGCGGGTGCAGTGCCCCATCTGTGTGTGCGTGGCGCTCGCGGCCGGTTCGGGGGGCTCGGGCCGGTACCTGGCGTCTTGTCTCTTTCGTTTCCCCCTCCCCGCCCCACGTGTTCCGCGCTGCGTGTGGCGGGCCGTCCCGTCCGGTTGTCCCTTACCCTCGCTCGCTGGTACGCCATTCCACGCGGTCTGTGCGTTCCGCGCGCTCAGTCCGGTTGCCCTTCCGGTAGTCCCCGCGTGTCCCTTTCGTGTGTGTGCGCTCGCGCTCTCGCGGTGTCCGCTCCCCCCTCCGCTGGGTGGTGTGGCGTGCGCATCTCGCGTGGTCCCGGCACTGGGCGCTGGTAGGGCCGTTCCACGTGGTCTGTGCCCCTCCGCGTGTCCTGCCCCGGTCCCTTGCTCCGTCTGGTGTGCTTGGGGGGGGGCGGTCCGGTCTCGGTTCCCCCCTACTTGGCTTGGGGTTGTGGGGGTGGCGGCAGGGCGTCCCCGGGGGGGGTGCCTTCTACCGTTGCCTGGGGCGTCTGGGGTCATGCGCTCCCCCTCCCCCGACTGCCCGTCCAATGGGCGGGCTGTCCGGGTCCGCGATCCACGTGTTGTGGGCGCGGGCGTGCGGGTGTGGGGGCCCTGCTCCGTCCCTTTGGGGGCTGCGCGCCGCGGGGCGGGTCCGTGGCGTTCATATGCTGGGGGGCGGGCTGGGGGGGGGGGGGGCGTGCGCCGTACCCCCCGGTTGTGCGGCCGGGGCGGGGCTCGTAGGGCGGGGGGTCGCTCTGCCTCATTCGGTCCCTCTGCCTTCCCTGGGCAGGCAACAAAGCGGGTGTCACTGGCGTTGTGCTGTCCATGGGGGGCGTGGCCCCCCATACCACTCCGGTTCGTGCTCACCCGGCTTCTCTGGGTACGATCTGTGCGGCGTCCTGGTGCCCAGGCGTGGGCTCGCTTGTTCTTCGCGACCCCACGGGAGCCGGCGGCTGGGGCGGGGGGGCGGGTCGCACTCCGGCTCCTCTCTCGGGCGGGGGGGGACCATCCCCTCTGCCTCGGGAGGTGGGGGCCGGGGCCTCCGCGGCTTGCGGGCCGGTGGGGGGGCGGGGGGGGGGGGGTGTCGCGCCGTGGCCTCCCTGCTCTTCTTCCGGGCGGCGGTCTGCGGTACTCCATCCTGGCCCCCTCCGTGTCGCCGACGCGTTCTCTTCCAGCGTGCGCGTGCGGTCGGGGCTGAAGTGCCGCCCCGGGGTGGGGGGGGGTGAGGGGCGGCCCGTGGACCGCTCCCCCGGGGGCCCCAGCAGACCTGAACCCCCCCTCTGTCATCCCTGAGTGGGCTGTGGTTACGGTAGGGTAATGTGGGGCGCGGCCTCCTTCCTGTTCTGTTGTGCGCGCTGCTCCGGCACGCCAGTGTGGGTTCGTGGGAGCAGGTCCAGCCGCCGTTCCCCTTACCGCGTCGTCGTCCCTTCTGGGGGGGGGGCGCCCCCCCGTCCCTGGGGGGGGCGGAGGACCGCGCCTGTGGCTCCCCAGCTGGGGTGGGTGCGGGGGGGAGGGGGCCCCCCCGCCCGCTCTCGGGCCTGTGTGGGGGGGGGGGGGGAGTGGGGGGGGCCCTTTGGTCCCCTGGCGACGCCTCCTGACGGCCGGGGGGGGGGGCGGCATGGCAGTCCTGGCCCCGGGCGCCAGCCATCGGCTGGGGGGTCGCGCCCTTCCCCCGCCCCCCTCTAACAAGAGCCGGATCCTCGTGCAGGCCCTCGCTGGGGCCCCTCATCCCCCCGGCCGTTGTCGCGCGGCGCTGGCCGGCCGGGGGTGGCCGTGAGGGTTAGCGGTCAGTGGTTAGCGGGCTGCGGGGCAGTAGGTTCCCCCCCGCGCTCGTTGTCTCCGCACTCCCTCCCACGGGAGGTGGCACGCTCTCCTGCGTCGTGCCGTACTGTGGGGGGGGCGTGGGTCGGGGGGCCCAGCCCCCCCCCCCACTCTCTCGTATCCGCCGTCTGGGCCATTACCTGCGCTGCCGCTCCTGTGGGGGCAGGGGCTGTGGCGGCGGCGGGTTGTGCCGGCGGTAGCGCCAGTGGGCAAGGGCGCTGCGCAAAGCCCGGGGGAGCCAGTTGTTGGCGTCCGCATCCGTGATGCGGAGCACCGCCCCCCCTTCCAGGAAGGCCGGCCACGTCGGCCCCCTGTCGGGCCACGCCGCCCAGATCACTGACCTGAGGACCCTCTCATGGTCCTCTCGGGCTGCCCACCCCCCCGGGGGTACCTCTCGGTTTCCTCCGTCCCTCCGGAGGAGCACGGCATCGAAGGGCCGGTTCCTCCACCTCCTGGAGGTCCCATGGGCAGTGCCGTGTGGTGCTCTGCGGGGGGGAGGGGGGGTGGGGGTGGGGGGCCGGCTGTGGCGTCAGCCCCGCACGGCCGGGGGCCTGCGGCCATCCACTGGCACTGGGAGGGGAGGCGGGGGAGCCACACGGCCCACGCGTCGCGCCATAGCTCCCAGTCTGGAGCAGGGCCCAGGGCCCTGGGCCCCCGGGGGTCGTCGAGCGGTGTCGGGGGGAGCCGCACCAGATGGACCCCCGTAACGGCGGTGACCTCCTGCATTCGCAGGAAGGTGTGTACTCCGTCCCGCGCCGCGGGCACCGGGAGGGGGTGGCGGGGTACGGGTGTTGCCCCATAGAGGTGGGCGGGGGTGATCCCCAGGATCCGCCCCGGGTCCCCGCGGGTCGCGACGACGAGGAGGAGCAGGGGGGTGCCAGGGCACTCTTGCCAGAGGACCTGCCCCCTGTGGCGGGCACCCCTGGTTCTGGAGAGGGGGGGGGACAGGTCTGGGTTAGCCCAGCCGCGGGGCGCGTGCGTCGCCGGCGGGAGGGCGGGGCACCAAGTGGGCTCCCTGGGGAACGCCTCGCAGACAATGGCGTACGGGGGGGTAGGCCTGGTGCCGTCGTACACCGGGTTGGTCGGCCGGGGGCGGGCGGACGCCTCGTCCGCGCCTTCCACGAGCACCGTGACCTCGCCCACCTCCAGGTCCTCGTCCAGTGGGTGTAGAAGGTGGAGCGCCGCATCCAGCTCGGACACTCCTCCATGGTACGTGGCCCGCGCCTGGTTCAGGTACGGGGCCGCGTCCCCGGGGTAGCGCGTCCTGAGGGCGTGCAGCAGGGCTGGGGCGCTGCTGCGGAGGGACATGGCAGACCCTGCTCCCGTCAGCCGCAGGGTGTCCCCCATGGACAGGGGCCGGCCCGACCGATTGGACTCGCGCCACTCCATCCAGTGCCCGTAGAGGGCCGCCTCCGGGCTGATGAGCCCCGGCTGGACGGCGTTCACGATTCGGTGCATTGCCGGGAGCAGCGTAGGGGCCCCCGCTCCGTTCAGGGCGCGGACGGCCGGGAGGGCGGTCTCGTTGAGGAAAGCCCTCGCACTGCCCGCCAGGTCACACCGTGCGGCAGCGTGCGCTTCGTGTGCCTCCGCCACAGCGTCCGCCACCAGGCCCCAGACGGCCGTCTCCTGCGCTCTGCGGCGGGCCCTGGTGTGTCCCGGCCCATCCCCCCGTCGGCGTGGCATGGTGCTGCGGGCTCTGCAAAGGGCGGCGGCGGGTGGGGGTTAGGGTGCGAACACGTGCGACAGGTGCACAATGGATGTGGGGTCCCGCAGGTGCACGTGGATCCACAGAAGGGCAGCGCCTGCGGGGCCCGCTCGTTCGTGCGAGGGGGTGTGTGCCCCCTCGATGCGCCGGCGCAGGGCCTCCTCCTCCGTGCGCCTGCGCGGGCCTGCGGGAGGTTCTGGCCAGGGGCACGCGGCTACCTGGGCGCACCGCGCGCACCTGTTGGCGCCTGTCCACGCTGCGGAGGACACCGTGTCACATTCCCCGCAGAGTCAGCAGGTGTGTGGCAGGTGGGAGGGCGGCGACCAAGGGTCAAGATGGCGGAGCCAGAAGTCGTCCCACCTCTGTCGGAGGGGGTCCCGGATCTCCAGCAGGCGGGCGCGGACGCGGCGCCGGTAGTCCTTGCCAAGCGTCTTCCGCTGGACGTCCTGCCACGTGTCGTCGGGGAGGATCCCGTGGTCGTGGAAGGCGGCGATGAGGTCGTCCCACGCCGGGCGGGGGTGCCCCTGGGGGGGGCTCGCCATGTACACGTGGCGCCCGGTGAGGTGGGGCGTCAGCGCATCCCATCAGCACCCGTTCGCGGTGTCTCTGTGGAGGAGGGCCAGCAGGGTGCCGTCTGCGACTGCCTCCCACCCCACTCGCAGCCCTTCGCAGCCGTCTAGCTCCTGGCGCAGCGCGGCTGCAATGCCGGTGGGGAGCATGAGGAGCAAGGGCCCCCGGGTGTCGCCCAGCCGGGACAGGGCGTCGTCGTATACCGGCCCCCCAGCTTTGAAGTGCGCCACGGCGAGTTGGGCGGCCCCGTCCTCTGGAAGGTGCCACCGGACGGTGGCCGCAGCGTGTCCCCACATGCGTATCTCCGTAGCCCGAAGTACGTTGGCGGCGTGAAGGACGATGCGGGGCGGGACGGGTGTCCTGACGAGTGAGGACACGTCCCCAGTCCATCCCGTTTGCGGCCCTGGGGCCGCCTGCAGCAATTCCCCCGTCGCCGCATCCCACGGGTGGTCAGGCCCCGCCCCGCGGATCATGGTGGGTCTCGGCCGGGTGCTCGGCCCCCATCCCATGAGCGGGATGGCGGCGTATCGTTGCGCAGGGGTCTCCGGGGCGCGCGTGGCTGCGCACCACCGGCTCCACTCGCGCGCCCACTCCTCACCCACGATGCGCGCCTCCCATGCGGTCATGGAGCCGCGCCCGATGATCCACGGTGGGAAGAGGGCGTCTTGTACGTGCCTCGAGAACCCCCCCGGCAGGTCCTGGTACGGGTGGGGGCTCTCTTGGGGCGGGCACTCCAGAGTGCCATTCACGACACGGAGGGAGGCTACAAAGTCCTTGTCGGGGCGTGGGGGAAGGGGAGGGTGGTCGCCCTCCGCCGCAGTGAGCCACCGGTGTGACCGGGCCGCCGCGCTCTGGGGCTCGCGGAGGAGTTGCTCCAGCCGGTGGTTGCGAAGCTCCCATGCGAAGTCCCCCAGCCGGAGCATGTGGTGGAGGAAATCGTCCACAGAGGTCCCTCCCGGCGGGTCGTATCGGGCTATGGCGCGGAGCTGCGCCTCCGCGTCCTCGGGCACCAGTCCGGAGCAGAACACCTCCGTCCATGTGGCGCCTGCGGAGCGCCACGAGGCCACCCACAGGGCTTTGTCCCCAGGTGGGAGGTGGCGGGCCGCCTCGTGTACCGCCTGGCGGTAGTGGGGCCAGAGGAGCCGTGAGTGGGTGCATCCCACGTGCATGTGCACCGGGGTCTCCTCCGGGCCGCCGCATAAAAGGCACGGTTGTGGGACGATGGCGACGCCGGAGAGCCGCTCCTTCCGGACGCGGAGCCTGCGCTGCACCGGCGTGTGGCCTTCTCGGGCCCGCAGCGCCCGGCGGTTGGTGGCCGTCGCGGTGAGGTCCCGGGCGTGGACATAGGCCGTGGCGTGGGCCGCGCCCAAAGGTGTGTGTCCCCGGTGCGTCAGCGCATGGTCCGTCTGCGTCCGTTGCGCGACCTCGCCAAGCACCCGCATCGTGGGGGGCCGTAGATCGAGATGGCCGTCACGGCCGGCGACAATGAGCTGGGTGTGGCCAGGGTCCGGGGGCGTGTTCAGCAGGACGGTGTCCTGGGACGCCGCCCAGTCCGCCTTGTGCAGTAGGGCGTCACTGTGGTGCGAGGTGGCTCGGACGTACCAGAACAAGTGCCCGGCGTGTTGCCCTCGCGCGTGCAGGCTGTCCCCGAGCCACCTCAGGGGCATCTGGTTGACCACCTTCGCTGCGCCCGCGGGGACCCCCGTGGTCCGCTCGCGATCTGCGTGCCGCGGGAGGTGGAGGATGACTTCGGCGTCCACCGTGTGGACCCATGGTCGGTGGGCACCGTATTGTAGGGGGAGGGAGGCGGCCACCCCCTCCCCGTCGGGCACCGTGCCCGAGATGGCCACCGCCCACGTGCGGGTGAGGTCGGCGGCGAGAGCGACGCTGGTGGCGTGTCTGCAGGGTCCGCCCCCGGACGCGTCAGAGGAGGTGTGTCCCCAGGCCTCTGGGATCCAGTAGTATCCGGTGGAGCTGAGCCACCCCGCGTTGAGGTCGGCGGAGTGCCACCGGACGTCGGGGTGGCTGGGGGTCAGTTGGTCCACGCTCAGCGCCCTGGTGTCGCCTGGGCTGATCGCCGGGTGGTCGTGCAGCCGGATCTCCGCTCCGGTGGTCGTGCTTGCCCAGGACCGAAGTGCCGTTACATGTTCCTTGAGCCACGCCGGGCCCCCGCGCTGGTGCACCACCGGGTGTCCCGTGTCCTCCGGCTGGTCCTCCAACGCGTGTACCGCCATGTGTGGGTCGTGCGGCACCCCCGTAGCCACCAGCATGGCGGTGCCACGGGGGAGCCCACGGGGTTCGGGCTGGCCTGCCCCCACCTGCACTATTACCCACTCGGCCCGGAGCTGCGCTTGCCCCGTCGCTTGGGTGCATTGGTCGTCCGTGGTCACCAACCACAACGGCGTCGGCGCGTGGGGCCGGGGGCGCAGGGGCTCTGGGCATGCCACGTCCGCGTTAGGCTCTTGGTGCTCGCTTTCCGCGAGTACGACGCGGAGGATGTACATGAGGGCTGCTGGCGGGTGGTACGCCGCCCCCCGCGTGGGGGGGGATAGGCCGTCCCGGCGGCGGTAGCCCCCGACGTGGAGGTGCAGGCTGTCCGGGGTCACCCGTGGGCTGGTGTGGGCGTCCTGCTTAGCCCTCGTGGGGTGGACGAGTCTCAGGCGGGGGTCCCGGGTGCCGGTGGTGTGGAAGAGGTGGGCCAGGGCGTCGCGCCACCCGGGGTGGTTGGTGGGCTCCTGCTCACGGCAGCAATAGTGGAGGTGTTCATCGGCGCATTGGTTGGGGCACTCCCGCACTGCCGTCAGCCACGGATCGTCGTTGTCGGGGAAGGGGTGGCGTGGCCCGTGGTGCCCATTCCACGGCGTTGTGTGTGGCACCGTCAGACGGCACGTGTCGCGGTGTCGCAGCTTGTCGTGCGCAGCGTGACGATGTTGCGCGGCGGGGACTGTAGTTGGACATGGGCCGCCCTGGGGCACGCGATGGGGTTGTACAGCCCCAATCCCAGGGCGGCCAGGGCCCGGGGTATGCGGTGGACCCAGTCGCCTCCCGCCAGAGTTGCGAACTCCGGGACGGGGTAGTGCACCTCGGGACATATTCCGTGCGCGCCGGCTATCTCCCAGAACATCTTGGTGACCTCGGCGCGCACGGAGGTTGAGTGGTGGTGGACGAGTGTACCCACGAGGGCCACCGCTGCCTGCTGGCACCGCGTGGGCACCCGCGTGAGCCCCAGGGTCCGGTCATCCTGCAGGCTGTCCCGCGAGGCGTCGAAGGCGTACCGCGCCCTGTCCTTCGCGACCTGGACCGTGATGTGGTCCAGGTGGCGTGCAGTGTCGGAGTCGTCGGCGATGAACGGGGCGACGTACTGCGTCACCCCCCCGAGGATCGCCAGGATGACGTCCTGCACCACTTTTGGTGGCGCGAGGGTGTTGAGGCACCAGTGGTGCACCGCCGCCAGGCGTAGCCCGTGCTTGCGCTGCAGGAGAACTCCCCGTCCGCCTGCAGCTGGAGTCCCAGGTAGGGGACGGAGTCCGCCGCTGGTACCCAGTGCCACGGGTTTTCCAGGTGGGGGCAGAGGCGCAGCTGCAGGCCCGGGACCCCCTCCGTGGTGGCCATGGCGCACTTGCGGGGGTTGAGCTCCATGCCCATCATCCCCAGGTACGCGGCCACCGCCTCCACGCCCTCGACGAAGTGCTGCAGCGTGTGGGCCACCACCAGCAGGTCGTTGATGTAGGCCTGGATGAGGCCGTGCTCGGCCCCTCCCGGCGGGCGCAGGCGGTGCCCCTGTGCCCTGAGCAGGGGCTCCAGGACGAGCGCATACAGCAGGGGGCTCTCGGGGTTGCCCTGCCGGACGCCGCGTAGCATGTAGACGGGCTGCGTTAGCCCGTGTGCTGTGACGATGCGCAGCCTGGCGCACGTGTGGAGGAAGAGCAGGAGGTCAATGACGTCCGGCGGCACGGAGAGGTGGCGCAGGATGAGGTGGAGGGCGCCGTGTGGGGCGGTGTCGAAGGCCTTGCGGGCGTCAAAGGAGAAGACGTAGTTGGGCCTTCCCCGCTGGAGCTGCCGCTGCGCCATGAACAGCGGGGGGCCTGTGTTGGAGCCAGGGAGGGTTCCCTGCTGCCAGTCGCTGACCACTCCATGCCGTGTGAGCACTTCCGTGATGCGCTGGGTGAGGGGGCCCGTGAGCAGCTTCATGTCTAGCTGGCCCAGGGCTATGGGCCTGTAGTCGTCCAGTCTGGCAGAGCCCGGTACCTTGGGGCTGAGCCAGATGTGCGCGTCCCTCCAGTGCATCGGCGGCGGGGCGCCGCAGAGTATGGCCCGGTAGGAATGGACCAGGAGCCACTGTACGGGTGCTGGGAGGGCCTTGATGAAACGGGCCTCCACGTGGTTGGGACCTGGGGCCTTGCCGTCGGCCTTGTCCAGGGCAGATTTCAGGTCCTGCATGGAGTACTGCTGGACCTTTGTCCAGGCCCCCTCAGGGACCCGGGGGACGTGGCGGCCGAGGACTGCCTGGAAGCCTGGGAGGTCCACCGGGCGTTTGTCATACAGTTCTCGCCAGAAGGCGCGAACTGCGAACATCACATCGTGGGCCTCCGTGAGGAGCGTTTGGGTGCTGGGGACCCGCACGTTCCAGAGGCCTGACGGGCCCGGGGCCTCTACCTCTATGGCTCCCCGCACGGCTTTCCATCGCTGGGCAATGTCGGTGGCGTGGCGGCGCCAGAAGTCCTTGATGGCGCGCTTGCGGTCTGCCAGGAGGGCGCGGAGCTGCCGAATGTCCTCCTCGAGGGCGGCTGCTTGCCTCTCCAGCTCCTCCTGTAGCCGGCCCTGTGTGGTCGGGCGGAACCCGGGCGACACACCCTGCAGCTCCTCCGTGAGCCGGAGCGCCGCCTCGGACCGGATGCCATGCCTGGCCGTGTCCGCCTGGTACGCTGCCGGCGCGCGCGCTGCCAGGGTGTCATAGCGGAGGATCGCTGCCTGGAGCTGCTTTCTGCTCTCCGGGAGGTCCCCCTCCGCCGGTTCCGTCCCCGCCGCGGATGGCTGTCGGCGTCCCACCAGACGCGCCAGGGCGTCATGCGTCGCGTGGAGGTGTTCGAACACCTTGTCCACCGCGGCCGCGGGCATGGACCTGTAGTCGTGCTGCTCTGCGGGACCCGGCCAGGGCGCCAGGGAGGGTTCATCCTGCGCGGCGGTGACCGCCGCCCACAGGCAGTGTTGGACCGGTGCGGCCTAAGCGTCGTACGGGAGGAGGCGGCCCTCCGTGTGGCTGTAGGGGGTGGGCATCGCCGCGCGCCCCGCTGCGCTGAGGAGGCCCGGCAGGGCCAGGCGGACCGGGAGGTGGTCCGAGCCGACCACCTGGGGGTGTGCCATGCCGCGAGCCCAGACGCTTTCCCGCAGGGACCACGGCAGGAGGGGCTCGTTGACCAGGAAGGTGTCCACCCTGTGCCGGGACGGGTGGAGCGTGGGGGTCATGTCCTCCTCGCCGCCTGCCGCGGCCCTTCGGAAACCGCAGGCCTCCCAGCCCGCTCGGAAATGCTCCGTGGCCGGGTTGGCGGGGACATCCATGTAGATGTTGGTGTCGCCGGCGATGACCACCGGGTGCCTCCCGCCGAGGCTGCGTGCTGTGGCATACATTTGTATGTCGGCCCAGAACGCCGCCTGTCCCGCCCACGGGGAGCAGCCTGCTTGCGGCCCGTGGACGTTGATGAGGGTGAGGCCTCCTCCGTCCGTGCAGATGTCCAGGGCCGCGGCCTTCCCGGGGACAATTTCCGTGAAACTGAGCACCTCGTGCTCCGCCACGTACTTGCTGCTGACCGCGGTGAGGAGGCCCCCCCCTCTCGAGGTGGAGGTGGCTCTTGTCTCCGCCAGCCGGCTGCTGAAGAAGGCGGTGTACCCCTTGTCCCGGAGCGCCGCGGCCACGTGCATCTCCTGCGCCCGGGTGGCGATCCCCGTTTCCTGGAGCATGATGGCAAAGCCCCCCTCCTGGGGCAGCATGCCGGTGATGAGGTGCTCCTTGTCTCTGCAGGCCGCCGGCCCCCGGCGCCGCCGGAGTGTGTCCCGGAGGGACCGGTCTGGCGGCACGAGCCCGTTCCGCAGGTTCCACGAGAGGAGCCACAGGGCGTCGCCCGCCATGTCCTCCTGGAGTCAGCTATCCCGCATCGGCGTCGCCGCTGGGTTCGCCGGCGCAGCCAGGGCATCTGGGTGCGCCGCATCCGCTGAGCCCGTTCCCAGCGGGGCCCACATGGGGGCCCGGGGGACCGGGGGAGCCAGGGGGTCCAGGGGGGCCAGCCCCCCGGGGATGGACATGGACCCTGGTGGGGCCGCACCGCCGGCCCCCGGTGCCGCTCCGGGTGCCTCCTCATCTCCGTCTGCGTGGTCGGCTGCCTGGGGCGGGGGGCGCCGGGTGTACGGGGCGTGCCATGGGGACCTCCGTGCTCTCCCCTGCAGGATGTTGGTGGCCGCCTCCTTGTCACCCGCCGGGGCCGCAGCGTGCACCGCGTGCCACACCAGGTGTTCCAGCATTGCCCCGCTTGTGTAGTACTTGTCCGCGCACAGGGGACATTTCGTCGGCTCCGTGGCCCCTCGCGCCGGGGGGAGCGGCACCGACTTCCGAATGACGCCCTCCGCCGCTGGTTCGAAGGGCAGGTTGGCCAGTGGCACCGTGTGTGGCGCCAGTGTGCGGCCCGGGGCCGCTGCATTGAGAGCTCGTGTCGCGGGCGCGGGCCCGAGACCCCGGATGGCATCGCGCTGCGTGTCTGCTTGCAGCCACGTTTGCCGGTGCGTGGAGCCGATTTGGCGGTCGGGCTTGCCCCTCCATCGCAGGTCGTGGAAGGCCTGTAGCCAGTGGTACACTGCGGTCGGGACCGTCAGCTGGAGCTCTAGGTCGGCGCCGTGCGCCGCTGCCGGCCACACCCCCGGCCTCGCCGCCCGGGCGTTGTCCTTAAGCCTGACCTGGAGCAGGAGGGCGTGGTGTTCGCCCTCCCGCAGCGCCTTGATGATCATGCGGGTGCAGTCTGCCACGCGGATCACGGCTCCAGGCCCCGGCAGGCGCTCGGGGTCGCAGACGACGATGTGCGCGTCCGCCGGGCTGAACATGCAGACCACCCACTGCGGGTTCTGCTGTCCCCGTTGGGCCACCGCCAGGGTAGCCGCTGGGCGGGCGTGCGTGATTGGCCCCGCATGGAGGTCCGGGACGTCCGTGGCCCTGATGGCGTCTCCCTGCCACGCGGCCCGTAGATGCTCTTCCTGGTCGGGACTCGACACCAGTGTGGGGGGGTTGACCCACCCCGGTTCCTGCCTCTTGTTGGGGGCGCTGACGGTGTGTAGCAGGACCGCCAGCGGCCAGGGGTCCGCCGACATATAGTAGGCCTGGGTGGGCCCCTGTCGCCAGTCGATGTGGGGCAGGGGCGGGAAAGCCCCTTGCCTGGCGGTGCTGTGCCAGACAGTCCATCGGCCTCCGGCCAGGACGTGCGACCGGTACCCTCCGGCGTGGCCGTGTATGATGGCCTGGTAGGCTGCCGTCTGCAGCACCAGTGTCTCCCCCTGCTTAGGCCCGGGTGGGGGTGTGCCATCGCCCGCACCCCAGACGCGGGTGCGCCCGCGGAGTGTGGCATGCCACGGGTCTGGTGCATCGCGCTGAGGCCCTTGTATGCATCCCGCAATCTGCGCCGGGCCGTGGTGGTGGACGAAGCTCTCCCCGCCGTCCGCTAGCAACGCCGCCGCGACGACGTATAGCTGCTCCGCCGTGAGGGGTGCCGTCGGCGCCTGCGTTGCGGCCGGCCGGCGGGGCTGCGTGTCGCGGCAGGGGACGTGGGGCAGCAGTTGCGCCGGCCACGCCGCCACGGGACCCATGGTGACGGCCGCGACCGCGGACGCCAGCGCCGTGCGGTCCGTTGGTCTGTACTGCCGGAGCCCCGTGGTATCTCGGGCGAGGTGCCTGCAGGCTGCCATCCAGGCCACCGCTCCGCAGTTCGTGCAGTCCGGCTCGGCACCATCCGCGCCGTCGCTTCCCCTTTGCTGTACCGTGGTGGCGGTGTCGAGCGGGGGGCCCTGCTGTAGCGCCTCCGGGTCCTGCCTCGGCGGGAGGGCGGGCGGGACTGGCTGCGGGAAGCTTTGCGCGCCTCGGCGCTCCGGGTGCGTGTGGTATGGGTTTTGCTGGCGGTGTTCCGGGGCTGCTCGTGGTTGGAAGAGGAGTCGGTGCAGGTACCAGTGGCCCTCCGCGGTGGACGGGTTGCGGAGCGTTAGCCACTGTTCCACCACGCCTCCTGGGTGCGCGGCCTGGACGCGGCGCTGCAACCCCAGGCGGCCTAGGCGGTTGGACGTGCACGCGGGTGGGATGTGGGTTTGCGGGTAGAGCACCCGCAGCGGCTCCAGCGCCAGGTCCAGCACTTCGTCGTTGAGCTGCTTCGTGAGAGCCGACGCTCTGTGCAGGGCGTGGTGAACCCCGGGTGTGGGGGCTGTGAGCTGTTCGAGCACCGGTCCCGGCGGGTACCGTGCACCCAGGTTCGTTAGCCACTCCCTGGTGTGGCTCAGTACGGCCTTCCACACGTCCCTCGTAAAGGCGTGCTGGGGGGCCGAAGAGGGGACCATCTGTAGGAGGCGGTGGCACGCCGGCGGCGATCGCATGGCCTGTGGGGCGGCCGCTGTGATCCACCTGCACGCCGTGCCGGGCACGATCGCCCCCCATTCCACTGTCCCCATGCCCTCGGCGTGGATCAGCGCCTGGCCCTGGACCATGGGGAAATAGGGGCTCGAGCGCCCCTTTCCTTCCTTCCACCGTACCCAGGCGGCCCCCGCCTGCAGGCTGCGGAGCAGGGCCACGCCGGGGAGGAGCGGCTGCGGGAAAGCCCCCTTGACGGCCTGGGTGGCGTGGGCCAAGGTGCCCATGGGCAAGTACCACAACGGGAGGGTCCAGGGGCCCGGCAGCGGTTGCGCCAGCCCTGCGTCCCATCGCCACTCGGAGTCTGGCGGGGTGGCCGGTACCGTGCCCGTCTGCAGGAAGTGGCGTGCCTGCTTGTCGGGGTGCCGTTGGAGGGTTGCCGCGAGGCTGAGCCCCTCTGCCGCGGGTGCCACCGGGAGGCCGCCCCGGGGCCTGCGCCAGGGGTAATCCTGGTCGGCCGGCCAGCTGTGGAGGTCCCGGGCGATGTCCTCCGCGGTCCCTGTGGGGCCGTCCTCTGGTGCCAGGTGCCACATGACGGCGAGCACCGCCCACGTGGAGAAGGGCCACGCCCGCGGGGGGGTGTACACCTGGATGGTCCACTGTGGGCACGCCCGCCGCACGGGGGATGCGTGGAGCACCCCTCGGACCATGTCCGCCGCCAGGACCAGCACCATTCCCGAGGGTTCCACAATGATCCCCTCTGCGGGCCCGCCGTGGCGGCCCCGGGTGTGCAAGGCCACTGCCGCCTGTCCCGCATGGGTGACTCGGTCGACGGCCTCCTGGATGTTCACGCTGCCGCGCGCGGTCTCATCCAGGATCCAGCCCTGCGCCACCCCGTAGCGTAGGGCGGCGCGTGCGGCCGCGGGTTTCACCTCGGGCAGCGCTCCGTCATCGGGGCCGGGCTGGGGGTGCTGTTTGGGGCACCAGCCTTCGCCGGTGCAGTGGCCCCGTTTCCACGCGGGGCAGATCGCGGGTACGCTGCCCGCCGGCGGCGCAGGTTCCGCGGGCGCGCCTCCCGTGGGGGGCTCCGGTAATGCCTCCAGGTCGGAGTCCGTGCCCGCGTCCCCTTGTGGGGGGTCTCCTTCGCCGTCTCTGAGTCCCAGCGCCCTGATGACCTCGTGTGCTTCGTCCAGCGTCGGAGATCGGGGGCGTGTCTTGTGTGGTGCCGCGGGTTCCGCCATTGCTGTGTCGCTGTGCCTAAGAGCAGGGGGTGGGGTGCGGATGACCCGTGGCTGGTGCGTTGGTGCGCTGTTGCGTTGCTCGGTGTGGGGGTGGTGGATGGGCATCCCCGGGGGGGGGCGCTTTCCAGCATTGCGAGGGGCGTCTGGTGTTAGGCGCTGTCCCTCTCCCGGCCGCCCGTCCTCTGGAGTGGGCAGCCAGGGTGCTGTGACCCACGTGTCCCGGGTGCGGTCGGTGCGGGCGTGGGGGCCCAGCACCGGCCCCACAGCGTGTGCCCTCGCGGGCCGGCGTTGCTCGCTGTGGGGGTGGCGGAAGAGCGTCCCCGGGGGGGGGCGCCTTTCACCATGGTGAGGGGCGTCTGAGGTCAGGCACTGTCCCTCCCCCGACTGCCCGTCCTCTAGAGCGGGCCGCCAGGGTTCCGCGACCCGTGTGTCCCGGGTGCGGTCGGTGCGGGTGTGGGGACCCAGCACCGGCCCCACAGCGTGCACCCTTGCGGGCCGGCGTTGCTCGCTGTGGGGGTGGCGGAAGGGCGTCCCCGGGGGGGCTGCTTTCCACCATTGCGAGGGGCGTCTGAGGTCAGGCGTTGTCCCTCCCCCGACTGCCCGCCTTCTGGGTGGGCTGTTGGGGTCCACCACCCACGTGCTGTGGGCGCGGGTGTGTGGGTGTGGGGGCCCAACACTGTCCCCTTGGCCTGCATGCCCTGTGAGGGCTGCATGCCGCGGGGGTGGTGGGGGCCCGTCCCCGGGGGGGGTGGCCTGCCACCGTTTTGAGGGGCGCCTGGTGTCAGGCGCTGTCCCTCCCCCGGCCGCCCGTCCTCTGGAGCGGGCAGCCAGGGTTCCGCGTCCCGTGTGTCCCGGGTGCGGTTGGGGCGGGCGTGGGGACCCAGCACCGGCCCCACAGCGTGCGCCCTTGCGGGCTGGCGTTGCTCGCCGTGGGGGTGGCGGAAGGGCGTCCCCTGGGGGGTGCCTTCCACCATTGTGAGGGGCGTTTGGGGTCAGGCGCTGTCCCTTCCCCGACTGCCCACCCATTGAGCGGGCTGTTGGGGTCCGCCACCTACGTGCCGTGGGCGCGGGTGCGTGGCTGTGGGGGCCCAACACTGTCCCCTTGGCCTGCATGCCCTGTGGGGGCTGCGTGCCGCGGGGGTGTTGGGGGGCCGTCCCCTGGGGGGGTGGCCTGCCACCGTTGTGTGGGGCGCCTGGTGTCAGGGGCTGTCCCCCCCCCGGCCGCCCCTCCTCTGGAGTGGGCAGCCTGGGCTCCGCGACCCGTGTGTCCCGGGTGCGATCGGTGCGGGCGTGGGGACCCAGCACCGGCCCCAAAGCGTGTGCGCCCTTGCGGGCTGGCGTTGCTCGCTGTGGGGGTGGCGGAAGGGCGTCCCCGGGGGGGGTGCTTTCCACTGTTGTGAGGGGCGCCTGGCGTCAGGCGCTGTCCCTCCCCCGGCCGCCCGTCCTCTGGAGCGGGCAGTCAGGGTTCCGCGTCCCGTGTGTCCCGGGTGCGGTCGGTGCGGATGTGGGGACCGGGCACCGGCCCCACAGCGTGCACCCTTGCGGGCCGGCGTTGCTCGCTGTGGGGGTGGCGGAAGGGCGTCCCCGGGGGGGGTGCCTTCCACCATTGCGAGGGGCGTCTGAGGTCAAGCGTTGTCCCTCCCCCGACTGCCCGCCTTCTGGGTGGGCTGTTGGGGTCCACCACCCACGTGCTGTGGGCGCGGGTGTGTGGGTGTGGGGGCCGAACACTGTCCCCTTGGCCTGCATGCCCTGTGAGGGCTGCATGCCGCGGGGGTGGTGGGGGCCCGTCCCCGGGGGGGGTGGCCTGCCACCGTTGTGAGGGGCGCCTGGTGTCAGGCGCTGTCCCTCCCCCGGCCGCCCGTCCTCTGGAGCGGGCAGCCAGGGTTCCGCGTCCCGTGTGTCCCGGGTGCGGTTGGGGCGGGCGTGGGGACCCAGCACCGGCCCCACAGCGTGCGCCCTTGCGGGCTGGCGTTGTTTGCTGATGGGGTGGCGGAAGGGCGTCCCCTGGGGGGGTGCCTTCCACCATTGTGAGGGGCGTCTGGGGTCAGGCGCTGTCCCTTCCCCGACTGCCCGCCCATTGAGCGGGCTGTTGGGGTCCGCCACCTACGTGCTGTGGGCGCGGGTGCGTGGCTGTGGGGGCCCAACACTGTCCCCTTGGCCTGCATGCCCTGTGGGGGCTGCGTGCCGCGGGCGTGTTGGGGGGCCGTCCCCTGGGGGGGTGGCCTGCCACCGTTGTGTGGGGCGCCTGGTGTCAGGCGCTGTCCCCCCCCCGGCCGCCCGTCCTCTGGAGTGGGCAGCCTGGGCTCCGCGACCCGTGTGTCCCGGGTGCGGTCGGTGCAGGCGTGGGGACCCAGCACCGGCCCCACAGCGTGTGCGCCCTTGCGGGCTGGCGTTGCTCGCTGTGGGGTTGGCGGAAGGGCGTCCCCGGGGGGAGTGCTTTCCACTGTTGTGAGGGGCGCCTGGCGTCAGGCGCTGTCCCTCCCCCGGCCGCCCGTCCTCTGGAGCGGGCAGTCAGGGTTCCGCGTCCCGTGTGTCCCGGGTGCGGTCGGTGCGGGCGTGGGGACCCAGCACCGGCCCCACAGCGTGCGCCCTTGCGGGCCGGCGTTGCTCGCCGTGGGGGTGGCGGAAGGGCGTCCCCGGGGGGGCTGCCTTCCACCATTGTGAGGGGCGCCTGGTGTCAGGCGCTGTCCCCCCCCCAGCCGCCCATCCTCTGGAGCGGGCAGCCAGGGTTCCGCGACCCGTGTGTCCCGGGTGCGGTCGATGCGGGCGTGGGGACCCAGCAACGGCCCCACAGCGTGCGCCCTTGCGGGCCGGCGTTGCTCGCTGTGGGGGTGGCGGAAGGGCGTCCCGGGGGGGGGTGCCTTCCACCATTGTGAGGGGCGCCTGGTGTCAGGCGCTGTCCCTCCCCCAGCCGCCCGTCCTCTGGAGCGGGCAGCCAGGGTTCCGCGTCCCGTGTGTCCCGGGCGCGGTCGGTGCGGGCGTGGGGACCCAGCACCGGCCCCTCAGCGTGCGCCCTTGCGGGCCGGCGTTGCCCGCTGTGGGGGTGGCGGAAGGGCGTCCCCGGGGGGGGTGCCTTCCACCATTGTGAGGGGCGCCTTCTGTCAGGCGCTGTCCCTCCCCCAGCCGTCCGTCCTCTGGAGCGGGCAGCCAGGGTTCCGCGTCCCGTGTGTCCCGGGTGCGGTCGGTGCGGGCGTGGGGACCCAGCACCGGTCCCACAGCGTGCGCCCTTGCGGGCCGGCGTTGCTCGCTGTGGGGGTGGCGGAAGGGCGTCCCCGGGGGGGGTGCTTTCCACCGTTGTGAGGGGCGCCCGGTGTCAGGCGCTGTCCCTCCCCTGGCCGCCCGTCCTCTGGAGCGGGCAGCCAGGGTTCCGCGTCCCGTGTGTCCCGGGTGCGATCAGTGCGGGCGTGGGGACCCAGCACCGGCCCCACAGCGTGCGCCCTTGCGAGCCGGCGTTGCCCGCTGTGGGGGTGGCGGAAGGGCGTCCCCGGGGGGGGTGCTTTCCACCATTGTGAGGGGCGCCTGGTGTCAGGCGCTGTCCCTCCCCCGGCCGCCCGTCCTCTGGAGCGGGCAGCCAGGGTTCCGCGTCCCGTGTGTCCCGGGTGCGGTCGGTGCGGGCGCGGGGACCCAGCACCGGCCCCACAGCGTGCGCTCTTGCGGGCCGGTGTTGCCCGCTGTGGGGGTGGCGGAAGGGCGTCCCCGGGGGGGGTGCTTTCCACCGTTGTGAGGGGTGCCTGGTGTCAGGCGCTTTCCCTCCCCCAGCCGCCCGTCCTCTGGAGCGGGCAGCCAGGGTTCCGCGTCCCGTGTGTCCCGGGTGCGGTCGGTGCGGGCGTGGGGACCCAGCACCGGCCCCACAGTGTGCGCCCTTGCGGGCCGGCGTTGCTCGCTGTGGGGGTGGCGGAAGGGCGTCCCCGGGGGGGGTGCCTTCCACCGTTGTGAGGGGCGCCCGGTGTCAGGCGCTGTCCCTCCCCCGGCCGCCCGTCCTCTGGAGCGGGCGGCCAGGGTTCCGCGACCCGTGTGTCCCGGGTGCGGTCGATGCAGGCGTGTTGACCCAGCACCGGCCCCACAGCGTGCGCCCTTGCGGGCTGGCGTTGCTCGCTGTGGGGTTGGCGGAAGGGCGTCCCCGGGGGGGGTGCCTTCCACCATTGTGAGGGGTGCCTGAGGTCAGGCGCTGTACCTCTCCCGACTGCCCGCCCACTGCTGGGCGGGTTGCCGGGGCTCGTTGGGTGTGTGAGGTGTGTGTGGTGTCTGTGCCGTGCGTGTCGTGGTGCTTGGTGCCGCTCCTCCCTTGTTCCTCCGGTGCTCCCCTCTCCGGTGTCTCGGTGCGGTGTTGTGCTCGCCGTGTGCCTGCCGTGTCCCCTTCCCTGTGCGCGCCCCTCTCGGCCGCTGGCTACCCCTTGTTCCTTTCGTAGCTTCGTTGCTCTTTACCCTTTCCTCTACCCTTCTCCCTGACATGCACCTTTTCCCTGCCTCCGCTTTGTTGTGTGTCTCGGTCTTTTTCCTTGTCGGCCCGGGCTTTCTCTTTTGAAGCTGCGTAGAGAGAGGAGAGTGTGTAAACGGGCGTGCGGCTGGTACGTCATGCGACATGCGTGTGCGACCGCCGTGAGCGTAGGTTTCTTTCCTACTTGCTCTCGTCTTGACTCCACACACCTCTTTGGCCGCTACCTTTGCTCGTTGCCCGTTCCGCGCGCGCGGCGTGACATGCAACATACCTGTTTCTTTCCCCACTACCTTAACGTGTCCTAGTCCTCTCGCCTTGCCTACGTGTGTATGGCGCGGGCCGGGCGTTCGCTAATGAGAGACGACGGCATGACCCCAAACTTGCATAAGCGTCTAAGACAACCCTACTTTAACGCCCAGACGGCGCAAACACGAGCATACGCTTCTCCTTGGGACCTGTGAGGGGAAGGGAACGTTGGTGCATGCACAAGGTAGGTAGCGTGGCAACGTGTGTTTGTCGGAACCCGGCACACGGCGGCGCTATGCTATTTGTGTGTATGCTCCCCGTGACTACCACTCCCTGGCCGAAGGCCATTTCTTTTTTCACCTTTTCGGTTGGTGGCGCGGGCCGGGTGGTTGGTGGCGTGGCACGACATGGTAACATACTTGCGTTCTTGGTGGCGGTGTGTGGCTTGCCTACTATTTGTTTGCATGCGGCGGCATACCTTTCGTCCCCTTTCGCTCCCTTTCGCCTCCTACGTAAGGGGGCGTGCGGGTGGGGGGTGGGCACGTCTCGGTTACGCCTTGTGGTCACCTTTTACTTTTGTTGGCGTGGTTGCCGTTCTTGTCTCGTGTTCGTTGCGTAGCGTAGCGTGGCATGCAACATACTTGGATCCAACTAGCCACGTGTGTATGTTTAGTTTTTGTTTGTGTGCTTTTTTTTTTGTGTGTTGCGCTTCACCTCGGTGGCGCGTGGCCTCCTTCACGTGTTCTTCTCTCCTTTGTTGGTTTTTTTGTTCCCCCTTGTTTGTCCATTCATACCATTTTGCTTGTCCGTGGCGGTGATGACCTTGCGGCGTTCCGGGCACGCACGTACGGGCATACCTTTCTTTCCCTATGTGTGCGGGGGTGAGCATAGGCATTCATTTGGTGTCACCTCCTGTTGGTTTTCCTTGCCGGTGCGGCTTTCGTTGCGCTTTTCGTGGCGGCGCACTTTGGCGTTGCTTGACACGTAACTTCCTTGTTTTGCGTTTGTTACGGCGTTATGCATACAACATATGGCTTATAACATACTTGTTTTTCGGCGGCCGGTGGCGTTGTTGTTGCTTGTGTGTATTATTCATGCATGACATGCAACATACTTGTGCGGCTTCTTTTTTCTTTTGTTGTGGTCTCCTTCGCGTGTTACGGCGTCGTCGTATTCCCTATGCGAGTGGGCTTGCATTGCTTGGTCGTGTACTTGTGGTATATCTCCACCGTGGTGCGGTTCGTTACATACTTGTTCTCTCCTTGTCTACCTCTTACCGCGTTGTGCTTGTTTCGTTGGTTTCTAGCGTTGCGCGGCATATAACATACTTGTTTGTCGGCGGCCGGTGGCGTTGTTGTTTTCTATGTGTGGTTTGTTTTGGGGCGCGCACAAGTCCCTAGCGCCTAGGGCACGCACTTTGCTAGGTGGTTTGGGGCAAGCAACGCTCAGCTTCTTCGCCGTCGCGACTCTATTGTTCGTCTTTTTTGGTGAGTGTCCTAAATTTTGCGCCCTCGCCAAACAGCGGCGTAAAATTGTTGGGGGGGTTTCTGAGGTCGGAAAAGACGATTTTTCGCTTCATTTCTTCTGGCGGTGAGTCATTTTCTTGGTGTTTTATTTTTCTTCTGCTGCGATCGCGCGACGAGTTCAGCGTTCAACAATCCCAAAGTGGTCCTGGAGGAAGTCCTCAACACCTTCCAACGCCAACGCAACACCGAGGACGAGGAGTTATCCGCGAGTACGGATGACTTGATATCACACTTGCCGAAACTGTACAACCGGACACAGTGACGAGACATGCACCGCACCCCGTTCACCGTTCCAGAACTGGATGAAGTGCTGTACAAACTACAACCGGGAAAAACCCCGGGGTTGGACGGACTATCGACGAAGCTCTACCGCAGGCTCCCATCGAACCTAAGAAGACACTTGGCCGCGCGCCTGTGAGACATCGCCATCGGGAAAACGGACGTACCACCCGATTGGGCAAAGCTGGTACACCCGCTGTATAAGAAAGGCGACTTGGCGCACCCAGACGACTGGAGACACATAGTCTGCGCCACCACGGAAGCAAAACTCATACGGATGCTCAACCTCAAACGGGTGGCCCCGACAGTATACCACGCTATACCGCCCACAATGTTGGGAGCCATACCGGGTAGGTCGCCGCTGGAGGCCATATTTATGCAAGACGCAGTGGTAGACATGGACCCGGTCAGCCTCATCATCACGTCCCTGGATGTCAAGGGGGCCTTCCCCAACAACCCGCACCGCCTCCTACGGGCTGTCTGGAAACCCATGGGACTCCCCTTCGAGGGTTTTCTACAAGCATACCTTGCCACCCGCATGTATGCAGTGAAAACCGACGTGGGCACCACCCCATGGGTCCACTCCGCCAGTGGAGTCCTGCAAGGGGGTGCGGAAGGCCCTTTCCTCTTCCTACTCGTCACCCTCCCGCTGGCCTTTTAGATCCGGCGCATATACCGAGACGTGGCACCATACCGCCTACGGACCACGCTCCTAGCATTTGCGGACGACATGGCGCTGGTGACTGCCACCGCCCGTCAACCCCTGCCAAACACCCCGGACACCACCAGGGCCACGAAAGTACTCCATGATGTCACCAACTATCTGGAGGGCAACCAGCTACTGGTGCACATTGTTAAATCTGGCACGATGGTGCACCACGCACCACCACCAACCCTCCGCCCCGGAAACCCGCCCATGAACCCAGTGAGCACGGCCACCTACCTGGGGGTCCAACAAGCGGCCACCGCCAACGACTTCAGCCTGCCACCAAACCTGACATGGCAGCTGACGCGGACACTAGTCATAGCGCGCATCGTGGCACTCTCCAGACAGGCCCTGGCATACTTCCTACAAGCCGTGCTCAACGCAGCTATAGGGTTCCAGGCCCTGCACCTAACGCATCCACAACAAATGCTACAAGAGGCCACTACCATGGTACGGCGAGCTTGGAATATCCACGGCCAGCGACCCACGCCGCTGCCCGCGGTGGTGCGCGCGGCGTCACCACCATACTATGGGGACAACACCAATCACCTCGTCAACAACGCATACACGGCTCACACCGCGACCCACATGCACCGTCTCATGCATTATCATGAGCCGGAGGTGAGGGAAGTCTTCACGCTGACACTACGAGAGGCCCAGTACCATCGCAACACCTACCCCCAAATACATATTTCACCAGCGGGGCCTCCCCACCAAGGTAGGGACCCGCATATGGAACAACCTACAACTCCTGCTACCCCACCACCAACATGTCATCCAAACGAACCATCCGTGCAGGGAGACCGGCCCTATGGCGGTCCTACACACCGATGTGGGTCGAGGACCAACAGGAAGCACCACCACTCTGGACCTGGTGGGCACCACTCTACACCTCGTACGAGTCACCCCGAACCAGATGCGGGCCCTCCAGCGAGTGGGCACACACCACGTCCCCTTCCTACAGCACCCAGAGTGGCCCAACGAGTCGGTGCTGGAAAGTCACATGCGAAACGCGGCCGCAGAAACCGGACACCCACAGCCAACTGATGGGGAAGTACGTGAGGCATACGGCCTGTTTTGGAGCACGCACAAACGGCCGCTGCCACAGGCCCCACCACGCGGGAACCAGGCCCACTACCGGCCGCCGGAAGGAGTGGAGTATGTGCGAGGCGCCACGGTGCCAGCAGTACTCCTCCTGGCACCCTACGGACTCAAAACCACGTTGCGACCTGGCAGAGCGCGCGGCAACTTGTGCATGCTACCGCCGCCCGCCGCCTGCAACTTCTGTCCGCCGCCGCTGCCGCAGGACAAGCTGACGGGCACCCCACCCACTTCCTGGAGATGTCCGCTCCAAGCGCTAGCCACCTCATGGCCGCTCCTCCAACTACTGGTGCGCTACCACCACATACCAACGGCCCACGCTACCCCGGAACAACACCGGTGGCTGCAAACACACTTCGAGCGGGCCTCGGCGGAAAACACGGCCACAGTAGCGTGGGGACCCAGCGCAGCGGCGGGATGGAGATTCCACCGGGGGAAGTGGGACACCAAGCACCCAGCCATTACCTTCGCCGTGCTGGCCAAACACCGCAGCACCACACCGGAGGCCCCCGCCTACCCGGTACACCGCTGCTCCCAAGTGCAGGATTGGCAGACAATCGAATGGACCACATTCCACCCACAGAAGGCGTATCTCCTCCCATATGTGTATGGCTACCTCACAAAAGGCCACGAAGGGAACAACGACTATGCACGCATGAACCCAGCGGCGACCGAGATCATCCGCCAGAGAGTAGGCGTCCACACTACCCGAAGGCTCCAACCGGCCAGCACCACCCCGTGGGCCACCACCGAACAGGGGGAACACGTCCGCGCCTACCAGCCATCGACGCCGTGCCGCCTGCCATGCCCAGACGACCACAACACCGTCATTGTTGCGGATGCCTCCGGCACGACGAGCCTCACCCCAGCGGCTGGGGAGGCAGCTTTGAAGTTGCGGACGGACGCGGCAGGCCAACTGCACCAACACAACCTCACAGGGGCCACCATCTTCGAGGCCTCCTCTCACAGGGAACTAAAGACACCGGGAATCATCGTGGACACTGCCAATGAGACCCACTAACAACCGCGAGACCACACGCACCATGTTTGGGTCATAGTAACCGCAGCGGTGGACTTCCAGATCATCCGCAAACTGGCCCGGCAGCCCCTGCACAAGGCGACCAACTCCAGCCTGGGCACCCAGGCCCTACACCTCTGGGCCGCTTTAAGAAGCCTTCCCAAACACGTCGTCTTACACCTCGTCAACAAGAGTCCCATCGGTACAGCCTAGGCAACGGACAGATCAACTTTCAGGCCCACAACCAGCTTGCCGAGCATATGCCGGACGGCGAGGACCCGCCGCTACAGGACCACATGCACACACACCTCGAACACCTACCGCCAATCCCACGCCCCGGGGAGCCAACAGCCCGGGTACCGGACGACCGGATCTACAACGACAGGGGACAGGCGTACCACTACCCGCAACCCATCCGCACCAGGGCGCACATCCGAAGCAGCCATGCCGACAACACCCTCATGAACCACCTCCAACATAAACTGCAGACCGCGTTATACTTCTCAGCTCTTGACCCGTCCCTGCTGCCGGTACACCTACAAACACGACGTGCCCCACTCTTGCTTGAACAACTGCCCCTCTTAGACAGGGTGGCACGCTGGTATGGCCAACAAGGTATAGACATACCCCTGGAATGCACCATATGCCCCTGCCAACTCCAACAGCCGGAGACATGGGAACACTTCAAACAATGCCCGTTGGCCCAAGGAGGCAACCGCCAGGCCACGATGACACCGGAGGACACCATAGCACAACACGCCGGTCGGGGCCCGACCGCGCCACCGACAAACGAGGTCCGGCGCCTGATGCGGCAACCAGAGATCAAGGAAGCGGTGCTCAGGGGAGCCGTGCCACTCCAGCTCTACAGGGTCATCGCTGACCACGCCGCGGAACCCAAAGCCACAGTACGTCACATGCAACTCACCGCCGTCAAGAGGGGGGACACACAGCTACAGCACCGTGTCCAGGTCTAAGCACAGGAAGCACAACAAACCGGCCCGACCGCCGTATGTATTACAACCTCCTCATCCATTACCAGCACGCGCAGCCCAGCGACTAGCCACACACACGGGCACACGGCAACCACCAGGAAACTGTCATCGCACCACCCGCCACACCGCACTGCACAAAAGCCCGCGCAGTCCCGTACAGTAACCAGACTGTCCCACGAACTGTACCTCTCCTCAGGATGCCCGCCGGTGAAGTTCCACATCCGCGGCCCGGGAACCCGTGCGGCATCTGCTGGGAGATACTGGACGAGAACGACGCCCCGTTCCTTGGCCATGACCTCGGCTGCGGCAGCGCCGCGGGGCTGCACTGGTTCTGCAGCCCGTGCATCAGGCACTCTCATACCTGCCCAGTTTGCCGACGGCCGCACCCCCTCTGCACAGATCCTCCGCCGCGCGAAACACAATCCGACGACCTCACGCTCCACACACTGCGCACCCTCATTGCCCAAAATGTCTGGGCGCATGACGCGGGGGACAGCCCTGACGTTTAATGGTTGGACGTCCTCAACGACGAGGACCTGGCGGCACCGCCACCTCGCTCCCCGTGGCGCGCACCAACGTCGGTGCTGCCAGACGAGGGGGCAGACCCCACGATCTACGTTTCAGACTACGAACATTATGACGACGCGCCACGGGGCAGTCTACCCCCCGTTGGCAATCTGCCAGACAGTTGGGGCACCATCGGCCCCATGAACCGCGAAAACTGGCGCACCACCGTCATCACCCTCACCACTCGCCTCCCGTTCACCTTCGGCTGGCTGGTGGGGGACGCGGAGTGGGCCATGGGGGTCGTCTGCGGAGGCCATGGCAACAAATGGGGGGATTTCTTCCACCGCAGCGGGGCCCTGGTTGAGGGGGCGCCTGAGAGGCTGATGGCGGCCTATCTCACGTCGAGGAGGATACCCCTCCTTCGCAGCCCCGCGCCAGTGGCGTGGCGCGCCCAACAGCCGCTCGTCCCACCGCCGCGGCCGGGCACGTATTGCAATGCGGCGGTGGCCAGGATGATGACGGGATGTGCCCGGCACCACAGCTCGTCCACCTCCACCCGGAGAAAAGCGACCATCACCACCTCCCCGCCCCGGTTGCGCGCCACAGCAGCAACCAGGGCCACAAATGTGCGTGCTCTGGCACCACCGGGGGTCGGCGCGCCAGAAAGCCCAACGGCCTCCACGTCCTCCAGCCCATCCACCTCCGCCCCCCACCCAACCATCCACTCACCACAGCGACCGCAGTCCCCCGACGCCACACTGACTACGGGCGTTCCGGCACTGTCGAAGGCCGGCACGCCACAGAGCCCCAGACAAGAAAGTGCATGCAAACGGGCGGTGCAAGGACACCAACCCAGCACCAGGCAGCCACAGCGATCCGGGAGCACCGGGCATCACCTGCCGGGAGGGGAACCATGCCCAGCCCCACGAATACGGCAACAGCAGGCACCCGACCCGGGCAACCCCTCGGCACCGTAGACTTTCAAACACCAGGCCCGGGCCCCACAGGCGACCCAGCTCCACAACCCCATACACCACCTTACGCGTCCACACGCGGCCGCCAGCCGGCATCCCGCCAGACAGCCGCAACACAGGCCAACCCGGAGCCCCACCCACACCACAGCCCGCCAATCCGGCCGACTGAGGGCCCCACACACGCGCCGTCCGAAGGCCCTCCCACACAGACATGTACCGCTAGCCCGACAGACGCCACCAGCGCCCGGCCAGAGCGACCCCTCGGCACTGTACGCCCCCACGCCCACAACCCCAGCGGGAGCCCGAGTCCCCAAGCTCCAGCTACACCCAGCACATCGGCCCCGGGTTGCCATCCGCCGGCCCAGGCACAAGCCGAGCCGGCGTCCCAACAGCACCACAACCCACCAGCCGGACCGGCAGTACGGTCCACGGAAATGCCATCTGGCAATCGCCCGGCCCCCAACCTGGACCCGGAGCCGGACCCGAACGCGCCGGGCCGCGAGCTACCAACGGGGGTCCCACATCCCGAGTGCGGGACACCGGCAGCCAGGCCCACCTCGGTGGAGGGAACTGGCGGCACACAGGCACTGGCAGGCCATCCTTCTGCTGGTCACTCCCGAAACGGAGTTTGCAGACGCAAATCCCTACATGCCTCTTGGGGTGTAGTGTTTTGGCATTGACCAAGCCTGTTTCCCTTGTTTCCTCCATGTGCTTTGATCCTGTCTTGGGTCGGCCAAGTTTTTCCTTTAGGCATTGAGGGTGTGTTTGGTTTGCGTCGTGCCCTGCGCCAACCGGCCCCCCCTGGTGGGGCCTCATCCCCGGCTATGGCCAGCCCGGGCCGACACCCGTGCGGAAGGCCAAACCCGAGAGGCGGCGCAATCGGCAGGCGGCGCAGCCATGCCTGCCCGCACCGCCCGCCCAGCCACAACGCGGGGAGCCCACGCTGGACGCCAGGGAGGAAACTGGGGGACCCCCGCAACGGACAGAAGCGCCACCGCCAGCGGCGGACCTACCCGCCCGGGGACCACCCGGAGCGGATATATCCAGCGGGGGGGCGGGCCAGCCAGAAAGCCAGCGTAACAGTGCGCCGGCAAATCGCCCGCGGGACATGGCGGCAAGCGGAAGCGACCAGGCACCGGACACTGGCCAACCTGGTACGGGACCTGGAAGACCGATGCCAGACGCGAAGCATGCCGCCGGCCTACCCCCACCAACTGCCCACGAGGCGCAACCCGCGGATAGTGCGGGCGCCGCCCCATCTACGGCCCCGGCACATTGCAGCGACGCAGGCGAGCCGGGAAACGCCGTGTCCGGCGAGGCCCACCACGGGGCCCACCTGGAGCCCAGGAGAAGTCCGAAGCCCGGGCAACCACACCCGACATGCCCGGACGCGCAGCCGACAGGGGAACGTGTCCCGGCGGGCACAACCGCGACGAAGACTCTTTCGATGCCTTCATGGAGTCCTGCAGGAGTATCCCCCACACGGACCCAACACCGGCTGCCCCGCGCGGCCATCCGGAGCCACGAGGTGTCCATACAGGGGGCACACCCCTCACGGTGTCCCACCAGGCACACCTCCAGCGCGATTACACCGCCCTGGGGACAAAAACTGAGCATGCCGTCGCCACGGATGACGGGCCCGCGACCACCAGCGGGGCGGCGGACCAAGCCCCGGACGAGCGCAGCGCACAAGGGGGCGGAACGTGTGTCGCGACGGGCACCAACACAGCTAGCGATTCTGCCGACCACCCACCGGGGACCACCAGGTCCTGGTTGCGGCGGCATCTGGACCACGCGCGCTCGGAAGGCGACGCCCGCCACCCCAGCGCCCACGCGGAACAGGCGGCGGCCCAATACCTGGACCTATGGATCAACAGGCTCACCACAGGGGAGCGGCTCGCCCTGGCGGTTGGCATCCGATGGCTGCTTACTTCACGGTCCCGCCACCTCGAGGTAGGTAGGTAGGTATCTTCGGGAGCTCGGGATGCCTCCTTTGACAATGCAGGAAGAAGGTCTTACCAAAGGGGACGTCGTGTCCCTCCCACTGCCCTATGTCAGGTGCCTGTTGAGCCGCTCCTGCATGTGCTTGGGAAGGCATTGTCGCGGCCATCCGGTTCATGTGTCCCAGGTGGGAGGGTGTCCCCACATGTGTCCATGGGTAGGGGCACATGCCCCCTCCTTTGGGCCGCAGCTCTGGGGGCTGCCCAGCCGTGTGGAGTATCTCTCACCACAAGGGGTATTGCTCCCGCTAGTCTACGGTACGACCACCTCACCCTTGTGGCTTGAGTTGCAGGGCTCTCCGCTTGACAGGCGACCCCCTCCTGGACTGTGTACCGGCTCGCCTGTCAACGGTTGCTTCCATGTCTCCGGGTGACGTTTCCCATGGTCCCCGATGCAGCCTGGCCGGGCTCGGACCGGTGGCCTTGGGGTACCGCCCCTGCTGCTGGCCCGGTGGGTCGACTGGGTTGCCCCAGTGCACCCGATCCATGGGGTGTTGGTTCTTTCCTGTCCCTCGGCTGCCCTACGTGTGCACGTGTGTGCGGTGTCCTGGGCCACTTGGCTCCTGTTCACCGGTGTGCCCGCTTGGTGCGTTGCTTTGCTTGTCCGGTGTCCTGGGCCACTTGGCTCCTGTTCACCGGTGTGCCCGCTCGGTGTGTTGCCTGTGTTTGCGGTGTCCTGGGCCACTTGGCTCCTGTTCACCGGTGTGCCTGCTTGCTGCGTTGTTTTGCTTGTGCGGTGTCCTGGGCCACTTGGCTCCAGTTCACCGGTGTGCCCGCTTGGTGCGATGTTTTGCTTGTGCGCTGTCCTGGCCCGTTTGGCTCCTGTTCACCGGTGTGCCCGCTTGGTGCGTTGTTTTGCTTGTGCGGTGTCCTGGGCCATTTGGCTCCTGGTCCCCGGTGTGCCCGCTCGGCGTGTTGTGTTGCGTGTGCGGTGTCCTGGGCCACTTGGCTCCTGTTCACCGGTGTGCACGCTCGGTGCGTTGCTTTGCGTGTGCGGTGTCCTGGGCCACTTGGCTCCTGTTCACCGGTGTGCCCGCTCGGTGTGTGGCCTGTGTGTGCGGTGTCCTGGGCCTCTTGGCTCCTGTTCACCGGCGTGCCCGCTCGGCCTGTTGTGTTGCGCGTGCGGTGTCCTGGGCCACTCTGCTCCCGTTCACCGGTGTGCCCGCCCGGTGTGCTGTGTTCCGTGTGCCGTGTCCTGGGCCACTTGGCTCCTGTTCACCGGTGTCCCCGCTCGGTGTATGGCCTGTGTGTGCGGTGTCCTGGGCCTCTTGGCTCCTGTTCACCAGCGTGCCCGCTCGGCCTGTTGTGTTGCGTGTGTGGTGTCCTGGGCCACTTGGCTCCTGTTCACTGGTGTGCTTGCTCGGTGTGCTGTGTTGCGTGTGCGGTGTCCTGGGCCACTTGGCTCCTGTTCACCGGTGTGCCCGCTCGGTGCGTTGCTTGTCGTGTGCGGTGTCCTGGGCCACTTGGCTCCTGTTCAACGGTCCTGTTCACCAGTGTGCCCGCTCGGTGTGTTGCCTTGCGTAAGCGGTGTCCTGGGCCACTTGGCTCCTGTTCACCGGTGTGCCCGCTCGGTTTGCTGTGTGTGTGTGCGGTGTCCTGGGCCATTTGGCTCCTGTTCACCCGTGTGCGCGTGTGGTTAGTTGTTTTGCGTGTGCGGTGTCCTGGGCCACTTGGCTCCTGTTCACCGCTGTGCCCGCTCGGTGCGTTGCTTTGTGTGTGCGGTGTTCTGGGCCACTTGGCTCCTGTTCACCGGTGCGCTCGCCCGGTGTGCTGTGCGGTGTCCTAGGCCACTTCGCTCCTGTTTACCGGTGTGCTCGCTCGATGCTTTTTGCTGTGGGTTGCGTGTGCGGGGCGTCGCTGCGGGGCGCTCACTCGTCCATCCGGACGGCTGCTATTCGTAGCCGGCAGGGGCTCGGTACCATCCAGGCGGGCACTCGTCCATCCGGACGGCGGCTGTTCGTAGCCGGCAGGGGCTGGGTGCCCTCAGGGCGCACACGCATCCATCCAGACGGCGGCTGTTCCGTAGCCGGCAGGGGCTGGGTTCGCTGCCGGGCGCGCACACGTCCGTCCGGACGGCGGCTGGTGTTGCTTGGCACCCGCCCTCGTGCCGTGGTTTGTTGCGTGTTGTGCGCCCTCTCTGGGTTCGCGGCACCCGGCGGCCGTTGCTGCTTGGCACCTGTCCGTGTGCCTTGGTTCTGGCCGGCGGCGTGCCTCTCTGGCGTGCCTCATGGCCCCGCCCGGTGCGCCGCGCCTCCTCCGGTCCGGTCGCTCTCGGTGCTCCGGTTGGCTTTCCCGACGCCGTGGTGCCTTTTCCCACCCCGGGGGCTTGCGCCCCCGGCTTTACTGGGTGGCTGCGCGGGGCACGCGGAGGCTGGCCGAGAACCGGGCTCATTGTGCCTGCCGCTGGCCCCCGCCGAGGCAGGGGCGCTGGGCTCGCTCCGCGTCGTACCCGTTCGGGGCCTGGCGATGGGGTTGTCCCTGGCAGGTCCCTCCGGCGTCGGTCTTGGGCTGCGTGCGATGCGGTGTTTGGCGTGTGTGGACCCGGTCACTGACGCGTCCGGTTTCCTGTACCATCAGTCGTTCGGCGGGGAACTCGGCCGGTGCACAGGGGCTGTTTCGTGTGGACGCCGACACCTCCCCTCGCGCGTCGGAGGACTCCACGCCTCGGTCCCGTGCGTGTGTGCGTGTGCTCATCCGTCCTGGCCAGGTCGGGCGGTCCGGCCTCCCGGGCGCGTTCTGGTGCGCCCCACCTTTTCCTTTGGCCGCTTTGTCTTTCTGCTTTGCTTGGCCCCCTTCGGGCTGGGGTTGCCCCTTTCTTGGTCCTTTGTTTGCCCTCCCCCCTCCCTTGTGCTTTTTTTTTTTTTTCTCCGTTGTTGTTTTCCGCGCGCCCCCTTGGTCTCTTGCTTTCTTTGGCTTCCGGCCCCGGTTGCCCCGGACCTTGGCGCTGTGTGTTTTTTTTCTTGTTGGCTCTCCGTGCGCTCTCGCCTCGTTTGTGTGTCCGCTGGCTGCTATCTGGTGGTTGCTGCCCCCCCCCCCCCCCTTTTTGCGTCTCGCAGTTTTTGTTGCCGCCGCTCGGTGCCTTGCGTTTTTTTTTCTCTTCTCCTCTTGTCTGCGCCCCCGTTGTCTCTGGAGTTCTCTGGTTTCTGGCCCCGGGTGCCCTGGGCCTTGGCCCTGTGTTTTGTGGGCCTCCCCCTGCCCGGCTCTCCGTGCGCTCTCGCCTCGTTTGTGTGTCTCGCCCGGCCGTTGGCTGCTCCCTGGTGGTTGCTACCCCCCCCCCCCCCCCTTTTGTGTCTCGCGGTTTTAGTCGTTGCCGCTCGGTGCTCCGTTCTTTTTTTTTTCCTGCGTTGTGCGCCCCCGTTGTCGCTGGCTTTCTTTGGTTTCCGGCCTCGGGTGCCCTGGGCCTCGGCGCTGTGCGTTGTTTGCTTCGTCGCCCTACCGCTTCACGGCTCTCCCTGCGCTCTTGCCTCTTTCGTGCTTCCCGCCTGGCTGTTGGCTGCTCCCTGGTGGTTGCTGCCCCCCCCCCCCCCTTTTTGCGTCTCGCGGTTTTCGTCGCTGCCACTCGGTGCGTGTGCCGTGTGCTGTGCTGTGCTGTGTGTCCCTCAGTGCGGTGCTGCGCCCTGCTGCTGCGCGTTGTGCAGCCCGGTGTTTTGCTGTTGTGTGGTGTGTTGTTTTGTTGCGCTCGTTTGGTGCCGCTGCTTGTTGTGCCGTGCCCTTCGGCGCTGCCCGTCGCCCTGGGGCCCTGTGCTTTGCGGCGCTGTGTTTTGCGATGTTCCCCCGCGCTGTGTGCTCTGTGCTGTGTGTGTTTTGTCTTGGCGTGGTGGTGCGCGCTGTTGTTGGCCGCTCTGCTTTGTGCTGTGTGTGTCCTGGGGTGCTGTGCTGTGCGTTCCCTGTCCTCTCCACTCTGTGCGGTGCTGTGCTTTGCTGTGCTGGTGCGCTTGCGTTATGCTGTTCGTGTGGTGCGTGCTGTTGCTGGCGCCTGGTGCTGTCATGCGCTGCTGTGTGTTGTGCTGTTTTCTTCCGTGTGCTGTGGTGCGGTGCTGGGTCTGGTGGCCCGTGGCTGTCTGCTGGTGGCGTGTTTCGGTGTCGGTGTCCCTGTTTTGCCGCGTGGTCCGTTTTCCTTGTGGTTGATGTGGTTTACTGTGGTGCCCTGCCTCCCTGTGTCGTGTTCTGTGGTGCTGTGCTGTTGCCTGGCGCTGTGCTGTTGTGCTCTGCTGTCGTGTTGCAGTGCTGGTGGTGCTTGCTTTGCCCTCCTTAGCCTGTCGTGCTGTGCTGTGTTGTGCTGTTGGTTGGCTGTGCTGTTTTTAGCCCGGTGGTAGTGTCTGCGTGCTGTGGTGCTTTTTCCCCTGTGCTGTGTCTTCCCTGTCTTCCCGGCCCTGTGTGTTGCTTTGCCATGCTGTGCTGGCTGTGGTGCCCTGCTTCCCTGTGTCGTGTGCTGTGGCGCTGTGCTGTCGCGTGGTGCTGTGCTGTTGTGCTCTGCTGTCGTTTTTGCGGTGCTGTCTTTGCTTGCTTTGCCCTCCTGTGGCCTGTGGTGCGGCGCCGTGCTGTGCTGTGTTGTGCTGTTGGTTGTCCGTGCTGTATTTTGCCCCGTGGTGGCGTGTGTGTGCTGTGGTGCCCTTTCCCTCCCTGCCGGCACGCACAAAAAACACCAATTACAACCCTGCGTTACCCCGCGTCCGTCTCTGCGTCGGTTGTTCACGTCGTTGAAGAATGCGGCCCCTTCGTTCGTCGTTGTCGTCTTGTTGGTCGTCACTTGAGGTGATGGTGTAGTCCTTGCTTGAGTTGGTCTTGACTTGGTTGGCCTGCAGCGAGACGGTGGGCAAAAACAGCGAGGGTGGGGTGGAGAAGGCAAGGGGAGGTACATGGAGAGGAAAACAAAGCGAGAGGGCGTGAGTTCAGGGGCGTAGCATCTTAGAAAACTTTTTTTCGGTTTTTACGCGTTGCTCGCGGAGCGTTTTTCTTTACGTATACGGCGTGTTAGCGGGCGTGGGGCACGGCGTTCTACTCGTAAATCAGTTACGGTGCTTACGGCGTTAACTATTCACCTATTTGAGGCCAAAAAATCTTTCGTCGCGTTTCAACGCGTTTCGCAGCGCGCTTTTACGCCTAGCCGTTTTTTATGCTAATTAGCTTTATTTTCAGCTATTTAGAACGTTTTTTCGTCGTGTTTTACTTATCCTTTTATTTCGTTCTGGAACAGGACGCCAGCGCGCGCGACAATTGAGTGTCTCACAGCGCCCACGCGGAACAGGCGGCGGCCCAAGACCTGGACCTATGGATCGACAGGCTCACCACAGGGGAGCGGCTCGCCCTGGCGGTTGGCATCCGATGGCTGCTTACTTCACGGTCCCGCCACCTCAAGGAGGGAACTCGCACCATGGCGGACATCACCTTCGACCATCAAGCGGAACACCCACCCCCCGCCACCATGGACCACCCCAGCCAGTGGCACTACGTGGCCACCCGGCTCATGGCGCATATGGGGGCCTACATCCCGGACAAGATGAACAGGCTACACTGGCTATGGTACCAACGCGCGGCCCTGCGCATCCGTACAGCCATGCAAAGGCACAACATCTGGGCCATTTCTGGGTTCCCGGGCTACCAGGGACACGCCTCAGGCCCCCGGTGACCATGGTCCCAAGATGTCCCGTAGCCCCCCAGGCAGGCAGCAGGACATAACTCCCCAGGACGCCACCATGAGCAACCACCCGGAGTGGGTTCCCCCTCCGGCACGTACAGAAGCCCCCTCCGACCGTTCGCCCCGCGGAGGGACCGAGGCAGCCCTCACACCCCAGGGGTGCAGGGCGACACGCCAGAGCGGCGCCAGGAGACAAGGAACCCTGGCCGCTCCTGGCGCCGCAGCCGCACGCCGCCTCCCGCAGCACGACGGGTTGTCTTCCACGTGGGCATGGACAGAGGCCATGGAGGTCCCAACGATCCCCAACACCCAACGGACATCGTCTGGCACCGATCCCCGACGCCAGTCCAAGAGGCCCCATACCGAGCGGGCGCACATCCCCACCATTCCCACGCCAGCCGAGCGAGCACGACAGGCAGCGCTCCACACAGACCCCCACCAGGCAGCGGACGGTGCGTGCACCTCGTCTGCCGCCTCCCTCCCAGTGTCGGCGGCCAGCCCGCTGCCGGGGGGACAGCACGCCGCGGACACACCGCCCAGGGGACCCGCGGCCGACCAACGGCCCGAACAGGGGGTCCGGGGACAAACCCCTCAAAGCCCCCCCCCCCGCAAGCAGGGCGCCACAACACCGGTCCCGGTCATGGACACCGGCCAGCCGACCAACTGGGCCCGTACACCACGGGGTTCCCCACCCCAGCTGCAACACATCCAAACAGCCGTGGCGCGGAGGACGCACCGCGACAACGGGAGCACGACGCGGGCGGCCCAGGAGCAGACAAAGAAATGACAGAGACCTCCAACCCTCAGAAATCCGGTAACCTACCGCCCACCGCCGCGTCCTGTTCCATGCCCCAGCAACGGGAACCCTCCACGGGGTACTTATCTGAGGGACCCCTTGGCACCACCCCAGGGCACCCCTCCCCGACTGGCATCACACTGGACCAGGACCGGGAGACCATGCCCCCCCCAGCCCCAGACCACCACAACGGAGGAACACGGACCACTTTGACGACGCAGAACTGAGGGCGGTCTACGGCTCCCTCGAGCAGACTGGTGGCAGCCCTCCGGGAACACCTCCAGGACGTCAACCCGAACAGGCTCTTCGCCGTGGTCCCACTGCCGCACGCCGCAACAACCGACATCTTTGTGCGGTAGCTCCAGGCGCTCGTCCCCCCCCGGACGCAGATCGCGGACAACCTTGTTGATGCGTGGATCTGGTGGTTCAATGCCAACCAGCCAGACCGGGGAGGCGTATGGGTCTCACACCTGGGCTGCGCGCACACGCTCATAGCGCCACCAATGGACCCCAGGCCCGCGCCCAGCACCAGGGGCCGGGAACGGGCCGCCCGCAACCAAGAGCCAACACCCTCAATATCCCAGCGTACAAAGACCTGGCGGACTGGGAAAACAGGACAGCCCGCGATAGGGGGCTCAACCTCAGGAGCATGGTGGAGCGGTACCCACCAGGAGCGGGGATGGCACGTGCAGGGCCCCCGCCACGTGAAGGTGACCCCAGCACCATCGCCATGATCGTGTTGGAAGGTGGCCACTACTACCAGGTGCGGATCAGCCCGCACCCGCAATAGTGCCACTGGAGCCTGGAAGCCGTCGACTCCATGCTCCCGGCGAGTGCAGCCCTGCCAGACGGCCCCACCCCCCTGTCCCACGACCAGCCCTCAGACCCCCTGAAGGCCATTGTGTCGGGGGAAGCCGGCACCTGGCACCCAGGCCATGCCCTCTACTGCCTCTGGCGGTCGGCGCAGCGCCGATGGCCGCACACCAGGAACTGGACGGCAAAGTGGAGGTTCCACCTGGACGGCCGGCAGCAGCTGGAGGCTATCTCCCAATGCAAGCGGAGGGCGGAGACCCCCACAGTGACCAACCTGTGCCCCGTCTTCGCGATCCACCAGATTCGGGCGCTGGCGATGGGCGGGCAACTGCAGCCCGCCCTCCGCACTGAGACGGAAGCCCAAGCAGCACACGCAGCCCTTGTGCACGAGATCCTCACCGCCCTCCGCAGCGCCCTCGTGCGGAGTGTGGGGGACCCCCCAAGGCCCTGAACCACCGCGAGTCGAAACCAGGAATACAACCCCATGAACATGCGAGGCGGCACCATCGGGACCGCCACGCCCCGCCCAACACGGCACACGCGTGCCCTGCCCACCGCTGCCAATCACCGGCAGAGGAAGGGCACCATACCGACCGAAGGACCCTCCAGGTACCGGAGGGGCGCCGCGGCCGATATGCGACGACACACCGCCGCGCACACGCGGCGCGAGTGCCACACCGGCAACCCGTGGGTGGGGAGACGACACGGCAACCCTGGGATCGCCTCGTCTTGCCGGGGCCCCCCACGATGGACGTCAAACCAGCTGCTACGGGACCGGCCATAAACCGCGACGACCCCAAGCAAGCCGACCTTGCCTGGGAGAACCCCCTCGCACAATCCGACAACGCGCGACTGCGCAACACATTCCGCCAACGCCTGTCGGTCCGGCGCGCCGGCGAGAGTGACGTCGAGCTGCACGGCTTGTGCAGCGGGCACCCAACAAATGCGGGCTAGCCTTGGCGGCCCTACAACGTGCAACAGGTGCGCGACGGACGTGGGGTCCCACAGGTGCATGTGGATCCACAGGAGGGCGGCGCCCGCGGGGCCCCCGCGTTTGTGTGAGGGGGCGTGTGCTCCCCTGATGCGCCGCTGCAAAGCCTCCTCTTCTGTGCGCCTGTGCGGGCCCGCGGGAGGTTCGGGCCAGGGGCACGCGGCCACCTGGGAGCACTGCGCGCACCTGTTGGCACCCGTCGGCGCTGCAGAGGATACCGTGTCGCATTCTCCGCAGAGGTGGCAGGTTTGTGGGAGGTGGGAGGGCGGCGACCACGGGCCGAGACGGCGGAGCCAGAGGTCGTCCCACCTCTGGCAGAGGGGCTCCCAGAGCTCCAGCAGGCGGGCGCGGACGCGGCGCCAGTAGTCCCTGCCGAGCGTCTTCTGCCGGACCTCCTGCCACGTCTCGTCGGGGAGAATCCCGTGGTCGTGGAAGGCGGCGATGTGGTCATCCCACGCCGGGCGGGGGTGCCCCCGTGTTCGCGCCCTGACCCCCACCCGCTGCCGCGCAATGCAGAGCCCGCAGCACCATGCCTCGCCGACGGGGGGACGAGCCGGTGCACGCCATATCCCGCCGCCGAGCGCATGAGGCGGCCGTCCGGGGCCTAGTAGCGGACGCGGTAACGGAGGCGCACGAGGCGCACGCTGCCGCCCAGCACGACCCGGCGGGCAGGCGAGGGCTTTCCTCAGCGAGGCCGCCCTCCCGGCCGTCTGCACCCGGAACGGAGCAGGGGCCCCTACGCTGCTCCAGGCGATGCACCGGATCGTGAACGCTGTCCAGCCGGGGCTCATCAGCCCGGAGGCGGCCCTCTACGGGCACTGGATGGAGTCGCGCACGTCCAACCGGTCAGGCCGGCCCCTGTCCATGGGGGACACCCTGCGGCTGACGGGCGCGGGGTCCGCCATGTCCCTCCACAGCAGCGCCCCAGCCCTGCTGCACGCCCTCAGGACGCGCTGCCACGGGGACACGGCCCCGTACCTGAACCAAGCACGGGCCACAAATAAAGCTGGAGTGTCCAAGTTGGACGCGGCACTCCACCTTGTACATCCGCCGGACGAGGACCTGGAGGTTGGCGAAATCACGGTATTCGTGGAAGGTGCGGACGAGGCGCGCACCCGCCCCCGCCCGACCAACCCGGTGTACGACGGCACCAGGCCGACCCCCCCGGTACGCCGTCATGTGCGAGGCATTCCCCAGGGAGCCCACCTGCTGCTCCGCCCTCCCGCCGGCGACGCACGCACCCCGCGGCTGGGCCAACCTGAACCTGTCCCCCCCCCTCTCCAGGACGAGGGGTGCCCACCACAGGGGGCAGGTCCTCTGGCAAGAGCGCCCGGGCACCCCCCTGCTCCTCCTCGTCGTTGCGACCCGCGGGGACCCGGAGCGGGTCCCGGGGATCACCCCCACCCACCCGTACAGGGCAGCGCCCGTACCCCGTCCCCCCCTCCCGGCGCCCGCGGCGCGGGACGGGGTACACACCTTCCTGCGAACACAGGAGGTCACCGCCGTTACGGGGGTCCACCTAGTGCGGCTCCCCTCGGCACCACCCGACGAACCCCGTCGGCCCAGGGCCCTGAGCCCCGCCCCAGACAGCCACCCAAACCCGTCAGCGCGCCACGACCGCAACCCGCAGCCAAGCCCCAAACCAAATCCAAACCCGGCGCCACGACGGCAGCGCGAGCTCGACCCGCCGAGGACGTCCTCTATGACATTCGGCCCCAGCCGTCCCAGGCCCGGAGGCAGCAGCGCCCAGCACGGCGCCCCCCCACCGTCACCGACGCCACCGCCACCACCTTCATAGCGGAGCGCGCCGCGGCGGAAGCACAACGCACCTCGTCCCGCCACCTCTCAAAGCCCGCACCCCAGGCCCATGGACCGCCCCCGACCAGGCCAGAACGACGCCAGGGTCCGCCAGCAGCGTCCCCGCCCCCCTACCAACCCTCGATGACAGCCCACATACAGCGCATGCCCCACTACCGCCGCCGCCGCGAGTCCCCGCCCAACCCCGAGGCAGAGACCGTGCGCGCACACCCGCGGGTCCATATCCGCGCGCGCCCCCACTCCCCGCGAACCCCCACGGAACAGGACTACGAGGAATCCCCCAGGCCCGCCACCGCCACCGGTCCCCGCGACCCCGTCACACCCACCCACGCCCACTCCTCTGCCCAAGACCGCAGGCCCGCCCAGGGACAGTGGTGGCAGCGCTGACCCCCAAGCAGCTCTGGGAGCTGCAAAAGTGGGCCCGGGGAGAGCCCTCCCTCGAGGGCCTGGTCCATCGGCCCCGCAAGGGGTCGGTGGAGAACTGCCGCCTCCGGCCGGTGGGGGGGTGGTTGCCGCAGGCCGCATGGGAAGCCATGCTGGCCAATGCGCTCCACCCCCTGGGAGTCCACCCCTGCAACCTCCCCGCGCCCCAGGACCACCTGTATGTCCTCAGGCGCCTGCGGGAGACCCTCCAGGAGACACAGCGAGACGGCATCCGCCTGTGGGACATCATCCAAAGTCCAGCCCCGCACAAACACACCCCCTCACAACCCCACAAGCGTCGGCGCACCGACACCGGCGGCACCCACAGCACCCCAGGAGCCCTGCGCACCACACAACACGACGCGCCTGACCCCCCGGCCAGCGGCGCCGCCACCTAACCCTGTTACCCAGCAAACCACCACCACGGGGCACCACGCCAGGCCCCGCCCAGAAGTCACCAAACGAACCAGACGCTGAAGGACGCCAACGCACACGACAACGGGCACCACTACGCCCAAAGGCACCGAACCCAGGCCCGCTACCGTCGCAACCGCCTAACCGAGCCAAAATTCAAACACAAATCAAACCCGAGCCACACCCCGAAACCGCTAACCCTTGACTCCTAACCAGGACCGCCGAGGGAACAACGTAACCACAGCCCACACCCACAGCCCACACAGCCGCCTAACAAGCCAGCTCCAGAAGCAAAGAGACACCTCACCAAACCCACCCTGACCCTAGCCCGTGTACATCAGGACGCGCGAGCCGCACCCCTGGGGCGCGACCCCCGCCACAGCACCGACGACTGACGCCAGATGACACAACACTATTGCACCGCCGCACCAGCTGCCCGTGCCTGTGCCTGCAGTGTATGCGCGCCCCTGTTTTTCTTTTTCCTCCATAAAAAAAAAAAAAAGAAAGAAAAGAAAAAAACAAAAATTCTTCAGCGTCCCCGCCCCCCTACCAACCCTCGATGACAGCCCACATACAGCGCATGCCCCACTACCGCCGCCGCCGCGAGTCCCCGCCCAACCCCGAGGCAGAGACCGTGCGCGCACACCCGCGGATCCATATCCGCGCGCGCCCCCACTCCCCGCGAACCCCCACGGAACAGGACTACGAGGAATCCCTCAGGCCCGCCACCGCCAACTGTCCCCACGACCCCGTCACACCCACCCACGCCCACTCCTCCGCCCAAGACCGCAGGCCCGCCCAGGGACAGTGGTGGCAGCGCTGACCCCCAAGCAGCTCTGGGAGCTGCAAAAGTGGGCCCGGGGAGAGCCCTCCCTCGAGGGCCTGGTCCATCGGCCCCGCAAGGGGTCGGTGGAGAACTGCCGCCTCCGGCCGGTGGGGGGGTGGATGCCGCAGGCCGCATGGGAAGCCATGCTGGCCGATGCGCTCCACCCCCTGGGAGTCCACCCCCGCAACCTCCCCGCACCCCGGGACCACCCGTATGTCCTCAGGCGCCTGCGGGACACCCTCCACGAGACACAGGGAGACGGCATCCGCCTGTGGGACATCACCCAAAGCCCAGCCCCGCACAAACACACCCCCTCACCACCTCAGAAGCGTCGGCGCACCGACACCGGCGGCACCCACAGCACCCCAGGAGCCCTGCGCACCACACAACACGACGCGCCTGACCCCCCGGCCAGCGGCGCCGCCACCTAACCCTGTTACCCAGCAGACCACCACCACGGGGCGCCACGCCAGGCCCCGCCCAGAAGTCACCAAACGAACCAGACGCCGAAGGACGGCAACGCACACGACAACGGGCACCACTACGCCCAAAGGCACCGAACCCAGGCCCGCTACCGTCGCAACCGCCTAACCGAGCCAAAATTCAAACACAAATCAAACCCCAGCCACACCCCGAAACCGCTAACCCTTGACTCCTAACCAGGCCCGCCGAGGGAACAACGTAACCACAGCCCACACCCACAGCCCACACAGCCGCCTAACCAGCCAGCTCCAGAAGCAAGCAGACACCTCACCAAACCCACCCTGACCCTAGCCCGTGTACATCAGGACGCGCGAGCCGCACCCCTGGGGCGCAACCGCCGCCACAGCACCGAACGACACACGCCAGATGACACAACACTATTGCACCGCCGCACCAGCTGCCCGTGCCTGTGCCTGCAGTGTATGCGCGCCCCTGTTTTTCTTTTTCTTCCATCAAAAAAAAAAAAGAAACGAAAAGAAAAAAACAGAAATTAGGGGGCGAGGAAGAGGAACACAACCACCCATGGCACACGCGCACCGCACACAGCGCGCACACCGGTGAACGGGAGCCATGTGGCCCAGGACACCGCACACGCAACACAACACACCGAGCGAGCGCACCGGTGAACAGGAGCCAAGTGGCCCAGGACACCGCAGACGCAACACAGCAAGCCCCGCGGGCACACCGGTGAACAGGAGCCAAGCGGCCCAGGACACTGCACACACGTAGGGCGGCCGAGGGACAGGAAAGAACCAATACCCGATGGGTCGGACGCACTGGGGCGACCCAGCCGACCCACCGGGCCAGTGGCAGGAGCGGTACTCCAAGGCCACTGGTCCGAGCCCGGCCAGGCTGCATCGGGGACCATGGCAAACGTCACCCGGAGACATGGAAGCAACCGGTGACAGGCGAGCCGGTACACAGTCCAGGAGGGGGTCACCTGCCAAGCAGAGTGGCCCTGCAACTCAAACCACAAGGGTGAGGCGGTCGTACCGTAGACTAGCGGGAGCAATACCCCTTGTGGTGAGAGATACTCCACACGGCTGGGCAGCCCCCAGAGCTGCCGCCCAAAGGAGGGGGCATGTGGCCCTACCCATGGACACATGTGGGGACACCCTCCCACCTGGGACACATGGACCGGGTGGCCGCGACAATGCCTTCCCAAGCACATGCGGAAGCGGCTCAAGAGGCACCTGACCTAGGGCAGTGGGAGGGACAGGACGTCCCCTTGGTAAGACCTTCTTCCTGCAATGTCAAAGGAGGCATCCCGAGCTCCCGAACATACCTACCTACCTACCTCACCGCCGTTACGGGGGTCCACCTAATGCGGCTGCCCTCGGCACCACCCGAGAAACCCCGGGGGCCCAGGGCCCTGAGCCCCGCCCCAGACTGGGAGGTGTGGCGTGACGTGTGGGCCGAGTGGCTCACCCGCCTCCCACCCCAGTGCCGATGGATGGCCACCGGCCCCCGCCCGCACGGGGCTAACGCCACCGCCGGCCCCCCCTCCCCTCCCCCCCTCCCCCGTGCGGAGCACTGCACAGCACTGCCCACGGCACAACAAAGATGCACCAGGAGGTAGTGGGGAGGGCACACCTGCCACCACGCATGCCTACCAGGATAACAGTGATGTTAAACTCCGATGTTTCCCCTCAGCAGGACAACCGCCACCACCGGCGGTCCCGCTCCCGCTCCCCCGTCTGTCCAGGATGCGCGGGGGAGACCCTCGCGGAGCGCGAGGAGCGGCGGCTGGCGGAGGCAGCGGTGCCGGTCGGGCCGCCGGCCGGGCCACCCCGGGCAGCCTCCGCTGACAGCGGGCCGTCAACCCGGGGCCCTGCGCCGGCCGAGGAGACCGCCCCCGGCGCCCAGGCTACAAGCCCCGCCGCCCCGCCCCCGGAGGGGACCCCAGGCGCACAGCAGGCTGAGACTGCAGCCCCAGCAAGCCGCGCCGCGGCCCCGACCGCGGCCCCCGGCGCGCCGCCAGCGCGGAAACTGGCCCCGGCGCGGGCGTCGGGCGCCTCGCCGGGAGCCGCCGCAGCCGCAGGGGAGGGCGGGGAGGGTGCACAAGGCGCTGAGACCGCGGCCCTGGCGAGCTGCGCCACCACCCCGGCCGGCCACGCCGCGGCCCCCGGCACGCCGCGGGCGCGGGGGACGGACCCCGCGCGGGCCCCGAGCGCCTCGCCGGGGGCCGCCGCAGCCGCAGCCGAGGGCAGGTAGGGCGCCAAGTACCGCGCCAACGCCAACCCCAGACACAACCATATCAGCCCCCCGAAGCCGTACCCCCCCAAGGCCACCTTCCCTACGGGACGGCCGCGGCCCGTCCGCCCCCCGGCACCCGAGCGTACGCCACCAGGCGTCACGCTGCCGCAGCTGCGGCGGCAACAGGACGCCCGGCGCGTGATCCCGGAGGGGGGGGACAGCGCGCAGGCGGGGCAGGGTGCCGGCCACGGGAGCACGGAGCGGGGGACAGGAGGCGACAGGGGGAGTGCCCAGGGACAAACGCAGGGGGCACGCCTGGGCGCACGCGGCAAGGAGCGAGGGCGAAGGCCTGGGCAAGGTACCAAGGCCAGCGGCAGCGGAGGGGGACAGAGCGCGGGCAGCGCACGGCACGACGCGGGAAAAAGAAGCGGGGAAAGGGCAAGGGCACGGGAAGGACACGCAGGGGCGCGAGCAGGGCGCCAAGGCGGGCGGCCACGGAGCGCATGCAGTGGAGCTTGGCGCGGTCGGCGAGCGTGGGCACAGCCAAGGGCATGGACACGGGCACGGGAAGGATACGGGCGCCGGCACAGCAGGCCAGGGCGCAGGTGACAGGGGGCGGGACCCACGGCACGGACAGGGGGACAAAGGCGTGGGGGCCGGGAAGGGACCCAAGGACAAGGGCAAGGGCGCCGTGGGCCCCGGGGGCAGACAGGACGGGGCACGGGAGCCACGGGGGGAGGGCGGAGCGAAGGGAGGGGGACGGCAGGCGGGGCGCCCCCGCAGCCGGATGTGCAGCCGGGGCGGTGCATCCCCCCCGGCATCCAATCAATGCCGGCGCACCACACCCACCACCACCTCCACCACCACGCCCACCTCTACGACATCGACCCCGACGCCGGAGACCTCATCCCCCCCTGACCCCCCCGGCCCCAGCACCAACCAGCCCCCCCCGCGCCGAGGGCGGGGCCGGCGCGGATGGCCGCTGCCTCGGCGGCGGGGGGGCGGGGCGCGGCGCCGCCGCCGCAGGCACAGGGGCCGCAGGGGGAGCCGGCGCGGGGGGCAGAGGGGGCCGGTCCCTGGGACCGGGACTGAGACACGGTCCGAGACCCCCTGGGGGGTGAGGCCCTCCCCCTGGTGGTGGAGGTGTACGGGTGGCTGAGCTGGGCCTGCTCAGGGACCACCAATTGGATGAGGAACGGGCCCCTCGATGGCGTGCTCCTCCGGAGGGATGGGGGGAACCGGGAGGTGCCCCCGGGGGGGTGCGTGGCCGGAGAGGACCACGAGAGGGTCCTCCGGGCGGTGATTCAGGCGGCGTGGCCGAACAGAGAGCCGACGTGGCCGGCTTTCCTGGGGGGGGGACCCGTGCTCTGCATCACGGATGCGGATGCCAACAACTGGCTCCCCCGGGCTTTGCGCAACGCCCTCACCCACTGGCGCTACCGCCGGCGGAACCCGCCACCGCCGCAGCCCCAGCCCCCACACAAGCGACGACGCAGATGACGGCCACGCCCCGCCGGCCCAGGCGATGAGCGCGAGGGGGTGGGGAGGGGACAGTGCCGCGGGACGCCCCCGCCCCAGCGGAGCCGGGCCCCCCGACCCAGACCCCCCCAACCTCACGGCGCCGCGGAGGGGCGCGCGCCACCTCCAGTGGGAAAGAGGACGGGGGCAACGAGCGCGAGGGGAGGCCCACTGCCCCGCAGCCCCCTACCCGCTGACCGCTGACCCGAACCGCCGCCCTCAGCACTCGCTGGCCCTCTCCCCCCCCCCCTGGCCGGCCGGCTCCGGGCGGCAACAGCGAGGAGAGCAGGGGGCCCTAGCGAGGGCTTGTACAAGGGTCTGGCACCCAAAGGGAGGAGGGGGGCGGGGGAAGAGTGCGCCCCCCCAGTCGGCAGCTGGCTCCCCGTCCCCGGGACCGGAACCACCAGGCCCCCCCCCAGCGGCCGTCGGGGGGCGGCGCCAGGGGACCAGGGGGGGACTGCGGGGAACCCCCCCTCCCTCCCACCCCTCCCCCCCCCTCTCCCCACCCCCCCCCCGGCCCGTGGGCGGCCGGAGGTCGGCCGGAGAGACGGCGGCCCCGCATCCCCCCCAGAGGGCCGCGGCACCCAGGGGAGGGACGCCACAGCCGCGGCGAGCGCAGCCGCGCGCCAAGCGCCCCCAGTCGGGCGCCCACTCAATCCCGCATTGCCCGCTGCTGACCGGCGGCTCTGCGCCGGCGCCGCAGGCCGCACGGGAATGGCGGCACCCAGGAATGCGCAGACGAAGCGGCCCGCCTTGGTGCCCGCCCGGGGAAGACGGGGGAGCAGACCGCGGCAAAGAGACCTCTCCCCCCCCCCCCGCCACACTGACCCACCGGCACCGACCAGGCCGCGCCCGGCGCCCACGGCTGCCCGGCAACCCCGGCTGAACGTGTATACCGAGGGGGGGTGCGCCGGGGAAGAAGAAGGACAGGGACGGGGGCCATGGGCCACCCCCCCAGGGCAGGGGGGTGGGGAACAGCGGCGCGGCCCCCCCTCCCCTCTCCCCCCAACTTCCCCCCCCCGGCCTGCGGGCTGTGGGGGCGCCGGCCCTCCAACCCCCCCGAGGCCGAGGGGACGTCTCCCCTCCCCCAGAAGGGACCGCGACGCCCAAGGGGGGACGCAGCTGGACCTGCACGCCGCGCGCCCCCGCGCCCCCCACCGCCTGCTCCCGCCGGAGTCGTGACAGGCGGAGGAACCCGCACCAGCGCACAAGAACGACGCACGGACCACGCCCGGGGGCGGCACGCGACAACGAACCGAAGCAGTAAGGGGGCCGCGCCCCCGATGACCTGAGCCTCGCCAATGACGCCTGCATTGTTGCCCCCCCAGGGAGGGCAGAGGGACGGACCCAGGCAGAGCGACCCCCCGGCCCCCCGACCCCCGGCCAACCCTCCGGGGGGGGGGCTCACGGGCCGCCCCTCCCCCCCCAAAACCCCCCGCCAGGCTGGCCCGCCGGCGGCAGGCCGCTTCCGGCGCCCAGGGCTGCCCCACGACCCCGACCGAACGCGTACACCTGGGGGGGATGCGTCGGCGACGACAGGGGGACTGGGAGGAGGGCCGCAGGCCGCCCCCCCCAGAGGGGGGAGGTCGGGAGCCACGGCGCGACCCCCCCCCTGTCCCCCGACCCCCCCTACTGACCCGCAAGCCACGGGGGTGCCGGCCCCCCACCCCCCCCCGAGGCAGAGAGGATGATCCCCCCTCCCCCCGCCAGGACCGCGGCGCCCGTGAGGGAGGCCGGAGCAGGGCCCGCCTCCACGCCCTGGCCGCCTGCTCCCGCAGGAACCGCGATGGACAAGCAAACCCGCGCCAACACACAAGGGCGCCACACGGACGGCGCCCGGAGACAGCAGGCGAGCACCAACCGGAGCGGTATGGGGGCCAAGCCCTCCATGGCCAGAGCGACGCCAAGGACACCCGCTTTGTTGCCTGCCCAGGGAAGGCAGAGGGACAGACCGAGGCAAGGCGACCCCCCGCCCCACTGGCCCCCCCGGCCGCACAGTCGGGGAGAACAGCGCACAGGCCGCCCCCCCCCCGCACCCCACCCCCCGGCGCTGGAACGCCCCAGACGCGCGGACCCACCCCACAGGGAGCACACAGCCCCAAGCCATGTAGGGGGGAAACGGAACCAGGCCCCCCCCCCCCCCCCCCCCCCCCCCAAGCAAACCAAACGGGGCACGGGACCGGGACAGGACACGCCGAGGGGCACGGACCGCGTGGAACGGCGCTACCAGCGCCCAGCACCGGGACCGCGCGAGGTGCGCGCGCCACACCAACCAGGGGAGGGGGGGGGGGCGCGAACGCCGCAGGAGCGGGAGCGCACACACACAAAAAGGAAACGCGGAGAAAACCAGAAGGGCAACCGGACCGAGCCCGCGGAACGCACAGACCGCATGGAATGGCTTACCAGCGAGCGAGGATAAGGGACACCCGGACGGGACGGCCCGCCACACGCAGCGCAGGAAACGCAGGGCGGGAAGGGGGAAAAGGGGAAGACACGACACCTCGCACCGGCCCAAGCCCCCCAAACCGGCAGCGAGCGCCGCGCACACACGACCAGGGCACTGCACCCGCCAAGGCAGTAGTGGCGCACCACGCCACGCACCAGCCCCAAGGCTAGGCAGCCTCCGCGCCAGCCCACGGGGGTCCCACTGGCGACAAGCCAGTAGCAGGGGCCCGGCGGCGCCGGCGCCCCGGGTCACCACGCATCAGGGGACCGACGCGGTGGGTAAGCGCCTGCAGCTACGGCTGCTAAGTGATGCACTGACCGGGGAGTGGGGAAATGAGAAAGCCGGGGAGGGACAGGGCTCCGAGCCCCGTGAACCCGGGGGACTCCGCCACCAGGCAGGAGGCGTGTCATGAAGGGCCCCCCAATAGGTCCCAGTGGGGAGGATATCACCTGACCCGACCAGGTGGCCCCCCGGGGCCGAAAGGCGTCTAGTAGCCGCAAAATAAAACCTCAAACCTCAAACCTAATCTCCCTGTCCCTATGTGTTTATTGCTCCTAACAGAACTGAGGAGGCTGCAAGCTTCAAGAGGCGGTGGTATACCCCAGACATCCCCTCCTCCCGTTGGGAGTACTCCTGCAGGAGTATAGGCTCCCTCCGGACGTACAGTTCCCCCTCAGCGAGGAAAGCAACACTGGGGATCGTCGGAATACCACCAGGCCGCTTGTCTTGTTTGCAGCGCGATGGTCGGTGAGTCCCGTTGCTCCAGCCTTCCACCATACATTAATCTGCACAGTGTAGTATCAAAAACGCGCCCACGCGCTGGACTACGTACACATGGGGTCGGATCAGTCCGAGACCCCCCCGTCCATACAACCACCCCAACTCAGTATCACCTGAACACGCCGGCCTACGTGAACAGATTTCGTCCCTTCAGAACTCACAGTTGAGGCCCTTTACTTGCAACCCCCACTGTTTTGCAACCTCTATGGGGCGCTGAGCAGTCTTGTGCTGTCAACTAGGCCTAATCAGCGTGTGCCAGGACAGGGTCAGGACACCGTTAGAGCTCCATTTTAGGTGAGTGTACTAGCCCTCCCGAGATGGGCCTCGGTCCTGCAAACACCTGGCACATCCGCTGCTTGTGGAGCTGTGCCCCTGCCTTGGTTTTGCTTTTCACTCCCCTGCTTGTGGTTTCCAGTATGAGGGAGTGCCTTGTTGACCACCTGCTGCACGGGACATGCCCTAATGCAACGACCTTCGGAGAGGCATCGAGAAGCGGTGGATTCCTAGACCAGGGGACAAAGGCCAGCAAGGTGATGAAAGGCAAGGTGTGTCTACCCTCCTTGGGGACAAGCGTGCCCACAGTTAGGACCCCCAACTGGTCCATCCCCAGGGGTTCCACCCGTCTTTGCGGTGTTACCATACTCCTAAGTGTGCTACGTATGTCTGTGTGTGTCTCACTTGTCTTCCCAGCGTGGCTGCCATCATCGGCCTTCACTGATGTCAGACCAAAGGTCCTAGTCAGCTACTGGTACCACTCCTATGGCGCCCAATTTCTGTGCTGGCGCTCAACCTTTGGGTAAACGGCAAAAGCTCGACCTACTAGAGAGGGCAGGGGGTGGCCGAGTGTGCTAAGGGCATGAGAAAGATGTCCTTGAATTATGCCCTAGGTCTTTTGATGTATTCCTGCAAGTTGGTTTTGTAGTGGAAAACCCCAAACCAAAGCAGCAAGTAGAGCAAGGACTGAATATGGATCGAATCAATGAAATCAATGATTGGTTTTGGAATCCAGTGTAACACAGAAGGGCTGCAGATAGACAAAGCAGGTATATGAACATAGATTCAATCACAAATGGGTAAAGCAAAAGGTTTTATATGAAAATTGGTCAGACTCTAGCCTCAGAGGTTGCAATAGGCACTTCATGTGCACTCTTTTGGGTGAAATGGTGCTGGTTAGGACTGAGGGGCATAGATGTCAGGACCACACAGAAAATGACTTGGCCAAGCAACTGAATTCAGAAACAGTTACAAAGTAGGACCACAATAAGTGGTAGAATCAATTGAGTATAGGGGTCTTGGGGTGGGAGACCACTTAGGCTTAACCTTCAAGGCCCACAAGCATGGAATGCCTGATTTATTTTGGTATGACCTCCATGAAGGAAGGTACCTCCGCTCAGTTGAGTGGTAGGGGTGAACTTCATGGGGGGGGCTAGGGTCACAACCCTAGTTACTTTGAGAAAGTGTACTTTAAGCTACAAAAGAGAGATAAAAACACTTAAGTTTGTCTCAGCATCAACAAAGGGTTTTAAGGGGGGCTTAGCCTGGATCAAGCCCTCCAAGAAAGACATGGCAGTGACTTTTTCTTACTCCCCCCTGGAGTACTAGTTGATCAAGCTAGTAGGACCAAGGAAAAAGGCTCAAATATTCCCAAAATTACCTCAAAAAAATGCATTAAACTTACCAAAAACATTCTCATCACTTCATAGAAGCCTATCACACTGTAGGGACCCTTGAAAAACAGTGTAATGTACCGTGAATGATGTCCCTTCGAAGGGGCATTCCTCAAAAGTCGCCGGCGTGAGGCGAAAACTTTTGGAAAAAAAAGTGTGGGGGCAGTGGGAATTGAACCCAGGACTCCCTGTCCAGAGCACATGTGTCTGTCCACTAGGGTACAGTCGATCGCTCTAATGCGGACGGTTATCGCCGTATAAACAACGTTTTAGTAAACGTCCTGACCAAGGGCCAGGGCGGAGCAATACTCCCAATGCAGGACACAAACCCCCAGGAGCTGAAAAAAATAGAAAGTGGAACCAGCAGGGAGTGATTCCTGCGGTTTTGCGGAAGGGGTTGCGATTTAGCAAGTGAAATCGTTGAAAATCGACGAAACCACGCGGGAAATCGTCATTTTTACACATAACTTAAAGTCGCAGACAAGCGCAAACGAAGCGGACGCCAAGAAAAGGGTTGCGCAAGCGAAAACGGCTTTTGGAAAAGAAGGTATGAGCCGTAGTTTGTAAAGTTTTAAAGAAAATTTTTGCACAGTTGCATCAAAATTTTTATAAACTTCAGAGTAAAGAATTCAAAATCAGCCCACACCACAGAGCAGTTCAACAACCCGTCTCTCAGGTATGTCTGTGTCACTTCACACTCACGCATTGCGTTCGTGTTGGTTGTTCCGTCAAAACGTTAGGGTTGTCAACGCTGTGCTCGTTGGGGGGTCGGGTGTCCATCTCTCGTGCTCTGCACAGGCGAAAGCAGGAATGAAAGGTATGTGATGCGGATGGAGCGCGCAGCGCGCACGTAGGGTTAGAATATGCGCTGTGCTCGCGATGCATGTGCCTGATCTAGGCATCCACACGCTGTATCGCTTCACCTGTATCCCTAATCCACCCTTGTTTCCTTCTTCACAGGTAAGCGTTTGTACGTGTGCGGCCGTAGCGTTCAAGTTGAGTTGCTTAAAACGCTTAGGTTTGTTTTGTGTTCGTTTCAATGCGGCATTCGCACGATGCATGGTGAGTAAGGTAGGTTAGCCCAGGAGGAGCTCACCTCCTGGTTGAGTCTGTGGTTACGCCTCCCTTCCCTGCGTGCACATGATGCATTAAAGGGTAGGCCACGCGAATTGCGCACGGTAAACTTTGTTTAGGTTACCCAGAGGCTCCTCGGTACGTTCTTTAAGAGAACCCGAGGAGTTTCTTAAAGCTTGCTTGCTTGACAGGGGTAGCTGCATCTGTAGCGTGTTTGCGAACAGCGTATTATAGGTCACACTGAGAAGGGTATAATACCTGGAGTGTGGCTTGGTTCCACAGTCGCAAACGCCCCTTCATCTGCCTCTTTTGTACAGGTGGGAGAGGTTAGGGTGATTGGTGCACGCAGCAGCTGCCTTCGGCGGCTACCATTTTTCTGCCCCAGCAAAACAGGGGCGCTGATCACAAATCAAATCACTGTGCCTCTGCCAGGAGTGGCGAGGACAGTCCGGCTTCAACGACATCTGCGCTGTGCACGCAACGAGAGCACCCCTTCCCTCCAAGCCCTCGCAGGGGAAACGCGTTGTGGCGTCCCCTGTTAGGCCACAGCTGCTTAGGAGCGCTGTGTTCTCTCGTCCTTTTCACAGGAGGGTCGTTAGGACCCATGAGAACTTCACCTCCGCAACGCCAAGTAGAGTGTGCGTGTAGGAGTGGTAGTCCTGAGTGGGGGCTAGAGCCAGTTGCCCAGTGCTCGCCCACCAGGATGGTGCCACTGTAGGGTGTGTAGGACCTGTAGGGGGCGTGTCACTGTCCCACCCTTTTCCTGCAATTTTAGCTGGGCTGGTGGGCTGTGACAGTGGTTAGGTTAGTGTTTTTGGCCACATAGCAAACAGGCGTTTTGCATGCCTTCATAGCTTTTGGCCACCCCTCCCTGTAGTAGACAGATAGGTAGGGAAAACAATACCTGGACTAACACTCTGGGTATTCCCCCAAGGTTTTGCGCCAGCACAGAAATTGGGCGCATAGGGGAGGGGAGACCCGGGGCGTACCCCGTGGCATCAATAAGCCAACCCTCCAGGTTTAGCAAGGGCGCAGACTTGGGTACAATTAGGACACCACTTCTGCGGCTTGCTCTCAGGACCTTAGGACTAGCACACTCACACATACGTTATGGCAGGTAAGGGTAAGGTAAACCCTGTAAGGAAGGGTAGAACCCCATGGGTCTGGACCAGTCAGGGGTCCTAACTGTGGGCTCGCTTGTCCCGAAGGAGGTAAGACACACCTTGCCTCATAACACCTTGCTTGTCATTCCCCCCTGGTGTAGAAAGCCACCGTTCTTCGTTTGCTCACCAAGGTCATTACATTAGGGCAGTACCCATGCAACACATGGTCAACAAGGCAAACACTCGCTGGGTGGCTGCAATCTTGATAAGCGGCCATCTGACTCACGCTGGAAACCATAGGCATGGGTCTGCAGGGCACAGACAGGGTCAGTAGACTGACACAGGGTAATTAGTTTCGCTTCTTACGCTGGGACATAGTCTCAGCACGGGTTAGGAGCTGCCCCTCGTTGTTCTCAACGAGGTAAGTGCGGAAGATGGGGTTGATACTCCCATCTGGTTGTATGAAGGCTGACATAGGTTCCCAGGTCGCCTCGGACAACCCATAGCCATCCCACAGGGTTAGGAATTTCCAGCCCTGTTTATACTCGTGGCGAGCAATACCTGCAACCACGTAGTAACCATCGACTGCCATCTCATCGGCAGTCATCTCTTCGAGTTCGTCTGCCTCCTCTGGACTGGCAGCGTTCTCTAGGTCTATACGTTCAATCTCACTGTCGCTGAGGCGCCACTCATCCCAAGACAAGTCGTCAGGGGAGTGATAGTGCCTCAGCTGCTTAGGAGCACATAGCAGTTCACCACCTAGACGTGGACTGCACCTGACATGGATCCTGGATCCATCTATCCTGATGATACGATAGGGTCCAAAGTAAGGGTCCTGTAGGCAGTTACGTGGCCAGGGGGTAGGCGTGAATGGTGTACCAAAACAAGGTCACCAACCTTGAAGCTGGCAGGTCGCCGTAGGCGGTTCCGTCGGCTCTGTTCACGGTCACGAATGTGCCTCAGGTTAGTACCAGCCTGGTTAGCCAGAGACTGCTTGTGTTCTAGCCAATCTCCCACAGGGCTCTTGAAGTCCTCAGGAAAGGGGGTTTTGAAGAACCAAGCAGGTCGTCCTCCATGGAACAGTTCGTGGGCGGTGAAACCCGTAGAAGAGCTCCGCTGTGAGTTCATGGACAGAACTGCCCAGGGCACTAGGCGTACCCAGTCCTTGGTGCGCTCCTGTTTCATCAGGATTCTTAAGTTTTGCTCCACCACACGGTTCTGTCTCTCACAGAGAGGGTTAGACGTGTGAGTGTAGGGCACACCTGTGGTTACCTCCACGTTGAGGGCATTTAGCACTCGTTTGTACCACCCAGTGTCACTGCGGATGCGTACATCTTCATCAGAGTGCACCTGTTTAGGTGCTCCATAGGGTTCGAACCATTGTTCGACCAACATTTTTACAGTCTGCTCACCTGTGATTTTCTTATTGCAAGGGAACACACGGGTGAAGCGAGATAGACCACAGGTGACCACGAGGCAACTATCATAGCCGCCAAAGCGTGGTAAGCCGTGGATGTAATCCACGTAGAGAAGAGAGTTAGCACAATAGGGTATTGGTAAGCTGGAGATCAGACCCCTATCCCTACTGTCACTTTGCTTGCTGGCATGACAGCCACAAGCATCCACAATGGTCTGCATACGCGACCTCAGTTCAGTCAGGGTTAGACTAGAGTAGAAACACTCACGGAAGAAGTCCACTGAGCGATTAGCGCCAGTGTGACCAGAACTGAGATGGGACCACTGTAGGCACCCATCCAGTCGTGCCTCAGGCACCACAATTCGGTCCTCGTAGAAGAGGTACTGATTGTTTTTATACCACTGGTGCCCGTCAATGACACGGGGTTCGAGACCAGTGTTGAGGGTTTGGAGAATTTCTTCATACTCTGACTGATAGTCGGTTAGACTCCAACCCTCCAGGATTCCAGCAGTGCGCATGGACAGGTCAAGCTGGACATCCATACGCTGGAAAGCCTCTTTGGCGAGTGACTCAGAGCTCTCATAAATAAGCGCATCGAAGTTGTTGCGCGATATATAGTCAGACAGTTCATTCTTAATCCCGGGGATATGATGCACTGTCAGCCTGAACTGGCTCAGGTAAGTCCACCACCGTTTTAGCTTCGCTTTTTCTAGTTGGGCCCTTCTGAAAAGACTTCACAGGCTCCTGGTCACACAGCCAGACAATAGGGTTAGACCCCAGGAGTCGGGATTGCGAAGATAGCACCAACATACCGGCCAGGAGTTCCTGGTCATAGGTGCTGTAGTTGGAACGCGCTTGGTTCCACTTCCAATTCCAGTGTCCCAGTGGCACCAGTCGCCACTCACTGGTAGGATAGTCATGTTTCAACGAACCATCACGGTTCAGTCCAGTAGTACGATAATGGCAGTGGGTTAGCTCAGCGGGGTTAAGCTCCTGCCATTGGTAGATCGTACCTCCCCCCCCTACATCACTGGCATCAGTGATCAGGACTATCTCGCCCTCAGGGCGGGGAACTCCCAGGCAGTTGGAGGAGGCAATCTTCTTCTTCAACTCCTGGAAACACTCTTCCTCTCTGGAGGTCCACCTCCAGGGAGTAGTTTTCTTGATTAGGTCAGTAGGGGGTGCAGAGGAGTATGTAAAATTGTGGCTGTGACGCCGATAGAAATTACAGGCGCCCACAAAACTCCTCACATCGTGTAGACCCTTCTTAGGGTCATCGCGAATCTGCATGTCCTGTAGGGGCTGCATCTTAGACGCGGCTGGTTTCCACCAGCCATACCCCACATCGAAACCCAAATACTCCATCTCCTCTTTCATAAACTCGCATTTTTCGAGTTTGATTCGAAGATGGTTTTCTTGACAGACAGTGAAGAATTCACGGAGGAGAAGGACATGGTCCTCTTTGGTATTAGTACCCAAACTCACGTCGTCGATGTGAGCCTCCATTTCTGCACCCCGAGAAATCAACTCTTGTACTAGAGGCCTGCGCCTCAGTATGTACAAAATTTTGTTCATAAGCTCCTGGAAGAGCGCTGGGGCGTTAGCCACCCCGAAAGGCATAACCTTCCACTTGAAGACACGACCCTTAGGGGTTATAAAGGCAAGCAGCTCCTGAGCTGCGGCGGTTAGGTCAACCTGCCAGAAACCAGAGCGTTTGTCCATTTTGGTCTTATACCTGCATTTGGCAATACGCTCCAGGGTGTTTTCCATGTTAGGAATACTCCCTGAGTGGTTCTGGGTTTTCTTGTTGACCTCACCATAGTCTACAACAAGACGTAGAGCAGTCGACCCTGGTTTAGCAACAAGGAAACAGGGGCTGCAGTGATGGGGATAGTCCCCATGTTTGTACTCTTCAACGAGGCCAGCATCAATGCATTCTTGGATCTGGCGCTCACTCGCGTCTTTTCAAATTCTGGTTTCAATTTCAGGTCCATCTGGACCAGTTTTTTGCAAGATAGAGGAGGCGGCAAGGCGCCGAAAACCTCCTCATAGGTTATAAGCAGTTTCTTCAGGCGGGGGTCAAGGTTAAGACTCTCGACTTTCTGAAGGAAGTCCTCCTCAGCATGGAGGTTGCTTTTTCCATGTTCTTTCTTTTTATGCCGATCAGCAGTTTCGGCAGGTACAGTACCATCGTCCCACTCAGGGGAACATTGCTGCCCATAGTGTAGAGAGTACACTAGAGGTATCTCAGGATCAGGCAGCGTATAGGACTCATCGTCCTCCTCAGACCAGATGGAGTATTTCCAGGTCCGTCTGAGGTATTGCAGCCGCTCTTGGCGCTCAATACCTTCGGCCTTCAGGTACAGCAGCCGTCGGAGTTCTTGCGTGTCATGCTCAGACAAGGGCATGTTATTAGCAGCAGGCCGTGCCAGAGCATCAGTACTCCGGGCCACGGGTTCACCTGTGTGCACAGGCTGCATGTGTAGCACTGGTTTCCCAACAGAGGAAGCGGGTTCAGAGGTTGACTCTAGATCTACCTCCTCTAGCAACAGCTGGGCCAGGAAAGCACTATGTTTTAGGTCAACACAGCTGGGATCAACAGAGGGAATAGTGCTGGCGATCTCAGACAGTTGGTCATCAGCATCCTCTTTTACAGCTGCAGGTTCCAGATAGTCATCAGGAGACTCACACCCTGTAAGTGTGGCAGATAGGTGCTCAGGAGATCGATTTTTGAGATCATAAAGGGTCAGGCCACGATTTTCGGCCATGACCTCTTTTAGTAGCACCTGGTCCAGGTCACACAGGGGTACAGGATTGAGAGATCCATCGATGATGGACAGGAAACTGGCCCACTCAGGGGCCTGCATAGCTGTGTCTGAGTCCTCAGGCACATACATGGGGCCGTCGGGGAGTTGCACTCTTCCCACGGTCATTCGGTCAAGCATACGGCGCCAGTAAGCATGTTCACCAGAGCAACCCCAGTCAGGGGTGCACATAACAACCCTTCCTCCCTCATAAGCGATCTTGGTTAGAACCTTCGCGAGCAGGGAGAAGGGAGGGTTAGCATACGCCAGGCCCATTGCTTTCCAGAAGAATCGGAAAGCATTGTTCATTTGTTTCGAGCAGTACAACTGCATGATGTGCTGTTGTTGGCTCGCAAACAATTCCACCTGGATCTCGTCCAGGTTTACCTGAAGGGCCGCCAGTCCATTTTCGAGAACATGACGGGCCAGTTGGTAGTTTTCAGTACGATAGTTCGTCTTGGCTGCGTAGCGCAGCCCAGACTCTTTTCGTCCTGACAGCTCCAAAGGAACGGAGAATAGCCCACTGCCAAAGTCGCAGTGCAAAGAGTAAGGACGCTGTAGGGACAGCATTTTAACCTGGGGGTTTCTTCTTAGAAAGTCAGTGCCAATGACAATGTCAAAGGCGTCAGTGTCCAACACTCTGCAGTGTTGGGTCACGGTTTCGTCGCCCAGACATATGGTCACATCGACCCCCCCCAAGGAATGGATGGTACGCCCATCCCCTACTCTTATGGCCACAGTCTTGGTCTTCCTGAAAGTTTTAAGCAGGCGCCGGGCCACTATGGAAAGTGTTGCACCGGTATCAAGCACTGCTCGAAAAACCTGATCCCCGATTTTCACGAGGATCCAGAAAACCAAGTCCTCCTCTTCGGAGCCGCCCCCCTATTCCTCATCAGGGAATTTCACATCCACTCCTGCAGCCATGAGGGACTTGGCCATCCAGGCCAAGCGCCTCTTCTTAGAATTATTCCCCTCAGGGGTAGCGTTATCCCCTTGGGGGCGCTTCTGGGGGACACCTGCGGCAGGAGCGGGTGTAGCAGCAGGTGTAGGCGTAGCAACGGGCGCTGATGAGCGCCTCTGGGGGTTAGGGGGTCCAGTCTTACCACCCCCCTTGCCACCTCCTTTACCTTTATCCCCATTCGGGGGATTTCTGGCGGGCGTCGGGTTCTTCTGGCGCTCCGCCTCCTGACGCTTGAGTTTGTCACTCTCGCGTTTCTTGATGTGGCATTCGTCCTCATAGTGACGACGCTTGCCACAGTAACCACAGGTGATGGTACACCTGAAGTGGTCCTGATGGGTCACAGTTTTCCCATCTTTAGTATGCTGCTGACGTTTCATCTGTAGCATACAGCCACTGCGGAGATCGCAGTCAGAGGCATGACAAGGTCCCCCCTTGTCATTGACAGGTCGGCAGTAAAACAGGGGGGGGGTGCCTGCATCAGTTGGAACCTCGTTCATGGCACGTAGGTTGCCCCTCCCTTTACCGCCTCCCTGGTTGGTGTTAGTGGGATTTTTATGCCCCTTCCCTTCGCCACGTTCAGGGGTAGGGGTACCACCTCGTCCCAAATGCTTCTTGAGGAACTTCTCCATGTGGGAGTCGTTCTCTCTCTCAAGAGCTAGCTCAATCAAGAGATCCACCAGTGTATCATACGAGTGGGTCCTGCTCTTCCTCTCAGAGGTTGAGCGGCAATCATCCCACGTACGCTGGGGGATCTTACTCATGAGCCACAGGTGGGGCTCAGTGGCTCCGTAGGAGCCCACATTCATCCTCGAAAATAAGTACTCCATGTCGCACACATACTCAGAAATTCGCGCAGCGGATGGAAACTCCGGGAGCATAGGTAGCTCCTCGATTTGTGTGCGTACGCTGAGGTCAGTCTCATAGACTGGGAATGTTTTCTCTAACCTCAGGAGTACCTCCGCCCAAGTAGAACAGGTTTTCACAATCTGTTTGACCTGTTTTTGCAAAAATTTCTTTTTGCATGAGCGTTTTAGCAGTGAACATTTGGTGGCCACATCCACATGGGATTGGCCAGTCAACAAAAGGAACTCCGCAAATTCTTCTGCCCATTCAGGCAGGTTTTTAGGGTCGAACTCCGGCAGTTCCAGCTGCATGTTCGCCTGGGCACTTGGTCTGCCCATCTTCCCACCCCCTGGAGTTAGGCCTGAAGGCGACACGCCGGCAAGTGGGGCCAGGGCTGACAGCCCTCTTCTCTCACTCTCTGTGACAGGCACGTCCTGTAGGTCCGCCATAGGCACAGTCCTGGCACGGGGGTGAAAGGGGCTGGGGCAGGTAACCTTAGGCAACAGCCTTGAGACCCTCGATCTCTTGAGATCTTCGGCCAGGGTACTCAGCCCTGGAGAGAGAGAGAGGAACTCAGGCTTGGGTAAGGGTTCTGCAATACCCAGTTTAGCCTTAATGGCCTCTGATAAGGCCGTCACATCTGGATCTTCTGATCCAGACAGGAATTTGGCCAGCAGCTCGGCCGTTTGATCCAGGGCACCGTAGGTTGGCCTTGGATGATGTTCTTCGACTCGTGTTGGGCCCACTTCGGGAGCCCTTGGGGTTGGGTACTCAGGTCGTAGTCGTCTTGGCAGGGATGCAGTAGACGGAGGGCCTGAGTGTGAGTAGGACCCTAGATCCGTACGTGGTCTGGACCCATGTACAGCCAGTGGTTCTTCTCCATCTTCCCCACGGATGGATTTGTAGTACTCATCGTGCATGATGTACTCATCCATCTTCATCTTCAGCTTCTCATATTCCTCAGGTCCTTCAATGGCAGTTGAGGATGAAGCTGGGCAATTGGATCGTGATACTGAAGCAGCCACACGTCTGTGGAGGTGACTGAAGCTGTCTCCACCGTGTGCTGCTAAGGCCTCGGTGGTAAGGCCTTTATTCTTCTCCGCCCTTCTGCGTTCTGGATCTCCTTGGGACCCAGATGCGCCACTGAGGTGATGTGGTGCTCGGTGTGGTGGTTCACTCATTGGGTGGACCACACTGCCCATTTGTACTTGGACAGTTCGGATAGGCCAGGTCCTTACACTTGGTGTGGACATTATGGACTTGTTGTTGAGCTTTTGTTCTGCACTTCTCAGGGTCGGTTCAAAAGGTCTCAAGGGACTGTCTCTGCTACCAGAAAGATGTCCTTGAATTATGCCCTAGGTCTTTTGATGTATTCCTGCAAGTTGGTTTTGTAGTGGAAAACCCCAAACCAAAGCAGCAAGTAGAGCAAGGACTGAATATGGATCGAATCAATGAAATCAATGATTGGTTTTGGAATCCAGTGTAACACAGAAGGGCTGCAGATAGACAAAGCAGGTATATGAACATAGATTCAATCACAAATGGGTAAAGCAAAAGGTTTTATATGAAAATTGGTCAGACTCTAGCCTCAGAGGTTGCAATAGGCACTTCATGTGCACTCTTTTGGGTGAAATGGTGCTGGTTAGGACTGAGGGGCATAGATGTCAGGACCACACAGAAAATGACTTGGCCAAGCAACTGAATTCAGAAACAGTTACAAAGTAGGACCACAATAAGTGGTAGAATCAATTGAGTATAGGGGTCTTGGGGTGCAAGACCACTTAGGCTTAACCTTCAAGGCCCACAAGCAGGGAATGCCTGATTTATTTTGGTATGACCTCCATGAAGGAAGGTACCTCCGCTCAGTTGAGTGGTAGGGGTGAACTTCATGGGGGGGGCTAGGGTCACAACCCTAGTTACTTTGAGAAAGTGTACTTTAAGCTACAAAAGAGAGAAAAAAACACTTAAGTTTGTCTCAGCATCAACAAAGGGATTTAAGGGGGGCTTAGCCTGGATCAAGCCCTCCAAGAAAGACATGGCAGTGACTTTTTCTTACTGCATGCAAAACGCCTGTTTTTCTGAAGGCCAAAAGCTGGAGCACTCCCCTGCCCGCGAGGAAAAGCACGCGGAGCAGGAAACACCACTACACTACACTCACTAATGCCAGCACCAGCCTTCAAAGGTAGGGTGAGCACAACCGCAATCATACCCTACAAGGCTTGCTGACCCTAGCCCCTACACACACTACTGGGTGGCTTTGACAAAGTTGTGTCCGGCCATAATGGCACCCCTGTGAAAGAACAAGCGAACACAGCGCCACTAGGCTGTTGTGGCCGGACGGAGACGCCCTCGCGCGTTTCTCTGACAGGGCTTGGAGGGAATGCACTTGTTTGTTGAGCGCATGCGTGTAGTAAGCTCTGTACGTGAAGAAGACGTTCTTTCCTTGCCGTTCCTGGTTAGAGCCAATGTTGATTGTGTGATCTGTGCCCTGTGTAGGTGGACAAAAAAAATTGCTGCTGCACCAATCACCCTCCCCTGACCCACCTCAGGGAGGCACTTGCAGAATTGTTTGGGGCTGAGGAACCTCACCAGCCTCGCCGTATTATACGGGTCTTTGGCTGGAAAATAATAAAATGTCGCCAAACTGCCCTATCAAGCAAGCATGCCTTAAGGACTCCGCGGGTTCTCTTATACAATGTAGGGCGGAGACCTGGGTAACCTGACAAGGGTTAGACCGCGAGCACAGCGTGTGGTCTAAGCCCTTTAATTCATTGTGAGCATGCACGGAAAGGAGGCGGTAATACCACAAACTAATTTATCCTACCATTTAAGCACGAACACGAACAAACTCCACCAGGAGGTGGGCTCCTACTGGCAATACTCGCCTTACTCACCACGCATCATGTGAATGCCGAGAGACAAGGAGCGCAGGAACAAGCCTAAGCGCTGAAAGAACCCTACAGTGATTTATAACAACCCTAAGCGATTGATGCATCATGTGTATCATGCACCTCTTCTTTTGTCACCTGCAGGAGAGAGAGAGGATTGAATGAAAACTGCGGAGCGCAAAACGAAGCCTAGCGTTTTAAGCAGCCCTACTCTAACGCTACGGCGAAAGCAAGCACGCACATGTGCTTTCTTTTTCACCTGTGAAGAGACGGAGGCAGTGAGAGGATGCACAGGGAAAGCGCCAGACTGTGTGAATGCCCAGATTAGGCACATGCATAGCGAGCACAGCGCATACTCTAACCCTACGTGCGCTGTACCGAGTACGCATGGCTAACGCTGGGCTCATGATATTTATCTAAGGAAAACCTCTGATGCATTTCATTTATAAAACTATTTTGACCTAAGGTTATAAGATCCTTTTCCATTGATTGTGGAAAATATTGTTTACCTTGCTTTGCTTCGCTAGGACCTACCCGAGGCGAACACTAGCACTCCGCAATGCACAAGGCATAAGACAACACATACGGACACAAGCACAAAACAATTGCACAAATACATACTTTAGGGCCGGGCCAGGTCTGTGAAACAAACATGGGAGAGTGCACTCTTGAGGATTGGGTTAAGACCTTGTTGCGAACATGTCTCTTACCAAGAACCTTCCTTGAATTCTGATTATATCTTCATCACGCAAGTTCATGGTGACATCTCTTCAAACCTTTACCAATGATCCTTAACTATAACCATGAATGTTGCCCATGAATGAAGTAATACATACCAATCTCTCAAGAACCGGACAGATTTGAGGAGAATCGGGGAGACAAGAGCACAAGCATGGCAAAACATTCATCATTCGCGCATTCAAAGTGATGGAATGTGCTTTTACAATCCCATTTTGGGCTGAGCTGAAAACTGCTCGAAACTGGCTCATTTTGGATTCATTGGATGTGGATTGAGCTGAAAATCGCAATTTCATATCCCAAAGCTCTGAAAATGTTGACATCCATAGTTTGTGAATATCTGGCACGTAGGACGATTGCGCCGTTCGCGCCGAGGCCAATGCTCGATCATCAGCAGAAGTTTCTGCAAATTTCTGCAGCTCTTATGCTTCTGTGCTCAAGTCTGGTACACCACCTTCCTCTGGGTAAAAAAATGTTTTCCGCAGGAGGACATTTTTGTTTCTTCTTTTTTCTTTTCAGTGTGTGCAAAATTCCTTGTTTCGCAGACAAGCCAGAATAGACAGCGAAAAATGTGTGCAAGTAGGAGAGAGCATTGCCAAAAAACATCCTCATCCGCATCTACCACAAAAATTGGTATTGGACTTGGATGAAGGCGGGTAAACTTGGAGAAGGAGATGCGGGGAGAGGAAACAACAGCACAAAATGTAGCAATGTGACCCACTCTGTCAGGGCCATCGAGGCCTAGACTCGGGCAAAACTGTCATGCAAGAACTCAAATTCATGTTGTACTATCAATCAGAGTCGCTATCAGACGTAGACTGATGGTCGAGTGTATTTCCATATTAGTCAGGGCCGTTTTTGGGCCTAGACTGATAAGCTGGCATATTGGAGCTCAGCCATTGGCATTTGATTAGTCAACGCCACACGGGGCCTAGATTGATACCTTGGTGTACTCGAGCTCATGCATGTGTCATGTGATCAATCAGAGCCATTTGGGGCCTAGACTGATACTTGGAGTCACCCAGAATTGAAGTCAAAGCCACTTTAGGGCCTAGGCTCATGCCACGTTGTTAGACAAAAACAGTCCAAATGGGTGGCATACGCTGGAAAACAGACATTGGAATTTTATCCGGCATCCGCAAATTAAGGGGAGGTAAAAAAAAATTTTTCAATCCCCAAACATTTCTGCACTGCAGTGCAGGATTGACTGACAATGCTGTCAAACCAGCTGAAGGGAGCATCGCTGGTGAATCCGGCACCCTCGAATTAAGGGGGCGGGGGTCCGGGATGCATATTTCGCCATTTGTCGCCAAAAACGCCCTAAAAACAGTGAAAAGTAGCACTCTGGGCAAGTTCTGCAACTCGAGAAATTTAGTGTTTGGTGAACAGGGGTCCTGCCGATAGAAACAGCCCTGTCCACTGAGTTCCCCACCCTCAAATTAGGGGGGGTAGACACTTGAATAGTAAAAACTGAGCAGAAAATGCAAAAATCCCATTTTTGACATCAAATTTTGGTGTCTGCTCTGATCAAGTGAAAAACTGTCAATCTGGACCTCTTGTTGAGCCTGCAGGGTGAATTTGGCAGAAAATGACGCAAAACGGATACTATATTTGAATTTTGGCAACCACAAAATAGGGGGGCTAAAGGTGTTTTGCGCCCGTTTTGGCCAATTTTCTCAAAAAGGCCATTTTCAGCCACAAATTGGCGTAAACATGACAGAATTTCATAATTTTTGCAATCTGGATACCTTCTGCAGCCTGCGGTGGCATATGACTGTCATACAGCTCTCAACCGGGGTCGCCATTGAGTTAGGCGACCTGTAAATATGGGGGTCCACTTAAAAAAAATGCTCCATTGAGCCATTTTTAGGCAAAAAGCCATTTTTCGGCATTTTTCGGGGGGGGGGGGGGGAGTGCTGAATTGACCCCTGGGGCGGGGGGGGGGGGGCAGAGCTAACTTCTGTCCACATCTGTCATCCCTAACCGCCACCGTGAACGCACATGCACTCCCATGGCGTTGGTGATCAAGCTCAAGCGGTAATGAAATCTAATCGAACTCATGGAAGCCGTGCACGCACGCGAGACTTGGCCTTGGTGGTGAAGACGGTAAACGCACAGCACTGCAATGTGAAACGAACGAAATCTATGTATACATACACCAGAATTGACCTGAAACTCTGGAACGGCACCTAATCTGAGGTTGTGATGAAAAAATGCTTCGTGAGGGCTATATAGGCCGAGACTAACTATGAATTATGGCCAGGACTTTTGTAGTCGAGGACCATGCTAGAAAAAAACGAGAGGAGGGCTGAGAACGCCGGCAAGAATAAAAAAAATGCATGTGTGCCACTGATGGCAGGGCACTGATGGGGGGGGGGGGGGCTAGCTATCTCGGTGTCTGATGTAATAGCCGCGGCAATGGCTGAGCGGCTGCCATTGACCGTGAGGACCCCGGTTGCGACGAAGACTTCGATGGTGGCGTTGATAGAGGAGGTCCCGATTGATGGCCGCGGTTGCCGCTGATGTCCTCGTTGCCAATGATGTGGATGTTGCCAATGGCGCCAATGGTCTTGGCGATCAGCCCCACCTAAGGGAAGGGAAGTAACACAAGACGGACTTATTGGAGGACTAAGAAGAGTGGGACGGCTGAATTTGGAGGGGAGTAAGAAGAGGGAGGGAAAGGAGAACAACCAAGATCACTTGAAAGGACCTAGGTGTAGTGTTTTGTCTCAAGGCTCCAATTGGAGCCTAGAGGTACACCCTTGAACTGAACCCATGAGGGGAAGGAGGAAAGAAGGTGTCTCAAGGCCATCAAGGCCTAGAATCTCAACACATTGCTTTGCAAGGCACTTGGCCTAGCTTTACCCGTGTGATGAGGGGGGAGGAGAGAAGAGATTGTTCAAGGCCATGTGAAGGCCTAGAGAATCATGATTGTTTTGTAAGACCTAGCTTGGCCTAGCGTTAACTTTTTCCCTGGAACACGAACACCAATTGCAAAGCATATGAGGAGAAGGGAAGAGCAGGGGAGGGAAGGGAAGGAGATAGCGTGCGGTGTGTGTGTGTGTGTGTGTGTGTGTGCGCGCTCCCTTTTTTTTGCTTTTTTTTGTTTAGGTCTCTTCCGGGTTCCCTGGCACTCAAATTTCACTAACACATGCCCAGGACCATGGTTAGGTCTAAAGCACCGAAAGCAACTATGAATGCAAAAAGATGAAAGCGAGACTTCCCTCAGAGTCTAGCCATGCAATTTGTACGTTGTGGACGATTGTGGTGTCAACCAGGACCCTCTTGAGGTCTAGGTTGACGTTGTGCAACCACCAACGGGGGGGGGGGGGCTGGGGCTGGCTGGCTGGACGCGAGATAGCGACCGGGAATTGTATAAAAATGTGTATACGGCTAAACAATTGACGCTGTAAATTTCTGGGGCTTCTTTGAGACCTCCATGATGTTCAAAAGACAATGTTGCTTGCACTGTGTACACGTCAAGCGCACGGCAAGCCCAAAAAAATCAGCCTACTGCGTGCTCCATTCGTTTGGCACAACTCTGATTCACTGTTTTACCTGTGCAGAGCAGGGAAGGTGAGGACCCACACCCCCATCGAACGCAGCGGTGACAACCCTAGCGTTTTAACAAAAAGAACAACAAGAACACAATGCATTCGTGTATCGTGACAGTAACATACCTGAGAGGCGGGTTGTCCACTTGCTCTGTTGTGTGGCCATTTGTTCCATTCTTTTTCCTAAAGTTTAAATAGTTTTTGATGCAACTGTGGAAAACTTTCTTTCAAAAACTTAAAAAAACCACGGCTCATACCTTCTTTTCCTGGAGCCGTTTGAGCTTCCGCACCTCTTTTCCTGAAGGCCGCTCAGTTGCGGTTGTCTTGGACTATAAGCTTTAGACAAAAAATGACGATTTCTAACGGGTTCTCGACAACTTTTAGCTATTTGACTTTTTAAATTGCTAACCTTTTCGCTAAACCACAGGATTCACACCCTGTTGGTTACATTGTCTATTTTTTTTCAGCTCCTGGAGTTTTGTGCACTCCATTGGGAGTATTGCTTCGCCCTGACCCTTGGTCAGGAAGTTTACTGAAACGCTGTTTATACAGCGATGGCCGTCCGCATTAGAGCGTTTGACCATACCCTCCTGGGTAACCATGTACACTCTAGGATGGAGGTCCCGAGTACAATCCCCACTTGCCCCACATTTTTGCAAAAGGCTTTCGCCGCACGCCAGCGACTTTTGGGGTATTCCCCTTCGAAGGGACATCATACACGGTACATTACGCTGCTTTTCAAGGGTACCTACAGTGTGATAAGCTTCTATGAACCGATGAGAATGTCATATGCTGGTTTGAAGTATTTTGTGAGGTAATTTGAGGGTAATTTGAGCCTTTTTCCTTGGTCCTACTAGCTTCATCAACTAGTACTCCAGGGGGAAGTAAGAAAGGGTCTCTGCCACATCATTCCTGGGGTACCTGATCCAAGCCAAGCCCACGCTAATCCTTGGGAAGTTATGAAGACTAACACTTAATCATTTTAATCCCTCTTTTTGAGGCTTTAAGTACATTTACCAAAGTACCTAGGGTTATAACCCTAGCCCCCCCGTGAAGTTCACCCGTACCACTCAGGTGAGCCGAGGTATCTTCCTTCATGGAGGTAATACCGAAAAAAAATAGGCATGTAATGCCTTAGGCCTTGTTGGTTAAGCCTAGTGCTCTCCCACCTCAGGACCCCTATACTCAATTTTTTTTCCTACCTATTGTGGGCCTACTTTTTAACTGATTCTGAATTTAGTTGCTTGGCCATGCTGGCCAAGCCATATCCTGTGTCTGGCCCTACCTACATGCCCCAGATTCCTACCCTACTCCAGTGCATGTCAAAGGGTGCACATGAGGTGCTTGAGACTATCTTGTTGGCCAGACGTATGTCAGTTTTCACTATAAAATCATTTCTTTTGTCCATATGTGATTGAAACTTTGTATATTTAATCATGTATTGTCTTTCTGCAGCCCTTCTGTGATACATTTGATTTCAAAACTATTCATTGAGTACATCCTTATCCCTTTCATGCTCTACTCGCTGCTGTGGTCCTGTTTTCTAACTACAAAACCTGCAGGATTTCATCGAAAGCCTTAGGGCACTAATTGAGGATATTCATTCTGACGACAAAGGTAGACCTTGCTAGTCGTCAGTGAGTGATGGGCAAAGCTGATGCTTGCTGCAACTTGAGCGCAAGCAGAAAACCAAGAATGTTCAAGGGGTGAAACATCAAGACCACTTCCGCAGCGCGATTACATGCGGACATCGCGGCAAACGTCGGCATTACGAGGATAAATGCCACATAGCACGCCGCGAATCCGAAAAACACAAGAAAGCGAAAGAAGAACGCCAGAAGAACGGCGGAAAGGGTAACCCTAATGGGGGAGGCTGCAACCAGGGGAGTTCCACTGGAGAGGGAATACCTGGTGGAGGACGAAGGTCCTCAGCCCCTCCCCCTGGTGGAAGGGGACCCCCTAACCCTGCCCCCAAGGGTGAGCAGCAGGGTGAAAAGAGAACTGCACCCCCCCCCTCCACTAGCGCTGCCGGTGCCGACAAGGGTGAGAACGCCAAGAAGCGTTAGCTCAATCGGCACTTCAGGTGCCGCAAGCTGCCGGTGTGGAGGTGAAGTTCCCTGAATAGGGATAGGGGGGCAGCTCCGAGGAAGAGAATTTGGTTTTGTGGATCACCGTAAAAATGGGTGATCAGGTTTACAAGGCTGTCTTCGATGCAGGGGCCAGGCTTTCAATTGTGGCCCGCAGATTGCTAAAACCAACCAAGAACCGGAAAACCAAAACCGTGGCCATAAGGGTTGGGGATGGTAGAACCATCAATTCCCTGGAGGGGGGTTGATGTGACCGTGTGTCTGGGCAATGAAGAGGTGACTCAGCATCGCAAAGTGATTGACACCGACGCCTTTGACATTGTCATTGGCACAGATTTCCTGTGCCGTAACCCCTAGGGGAAACTGTTGTCCTTGCAACGTCCCTATGCCCTACACTGCTACTTCGGCAATGGCCTTTTCTCTGTCCCTCTAGAGCTGTCAGGACGAAAAGAATCCGGTCCACGCTACATGAACTGGTCTTATCGAAGTGAAAACTATGAAGTGGCGCGATCCGTCTTGGAAAATGGACCGGCCGCTCTACACGTAGACGTGAATGAAGTCGGGTAGAATGATTTGCGAGTAAGGAGCAGCATATGATGCAACTCTATTGTTCGCGATATCTCAATAGCGCCTATCGCTTCTGCTGGAGATCGATGGAGTTATGCTATGCTAACCCTCCATTATCTCAACTCCCTAAGATGTTCCGCACAATCGCCCTTGAAGGAGCGAGAGTTGTGCCGCGCACCCCCGACTGGGGTACCACAGAGGAACACGCCTATAGGAGGCTTTTGTTGTACGGCATGACTATCGGCAGAACTGAACTCCACAACGGCCCAATCGACGTTCTTGAAGACTCTCAGGAGACCATGCCTGCCCCTGAATGGAGCAGTTTCTTGTCCATGGCTGATGGCTCTCTAAACCCCGTACTAATGATTGACCTTGAGCAGAAAGCGCTCAAGGAGCCGACGGTCGAAAGTCTTGGGTTTATTCTCCTGGCTCTCAAGAGGGGATCCGAGTATTCTTCGGTAACCACTACAAGTGGTGGGTGATACGATGAGCAGGAGATTCTTGGAGTCGCTACTCCTGTGGCGCATGCTCACGACCACCTAAGTGAGATTGGCAGCTCAATACCGCCGGTAAACCCGGAGGTGTTGACACTGAAACGCGGCGCCTTTCTAGCGCAGCTGCTTATGAAAGAGGTGGATCTTGGTGAGTCCACCCCGAGCGGGTCTCATGACCACACTCCGTTTTCAATGTGGGAAACAAATGGCCTGCTACTTGGCGGTAAACCCTCACCCAACAACATGCCTGTCTCTTGGTACGAGGTGCAGGGCCTTCAACGGGTTCTATGGGCTAAGGGTGAGGGTATCGAGCGACGGACCCGCCTCAACCTCCTCAAGAGGACCTAGAAAACGTCTATATGGCCCGAGGAGGATGATGAGGAGATGACTCTCCCCGATGCTGAGACACCACTCGTCTCGATAAGCTGATCCAGAAATACCAAGAGGTTTTTGGAGCGTTGCCCCAACCCCGGTCTTGCAAAAAACTGGTCCAGTTGCACATCCAACTCGAACCAGAGTTTGAATGGTCTGGGTAAGACAGGGTCCGTACCCCGACCCACAAGACCAAATCGACGAGATTGACCGTCAAATCCAAGAATGTATAGATGCTGGCCTCGTCGAGGAATATAAACACGGGGACTATCCCCACCATTGTAGCCCTTGTTTCCTTGTGTTTAAACCTAGCTCCACTGCTATGCGCTTGGTCGTTGACTATGGTGACGTCAACAAAAAGATCGAAATCCATTCAGGGGGTATCCCCAACATGGAGAACACCCTAGAGAGAGTCGCCAAGTGTAGATTCAAGACCAAGATGGATAAACGCAGTAGATTCTGGCAGGTAGACCTAACCCTAGCAGCCCAAGAATTGCTTGCCTTTGTAACCCCTAAGGGCCGTGTCTTCCGTTGGAAGGTCATGCCCTTCGGTGTAGGAAATACCCCTGCATTCTTTCATAAGCTGATGAACAAAATCCTATATATTCAGAGACGCAGACCCCTTGTTCAAGAAAGTGGTTTCCCGCGGGGCTGAAATGGAGGCACACATCGACGACGTGGGCCTAGGTACTAATACCTAGGAGGATCATATGTTCCTCCTACAACAGTTTTCACTATGTGTCAGCAAAACCACCTCCGCATCAAGTGAGTCATGAGTCATGAGTTCATGCGTGAGGAGATGGAATACCTAGGTCTCTACGTTGGGTATGGCTAGTGGAAACGAGCCGCATCGAAGATGCAACCCATGCAAGACATGCACATATGTGACGACCCCAAGAAGGGTCTAAACGAAGTTTGGAGTTTGGTTGGCGCCTGCAGTTATTACCTGCGCCATATACACAATTATACTTATTCATTAGCCCCCCACACTGACCTTATGAAGAAGACCAACCTTTGGCGGTGGACCAACAAGGAGGACGCTTGTTTCCAAGAGTTTAGGAAGAAAATCTCCTCTGCAAACTGCTAAGGGCGAGATAGTACTTGTCAAAGATGCCTGTGATATAGGGGGGGGGGGGTACCCTATCCCAGTGGCAGGAGCGTAGCCCCGCTGAGTTGGCTCACTGCCAATATCACACTTCAGGTTTGAAACGCGGCGGTACGATGAAGCATGTCTATCCTACCCAGGAATGGCGTCTAGTGCCCCTTGGGCACTGGAACTGGAAGTCGAATCAAGCACAATCCAACTACAGCACCTACGACCATGAACTCCTGGCCGGGCTGCTTGTGCTCTCTTCCCAGTCTCGCTTGGTACTAACCCCATTGTGTGGCTCTGTGACGAAGAGCCGGTGAACACATTTCAGAAGGGTCCCCCTTTTGAAAAAGCAAAATGGGAGACCGCTAGGCTAGCCTCTAAAGAAAAAGGCATGAGGTGCCTAGATTATTTCGGTAATGCCTCGCAAGAAGGAAGATACCTCTGCTCCCTTGAGTGGTTGGGGTGACCTTTATGGGGGGTTAGGGTTATTGCCCTAGTTAATTTGAAAAACGTACCTTTATGCTTCAAAACAATGGTGAAAATGATTAAGTGTTAGTCTTGAATACTTCCCAAAGAATAGGGAGGGCTTGGCCTAGATCAAGTCCCTCTCAAAAGATCCCGAGGTCACTTTTTCTTACTTGATGTACAGTCGACACTCCTTCCGCTGGTATCACTTATCGTTGACGTTCTCTGTGTGCCATATCAGAGAGGGTGGAAGGGCGGTCCCTTGACATTGCATATGGCAGCCACCAATTGTTGGTCGTAGCCTCTTTTCCTCGTCATAATTTTGCGATCTTTGCGTGCCTTGTACTCGCAATTGAAAAAAGTTTCTCATGAGTCTTGTATTATCTTCGTTTACCACATGTTTTTTGTTGCCACCCTTCAAGGCGAACACCGGCGCTACCATGTTCTCAAAGGGGGTGCCCCACCGCTCCTTAGCACCCGCGGCCTCTACTCCGTGGCTCTCTGTCATTTGCGCCTGCTTCTACTAGTGGTCTTTGCTGCGCTCCATGAAATGGCACCACCAACGCGACCTACTCGCTACGGGTGCATGTGCGTCCACACACAATTCTTTTGGCCCCACACAGTATCTCATCCTAGTTTGGTGTATAGTTTGGTCCCACTTCTGCATTCATCCACGCAGTGCCTCTTCACTCACAAGCAACCCTCCACCTTTGATCGGGTTTGAGTCATTGTAGGCCCTGCAAGGAAAAGAAGGCCACACGAAGCATAGATGAAAAGGCTATCATCCGACGCCAGCAGATTCAACCTTCACCGTCGCACTCGCCATCGCAGCTGAAAGTTGCTTTCAAGCATCACAACCATGCACCATACTTCAAGCACCATACTCCTGTCTTGCGTCACGTTGCGACACATCTCAAGATATACCTGTAGCAGGCGCACGCTCTCAGAAGCATGTGTCACCTCATTCCATAATTGTGGACGGCCAGAAGCACTCTTCCTTTTCGCCTAAGAGTCCGGCGACACCTTGCATCAAGTTCGAACGTAGCACCTTAGGTTTTGACAATGTACTTGGCCCTTGTAGTGGTCCTTGCACATCCCAGCTATATCCTCATGAACCATGCCTTGTAGCGGCCTTTTGAATTCCCCATTTTATAAAGAAATTGATACACTGCAAGATAGATATGTAAAAATGGTGAAACCAAATAAAAGTCAAAATACAAAGATTTTCTTGACTTTTGCAATAAACATGCCTCGTACGGAGACCGGTGTGCAGGCCTTCCTGCTTCCACTTGCGCGGTGCGGTGTCAAAGGGCGATCTCAAGATTTCGCCATCATTTGGACGAGCGGTAAATTTGGATACAAACTTCCATGTTTTATCTAAATAGATGCACTCATCCACATGGAAACTCAAATGGCAACCATTGCTCCAGTGCGTCACACGTTGGATACTTTACTATGTTCGAGAACTTGCCAATTTGGTTCAAAGAGGTCACGTTTTCCTCTGCGACTTAACGTGTTATCACCACTGTGATTGTGAACCTCGGGGCAGCAAATGGAGAAATTATGTAGCATATTCTCATGGTTAGGGGAAATTGTTTCATTTATGACTTCGGCACATGGGAAATACACAAATATTTATCCCCCTTTTCTGTCACACAAATGATATGTTTAATCACCAGGCCAAGCACCTTGGAAGCCTCGCACGCAGTGCAGAAAAAGTGTACGGGCAATTGCCACAACGCCCAAATTCGGCGGCGCAGGGCACGAAGTTATGGTCGCCCAACCCCCCCGAAAAAAAGAATGCCCCATACCTTTCCGAAACACTGTTTTGATGGGAATTTGAAAAAGCTACGATCTACACCCCCCCCTTCCGGCAAAATTCTTCTGAGAAAAGCGACGGAAACTAAAAACTCTTGGAGTTTGCATCTGAATCTCCCCGCAGAAACATGGGCATAGACGTACCATATGTATAGCACTTATACACGCTGCTTAAAATATCTTGTACCTATCTCGTCGCCGCTGGCCGATACCCCCTTCAGCAACGTTCATGTCATTTCTGAAATTGTGTGTGTCTGCCACACGGTCGCTTACAAAGCACTTTTGCATGCGACATATTCCTCAATGTCCTTTGCTCTATTCCCTATTTGCTTCACCCATGCTAAGTCTTTTGTGATGCCGCAATACCTATTGCTTCATGCCCACCTGTTCGCACATGGAATTACCCTGACGAAGGAAATTGCGAAACCACTGTTGTAAACTTCGCTCTGCTTTTTTTCACTATATGTCCAAAATATCCGTCTTTGCGCTCTTTCACACGTCTTTATGGGCTGTTTTATCACCTATGCTACCAAAAACTGATTTCATATCCTGCATGGGGCACACCGGGCTGCCTGGCACACTGGGGCTGCAAATGGTCAAGTATGCCATCACGCAATGGCTCCAGTCGCCCGTGGCACATGACCTTCACTGCATGTCCATTGATGTTAGACACAGTGCAAGAGTGTGCTTGGGGATAGTTTAGCACTCTGGGGCATTCCACTGGTCAGGCCTTTGGTCAGCTTATTGGCACGCCCTTCCCCCCAATGAAGCTTGCCAATGAAGCTCGGCACACTGGGTGGGCTGCAGGGAACACACAGAGGCACAGCAGGAGGTGCAGTCAGTCTTCCAGAAGAAAGTGGCCGCTCAATTACTTCTGCTCAACCACTTCTGCTCAATTACTTCTGTGGCCCTCTCCTTTAAAATATGTTCTCAACCCTTTGACCCATGCAGCTGTTTCCTGCACACTGGTATCAGGCTGCTTTGTGTCTTGGGGCAGTGGAGGTACCTCGCCCTGTGACTGTGTTGCCACTGCATCCCTGCGCTGTTGACACCATTCCTTGCGACAGTGCAGCATCCATGGCCTGATTTTGAAGCGGAACATGTCCATGTCCTGCCTGTACAGCTGCTCCAAAATATTGAATGCGGCGGGCGTGAAGTACTGACACACGGAGGCCGATGAGCTCCTCACTCTCTGCAACGCCGTAGTGTTCAAGTGGTCCCAGGCGTTCTTGAAGGTTTCATGGTGCTCAAAAGTGGACGGGTCAGGAACAGGCTGGTTCAGGGAAAGCCTCAATGAGGGAATGGGTTTGCTGGTGGCACCATGTGGCTTCTCAGGCGATTCTGTGGCTCCCTGCCACAAATTAGTGACTGCAGAGGCAGACTTGGCAGGCGCTGCTTGCGACAAGCCTGTTGGCGGTCGCCACAAGTCTGTCAGCTCCAGCAACGGGACCGGTAGCTCCCCAAAGTCATCCAAGACCACTGTGTGTTCAGGGCGGTAGAATTGCACCCCGCACAGTTCCGTTTGCGCCTGGAATCCGCCCTCGAGGCCCTGCCCCCTGCGCTTCATGGACCCCAAGTGCCAAAGAACATGCTGCAGACTGTGCGGATCACGGCGGCGTGTAAGTCCGATGCCGTTCCATTCATTGCGGAATAGGAGCCTGTCGGTGTAGAGGAGCAGCAGCCTGAGCACGGGGTGTACCAGCCCCACCACTTTGATCACCCCCGGGTCTGCTAACAGAAGCGTCACATTGGGTGCTGCGTGTTGCAGCATCCACGGCCTCGGCCTCGACGCCCCCGGGGCTCCAACCTGCAGACTCTGGGTGTGCCAACTTGGTCCAGCTTTTGACGCCTGTTGCAGCCTCGCCGACAGCGTGGGGGGCAACACAATGCTCGCCAGAGGCGGCGGAAGGCATACCACGACGTTCTGCGCGTCGTTCGTGTACAATGCTGTGGCCGATCGAAAATCATCTGCGCGCCAATACGGATTTCCAATCCACCGCAGCGGCAACGTCGCATAGATCTCATGCAACAGACTAACTGCACACGGGCACTGGGGACCAGTAAACTGGAGATGCTCGCGGAAAGCCCGTTGCCCCGCAGCCCAGTACGCCTCCAGGCGCGTCCTGTTGTCTAAGTGCCACTGCAGGTGCTGCGCCACGCCCTCCAATTGGTCCTTGACGCAATGCAGACTGTCCAAAAAGATGGCCACCTCCGACCAGTCGATCAGAGACCGGAACGGCAGGTTCGCGGATATATCGCTCGGATCCGCCAGCACCACCGGGATGCAGCCCCGGGCCAGGGAGTCGTACAGCCGCCGCGCAGTGGAGGTGTCCCCCTCGGGGCACAGGCACAGGGTACTGCGCTCCATTGCCCCCATGCTCTCCTGCAGGACCCCAGGCCAGCCGCGGTTCTGATGCCCCGCGGGCGTACTGAACCGGTGGAAATCCACCTCCTGAATAGTCGCGGAGTCTGGCAACCACCGCTGAAGCTCCAGCAGCGCGCGGCGGTACGCCGGATTGGGCGACTTCCGGTGCCGCTTCCGGCGCCCCACCAACGGCACCGCAGTGGGACACTCCCAGAACTTGGCCGGCGGCTGACGCTGGTGGTGCCGGTGCAGATTCCCCTGGAAGAAGAGCGTGCGGTTGCGCGTTGCCAGGGGCGGCGCCGGGCCGATCTCGGGGTACTGAGTTGGCACATACGGGACCACCACAGCGTGCCCCTTGGCGCGCTCGTCGAAGGCACGGTCCACCGTCGCGATGATCACGCGATCATCGTCCAGCAGCCGGGCCAAAGCCTTCCCAAATACCCCGACAGTGTCCCACCCGGACATCACCACCAACACCCTAACCCCCGCCCTCCATTCCGGGCTCGAGGCGATGGCCTCGCTCATAGCCTTCATGCGCGCGCGGTGCGCCTTCACGGCCCCGGAACCGAAAAGCTGCGCACAGACAAACGAGGCGAAGGGGACCGCGTCAACGATGAGGAGCTGCGCAAATGTGGGGTCGTGGGTGCGGTGGGTGCTGTTGCGGAGGGCGGCCATGAGCATCGCGTCCGTGAGGTACTGGGAATAGCTGGGGGGCAGCAGGTAGTCCCAGCGGCCTTGGGGGGCTGCGCTGCTGAGCCGCCGGTGGAGGATGCCCACGGGATCTGGCCCCACGCGAAGCGGCTGGAGCATGAAGAACTTGAAAGCATCAAATGGAGTGCGAAGTGTGGAGGGGATGCGTGCAAACTGCTGCCGGGCCTCTGGCACGCCGCAGGCCGGGAGAGGCACACCAGCAATCTGAGCGGTCAGCCCCAGCAGTAGAGCAGCAGTCCCCAGGAACAGGACCATCGCGTGCCACAGAACTGGTCAACTCAGCAAAGGGCATTCAGCGCGACCAGCAGCACGCGGGCGAGTGCGCGGTATGGACTGAGATACAGGCCTTGGGCCGAGAGTGGCCACTGTCTTTGGCTCGAACAAAAATAGAAACTCAGAAAGTGAGGATCCGTGTGCGATGCTCCTTCTCATAGTACAGACATACAGACAAGAATTCAGGGCATGAGGCAGCATTAGGGACAAGGGCGTGGGCCGAGTGGGTGGGATGCTGACAGGTGGGGTGAGGGCATGGGGTGGGGGGGGGGGGGGGGGGCGCACAGCGTACACAGCCGGGGCCACATGGGACGGATGCAAGGTGACAGGGTATGTGACCCTAGAATTCGGGAAGCCTGCTCTCTTGCAGTATGCACTACTGCAGCCACAACTCTGGGCAGCTGGGAGGGGCGGCAGGGGTGTTTGCCTGGCCCGGCATTACTTTTGCGTAACTACGGCTTGGGCACAGTTTTGCTCATTTGTATCCGGAGGCAGGCCTATTACCCCCTTTTGGACCATGGCAACACGTTCCTCCTCATGTCTAGATGACTGTTGATGCAACCAGTCAGGCTGCCACACAAGATGACGGTGGTTGCATTGCGCTGTCAAAAGAACACCACCACACTTTGTGGTGTACATAATGAGAACCACAGTGCAGAATTTATTGACCCACACACTTGTGGGCACAAAGTGGTTTATTAGGCAACCCCCCCCTTGCGCAAGCACACTGAAAGTCAGGAAAACAACGGTCAGACGGACTCCCGTGCTTAGACAAGGCGGTGCTTGTGCAACGAGGGGAGGGGGGCACAATAAATGTCACATTTCTTGTGCCATTGGAGGTAGCAGATTTGCTGTGTGAAAAAATGTAACTTGCGTCGGAAAAAATCGTCAAGTCCTGTAATTTCTTTTTGCTGTAAACGCGTGCAATTTTTTTTTGCAGTAAGTCATGTAAATTATAAAAAAAATTGAAAAAAAAGAAATGCAACCTTTGCAAAACATGTGAAATATGTACAACCGCCGTTTCCCATGCCGGCAGCACAAGCACCAAGAGTATTGCGGGAACAGCCAGCGGGGACAGCTCAGTCAAAACCCCAAAGGGCAACAAGTCCATCCTCTTGAGCTCTCAAACCCAAAGGGTCTGAACAATAGGAACTGGGCGGGATAGGGATGGGCGGGCACTCATAAAGGTAAAAGAACCTATACACAACAAAGGTGGCGTGTCCCAATGGGACCCAGGGGAAAACAACTGTCCAGCATGTGAGCCATACAGTCGTTTCCCATGCCGGCAGCACAAGCACCAAGAGTATTGCGGGAACAGCCAGCGGTATATATTCCCACAACCTCACACCGTCTTGGCGGGCATAGGGTAGCCAAACCTTAGGGCCTAGGGCTTACCCTCACGTGTGTGATCCCCCCCCCTACCCCCCGCCCTGACACATACAAACACCGACCCTCTGCGTCACACAGCCCACCCCTTAGCTGCACACCTGTAGTGCAATACTAACCGCTACCCCAGCTATAGCAAAAGCGGACGCTCGCAAGGGGCACGTTCTGCAGACTGGCTGCATACTAGGCCAGACGCTTGCGGTAAACCACGCAAAGGCCGCAGACCAAGGGCGGTGTTCGAGCGGCACAAGCTAACAACGTGGGGCCTGGCCGCGGAGACAGAACAACTGCTGTATAGTTCAAAAACCGACAGCAATACAAAAACGGCAGGGGGACTAGCCCAAAGAAATTCGCTGCACTGCAGCACTTTAGGGAGACAGGCATCAGCACCAGGCGCAACCCCACAGCCGGCGGAATGCCCACCGTTGTGATTCTTTGAGGTGCTGCGGGGTGCGCCCTGTCACTGATGCCCACCCCCTCGCACGGCGTCAAAACCAGACCCCACGCCTGACAAGACGGAGTCTGGGGCCACCAAATAAAACGCACAACACAACCCTCTTACTGGCAGGTCCTTGGTACAGGCGGTCTGCCTCCGCCCGGGCACAAAGGCCTTAGAACTGGACAGTCTGAGCTCCTTCAACGGTCACCTCCAGGCGTTCGAGCATCTGGTCCGCAACAAATACAGTCAAATCCTCATCAAACGTGTATCTGTCAGGGAGGGCACCTAAGCTGGGCCCCAGTAGCTCCATGGCACACCACAACGCTGATCCCACACGGCCATCATCGAATATTCGAGGAACGCCAGGCACGCAGCGCATGGCCTCGAAAACTTCCAGCTCGTTCTTCAAGTGGGAACGGCGCAACGACCGCTTCTCGATCTCCAGTGCCACTCGGAAGTCTAGCATGTCGTCCTCCAGCTGCCCAAGGTACACCTGTCCATTGTTCCCAGATGACAGCTTCCTGCTGGCACTCCAGCACCCAAACAGGTCGGACTGGTAATCCACGCTGGACACGTCACTCTCACTCTCAGTCTCAGTCCCACTGTCACTGCCCCCCTCGCTGGAGGCCCCACAGCTGCTGCTCCCACAGGCTGACTCACGGCACAACTCAAAAAGGTTCTGCACACTGAGGGGCTGTGTGTTACTGTCCGTGTGGCAATCTACCCTGCGTCTGGGGCTGTCACAGCACCCCTCGGGCACTGACCCACCGCGACATGAGGTGTCTCCGTCCAGAATTCTGCGCTTCTTGTGTGGAGGCTCCTGGCGTTCAGCATCCGTAGAGCACATCGCGTTCGGCTGAGTGGGCTTGTTATCAGCAGAGCACATTGCAGAGACAAAAACTCATAAAGGTAAAAGAACCTATACACAACAAAGGTGGCGTGTCCCAATGGGACCCAGGGGAAAACAACTGTCCAGCATGTGAGCCATACAGTCGGTTCTGTACGGCACCCCATAGCGACCTTAACCATGGGACGCCGAGTCCACAGTGCACCTAGTACTCTATGTGGCCGCCAATTAGTTGGGACTCAGCCAATATAACATAGTATCACATGGTGTCATTGGCACTAAACACAAAAACAGGCCCAAGAAAAGTCTCGTGACAGGGCCATGGCCAACATCCAGCGTGCTGGCACTTGGCACTGGGAACAAAATCAGGCTCAAGGAAAAGAGTCCCGACAGGGCCACGGTCAACGTTAGTGCCACCATTATATAATAGCATGCAATCCTATGAGTCCAATGAGTGTAGCAGCCCAGAATAGGTGGGCATAAATTTTGATTGTCGGTCCCCCACATGCACTGCACCTTAGCATGTGTCTGCAACTCTTTACCCATCAATGATGAGTAAGCTCCTTCATAAGCTCAAGGGTAGGTTTCACAAACGACCAAGCAATAGTACACTACATGCATATTCAAAGGCTATCATCCGTGCCCACCGGACTCATTGTGTCCGATTTTTTCGTGGGTGCTTGGGTGCCATCCGCGCAGCTTTGGTAGAGAAGATTGTTGCAAACACGAAGGGTAAAAGGAAAAAGGGGGGGGGGGGGATAATGAAAAGCGGACCACAAGTGGGCCCGGTGGCTACATAACCCGTGCCGCATGGGGTGTGCCCAAAGCTTCAGAGCAGAAGACAAAATCAGAAGTGGGCCGCACCTGGGCCGGGTGGCTCCATAACCCCTACCGCTTGGGGGGTCTCCAACGCTTCACTGCAGGGGACAGAATCAGAATTTGGCCCACAAGTGGGCCGGGTGGCTCCATAACCCCTACCGCCTAGGGGGTCTCCAACGCTTCAAAGCAAAGGACAAAATCAGAAGTGGCCAACAAGTGGGCTGTGCGGCTACGTAACCCCTATAACCTAGGGGGTACCCAACGCTTCAGAGCGGGGGAGAGAATCAGAAGTGGCCCACAATTGGCCAGGTGGCTACACAACACTTGCTGCCCGGAGGATCCCCATAACTTCAGAGCCGGGGACTGAATCAGAAGTGGCCCACTCGTGGGCCGGGTGGCTACATAAACCCTGCCGCTTGCACGGTCCCCAACGCTTTAAGTTGGAGGGTCCCCAACACTGCACAGCAGGGGAAAGAATCAGATGTGGACCACAAGTCGGCCGGGTGGCTACATAACCATTGCCGCCAAGGGGGTCCCCAGCACTGCAGAGCGGGGAACGAAATCAGAATCGGCCCACAAGTGGGCCGGTTGGCTAAACAACCCCTGCTAGCAGGGGGGTACCCAAAGCGTGAAAGCAGGGGATGGAAGTGGCCCCCACTAGAAGTGGCCCCCAAAGTGGGCCGGGTGGCTACATAGCACGCACGGTCCCCAACGCTTCAAAGCGCGGGACAGATTCAGCAGTGGCCCACAAGTGGGCAAAGTGGCTACATAACCCTTTCCGAATGGGGGGTACCCAACACTTCAGAGTGGTGTACACACACAGAAGTGGCCCACAAGTGTGCCACGTGGCTACATAACCCTTGTTGCTTGGGGCATCCCCAAGGCTTCACAGCAGGGGACACAATCGGAATAGACCCACAAGTGGGCTGGGTGGCTACATGACCCCTGCCGTATGAGGGGTCCCCAACACTTCATAGCAGGGGACAGAATCAGAAGCGGCCCACAAGTGGGCCGGGTGGCTACATAACCCCTGCCGCCTTGTCAGAGGAGAAGACAAAATCAGAAGTGGGCCGCACGTGGGCCGGGTGGCTCCATAATCCCTACCGCCTGGGGGGTCTCCAACGCTTCACTGCGAGGGACAAAATCAGAATTTGGCCCACAAGTGGGCTGGATGGCTACATAACCTTGCCGCCTAGGGGGTCTCCAACGCTTCAAAGCGGAGGACAAAATCAAAAGTGGCCAACAAGTGGGCTGTGCGGCTACGTAACTCCCACAACCTAGGGGCTACCCAACGCTTCAGAGCGGGAGACAAAATCAGAAGTGGCCCACAAGTGGGCAGGGTGGCTACATACCACCTGCTGCCTAGGGGATCCCCACGACTGCACGGCGGGGGACATAATTAGAAGTGGCCCATAGCTGGGCCGGGTGGCTACATAACCCCTGCAGCTTGCACGGTCCCCAACGCGTCGGGGGACATAATGAGAAGTGGCCCAAAAGTGTGCCGGGTGGCGACATAACCGCTGCTAGTTGGAGGGTCTCCAACACTGCACAGCACGGGAAAGATTTAGATGTGGACCACAAGTGGGCCGGGTGGCTACATAACCATTGCCGCCAAGCGGGTCCCCAGCGCTGCAGAGCGGGAGACAGAATCACAAATGGCCCACAAGTGGACCACTTGGCTATACAACCCCTGCTAGCGGGGGGGGGGGGGTATCCAGCGCGTGAAAGCGGGGATTGGAACCGGGAGTGGCCCCTAAAATGGGCCGGGTGGCTATATAAACCCCGCCGCCTTGGGGATCCCCAACGCTTGAAAGCGCAGGACAGATTCAGCAGTGGCGCACAGGTGGGCAAGGTGGCCACATAACCCTTGCCGCATGGGGGGTCCCCAACGCTTCAGAGTGGTGTACAAAATTAGAAGTGGCCCACAAGTGGGCCGTGTGGCTACATAACTGTTGTCGCTGCGGGAATCCCCAAAGCTTCACAGCAGGGGACAAAATCAGAAGTGGCCCAAAAGTGGGCTGGGTGGTTACATAACCCTTGCTGCAAGGGGGGTCCCCAACGCTTTACAGCAGGGGATAGAATCAGAAGTGGCCCAAAAGTGGGCTGGGTGGCTAGATAACCCCTGCCGCCTTGGGGGGGCCCAACGCTTCAACAATGGCGAAGTCTTCGGCAAGGTGGCTACACAACCCTTGCCGCATGGGGGGTCCCCAACGCTTCAGGGTGGGCTACAGAATCAGAAGTGGCCCACAAGTGGGCCATGTGGCTACATTACCCTTGTCGCTTGGCAGATCCCCAACGCTTCACACCGGGGAACAGAATCAGAAGTGGCGCACAAGTTGGCCGGGTGGCTACATCACCCGTGCTGCCTGGGAGGTCCCCAACAGTTCAAAGCGGGGGATAGCATCAGCAGTGGGCAACAAGTGGGCCGTGTGGCTACATAACCCTTGCCGCCTGAGAGTTAACCAACGCGTCACAACGGGGGACAGAACCAAAAGGGGCCCACAAGTGGGCCACGTGGCTACACAACCCCTACTGCATGGGGGGTCCCCAATGCTGCAGAGCGGGGGACAGAATCGCAAGTTGTCCACAAGTGGGGCTAGGTGGCTACATAACCCCCACCGCCAGGGCGGTACGCAACACTTCACAGCGAGGGACAGAATTAGAAGTGGCCAACAACTGGGCCACGTGGCTACATCACCCCTGCCGCTTGAGGGGTACCAAACGCTTCACAGCGGGGGACAAAACAAACAATGGACCACAAGTGGGCCACGTGGCTACATGACCACTGCCACCTAGGGAAGGGCGGGGGAGGGGGGGGTCAACGCTTCTGAGTACAAGACGGAATCGGAAGTGGCCCACAAGTGGGCCGGGTGGCCACACAACCCCTGCCGCCTGGGGGGTCCCAGCGCTTAAGAGTGGGGGACAAGATCAGAAGTGGCCGAAAAGTGGGCCACATGCCTACATCACCCTTGTCCCTTGGGAGATCTCCAACGCTTAAGAGTGAGGGACACAATCAGAAGTGGCCAACAAGTGGGCTAGGTGGCTACATAACCCCTACCGCGCAAGGGGTCCCCAAATCTTCAAAGCGCGGGACAGATTCAGCAATGGCGCACAAGTGGGCCGGGTAGCTACATAACCACTGCCGCATGGCGGGTCCCCAAAGCTTTGGTGCGGCGGACAGAATCAGAAGTGGCCCAGAAGTGGGACGGGTGGCTACATATCCCTTGCCGCCCACGGGGAACCCAACGCTTCAAAGCAAGGCATAGAATCAAAGGTGGACGACAAGTGGGCCAACTGATTAAATAACCCTTGCCAGCTACGGGGTCCCCAACAGTTGCGGGGGAATAGAATCAGCAGTGGTGCACAAGTGGGCGAGGTGGCTCAATAACCCCTGACACAAGGGTGTCCCCAATGCTTGAGAGCATGGAACACAATTAGAAGTGGCCCACAAGTGGGCCCGCTGGCTACATAACCCTTGCCGCCTGTGGGATTCCCGACGCTGCGGAGAGGGGGACATAACCTGAAATGTCCCCTAAGTGGGCCGTACGGCTTCATAACCCCTATTGCCTTGAAGATTTCCAATGCTTCACAGCGGGGGACAGAATCAGAAGTGGCCCCCAAGTGGGCCGAGTGCCTACACGACCACTGCCGCTTGTGGGGTTCTCAACGCTTCAGAGCGCGGGAGGGAATCAGTAATGGTCCACAATTGGACCGGGTGGCTACATAACCCCTGCCGCATGGGGGGTCCCCAACACTTGAGGGTGGGGGATAGAATCAGAACTGGCCCACAAGTAGGCTGGCTGGCTACATAATGCCTTATTTGCAAGGGGGTGCCCAACGTTTCTAAGCGCGGGAGTGAATCAGCAAAGGCCCAAAAGTGGGCCGGATGGCTACATAACCCGTGCCGGCTAGGGGGTCCCCAACGCTTCAAAGCGGGGGATAGAATGAGCAGTGGCACACGGGTGGGCCAGGTGGCTGAATAACCCCTGCCAGCTAGCAGGGCCCCAATGCTTCGGAGCGGGGGACAGAATCAGCAGTGGCGCACAAGTGGGCCGGGTGGCTAAATAACCCCTGCCGCTAGGAGGGTCCCCAATGCATCAAAGCAGGGAATATAATCCGAAGTGGCGCACAACTGGTATGTAACCACCAAGCACCATTGGGCCACTTCTGATTCTGTCTTCCGCTCGAAAGCGTTGGGTACTCTCCAGGCAACAGGGGTTGTGTAGCCATCTGGACGTCTTGTGGGCCAGTACTTCTTCTGCCCCCGCTCTAAAGCGTTGGAGAGCCCCCATGCGGCAGGGGTTAAATAGACACCCCGCCCAATTGTGGGCCCCTTGTGATTCTGTTCCCCACATTGAAGCGTTGGAAAACCCCCCCAGGCGGCTGTGGTTGTGTAGCCACGTGGCCCACTTGTGGGCCCGTGCTTGTTTTGTTCCCTTGTCTAAAGCGTTTGGGACCCCCCGTGCGGCAGTATTTATGTAGAAACCCCACCCACTTGTCGGCCACTTGCTATTATGTTCCTTGCAGTGAAGCGTTGGAGACCCCCCATGCAGCAAGGCGAATGTAGCCACCCGGCCTACTTGTGCGCCAATTCTCATTTTGTCTTCCGCTCTAAAGTGTCCGCCCCCTTCGGCGGCCGGGGTTATGTAGCCACCCGGCCCACTTGTGGGTTACTCCTGATTTTGTGCCCCGCTGTGAAGCGTTGGGGAAGCCCCAAGCGGTAGGGGCGGCCTATTTCCGATTTTGTCCCCTGCTGTGAAGCGTGGGGCAGCCCATTAGGCGGCAAGGGTGATGTAGCCACCCGGCTCCACTTGTGAGGCATTGTTGATATAGTTCCCGGCAGTGAAGCGTTGGGGACTCCTATATGAGGCAAGAGTGATTTAGTCACCCGACCCATTTGTGGGCCACTTGTGATTTTGTCTTCCGCACCGAAGCGTTGGGGACCCCCCACACGGCAGGGGTTATGTAGCCACCCGGCCCACTTTTGGGCCACTTCTCATTATGTCCTCCCCTGTGCAGCGTAGTGGATCCCTTAGACGGCAGGGGTTATATCGCCATCCGGCCCACTTGTTGGCCACTGCTTCATTTGTCCCCCGCTCTAAAGCGTTGGGGACCCCCATGCGGCACGAGTTGTGTAGCCATCCGGCCCATTCGTGGGCCACTTGGGATTTTGTCCTCCGCCATGAAGCGTTGGGACCCCCCGCACGGCAGGAGTTATGTAGCCCTAGGGCCCACTTGTGGGCCACTGCTGTTTCTGTCCCCCGTTCCGAAGTGGTGGACCCCTTAGCCGGCAGTGGTTATGTCGCCACTCAGCCCACTTGTGGGGCACTTCTGACAGTATCTCCCGCACTCAAGCGTTTCAGATCCACCACATGGCAGGGGTTATGTAGCCACCCCGCCCACTTGTGGGCCACTTTTAATTATGTCCCCCGCACTAAAGCGTTGGGGACCCACCACACGGCATGGGTTGTGTAGCCACCCGGCCGCCTTGTGGGCCACTTGTGACTTTGTCCCCCGCACTGAAGCGTTGGGACCCCCTAGGCGGCACGGGTTATGGTGCTTTCCGGCAAACTTGAGGGCCACTTTTGATTTTGTCTTCCGCTCTAAAGCGGTGGGGACCCCTTAGCTGGCAGGTGCTACGTCGCCACCCGGCCCACTTATGGGCCACTGCACATTTTCTCCCCCCTGAACATCCAAGCGCATGAAGCGCCTGCAAGTCGCAATCGGTCTCAAGTGCACGCAGTGACCCTGAGGGCCTTACAGCGGACGACTTTGTCGGCCCCCGATGAGACACTTGAGGGGCCAATGCAGAGCGCATGAAGCGCTTAAGGGATGAGAACGCACCCGGGATGCACAAGCGGCGAAGGACAGATGCACTGGAAGTTCCCAGCGATCTCCAGGATAAGGAGATCCCGCTCGAGGACATGGGCAATGTCATTGCCTTGACTGGATTGTAACACCTCCGAGAGGTCCGAGAGGATGCCCAGATCCAAGCAAACGGGGCAAGGCGTAGGACTCGTTAATCCCGCCACTCGGCCGCGGCCGTCTTGGTGAGGCTAGGTCATACCTAACCCACAACCAAAGTTGTCCCTGTCACTGACCCATGACATGCTATGTGTACTCACGATGGACACTTGGTGAAGCCTCGGTCACGAGTTCAAAAAAAGTTCTGTCCTCCGCACTAAAGCGTTGGGGAGCCCCCACGCGGCAGGGGTTATGTAGCCACACAGCCCGCTTGTGGGTCACTACTGGTTTTCCTCCCCGCACTAAAGCGTTGGGGACCTCTCAAGCGCAGAGGTTATGTAGCTGCCCGGCCCACTTATGGGCCACTGCTGATTACGTCCCCGTATGTGAAGTGTTGGTGCCCCCCTACGTGGTAGCGGTTATGTAGCAATCCGGCCCACTTCCGGGCCGCTGCTGGTTGTGTCCCCCGCTGTGAAGCGCTGGCGACATCCCGAGGGTTAGGGGCAATGTAGCCACCCGAACCACTTCCGGGCCAGTTCTGATTCTGTCTTCCGCTCTAAAGGGTTGGGTACCCCCCTCTTGGTGGTTGGGGTTATGTAGGCACGTGGCCCACTCGTGGCCCACTTCCGATCATGTCCTCCGCTCTGCAGCGTCGGGGAACCCCCATGCGGCCGGGGTTATGTAGCCTTCCGGCCCGGTTTTGGGTCACTGCTAGTTCTATCGCTCCGTGAAGCGCTTGGGACCCCTTTAGGCAGCAGGGGTTATGTACCCAACCGGCCCAATTATGGCCCACTTCGGATTTTGTCTCTTGCTCTAAAGCATTTCGTAACCTCCCAGGTGGTAGGGGTTATGTAGCCACCCGGCCCACTTGTGGGCCATTGTTAGCCACATGGCTCTCTTGTGGGCCACTGTTGGTTATTCTCTCCACTCTAAAGCGATGGGGACCCCATGCGGCATGCGTTATGTATCCACCCGGCCATCTTTCGGGCAACATCCCCCGCATTCAAGCGTTGGGGACCCCCCATGCGGCACGAGTTGTGTAACCAACCAGCCCACTTTTGGGCAAGTTCTGATTTTGTCCCCTGCACTAAAGCGCTGGGACCCCCAAAAGGGCAGGAGTTATGTAGCCACCGGGCCCACCTGTGGGCCACGTCTGATTTTGTCCTCCGCTCTAAAGCTTAGCGGACCCCTTTGGCGGCAAAGGTTCTGTAGCCATCCGGCCCGGTTGTGGGTGACTGCTGGTTGTGTGCGACGCTCTGAAGCGCAGGGGACCCCAAACCTTGAAATAAACACTGGCCCGAGGCTTTTCGGCCAGTGGCCAGTAGATTGTAAATTTTGGTGTAATTTTTTGTGTTTTCCACCTTTTTTTGAGAGAAATCCAAAAAAAATCTACCATTTTAACTGTTTCATGCCTCTTTCTTCCTACCCATTCCCCAAATGTTTCATAAGAAACAACTAGTCATTCATGCATATGACCTAGACACCACTAACACCACTCTGCTTGAATGCTGTTTTTTTACAACTATGTATGTGTGCTGTTTATTCCGCATTGTCATATGAACATCACTCCTTATTTTTTTTTACAACTCTGGATGGGTGCTATTAATTTCTTATGGTGATTTGGTCATCACTGTTAAATTTTTTACAACTATGGATGGGTGCTGGTTATTTCTTATTGTGAACTAGTCATCCCTGTTTGTTTTTTCTACAACTTTGGATGGGTGCTGTTTATTTGTGATTGTCAGATGTCGAGCTTGGGGATCCGCACCTCTAGATCTAGGCCGGCATGAGCCATGTTGCGCTTCAGTGCGGTGGCAATACCTTGAGCCGTGCCGGAGGGGAGGGGTTGACATGAAAAAGAGTTGGTTACCATCATTGAATCCACCATCGTCCGGACGTCAAAAAAGCTCCTCCTTCTTAGATGCACGGTCGGTGCAAGAATCAAAGGCAATTGCAAAAAACTCACAACTTTTAGCGGTGTTACCTTGAGCGGCACGGAACGGCTCATCAATGAAGCGCAAAATGTCTTTACCTGCGGGGCGGGAGTGATAGCTGGGGATGATGGTGCCTGCTATAAAGGGAACAAGGTCGGCATCCCCTTCCAGATCTGTTAGGGGAGCTTAGCGTTGCACGATTCTGTACACTTAATACCGAACAATTTGAAGTTGGAAGTTCCTTGCACGAAAGGCACGGACCTCCCAAGCTGTGGATGTGCACGGCACGCCTCGCACCATATGAGCACACACACACGGGATCGTACCGCAACCATGGGCAAGTCAATTGCCATGCAGGAGAGAACTTACGTGCCTTAGGAATAGGGTCAGGCGACACGGGCTCCCGCGCGCCACACCACATACAAACACCATCAGTGGTGCAGGTGGGATGCACACGGAAATGACATGCATGACATTCAACGATGTGGGATGCTAAATCGTTCCCACATGCATGACAAGTACATGAAAAACATTGTACCGGTCTTTCCACAAGTTGCATGCATGCCTCATCAACAACCCGGTGGCACCTGCTGCATGTGTGCTTGGTGCCGCAAATGTTTGCACCGCAGCAAGCACATCGGACGGTTGTGAACCCAAACGTTGACAAATTGGGCGCGGGTGCCGCCGCTGTGCGCTGCAGGCGCGCGGGAAAAGCCACCACATGGGATGATGCATCATCGACGGTGAAGGCGTAGCCGTCTTGAGTGGCGTTGGCTTTGGCGGCCCGTGCAACTTGGGTGTGTTGGATGTGCAGAGACCCTCCGTCCTCCGAATGTAGATAGCGGAGGGCCTCAGCAATGCTGGCGAAATGCATCCTAGCCAACACCTTGGGGCGCAATGGGGCCAAGCGGCCGCACCCATATGTCAAAAGCCATATCAAGAATAATCAGAGGAAAGAGGGTGGGGGGGGGGGGGTGCAATGACAGCGCACAGGAAAGAAGGACACTCTTGTAAACAACCTTGTTGTGCCCCCAAGCTTGGGGAGGAGGTCGCCCCTACCACCCACATTTTTGTACTCTACAATTATTCTTCTCTTCTTTCCATACAATTTTCATTACCCTACGCCACATGTTGATACCAACGTTGTTGTGCCACCAAGTTTGAGGAGGAGGCCACCCTTGTCACCAACCCTCTTCTACCCCCAAGCTTTGCTCTTAACCATTCTCCTATGCATAGAGTACCCGACCTCACCACGCGCGTGAAACTTGCCTTGACAACCATGTAAGAATGGCAACAATGTGAACAAAATGACAAAAAGCACGCAACTTGCAAGACAAAGAAGGTCAATTCCATCCTGAAATAGTGCAGGCATAGCAATTTACAGCAATTTACGCTGAATTTACACGTGTAAATACCGCGGTGGCCCGAAAAGTGGCCATTTTGGTAAAATCTAAGCATTTGCGCGTAAATTTGCCATTTGGCCAGCGGCACGGCCAGCATTTAATTCATGGGTGGGGACCCCCGAGGTGGCAAGTATTATGTAGCCACGTACCACACTTGTGGGCCACTTCTGATTCTATCGTCCGCGCTGAGGCGTTAGGGAATCCCCTGGTGGCAGGAGTTATGTAGCCATTAGGCCCGGTTGTGGGTCAATGCTGAATATGTCACCCGCTCTGAAGCGCTCGGGACCCCCCAAGGAGGCAAGGGTTATGTAGCCAACCGGCCCAGGTGTGAGCTGTTTTTGATTCTCTCTTCCGCTCCAAAACGTTAGGTACCCCCCAGGCAGCAGGAGTTATGAATCCACCCAGCCCGCTTGTGGGCCATTTCTGATTCTCTTCCCCGCTGTGAAGCGTTGGGGACCCCCCATGTGGCAGGGGTTCTATAGCTATCCATTCCGGTTGTGGGTCACCGTTAGTTCTGTCCCCCGCTCCAAAGCGCTCCAGACCCCGAGGCAGTAGGGGTTACTTAGCCAGCCGCGCCAACTTGTAGGCCACTTCTGATTTTGTCCCACGCTCTGAGGCGCTGGAGATATCCAAGGCAGCAACAATTATGTAGCTACCCGGCCCACTTGTGGGCCACGTCGGATTGTATCCACCGCTTTGAACGTAGTGGACCCCCAAGGCGGCGGGGTTTACGTAGCTACCCAGCCCTCTTGTGGGCCACTTTTGATCCTGTTTTCTACCCCAAAGCGTTCTGGACGCCCCAAGCGGCAGTGGTTATGTAGCCACCCAGCCCACTTGCGGGCCACTTCTCATTCTCTCCCCCGCTCTGAAGCGTCAGGGACCCCCTAGTAGGCAGGGGTTATGTGGCCACCCGGCCGAATTATGCGCCCTTGTTGATTACATCCCCTACTTTGAAGCGTTGGGGACACCTTAAGGCCGAGGCGGCAGCGGTTATGATGCTACCTAGCCCACTTGTGGGCCACTCGTGATTATGTCCCCATTGTTGAAGCATTGGGCACCCCCCACCCCCCGGCAACGGGTTATGTAGCCACCTAGCCCACTTGTGGGCCAAGTCTGATTCTTTCCATTGCTTTGAGGCACTCGGGAGCTCCCAGGCGGCACGGGTTATGTTGCCTCCCGGCCCACTTGTGGGCCACTTCTCATTCTTCTCCCTGGTCTATAACATTGGGGACCACCGAGGTAGCACGAGTTGTGTCGCCACTCGGCCCACTTGTAGGGCACTTCAGATTCTGTTTCCCGCTATGCAGTATTGGGTACCCCCTAGGAAGCACGGGTTATGGTGCCCGCTAGCCCACTTATGGGCCACTTGTGATTCCGCCCCCCACTTTGAAGCGTTGGGGAGCCCGCGCGCGGTAGGGGTTACTTACCCACCTAGCCCCCTTATGGGCCACTTGTGATTCTGCCCCCCACTTGGGAGGCCTTAATTGCCCCGGGGGTGGGGGGGGGGGGGGGGGTCGGCGAAATGACGGCCATTCATGGGGTGAAAAAATGGTGAATTACTACTCCCTAATTGCACACAGCGCACAACGTATGAAGTTTTTGACTGAAATCATGCCCCACATTGTGAAATTGGACCATTTTGCCTGCAATTGAGGACAATGCAAACCATCCAAAACACGCATTAAAATCCAAAGAAATAGCACTCAAGGACAAATTGCATTGTCCTCTGAAGGGGTTCTGTTGTGTTCAGATGACACACTGTGAAACAGTACACTGATGTATGGTGAAACAAACCCCCATTTTCAGGGAATTTCAATGAGACGCGAAATTTCGCCACATTTGGCAAAATGAAGTATATTGAGGTATGAAATACTGTCAGCGCATTGCTTGCTTGCCACAGTACAAGATTGATACAAAATATCACAGACATACGATTCGAACCATAACGAACTCTTTATAATCAATCAATACACAAACATACATCAAAGAAATTGCCAAATGTTGCCTACAAAAGGGAATTCCACGTGCCAACACCCACAAAGGGTGTGTCAGAATAACAAATCAAATACAGTCGGACACAAATTAAAATTCAAAATGACTGCTCAGAGGATGGTGCTTCTGCAGTCACCATCGTCTCATCATAGCAGTCAACACCAAATCACCGTCGTCGATTGTTCCCCAAACGCGTTCCTTTTTGAGGTTGCTGCTGTGGCTGGGGTGCTGGTGCCGACCCACCACTCACCAAACTCGCGAAGTTCTCCAATCCCTTTGGTGACGGTGACTGTCCTTTCGGCTCCAAAAGTGGATTTGTATTGCCCTTGTGTGGCGTGACCAACTGCTGACTCTGCTGTTGTGTCTGCTCCTCATCATCTTGCGCCGCTGCAGCCTCAACAAAGGGTGATCGAGCCCTTTTCGTAGGCTTTGCTTGGGGTTCGGCAGTGCCACCTGCATCGGCACCGGGGGGATTGCCGGCTCCCCCCTTCTTGGCCTTTGGCTTAGATGCCTTCGGCTTTGGGGTTCCCTTGGGCTTGGCATCCACATCCGGCATAGTATCCATGCAGTCCTGTTCATGAGGGTCATCAGGTACATAAGCCATTCCAGTCCTATCGACAGGCACACCCTTGTCTAGTTGTGGCAACACAAACTGCCAGTAGATTGGGGCCAGAGAGTCAGCCTCTCTTCAAGTACCCGTTGTGAGCTCAATAGTTTCTTTCGGTAGTTCATTAACCGCAGCTTTGAGGAAACCAAATACAACCAAAATTGCCGACTTGAGACGAATGTGAAGCTGGACAGCCAGATTTGGGGAGCAAGACCCCACCAACACCCAGTTTGTAAGATTCATCGGGACTTTCAGAAAATCCAGCACCCATTGAACAGCCTCAGGACACAGGATACTGGGTAATGGGCCTTCACTGAACGTAACGTACATCGGCAGCTAAACAGATGGTGCAAATTGGGCAAAATGGCGAGAGTGGCAAAATTTTGCTTCATTTTTCGAATTTGGCTAATTTGGGGTATCAATTCACAGGGGGCAATGTACCTTCCTTGGAATCGGAGTCAACGTGACAATTGTCATCACTGATTGCATCATAGTGAAATTCGGACTGCGCCTGGCAGTGTTGTACACCATGACACTCACCTGATTCACTCCCTCCTCAGCTCGGTCAGTCTTCAGCTGACTCATGATGATTGAACCGTCCGCCAATTCACTAGCAACCACCAGTGGTTTCCCCATTGAAAGATGTCGCACAGCAAGAGGTGGTAGACCCATGGACCAGCCCTTTGGAACCTCAATGACAGCCAGTATGAACGGCAACCCAACGACAGTAGCATTCAAAATGGTAGTAGGATTCAGAAGACAAAGCTGGAAGGGGGACTCACCGCCAGTAGCATCTGCACCACAACCGGAGATTGTCTCCAAGTAAACCACATTCCACACTCCAGCTGGCAATGTCAAAGGAATTCCGAGGTCTGGCCAGGTGGCTCCTGAAGTCTACATATTTTGAGGATGTCCAGAATTCGGCCTTGCACACAGAGTCCCAGGGAGGCATAGGCATGTCATCAGTGTACACCAAGTCTGCACAGCGGAACTTCAATGCACCAATCCCGTTGATATGACGTTGTAGGATAGCAATCTCGGATGTATTTCCTGTTATACAAAAAAATTGGGTGTCCAGACCATGTTTCCACCTGAGACGCGAAATTTCGTCACCATCAACAGAATTCAATGATTTCATAGTGCAATTCACGATGCCTGCAAAACATACTACGGGATGGGTGAACCAACTCCTCTAGACAGTTAGGATGCATAACAATCCAGCCCCATCGCATTTCCCGTTGGCATTCACGTGCCACTTTAGCCAGTCCTGCAACAGTAGCTCGTGGAGTCTCCATGTATCTGGCACACTGTGCAAGGTATGGTCCAATGAACCCCTGCAATGGTTTGAATGATCCAAGTGCCAAGGGGATCTCCTGCTCTAGAAATTGCGTATTCCATCAATTGCTATATAGCCAGTTGCATCAATCATTCTAGCCAAGGGTAGCCAGCGTCGTGCCACAGAATCCTACAGTGCATACAACCAATTTTATTCGGGCTCAGGACAATAATGCGCATTCTCGTTCCCCCGGTTGTGCGGATTCCGTTGATTGGGGCCCTCGGAGGACCCCTGCGACGGTTGTGCTAAAGAGGGTTGCTCTGGGGCTACAGGCACATTGGTGTTTGATTTTGGGGGTAGAGATGACATGACAGTGGGGGCCTGGAGGAAATGAGGGTGCTCTGGGCATGGATCACATTGATAGGCAGTGGTGATTTGGCTGTTTTCGGACCAGTTATTCCTGAATTATAGCCCTTGCAAGGGGAAATCCGGGGATGCAGTAGAGAGCAGCTCAAATCACACATCATGACAGTCTCAGCAAAATGTAATACGTAAAATCATGAGAGTCGGGGTCACACACAAAAATGAATAGCACATTAGTGGTACAAGTGGCAGCAGTGTAACAGTACCCTGTGGGACACAGGCTCAAAACACACAAAACCCAAAAGCAAGCGAAATTTCGCGTCTCAAACCAAAATGTGCTAAAAACAATATTGAAAACACCAAATATCTCAAATGTGGCGAAATTTCGCCACTCCATGCAAAAAACAACACAATCAAGGGATAGTATCTGGTACATTGTGAAGACAATAGGTATGTCAATCCCATTGTGAAGTATCCTGTCCAAAAACGTCCTCTTCATCCAGAATAGCTACTATGTCGTCATCATCCGACACACTACTGTTATCACTGTCACTGTGGACTGCAAACAAGGCCACCTCGGGGCCATCATTCTCGTCATCGCTCGCATTGTCCGCACCTGCCCCCCCCCCCCCCCCCCCATTCGGATGCTGCACCCTATTCTGCGGTTGTTGTGGGCCAGGTTTGGCTGGTGGTTTTGGATTCCTCGGGGCAGGTTTGGCGATGGGTGCATCGTGTCTTCTTAGACGGCCCAAACCCCCCCCCCCCAACGCGCCCCCGACAAAAATGTCGCAGATGATGGTCATCAAAAACGCGTCCTACAGGGGTGATACTTTAGCAACAAGCAGCGCACGTCTGTTTCCGCTCATTTTTGACTACCCCCATATACGTTTTTGGCATTTTGCGCACAACACCAACTTGAGGCTGGGCTCTGTGAAATATGGGAAATACAGTCAAATTCTGAGGAGGAACCCCACAGAATGCATGTGTGTATATGCACGGTTCAATCTCACTACAGCAGCGGAGGCACTACTCGTCGACGCATACCATTTTCATCAAAATTTGTTCTGCAAATAGTAAAATACTGAAGTTTGTCTGAAAACAGACAGATCTCACCAAAACCTGCTGCACAGGGACAATTATCACAAACAGTTGTCTGGTTCCAGACACACGACGCGTAACCTGGTGAAAAATTGTTGTATTCCACAAAAAGAACTGTGGTCCGCACCCAAATGACATAAAAAAGTGACAAGGGAATGTCAGTCTTGTGTTCGGGAAGGTATAAAGGCCAAAACAGGCCACTGGGACCCAGAGCGCAGACTGGCGAGCCAACAGGGTGCGACAGTGTTTATATGTTATGAATGGATACCGTGGTCACTGAGCAGGCTTACAACAACAGTGTGCAACCAACAGCAACTACAACAGAGCACGTTTAATTCTTTTTGGGGACATTGAACCGGTCCTTCCATGCCTGAAACCCAATCTTGGCCTTCTTGGAAGCACACCACTGAGAATCGGTTCCCGCAACTGCAGACTCGTCAGGAGGTGATGCCTGGGCTTTTTTGTTGCCTTTGCCTTTTGATTGTGATCCGGAGGCTCCGTTCTCGTCTCCTTTGCGTGTGCGACCACCATTTTTTGCCAGGGCCCCGTGACTGCTTCGGTGTACCATACACAGCGTTCTCTGGGGTGGCGCCCACCTCTTCCACTTCCTCCTCAGACTCCTGCTCTCCCTATGCCTTCTCAAGCACACAGCTGCAGTCGACAGGGCAACCGTCCGCAAAATTTTCAAACACTGCATTCCAGGGGATAGGGCTCAGCCCATCAGCGATGCGTAAATTGCTGCATACGAGGGCACCAACGTCTGCAATATACTCCTGCTCCCTGGGCAAACCCAAAACCACACTGATGGGTACCGGCATGCGAGTTGCCAAACTGCAGGCCAGTTGTACAGAACTACTGATCACCGGGAACCACAGGGTACTTGCTTCTGAGGGTACTGCATCCGCCAGGTGGTGCATGACAAACCCAACAACCTCTGTACACAGCTGGTTCACCATTGGACCACGAGAAAAGGCAAACTAGCGAGGCACCTGTATAAGGGAGCAGTGAGTCTGAGACCCCTACTGGTGCAGCTGGACTGGCGGATGTCTGGTTCCAGACAGCTTCCCACAATTTACCCTTCTCAAGACGCATTCTGCCTCATACGTGTCTGGTTCCAAACAAACATTAGGATTCAACGGTGCACCCAACGTGACTATGGTAGCAGGCAGCAGGTAGCAACAGCAGACAGCAATAACTTCTTGGGTAGCGGATCTTTGGAAACAATCCATGGCTCAGTGAATCCCATCGAGTACTGTTGTGTGAGAGATCCCAAAATAGAGCAGGCCACGCAAATTGTTGTCAACCCCTCGTTGTCGTGTAACTTTCAGAGACCATCCAGCACTCCCAAGACGTCACAAGCGGAGCCAACAATGAGAACAAGCGTCCCAGACACCAAATTGCGGCTGACAACGGAATGAATGCCTTGCATATGTCCCTTTGGAACTTCAACAATGATCAGGCAATACGGCATGTTGGCCACTGTAGAGTGCAGCGGCGTACCGGATGCCATCCCAGTGATATGCATGACCCCATCCAGGGACTTGCTGTCAGTCACCCCCGCCTCTGGGGCCTCAGACCCAATGTTCACGGTGATGAAGTTGACATCAGCAGCGATCTTGACCTCAGGGTTCACCAGGGGACGTTTCAAAGGCATCGCGGAGGTGAGCATACGTGGGGTCACTCCAGATTGTAGCAGTGACAACATACTTCCAGGGGGGCTAGCAGTTCTTCTCAGACCACTTCCAATTGTACGTCTTGAAGGTGACATGGGTCTTCGACAAGAGACTCTTTTCACAGCGAGCCCGTTCTGCAAGCGTTTTGCGACTGGGGTCAACCAAGTCGTTGTCCGGGTGGCAGAGATGATGTTCCCACAGACGTGCAGCCTTCAGTTGCTTTGCCTTTTTTGTAATCATTGGCAGTGACACATTGCTGGAGCCAATGTACTACGTAACCTCCTCGAGGTCTGGTCGGATGAGGCCTTCGATACATTTCCAAAAGTGCAACTTTACTGGCAGTACACGCTTTTCCAATCCATCGACAGCAGCCACAGCCTTATCCCCCATCACTTGCACCCAGGCGGCAATCGGAAACCGGGCTTTTCTTACAGTGTCCTGCACAGCAGACAGGGGTGTTACCAGACACAACAGGAGGAATTCTGCTTTGACAGGCCGCATCAGTGAAATGTTGTCTGGTTCCAGACATGGTGGTCGAGGTACAGGCTTTGACAGGGATAAAAAAAAGTTGTGTTTGGTTGCAGACACAAACGGGAGGAATTCTGCTTTGACAGGCCGCATCAGTGAAATGTGGTCTGGTTCCAGACATGGAGGTCGCGGTACAGGCTTTGACAGGGATAAAAAAAAGTGGTGTTTGGTTCCAGACGCACACAGGCCGAATTATGCTTTGACAGGCCGCATCAGTGTGTTGTTGTCTGGTTCCAGACATGGAGGTCCTGGCACAGGCTTTGACGGGGATAAAAATACATCAAGTGTCTGGTTCCAGACAACTGTGACAGCCCTCGTTGTTGCATGGGACAACTGTCCTGGCCAGGGACGCATGTGCACATTGTTCCTGTACTGCCACCCTGTGCAACACCAAGCATACCCGTGTCCCCTCCTTCGGTGTATAGCCACCCTTCACGTACAGCACTCCCAAGAGTTCTCGTATGGACTTCTCCTCCAGTTCTTCGCGGTCCAGCTCAACACGCAGGAGTTCCATCCGTGTAGACAGCTTTGGCAGTGTCGTGGCAGATTGCACAGCCTGTGATGCGACGGATGGGCACAGCGGTTACCCCCCCCCCCCCCCGAGGAAGCGGCCGGTCACGCAGGAGAACGGGCAGGTCGAGATGGACGTCACAGGCGCAGGACATTGCATTGGTGTGGGCATGGAGTGTCCCAGTGCACTGTCACAGTCGATATACCTTTGACGTGCCAGCGATTGACTCCCGTATGTGCAGAGAGACATCCGTACGAACCACTTGAGCAAGAAATTGCAATGACCATGTTGGCGGTTCCAGTTGGGCATTCATGTACTCCCGTGAGATTCGTCGACAGGCCTCGGCGATATGCTGCCCCGATAAGATCCAGTATTGCCCCACTGCGTCACGCCACACTATGATTCGGATTTTTGCTGCACCTCGTGTATTCCTACGCAGTTCTGTCATCTTGTCCTGGACAAGATCTTCATCCGGCACTCTAATTTGGCCATGCTCCCTTTTTTTGTCCCATTGCAGTCTGCTGAGGGGCAGCAGGACCTCCTGGTCTTCACTATGGTCACCAAGTTTCACTTGAGCATCTTTCCCCTTTGCTGTGTCACCACGTTTCCGCTTGTGCTTGGAGGGGGCATCGTCCACGGCACTGAATTGGGATGCCATATCAATTGACGGGTCTGCAGAGGGTTCAATGCTACCTTGTGAAAGATCAGACGTGTTGGAACCAACTGGGCGCAAAACGCAAAATGACACAAGGAGGGGCCTTTTAGCAATGTGATTCTAACTTTCCATGCTTCCCGACGTGAGCATACCGTTTTCACACTCAGACCACATCATGTGCAACACACAGGGGTGTAAAAAGCACAGTCTGTCTGGCTCCAGACACAACAGTCTGCTTTTGAAGTGTGCAACCGGTGTGAAACAAGTTAATGTCTGGTTCCAGACAACTATGTACTGTTATGGCAATTGACAGGCCATAAACAGTCCGTGTCTATTTCTAGACACATTTGCAGTCCAATTCCGAGTTAGCCGGCTACCCAATGTGATTCTAGCATTTCCCAGAACGGAGCAGATAACGTTGCAGGCAATGGAGGGCACAACACACAGTCTGTCTGATTCCAGACAAAACACCTTGACTTCAGCAGATGACATGGGTGAAAAATCATTAATTGTCTGGTACCAGACGGCTACGGTACTTCTGTGGGCACTGGAGGGGGTACAAACAGTTGGTGTCTGGTTCCTGACACACATGCATGCAGTGTTTATTGTGCTGGCTTCCTAAGCCGGGTATTCGGCCGGTCAGGGTCACATGCTGTGGTTTTCCGGTGAAATAGGGATGTACAGCAATGCAGCAGTGCACGTACGCGCGCATCTCATCGGTCCAGCACTGCGTTGGTTGACATTAGTGGCCCCTGCCGGAGTACCCCGATGCTGCTATGGTAACCAACTCCAGCCCCGTGTCTGGTTCCAGACACACACCTTTGACGTGCCCTGGCCATTTCGGCGGGGTGTCAGCAGTCCATTGAGTCATCCTCCAGACTCACAACCTCATACTCCTCCATTGCTTGCAGTAAGACAACAGGTGGTGGTTCATCATCCTGTGCGTCCACATCCACTATCAAATCCCCCACGGACCGGTGTGAACTTGAATCGGAGACAATTGCAGCTTCCGGGGCCTCATTGTCATCATCTGCGACCGCAATTGCGGCGTCCCGCAACCGCTGAGCCTGTGCATCTCGGCCTGCATGCTCGCGGGGTTCTCTGCCTACAACAATGGTTCTCAAGAACCGTGAGACCTCATCGGTGGGCGAACGCGCTGCGCGTTTCAATGTGGAGAGTGATGTAGTCAACAGTCTCTGGTACAGGGTCACACCGCCGTTGTCCAGTGGTTGCCCGGGGAATTTCAAGTCCTCAGGGACAGCGGTGAATGCTGCCTTCTTTCCACTGTTCCATTCAACATGGTCCATGCGGTTCGTTGTAATGGCCAACAGGAACCTGCGTAGCCGTGACGACATGATCGCAACTAGTCCACTGCGGATCTGCCCCCGCGTCTTCTTTTCCCCGCGCTTTGGTGGTGCCATGCTCAAAACCAGGTCCAATGTCTGGTCAAAAGTCTTCATCTGGGGGTATGCGCGGCACCTAGATCCGAGACGACTCAACATGGCCTCCAGGCGCTCCTCAGCACAACAACAGCGCGGGACGGCGTCATTCCACGGTAACCACAACAGAAAGGCAACACAAAGGGTGCGTACATAGGGGACGTTACAGTCAGTGTCCATTGTCAAGGCTACAATCAATACTCAACTCCAATACTTTGCGGGCCGTACGGCCTGTCCCTGCTGGTCGACCATCCCAGTTGCAGTCACGAACCAAGTTTCCAAGGAGGAACGCAGCCGGAATGTAGAAGTGCAGGAGGTTCTTCAGTCCAGTCAACCATACCAGTGGTAGCTTGCGGATTGCCTCTCGAAACTGCATAATTGAAGTCTCCTTGTGTACAATGCGGTCCTCAGCGTTGGGTGTGGCTAACAGTGGGGCACAAAATTGCTTCTCAATGTGCAACAGCTTCGGGTGGCACATGATCTCTTCATCTACCGCGGGCATTTGCTGCCCAAGGTAGCCCAATATGGGGAAGAACTTACGGTGGATCATGGTACACACATAATTATAAGGGTGCCAGCAGCCATACACCATTGGGAGAGTGGCATAGTGCTCATACAACTTAAAGGGGTTGTATGTGCGACTATAGATGAACTTGGCAAGTCTGTAGAATATATTTTCATCCATCAGAAGGGGCATGACGTGGCGTGTGTGAACCTGAATGGCTAGGCATTGTTCCATGATGTGGAGCAAGTCCTCATTGGAGCTGGAGACCAGGTCGGCTAGCGTCAGGGGGTACCATTGGAGTGAACGAATGCTGTCCCGGTGCACATCTAGTGGAACCCGTACGTATTGGGCCACTGGTGGATCTCGCCTCAACGCGTCCACCGCTCGTGGAAACTCCCGGAAACTGGCTGCTATGGTGTGTGTTGTTTGCGGGATGCGTTGGAGAAGATCAGCAAGTGTAGGGAAACCCGGGTACAAAGGAATCGCAGTTGTATGCAACACTGATATGGCAGTGACGTTCAGACAGCAATCGGGTCGGACCGGGTCACTGCAGTACCGTCTGCGATACCAGTTGTTAAACTGCACCACCACCTACTTCCCTGCCATTGATCTCCGGATGGCGTTTGTTCTAGCATGTGCTTGTAGCCCCAAAGGCGGTAACCGGCCCGCGGCAAGACCTGCATGTGAGAATTGTCTCCGCATCCCCCTGGATGCACTTATCATTGAGCCAACAGCCTTTTCCTCTGGCAGAGCCATCTTCCGACATAGTTGCATCATTGTGTACACCTGGGGTGCAAACACTCCATACCACCTTGGCCACGGTGTTTGCCCATGAGCTTTGATCAACGTTGCCATACTGTGTCTGGTTCGCCGGTTGACCCTCATCTGTGCGCAGAACTCCACAAGCAGGGCTGCACCTGGTTCCTCATCGCGTAAAGCGGCATCCATAAGCTCCAGCGGTGTACCATACTTCGCTCCATGTTAGAAGTCACGCAGGAGACGAAAAGGGATCTGTCGCAGCACTGGTCACCTGGCTCATCAACAGTGGAACAGAACCAGACTAAACGAAACAGTCAACAATAACGAAACAGACCTGCTCGGTGACCAGACAATTGGTGGAGAGTGTCTGAAACCAGACACTGTTCACTCAAATGAGGATCTTATTTACGGAATTTCAGCAAAATGTCTGGAACCAGACACATTCTCCATGTTATGGGGGTGTACATAGGACGTATGAAACTCGGGACAGACACCTGGTGACCCCCCCTTGAAAGGTTGAAAATTGTTTAGTTTGTCCGAAACCAGACACTGGGACCTCGAAAACTCGTTGTGACAGGGGTGGAATTTCAAAGAGTGTCTGGTTCTAGACACTTTTCGAAATCCCAAGAGAAAGGTACATAGGTGGACAAAGATAACACAGCACAAAGCAAAACTTGTTCACTGAAGCGTAAAAGTTGACCATGCGCAGTCACGTGGGTTTGTGTGCGTGGATATGAAAACAAAAAAACAGGCTGTCAAGCAGTCAAATTCAGGTACGCGTCTGAATGACTAAAAAGCAGGCTATGAAATTTCCCACCGGCCAAAATGGCCCTTTTTGGGTGTTTTGGGCTGATTTACCGGGGTGGGCAACTTGGGCCTTCTAAGGTCTGGGGGGGGGGGGGGGCGGGGGTGAGGGGCACCTGGTTGTGCAACCAGTTTCCCTGGTTTGGGTTTGGGTTTGGGTTTGGGGTTCGGCGGGCGGGTAATTTGCATCAGTCTCTGGATATCCACATTCCGTTGCCCGGCCATCGTTGATGGAGGCACCGTTTGCTGTAGAACCGTAGGAAGGTCATCGCTTAGGGCATTCTTGCGAAGAAGGGTCCTAATATATTTGTGGAACACACTAAAAAGAACGCTACGTGGTGGAACGGCTCCAAATGTACTAGGAAACCGAAGGTCATCTACACTACGCGACAAAACTGCTTCTACTACCCGAAGGGGTGACGGCTTCCATTGTACAATGGGCAAGGATGCAACAGACACACTCATAATAAACCTCCTCAGATTGGACCCATACCGCTTCACAAACTTCTCTGTCACTGAGAACCGCAGGTTCTTCTTCCTTGTCAGGGTCTGACTCAACGTTACAAAAATTTCGGAGGTGCCACTCATGGATGTGATGGTAGTCCATATCCCGCACTGTGCACACAACCTGCTCAACATAGCCTCCCCATATTCCTCACTGTGAATACCAACGGGCGTTCGAGAGTGCCAACGCTGCCATGTGACCAGAGCAGCCACCAATGTCTTGATGTACTCCACATTCTCCCATTGATCCCCCACCAAAGAGAGCATAACCAACAAACATGACTCCAGCATTGCCAAGGCATTCTTCCCACTTCCGGGATCTCTACGTGCCCAATTGCAGTCTCTCACAAGGACACCAATCCTACATGCAGCAGGGCAATACTCCTTCAACAACACCTTCAACCCCAAAAGTAGCTCCTTGCTTTTAGGCTGCATGTCTATCAATGGTCCATTCCGCGCCGCAACGGCAAATGCATCAAGTTTTGCCTGAACTCTTGGTAGGTAAGTGCCAGCATTCAGACAAAGCGCCAGTATTGTCTTCTCCGTATGAAGGAGCTTAACCTTTGTTGGTACTGCATCCCCTTCCTTGAAATCGGTGTGTACTCTCTCGATCAAACAGATAATGGGCATAAAGTTGCGGTAAAACATGGTGATCATATGCTCGTACGGGTGCCAAACCCCGTAGATGAGGGGGAGGCTTGACCAGTGCAAGTGGAAGTTCCATGAAGTATAACTCTGCCCATACAGGTATTTCAAAAGCTCTTAGTGAATCTTCATATTCACACACCATGGTAAATCATGACGAATTGCGTGCTGCACATGCCAGATTGTATTTAGCAGTTTCAAATGATCCAGTTTGGTTCCACACCATAGTTGAGACAGCATCATTGGTTGCCAGCGGAGAGATAGCACATTTTGCCGCAAAATGTCCAGGGGGACTGTAACAAAGGTACGCTGAGTCATGTCAGAAAGAGCATAAACCCGCCGACATAGATCCGCATGATGAAGTTTCAAAGCATCAACACGTGCCCCAATGGTCTGAACGGCATCAAGTAGTGAGACATTGCCCGGAAATGGTGGTAGGGCTGGCAAATGTAACACGGCCACAGCTGTGCAATTTATGGAGTGGTCAGGATGTAGCGGGTCCACCCCATAATTCTTTTTCACCCAGTTGTCATACCAGAGCGCCGTCTGGTGGTTCTGCGTGCTTTGCCAAAGCCAAGATGCTTGTTGTCGCGCATTGGCGGTAAGTGAGGGCATAGCTGCATGCACAAGTCCTGTGGTAGCCAACAATCGGCGGTCCCTCCGGCTCAATGAAATAGGTATTGGTACATCCTGGGACTGTGCTTGAGGGGCTGCCATCTTTCTCAGAAGTCGCCACAAGCATAGCAATTGATTTGAGAAAACAGTGTACCAACCGTGTAAAGTCCTTCCGTGATCGTGGATTTGTCCGCATTGCCAGTGCCCAGACAGCCAATAACCTTGCAGAGCCCCCATTGGCAACATCTGTCAAGGGGTCATCAACGTTCTGAAACTCACGACTCGCCACGACCACCCTTAGCAGTGCCGGATGCATGTCCTGTGGTCGCCACAAAGCAAATACTCACATATTTGCCTCAGAACAAGGAACATACTGCGTGTCAAGATTGTCGGAATGTTCATAAAATTCATCAAAGGCAAAAATTTCGGGACAAATGAAATCAAATTAGCACACAAATATACAAATACACAATAAGGGTGTCAAAACATCAAATAATGAAGGAGTGGCGAAATTTCGCGTCTCATGAGTGAAAAAATGCATGAAAAAGGGGTATGATATCGGCCAATTTCAAAGGAGTGGCGAAATTTCGCTTCATTTTTGGAATTTGGCTGTTTTGGGGGTTGAAATTGACTGTTTAGAATTGGAACATTGGTATGGTGCAGAAAAGGGCTTTTAAAACATAAGCTGAAACAGTGACTTCCCCCCCCCTGCATTTCATACGCTAATAAATCACTCAGTTCGGGGTAACAAATTTGACTTCTTGAGGGTCACCAGGGCGGGCAATTCAGGCCTCCTAAGCCCCATTTTGCATCGTTCGACCCCCCCAGGCAGTAGGGGTTATTTACCAACGTAGCCTACTGGTAAGCCATTACTCATTCTGTCCTCTACCTTGAAGCGTTTGGGACCCCCTAGGCGGCAGGGCTTATGTAGCCACCGGGCCCACCCACTTATCGGGCACTTTTGATTGCGTCCCCCGCTTGTTGGGGACCCCCCATGGAGCAGGGCTTATGTAGCCACCCGGCCCACTTGTGGGCCACTTCTTATTTTGTCTTCCCCTCTGAAGCCCCCCCAAGGCGGCAGAGGTTATGTGGCCATCAGGCCCACTTGTGCGCCATTGCTGCTTCTATCCCCTACTTTGGAGCGTAGTGGCCCCCCAGGCGGTAGGGGTTATTTACCCACCTATCTCACTTGCGGGCCACTTGTGATTCCGTCCTTTACTCTGAAACGTTGGGGACCCCTGGGCGAGGCGGCAGGGGTTATGCAGCCACCCGGCCCACTTATGGCCAATTCTGATTGTGTCCCACGGTTTAAAGCGTTGGGCACACCCATGCAGCAGGGCTTATGTAGACACCTGGCCCATTTGTGGGCCACCTCTTATTCTGTCTCTCTCTTTCAAGCGTTGGGGATGCCCCCAAATCGGCAGGGGTGATGTAGCCACCCGGCCCCTTTTTGTGCCATGGCTCATTCTATCCCCCCTTAGAACCGTTGGGGACTTGCCATGTTATGTAGCCAACCGGCCCACTTGTGCGCCATTGTTGCTTCTCTCCCCCGCTTTGAATCGTAGTGGACCCCCACAGCAAAACCTGGAGGCACGGGGTATGTAAGGTGCAGCAGATCCCATTGCTTTAGCTTGACGATAAATTACAAGTAGGGGAGGGGAGGCTACAGAAGAGTGAAATACATGGGGGCGCACTTCCACGTCCACTTCCACTTCAACCTCAAGCACCGACTCCAATTCCCCAAGCTCTGAGTCTACTTCTCATCGTAGTAGTTTAGGATCTGATGCTTCTCGTTCATCAGATGATTCATGTGATTTTTAAGTGTAACGCCAACGGGCGGCCAAGGTGGGGCGCTACATGCCATTTTTTTAAGCTATGGGATGTAGCCGGAATTGACCGGACATAAGACCACCACTATTGGTGTGGGGCGGGAAGTGCTGGAAATCAGTTTTAATCATTGAACGGTCCTTTTTTTTGGGTTGTGCAGGCTACTCTTGAGGCCTCCCGACTTTCAAGCCCTGAAGGGGGGGGGGGTCTAGGAAAGGGGCTCAAAGGCCCCCCCGCCCGCGCAAACCTTTTTTCCCCCGCCCATGTGAGGTATGCAATCGAAATGCTAGCGTACAAACGCGACAATCGCGCCGCAACTTGAACGTATACGCCCTCTCCTCCTCAAAGATGTTATGGTGGTGAAGCTTTACCCGGTAGCTTTTTCTAGCGGAACACCGGGTTCATGGATCTCTTTTTCGTCCGCCTTGGAGTTCATCATGGATTGGGCTGTTCGCGCTGCAGAGGCTAGGCGACACTATTTTGTCCGCAAGGCCGCGCAGCACAACACCCTCTTTGGGTATGGCCCGGTCCGGGGCATGGACTTCCGTACCCTGCTTGAAACCTTGGCCCACATCCGCCAAGTGAGGCCAGTGATCCTCCGCGTCAGGTTCCTCCACTTGCACTCCGAGTGCGCAGCGCATCACACAGGTAGGCAGCTTTGCTGCCCTCACATTCAGGGTGGCGGCGATGGCTAGCGTGATGTCTCGCGGCCACCAGAATTAACTTTGCGACAGGGTTGCATGACAAGGCGAGCAGGGGCCAAGCCTCAGCGCTGCTGACCTGTTCGCGCTGCTCGTCTCGGGACAGTTTTGTGCACGGGTGAGCGATGGGGTATTTGGGATGAGGAGGTGGCACGAGCTGGTGGTGGGTGTGGGGACGGCGGCGAGGTTGTGCGTTGTGTTGGCGAGGGCGCACACGCTTAGTTGTGGTCTTGTAGCGCGCTAGTGAGAGGCACACGCCGTGTGTCGTCGGTGTTGAGCATCTAGTGCGCTATGTGATGGTGCGCCGCCAGTGTAGCGAGCGCAGTGATGTAAGTACAACGCACCGTTATCGTTCAGGGCACTAAGCATTCCTGGTGCACCATTGCCAAACATCCATCCTATGAGGGGTCCTCAGTGGCAACGGTCCCGTCCTCAAGCTTGTCCCCATGCAAAGTTGTGCCTTGTCTCCCGCAGGCGGCCCTGTATGCGAGAAACGTGAGGGCGGTGGGGAAAGTGATGGAGCCATGGCCTTCTCGGGAGCATAGCTCCTAGTACCAGGTCTGGGCCCACTTAGGGCGTGGGGCTCTGCAAGGGACTGCGTATGAGCGCCCGTTCAAAGGCCTTTGCGGATGTCCCCCCCCAACCAGGCGCCAATAACCTCCTTGTCAGGCGCTGGTGGTGTGATGGGAATGCCAAGAGGCTGTGGTGCGGTGTCCCCCCAACCCCGCATCCCACTCCTTGCCCCCCTATGCCCCGCCGCATGTGCTCGCCCCAAAGCCGCGGAGTCCAAAAAAAGGGCTGCTACCGGCCTCACCGCCGCTAACATGTCAAATGGGGCGACGTGTTTTGCGGTGACTACCTCCGGTGAGACGTTGTTGGATAGCTTAAGCCGCAATGGCGGGATCAGTATGCGGCAATGGGGGCAGAAGTGTACGGAGTACAGGCGGTTCTCGCCGAATGGTGTCAACGTGCGCCTGTGACATGGGGTCATGGGCCGCAAAGTGGCAGTCTCAACGCATGCTAGTGGCAGTGGCCAAGGGTGACGCCCCAAACGTGCCCCGGATGAATCCGCAGAATTGGGGTCTTTTTGGCAAGCTCGGTAGTCCATGCGGGGACTACGACTTCGTGACGAAGGCCCTGTGGCGCAAACTTGCTGTGGCCAGCCGGTTGGCGGCAATGACTCGCAATCCTAAATGTTCTTTTGACGGACTAGACGAAACTCACGATCATGTGTTTGGAAGCTGCAGGTTCGGTCAGTTTGTGCACGAGGCAGTGCTACATACCTTTGGACGACCCGAGGACTCTCGAGGTGTGTCCGTGGATTTGAACAATTGACTTCTTATGAAGCAGGGGGTCGTCTTGTTGAGGATCCAGGGCATCCTAAAGTGGTGTGGCATGTCGGCTGTTTAGTCTCAGCGATGTCGGTTTGTGTTGGGTAACCAAATGGTCTCTCTTCACACCCTGGTGGCTCAGTGGACATGTCAGCTAGCTTTCTCGCTTCATTCTTCGAATTTGTCTGGGCAACGGGCCACGATCTCCCCTCTTCTTCACAAGCTACGCTCGTGGTCGGAGTCTGGGTCTCCGGGATCGCATTGGCATGTTCCCAAGGGCCTGCGCCGTCTGCTTTCTATGACAGAGTCTCAATGAACTAGCCTGAAGGCTGACAAATATACTGTGGTTGTCAATCGGGTATTGGGTCAGATAGATGAGCTGTAGCAGGGGGGTTTGGGGGTTGTCTTTACTAATGGCTCTTCCAAGCGGTGGGGGACAACGGGGACAAGCACCCGCGGAACGTCAGTGATTATGTTCCGGAAGTTGAGACACAAACAAACAACATGGGGGGGAATAAGGGCAGTCCTTTACGCCTTGAAACACAAGGCGGAGTCACAACGATTGGCGGTGGTAGTTGATTCAGAATATGTTTATGCCGTGACCAAGAACCTTCTTCGTTTGGGGGGAAATTTTGGAGAGCGACATCGGGGGTTGTTTCATACAGTGATCTCTGGGTTCATATATTAGGGCACTTGCGCTCGCACCAACAAACCGTTAGATCCCTGCGGGTCCCATCGCATGTCGGAAGAGTTGGTTATGAGGAAGCTCATTGCTTGGCCAAGCACGGCATATTGTCAAATCCCTATAATGAGACCCATCGCGCCAAAAGAGTGGCGCCAAATGACCAGGTATTTACCAGGCAAGACACTGACCTGCCTTCGCACTGCTCATGGGTTCTCAGTGAATATGAGGGTTCCGGGGACGAGGGGGGGGGGGGGGGGGAGAACTCCAACAATAGTAGTTTGAGGTACGCAGCGTGGAATCCAGCGAACCTCGGGAGTTGATGACTGAGTATGACAGTTCGAGTGCAGTCCAGTCAGGGGACCAGTCTGTTGACGATGCATGTGAGACGTTTCTTTCTCAATTTCTGTGGGACGACGGTCCCCGGCCAGACAAACGCCGCAAGGGTTAACTGTGGAGGAGCGGTACCCGACCTCACCCTACCTTCCCACACCGCGCTTCGCTTGGGCGCCATCCATAAGACATCAAGGTTGGCTAACCTTATGTCTGGTGTGAACTCTCTTTGCTTTTGTATGTGTGCAAGTACCAGTGACATGGATCACGGCACTTTGTATGCGTTCGACCCTTTGAACTGATTTGTGCGGAGCCGGATCATGTGAGCGGGGGTACCCGGTTAGCCAAGTATCGGTCTGTATGCCAGCCTCATCAATGCCTCGCTAACGTAGCAAGCCGCCCCAAAAGCCCTGCCCAGCACAACCACTAGTGGCTTCCTCCCCACGTGGGAACAATCTTTGGAGCAAGCCCCCCACACCAACACGTAGGACATCCTCTCCCTCCTCGGCCGCCTCTCGACCGTGGCTGAGCCTTCGCCTTCACGGGGACTCATACCGTCCTCATCATCATCAAAGAGTTGCACATCCCTAACAAGGCCTGCCAGCTCGTCAATCTGCCTACCATGGCTTCAGTGCTCGTGACTGCGGTCAAAATCGCTTGGACGTTGTGTCCCGAGGCCAACAAGCATCATGTACGTCCTGAGCTCGAGAAGCTCTGCTCCAAGGTGGCCTCCAAATTCGGCTCCTCCCGGAACATGAAAGCCATTCAACCCCATATCGCAGCCAACACAACCCGCCGGGGCAGTGCAGCTGGCGTCCACCGCGTCCTTGCCCCTGACGGCCTACTTGTTCTTGGCACTGCAAAGGTCGGGGACAGCTAGGAACTGAGGTGCTAACTCCCCAGGGTGGCTACGTGGTGGCTGCTGGTTTGGTGAACTCCACCGGGGCCAACGCCTAGCCAGAGTGCCGGACAAGCCAGGGGGAAGAGGAGGGCACTCATCCAGCCAATCGAGGCTGCTTATAACGGGGCCATATACGCTCATGGCCCAGGGCTCACCGGCGAGGGTCCCTACTATCGCCCCCCGTGATTCTGGGGCGTGATGTGCACGTGGGGTGGAGACGGAGCTCTTTCGAAGGAAAGGGTGCGGTGCAAGAAAGGTGAGTATCATCGGTGATGCGTTGAGGGGGTCGGAGGTCAATGGCGGTAAACAAAACAACACTAGCAATGTAGTCCAGGATGGACAGCCTAAAGGTGTGCAAAAACGAAGACGCACTGCCAGCGAAGTAGGGCCGCGGACCGTGGCCTTGCCCTAGTGGCCCAAATTAAAGTCAATATGTTTAATATTTGGCCAAAAATTAACACGTTAATCTCAAGTTTCAATTTTTTTAGGGGGGGTTGGGGGGTTTGCCATGAAAATTATGACCCCCACGGGTTGCCTTACGGGCTTGGGTGTCATTTTCCCCCGGGGGTTGGTGGGGGGGTCCTACCCATGTGGTTGTTTCAAAATGTTAAAATGGCTCTTGGCTTTAATTTTTGTTTTTAATTTTTCCGTTAAAATTTTAAAAGTTAAAAATTAAAGGGTCGCCGGCATTAATATTAATCTCACAAATATTAACTCATTTCCCCAAATATTAACCCTCCTAACAATGGCACAACGCAACATGGAATGCATCATGTGTGTGTTTATGTCTCTTGTCCATGGCCATTGTGGCCCCTTGGGTCCCTATCCGGGCCCTCATACCTCGTGGGACCCCGTAGTGGGGTCCCACATCTTCGCGGGTCCGGATGGGGTGTTAGTGGGGTTAGTGGGGTTAGTTGGGTTAGTGGGTTCGGTGGTAGGGTTTGCGTTCGGGGGGTTAAGCGTTTCGTTCGTTTTGGTCTTCTTTTGGCCCTCTTTCTTTTGGGCCTCTTCGCGGTGCCGCTCGGCCTCCTCGGGGGTGGGGAAGAGGAGGGAGCGGTTGACCTCGTAGAGGGTGGTGCCGCCCGGGTATTCCACCCAAACGGCACCGTACTTCCGCCCGTGGATACCACGGACGGTGCCCCTCTCTACCCCTTTGGGGTAGGGTACGTGGACGACCGTCCCGATGATCGGATCCTCGGGACGGTAGTCCTTCTTCTCGGCACCCTTGGGGGTGTCGGTCTTGGTGGGGGGGGGGGGGGTTGTGGTGGCGGCCTTGGGGGGGTTGGTGGGTTTGGGGGCGGGGACGGCCTTCGTAGGCCGTGCGGTGGTGGTGGTGGGGGGGGGGGTTTGGCCTTTTGGGTCGGGGGATCGCCCAGTCGTCGCTTTCGTCGGACGACTCGAAAGAAAACTTTCCTTTTGGTTTGGCGGGTTGGGGGGGGTTTGGCTTTGCTTGGTGGGGGGGGGGTTTGGGGCGGTGGTGGTGGACGCCTCCCCCCCCCCTTCCTCCCCCCCCTCCCCCTCGCTCACCCCGCCCCCACCCATGTTCCCCCACATCTCCTCGTCCTCCCCCCCCGCGTACCCCACCTCCTGCATCCGAGCCCGCTCCGCGGGCCGGAAGTGGCGCGGCGCCACCCATATGCCGCTCACCACGCGCGAAGGCTCCTAATCGTGGAGACCTCGCAAGAGAGCAAGGCCCAAGGGTGGATCTCGGGCCACGATGCGGTGGAGGGACCCCAGGGGTACTTCGTGGGATCCTTCAGCGTCTCGCCAGGCCACCCGGATGGGCCTGGCATTCGTCGCGTTGACCACGACGTCAATAACCTGAAAAAAATGGGAAAAAAAATTCATTTTTTCGGCGACATTTTTAATTTTTCAACTTTAACATTAACTCTTAACTTTTAGTATTTGGACCGGCGGCGCAAAAATTAAATATTAATCTCGAGAAATTAAACGTGGCGTCCTAAAAATTCATGCACGCACGCAAAACACATACCTCAAAACTCCCGTTCACTCCGCCGGCCTTAACTACCCCATGGCCTCCCGGAAGAGCGCAGCGGCACTAGGGGCCTCCACAGGGGCCACAGGGCCTGCCACGCTGGCCATCGGGGCCGCCTGGGCCCCCGGTTTGGCCGCGGTCGCGGCCGTGGTCGCCGACTTGGCGGCGCGGGACTGGGGCACCAAGCCCTCGTACGAGGGCTGGCACCCCGGGTCGTAGATGGGGCGGGGCCAGCACAGTGGCCCAGTCCACCCCGAAGGCCACAGCCTTGCCCTGGCGCCACTGCCTGACCCAACCGAGCTGGGTCCAGTGCTGCGGCAGCACGAGGTAATGCGGCGTCCCGAAACGGACGCCGCGGGGGTCGAAAAGCAAATTCAGCGCGGGCAAGGCGCCCACGCTGATTGCCTCCGGCATGGGGGCAAGGGGGGCACCAGGGTGGAGTTTCCAGACCCAGACCCCCCCCCTGGAGGCAGCCTTACCCCAGGTGCCTCCGTGTTTCCCCTCGTTCCGGCGGATCAAACACCGGATCAACCGCCGAAAAATCCACATGACCGTCATGTGGCTATGGGGGGGGGGGGGAGGAAAAAACGGGTTGATCCCCCGCGCACCCCTCCTGCAGCGCCTGGGCTGACCAGGGGATCGGCCCCGCCTTTCTGGCGGTTGCAGATTGGGGGCCCAGGGCTTTGAGAAGCCAGTGGGGGAGGGGGGGGGGGTCATTGGGGGGGTTCAACCTCCTGAACTTCCCCGTCCCCGTCCCCCTCGTCCACCACCACTTCCCCCTCCCCCTCGGCCTTGACCCCCCTCCCCCAGGCTGGCCTCTACCCCCCCCCCTGCCCCTGGCTCCTCTCCCTCTCTCTCCTCTACCTTTTCTCCTTCTTTTTCTTCTTCTTCTCCTTCTTCTCCTTCCGCCGCCTATCCGAGGAGTCTTCGCTTGACTCCTCGGTTGGCGGTTAGGCGGCGGGAGGAGGAGGAGGTGCTTGTGCTGGTGCTTGTGCTGGTGCTGGAGCTGCTGCTGCTGCTGCTGGTTGAGCTGCAGCCAGTCGTTGCTCCACTTGTTGAATCTAAGAGAGCGGGAGGATGCAAAAGAAAAAAAATTTGTGCCCCCGACTTAATTTCTTGAAATTAATATTATCCCGCGAAAAAGTAATTAATATATTAAATATTAATGACCGCGCCTATTAATATTAATCTCGAAATATTAAACGGAGCCACGGAAATATTAATTGGTATACGCAAGCAAGCATGCACAAGCAAAACACACCAGGGCTTCGTTGTTCGCTTTGAGCATGTCGACCAACATCTTTTGCATGGCCGAGGCGTCCATGGCAAGGAGAAAAGAAAGCTAGTGGTGGGGAAGCAAGGGTGGAGGGCGGGGGGCTATGGGTGGCCATGAGTTTGGCCAAGGTGCATGGGGCGGTATGGGGGGTCCCGTAATTGCGTAGCGGAAGGTCAAATTTTAAAAACACCACTCCCACACTTGGGAAACTACCTCCCCCTCCCACTCTACTTGGGTTGCCCCCGGCACCCCTCCCCCCGGCCCGAGTGGTCATTGTATGCGCGCTTAAGGATGGCGTTGAGGCTCTCAACGACATCCGCGCACACGGCACCCAACCCAACCCCCAAGCGGCGTGCATTGGCCACGGCCTCGGTGACATCCTCCTCCAAATAGAGGAGGTAGTTTGATTGACACGCCTCCTTGCAACAATGTGCACGGTAGGCGCGTGCCACCTCGGCCGCACGTAGGTCCCCGCGGGGCGGCTTGTCCGTGTACAATTCCCGGAGGACGTCACGCATGGCCACGACGGCTTGCCATTCACCATCCTCCGGAATGTAGTCCAACAACGGACCAAGTTCCTCCCACACGAGGAACAACGCACGGGCCTCCTCCGCGCCGGGTGCCCCCATCGCACCCAACTTCACACCCGAGCGGCCCCGGTAGAGGACCCGTTGCACGGCGTCGGTGTTCTCCTTGGGGAGGTCCACAGGGCGTGTCTCGATGAACGCCACTTGGAGCCGGCCAATGGCCATGCAACAATGGAGGATGCATAGGAAAACCATGCACCGGTCAACCACAATGTGTGGATCCCCTATGCATCCCCCATTCTCCAAGCTACGGCCGGTCTCCTTGTAGCGGCGGCGGGCCGCCTCCTCACGGTCCAAGGTGCGCCGGGTCGCCACGTTGACCCATGCCGCCGCAACCTTGTCCCACACCCCCATATTGTAAATTGAGCCCAGCAAGGGCGAGGTGGACACACCGATAAGGCGCCGCATGAACGGTTGGTCTCCCCCGATGACCAACCTGCTTGGCACCCACCGCGACACCCAATGAAACTTCTCGCAGTCTTGAATGGACTGCAATACCTACAAAAAGGACATGGATTAATATTTACATTAATTCCTCGAGATTAATATTAAGTTAATTTTTCAGTCGGCGTTAATATTAACCGAACCGAAAACAAGATATTAATCTCGAGAAATTAACGCAAAAAACGCAAAAATTAACAAACAACGAATGGGCCACAAACCTTCAAGTTGTTGGCCCACATCGTTGCAAGTGCCGCCATGTCCTTGTCCCCGCATACGGCCATTCCTATCACCCACAAGTACGCGGGTGTGCGGCCCCGTGCGCCGTGGTTGAGGAGCCCAATGGAGAGTTGGGTCCAACTACCACCGGCGCACGGGTACGCATCCCCACGCACAATGAAGGTGAGGGGCCTTGTCCAATCGATGGTCTCCACTAGCGATGGGCGTGATTGGACGTACCGGACCCATGAGGGTAGCGGCCAAGAGCGCCCACTCGCGGGGGGATCGGGGACGGACACGGGTGGTCGTAGGTCAAGGGGGGTGACCAACTCCTTCCACGCGTCCGTGAACGCTTCCCGAGTGGGGATGGGTCGGGGGAACGGGAGGCCCGTTGCGGCCGTGTAGACCAACCCCCGGCGGCTCATGTACTCCATCATGTTGCGGAAGCCAACCTTGGGGACGTTCAAGTCCATGAGGAGGCCGATGAGGTCCGGGGCCGGGAAGAGGTGGGAGGCAAATTGCTTCACCGCCTCCACTTGCTTAGTACGAATAAGGGAGGGGTACCCAACCTCCATGGCATCGGACCATTGGGCCCGGGCCAAAGTGGATGAGGCCACCCACTCACCAAGGAGTTGGGAGACCAAAGGGTCCCGCAAACTCTTGGCCCCGCTCAAACGCATGAGCGTCATGTTAAGCTCGGTAAGGGTGTCCCGAGAGAAAGGCACAACAAGGGCTATACAAGGGAACATGGTGGTGTGGAGGGGGGGGGGATGCGGGCAACCGGAGAAGGGGTGTCCAAGACGCCCGCCAACACAACATTGGAACCTCTCTACTATACCGCTGTGCAACAATATACCACGTAACACCCCTTATAGGTCCGCATATGTGCATGGAAAAATGGATACAAATGGCCCAATCGCAAAAATTTGACTTGAACCTCTTAATATTTGCGAGATTAATATATTAACGCCTTCATATATTGAAGATTAAAAATTAACATATTCACTTCAATTTGGGCCACTAGGGTGTGCACGGAGCGCAGGGCTGCGAGCGACTTGCTGGTTTCCCGATGCAGGGCAAGCTCCGGAAGCAAGGGTATACCCACCAATTTAGGTGGTGACGTGAAGGTGAACATGCCACCAATCGCGGTTGTTCAACGGAGGAGCATAGCGTTGAAATTAGCGGCTATGAGGGGAGTCTTGTCGTGCGACCATCCGCATTTTTTCAATAGAGGAGCATAGTGGCAAGTAGTGGCGGTGAGAGCACCGTTGTCGTGCCACCGTCCGCGGCTTTTAAATGGAGGAGCATAGCATGTAAAGTAGTGGCAAGGAGAGGAGCGTTGTGGTGCAATCATGCACGGCTTCGCCGTGGGGGAGCATTGCATTGAAAATAGTGGCAACGAGAGGACTCTTGTGGTGCGACCATCCGCATTCTTGCAATGGAGGAGGGTAGCTATTAAAGTAGTTGCACTGAAAAGGCCTCTTGTGGTGTGATCATCCGCAGTTTTTCATTAGAGGCGCATAGCATTTGAAGTAGTGGCAATGAGAGGATGGGTGTGGTAACACCATCCCGCATCTTTAAATAGAGGTGCATACCACTTAAAGTACCAGCACTGAGAGAGCTGTTGTGGTGCGACCATCCGCAGCTTTGTAATGGAGGAGCATACCGTTTGAAGTATTAGCCGTAAGACGACTCTTGTGGTGCGACCATCCGGGGCTTTTCATTAGAGGAGGATAGCATTTGAAGTATCAGTAGTCAGAGGACTCTTGTGGTGCAACCATCCGCAAGTTTCCAATAAATTAAAAATGGCGGCACTAAGAGGACTGTGGTTGCACCATAAAAGTCCTCTTAGTATTGCGACTTTAAATGGTATGCACCTCTATTGAAAAACTACGGATGGTTGCACCACAGCAGTCCTCTCATTGCCACTACTTTAAATGCTATGCACCTCTCATGAAAAATTGCGGCTAGTCACACCATACCATTGAAAGTATTAGCACTGAGGGGACTCTTGTAGTGCGACCATCCGCAGTTTTTCATTACACGAGCATAGGACTTGAAGTATCCCTAGTGAGAGGACTCTTGTGGTGCGACAATCTGCAAATTTCCAATAAGGGAGCATAGCATTTAAAGTAGTGGCAAAGAGAGGACTCTTGCAGTGCGACCATCCACGGCTTTTCAATAGAGCACCGTACCTTGTGTTGTGGCCCATGCTACTGCACTTTATCTACAGAATGCCCAACGACAAGAAGAGCAAGAGAAGCAAAAAAGAGAAGAAGGGGCCGGAAGAAAAGGGTGCGAGGCACCACATGATCATACCGTATGCAAGGCCCCCCAAAAAGGACAAGCCAAGATCATCCCGTATCAAGACCCCGCTCGAGGACAAGTCAATATTATCCCGTACGAAGGACAAGTACAGGCTCAAGCACCAGAACAAGCCACCGTGCCAGCAGAAGCACAAAACCAAGCGCAAGCACAAGCGCAAGCTCCGCCGCGGTCCCGTTCCCCCACGCCCCTCCCTTGGACCCCCCCCCTGACCAGGCAGATGGCGGAGCGGCCCGTGGGCATTGCCTCCGCCCCCCCCCCCCCCGCTCATTGTGGCCAGTCCCGGCTCTCGGGCTACCGGCCCGGCGACCAGTAGTGGCTCAAGCCGTTCCGAGGGTGAGCCCACCGGCGCCACGGTGCCACAACGGTGTTTTTCAACACCACTACCTTTGAAACACCCCAGCTTAGGTTACTTACTGGCACATTTCTTTTCGCGGATAGTGATAGTGGCGTGCTAGAACCTCTTTGTCTTGTCGCAGACCCATGTCTTAGGCGGCTCTTTGCGCACCTAGCTTCCGCAGGCAAGTGTCCCGTCTTTGAGGCAAATCGAAATTCAAAATTGCACCCCTTTTTTTAGCTTGTTTTTTTTGCGTCCGTGCTCCAATTTGTGTAGCACTCACCTTCACAAAAGGTAAAGCACATATGTGTGCTTGCCTCAAAAAAAGGAAAACAAGGTGTTCATTCGGTAGGGTACAAGATATAACGCGCTCCGGCGCGTTTCTTCTACAAAGGACACTTTTTTATACCCCTTGGACTATTGTTTCTACATTGATACATGTGTGTCACCAAACTTTACTCATTTTTGAGCCCTATATGCACCGACCGATATATGTTCGGCATTATGATTCATGAGATTTGTCACCATTGGTTATTCTCACTGACCGGAAATCACATAGCATTGATTGCCAAATAAAGACCTCCGACAAACCCAGTTTGAGAAATTCACACGCCGCAGCGTGTTTTCTTCGCAAACTCCAAACGGAAATGGTCGATTTGAAGGACTTGGGGTATGTCCATTTGTTTCTTGTCGCAGCTTGTGTTTCTGCTCGGTAGCTTACTGTTGTGCACCGTGAAGTACATCGAACGTTTTTGTGTTGTTCTCGATACCTTGTACTTGCCCCTTATCCATTGATCCCATACAGGTTTATATCTACATGCTATTTTTTTGCCGGCATGCGCCCATCAATTGTGCGACTCCTCATCAGGAACGCGCTGCAGCGCGTTCTTTGGGATCTTACAAGGTTTGTGTACCCTTCTGCACTGTTTTTCACCTACTGCCGCTTTTACATCAGGCTTTTTTGCATTCACGCTCTCCCCTTCCGTCAATTTCTTGCGTCTTGTCAATTTAAGTATTCCCCTTCTCTTGTGAAGGTTGTTGGCTCCGGTAGGTTTGTAGACTGATTTGTTAATTGGGCGTTGCAGTTGCGCGCGGACGGCAGGTGTCGCCGCACTTTAGGCGATTTCATTCGGCAAAGGAATACATGCACTGCAAACTCTAAGGCACCTCGTTGGTACACCGTTGCCGGTGGTGAATTTTGTAATATGTACTAGTTGCTGGCTCTGTGGCACAAGAGGAAGCGAAAAGAGATTGCCATTAGCCAGAAGCAACGGCGTACCCTGGCACGCTTTGGTGCCTTCACACCGTGCCCTCTGTTTTTCACCGCGGGCTGATAATAAGTGCCTCAAAGCAAAGCGCGCAACCTCAAGAAGGACAGGCTCTGGGAAATATTACATATGCACGCGGAAAGCGACATTGTTCACCTGTTAAGACGTATGTGCCCCTCTTTTCACAAATGCAATTTTGGGTCCTGTTGTACTGCCAGAGGGTCCCAAATTCCAACCAGTGCTATTACAGTGAAGAGGACCCCCCCCCCCCCCGAGGCGAAACCACCATCCCCTAAACTCCCAGTCACCGAAACCGGTGACAAGAAAACCTGCAGATGGCATTTTGAGTCCGATGACTCATCGGATGGAGCCATCCCCCCCCCCATTAGAGACGGGCCCGCCCCCCCAAGCCCGACCCCCCGGCCGCAAAGGCCGGCTACGCCCAAGACAACCCCCCCCCCGCCCTTTCGGATGGTGCCGGCGACCCCCTCACGGGCACCAAAGTCCACGTCCCGTACCCAACCTAGCCTTCGGGCGAGCCACCCGAAGACTAATCCCATGACTCAACTCAAGACTAACCCCCGACGAACCCCAAAACCAACCCCCTGAGGTGCCCCAAAGCACAAAACATCCCAACTCCTAACCCCACCCCTGACCCAACGCAACAATTGTGGAACCCCAAAACCGGGTCCCAAAAAGTGTAACCCACGGGTGACACCACCTGTGGTACTCATGGAAAATTGGCAATGGAGCCAGTAATGAGTACTGGAAGTGATTAAAAAGGTATTTCTTGTCTTGTTGTGTGCTTGTAGGATTTTGGGGGGGGGTTGATTTTTGGAGAAATGGATGAATTTTTGCCTGGGTAAAATTAACGTCGGCGACGCATGAATTTTCAATATTTCAAATATTAAATGAAAAATTGAAGTCAAAAATGAAACCCAAATAAACTGGTGAGACCCCCCCCCCTTTCGGATGGTGCCGGCGACCCCCTCACGGGCACCAAAGTCCACGTCCCGTACCCAACCTAGCCTTCGGGCGAGCCACCCGAAGACTAATCCCATGACTCAACTCAAGACTAACCCCCGACGAACCCCAAAACCAACCCCCTGAGGTGCCCCAAAGCACAAAACATCCCAACTCCTAACCCCACCCCTGACCCAACGCAACAATTGTGGAACCCCAAAACCGGGTCCCAAAAAGTGTAACCCACGGGTGACACCACCTGTGGTACTCATGGAAAATTGGCAATGGAGCCAGTAATGAGTACTGGAAGTGATTAAAAAGGTATTTCTTGTCTTGTTGTGTGCTTGTAGGATTTTGGGGGGGGGGTTGATTTTTGGAGAAATGGATGAATTTTTGCCTGGGTAAAATTAACGTCGGCGACGCATGAATTTTCAATATTTCAAATATTAAATGAAAAATTAAAGTCAAAAATGAAACCCAAATAAACTGGTGAGACCCCCCCCCCTTTCGGATGGTGCCGGCGACCCCCTCACGGGCACCAAAGTCCACGTCCCGTACCCAACCTAGCCTTCGGGCGAGCCACCCGAAGACTAATCCCATGACTCAACTCAAGACTAACCCCCGACGAACCCCAAAACCAACCCCCTGAGGTGCCCCAAAGCACAAAACATCCCAACTCCTAACCCCACCCCTGACCCAACGCAACAATTGTGGAACCCCAAAACCGGGTCCCAAAAAGTGTAACCCACGGGTGACACCACCTGTGGTACTCATGGAAAATTGGCAATGGAGCCAGTAATGAGTACTGGAAGTGATTAAAAAGGTATTTCTTGTCTTGTTGTGTGCTTGTAGGATTTTGGGGGGGGGTTGATTTTTGGAGAAATGGATGAAATTTTGCCTGGGTAAAATTAACGTCGGCGACGCATGAATTTTCAATATTTCAAATATTAAATGAAAAATTGAAGTCAAAAATGAAACCCAAATAAACTGGTGAGACCCCCCCCCCCTTTCGGATGGTGCCGGCGACCCCCTCACGGGCACCAAAGTCCACGTCCCGTACCCAACCTAGCCTTCGGGCGAGCCACCCGAAGACTAATCCCATGACTCAACTCAAGACTAACCCCCGACGAACCCCAAAACCAACCCCCTGAGGTGCCCCAAAGCACAAAACATCCCAACTCCTAACCCCACCCCTGACCCAACGCAACAATTGTGGAACCCCAAAACCGGGTCCCAAAAAGTGTAACCCACGGGTGACACCACCTGTGGTACTCATGGAAAATTGGCAATGGAGCCAGTAATGAGTACTGGAAGTGATTAAAAAGGTATTTCTTGTCTTGTTGTGTGCTTGTAGGATTTTGGGGGGGGGGTTGATTTTTGGAGAAATGGATGAATTTTTGCCTGGGTAAAATTAACGTCGGCGACGCATGAATTTTCAATATTTCAAATATTAAATGAAAAATTAAAGTCAAAAATGAAACCCAAATAAACTGGTGAGACCCCCCCCAAACCCCGGGTGAAAATGACACCCGATCTCGAGCCCCTGGCGGCGTGTGCCACCATCGGGTCCCGCCTCAGACATGGTGCGCTAGAAAGAGAAGTGGCTTCTGTCCCAAACCCCGGTACCAACTAGTATTCTCAACAAGCAACGATAGCAACAAAGATAATCATGAAGCAGCGAACAAAAAAAAATATCAACTCGTTTTGATAAAAAGTGACCGTCGACCATGCCCTTGACACACCACCGGAATCCGTGCGTCGCTCATCCCCACTGGCATCCTAGGGGGTAGTCGCGCCGCCGGAACTCCATGGATTCCTTTTCAAAACGGGGGCTGGGGTGGGGCAGTGACCTGCCAAAAGTAGGGGGAAGGGGGGGAGGATTTGTGCTTTGTGCGCCAGCAAGTTTGGGGGTTGGAGGGTGGGTGTTTCAATGTCCAAATAGGGAAACACCTTTGGGTAGTGGTGACGCAAGTGGTTTTGAAAAGGGGGCACTCCGGACGGCAACCACATCAATTTATATACCTGGTTAATTGATCATAACAAGCAAGAGAAAAATTCACATCCATTCCACCAAGCAGCCTTTTCCGGACTCCATGTGGCAGCCTCATTGGCCCGGGAGTCGCACCCGATAACGGAGGAGGCACCTTTGGAGGAGAAAATTCACCCCAAAATTTCCGTGCTCCCAGGAACCATACAACAAACTTTCCACGCATGTTGGGCCATGCTGCATGCCAGCCAAACACACCCTACAAGCAAAACTTGCGAGGAAATAATATTAGTGCACGGCATGGTACGACTACATTTTGTCCTAGCCTCCAGGCTACAAGACACATAACGCTTGCTGCGTTGGGGGACCCCAACACTTTATAGCGGGGGACACAATCAGCACAAGACACAAGTGGGCCGGGTGGCTACAAAACCGATACCGTCAAAGGGGTCCGCAATGCTTCAGACCAAGGGGCAAATTGAGAAGTGGAGCACAATTAGGCCGGGTGGCTGTATAACCCTTGCCGCTTGAGGGATCTGCAACCCTTCAAGGGAGGGGACAACAGCACAAGCGGCCCACATGTGGGCCGCATGGCTACATAAACCATGCCGCGAAAGGGGGCCCCAACGTTTCACAACGGCATGACAAAATCAAGACTAGCCCACAGCTTGGCCGGGTGGCTACATAACCCCGACCGCCTAAGGCGGCCGCAACGCTTCAAAGTGGGGGACAGAATCAGAAGTGGCACACAAGTGGGCCGGATGGCTACACAACTCCCGCCGCCTGGGGGGTCATCCACCCTTCAGTGGGAGCAACGTAATCAGATTTGGCCAACAAAGGGGGCGGGCGGCAACATAACCCCTGACATAAGGGGGACCCAACGCTGTAGAGCGGAACACGGAAGCATGAGGCCGCTCACAAGTGGAGCCTTGACAACATAACGACTGCCACTTGAGGGGTCTCCGACGCTTGAGGGCGGGGAAAAGTATCAGCAGTGGCCCACAAGTGGGACGGGTGGGGACATAACCACTCACACCTAGCGAGGCCCCAATGCTTCAGATCGAGAGACGTATTCAATATTGGCGCACAAGTGGGCTAGCGGGCCACATTACCCCTGGCACCTAAGGGGTCCGCAAAGTTTTTCAGCGGAAAACAAACAATCAAGGGTCGCCCAGAATGCGGCCGGGTGACTACATGACACTGGACGCCTGAGGGGTCCCCAACGATTTAGAGCGGAGGACAGAATCAACAGTGGCCCACAAGTCGGCCGGGGGGTTGCATAACTCCTGCTGATTGGCGGGTCCCTACCATTTTCGGCTAGGAAAACAGAATTAGAACTGGCCCAGAAGTCGGCCGGGTGGCTACATAACCCAAGCCGCTTGGGGGTTCGCAAACGCTTAATAACGGAGGACGTAATCAAAATTGGCCCAGAAGTGGGCGAGGTGGCTACATAACCACTGCCGACTAGGTGGTCCCCATCGCCTGAGTGGGGGGGATAGAACTACAAGTGGCCCACCAGTGGGTCGGATGCTATACATAACCCGTTCCGACTGGGGCGTCCCCAACGCTTCAATGCGGGGAGCAAAATCACAAATAACCCACAAGTGGGCAGGGTGGTTACATAAGCCCTGCCAAGGGGTTTTGAATCGCTTGAAAGGGGGACACAATTAAAAGTGGTGCACAAGTGGGCCGGCTACCCACACAGCCCCGGCCACCCACGGCGTCCGAAATGCTTCAGTGCGAGGAAAAGAATCAACAGTGGCCGACAAGTGGGCTGGCCGGCTACATAACCCTGGAGACTAGGGGTTACCCAACTCTTGAAAGCGGCGCATAGAATTACAAGCCGCCCACACCCGGGCTAACTGCCTACACAACCCTCGCCAGCCGGGGAGTCCACAACGCTTCATATCAGGAAAAAAAGTCGCAGTGGCCCACAAATGGGCCGGGTGGCTACATAACCCCTGATGGCTTGGGGGTCCCCAACGCTTCGCACCGGAGGAAAGAATTAGAAAAGGCGCACAAGTGGGCCGGATGGCTACATAACCCCCGCCACCTAGAGGATACCAAACACTACAGTGCGGGGGACACAATCGGAAGTTGCCAATAAGTGGGCCGGGTGACTACATAGCCCATCTCTCAAGGGGTCTTCAAACTTGAAGAGCGGAAGACGGAATCTGAGAAGTGCAACGGGTGGGTCCTCAACCCTTGCCACCTAGTGGGTTGCGCATGCTTTGAGGCCGAGGACCAAATTAGAAGTGGCCCACAAATGGGATTGGTGGGTGGCAGCATGACCCCTCCTGCCTGGCCGTTCCCCGATGTTCAGAGCGGGGGAGAAAATGAGAAGTGCCCCATAAGTGGGCCAGGTGGATACATAGCCCCCGTCGCCTGGGAGGTCCCCAACGCTTCAGACGGGTGGACCGAATCAGAAGTAGCCCACAAGTGGGCCAGGTGGCTGCATAACCCCTCCCGCCTAGGAGATCCCCACCGCTTTAGAGCGGGCGATAGAGTCAATAGGGGCTAACAAGTGCTTCAAAGCGGGGGTTAAATTTGGCGCTAGCCCACAAGTGGGTCGGGTGGCTACATCACCCCTATCACCTAGGGGTACCCACCGCTTGGAAATGGGGAACGGAATCAAAAGGCGCCTACAAGTGGGCCGGGTGGCTATCTAACCCCTCCGGCCGAGGCAATCCCCACCTTCTGAGAGCGAGGGACAGAGTCGTTAGGGGCGGACAAGTGGAGACGGTGGCTACATCACCCCTGCCGCCTGTGGGGTCCGCAACACTTCACAATTGGCGCTTTGAATTCTTGGGGACCCCCAAAGCGCAAGGGCTTAGGTAGCCACCCAGCCCACTTGGAGACCATTGTGATTGTGTCCCCCACTCCTAAGTGTTGGGGGCCCCAGAGGCGGAAGGGGTGATGTAGGCACGCACTCCACTTGTCGGCCGCTAGTGACTCTGGTCGCCGCTCTGAAACGGTGGGGATCCCTTAGGCGGTAGGTGTTATGTTGCCACCTGGCCTACTTGTGGGCCACTGCTCATCTATCCTCGGTTGTGAAGTGGTGGGGACCACTCACGCGGTTCCGTTGCCACCCGGCCCACTTGTGGGCCCCCGCTGATAATATGGCCCGCTCTGATGCGGTGGGGCTCCCCCAAGTGGCAGGGGTTATGTAGGTACGCAGCCCACTTGTGTGCCACTTTTGATCTTGTTTCCCGCTCTGAAGCGTTGGGTACCCCCCAAGGCGGCAGGGGTTATGTAGCCACCTGGTCCACTTGTGCGCCAGTATTGATTTGGTCCCCTGCCCCGAAGTGATGGGGATCTCCTAGGCGGCAGTTCTTATGTACCCACCTATCCCCACTTGTGGGCCAGTGCGGAAATTATCTGCGAAGAGATTCAACATTGGCCCAAAACTAAGCCGGGTGGCTACATAACTGATGCAGCATGCGGGGTCCCCAACACTTTGGAGCGGGAAACGGAATCACAAGCGGCGCACAATTGGGGCACATGGCTACATAACCCTTGCCGCCGGGGGGGTCTGGAATATGTCACAGAGGAAAACATAATGAACCTTGGCCCACAAGTGGGCCACCCGGCTAGATGACCCCTGCCACCTGGGGGATCCCCAACACTTTAGAGTGCGGGACCCACGGATGGCGCATGTGGATACATAACCCTTGCCGCTTGGGGGGGGGGGGCATTGTTTAAGAGCGGGATAAAGAATTTAAGGTGGCCCACAAGTGGGCTAGGAGGCTGCATAACAACTGCCGCATGGGGAGTTCCCATCGCTTCAGATAGGGGGACAAAATGAGCATTGGTCAAAAATTAGGCGAGACCGCTGAACGAACCCTGCCTTAAGGAAGGTCGCCAATGCTTCAGAGCGGGGGACATAATCACAAATGGCCCGCAACTGGGCCGGGTGGACACATAACCCTTGCCGCCTTCGGGGTCCCCGATGCTTCAAAGTGGAAGAGAAAATCGAGAATGGCCCAAAAGTGGGCCGAGAGGCCACAGAACACCTGCGTGTGGGGGGTCAACAACCTATTAGAGCGGGAGACGGAATCAAAAATGGCCCCACTAGTGGGCTAAGTTGCCAAATAACCCCTGTTGCCTAATGGGGCTCCAACGCTTCGCTGTGGGGGTCAAAATCAAAGCTGGCACACAAGTGGGCTGGGTGGCTACATAACCCGTTCCGCTTGGGGGGGTCCCCAACGCTTTAGAGCGGGGGACGGAATCGGAAGTTGCCCAAAAGTGGACCGGGTGCTTACAGAACCCCCACCGCTTAAGAGGGTCCCCAAGCCTTCAGAGCGGGGATCGCAATCACAATTGGCCGACAAGTGGGCTGGGTGGCTACATAACCCTTACCGCCCGGGGGGGGGGGGGGGGTTCCCAATGCTTCAAAGCCGAGGACAAAATCGGAAGGAGCCCATAAGTGGGCCACGTGGCTACATCACCCCTACCGCTTGGGGGTCTCCAAGGCGTCAGACTGGGTGACGGGTTCAACAATGGCCCACAAGTGGATTTGGCGGCTGAACAACCCGAGCCACTTATAGGATCCCGAACGCTTCGAAATGGCGCGAGATAATCAGAATTGGGGCGAAAGTGGGACGGGTGGCTACACAAACCCTGCCGCTTGGCGGCTTAGCAAAGCGTCAGCAGGAGACACATTCACAAGAGGGCAACAAGTGGGCTGGGCGGCTACGTAAGCCCTGCCCCATGAAGGATCCCCAACACTTCAGCGCGGGGGATACAATAAGCAAAGGCCAACACGTGGGCCGGAAGGTACATAACAATTGCCGCTTCAGATGTCCACAACGCTTTGGCGCGGGGGACGGAATCACAAGTGGCGCACAAGTGGGTTGGGTGGCCACATAACCCCTTCCGCCTCGTGGATCCCCCAACCCTTCAAAGAGGGGAAAAGAATTAGCAGGGGCCGAGAAATGAGCCACTTGGCTACACAATCCTAGCCGCCCAGAGGGTCCCCAACGCTTCATGGCGGAACACGGAATCAAAAGTGGCCGACAAATAGGCCGAATGGCCGCGTAACCCCTTCCGACTTGGGGGTCCCCAACGCTTCAGAACGTGGGATAGAATCACAAGTGGCCCACAAGTGGGTCAGGTCGCTATATGACCGTTGCCGCCTAGGGGTTGCCCAACGCTTTACAGCGGGGGACCGAATCACTGGTGGCCCGCAGTGGGCCGGATGGCTACACGACCACGGCCGCCCGGGGGGGTCCCCAACGCTTCAAAGCGGGAAACGCAATCACAAGTGGGCTAGCCGGCTGTATAACCCCTTCCTCCTAAAAAGGTTCCAAACGCTTTTACAGCAGGGGAGAGAGCAGCGCACACGTGGGCCACCGGGCTACATAACCCCCGCCGCCTCGGGGATCCCCAACACTTTACAGCGGGGTAGACAATTAGCAATGGCCGACAAGCGGGCCGGGAGGCGGCATAACACCCTCCGCTTGGGGGACCGGTAGCACTTCGGAGCGGGGGACAGAATCGGGTCTCGCGCACAAGTGGGCCGCGTGGCTACATAGCACTTACCACTTGGGGGATCCCAAATGCTTGAGAGCAAGGAGCAAAATCATCAATGGCCCATAACTGGGCCGGGTGGCTAAATAACACGTGCTACCTGGAGATCCCCCATGCTGTAAAGCGCGTGATACCATGAGGAGTGGCACAGAGCTGGGAGCGTGGCTCAATGAACCCTACCGCCTAAACGGTTCCCAACGCTTCAAAGAGTAAGACACAATCAACAATGGGCCCGAATGGGGACCCGTGGCTATGCAACCCGTAGCGCCAAGGGGATCCCCACGGCTTCACAGCGAGGGATACAATCAACAAGGGCCCACAAGTGGGCTGGGTGGCTACATAAGTCTTGCCGTCTGAGAGATCTGTAACGCTTCGCAGCGGGGGACAGAATGAGCAAGGGCCCAAAAGTGGGCGGGGTGGCTACATAACACCTACCGCCGGGGGTCACCAACACTGAAGAGTGGGGGACAGAATTAGCAGTGGAGCACAAGTGGGCCACGTGGCTACACAACCCTTGCCGCATGGCGGGTGCGCCACACGTCAGAGCAGAGACAGAACAAGATCTTACCCACTAGCGGGCCAGGTGGCGACACAAGGCGTGCCGCCTGTGTGGCCCCCAACATTTCAAAGTGGAGGATAAAATGAGAAGTGGCCCACAGGTGGGCCAAGTGGCTACATCACACCTGCTACCTGTGCGATCCCCAGCAGGGGACGGATTTGGAACTGGCCTTAAAGTGGGTGTGGGGGCTACATAACCTCTTTGGCATCGGCGATACCCAACACTTTGGCCACATCGCGTGGTTTTACAAGCTTCGTCTGCCCCTACACACCGGAATCCTGGCAAGTCACGCTTTTCTCATTAGTAGTGCATGCATCAAAGTATGCTACATTGTACCTGTTGAAGCACCACTACTCCAATCTAGCCGTTTGAATGTTTGTATTTTTAGCGTGACACTAAGGTCTCTACATGCTCCTCCAATCAAGATACAGGCTCAAGACCGGGGCCAACGCCTGTGCTCTGAAAACGAGCCGGTTCACCGGCGACCAACCTACAACGGGCTTACAACATGGTTAGGTCTGGTTGGGGTGCAGAGTGGGGGGGTTGAGGTCACCGGCTCAGGTCGTATGAGATTGGGGAGGAAAAGCTGGCAGTGTGACTGCCTAGATCAAGCAGCAGTGCGTCCATGTCGTTGGCGACCTTGTGGAGCCGAACGGAGGATTGTTGTCACCGCCGGAGGAAATTTTAGTAGAGCAGGTTGCAGGGTGCGAGCGGGCATCTGTACTGCAAGACATCACGGAGAGATATGCACTAGAGTGCATGCGACATGTGGACGGCTAGGACTGCATCCTTAAGGTGCCGCCTCCAAGGGTCAGCCTGTGTAGTGGCGGCCCAGAATGTAGTCCTTCACAGCGTTGGGCAACTTGTGCCACCCACATTGGTCATGGGCCCCCACATGCACCGTCTCAGGTGCGCACACCCCAAGAGTCCCCAATCACTGGCCAACCCCCTACAGGAGGGATACCACGTACAACCCAAGAGGGCTGTAGAAATCCCCCTTCAAGAACCCTAGTGAATCCAGACAGTTGTACACGTCCCTCCAAACACCAAGGTCAATGATGCGGTACCCCCGTACCCTGTCCCCATGCGAATACCCCTCCTTCGCTTGCAAGGGGTTGTGCACAAGGTGTTGCACTAGTCTTCCCTCCAATGGTGCCAGTTGAGTTGTGTGGCCCACCCTTTTCAACCCACCCCAGTTGCCAACATCTTGTCCGTCATCCTCCAAGAGGACATAGGACAAGGCGCACTCCGTGAAACCAGGGAGGGTGACCCCCAATGGCCTGGGAGTACCGACGTTTCCTAGGGGATCTCCGACCTACACTGCCCCTGCATCCTTCCGAGTGTTAGCTATGATCTGTTCCTAGTGCAACAATTAGTCACCATGGCCCGGTGCATACCCCCAGGGATCAAGTGCCTTGTTGCACTTCTACTAAGGCTTCCACAGCCAGTGTCCCACCGACAACCCCTCCAACCGATAGATTGTGCCCTCCTTCACCCCATCGATGACACTAGCCTCCCTCAATACCCCAACCAGTCCAAGGGTGTCCCTCACAGCGCTTGAGCCAGCTTCGCATTGGACAACATTCGGTGTAGCTATCCATGCACTGGGCGTGGGGCGGTCGCCCCACCGCGCGAATTGGCCAAAGAGTCGGAGCCCCGACTGTGCACTGCTCATTAGTGTGTCTGCCCCACAAATGTCATTCTTGATCCCTGGAACGTCAGACACCAGGGAAGCCAAGATGACTTGGGCTTGCAGCCCTTGGGACTGATCCACAGTAGCAATCTGCAAGGGGATAGGGTACTGACCACCACAGAGAAACTTACTGACGTAATCCACACAATGCTGGACCCACACCATGTCGGCATAGTTTGTGGTTCCTATCGCCAACCACCTCTCCTGCTATGTTCCTGCCTTGCTTGCCACCTCCAAGAAATGGCACTTCAGCAGTCTCTCCTCCATGCTCATGTTCCCGGTTGAGGCCAACACGTCATCAACGCACCGGCTACCCCGTGCGTTTACCACCAACTGCCATAGTTCGCCCGGGTGTTCTTTCTTAAAATTGTCCATCGGTTGTTCCCACCAGCTGTGCGTATGCAGGTCCACGATGCGAATGGGGTTATGAAGGACCGGGTCAAGGAGGGGTTGGTTGGATCACTGGTAAAAAACAACACCCGCCCCCCGCCCCCCTGTGAACAAGGCAGGCATAATTGTAGCCAGTGGCATGTTCATGCGGCGTTGCAGTGCCGTAACACTACCACGGCACCGCGTGCGGTAAGGAAAAAGTGCAATGTGCCAGTGGGGCAGAAGCGGTGGAGAGCATGGAAATGCACTGCAGGGCCTTGCGAGCTGTCCAAATTCTGATATTTGAAGGAGTTCGGTGTTGGCCATGCAACATCCTTGGGCTTCGGATCTACATTTGTACAACTAGCTGCCAGTAGATGGATGTGGCTGTATGTTCACCACTGCGTAGGGTCGCCACACAATGGGCATTGACTGCCCGTGGCAGCCAAGTGCAATCCCACAAGAATGTTGTGCCTGGACGCCTGATCCACAAAGCTAAAGGCGAAACCAACACTGTGGCCTCTGTGGAGCGGCCCCAAAAAGCAGCCTATACCTGTTAGCAACCATCCCAGCTGTGGCGAACACCACACGGCGGCAGTTAAGAGCACACCCTACACAGCACTTAGGGGTGCGGAGTCCACGGTCTGTTGTACCTCGTCCTCGTCAATTGACCTTAGCCTAGGTGGGGTAGCAGCCCGTTGGGCGCGTAGTCGCTGCCTGAACGCCGGATGGTCTGCTAGAACCTCGTCGCGGAACACCTCGTCGGCGTACCTCTCCTCATGCACACGCTGCAGCAAATTGTCTTTTTGTGCATTGGTGAGTGCAGTCACCAAGAGGTATGAACGTGGGGGTTGTCACCCGCCCGACCACCCACCCTCTTGCCCAGGTTGATGGTGCCACGGTTAGCAGGATCTGGGGTTAGGGCAACTATGTAGCTTTGCTGCCATAGCACGGCTTTGATACATGCCACCAAGTTGTCTAATTCCCTGTTGCAGCACCTGCCGTCAACGCTGCAATGCATGACTCATCCAATACCCGACGAACAGCCAAAGACTGCGAAGGGTGCAAGCAGTGCACCATCGCTCAAACCTTGGGCTCATTTGCGTGCCTTCGTCCTGTGCCCATTGGGTGGCAGTAGCCATCTCATGGACAACTAGACCTCAGATGCCTTGGCCGCGAAGATATCACGGTCAAGGCAGCGTTCAGTAAACCCTGACACAAGATTGTCAACAAGCCCATAGTCCGAGGCATTTAATGTGCAGCTGCTGGACGGGGCTCTTGGGGGCTCTGTGGCCAAGTCAACCGGTGCAAGGGTTCCTTACTGGCACAGATGGCTGCGGCTCAGAGCACAGAGTGGTTGTGGCGAAGGTTGACCAGCTTGTGGTGCGACCAAGTGAACCGGCGCCAGGGCCGGGGCTAGGACAGATGGCTGCGTCTCATGGGCAAGCAGTGGTTGTCATGAGTGTTGGCCACCCGGTGGTGCGACCGAGTGAATTGGCGCCAAGGCTGGGACAACGACGGATGGCTTCGACTCACGGGCACACAGTGGTTGTGGTGAGGGTTCCCCACCCTGTGGTGCGGCCGAGTCAGCTGGTGCTAGGGCCAAGACAGGGACGTACGGCTGCGGCTTGGGGACATGCAGCGCTGATGATGATGATGATGATGATGATGATGATGATGATGATGATGATGATGATGATGATGATGATTAGGGTTGACCACCGTGTGGTGCGAATGACTCAACCGGCGCCGGGACCAAGACAAAATCTATGTTCCCGGGTGGTGGCGCTTCTGCCTCTAGCTTTTTCCCCCGCCTAGCGCTCAGCGCGATTCGTGAATCAATGGCCTTGACCGGGACTCAGTGCTGCTGCTCAGTGGCACACGGTAGCTGAGAGGAAGTTCCGTGGAAGGGCGCAAGGGCCAGGACCGGAACTGAGTGCTTCGGCTCAAGGGCACACAGTGGCTGTGACGGGGTTTGGTCGATGGGCGCGAGGGGAGGAGATGCGCATGCTACGGCTCAGGAACACGCAGCGGCTGGCACGAGGTTTTGTGGCTAAGCGCTGGGGCTTGGACCAAAACCAGCTGTTGCACCTCACAGGCACGCAATAATGAAAGTAGTAGCGGGGGGGGAGGTTGAGTTTTGTGGCTTACAACGCTAGAGCTGAGGCTGTAGAACAAAAGTCTACACCTCAAAGGGGGTAGTGAGGCAAAAGCGGCTGTCGTGTACACAAAAACATAGAGGAATGGCATGGAGGCATGGAATGGCAGTTGACAGCACCTACCACTACATGGTCCACCACTCCCATGTGCCTTTCGACCATTCCCAGCCCTTGGGGAAACACACCTGTGTATGAAGTGTTTTACCACATATTCCTCACATTTGGTATCTTTTTGTAGACCGGCCAGAAGACAAATTGCATCTCACAGGGGGGACAGGCTTTTCCAAATGCTCATACAAGGGGGAGGGGAGGGGTTTGTGGTTTCCAATTCTTGTTTTGTTCCACTTGAAGACAAACATGGAGAGCAAAGGGAAGCGAAGGATACAAAGCACAGGAGGCACGGCGCCAAGGCTCAAAGGGCCAGCGCGGGGTGCGGGGCACCAACTAGTGTGGGGGGGGGGGGGGGCATCTTACATTGGTGGTGTCCAATGTGGGTTGTGTCCATGAGGCAACGGATACTGGGCTCGCATACGCCCCCCTGTCACAGGCGCATGGTCATAACCACATTGTTCAGTGTTTTTCTCGCCGCACTGCAGCGCACACCAGTTCTATACCACACCACGTGGTTGCTGACTGTGCTTTGGCTTTGGTCATCTGGACACTGAGGTCATCTCGCACCCACCACCCTCCCACAGTGCCAGTTAGTCTCTAACCCTTGCCCTGCAGGTCGTGCTCATGCTGCCCCTGTCTTGCACTTGCTCTCTGGCACGTGAGGACGTGTCATAGCCAAACTTCGGGGGCGCAAAGGCGCTTGTGGTGGCGCAAAGGCGTCTCAACGCTGCAACAAAAGTTTTGGCGGCCGGAAACCTCAACAGGTCATTGTTGTGCTCTGTGTGGCGTATACCTTTTCAGCACCACACCATGTGTGCACTGGCCGCCCACATTTCCATGTCTACTCGCTCCCGATACCCTCACATGGGCCGCATTCTCGCGGCCCCTGTCATGCTCGGGTTTTCCGATACGTAACGACGTGTCGCGCCCAAGCTCCAGGGGCGCAATGGCGCCCTGTTGTTTCACCATTAAACTGCTCTTTGCTGCCATGGCGTCCCATACACCCTGGCCAGCTCGAACCGACAACCCTCCCTTAGCGCCGGTTAGCCCCCGACTCTTGCTCTCTCGGTCTCTCTCCCACTCTCTCCCTCTCTCTCTCTCCCGCCCTCTCTCTCTCTCTCTCTCCTTCTCTCCTTCTCTCCGTTCCTCTCCCATTGAGTCCCACACACTCTCTCCCTCCTCTCTGTTCCTCTCCCATTGCGTCCCACTCTCTCTCTCTCTCTCTCTCCCGCATAAAAGGGGTTTTCGGGACGTTCGGTGGTTCTCTATCCCCCCCAGGGTTCCAACCCTCGTCTATGGGACAGAAGAGGTGCAGTATATCCAGTAGGCTACGACGAGTTGTTATCTGCATCACTTGCTGCGATCTGTCCTACTCCCTCCTGCGTGTCATCTCCTGTCATGCATATCGCCTTTCGCATGGGGGTGTGCTCAGCAGCGTGTAGAGAAACCGCACACCGTCCCCGGGTACCGGGTCCACCTGCCTGAAGAGCGTTCTCTGGAACAGCCTCAAGAGGTCAGCTCGGCCCGCCAGCCACACATGCATGTAGTCTCCAGCTCTGCTCACAGAGGAGGGCACCGCTCTGTGTCCCTCTGCCGTCGGACAGTGGAGGATCGCCTCCCACTGGAACGGATGCCACTTGCCTGCAATTTTGGGTCGCCACTGGACCTGCATGTTCGCCAGAGCCTGAGTCTTCAGGGTCCAGTTGATTTGGACCATCACCGAGTAGAGCTCCTGATCGCTCATCAGCAATGGTTCCCCATGATTGTCCACAATCTCACAGTGCATCCTGGTGCTGTGTGGTTGGTCGAGTCGGAGCCAATTTTGGGGCACAGGCCATTGTGGTCAGCTCTGCTTCAGCTGCCCTCAGTCCTTCATTTGCAATGGCGTCCAACTGGCTCATTGCTTGCACCTTGAAACACTGGCGTTCTTGCTGAGGCTTGACCTTCTTTGGGGATGGCTTGATATGTGTGTAAGGGCCATGCCGTTGCTGGCGTGGCCCCTGCTCCTTCCATGTCCTTCCCGGCGGCATTACGCCCGGAAGCTCTTCCGCGACAGGACGCGGGGTGTGTGCCGGAGTTCAGCCGCTTTGTTGTCGCTACTGTGTGATGCTGCTCGCCGCGACAGGACGCGGCTCGTGTGACGAAAAGCTCTGCGTCAGAACGCAGGTTTCAGACATGCAGGCATTGTTTGGCTTGAAACCTATCAGATATCCGCACCAGAATGCAGGGGCTACAGGTTCTGTCATTATCGACCCTGTCCTGGGTTCCTGCTTTTCCTGAGCTTTCGCCTCTTAAGCTGCCGCCTGGTGTCGCTCACATCTGTGCTGAAGGACAGTGTTTCCGCTGCAGACAATTCATTCAACAAACCTCCCTGGTGTGTGTGTCCTATCCTTATGTCCTCACTGTCCGAACTGCTTGAGGTGTATGGACCCATTCCACGTGGCGGTGGTTCCCCGGATGCTTCCCCCGTTAGCTCATCACTATCCATGGGTACCATACCCAAGGATGACCAGAGTGCTTTGGTGTCCTCTGATTCGGACCCTAACCCTCCCCTCAACCCCACCGTGGATTCCGACCCCGATGATGACTGTTCTGCAACATGCTGTGGGTTGTGGGCCGGGGGGTCTTGCTTCATGGGGGGGCTGGGAGGGGGGGGGGGGGTTATGGTTGCATATTGGCAGCCAATAAAAGTGTGATGCGTGATGTTCGATGGCAATCTTGGTCGCTATACACCTTCGTGCCCAGGCCAACTTCTTGGCGATTCCTAATTTTGTCCCCTGCTCCGAAGTGTCGGGGAACCCCTAGGTGGCAGGGGATATGTAGCCACCCCGCCCACTTGTGGGCCACTTGTGATATCGTCTTCGGCTTTGAAGCGTCGGGGACCCCCCAAGTGGCCCAGGTTTTGTAGCCACCCCGCCCACTTGTGGGCCAATTCTGATTCTGTCCCCGCCCCGAAGTGTTGGGGATTTGCCAAGCATCATTTGGTGTGTTGCCACTCGGCCCACTTGTGGGCCACTTCTGAATTTGACCCCAACTTTACAACAATTGGGACCCCCAGGAAGCACGGGTTATGTAGCCACCAAGTCTAGCTGTGTGCCACTTCTCACTCAGTCCCGTGCTGTAAAGTGTTGGGGACCCCCGAGCAGCAGGGATTGTGTGGCCACCCGGCCCTCTTGTGGGACACTGCTGATGGCGTGTGTGGCTCTGAAGTGTTGGGGACCCCAGCAAGCCCAGTTGTGGACCATTTCTAACTGTGTCCTCCGCTCTCAAGTGTTGGCGACCCCCTACGTGGCAGGGATTATGTAGCCACTCCCCCCACTTGTGGGCTACTTCTGATTCTTCCCTAGAGACGTAGATTACACCAAATATTTTGAATTTTCAAATATCATATATGAAAGGTGTGAAAAGTTAAACATACAAATTGGAACACCTTAAACGAGAGTCGCTTGATGTTTCATGATTTTGTATTTCTTGCAATGTCACTTGCATGTGTATGCTAGGCTCCTGGGGGTGTTTGTATTTGTTACAATGTTGCACAATGGGTTCGTAGAGATGTTGCACTGCTTAAGCGTTGAGTGTCCAACCCCTAATCCCTTTCTTTGGGTCCACCTCCAAACGCACTCCGCATCCCCTTTTTTGCTGTGTAGCACTTGATATGTTTTTCGCTTCGGACATCATTCTCAAGCTTGGTATGACGCTTGTGCGTTTGAGTGGAGCCGAGACTTTGCGGGGCCCTTCGATCTCCCAACTCCTTGGTGAGTGCGTGCCTTCATATCCTTGCGCCCTAGCCCCATGGGTGCAGGCCACAAAGGCTGGCTAGTCCTGCCTTATTGCTACTAAGCACTTGGAGGCGGTGAAACAATGTGCCTCCTTCCTCTTTCCCGTGCCCGAGTTTATTGGGCTACTCATGGACCTTGATGTCATCAAGACGGGGTTCCGTCACCTCTGCGAGCTGCTGACCCGGCGACTGATTGACTTTAGGTCCGCTACGGGCCACACTTTCCCGCGGCCCATCCCCACGCGGCCAGCCTTCTTGGACAGGTGGAAGGATGTGGCCAAGCCGCTAAATTTGCGGCCGCCCGTGACAGTGGCGGACCCGCGGACTCGACGCCGCAGTTGGCCCGTGCACACCTGGGCCCGCTACATTCCATTGCGTCCACCACTAGTGAACATCACCGATTGGGGTCGGAACCTCACCTTTATTGTGCGCACGGATGCGTACCTGTGCGCGGATGGGTGTTGGACCCCGTTGTCCTTTGGGCTCCTGAAACATGGCAAATGGGGCCACAGACCCGCCTACTTGTGGGGCATTGGCATTGTCGTGTGTGGCGACAAAGACACGGCTGCTTTGGCCACTATTTGGGCTGAGAACCCCCACGTACTTGGCGCTTTTGTTTTGCAATGAGGTTGGGCTCGTTTCTTTTCAAACGGGCTTCGTTTCAAATTTACACCAAATGAGATTTTTACGCCAAGATTCAAAGACAAAGGTCTGCCCCGATATGAATGCACACCCTTTTTTGTAGGTGTGCAGTTGAATCCGGACTGCAAAAGGTTGTGTTGGGCAACCCGTTGTGTGCCGGCAGCGCTGGTCATTGGGGGGACCAACCGTTTATTCCCCGCCTCATCGGGGTGTCCACGTTGCGCCAAGTGGGCTCAATTTGCAATATGGGGGTGTGGGAAGAGGCGACGGCGACGTGGTTGCGCTTGGACGTGTGCAAGACATGATGGAGGCCATGATGGAGAAGATGATGAGAAAACGACAAACACATTGGTATACTTTGCTTGTGTGTGTTTTTGCTTGCCTTTGGTGTGTATGTGTCGATTTTTTCGTTTTAATTTTACCGCGGAGGTGCGACGTTTTTCGTTTCACTTTAACGCCGGCAGTCATTTAACATTTAAAATTTAAAGGAGAAGTCAATAATTAAAACCTGCACACCAGATTGTAGCCCTAGGCCAATTTTTGCATCTACTTTTTGTCCTCAAATGCACTGCGTCGGGGAGTAGCTACCTGGTTGCAACACCCTCTATGAGACCAGCAGCGGCACCAGCGCAAGCAGGTGCACGACATGCAGTAGCAGCAACAGCAGCAGCTCTAGCCAACGCTCCGTCCCCCCTGAAGGGGGGGTGGTCATTGTCCGCCGCCGCCTCTTTTTTTTTTAGGGCCGCCGCAAGGAGAAGGCGGATCGGTAGCGTGACAAGAAAGAGCGGTGCATGGAGGGGGAGGGGGCGGAGGATGGTGAAGGAGGATCGAATGGCCATCGAGGGACAATGGGGGGGGGTTTAAGGTGAAGAGGGAGGAGGGGGAGGTGGTGGTATCAGAGGATGGTGAGAGGGATGGGGATGAGGATGAGGATGTGCATCAGGCATTGGAACAAGTCGTCCCCATGTGTCTTGTGGGGCAAAGGATTGGTTCGCAGTCATTGGGGGGCCCTCAACCTCCTGTGCGACCCACGGGGGGCGAGACTTGGCACCGGCCACTACCTAGTCTCCTTGTAGCACTAGGTAGCATTTGGCACATGCCAACAATAGCGGTAGGACAAATCGTGCAGTTTGCACTGGTCTAGCCTATGCTGCTGGCCTTGACCATGCCCCTATACGAGCCCGAGGCCTAGCACACCTACGAGGGGTTGGTGCCTGGGTTCCGGACATCAAGAAGGTTGGCCGCCGTCACTCAGAGGGCAACACTTGCGGCCGCCGCAAAGCCCTCTGCCGCTGTGGCCGACCCTGCGGACGCCCCCGCCGCGGCTTTCAACTTCCGGCTTGGCCAAAAGGTATGTGTGTTTGTTTCTTTGCTTGCTCGTGCTTTTTTTTGGACGCTTCGTTTTAAGCTTTAGGTTTTGTTTCTAAAACATGCATCGAAGAGGAAAAAATTTGAAATTAACGTTAATAGTTAAACGAAAAATTTGAAACAAGTCGTTTGAAAAAACTCTTTTCGCCCCCATGTGACGGCCACCCCCTATTTTGCTCGAGGTTAAGGACGTCATGGTGTGCGGGCAGGATTTTCCCCCCCTCCGTGTCATGGGGAACGACCACGATAGGGAGAAGAGCGCGGGCGTTCAGGCCTTGCACAAGCCCCTCGACTAAGGCCCGGAACCTCGGTTGGCCGTCCTCCACGGCCTCAAGGATTGGGAGCGAGGCGGCATGTACTGCGAGTTGTGGGGCCCATCAAGGCCCTATAAGCCCAACCAATGGGCACACATCGTGGGGATGGGGTGGTTGGGGTGTAAGGATGGGAGGATTTTGCGGGAGATGGGAGGGCCAGTTGGGGAGGCAGGGGAGGTGAAGGAGGAAAGGGAGGCAGGGGGGGCACCGCCCCCCTTCCAAGCTCCCCCCCCCCCCTCCCAAGAAAGACAGCGGTCGCAAAGTGAGCGTGAAGAGGAGGAAGTGAGAGTTGGAGTCAGACCACCACTCCGACAACCCCACTTCCTACTCTTCCTTGTTCTCCTCCAACGAAGATCCCCCCCCGCGCCCCCCGCGAAGAAAGCCACACAGCCCCCGCCCGAGGTGAAGGTTGTCCACGCCACGAAATCAAAGGGGGGGGCAAGAAAGACAACGTGGGGAGGGGGGGGGAGATTGGGGGGGGGGGGGGCATCACTTCCCTCACCTATCATATGCGGGCAGGACAGAGCTGCTGGTGCCCACACCCAAAAGAGCGGGGGCATTTGGGTGAAATACCCCAACAACTCTAAGCTCTATGACGTGGAGCGCCACGTCCCCTTCGGCACGGCCAAACCCGCGAAGCGCACCTCCAAAAGGTGCGCATGGGCAAGGCCCCCACCCCCAACCCTCCCCCAAAGAAGCCTGCTAACCCCTTGTCTAACCCCCAAGAAGACCGTGAACGCAACCAAACCAACCCGAGCAACCCACCTTAGCCACCGCCCCGCAACCGAAGGCACCCCGGAACAATATATTTAACATCTGGCCAAAAATTAACACGTTAATCTCAAGTTTCAACTTTTTTAGGGGGGTTTAGGGGGTTTGCCGTGAAAATTATGACCCCCATGGGTTGCCTTACGGGCTTGGGTGTCATTTCCCCGCTGGGGGTTGGTGTGGGGGTCCTACCCATGTGGATTTTTCAAAATGTTAAAATGGCTCTCGGCTTCAATTTTTGTTTGTAATTTTTGGATTTAAATTTGAAAAGTTAAAAATTAAAAATTAAAGAGTCGACAGCATTAATATTAATCTCACAAATATTAAATCCATTCCCCAAATAGTAACCCTCCTACCAATGGCACAAAGAAACATGTAATGCATTATGGGTGTGATTATGTATGTTGTCCATGGCCATTGTGGCCCATTGGGTCCCTATCCAGGCCCTTATACCTCATGGGACCCCGTAGTGGGGTCCCACATCTTCGCGGGTCCGGATGGGGGGTTAGTGGGGTTAGTGGGGTTAGTTGGTTTAGTGGGTTCGGTGGTAGGGTTTGCGTTCGGGGCGAGAGACGCTTCGATTGTGGGTGGGGGGTTTGGCCTTCTTCTTGTCCGCCCCCCGGGCCTCTTCCCGGTGCCGCTCGGCCTGCTCGAGGGTGGGGAAGAGGAGGGGCCGGGTCACCTCGTAGAGGGTGGTGCCGCCCGGGTATCCCACCCAAACGGCACCTTACTTCCGCCCGTGGATACCACGGACGGTGTCCTTGTCTACCCCGGTGGGGTAGGGTACGTGGACAACCGTCCCGACAATCGGATCCTCGCGACAGTCGTCCTTCTTCGCGGCACCCTTGGGGGTGTCGTCTTGGTGGGGGGGGGGGGGGTTGGTGTGGCGGTCTTGGGGGGGTTGGGGGGTTTGGGGGCGGGGACGGCCTTCGTAGGTCGTGCGGTGCTGGTGGTGGGGGAGTTTGAACCTTTTGGCCCAGGGGATAGCCCCGTCGTCACTCTCGTCCAACGACTCCACAGAAAACTTTCGTTTCTTGGGGGCGGGTTGGGGGGGGTTGGGATGCGGCTTCGCTTTGGGGGGGGGGGGGGGGGCGGTGGTGGTGGACGCCCCCCCCGTCCCCCCCCTCCTCCCCCTCGCTCATCCCACCCCCTCCCATGCTCCCCCACATATCCTCATCATCCCCCCCCGCATACCCCACCTCCTGCATCCGAGCGCACTCCCTGGGCCGGAAGTGGCACGACGACACCCAGATGCCGCTAACCACGCGCGCAGCCCCCCAGTCGTGGAGACCGCGCAAGAGGGCAACGCCCAGGGTCGGATCCCGGGCCACGATGCAATAGAGGGCCCCCAAGGGTACTTCCTGGGAGCCCTTAGCGTCTCGCCAGGCCACCCGAATGGGCTTGGCATTCGTGGCGTTGACCACGACGTCGATAACCTGCAAAAAAAAATAAACGAAAAAAATGTGAACTAATTTTTTCGGCTTTTTTAATATTTCGATTTTAATATTCACCCTTAAGTTTTAATATTTCGAGCGGCGGTTCCAAAAATCAAATATTAATCTTGAGAAATTAATGCGGGCGACCTAAAAATTAACGCAGGCAGGCAAGCAACATACCTCGAAACTTCCTTTGGCGCCGCCTGCCTGCAGCGCCCCCATGGCCTCTCGGAAGAGAGAGGCTGCATTTGGGGCCCCCACTGGGGCTCCCCCACTGGCCATCGGGGCCGATCGGGCCGCCGACTTGGCCACGTTCGCGGCCACCAAGGCCGCCTTGACCGCGCGGGACTGGGGGATCAAGCCCTCGTACGAGGACTCACAGCCCGGGTCGTAGATGGGCCAGGACAGGGGCAGCACAGTGGCCCAGTCCACCCGGAACACCACGGCCTTGCCCTAGCGCCACTGCTTGACCCAGCCTAGCTGGGCCCAGTGCTTCAACAGCACCTTGTAATGCGGCGTCCCAAAACGGACGCCACGGGGGTCAAAAAGACAATTCAGTACGGGCAAGCTGCCCGCACTGATGGCCTCTGCCATGGGGGCAAGGGTGGCACCAGGGAGGGGTTTCTAGACCCAGACCCCCCCCCCCTGGAGGCATCCTTACCCTAGGTGCCTCTATGTTCCCCCTCCTTCCGGCGAATCAAATACCGGATTAACCTCCGAAAAATCCACATGAGTGTCATGTGGCTATGCGGGGGGGAGGAAAAGACTGGTTGATCCCCCGCGCAGCCCTGCTCCAGCACCTGGGCTGACCAGGTGATCGGCCCCGCCTTGCGGGCGGTGGCTGACTGGGGGCCCGGGGCTTTGAGAAGCCACTGGGGGAGGGGGTGGGGGGGGTGATTGGGGGGGGGGGGTCAATGACCTCAATTCCATCCCCGTGCCTGTCACCATCCCCTTCCCCCTCGTCCACCACCACTCCCCCCTCCCCCTCTTCCTTAACCCCCCCCCCCCCAGGCTGGCTTGTACCCCCCCCCCTCCTGCCCGTGGCTCCTCTCCCTCTCCCTCCTCTCCCTCTGCTCCTTCTTCTTTTTCTTCTTCTCCTTCTTGTCTTTTTTCCGCCCATCCGAGGAGTCTTCGCTTGACTCCTCGGATGGCGGGTGTGCGGCGGGTGGAGGAGGCGGAGTAGGTGGCGCTGGAGCTGCTGGAGGAGCTGCTGAGCAGCTGCTACTGCAAATTGGTGCTCCACTTGCGCGATCTAAGAGAGTGAGAGGATGGAAAAAAAATTAATTTTTGTGCCCCCGATTTGACTTCTTGAAATTAATCTTCTCCATCGAAAAATTAATTGATACATTGAATATTAATGACCGCGCCTATTAATATTAATCTCGAAAAACTAAGCAACTCGCCGCAAATATTATTCCGTATACGCAGGCAAGGGTGCACAAGCAAAACACACCAGGGCTTCGTTGTTCGCTTTGAACATGTCGGCCAACTTCTTTTGCATGGCCGAGGCGTCCATGGCAAGGAGAAAGCAAAGCTAGTGGTGGGGAAGCAAGGGTGGAGGGCGGGAGGCTACGGGTGGCCATGAGTTTGGCCATGGTGCATGGCGCGGTATTGGGGGTCCCGTAGTTGCGTAACGGGAGGTCAAATTTTCAAAACCACCACTCCCACACTTGTGAAACTACCTCCCCCTGCCGTTCTAGTTGCGTTGCCCCCGGCATGCCCCCCCGCCCCGGCCCGAGTGGTCATTGTATGCGCGCTTAAGGATGGCGTTGAGGCTCTCAACGACATCCGCGCACACGGCACCCAACCCAACCCCCAAGCGGCGTGCATTGGCCACGGCCTCGGTGACATCCTCCTCCAAATAAGGGAGGTAGTTTGATTGGCACACCTCCTTGCAACAATGTGCACGGTAGGCGCGTGCCACCTCGGCCGCACGTAGGTCCCCGCGGGGCGGCTTGTCCGTGTACAACTCCCGGAGGAGGTCACGCATGGCCACGACGGCTTGCCATTCACGATCCTCCGGAATGTAGTCCAACAACAGACCAAGTTTCTCCCATGCGAGGAACAACGCACGGGCCTCCTCCCCGTCGCGTTGCCCCGTTGCACCCAACTTCACACCCGTGCGGGCCCGGTAGAGGACCCGTTGCACGGCGTCGGTGTTCTCCTTGGGGAGGTCCACAGGGCGTGTCTCGATGAACGCCACTTGGAGCCGGCCAATGGCCATGCAACAATGGAGGATGCATAGGAGAACCACGCACCGGTCAACCACAATGTGTGGATCCCCTATGCATTCCCCATTCTCCAAGCTACTGCCGGTCTTCTTGTAGCGGCGGCGGGCCGCCTCCTCACGGTCCAAGGTGCGCCGGGTCGCCACGTTGACCCATGCCGCCGCAACCTTGTCCCACACCCCCATATTGTAAATTGAGCCCAGCAAGGGGGAGGTGGACACACCGATAAGGCGCCGCACGAACGGTTGGTCTCCCTTGATGACCAACCTGCTTGGCACCCACCGCGACACCCAGTGAAACTTCTCGCAGTCTTGTATGGACTGCAATACCTACAAAAAGGAAATGGATTAATATTTACATTAATCTTTTTTATCAAAAAGGCCATTTCATAATGTGCCAAGGGCCACTGTGGGCCAAGTTCGATGCAGAGTACGGATTTCGGCATGGCCAGGCTGTGCATACGGGCTGCAACTCACGACTGCACCCCTATGGTTTCCCGTTGGGGTGGTAGTGGTCATGTCATTGGTATTTCCCACTCGTTTGGATCCCAGTGCGTTTTGTGGCGTTTCGGTAGAGGCTGCATCGGGACTTCCCACAAGATGGGGTCCCAATGTTCTCGTGGCCGTTTCCGTATGATGTATATCATCTGTCGTGCTTGTCGGGTTATGTGCTAGTATTGCGTCGTCTTATGTTTGCAGGCGTCATGGATTAATATTTACATTAATTTCTCCAGATTAATATTAAGTTAATTTTTCAGTCGGCGTGAATATTAACCGAAAACTAGATATTATTCTCAAGAAATTAGCGCAAAAGTTAACAAACAACGAATGGGCCGCAAACCTTCAAGTTATCGGCCCATATCGTTGCATGTGCCGCCATGTCTTTGTCCTTGCACACGGCCATCCCTATCAGCCACAAGTACGCGGGTGTGCGGCCCCGTGCGCCGTGGTTGAGGAGCCCATGGGCGGCATGGAAAAAAAATTCCTGGTACCGGCGTACAGCTTTTTTTTCGGGGGGTACCCCCGGAGGGGGAGGGGGGTATGAAGAAAAAAATTAGCGCGAAAATTTTGTCCGGACCCCAAAACATGAAATTTTCATAAGTCTACCCCACGTGTTTGGGTTTGGAAGGTGCAAGGAGGGTATTTTTCAAAGTAACAATGGATATTTTAGCCGATATGGGTGGTATTTGTGTTTAAGGGCACAAATACCCCCGGTCTGTTCCGGCTGCAGTGCACCGCCCCACCCTGGCCTCTTATAGGCAGGAAAGAGTCCCCAAAAAAGGCAATACAGCCTATGTGGGGCGAGAAACCGAACCAGGAACATTGAAGGACAAGAGTGATCCTTGTCCATTCGGGCCGTTCTGCAGGTTGCCCAAGCCTACAGTGGACCCCACAATGTCATGTCCCCATTGCCTTCTCGCATGCTGGTTGATGACCGCTACGCCACAATGGCTTGCCAACAAAGAGTGGTTCTCAATGAGGCTAAGGCTTGTGTGTTGGTGTGTTAGTATGTCTCTGTATGTGTGTGAATGGTGCAGATTGTTCAACTACGCTGTTCTTGCCTTCACCCACACTCATTGCTGAGTGGGGCAACGCTAGCGTAGCAAGGCTAGCAGCTCCGCTTGGAGAGTAGATGGATTGGACACAATGCTCAATGTGGGTAGCAGCGTACCGCGCCAGGGGCCCCTTGTCCGCGGGCTGACGATTGCATTTAACAAGTGTCCCCCGCTACTGGAGGGAAATCAATGGCGCCATGTAAAAAAAACCCCCCACCTATTTTCATCTCACCAGTAGTTCATGTGCCAATGTCCTACAATGTGGCAAAGTGAAGGTGGCATGCAAGTTCAAGTAGCAGACAATGAAAACATTCCTCCTGGCGAAAAAAAAACTCCTTCATGGGGTGCCAGCTTTTTTTTCGAGGGGTACCCCCGGAGGGGGAGGGGGGTACGAAAAAAATTCGCGCAAATTTTTTTCACCGCCCCCCTGTGAGGAGCCCAATGGAGAGCTGGGTCCAACTACCACCGGCGCAGGGGTACGCATCCCCACGCACAATGAAGGTGAGGGGCCTTGTCCTATCGATGGTCTCCACTAGCGATGGGCGTGATTGGACGTACCGGGCCCATGAGGGTAGCAGCCAAGAGCGCCCACTCACGGGGGGATCGGGGACGGACACGGGTGGTCGTAGGTCAAGGGGGGTGACCAACTCCTTCCACGCGTTCGTGAACGCTTCCGGAGTGGGGATGGGCTTGGCTAACGGGAGGCCCGTTGCGGCCGTGTAGGCCGAACTCGGCGGCTCATGTACTCCATAAGGTGGCGGAAGCCAACCTTGGGGACGTTCAAGTCCATGAGGAGGCTGGTGAGGTCCGGGGCCGGGAAGAGGTGGCAGGCATACTGCTTCACCGCCTCCTTTTGCTTGTCGCGAATAAGGGAGGGGTAGCCAACCTCCGTGGACTCGGACCATCGGGCCAGGGCCAAGGGAGATTAAGCCACCCACTCACCAAGGAGTTCGGAGACCAAAATGTCCGGCAAACTCTTGGCCCCACTCAAACGCACGAGCGTCATGTTAAGCTCAGTAAGGGTGTCCCGAGAAAAAGGCATAACAAGGGCTATACAAGGGAACACGGTGGTGTGGAGGGGGGGGGGGGAGCGGGCAACCGGAGGGGGGGTGTCCAAGACACCCACCAACACAACATTGGAACCTCTCTACTATACCGTTGTGCAACACTACACTGTGCACCACCCCTTATGGGCCCTCATATGTGCATGGAAAAAGGGGTACAAATGACCCAATCAAAAAATTGAGCTTTAACCTCTTAACATTTGCGAGATTAATATATTCACGGGTTCATATATTAAAAATTAAAATTACCATTATTGACTTTAATTTGGGCCACTAGGGATGCTCTAGTAGGAGTGCCATCCGTTTACTGGTTGTTGACACACTATTGCTTGTGGTCTGCACTTGACGAAGCCCTGCTAGCTTTCTTCGTATGGGCAAAGGAGTGTCTCTTCTAACCTCGAAGCCTTCAAACTCTCGTGTCGATGTAGGCAGAGGGTGATTTTTGGATTTGTTGTCCTTGCGATGTTGCATAGCAGCGGTGTAGATGTGCTATCCCCCAATGGCATACCAAAACCCAACTGTACATAAGGTAACAGGCAGTACACAGTAAAATCAAATGGCCGTGAAGATCGAGTACAATCGAAAGAGGATAGGGCAGAACATACGCACGCCAGGTACGAGCAGTAAATCGTCAATACGATTAGGTGGCGGTGCCCTTAATAAATTGTCATAGCGGGCTTGGACTCATTCGGAGCTCAGCCCACGAACCTGGCCTTCACAGCGGGCTGAATCAATCAAGATCTCATCCCATCGCACACGAATGTGTTTTGTGGAGGTGAGGTAATTTGCCAGATTGACTTGTGCTTTTCCTTTGGGTTTTGGCTTTGGCTTCGGTTTAGCGGATGGTTTGGGCCGTGGTTCTGGTGCGGGGGCGTCAGCAGCAGCAGTTTCCTCACTTCCACTAACGTGCTCTTCATCATTCCCCAGGTTTTCGCGCTGTGCACCAACATTTTGAGAGACTTCCATAGAAGACATCGCTTGAAAGGTAAGAAAAAATCAAATGCGGAGTGTAGACATGACGATATCTGGGTGCTCGGACAGAGATATTAGCCAACTTAGATGAAAGTCGGATAGACCAGGTTCAGAAACATAAACTGCCGTATACCAGGGATGACAGAGTGCTGAAGGCTATGGCATTCACGTTGACCGGAAAGCTGGGCGAAATTTCGCCTAGGTCTGGCAAATTCAAATAATACCAGGCTCAAAATCATGAAAGTCGGGCGCCTGGGCGAAATTTCGCCCAGCTGGAAGCACAATAGCATATAACACAGTCAAATCAATCACAACCCTGTGTACTCCGTCCCAAGTCCTCTTCCTCATCAAGCATTTTGAGGGACGAGTCACCACGCACATCTTTTGGGCCCTCAGTGGTACTGTCAACATGATTAAAATCATCTACCACCGGTACAGCAGCAGGCATGGGGTGTAGAGCAGGGGGTTTTGGGGGGGGTCTCGGGGGAGGGGGGGGGGGCTGGGGGGACTACCACCGGGACACCGCGGGCTGAGGGTTTGGTGGATGGTTTTGGAGCATTACCACCGGCTGTGTTGATACTCTGGTATTGTGCACTTCGCTGCGTCTGATCAACATTGGAGCCTTTCTGGCTGTATGCATTCAGAATATCCTCCACACCATGGGGTGTTTTAGTCTTGGCAATCAGACACCATAGGCTGTGCCCAACAAGGCTCAAAAATTGCTGCTCTGTAACCCTTTTATGTGACAACACTCCGGGAAAGTGCATGCAGGGGGCTTCATCAAGACGTTTGACCACATACTTATCCTCTTCCACAACAGGAATGGGGAACCAGGCATGTGATATGTAGTGAAGGAACAAGCGCACGTGTTTGTGTACTTGTCCACAGACTTCTGCGTTAGGACACCCTGGCTTTTTTTCTCTCCTGGAAGTGTGGGGGGGAGAGTTAAAAAAATATTGGTTGTCTGCTGCACAGATTGGGCATTACCAACCTCCTCCGACCTCATGAGTAGGCGACTAAGCATTGCTTCGCCGTACTCTTCAGGAAACAGGCAACCAAGTGCCAGGGTGTGCCAGTCGGACCAGAAAAGCAGTGCTACAGTATTGGTACCCAAGTGTTCAGTGCTCAGCCACTTTTCAAAAGGTATGATATTCATCATCAAGACAGTACTCATTCCAATGCATTCTTTTGCAACAGCAGTAGAATGCAGAGAGCGACCCTTCAAGTTACATTCACGCACAAGAACCCCTAGTGCCACAAGTGTTGGACAGTCCAAATATAACAGGGCCTTCAGGGCTAACAGGCACCTCAAACCCGGTCTTTGAGCATCACAACTTAGCAAGATTACTCATAAGGACCTAGGTGGTACTATCAAGCCGTGCTTTGTTAGCAGCTGTAGCCAGGAACAAACCAACAATGGTTTTTTCCATGTGACGGAGTTTGACTTTCATGGGCACCACAGCTCCCGCCTTCGGGTCCCAACCCTTTAATGATAGGGGCAAATGCCTTATAGGTTATTTCCACCGAATACTTATATGGTTGCCACACACCACAAAGCAACGGGTGTCCCAACAGAAACTGGTCTACGTGCCAGGGGGCATAGCTTGCTCCAAACGACATTTTCAGGAGTGCGTAAAAGATCTTCATGTCAATCAAAAATGGCACAATCCGTCTGGGCTTCACCTGCAAGCATTTTAGCCCCCTAACAAACTCCAGTAACTCAACATGACTTCCGCATTTCAGGTGTGATAACAGAAAAGGCCTCCAGCTGAGGGATACCACAGCATAGCGAGCATAGTCCACAGGTGCACGAACCCAGGTCTGCAGAATAGGCCCATCTGGACTGTGCTTCTTTGCAACAGCAACCCAACACAGCGCACAAGGTAGTCAACAAACCCGGGTACGCGTTGTGCAACAGCATCCAGACCGGGCAGACCGTGGTAGTGGGGCACCTCAGTAGTGTGCAACACACCGACAACAGTCACATTCAAAGTCTTATCAAGGCTATGGCGGTGCACCCCATTGATGTAGCGACGGTAATTGTGGAACCACAGTGTGATTTGCTGTCTCTCAAATGAATCCCTTGGTATGAAGCTTGAACACTGGCCTGGGCCGAGATAGTAGGAGCATTGATAGTGCATTCCCCTGCCATTGCCAGCTTACGGCGGATGGATGGGTCATTGTACCGCGATATGAGGCTCCAGTGGCTCTCTCAGCTCGGGGATATGCCAGCACTCGCACAATGTTGTACAGTGAGAAAACTTGCTTCTGCGGGCCCAACAACCATCTTGGTGGACGACTAGATCCCCAAGCAGCTCGCACATGCCCAACATTACGTCTAGTCTTTCTTATTTTTTTTTCCTCTCCCGACACTGGTGAGTTCGGCCATCAAGGCAGACAGTGTACTTAGGCAGCAACGGCCTAGAGGTATGTACAGTAAAGTCAGCTTAACCACTGGCTGGGATGCGGGTAAGGCGGTTCTCCACAGAGGGAGAGCCCAATGGGGGCGCAGGACCTGTATGTACTGTACACTTCATGCAGGTGGTGGGGCCTGCCACGACCACATAGGGTCAACACCTAGAAACTGTGGAGCTGTGACTAGATCAAAAACTAAGATCAAAGAGTGACTAACAGTCAGGAACTACAGGGAGCCTTTAGTGCAGAATCGAAAAACGCATACACTCGGGTGGAAAGTGGTTGCAGGGGTGTACCCCTCAATGCAGAGCCGATACACTGGGGCGGCAGAAGTGGATCTCTTGAATAGGGGACCCGGTGAGTTGAGTGAAGGGGAGGTCAACGCCGTTTCTATCGGGTGACCCCGTAAGCTGGACAGCAGCCGGACTAGGGGGGTGCAAGCATCGCCGTTTACAGACACGGACATCGGGGGACATCGGGCGCCGACGCTTTAACTGTAGAACGCGCAGGGCCGCCAACTCGCTCTCCAGAAACTGGCGCTTCTCTCGCCAGGCTACCTCCTGCCAGTGTCCCGTGACTGTGACCCAGTCACCCCACTGACGCGCCAAGAGGCGCCTCGTGCTGAGGCCGACGTACTAGGAGTGTAGCCATCGCTTCAGGGAAGCTGACGATTCGTATGCCTCTTTGTGATGAGAGTGCACCAGTTCCGCATATGAGGATCGGATAGACCGGGATGTGCTGGAGGAAGCTGCCCTGTATCAGCGTTCAGCCTCCCCCATGCACGTACGGAGCCACTGCTCGTGGGCCCTCATGCGGTAGGCCATTATGGAGGCCCATGTCATGTATTTCTGATGGGACATGGATGCATGGTGCAAAGTGGCCCCCCCGATGGTGCGTGTCTGACGCTGATATACCCCCACGAGGGTGGTGGCCAGTTTGAGTGTAGGTAGGTAGGAGAGGGTGTAATTATGATATGTGAGCAGGGCCTGAGCCATGTTCATCTTGGCATGCATGGCACCCTGGAAGCAAGACGTACGGAACAGGTATCGGGCTGACAGTAACGGATCCCTCCACGCCGAGACCATCGCGCGCAACCATACGGTGGTCTTGCAGGCCATATGAAGTAGAAGTGTGTAGGATATGTAGAGCGCATGTAGTTCACGGCGTATGTCTCTAAGAGGGTGTGTAACTGAGTCACAGACCTCATGAGGAAAATTTCCCCCGGGAGGCCCTGACGGACCAAGGGAGGCCGGCGGGGGCCTGGATTTGAGGGGGTAGGCGGATTTGACACATAGTCGTGGACCCTGGCCTGAAGTGGCGGACTCAGAGAGGAGAGGAGACGGAGGAGCATACATGCCGTGCTGTTAGAGTAGGGTTGCTGCAGGCTGTATGACGCACCGGTGTCAGGGGACGACCGGGGTCGCTTGAGACCGCGCTTGTTGCGCCCTCCCTCCCGTGGTTGGTAGTGTACCTGCGCCCGCAGCATGGTATTGTCGGGGTTCAGGGAGACAACTCGGCGACGGAGTTTACAGAAGATCTGGACCACATTTCCAAACTGCGTATCCGTCAGTCCTTCATTGACACTGTACCGCGGGAAAGGCTGCGCGAACACCGGTACCGCGTGGCATGGCATCAGTACCATATGATGCATGCCACAACTGTTTTACGCCAGTCAGTACCCATGCCCCCACGCACGGACGGCATTCGCTCAAATGCTGACGACCGCAGCACACCGGTATGGTACACTGGTGAGGCCTCGTCAAGCCACCGTTGTGCCATGTCCTCCCAAGGACCCCATGTGTGGACCCACTCGCGGAGAAAAACCGGGGACCATGCACTAAAGTGCACAAGTCGTGCGTGCGGGGTGCCCCGATGCCACTGAGAACATAGGGGGCAGAGGACTTTGGTTTTTCCCCAAGGGGGGGAGCAACCCGCCCATCGCACATTACCCCACATCCACTGGACCCATACGTGCCGGCGCAGCGCCCGTAGAGGGAGCCAGGTCGCCCAATGCAGGCCCCGATACACCTGATACGGGCGCGTGGCAGCAATCCATTTGCTCGCGGGGGTCGGAGCCTCAGTCCCCCCCACGGATATGCTGGACGGACCTGTGGGATTGTGGATAGGTAGAGGAAGGGACGTTGCCAGTTTAGCGAGAAGGTCAACTTCGTTGTTACGTTGGATGTCATCCAACTCCTGGGCATCACGGGCAGATGAGGTTTTCCGGTGCCCTGGGATCCAGCGGACCCGAATATTCTTTTCCCCCAGGGTGGCGGACACTCGGGAGCGTAGGTCCATGTCGGAGGCCTCTCGGTGGGGCTCCACAGGGCCATGATCCACCACTGCCTGATTGTCCAGGGTGATGGTGGACCCTGGGGCCGCCTGGTGAGCAGCCACACACAGTCCCATTAGTTCAGCGCAATATGATGTCCGGGGCCCATGGACTCTGGCAATGCACTGGAAGGGGCCACAGGTCAGTGCCGTTCCCGCTCTGGACCCCTGCGGTGATCCCTGACAGTCTGGTGTCACCAACAACTTGCTCCCGGCGCTGTGCCAAGAATTGCCCTCTGGGGGCTTTTCATTGGTGTATACCTCATAACCACATACCTCCGTCCTCTTGAAGCCAGTCGGGGTGTCCCCGTGTTCCTGAATATGCCACGCACGGGATGGGGAACAGTATTTCATGGCAATATCAGGCTGTCCCACTGTAGGTTGTTGGGCAGCCAACAGCCGACCGTCCTCTGTGTCCTCGCGGTCAAAAAGCTCCGGACCACAGGGACGCCGCTTCATGGGTTGCAGGGATATCCCGGGGATGGCCCCGAGTGACTGGAGCAGTGAGACATAGGCCAGAAGGGGCGTCTGAGTGCGAGGGACACCTTTGTCCAAGGGAAAAGGAAAAAGGTCAGGGTGGGCTCTGATTGTGTGTTGCATGCTGGTAATGAAGCGCCTGCGGTAAGCCCAGTAGATGTATCGTAGCCCCAGACCTCCATCTCTCACTGGTGTACCCAGGAGGTGGTGGTTGCGGGATGTCTCCATACCCTTGGGCTGGCGGAAAAACTAAGATACCATGGTGTCAATGCGGTGGAACATCTTGTCCGACGGGAGCAAGATCAAACGATGCATCCAGCGTGGCATGAGAACAAAATTCACCAATTGTGCCCTCTCCCATCCATTCATGGGGACAGAGGCATACTGGGCACGTCTGACTGGACAAGGGCCACATAGTCCGCCCGGGCCTTGTGGGCCGACTGTGGGTGGGCCAAAATGTGCCCCAAATATTGAAGAATGGGGGGGGGCGAACTTTGTTGGACACACCACCCCACACAAACGACTCGGTCACATGACGCGGAGTCCAGCGGTAGATTTCGGTCTTACTCGAGTTCACTCGAAAACCCAGGATCCGGCCAAGTTCGCTGACCTTGTGCAGCACAAGATGTGTGGATTTTGGAGTCAGGCGCAACGAACGCCACATCATCCATTTATACAAAGCATTTCACTTTTGGGAACTCCTTGCTCAGGGCCCGGTGAAAAATTTCGTATACCACACAGAACAACAACGGGCAGAGGGGGCAGCCCTCCTTGACTCCCCGCTGCTGAAAATAAGAATGCTGTCTGCCCCCCGCCCGGAAGAATCATCGGGTTTGCCCATATGCCTGGCGGAGGAGAGAGACCATGGAAGCCGGGACAGCCAAGGTGTACAAGGTCTCCCATGGGAGGGCATGTGGGGTGCTCGGGTAGGCCTTGGCAATGTTGAGCAGGACCACATATGGTTCTCCGTCAAAGGGCAGGACACTTGACCAGAGGGTCATGGCTTGGGTTATGGTGGTGTATCCTTTCCTTCCTCCCCCTTGGCACGGAGACAGCACGCCGGTCAACGGTGCCTTCAGGCGCAGCAACATAAGCTTGCACAGGATTTGATACATGCAGGAGGACACCGCGATGGGGTGGTAATTGCCAGCATCGCCGGGATCTCCTTTTTTGTACAGGAGTGAGATCCTGCTGTCCGTCCACGATGTGGGCAGGGATCCCGACTCCCATACTACTTTAACATGCTGGTACAGGATCCACTGAGCCGTCTCCGGCAGGTGGGAGACGAGATCTGGGGGGACACGATCCATGCCCGCTAACTGTTTCTTCGGGACTTTGATTGACTCCAAAAACTCATGCCACGCTGGGGGGTCCGAGCATATTTGAGGGGTTTCCTGGAAAGTCTTACCCAGTAGGGCTGACGCCGCCGCTAGGTCCCACTCCGGGTTTCCCGCGAAGTTCGGACGCTTGACCAGTGCAGACTCGGGGTCGGGGGAAACAGCAGACCGTTCAAAAGGGCGTGTGAACCAGTCACACAATTCACGGAAGAAAACTTCTGTCGCAGTAGCTGCTGATTTGCTAAATCGCCGCAAGCGGCGCAGAACGTCCCTGTGTCTCTTCTTATGAATGTGTGCTCCCCACTGCTTCACGGCTTCCAGTTCTCGCGGAGAGGCCCGTAGCTTGTCGCAGGAGTCTGGGGTCCTCGCGAGGTAGGGGCTTCTAGTGGAGGATGACATATCACTGAATTTCACTCAGAACTCGTGACGATTTTTCGTGCACAGGCAGGTCTGGCGGTAATTGACGCATCCAACGTGCGAAATGCGTGCTAAATTTCCTAAGGTTTCTTCCTCCCCAGTGGCGAATGTTGGGAATGGAGCGGTCCTGGGGTTCAACAGTAGGAAGAGTGATGTTTGTATGCATGAAAACGCCTGCATGATCCCCTCCAGACGGGAAGGTCTGCACATGGTACGACGTGGGGCGCCGAATGTCCCACAAAGTGGCAGGGACCAAAAATGCGTCCAAAAGCTTTCCACCGCGAGTGTGGGTGGGGCCAGTTGGGGAGGGGGGCGATCTTGTACAAAGGGTCGTACAGAAGGGCATTCTGCAGTTGCTCGTGCCACGCGCGTCGGCGCAGTGGCGGGTTGGGCCGAATGGCGTCATTGAAGTTGCCACTGAGTATGGCAGGCGTAGTCAAAGAGGTAAACCACGCGTCAAATGTGTTTCGAGCAGACACCGAGAATGGGCCGTGCTGATTTACTACCAAAAAATCAGGAACTCCCGGAAACGCAACTTCCAGTACAATGGCATGCTGGGTTCTATTGTGGGACAGGCGGCAGTATTTGTGCACACGTTCATGGATCAGAAAAATTTGGTCTGGGGCCTGGTCATGATAAGACATTGGCACACACGGCGGGCATGCAGGGGCTGTGTAGGCCATGTGTGCAGTACCCTGCCGGAAACGGACTTCCTGCAGAAAGACAATCATCGGCTCCGAGGCCGTGACCTCCTGGAGCAATTTCCCCAATCGAGTCCTACTCAAATGGGGGCCACCCACATTGAGAGTGAGGAAAGCCGCATGCTGAGGTCACGGGTTCATTTCAACATCATTGCCCAGTCGTATAACACGGCTGGCATAATAATCCAGACCGTGAGACACCAGGATCGCATGTGTTCCCTGCCAGCGAGGGTCGGGGTGAACATCACAGGACAGAGTAATCAGATGGGACGAAATATCCCACAGTAGTTTTGAGGTGTGAGACCCCTCCTGGGGTGGATCGTAGGGGGAGTGCTCCATGCGGCCCTGTATGGTTGGGGGGTTCTCAGTCTGGTTCCCAGTGTAGGAAAGCAACATTCCAGGGGGATGAGGGGGAGGGACGATGACGCGAGCGATGACGCGTCTGTGACCTATTCATAGGGGATGGAGACGAAACATTCATAGAAGCTGTAGTGGATTGGGTCTGGCAGGCCAAGAGAAGAACAGTCGCCCGCAGAAGCCAGAATCGGCGGTGCCCATAGAGGGCAACGCGCCCGGCGGGTCTGTTTAACAGGAACCAAATCATTGCAGAGGCCATACATGTGTTGGCCGCCATCGGGGCACGCCCCAACAGCAGGTAGACAACGGAGCACACGGCTAGTGCCATACCCTAGTGGCCCAAATTAAAGTCAATATGTTTAATATTTGGCCAAAAATTAACACGTTAATCTCAAGTTTCAATTTTTTTAGGGGGGGTTAGGCAGTTTGCCATGAAAATTATGACCCCCACGGGTTGCCTTACGGGCTTGGGTGTCATTTTCCCCCGGGGGTTGGTGGGGGGGTCCTACCCATGTGGTTGTTTCAAAATGTTAAAATGGCTCTTGGCTTTGATTTTTGTTTTTAATTTTTCCGTTAATATTTTAAAAGTTAAAAATTAAAGGGTCGCCGGCATTAATATTAATCTCACAAATATTAACTCATTTCCCCAAATATTAACCCTCCTAACAATGGCACAACGCAACATGGAATGCATCATGTGTGTGTTTATGTCTCTTGTCCATGGCCATTGTGGCCCCTTGGGTCCCTATCCGGGCCCTCATACCTCGTGGGACCCCGTAGTGGGGTCCCACATCTTCGCGGGTCCGGATGGGGGGTTAGTGGGGTTAGTGGGGTTAGTTGGGTTAGTGGGTTCGTTGGTAGGGTTTGCGTTCGGGGGGTTAGGCGTTTCGTTCGTTTTGGTCTTCTTTTGGCCCTCTTTCTTTTGGGCCTCTTCGCGGTGCCGCTCGGCCTCCTCGGGGGTGGGGAAGAGGAGGGAGCGGTTGACCTCGTAGAGGGTGGTGCCGCCCGGGCATTCCAACCAAACGGCACCGTACTTCCGCCCGTGGATACCACGGACGGTGCCCCTCTCTACCCCTTTGCGGTAGGATACGTGGACGACCGTCCCGATGATCGGATCCTCGGGACCGTAGTCCTTCTTCTCGGCACCCTTGGGGGTGTCGGTCTTGGTGGGGGGGGGGGGGTTTGTGGTGGCGGCCTTGGGGGGGTTGGTGGGTTTGGGGGCGGGGACGGCCCTCGTAGGTCGTGCGGTGGTGGTGGTGGGGGGGGGTTTTGGCCTTTTGGGTCGGGGGATCGCCCCGTCGTCGCTTTCGTCGGACGACTCCAAAGAAGACTTTCGTCTTGGTTTGGCGGGTTGGGGGGGGTTGGGCTTCCTTTGGGGGGGGGGGGTTTGGGCCGGTGGTGGTGGACGCCCCCACCCTTCCTCCCCCCCCTCCCCCTCGCTCACCCCGCCCCCACCCATGTTCCCCCACATCTCCTCATCCTCCCCCCCCGCGTGCCCCACCTCCTGCACCCGAGCCCACTCCGCAGGCCGGAAGTGGCGCGGCGCCACCCATATGCCGCTCACCACGCGCGAAGTCTCCCAATCGTGGAGGCCTTGCAAGAGAGCAAGGCCCAAGGGTGGATCTCGGGCCACGATGCGGTGGAGGGACCCCAGGGGTACTTCCCGGGATCCTTCGGCGTCTCGCCACGCCACCCGGATGGGCCCGGCATTCGTCGCGTTGACCACGACGTCAATAAACTGAAAAAAAATGGGAAAAAAAATTCATTTTTTCGGCGACTCCCTTAATTTTTTGACTTTAATATTAACTCTTAACTTTTAGTATTTGGAACGGCGGCGCAAAAATTAAATATTAATCTCGAGAAATTAAATGTGGCGTCCTAAAAATTCATGCACGCACGCAAAACACATACCTCAAAACTCCCGTTCACTCCGCCGGCCTAAACTGCCCCCATGGCCTCCCGGAAGAGCGCGGCGGCACTAGGGGCGTCCACATGGGCCACAGGGGCTGCCGCGATGGCCATCGGGGCCGCCTGGGCCCCGGGTTTGGCCGCGGTCGCAGCCGTGGTCGCCGACTTGGCGGCGCGGGACTGGGACACCAAGCCCTCGTACGAGGGCTCGCACCCCGGGTCTTAGGTGGGGCGGGGCTGGGCAAGCACAATGGCCCAGTCCTCCCCGAAGGCCACAGCCTTGCCCTGGCGCCACTGCCTGACCCAGCTGAGCTGGGCCTAGTGGTGCGGCAGCACCAGGTAATGTGGCGTCCCGAAACGGACGCCGCGGGGGTCGAAAAGCAAATTCAGCGCGGGAAAGGCGCCCGCGCTGATTGCCTCCGGCATGGGGGCAAGGGGGGCACCAGGGTGGGGTTTCCAGACCCAACCCCCCCACCTGGAGGCATCTTTACCCCAGGTGCCTCCGTGTTTCCCCTCGTTGCGGCGGATCAAACACCGGATCAACCGCCGAAAAATCCACATGACCGTCATGTGGCTATGGGGGGGGGGAGGAAAAAACGGGTTGATCCCCCGCGCACCCCTCCTGCAGCGCCTGGGCTGACCAGGGGATCGGCCCCACCTTTCTGGCGGTGGCAGATTGGGGGCCCAGGGCTTTGAGAAGCCACTGGGGGATGGGGGGGGGGGGTCATTGGGGGGGTCAACCTCCTGAACTTCCCCGTACCCGTCCCCCTCGTCCACCACCACTTCCCCCTCCCCCTCGGCCTTGCCCCCCCCCCCCCCCAGGCTGGCCTCTACCCCCCCCCCTGCCCTTGGCTTCTCTCCCTCTCTCTCCTCTCCCTTTTCTCCTTCTTTTTCTTCTTCTTCTCCTTCTTCTCCTTCCGCCGCCTATCCGAGGAGTCTTCGCTTGACTCCTCGGTTGGCGGTTGGGCGGCGGGAGGAGGAGGAGGTGCTTGTGCTGGTGCTTGTGCTGGTGCTGGAGCTGCTGCTGCTGCTGCTGGTTGAGCTGCAGCCAGTCGTTGCTCCACTTGTTGAATCTAAGAGAGCGGGAGGATGCAAAAGAAAAAAAAATTTGTGCCCCCGACTTAATTTCTTGAAATTAATATTATCCCGCGAAAAAGTAATTAATATATTAAATATTAATGACCGCGCCTATTAATATTAATCTCGAAATATTAAACGGAGCGACACAAATATTAATTGGTATACGCAAGCAACCATGCACAAGCAAAACACACGAGGGCTTCGTTGTTCGCTTTGAGGATGTCGGCCAACATCTTTTGCATGGCCGAGGCGTCCATGGCAAGGAGAAAACAAAGCTAGTGGTGGGGAAGCAAGGGTGGAGGGCGGGGGGCTATGGGTGGCCATGAGTTTGGCCAAGGTGCATGGGGCGGTATGGGGGGTCCCGTAATTGCGTAGCGGAGAGTCAAATTTTAAAAACCACCACTCCCACACTTGGGAAACTACCTCCCCCTCCCGCTCTACTTGGGTTGCCCCCAGCATCCCCCCCCCCCCCCCCCCGCCCGAGTGGTCATTGTATGCGCGCTTAAGGATGGCGTTGAGGCTCTCAACGACATCCGCGCACACGGCACCCAACCCAACCCCCAAGCGGCGTGCATTGGCCACGGCCTCGGTGACATCCTCCTCCAAATAGAGGACGTAGTTTGATTGACACGCCTCCTTGCAACAATGTGCACGGTAGGCGCGTGCCACCTCGGCCGCATGTAGGTCCCCGCGGGGCGGCTTGTCCGTGTACAATTCCCGGAGGAGGTCACGCATGGCCACGACGGCTTGCCATTCACCATCCTCCGGGACGTAGTCCAACAACGGACCAAGTTCCTCCCATGCGAGGAACAACGCACGGGCCTACTCCCCGTCGGGTGCCCCCGTCGCACCCAACTTCACAGCCGTGCGGGCCCGGTAGAGGACCCGTTGCACGGCGTCGGTGTTCTCCTTGGGGAGGTCAACAAGGCGTGTCTCGATGAACGCCACTTGGAGCCGGCCAATGGCCATGCAACAATGGAGGATGCATAGGAAAACCATGCACCGGTCAACCACAATGTGTGGATCCCCTATGCATCCCCCATTCTCCAAGCTACGGCCGGTCTCCTTGTAGCGGCGGCGGGCCGCCTCCTCACGGTCCAAGGTGCGCCGGGTCGCCACGTTGACCCATGCCGCCGTTGACCCACACCCCCATATTGTAAATTGAGCCCAGCAAGGGCGAGGTGGACACACCGATAAGGCGCCGCACGAACGGTTGGTCTCCCCCGACTACCAACCTGCTTGGCACCCACCGCGACACCCAATGAAACTTCTCGCAGTCTTGAATGGACTGCAATACCTACAAAAAGGACATGGATTAATATTTACATTGATTTCTCGAGATTAATATTAAGTCAATTTTTCAGTCGGCGTTCATATTAACTGAAAAAAGGATATTAATCTCGAGAAATTAACGCAAAAAACGCAAAAATTAACAAACAACGAATGGGCCACAAACCTTCAAGTTGTTGGCCCACATCGTTGCAAGTGCCGCCATGTCCTTGTCCCCGCATACGGCCATCCCTATCACCCACAAGTACGCGGGTGTGCGGCCCCGGTGGCCGTGGTTGAGGAGCCCAATGGAGAGTTGGGTCCAACTACCACCGGCGCACGGGTACGCATCCCCACGCGAATTGAAGGTGAGGGGCCTTGTCCAATCGATGGTCTCCACTAGCGATGGGCGTGATTGGACGTACCGGGCCCATGAGGGTAGCGGCCAAGAGCGCCCACTCGCGGGGGGATCGGGGACGGACACGGGTGGTCGTAGGTCAAGGGGGGTGACCAACTCCTTCCACGCGTCCGTGAACGCTTCCCGAGTGTGGACGGGTCGGGGGAACGGGAGGCCCGTTGCGGCCGTGTAGACCAACCCCCGGCGGCTCATGTACTCCATCATGTTGCGGAAGCCAACCTTGGGGACGTTCAAGTCCATGAGGAGGCCGATGAGGTCCGGGGCCGGGAAGAGGTGGGAGGCATATTGCTTCACCGCCTCCACTTGCTTAGTACGAATAAGGGAGGGGTACCCAACCTCCATGGCATCGGACCATTGGGCCCGGGCCAAAGGGGATGAGGCCACCCACTCACCAAGGAGTTCGGAGACTAAAGGGTCCCGCAAACTCTTGGCCCCGCTCAAACGCATGAGCGTCATGTTAAGCTCGGTAAGGGTATCCCGAGAGAAAGGCATAACAAGGGCTATACAAGGGAACATGGTGGTGTGGAGGGGGGGGGAGTGCGGGCAACCGGAGGGGGGGTGTCCAAGACGCCCGCCAACACAACATTGGAACCTCTCTACTATACCGCTGTGCAACAATATACCAGGTAACACCCCTTATAGGTCCGCATATGTGCATGGAAAAATGGATACAAATGGCCCAATCGCAAAAATTTGACTTTAACCTCTTAATATTTGCGAGACTAATATACTAACGCCTTCATATATTAAAAATTGAAAATTAACATATTGACTTTAATTTGGGCCACTAGGGTATGCAGTGCAAAGAACAAGAAGGTCCCGATCACCCTGTACACATAGGGGACACAGAGAGTCATACACATCCATATGATACGATGTTCCGGACAATTTACTTACATGCTCCCTTGATCAGGGGGCCAATGGTACGAGGCTGTGCCTACACCGCAGGGGGCTGGAGGGTCAATGGCCAAATCTGTATGGGGCGGGGGATGCAGGGCTAGGTTGTCATGCATGCATCATGGTTGCTGAGAGGAGTCACACACCAAGTGTGATTCGGGGGGGGGGGGGGTTGCTGCGATTCATTCTTGAGCCTCGTTCAAATTCTCGAGTGTGAGGCGTTGGCTTTCAGCCTGAAGTGCCTCCTCCGCGCCCCTAACGCTCCCCAATTCAAACCGCCACCAATCGCTCATCTCATTGTCGCACGGCTGGGATTCTAGGAACTTTTCTCGGATCATGGACACGTCTGTACCGGAACATCCACTCGTACACGTAACTTCCCCAAGGTGGGAGTCCAGTGTCACCTGGTGTGCTGCTATCGAACTGTCTGGAGACGCATATGTTACAATGTAGGACGACTTTCTGAAATGGTCGTCGATTTTGACTGGAATGCATTGAAAGATCCGAACAAGGCAGCGTACTTGCAAAGAACATTTGCTGATAGCCCTGCAGGTGCAATGATCCGTGTGTGTCCTTCCAGCAGCACCGCCGGTGGAGTGTCATTCTTCCCTTTGGGGTGGGATGAATCTCCCCAGGCCGCAAACCGGACTCGGCGATCGGTGGAGATTCTCTTCAAAACAAACTTGCCACCTTGCCAGAGCCTCCTGGCTAGGTCCCCTATCTAGGATTCATCGACCAGCGTGACGAATCTCTGGTATTTAAGGTCGGGCACCCCAGTTGGGAAAATATGTTGGAGGTGGGGACCTCGAGGCAAGTCCTCCTCATCCACCAACTCCTCGTAGAGGGTGGCAGCGAGCTTTAACGATAAAGCCTCTGGCCCCTGTACCGCTGTGTTTTTTCCACCCCCCTTTCCTGGTTTCGCTGGCAACAGCACAAAAACCTGGTCTGGGTCTGCTAGTGATATCCATTGCGTGGCCACGTCTTCGGACGTCAGGAATTTCTGAAAACTTTCGGTGAGTTCTATTGGGACTGCATATTCCCAGAGCTGGCAGGTGTCATCAAGGCGGGGCAGCCGGCTGGCATTTCTCCACGAGAACGTGCTGTTTTGCTTTGTTGCTGTGGTCGAGGAGTCAGTGCAGCTGTTGACATATCGGTAGAATGCTGGCTTTGTTTCAACCTCTTTGGTAGTTAGCAGCCGGTACGTGTGGTGTGGCTAATCTAGACCGGCGTCGTGGACCATTGGTCTTTGGACATGACGGATGGGTACCGTTTGGAGTGGCATCCATTCCGCACCGCTTGATAGCAAGATGGCAAACATGGTTGTGAACCAATGGGACGTGGGGGAAAATGACAGCGCCTCAAACGAAGTGATGGATGCACGCAGGAATTTCCCTTTTTTATTGATCAAAACAGCAATCATGCGCCTATGCAATTGTCGCACTACCGCCCTCCAATAAAGCTGGAACATCAGAGAAGGTGTGTGGAGGGGGCTCTGCCGGGTCTCAAGCACAACCCACACGGACCGTGGCGCCAGGTGTTTCTCTCCCGCAAATGAGTCTAGTACTTCATTTACGTTTTTGGCCACCGACATTTGATTCCCAGTAAAGAGAATCTGGCGTCCGTGGCTGTCAAATGATTCTTGCTCGGGTCCCGTCCACTCTCGGATGGTCCAAATGGCGGTTTCCCCGGGTGCAAGGGTGCGCGGGGATGAGGCTACTGGTTGCTTAAAGGACGCCGGGAAACTGGAAACCAACATGTGGGGGGAGGTAATTGCATCTAACAACTCATGTTGCCAGGGTCGAACCGACCACATGTCTGCCATCGGTTCCGGTCAGGGCACGCGGGCCGGGATGTCGTTGTACGTTTTCCCATCGTAATGGACAGCTCGTGCTTGGGGGTTGGGGGTCCAATGATGCAACGTGGAATGTCCTAAGGACATGTAGTACTCACACTCAGCTAGTTCCTGCACTGGTTGATCCTCTTCAAGGGGCTGTGTCCCGTCCTGTGTGTCTTGTGTATCCCCATGCTGGTCCCGACCAAAAAGTCGCTTTATGGGAGTCAAAACTCTATCCATGTTACCATTTTGCATGTGCATCATGACATTCCTGATTGCTTGACAAACGGCTTGCCAAGAGTCACAGGGGTTCTGACCTGACAAAGGCACGAGCAGGAACACATGCAAACAATATTCTTTGCAGATCGCACTGTTTTTGATGTTTGGCTTTTGACTGTCACAGGATTAGGTGGACGGGTACGTATCAGTCACAACACGGGAGGCCATCATGTGCATAACAGAGGCCTGAGAACCCGTCCTCTCACTGGCAGTGGTGGCTGGACACATAACATTTAAGACGCTTTCGCCTCCCTGGTTTCTCGCTGGCAGGATAAGAATATCGGCCAACTCGGCATCGCCGGTGGCCGGTACATCCACCGGCACACGAGGGCCGGTGGTGCTGTGTGGCAACAGCCTTGTTTGAGAGGGCTTGGTTGAAGGACAAGCACATTCCTCACTCTGTGGGGAGCAAGCCAACGCAGACATACTGGTGGCGCTAAATTCCATGGCACGGGATGGGGGGCAGCCCTGTGATCGCGGGGATGTGGGGCAGGAACAGGCCTTGGCGGCGCACAGATCTCTTGCTGAATACAGGGGCGCCAGTACCAACACGGCGACGCCGGTGGTTGGGCCATGTGCCAGCGTTACAGGGTTGGTGGGGGTTTGTGGCGATGTGCGCACTTGGAGGTCGCAGCTTTCACCCGTGTCACCCGCACAGAATGCCATGTCATGGGGCAGGAAACAGCATTGTGGCCGTGGGAAAATACGGCACAGAAGGGATGTGATAACAAATGGGGGAATTTGGGTGAAGTGAGTGGAGGGGGGCAACACAGGCTCATTGGTGGCCACCTTCTCCATGGGATGAGGCAGGGGAAGGCACACCGGCTTGCCATAAGCAGCGGCTGGTTCTTGATCGACACAAGCAGCTGGTGCAGCTCCGGTCATCGGCGCTGTGTAGCAGCGACAGAACGATGCGACGACGTGATAGCGGGCATTAGTGCTAACGAAATGCGTGGTGCCTCGGTTACACAGACACACGACACATACAGCCATTACCTGGAGGTAGCGCCTGACAGCGTCCTGGGTCTCCGCCACAAAGCGATCATGATCCTCTTGCACCTGTTGGCTGTGGACGTTTGTGGTCCGCGCCCGTTGCAGGCTCTCCATCAGGAAGGCAGACATCGCACAGGTCTGCGCGGGGGCTTCCTCGCTGCTGGATCTGCTCACCGCACGGTCTAGCACTCGGTTTGGCCCTGGCAGGGGTGGTCTATGGTAGGCCAGGCGCCGCCACAGGTCTCGTTGTTGCTCTTGAGGAAGCTGTGGGTGTGCGCCTTCGCCGTAGTGCAGCACTTCTGTTTGCCCTTGTAGCTCCTCAAAATGTTCCAGTCGGTCCGCATATGCGGCGCTCGCGGCGAGACTGACGAAGCTATTGTGGTGCGGGTAGAGGGAGTCGGGAAACTGGTGGGGCGGATGCAGTACATGTCGTCGGACGCGACGCCTGTGCCTCGTGGACTGTTTCCCGTGGGGTTGGAGGAGTCGGCACTGCATGAGGATCAGGTGCCGCACATCCGGTTCCGAGAGCAAGTGGTGTGGAAAGTGAGGCTCTATACTTTGATCTTGGGGTCCTGGTACCGGTTCTTCAGCACGTTCAGGTTCCCACTCCTCCCGGTCCGACTAGACTCCTTCCGACGGCGGGCTGTAGTTGGGGGTCGGGATCGACTCTACGTCCTCCTCCCAGTCCTCGTTCACGTCGTCCCTAGGGTCCGCATCCAAGTGGTCGCCGATGGCGTAGGACTGCCGCAAGATGGAGTGCGGCAGCCGCATTCTTCGCCGCACTTCTGACCAACATTACGTCTTGTCTTTCTATTGTGACGCAAATCCAGTGCCAACTACAGCAGTGGGAGTGTCCTCCCTTTGTTCAATGCCACCAAAATCACAGCCTTCGGGGTCTGAACGCGAGTACCCCAACGGCTGTTTGAAGAAAGTGCAGCCACATTGGCGGAGGCACCCCTAAGAGTCAGCGAACAGAACCCAACACAGGTACCACCCCATAGGTACAAGGGTGTGAAGGCAAGCTGGAAGAAATTACGCCCAGGTGAAACTTTATCGACTGGTGGGCCTAAGTGACATTGAGGCAAAGGGCAACATACAAGGCACACGACAAGCAAAGAAACAACACGAGGGGGGCTGGAAGAAATTTTGCCCAATATCACTTATTGGTGTTTTTGACCTATATGTTTTGCAGAAGAGGCGGAGCTGGGGGAAATTTCGCCCAGGGTCATCAAGACATCAAAATATGTATACCTTTTTTGCTATCCGGGGGGGCTGGGGGAAATTTCTCCAAGGTGTGGGAAAATTGGCAAATAGAGACAGTGAATTTGAGTTTCAAAGCGTGTATGCATAGGACACGCAATAAATGTATAATTATTCTTCACCACCTGTTACAGTACTGGCGACACATGGAAAACATAGACGCAAAAACAAGACACAAAAAAGGCGACAAAGTGCACATGTTTGGGTCGTATGGGGCGGGTAGTTAGCGTGGCCTAAGCTGCTCATTTTCTCCCCTGCTGCAAAGGGGTCCTCTTTGTTGGGCAACTCACTAAAAATCCATTGCACACCCTGCTGGAGCACAAAAAACCTATAGGTACCACCTGGGTACCCATATATGAAGCAGTGGTGCAGCAGCTTGCACACGTCCCTAAGAGTGACTGGTCGAGGTCCACGTCGTGGGTCTATGGCCGGGCCAAGTCTTTGACACGTCAACACATTGCTCCTTCAATCCGGGTCACCCACAAGCAGTGTAAAGGGACATGGGCCGCATTTTGGAACTGCCAGCACCCACCCGCGTTGCGTGAGTTTGTGTACTCCGCTCTGTGGTCTAAACTAAAAGTGCATCGCCTCCCGCAATCACCCCCTTGAAAAAAAACAAAAAAGGCCGAACATGAGGAGGCGGTGCAACACATCGTTACGCGTATTCGTGGGCTGGAAGCCCTAGGATGAGTCGCGGGCTACACTGATGGCTCCGCAAAGCTCCACCCCCCCCCCCGTTGGAGTGATTGGCTGGTATGGGGTCTACGTATGATCGACAGGTTTGGAAATCTCCAGTTACCTCCAAGTCAGTGAACGCCAGACCAACCATCAAGCGAGCTGCGTGCAGCCATAGAGCTTATTGATCACTACCCCGAGTCTATTGCAAGGTTATTGGTACCCGCGGATTGTAATTATTTGTGCTTTGGTGTCCAGGGGTGTGTGTACAATTGGAAATCATAGGCAGTGGTGCAATCAAAATGGACCGACACTAAACTCGAACCTATGGGAACTGCTCTTTTGTGCACTTTATAATCGCCAAGCCCATATCTCGCGGATGTGGGTACCATCGCCTATTGATATATTAGGGAACGAGCGAGCAGATGGGCCGGCGGAAGCTAGCAGCGGGCAGTCACCTTGTACATTGCTGGTCTAGCCCAAGGTGCAGAGGCAACAGTGAATGACGATCCCCCCCCCTGTCGGATTGGCGCTTCAGCGCCTCGCCAATGCCTCCCCATTGCAGGGCGCCCCCGCACACGCACTACACGTGCCACCAGTAGGCGGCATGTTTGACACGCCAATTTTGACTTCCTCCTGTGATACTTCAGACAGTTCAGACTTCGACTGCTCGGTTTCCACGGACTCTCAGGGGCAGTCCACGGTTGCCACTTGCAGCCTCGGGAAGGTTCCGTTTATTACCGCACTAGGCCCATTGCTCACTACACTTGAACGTGAGCCCATGGACTCATGGTATGTGCCCTCTGCAGGGCTTTTCTTAGGTGCACAATGCACGCGGTGCGCTACACCTCACATGCATGGCCCCCGGTCAGCGAGTGTTCCAGACATCCTGGTCCGTGACCTCTTGCCTTCCTGTAGCGCAGCTCGCTCTGAGCCTTCATTAGGGAGGGCCAAAGAAAGGACGGTGACCACAAACAGTGACTTTGACGCCAAGACTGCATGTTGCATAACCCTGTCCGTACCAGATCAAGCATTGACCTATGACCTTTGACCAGTGACCTCTCACCTGTGACCTATGACCCATGACCTGGAACCTGTGACCTATGAGCCCTACCTACGACCTATGTCCTTGGTTCTTCACCCACATGCTTCGCCTTTGTCTGCCTGAGTACGGCATTGTGTATGGAGTCTGTATAGAGTCTGACGTCCCATGTCTGATGTGGCATGTGGTTTGCGCAATGTATCCAAGAGGACGTCGGATGTCACGTGTGGGTCTTTTGCTTGGAGGAAGTTGTTGGAGAGGGGGGGTTTGGGAGATAGGGAAAGCGAAATTTGTAAATCTGCCCCACCCCCCTAATATTGACAAAACAAAAGCAGTCCAGGGGAAAATGGGAGGCCTTGGAAAATGGGACAACGGAAAAACCAGCGATCATTGGGGAACCACCTTGGAAAACAAAACACATAGAAATTACCAAAACAAAAAAAATGTGCAACATTAAAATCCAAGAGGGGAATATGGGAAAAATGTGGGAGCTGAGGAAATGCAAAAGTTGAATAACCACCAGAAATCAAAGGGAACAAATGGCAGAACACCTTGGAAAACAAGGCCCCAAAAAGTAAGGTGCAATGGCAAAACACAGCACACATGCACATGCACACATGACGGCATTGCTATCTCATTCGTCGATGAGTCCATCCATGTCATCCACAAGCTGGGAGCAACATGGTTGGGAGCAGCTGGGCGGTACTGCACATCGCGTTACACGGTCCGTATCGGGCACAAAGGCATCGGACTGTGCAAAAAAAGGCAACACGTGCTACACCAATGTCCCTTGCTTTTTGACGGCTGCTACCACTTGGTAGTTTCACACCAAGCACATCGAGACAGTGGGACAACGCGGCCTTTGTCCAATTGCGCAACTTGCCACTTTGTGCTGCCATGACCAACTTTGCATGCATCCTGGCGACACCACGCCCCTTGTTTGTGTTACCTGGGATTGCGAATTCGTCTGCGCTGTTCTTTTTCAGCATCCTTGAGACATCATCTGCAACATTCACCACCACCTCTGCACAAGGGTGTGGACCTGCAGCAAAGCATGCATGACAAACCAAACATGTGTTGCACTAGATGCGAACTTCGTGCTTGCATGTGGCACATTGCATACCTCTTCAAAAAGTGATGGAGTGATGATTGCCAGCTTGTGTGTTAGGGGTCCCATCTGGTGCAACAACTGTAACCACATCTACCTTGTGCCGTTTTGCACCGTTTTGGGATGGTGCCGTTGTGGTCAATGGCGTACCAGGCCCTCCGAAGAAGGGCACGATGTCACCATCACGAGCTGCTGCTTCATTGCGTTGTAGGCATTGAACCATCACAGCTTCCACCAATTCTCGTGTACTTAGCTGCCATGAAACCCTTTGCTATGGGCGCACATCAAACTGCACACGGGCAGATAGGTGGCGTGCCGATGCAACGCCTTGTCCCTTTTCCCAATGTTGTAAAGGGGGCAAGTTGGAATGCAATGCCATGCACATGCTAAGGACGTGTGTCTCCGCAATGTCCCGCATACTAATGCTCAAGCTCCCACGTAACGAGATGGCACGCTCTACAGCAGCTTCAGCAGGACAGTATGTTTGCAACAACGCAACTACACACCACACATTGACCCGCTGTGCATCCGCCTTTTCGGGGGCCAAAGCCTCCCACATGTGGGACATTTGCACATTTGCAAAGTGCTTTACCATGTTCTCCTTAAGCCTGCTCAGTGTGCTAAGGCACGGTCGCAGTTCACATGTGTTGCACGCAACTCATCTTGGTTGCCATGAAATGCCGCAACTGCTCTACGCCATACGTGGCATGCTCACTGATCGGCAGAGCCAGCAGACGGCTATGGTCCAACAACACCGCACACTTCAGCGCCCCCCTTGGGTCAACTGTTGCCTAGCCCTCCTTGATGCCATCAAGCAACACATCAATTACTGCACATGCCTCAACGCTTGGAAAAGCGAGGGATGTTGCACACTTTTGCCCACCTGAAGTAGGAACAACAGCACACCCTACCACGCACCTGTCACACTTTGCTCCGTGAAATATAACCCGCATGAACTTCCTCTCAGACCACCTTCTAAAACCTTGCGTGTACCACATCTATGGCAGTGGCTAAATGTGCACCAGTGGGCGCACACGGCTGTGCCACATTGTTAAAACACCGCATACCATGCATGCTGACCCCATAAACCACCCCCCAATGCAAGTAAAGTGGCATCATGATATTCATCCCACACATCCTCCTCTTTTGTGGAATGTTGCACCTTCGGATCCAAATGCCGTGCCACCGAAGGGACATTGGCTAAGAAAGCAATGTTGCAACGCGCATTTGCCTGCGACAACCTGATGCAATGACTGGTGGGGATGAGTTGCAAGCCACTGTGTTTATGAGCCACATGGTCGTGCATACATCTTTGCAACTCTTTCCATTGCCGTGTTCCATTGTACATGGCCCGTTGGCGATCCACAGCTGCCATGTATTCCACATCGGTTGGGCCAGCAGCCTCCAATGCATGGCCCAGCTTGCCCTGCAACACATGGCAGGGCTTACCCATGAAGTTCCTAGGACGAGCCATGTACCCATCAGGGCACACACATTGTTCTCAATGGTGGATACATCCAATGGCTTGGCGTGCACTGGCAGCCCGCACCCCAGAGTTGGAAGCCCCATCCAGTGCAAAGATCGGAACCCTGTTCACCCAACAATCACGGTCCGGAATCCAGGCTACTTTGTAACCTCCTGTGCATCACCACAAGCCACATCCACTATATTGAGGAACACTTCACATGCCACCGGGGCCAGTCCCAGGGAAAACAACCAGGATAGCATACTCATTAATGTGATGCCTTTGTCTACCGGAGCCGTCAAGCAACGATGCAATGAAGGTTGTGATATACGGGATGCTTGTTACATCATCCTGCATGGCATCATGCATTGCTGCAATTGCCTTCTCAGCTATCCACCGCCGTGAAGCATGGTGCCCCGGGGCACATAACAATGAGCAATGAAGAAGGATCCGCTCACTTATGGCACGGATGGACATGCACATCCCCTACCCAATATAAACCTCAACGAACCGTGACAAAATGGCTGCCTCAACATCAGTCAATGGCACACCAATGTCCATGGCCTCCCCCCTGATGAACACAATGTTCCTTCCCACCACTTCAAATGAGGCGGCACTAGGGCACAATGCATGACATCGTTCCGCATATTGCTGCCTCAAAGTCTCTCCGGCAGATCGGTGGTGGCGCCGTGGCGTCTGCAGATTCTTGTGTGCGGATGTTGTACCACGCGACAACCCCAAGTGGCTTTCCAACACTTCCCTCCGCCATGTGGTTTCGCTAGAGGTCTTCATGCGCATCCCCTGGCCATATGTTCCTTGTACCAGGGCACTACTGGCCCTAGGGGGACGTGCCACCCCAGGAATGCCAATCACATCAGCCCATGCACAAGACACAAGGGTGAACACCACCGCGTGTTGTGAATTGTAACTGCAAATGAGCATCCACAAACGCTCGTGGTGTCTTTGGACTACTATCGGGTTTCGTGGGAGTAGCTTCCATCACCATGTACAACGCATCCTTTCCTGCTGCAGGGAATGTTATGGACCGCACTCGGTCTTGCTCCAACGACCGTGCCACTAACGTTGGTGACATACCATGCTCGGCATGCCACTCATCCCATTCCTTTGCGTGCCGTGCTTTAAGTTGCATCTGATGTGCCTCCACACACACTTGCAAATGCCTCGCTACTCGCACCTTGCGTTTCTGCAACAGCCGTGCTAACAGGATTTGAAAATGGGTACGTCACACCAACTGACATGATGTCTTGCTAGTTACTGTAAACATGAGGCAGCAAGGCCAAGGCCACCACACACATGTCACTTGGCATGCTCTAGGCATGCATATTCATGTTCCTGTCCTCAGCCCCTGATGGACTCTATGTTGCACAATGGAGAGGGGGAGTGCCCCCGGTGGTAGCGCCATGGCTGGCACACAGGTGCCAGTAGGCATGCTCTGCGCATCCCCTTTGTTCCTGAAGGCCGAAGCCCTTGTTCATGGGGAGGCAGACTACGACATGCCTGGTACCAACAGATTGGTTGGCTTGCGCTTGTACAACAAGAATGTCGCTGTTTGCGGATTTGGGGCAAGGCTCGCCCCCTTCACCGTGGTATCATCACAAAGCCACCACTTGTCTTGAAAAACAACAGGCGGCACAAAGTGACCCTCATTGCTTGTTGCTCCAATGTGTAGCACCATGGCATGCAAAGACCATTCCCATCCCAAATTATCCACAAACTCATGGTCGACAACGAACTTGTTGGTTGCGGACAGATAACCACACGACTGCATTGAACACAAAGGATGTCTACAGTGCTGCATCTCCCACATCACCCCCACAGTCACACTACCCTTCATCCCCTCCTTCACACGCTTTTGCACAATTTGCCGTTGATTCATCACATGCAGTACCAGTGCGGCCCTGCCTGTCTGCCCCCCCCTCCGGTAGAACCTTCACATCACACTTCCCACACCGTTGCCATAACTGGTCATAAGAGAGGCAACATCGCTAATCCACCATCACGGCAGCCGTTAGCTTGGCCACCGCCTGCTTCCAACATTCCGGATCTCAGATTGTTGCATCCAGTGGAATTTTGGTGTAGGGGCTCTGCATTGGCAAAGCCCGTTGCACTGACACACTACCACACACATGCGTCCTCAGCCAACCTTTCACCAATGGCCCGAGGATTGTACGCACCCTTCCCTCGTGTGCTAGAACATTGTGCCACAACGTCCTCCATATACCCCCATCATCTGCGCATTGTGGATGTTGTGCTCCATGCGCACCAGACGCCACAAGCAGGCATTGTAGTGTGGTACCAATCCAACACCTGTTGTGCCCTTGCGGATTTTCAATGCCCCATGGTCGCCGCGGTGCTCCTCTAAGTGGCCCACTATGCACCTGCATTTCACGGAATGCAGCTTCATGGAGGAGCGCGCAGTCCTAGGGAGGGACTGTCCGCCAATCACCACGCGAGTACAACACCACCACCCGCCTCTCCCCATCCCATGAACATGTTCCATGCCATGCACCTGTACGTGCCACAACAGGTTGCTGCGATACATCATATGTTGCACCATCCCGTGTAACACCATCCAAGCATTGCATTCTGCATCTCCGTCCACCCTGAGCACTACACATACCGCCTACCTCTACCCATATGTGGCCCCGTGTGTGCTCTGCTAGGGAGAACACTGCCAACCAAGGGGATGACTCATGCAAGTGCTGATGTGGTTTGGTAGGCACATTGCAAGACAACTGCATGGTAGTCCATGTGAACCATTTGGGCAACTCCCTTGCAACTCGGTTCACAAAGGTCACAAGTGGTGCGTGGCAGCTATGTGTATAAAGTCTGAAGTCTGAAGTCTGATTTGGCATCTCGTGCCAAGGACATAAAATAGAACACATCTCAGGAAAAGTCTGATAAAAGTGCGGTACCCGCCCCCTCCCTTCCTTTCTTCCTGCCCCCCCCCCCCCCCCACACACAGCCACCCACCAGAAGAAAAACCATCGTGAAAATGGAAGATTGGGAAGAATGGGAGACCATGCAACACAGGGGAACACGCCCCCCCCGAAAGAAAAAACAGGGTGGAAAAATGGGGCATTGAAGAAAATGGGAGGCCGGGGAAAATATTCCACTGAGGTGGTGTACGCCCCCCTCTGGATAAATATTCCACTGAGGTGGTGTACACCCCCCCCCCCTCTGGATAAATATTCCATTGAAGTGGTATACACCCCCCCTCTGGATAAATCTTCCGTTGAGGTGGCGTACATCCCCTCTGGATAAATATTCCATTGAGGTGGTGTACAACCCCCCTCTGGATAAATATTCCATTGAGGTGGTGCACACCCCCCGTCTGGATATATATTCCATGGAGGTGGTGTACACCCCCCCTCTGGATAAATATTCCACCGCGGTGGTGTACACCCCCCCTCTGGATAAATATTCCATTGAAGTGGTATACACCCCCACCTCTGGATAAATATTCAATTGAGGAGGTATACACCCCCCCTCTGGATAAATATCCCACTGAGGTGGTGTGCACCCCCCCTATGAATAAATATCCCACTGAGGTGGTGTGCCCCCCCCCCCCCTCTGGATAAATATTCCACCGAGATGGTGTACAACCCCCCCCCTCTGGATAAATATTCCATTGAAGTGGTATACACCCCCCCTCTGGATAAATATTCCATTGAGGTGGTGTACACCCCCTCTGGATATATATTCCATTGAGGTGGTGTACGACCCCCCTCTGCATAAATATTTCATTGAGGTGGTGTACACCCCCGCTCTGGATATATATTCAAGTGAGGTGGTGTACACCCCCCCTCTGGATAAATATTCCATTGAGGTGGTGTACACCCCCCCTCTGGATATATATTCCACTGAGGTGGTGTGCCCCCCCCCCCCTATGGATAAATATCCCACTGAGGTTGTGTACACCCCCCCCCTTTGGATAAATATTCCATTGAAGTGGTATACGTGAGGTGGTGTACACCCCCCATCTGAATATATATTCCATTGAGGTGGTGTACACCCCCCCCGGTCTGAATATGTATTCCACTAAAGTGGTGTACACCCCCCCTCTGGATAAATACTCCACTGAGGTGGTGTACCCCCCCCCCCCTATGGACAAATATCCCACTGAGGGTGTGTACACCCCCCCCTCTCTAAATAAACATTCCGCTGAGGTTGTGTACACCCCTCCCCTCCTCTGGAAAAATAATCCATTGAAGTGGTATACACCCCCCCTCTGGATAAATATTCCATTGAGGTGGTGTACACCACCCCTCTGGATATATATTCCATTGAGGTGGTGTACACCCCCCCCTCTGAATATGTATTCCACTGAGGTGGTGTACACCCCCCATCTGGATGAATATCCTACTGAGGTTGTGTACACCCCCCCCCTCTGGATAAATATCCCACTGAGGTAGTGTACACCCCCGCTCTGGATATATATTGCACTGAGGTGGTGTACACCCCCCCTCTGGATATATATTCCATTGAGGTGGTGTGCACCCCCACTCTGGATAAGTATTCCACTGAGGTGGTGTACACCCCCCCCTATGGACAAATATACCACTGAGGGTGTGTACGCCCCCCCCTCTCTGGATAAACATTCCACTGAGGTTGTGTACACCCCTCCCCTCCTCTAGATAAATATTCCATTGAAGTGGTATACACCCCCCCTCTGGATAACTATTCCATTGAGGTGGTGTACACCACCCCTCTGGATATATATTCCACTGAGGTGGTGTACACCCCCCATCTGGATAAATATCCCACTTAGGTTGTGTACACCCCCCCCCCTCTGGATAAATATTCCATTGAGGTGGTGTACCCCCCCCCTCTGGATAAAAATTCGGCTGAGGTGGTGTACACCCCCCCCTATGGATAAATTTTCCGACTGAGGTAGTGTACACCCCCGCTCTGGATATATATTGCACTGAGGTGGTGTACACCCCCCCTCTGGATATATATTCCATTGAGGTGGTGTGCACCCCCCCTCTGGATAAATATTCCACTGAGGTGGTGTACACCCCCCCTCTGGATATATATTCCACTGAGGTGGTGTACACCCCCCTAAATAATTCACGGAGGGGGGTAAATAATTCACGGAGGGGTCAAATAAATCACGGAGGGGGGTAAATAATTCACAGAGGGGTCAAATGATTCACGGAGGGGGGTAAATAATTCACGGAGGGGTAAAATAATTCACGGAGGGGGGTAAACAATTCACGGAGGGGTAAAATGATTCACGGAGGGGGGTAAACAATTCACGGAGGGGTAAAATAATTCACGGAGGGGGGTAAACAATTCACAGAGGGGTCAAATAATTCACGGAGGGGGGTAAATAATTCACGGAGGGGTAAAATAATTCACGGAGGGGGGTAAACAATTCACAGAGGGGTCAAATAATTCACGGAGGGGGTAAATAATTCATGGAGGGGTAACATAATTCACGGAGGGGGGTAAGTAATTCACGGAGGGGTCAAATAATTCACGGAGGGGGGTAAACAATTCACGGAGGGGTCAAATGATTCACGGAGGGCGGTAAACAATTCACGGAGGGGTAAAATAATTCACGGAGGGGGGTAAACAATTCACGGAGGGGTAAAATGATTCACGGAGGGGGGTAAACAATTCACGGAGGGGTCAAATAATTCACGGAGGGGGGTAAACAATTCAAAGAGGGGTCAAATAATTCACGGAGGGGGGTAAATAATTCACGGAGGGGTCAAATAATTCACGGAGGGGGGTAAACAATTCACGGAGGGGTCAAATAATTCACGGAGGGGGGTAAACAATTCAAAGAGGGGTCAAATAATTCACGGAGGGGGGTAAATAATTCACGGAGGGGTCAAATAATTCACGGAGGGGGGTAAACATTTCACGGAGGGGTCAAATGATTCACGGAGGGGGGTAAATAATTCACGGAGGTGTAAAATAATTCACGGAGGGGGGTAAACAATTCACGGAGGGGTAAAATAATTCACGGATGGGGGTAAACAATTCACAGAGGGGTAAAGTAATTCACGGAGGGGGGTAAACGATTCACGGAGGGGTAAAGTAATTCACGGAGGGGGGTAAATAATTCACGGAGGGGACAAATAATTCACGGAGGGGGGTAAATAATTCACGGAGGGGTAAAATAATTCACGGAGGGGGGTAAACAATTCACGGAGGGGTAAAATAATTCACGGAGGGGGGTAAACAATTCACGGAGGGGTAAAGTAATTCACGGAGGGGGGTAAATAATTCACGGAGGGGTCAAATAATTCACGGAGGGGGGTAAATAATTCACGGAGGGGTAAAATAATTCACGGAGGGGGGTAAACAATTCACGGAGGGGTCAAATAATTCACGGAGGGGGGTAGATAATTCACGGAGGGGTAAAATAATTCACGGAGGGGGGTAAATAATTCACGGAGGGGTAAAATAATTCACGGAGGGGGGTAAACAATTCACGGAGGGGTCAAATAATTCACGGAGGGGGGTAAACAATTCACAGAGGGGTCAAATAATTCACGGAGGGGGGTAAATAATTCACGGAGGGGTAACATAATTCACGGAGGGGGGTAAACAATTCACGGAGGGGTCAAATAATTCACGGAGGGGTTAAATAATTCACGGAGGGGTCAAATAATTCACGGAGGGGGGTAAATAATTCACGGAGGGGTAAAATAATTCACGGAGGGGGGTAAACAATTCACGGAGGGGTCAAATAATTCACGGAGGGGGGTAAACAATTCACGGAGGGGTCAAATGATTCACGGAGGGGGGTAAACAATTCACGGAGGGGTCAAATGATTCACGGAGGGGGGTAAACAATTCACGGAGGGGTAAAATAATTCACGGAGGGGGGTAAACAATTCACGGAGGGGTAAAATGATTCACGGAGGGGGGTAAACAATTCACGGAGGGGTCAAATAATTCACGGAGGGGGGTAAACAATTCACAGAGGGGTCAAATAATTCACGGAGGGGGGTAAATAATTCACGGAGGGGTAAAAAAATTCACGGAGGGGGGTAAACAATTCACGGAGGGGTAAAATAATTCACAAGGGGGTAAATAATTCATGGAGGGGTAAAATAATTCACGGAGGGGGGTACACAATTCACGGAGGGGTCAAATAATTCACGGAGGGGGGTAAATAATTCATGGAGGGGTCAAATAATTCACGGAGGGGGGTACATAATTCACGGAGGGGGGTAAAAAATTCACGGAGGGGGGAAAACAATTCACGGAGGGGTAAAATGATTCACGGAGGGGGGTAAATAATTCACAGAGGGGTCAAATAATTCACGGAGGGGGGTAAACAATTCACAGAGGGGTCAAATAATTCACGGAGGGGGGTAAATAATTCACGGAGGGGTCAAATGATTCACGGAGGGGGGTAAACAATTCACGGAGGGGTCAAATGATTCACGGAGGGGGGTGAATAATTCACGGAGGGGTAAAATAATTCACGGAGGGGGGTAAACAATTCACGGAGGGGTAAAATAATTCACGGAGCGGGGTAAACAATGCACAGAGGGGTAAAGTAATTCACGGAGGGGGGTAAACGATTCACGGAGGGGTAAAGTAATTCACGGAGGGGGGTAAATAATTCACGGAGGGGTAAAATAATTCACGGAGGGGGGTAAACAATTCACGGAGGGGTAAAATAATTCACGGAGGGGGGTAAACAATTCACGGAGGGGTAAAATAATTCACGGAGGGGGGTAAACAATTCACGGAGGGGTCAAATAATTCACAGAGGGGGCTAAACAATTCACGGAGGGGTCAAATAATTCACGGAGGGGGGTAAATAATTCACGGAGGGGTAAAATAATTCACGGAGGGGGGTAAACAATTCACGGAGGGGTAAAATAATTCACGGAGGGGGGTACATAATTCACGGAGGGGTACAATAATTCACGGAGGGGGGTAAATGATTCACGGAGGGGTCAAATAATTCACGGAGGGGGGTAAACAATTCACGGAGGGGTAAAATAATTCACGGATGGGGTAAACAATTCACAGAGGGGTAAAGTAATTCACGGAGGGGGGTAAACGATTCACGGGGGGGTAAAGTAATTCACGGAGGGGGGTAAATAATTCACCGAGGGGTAAAATAATTCACGGAGGGGGGTAAATAATTCACGGAGGGGTAAAATAATTCACGGAGGGGGGTAAACAATTCACGGAGGGGTAAAAAAATTCACGGAGGGGGGTAAACAATTCACGGAGGGGTCAAATAATTCACAGAGGGGGCTAAACAATTCACGGAGGGGTAAAGTAATTCAGGAGGGGGGTAAATAATTCACGGAGAGGTCAAATAATTCACGGAGGGGGGTAAACAATTCACGGAGGGGTAAATAATTCACGGAGGGGGGTAAACAATTCACGGAGGGGTAAAATAATTCACGGAGGGGGGTAAATAATTCACGGAGGGGTAAAATAATTCACGGAGGGGGGTAAATAATTCACGGAGGGGTAAAATAATTCACGGAGGGGGGTAAACAATTCACGGAGGGGTAAAATAATTCACGGAGGGGGGTAAACAATTCACAGAGGGGTCAAATAATTGACGGAGGGGGGTAAATAATTCACGGAGGGGTCAAATAATTCACGGAGGGGTAAAATAATTCACGGAGGGGGGTAAAAAATTCAGTAAGGGGTAAAATAACTCACGGAGGGGGGTAAATAATTCACGGAGGGGTCAAATAATTCACGGAGGGGGGTAAACAATTCACGGAGGGGGGTAAACAATTCACGGAGGGGGGTAAACAATTCACGGAGGGGTAAAATAATTCACGGAAGGGGGTAAACAATTCATAGAGGGGTCAAATAATTCACGGAGGGGTAAAATAATTCACGGAGGGGGGTAAACGATTCACAGAGGGGTCAAATAATTCACGGAGGGGTAAAATAATTCACGGAGGGGGGTAAACAATTCACGGAGGGGTAAAATAATTCACGGAGGAGGGTAAACAATTCACAGAGGGGTAAAATATTTCACGGAGGGGGGTAAACAATTCACGGAGGGGGGTAAACAATTCACGGAGGGGGCTAAACAATTCACAGAGGGGTCAAATAATTGACGGAGGGGGGTAAATAATTCACGGAGGGGTAAAATATTCACGGAGGGGTAAAAAAATTCACGGAGGGGTCAAATGATTCACGGAGGGGGGTAAACAATTCACGGAGGGGTAAAATAATTCACGGAGGGGGGTAAACAATTCACGGAGGGGTAAAATGATTCACGGAGGGGGGTAAACAATTCACGAAGGGGTCAAATAATTCACGGAGGGGGGTAAACAATTCACAGAGGGGTCAAATAATTCACGGAGGGGGGTAAATAATTCGCGGAGGGGTAAAAAAATTCACGGAGGGGGGTAAACAATTCACGGAGGGGTCAAATAATTCACAAGGGGGTAAATAATTCATGGAGGGGTAAAATAATTCACGGAGGGGGGTACACAATTCACGGAGGGGTCAAATAATTCACGGAGGGGGGTAAATAATTCATGGAGGGGTCAAATAATTCACGGAGGGGGGTACATAATTCACCGAGGGGGGTAAAAAATTCACGGAGGGGGGTAAACAATTCACGGAGGGGTAAAATGATTCACGGAGGGGGGTAAATAATTCACAGAGGGGTCAAATAATTCACGGAGGGGGGTAAACAATTCACAGAGGGGTCAAATAATTCACGGAGGGGGGTAAATAATTCACGGAGGGGTCAAATGATTCACGGAGGGGGGTAAACAATTCACGGAGGGGTCAAATGATTCACGGAGGGGGGTAAATAATTCACGGAGGGGTAAAATAATTCACGGAGGGGGGTAAACAATTCACGGAGGGGTAAAATAATTCACGGATGGGGGTAAACAATTCACAGAGGGGTAAAGTAATTCACGGAGGGGGGTAAACGATTCACGGAGGGGTAAAGTAATTCACGGAGGGGGGTAAATAATTCACGGAGGGGTAAAATAATTCACGGAGGGGGGTAAATAATTCACGGAGGGGTAAAATAATTCACGGAGGGGGGTAAACAATTCACGGAGGGGTAAAATAATTCACGGAGGGGGGTAAACAATTCACGGAGGGGTCAAATAATTCACAGAGGGGGCTAAACAATTCACGGAGGGGTCAAATAATTCACGGAGGGGGGTAAATAATTCACGGAGGGGTAAAATAATTCACGGAGGGGGGTAAACAATTCACGGAGGGGTAAAATAATTCACGGAGGGGGGTAAATAATTCACGGAGGGGTACAATAATTCACGGAGGGGGGTAAATGATTCACGGAGGGGTCAAATAATTCACGGAGGGGGGTAAACAATTCACGGAGGGGTAAAATAATTCACGGAGGGGGCCAAACAATTCACGGAGGGGTAAAGTAATTCACGGAGGGGGGTAAATAATTCACCGAGGGGTAAAATAATTCACGGAGGGGGGTAAATAATTCACGGAGGGGTAAAATAATTCACGGAGGGGGGTAAACAATTCACGGAGGGGTAAAATAATTCACGGAGGGGGGTAAACAATTCACGGAGGGGTCAAATAATTCACAGAGGAGGCTAAACAATTCACGGAGGGGTAAAGTAATTCACGGAGGGGGGTAAATAATTCACGGAGGGGTCAAATAATTCACGGAGGGGGGTAAATAATTCACGGAGGGGTAAAATAATTCACGGAGGGGGGTAAACAATTCACGGAGGGGTAAAATAATTCACGGAGGGGGGTAAATAATTCACGGAGGGGTAAAATAATTCACGGAGGGGGGTAAATAATTCAGGAGGGGTAAAATAATTCACGGAGGGGGGTAAACAATTCACGGAGGGGTAAAATAATTCACGGAGGGGGTCAAACAATTCACAGAGGGGTCAAATAATTGACGGAGGGGGGTAAATAATTCACGGAGGGGTCAAATAATTCACGGAGGGGTAAAATAATTCACGGAGGGGGGTAAAAAATTCAGTAAGGGGTAAAATAACTCACGGAGGGGGGTAAATAATTCACGGAGGGGTCAAATAATTCACGGAGGGGGGTAAACAATTCACGGAGGGGGGTAAACAATTCACGGAGGGGGGTAAACAATTCACGGAGGGGTAAAATAATTCACGGAGGGGGGTAAATAATTCATAGAGGGGTCAAATAATTCACGGAGGGGTAAAATAATTCACGGAGGGGGGTAAACGATTCACAGAGGGGTCAAATAATTCACGGAGGGGTAAAATAATTCACGGAGGGGGGTAAACAATTCACGGAGGGGTAAAATAATTCACGGAGGAGGGTAAACAATTCACGGAGGGGTAAAATATTTCACGGAGGGGGGTAAACAATTCACGGAGGGGTAAAATAATTCACGGAGGGGGGTAAATAATTCACGGAGGGGGGTAAAGAATTCACGGAGGGGGGTAAATAATTCACGGAGGGGTAAAAAAAATTACGGAGGGGGGTAAACAATTCACGGAGGGGTAAAATAATTCACGGAGGGGGGTGAATAATTCACGGAGGGGTCAAATGATTCACGGAGGGGGGTAAACAATTCACGGAGGGGTCAAATGATTCAGGGAGGGGGGTAAACAATTCACGGAGGGGTAAAATAATTCACGGAGGGGGGTAAACAATTCACGGAGGGGTAAAATGATTCACGGAGGGGGGTAAACAATTCACGAAGGGGTCAAATAATTCACGGAGGGGGGTAAACAATTCACAGAGGGGTCAAATAATTCACGGAGGGGGGTAAATAATTCGCGGAGGGGTAAAAAAATTCACGGAGGGGGGTAAACAATTCACGGAGGGGTCAAATAATTCACAAGGGGGTAAATAATTCATGGAGGGGTAAAATAATTCACGGAGGGGGGTACACAATTCACGGAGGGGTCAAATAATTCACGGAGGGGGGTAAATAATTCATGGAGGGGTCAAATAATTCACGGAGGGGGGTACATAATTCACGGAGGGGGGTAAAAAATTCACGGAGGGGGGTAAACAATTCACGGAGGGGTAAAATGATTCACGGAGGGGGGTAAATAATTCACAGAGGGGTCAAATAATTCACGGAGGGGGGTAAACAATTCACAGAGGGGTCAAAGAATTCACGGAGAGGGGTAAATAATTCACGGAGGGGTCAAATGATTCACGGAGGGGGGTAAACAATTCACGGAGGGGTCAAATGATTCACGGAGGGGGGTAAATAATTCACGGAGGGGTAAAATAATTCACGGAGGGGGGTAAACAATTCACGGAGGGGTAAAATTATTCACGGATGGGGGTAAACAATTCACAGAGGGGTAAAGTAATTCACGGAGGGGGGTAAACGATTCACGGAGGGGTAAAGTAATTCACGGAGGGGGGTAAATAATTCACGGAGGGGTAAAATAATTCACGGAGGGGGGTAAATAATTCACGGAGGGGTAAAATAATTCACGGAGCGGGGTAAACAATTCACGGAGGGGTAAAATAATTCACGGAGGGGGGTAAACAATTCACGGAGGGGTCAAATAATTCACAGAGGGGGCTAAACAATTCACGGAGGGGTCAAATAATTCACGGAGGGGGGTAAATAATTCACGGAGGGGTAAAATAATTCACGGAGGGGGGTAAACAATTCACGGAGGGGTAAAAAAATTCACGGAGGGGGGTAAATAATTCACCGAGGGGTAAAGTAATTCACGGAGGGGGGTAAATGATTCACGGAGGGGTCAAATAATTCACGGAGGGGGGTAAACAATTCACGGAGGGGTAAAATAATTCACGGATGGGGTAAACAATTCACAGAGGGGTAAAGTAATTCACGGAGGGGGGTAAACGATTCACGGAGGGGTAAAGTAATTCACGGAGGGGGGTAAATAATTCACCGAGGGGTAAAATAATTCACGGAGGGGGGTAAATAATTCACGGAGGGGTAAAATAATTCACGGAGGGGGGTAAACAATTCACGGAGGGGTAAAATAATTCACGGAGGGGGGTAAACAATTCACGGAGGGGTCAAATAATTCACAGAGGGGGCTAAACAATTCACGGAGGGGTAAAGTAATTCACGGAGGGGGGTAAATAATTCACGGAGGGGTCAAATAATTCACGGAGGGGGGTAAATAATTCACGGAGGGGTAAAATAATTCACGGAGGGGGGTAAACAATTCACGGAGGGGTAAAATAATTCACGGAGGGGGGTAAATAATTCACCGAGGGGTCAAATAATTCACGGAGGGGGGTAAATAATTCACGGAGGGGTAAAATAATTCACGGAGGGGGGTAAACAATTCACGGAGGGGTAAAATAATTCACGGAGGGGGGTAGACAATTCACAGAGGGGTCAAATAATTGACGGAGGGGGGTAAATAATTCACGGAGGGGTCAAAAAATTCACGGAGGGGTAAAATAATTCACGGAGGGGGGTAAAAAATTCAGTAAGGGGTAAAATAACTCACGGAGGGGGGTAAATAATTCACGGAGGGGTCAAATAATTCACGGAGGGGGGTAAACAATTCACGGAGGGGGGTAAACAATTCACGGAGGGGGGTAAACAATTCACGGAGGGGTAAAATAATTCACGGAGGGGGGTAAACAATTCATAGAGGGGTCAAATAATTCACGGAGGGGTAAAATAATTCACGGAGGGGGGTAAACGATTCACAGAGGGGTCAAATAATTCACGGAGGGGTAAAATAATTCACGGAGGGGGGTAAACAATTCACGGAGGGGTAAAATAATTCACGGAGGAGGGTAAACAATTCACAGAGGGGTAAAATATTTCACGGAGGGGGGTAAACAATTCATGGAGGGGTAAAATAATTCACGGAGGGGGGTAAATAATTCACGGAGGGGGGTAAAGAATTCACGGAGGGGGGTAAATAATTCACGGAGGGGTAAAATGATTCACGGAGGGGGGTAAACAATTCACGGAGGGGTAAAGTAATTCACGGAGGGGGGTAAACAATTCACAGAGGGGTCAAATAATTCACGGAGGGGGGTAAACAATTCACGGAGGGGTAAAATAATTCACGGAGGGGGGTAAATAATTCACGGAGGGGTAAAATAATTCACGGAGGGGGGTAAACAATTCACAGAGGGGTAAAATAATTCACGGAGGGGGGTAAATAATTCACGGAGGGGTAAAATAATTCACGGAGGGGGGTAAACAATTCACAGAGGGGTCAAATAATTCACGGAGGGGGGTAAACAATTCACGGAGGGGAAAAATAATTCACGGAGGGGGGTAAACAATTCACAGAGAGGTCAAATAATTCACGGAGGGGTAAAATAATTCACGGAGGGGGGTAAACGATTCACAGAGGGGTCAAATAATTCACGGAGGGGTAAAATAATTCACGGAGGGGGGTGAACAATTCACGGAGGGGTAAAATAATTCACAGAGGAGGGTAAACAATTCACAGAGGGGTAAAATATTTCACGGAGGGGGGTAAACAATTCACGGAGGGGTAAAATAATTCACGGAGGGGGGTAAATAATTCACGGAGGGGGGTAAAGAATTCACGGAGGGGGGTAAATAATTCACGGAGGGGTAAAAAAATTTACGGAGGGGGGTAAACAATTCACGGAGGGGTAAAATAATTCACGGAGGGGGGTGAATAATTCACGGAGGGGTCAAATGATTCACGGAGGGGGGTAAATAATTCACGGAGGGGTAAAATAATTCACGGAGGGGGGTAAACAATTCACGGAGGGGTAAAATAATTCACGGAGGGGGGTAAACAATTCACGGAGGGGTCAAATAATTCACGGAGGGGGGTAAACAATTCACAGAGGGGTCAAATAATTCACGGAGGGGGGTAAACAATTCACGGAGGGGTAAAATAATTCACGGAGGGGGGTAAAAAATTCACGGAGGGGTAAAATAATTCACGGAGGGGGGTAAACAATTCACAGAGGGGTAAAAAAATTCACCGAGGGGGGTAAATAATTCACGGAGGGGTAAAATAATTCACGGAGGGGGCTAAACAATTCACGGAGGGGTCAAATAATTCACGGAGGGGGGTAAACAATTCACGGAGGGGAAAAATAATTCACGGAGGGGGTTAAACAATTCACAGAGCGGTCAAATGATTCACGGAGGGGGGTAAATAATTCACGGAGGGGTAAAATAATTCAGGGAGGGGGGTAAACAATTCACAGAGGGGTCAAATAATTCACGGATGGGGGTAAACAATTCACGGAGGGGTAAAAAAATTCACGGAGGGGGGTAAATAATTCACGGAGGGGTCAAATAATTCACGGAGGGGGGTAAACAATTCACGGAGGGGTAAAATAATTCACGGAGGGGGGTAAACAATTCAGGGAGGGGTCAAATGATTCACGGAGGGCGGTAAACAATTCACGGAGGGGTCAAATAATTCACGGGGGGGGTAAATAATTCACAGAGGGGTCAAATAATTCACGGAGGGGGGTAAACAATTCAAAGAGGGGTCAAATAATTCACGGAGGGGGATTAACAATTCACTGAGGGGTCAAATAATTCACGGAGGGGGGGTAAACAATTCACGGAGGGGTCAAATAATTCACAGAGGGGGGTAAACGATTCACGGAGGGGTCAAATGATTCACGGAGGGGGGTAAATGATTCACAGAGGGGTAAAATAATTCACGGAGCGTGGTAAACAATTCACGGAGGGGTAAAGTAATTCACGGAGGGGGGTAAATAATTCACGGAGGGGTCAAATAATTCACGGAGGGGGGTAAACGATTCACGGAGGGGTAAAGTAACTCACGGAGGGGGGTAAACAATTCACAGAGGGGTCAAATAATTCACGGAGGGGGGTAAACAATTCACGGAGGGGTAAAATAATTCACAGAGGGGTCAAATAATTCACGGAGCGGGGTAAACAATTCACGGAGGGGTAAAGTAATTCACGGAGGGGGGTAAATAATTCACGGAGGGGTCAAATGATTCACGGAGGGGGGTAAACAATTCACGGAGGGGTAAAATAATTCACGGAGGGGGGTAAATAATTCACAGAGGGGTCAAATAATTCACAGAGGGGGGTAAACAATTCACGGAGGGGTAAAATAATTCACGGAGGGGGGTAAACAATTCACAGAGGGGTCAAATAATTCACGGAGGGGGGTAAACAATTCACAGAGGGGTAAAATAATTCACGGAGGGGGGTAAACAATTCACAGAGGGGTCAAATAATTCACGGAGGGGGGTAAATAATTCACGGAGGGGTAAAATAATTCACGGAGGGGGGTAAACAATTCACAGAGGGGTAAAATAATTCACGGAGGGGGGTAAATAATTCACGGAGGGGTAAAGTAATTCACGGAGGGGGGTAAACAATTCACGGAGGGGTCAAATGATTCACGGAGGGGGGTAAACAATTCACGAAGGGGTCAAATAATTCACGGAGGGGGGTAAACAATTCACGGAGGGGTAAAAAAATTCACGGAGGGGCTAAATAATTCAGGGAGGGGTCAAATAATTCACGGAGGGGGGTAAACAATTCACGGAGGGGTAAAATAATTCACGGAGGGGGGTAAACAATTCAGGGAGGGGTAAAATGATTCACGGAGGGGGGTAAATAATTCACAAAGGGGTCAAATAATTCACGGAGGGGGGTAAATAATTCACAGAGGGGTCAAATAATTCACGGAGGGGGGTAAACAATTCACGGAGGGGTCAAATAATTCACGGAGGGGGGTAAACAATTCACAGAGGGGTCAAATAATTCACGGAGGGGGGTAAACAATTCACGGAGGGGTCAAATAATTCACGGAGGGGGGTAAACAATTCACGGAGGGGTCAAATGATTCAGGGAGGGGGGTAAATAATTCACAGAGGGGTAAAATAATTCACGGAGCGGGGTAAACAATTCACGGAGGGGTAAAGTAATTCACGGAGGGGGGTAAACAATTCACGGAGGGGTCAAATAATTCACGGAGGGGGGTAAACGATTCACGGAGGGGTAAAGTAACTCACGGAGGGGGGTAAACAATTCACAGAGGGGTCAAATAATTCACGGGGGGGGGTAAATAATTCACGGAGGGGTAAAATAATTCACAGAGGGGTCAAATAATTCACGGAGCGGGGTAAACAATTCACGGAGGGGTAAAGTAATTCACGGAGGGGGGTAAATAATTCACGGAGGGGTCAAATAATTCACGGAGGGGGGTAAATAATTCACGGAGGGGTAAAATAATTCACGGAGGGGGGTAAATAATTCACAGAGGGGTCAAATAATTCACAGAGGGGGGTAAACAATTCACGGAGGGGTAAAATAATTCACGGAGGGGGGTAAACAATTCACAGAGGGGTCAAATAATTCACGGAGGGGGGTAAACAATTCACGGAGGGGTAAAATAATTCACGGAGGGGTTAAATGATTCACGGAGGGGTCAAATGATTCACGGAGGGGGGTAAACAATTCACGGAGGGGTAAAATAATTCACGGAGGGGGGTAAACAATTCACAGAGGGGTCAAATGATTCACGGAGGGGGAGTTGCTGACTATATATGCTCGTCGCTCCCTGTCCATGGCACGGCAGAGAGCGTTTCTGTTTGACTGAACGGCCTGAACGATGAGCGGGGGACCATGCCCCCGGGGGTGAAACTGCTGGGGTCACCTGCCCAACATACATTTCGGGTAATGGATCCCCGGAACTAGATGCAAACTAAGCTGCCTTCCTTGAGGTCTTTCGTCATGGTGGACGTGCTTTGCAGCAAGCAACCCCTTGCATGCTCACCAAACTTCTCTGCGTTGGGGTAGACATCCGGGAGATTTGCGGAACACAGCACCCCACCAGAGTGCTCCAAGGCAAACCCCACTAACTCAAGAATCTCCTCTTCAGTAGGGGTGACGCCAAATCGATGCACCACACCATCTATCACACAGCAGGCCCCTGTGCATTTTAATAGATCAGAAACATTCCTGGTTTCGCCAGCGAATGCTGCCTGCGGGTCGTGTGTTTCCTTCAAGCAGCGAACCATTCTTCGCTGTGCCCGCCCGGCGCTTTCCTGCTGCCGCGCACGTTCCAACCGCTGCTGTACGCTGATGAACAGGGACAGGACTTCACAGACCATTGCGGCTGCAACCCTTTCATAGAGTGGGACGAACTTTGGCGACATATGATGGCAGATCAGCAAGCCCCACAAGTGGCCGTCAACCACTAGAGACACCACGAAGGATGCTTGAATACCCAGGTTGAGGTAGTATTGGGTGCACTCGGGGGCTGCGGATTGGAGGCTCACCAGCGTCATGTCCGGATGCTCCATGCAGTGGGAACCATCGACCGGGACAAGCGGAACTTCATCGTGCTTCACGTGGGGGATGTATGAGTGAACGTTGCGGACGAAGCCAGCCCGGGCCTGCTCTGGAACATCCTGTGCTGGGAAGTGCAGCCCCTTGAGGCTCTCCACCCCAGAATCAGGTCGAAGAGTCTCTGCAAGGACTTCACCATGTTGATCAGGGTGAAACATGTATACCAATACCCGGTCAAACCCCGTTGTGCTCTGAACCCTTTGTGTCAAGAGCTGGCAACCTTCGACGCTGCCTTCGACCGTTAACAGCTTCTGACTCATGCATCGGACTTGCACATTTCCAGCATCAACACCTCTTGAAGTGACTGGTACGTAAGGTTCCAGCTCAAGAAACGCACTTGTACCACGCACATGGAAGGAGCTTGCAAACGTTTTTCTGTGTCTTCCGACACCGAATTCCACAGGGAAACTGCTCGTTGGCTTGGACTCAGTTTCAGCCCCACACCACGGTGAGGTCACGCGCCCCTGGGCGGCCGTGGGGGTATCACATCACATCACATCACATGACATGACATGACATGACATGACATGACATGACATGACATGACATGACATGACATGACATGACATGACATGACATGACATGACATCCACATCACATCACATCACATCACATCACATCACATCACATCACATCACATCACATCACATCACATCACATCACATCACATCACATCACATCACATCACATCACATCACATCACATCACATCACATCACATCACATCACATCACATCACATCACATCACATCACATCACATCACATCACATCACATCACATCACATCACATCACATCACATCACATCACATCACATCACATCACATCACATCACATCACATCACATCACATCACATCACATCACATCACATCACATCACATCACATCACATCACATCACATCACATCACATCACATCACATCACATCACATCACATCACATCACATCACATCACATCACATCACATCACACCACATCACATCACATCACATCACATCACATCACCACATCACATCACATCACAAATGTGTCCATGACTCAATGAAACTACTGTACTACTTGCTGTACTGGCAAATTCATCTCGAAATCCCTGGCTGGCACCCTCATAATCACCGATTCCCTCATCCTTCCTCCCTGAATCAGGACATATTATCTGGAAATGAAGCAAGGTGTAGAAGGGGGGTGTACAAACAAGGACAACTCAATAGTTGCAAATGTGGGGAGAGGGGGGGGGGGCGGGACAGCTCTGCTCAGTGATTCTGTCCTCTGTGTCCTTTTCTGGGTTTTTCCCTAACCAAAGCCTTGAGAAAGCCGAAGCAGGAGGGGTTGCCGGCAGGGGAGGGACCGAGAGGCTCGTAGGGGTGCCTAATCTTTTAGGTAGGACAATGTACCCCTCAGCCTCGCTCTCCTTGACTCTCTGGTGCTTGGGCGTCCTCTCGGCCCCCCACGGCCGGCGAAGAACCCCTTGCACCCCACCCAGGCACCAACCCTGCAGACAGTGTCGTTTAACTGACAGAACAAAAAATGCCATGTGGAAAATAGCAGGCGCACCTGCAAAAAAAATTGTTTTTGGCAGAAGAGACACTGCTGCGGGCCCCCGTTTCATTGAAAAAAAGAGGGGAAGAGTCGAGAGCGGGGAGAGGGGGGTAGACCGTAGACGGTAGACAATGGAAAAATTGGGTCCCCCACACTAAATGGGGGACCCCACTGAAATCGGGGTGTGTGAAGCAAAGCAGAATGCCCCTCCAGGCAGACACACAAAGAATGCAAAACACATACACAGAGCAATGTGAAGCAAAACACTGAATGTACAATCACATGTGCTTCCATGACCCTGCATCGCCTGTCTCCCTGGACTGAGATTCAGGGCTCACATTGCCCCGAAAATACCCCGAAATGTACTAAAAAGCCCCCCAAAAAGTACTACAAAACCCCCGGAAATGTACTAAAAGATCCCCTGAAATGCACTAAAAAACCCCCCCAAATGTACTAAAAAAACCTCCTAACTGTACTAAAAAACCTCCTAACTGTACTAAAAAAACCCCCTAACTGTACTAAAAAACCCCCCGAAATGTACTAAAAACCCCCCGAAATGTACTAAAACTCCTTTGTACCAACAACCAACAAACAAATTGCAATCACAAAAAGACTGGCAACGCGATATCCTGAACTAGCCCCTTTATCTGCTTTGGGGCACATCAACAGCCACATTCAAATATGCACGTCCCGAACTAGCCCCTTTATCTGCATTGGGGCACATCAACAACCACATTCAAATATCCACGGCCCAAACTAGCCCCTTTATCTGCTTTGGGGCACATCAGCAGCCAAATTCCACTACCGTGCGTCGCACGGTATTTTAACACTTGTCACAATCCTGGATACACCATTCTCTGAAAGCAAAGCAAGGTGCAGAACGGGGCATGAGACACGGAAGAGGGGGACAACAAGCAGTGGGGCAAACTCTCCCGCGATTTCGGCATTCTTGCAAAAAGGGGGGCAGGCGCAAAAATTATTTTATTTTTGCGATTTTTTTTTGCGGAACCCATTTTTGCGGAAGGCGTGAAGCCAATAATTATTTTTTTTGCGTTTTTTTTTTGCGGACAGGGTGGGGGGGGGGAGAAAAGCCTGATGGGGGGTTTCGGGTTGAGCGTTGGGGTAGCCCACCAGCAAAACTGACCCTGTTGTTATTCACATACCTAGTTCATGCCTACGGTCATGGTCTGCAAAGGAAGCAAGGTGCAGAATTGGGCAAGAGAAAGGGGGGGGAGCCAAGTCTGATATGGGGGGCAAAGCACAAGTGTGATATTGGGGGGGGGGGGGCAAAGGCCTATCATGGGGGGCTTGGGGGGTTGGGGGTTGGGGGTGATGGACCATAAAAGTCTGAAGTCTGAAGTCTGATAGCCCATTGGGTTACTATACCCATAGCTGGTGCGTGGGTCCGTGTCTGTTGCACTAGACGTGTGTGACGGAGGTCTGTTGCAATGATGTGCCCCTTCATAACACCAACCACTAGCTGCAAGTGCCGCACCCTGAAGCCCCCAACTGGGGCAGTACTATATGGCAACATGGTCATCATCCCATGCAATGTGCAAAAGAGGGCTACCTGCAAGGAGTGATCAAAGACTGCTCCACGGAAATTTCGGCCACTCCCATAACCATCACGTTCCGCCTTAGCAATAACCACCACTGTTGCCATTTGGCAATGCTCCTGCATATCTCCACCCCCATGGACACATACCGGATCCTCATGTCCACCCAGATGTCAATGTTGTGTCCATCCCAAATGATGATGTCACAATGTTGTATGTGTTGGTTGGCAACAGCACGACATTGCCAACAACATGCTCTGCCAAGCTGGCAAATAGCTCTGGCAGACCGCCTTGGGGCCGCGCACCCCATGTCTCCTTGTCCAGATCCTTGTGCACTGCTGATGTGAACTCTGTGACTAGAATGTCACACATCTCGCGACACTGCACAATGGCTCTTTCTTGGAGAGATGTGGCTGACTGGGGGTTGTCACTTGCAAGTGCATGCAAGCTATGGGCCAAAGAATAAACGAAAAAGGCTCCAGAAACGTATTGGTCAGGTAAGAGGCGCAACTTCAACGACCTGTTGGCTGGTATGTCCCGGTTCACACTGGCCTTGATGGGTTTCCGTCGCACACTAGCCAAAGGAGCATCACAATCCACAGGGCTAGAGTTTGTGCCCGGTTCTGTTTTAGCACACTTTTGGGGAGGAGTTGGCAATCGAATGCATGGGCGTGCAATAGCTGGACGCTTTCTCCCCGTGGGGCTTTGTTCCAAGGGGCTTGGGTGCTCGACTGGTGCCATGACAAAATCACAACCAGACTGACTACATGCGCTCAGCGCTGCCACAGTGCCTGTGCTGCATGGACTGAAGCCCACAGCGACAATCTCCTTGGGCCCTGTGCAAGATGTACAGGGAACTCCTCCAAGCAACTAACCACCTGTCCATCACCACATGATGGTGGTAGAAACGCAAAATTAAGGGATGGTCCCGGTGTTTCACACTGTGGGGTGAGAACGCCCCTCAATCTCAACAGAGCACGCCCGGTTGTGCTGTCAATGCATGGGGACTAACCTCTTGGGTGGTGCTGTGGGCCGTGGAGTGGTGCTCCATGCCCATGCGCTATGGTAGAGGCCGTGGAATCAGTGGGGTCACCTTTGGGGTGGCCTTGTGGACTGTGGGGTGGTGCTCCATGCCCATGCGCTATGGCAGAGGCTGCGGAGTCACTCGGGTCACCTCTTCGGTGGCCTTGTGGATTGAGGACTGGTGCCGCATGCCGTCGTGCTATGGTAGCGGCCGTGGAGTCATTCGGGTCACCTGTTGGTTGGCCTTGTGGACTGAGGACCCCCCCCCATGGGTCAGCATAGCAGAGCTGCCCATACTTTGTGCACCTGCTGGGGCAGCATACCCCCGTGCGGTGGCGATGGAAGTGGGGTCATTGGACTGAGGACTAGTGCTCCATGCGCCTGCGCTATGGCACGGGATGTGGAGTCATTGGGGTCACCTCTTGGGTGCCCTTGTGGACTGAGGTGCTGTGTGTATGATGGAGTGACACCGGCTTCCTTCATGAGAGCCACCAATTTATTCAACATTGCTAAACCGCCATCATCCCTCCATGCATTGTCGACAACCCGCACTACTGCAACCCGCACTACTGCATGGAGCCGCCCAGGGTGATTGTGTGGCACCTCTGGGCTAAAGGGGGTGCAACGCATCAATAAGTTACATGGGGACCCGCATGCTATCTGCAAAATGGCGCCCTACGGTGTAGGCGGCCACCAGGCTGTCGTCAGTCAAGGACTCATTGCGTTGTTCTTGCACCCCTTGGCACGCAATGGTCAGGCAACGTGCAACCCCATGGGCGGCCCACATCAAAGCTTGGTCAAAGCGTTGTGGCCCTGTCGATTCCACATGGACATGCGCCAAGAGTTGGGCTGGCGCTTGTGGGGCCGTTGCCTCGGGCACCAATGATTTTCGCCGAGGTGCACTGCTACTTGAGGCAATAGTGCTACACGATGGTGCATCAACCCCCAATGACATGTTGGGAGGGGGCAACAGATCACTGACGAGTGGTCTGCGCCCACCTGTTGCTTGAGGCCATACATATGGGGACAACTTCCAACCAATTTTCCTGACCTTCGAATCGTAAAAATGCCCCATTATAGGGGTGGGATATTGAGTACCCCGTGCCCAAAAGGGCCAATCGTCCAGCCATGGCAGTGCACGCACCAATGAGCACCAAACCCGCTTCATCTCTATGGCAGTCACACTACTTGGAGACCCCCTTGGTGCCTTCCGGCGGCCGCCGAGAGCACTTACCTGGCGCTACTTCAGCCGGTTCCACAGTGCCGAAGCGGTCCAACGATAGTGCAAACTTGGGCCCCCTCCGTACATCGTGCGTATAGCAGAGCCATGCTCCGTATACTTGTTGGTTCGAGCATAAGCCTAGAGATGTTGTGCATTGGGGTAGGTGCAGGTTTGTGCAGCACTGCACTGATACAGATGCAAATCTTAGCATGCATCTGCAACAATGATCTGCTTCAGCAGTTCCATGGGATCATTTCTTGGTGATGCCATCATTGTCTTGGACCTTAGCACCAGGTTTACCATCCCCTAGAGAAACCCTCGATCAGACTAGGAACGCGCCACCTTGCCAACAAAGCAACCCCAACCTCTGAGAGCAGAGCTTTTCCTTTGCAGTAAATGCGCGTCACAAAAAAATCCTCACATGGTGTATTTTTTTTGCGGTTAGTCATGTAAACCCGGTGCACGCATTCCACAACAAAGAATTACGCGACTCAATAATTTGTTTTCACACGCATTTACCGCAAAAGAAAATTACATGAGTTGGCAACTTTTTTGTACACACCTTTAGTCCCCCAAAAAATTACATAACGTGACGATTTTTTGCACTCGCATTTACCGCAAAACAAAATACACAACCTTACAGCAAATGAAAAAATCACCAGCTTTGCTGATAATGCATGCATGTAGGCGATGTGCCCACATGTGGGCCCCTGCTGATTTTGCCTCCCACTCTGAAGCGTTGGGGACCCCCCAGGCGGCAGGGTTTATGTGGCCACCCGGCCCACTTGTGGGCCACTTGTGATTCTGTCCCCCGCTCCGAAGCGTTGGGGACCCCCCTAGCGGTAGAGGTTATGTAGCCACCCTACTTCGGATTCTGTCCCCCGCTTTGAAGCGTTGGTGACCCACCAAGCACGGGTTATGTAGCCACCGGACCACGTGTGGGCCACTTCAGATTCTGTCTTCCGCTCCAAAGCGTTGGGGACCCCCCAATGGGCAAGTGTTATGTAGCCATCCGGCCCACTTGTGGGCTACTTCTGATTGTTATCTCCGGCAGTGAAGTGTCGGGGAGCCCCCATGCAACAAGGTTATGGAGCCACCAGGGCCGCTTGTGGGCCACATCTCATTTTGTTTTCTGCACTGAAGCATTGGGGACCCCCTAGGCGGGACGCGTTATGTAGGCACCCGACCCACTTGTGCGCCAATGTTGATTACGTCCCCCGTTTTAAAGCATTGGGGACCCCCCAAGCGGCAAGGGTTATGTAGCCATCCGGCCTACTTGTGTGCCACTGCTGATTTTGTCCCCGGCATTGAAGCGTTGGGGACCCTCCGGGCGGCAGGGGTTATCTAGCCACCCAGGCCCACTTGTGGGCCACTTGGGATTTCTTGCCCCGCTCCGAAGCGTTGGGGACCCCCCCAGGTAGCAAGGGTTATGTAGCCACCACACCCGCTTGCAGGCTTTTGTTTCCGTCTTCCGCTCTAAAGCATTGGGGATCCCCCAAGCACATATTATGTAGCCACGGAGGCCACTTGTGGGCCACTTCTGATTCTATCCCCCGCGGTGAAGCTTTGGGGAGCCCCAAGGCGGCAGGCGTAATGTCGCCGAAGACATAATCAGAACTAGCCCACAAGTGGCCCCGGTGGCTACATAACATGTGCTTGGGGGGTCACCAATGCTTTAGAGCGGAAGACGGAAACAAAAGCCCGCAAGCGGGCGTGGTGGCTACATAACCCCTGCCACCTGGGGGGGTCCCCAACGCTTCGAAACAAGGGAAGAAATCCCAAGTGGCCCACAAGTGGGCCCGGGTGGCTAGATAACCCCTGATGCCTAGGGGGTCCCCAACGCTTCAATGCGGGGGACAAAATTAGCAGTGGCACACTAGTGGGTTGTGGGTCGGGTGCCTACATAACGGTTGCTGCCTCGGGGCTCCCCAACGCTTCAGTGCAGAAAACATAATCAGAAGTGGCCCACAAGTGGGCCCAGTGGCTACATAACCCTTGCCGCTTAGGGGGTCCCCAACTTCAGAGCGGGGGACAAAAGCAGTAGTGGGGCGAAATTGGACCGGATGGATACATAACACTTGCCCATTGGGGGGTCCCCAACGCTTTGGAGCGGAAGACAGAATCTGAAGTGGCCCACACGTGGTCCGGTGGCTACATAACCCGTGCTTGGTGGGTCACCAACGCTTCAAAGCGGGGGACAGAATCCGAAGTAGGGTGGCAACATAACCTCTACCGCTAGGGGGGTCCCCAACGCTTCGGAGCGGGGGACAGAATCACAAGTGGCCCACAAGTGGGCCGGGTGGCCACATAAACCCTGCCGCCTGGGGGGTCCCCAACGCTTCAGAGTGGGAGACAAAATCAGCAGGGGCCCACATGTGGGCACATCGCCTACATGCATGCATTATCAGCAAAGCTGGTGATTTTTTCATTTGCTGTAAGGTTGTGTATTTTGTTTTGCGGTAAATGCGAGTGCAAAAAATCGTCACGTTGTGTAATTTTTTTGGGGGGTAAAGGTGTGTACAAAAAAAATTGCCAACTCATGTAACTTTCCTTTGCGGTAAACGTGTGAAAACAAATTATTGAGTCGCGTAATTCTTTGTTGCAGTCATGCTTGTATCACTTTTGCATGACTAACCGCAAAAAAAAATACACCATGTAAGGATTTTTCTGTGACACGCATTTACTGCAAAGGAAAAGCTCTGCTCTCAGAGGTTGGGGTTGATTTGTTGGCAGGGTGGCGCGTTCCTAGTCTGATCGAGGGTTTCTCTAGGGGATGGTAAACCTGGTGCTAAGGTCCAAGACAATGATGGCATCACCAAGAAATGATCCCATGGAACTACTGAAGCAGATCATTGTTGCAGATGCATGCTAAGATTTGCATCTGTATCAGTGCAGTGCTGCACAAACCTGCACCTACCCCTATGCACAACATCTTGAGGCTTATTCACACAAAGAAATGCACCATGGCAGAAATCTTGTGGTGAATGAAGGTCAAGCGATGGCGTGAGGAGGTTCTAGTCATTGGGCAAGAGCTCGAGAAATGCAAAGTGTGATGTTGTTGCAGATGAGCGGAATGGACCACTTGCACATAGAGGTTGCGCAGTGACATGTGCGAAAATACAACAGAAGTGAGGCCCAGCAATTTTTTTGTGGCTTCAGTGGCCTAATCCTTGGTTTCGAACTAGCCACATTGGCTTCAAACTAAATGCAATCATTGTGGCCAAAGTGAGATTCCTTGAGTGCTTGGTGGAATATCCACCCTTGAATGGCTAGGAGGTCCAAGGGGGCCGTCATTTGGACTTTTTGTGGGGAATAAAACTGGTTGATTTTCATGGTGTCTCGTGGTTGTAGTAGCTGTGATTGTCTTTTGAATCACAACGGCGATTGGCCATCTTTATCACAGTATACCCACTCCAACTCACCTGGGAAACTGCGGAGATGGCGATCATATGCATGCTTTTTGCTGAATTGATCAGCGAACCGTTTTTGGTTCACAACCATTTTTTCAGGATGAAATAGGACCTTGCTCTTGCACAGTTGTGCAACATCTGATGAATCATGAGTTTGAATGCTTTTGGAAGACTAACCCTAACCTGGAGGTCGATCTCTATCCCAGGTATGCAAATGGGCTTCAGCTCAAGATTGGACCCTCTTGTGTTCAAATTGTGTGTAGATTGTTGGGTGGCAGGTGTCGACTGAGAAACCCAGGTCATTGAGGGAGACTTCCCGCTGGTTGGTTGGGCATAGTCTTGGTTGTTTGGGAGGTGGCACCATGCGTACCTCCCCCCCATTTGTGGTACCTGCAGAGTGATTGTCGAAAACAAAATAGTAACACAAACCCAGTACATGCAGCAACAATTGACACATGCACAACAATGCAACAAAACTACAACAATAATCTAAACCAACATGCGACATTATACCCACATGCTTTAATCACCCAGCCCATCATACTACCTCCAGCAGGAGGGGGGGGGGGGGGTTGGATTGCCTCAAGTGCAGTGCGCCCCTTTGAGGGAACAACCTGTGTGAGAGGGCGGGGAACAATGCAAGCAGACTTGTAGCACTGCTAGACTATGCTGACAAGAAGGCAAGCGGTGACCAAATGGCCAAACCATGATGCAATGCAAGGTTTGGCTGGTTCCCTGGACTTCGCTCCCTCAAGACACGGGCACAGTATAAGTCGAACAACCATCTGACGGGCGGGAGCGCGCAGCATACTGCACACTGTGGAAAAGAGAGGCAGTGACGCCAAACTGGGGTTCCTGGGGAAACCTGGGGTTATGCAGCCAGTTCATTCCCTGCGCCTTTGAAAGACTTCCATACGCGCAAGCGTATCTTCCTTTATTAGCTCCAGAGTACTTTCCGCATCATGAGCCCCCGGTTTTCACTCTTCATAAGTGTGGCCCAAGGCGACGAGAGGTCTACCAAAACGAGTTTTGTACGGCCTACGTAAATTCTTGGGACAACCAAAAGTCGAATCTCCCCCCCTTGGTGAGGAGGCATTCTGTCCGGAGTATGCAAGAAGAGGCTTTCCTTTAAAGGAAACAGAGGGCTTGCGATGATTCCACTGGGGAGGAGGTACAAAGATTATGGATGGCTAAGGCCAAAAACTATTGGAATGCGGCCGAAAACTGAGGAATGCCGCAATCTGCCCTGATTCCCGACATGCGGCGACCATGCCCATCGGCAGGAACCCTTGGCATCTGTGATTGCTGCAGACCGCCTTGGCTGCGACGTCTTATCTCAATGAACTGATTCGAGAGCAACTCAGAGGCGCATCAAAGAGCACAAGCAGACTTCCAGATATTTTTGTTCAGCATGCAATCCTTTTCAGGTACCGTACGCACATTGCATACCTAATGCTCCATGCACACACGCATATTGAAGAACACACATGTGTGGGTGGAAGCAGAGGCGCATGCGCATCTTCTCAAAACATGTGGGATACACGCGCGCGCGCGTGTGTGTGAGAGCACACGCACATGTGTGTGTGCACACGCTTGTGCACTTGACGAGGATGGATGCCACTCCATTGGTGTGCGTGCGACCCAGTATATTCCGTATATTCTGTGGTGCTTTTGGTAGTGTACTCAGGCAGGCAGACCCACAGTGGGTCGACACATATCCAGATGCAAGACGCGACAACAAGCAGCAGCGTGGGTGGGTGAGGTTAAGGCATCCTAGCAGAGATTGTGGGTGGGTGGTGGGCGGTACTGGCGTGGTGTCAAGGTGAGACAGGACTCCGTCGTCCTCCTTTTTTGGACTAAATGGTCAGGTTGCAGCACCTGTGCGGAGTCCAGTGCAGGTGTTGATGCTGGTGGTGCTAGGCATATGGTACTGTCAGCATCCCCTGTAGTCAGTGTAAAGTAGCAGCCCTGTCACTCCGTGGAATACCACGTGCACAAGGCTGCAGGTCTCCTCAGACGACGTGGCGGTCCTTTATGAAATGAGGTAAGCGACTGCTGTGTGCCATTACACCATGACGTCAAGCGTCGAAAATCAAGAGGCAACGGCCAACTCACTGATGTAGGTCAGTCAATTACCAAGGCAGGTCGTTCTAAACTGACGGTTCTTATCAAACACAAAAAAGACAAATAGCCCCAACTCACAAAAAATCCATATAAAAGTGCACGCTCTCGCGAGTGTTAGACGATGTTTGCTTCGGTGCACTGCCATCTGGGGGAGGGGCGGGCAGGAAAAGGATTGGGGCAGCCAGAAAGGCCATGGGCTGCATCACTTCGATCGGGTTGGGCGCAACATGAAAAAAAAAGGCTGTATCCTACCCCACCCCACCCCCTTGCACAAGCAGAGGGGCTGGGTCATGCCTGTGGCAATTCTTTCTGCTGCAGAAAACATTTCTCTTCTTGCTTGACACCGCAACCCAATGTTGTTTTTTTGATGTGATTTTCACCCGTGGTTTCTGTCGCTGTTCCTGTCATGGCTGTGACGTACATCGTGTCCACCAGTGAATTTGTGCCTTCTGGGTTCCTGAAGCATGGCATGCAATTACTGATGATGAGTTGTGCTCTGCCATGAGAGAAGCAATTTTCGCCAACGGCCTGAAGTTCAGCTAATGGGAGGATGTTGATTCCCCTGAGGAACACCCTGCAAATGCAGGCCGCTTGCAAGCACGGCCTTGTTTCAGCACGGGAACCCAGTCTGACCGTTGTTTGCCTGATTATAAAAACCGTGGTCAGGAAAACGGCGGTCAGATGGGCTCATGCTTAGACAAGGCTGTGCTTGGGCAAGTGGGAGGGGGGGTACTTAGGAACCGATTTGCACTCTGGGTGCTGATGCCAAAGCTGCCGAATGGGCAGATGGCTTTCCCATTGTCTTCTCAAAGAAAAAACTGGACCAGAAAGAGCCAACGTCGCAGGGGCCCAAGAGCTGGCCACGAAGACAAGTGCCAGTGTTGGCCTTATCAACAGGCGAAGATCTGCGTAGATTCTGTGTTTTGAGCAGAGAGCAGGGCCAGCCAGACAGGGAGTGTGGACAAGGTCGACAGAAGATGTCACCCCTGCTTGGTAGAGAGCACCAGGGGGGGGGGGGTGAGCAAACTGTTGATATTCGCACTGACGCTCTGAATAACTACTGCGACCCATTACCTCAGGTTGAGGATTATCTGACCACTGTTTACTTGTGTGATGACTATTGAGCGTTTGTGTACAATATCTTGATCCGGAGCCCCAGAATCTGCAGATTGTGCAAGTGCCCAGGTCCTGGCGACGTCGCAGACATGGCTGCCTTTCATAGCATTTCTGCGTGAAAAATTGTCAGAGGGACAAGAATTCCTCGCGTTTTCTGCAGATTCTTGAAACCCGATGAAAGCAACGGAGGGGCTCTCTCTCCCAAAGAGCGTTCAGAAGTCCAAATCGGTTTTGGCAGCCTGAATTTTGCTGTTACCTTGCAACAACAGCGACAACAACAACAGACAAATAGACAGGCATAACCGACCAACAAAAAAAACGGAACCACAATTGAGAGAGGCTCTTTTCACTACAAACCCTTCAGATAGACTCACCAATTCGCAACGCACAAATTGTGAAAAGGCCCCACCCGCCCTGCGTGTTGCGAATGCAAGGTGCGGGCAAGCACGGCATAGCAAAAACAAGTAAGAGAGACCTGTAGCATGTGACCCCATCCTTGTGGTCCAGAATTGGGCCAACCCACGCAATGCGGTCTGTATCTATGATACAACAGGGAGCCTGCCAGCAGATGATGGATTACAGAGGGAAGAGGAAACACGTGCCATGGAACAAGCGGGCCGCAACTCAGCATGGCAGGATGTCACGGGTCTGGACAGCCCCTCCCCAACCCTGTGCCAGCTGTTGAGAGACCGCCAAGACCTCAAAAATTAGGGCAGAGGGGAGGCACGATTACTTTGTCTGGTTCTGGAACTGGCGCAAGTACATCTCCGCAACTTGGGTCGCATCCGTAGCCTGTGTTGGGCCCTTGTCCTCGCGGACGCGAATAAACCGTGGGAACCGCAGTGCAATGCCCTTGTCTGGGTCAACTTTGCCCAGGGCTGCACGATGCGCCGGCGAAATGGACAGGTCTGCGGCCAAGACCTCCCAAACAAATGCGTCATCGAACCAAACATCCGGTTTGTGATCGTCACAGTAGCGGTAGTATGGCTTGGGGCCAGGGATGATGTGGTTGCTGAACTCATCCTGCACAGGTGGGGCATGTTGCTGCCCATGCCCTGGATAACCCAGGGATAGTACGCCCAGCATGTCCGGGAACATGTCAGAGAAAAAATGGAATTTGAGGGAAAATGGGGAAAAGCTGGGGCAAAGATAATCTTATTCCCCCAAGATCATTTTGTGGGCTGGTGGGTTGGGAGACTGCTGGCAAGGTTGCATGTGACATTGCATACTTGGGCAAGATGCTTACTCACGCAATGCTTGGATGCGAGGGCTGGTTTTACTAGGAAATTACCTGTTTTTTTCTTTGCATGGACACAATCTTCAGCCTGGCTTACTTTTCCCGTGGACTGCACATCCCCAACCTCACCCCACCCTCTGCCCCCCGTTTTCCCTCCCATTTTCCCCATCTCTCCCCCATTTTTCCTTCATGCTTTTCATCAGTCCCCCATCTTTGCCCCCATCTGGGGGCAGGTTCTCAAACCTCCAAACAAAAGGGGTGGTGGGGGGGGGGGTGTTCAGGGGGATTTTCGCTGGGTATCCGGGCATTGGTGAAAAATGGACCAGTGGCGCACACCAATGCGAGGGCAAGGCAATGTTGACCCTCCCTCAGTCCCCAAGGGCACCTCAGACTTTTGGAATCATGTTCATACATCTTGGTGCTCCCCCAGGCTGCTGAAAATACACATTTGTGTATTTCTCATTGGCAGCAACCAGGCTCACACTTGAAAGGTGTTGCTACATCACATCCCACTGTGATGCCCTACCTTGAGCGTGGAAATGAAAAAAACTTGTATCATTGTTATGCGTATGACATAGGTCAAAAATGGGCATTGAGAACAACACCTATATAAATACCAACATCAACCAATATCCTTGGTACTATGCACAAGGTCTTGGTTGGCAGGGTGGCCCTTGCATGATTCGGGAGGGGGCCTAAGACTAAGGCTAGCTCCTTGGGGCACATTCTAGGGAAGGGGCTAAGACCAGGAATGTCTAAGGAATGGCGGAACACCAACAATGGCTGCTTCGGACACTTTCTATGGATGGGCCTAAAACAGGGGGAGAGATTGCTTGTGGCTTGGAGTGGTGGCCTCGGACCACACAGTGCCAAGCTACATAGCATTCCACTCCATTATGGCAATAAGACAACAAATACAGCAATGGAGCAACAAAAGGAGAAGGACAAAGGTAGGTGTGGTTGCCACCATCAGGGGGTTGGTGTCACACAAGCCAAGAGGAGGAAAACAAGAATTGTGAGGGCATCACAAGGCCTCTCTCCCTCACACATGCACCAATAAAAAAGTCAATTGCTTTGGCTACCACCGGGGGAATAATTTGAGGTTTTTTTTTGGAGGGCTAAAAAGGGGGGGGGGGGATTTGGAACTGGTCCTTAGAAATGAAGGACAAATTTGGTATAAGGCCCCTTGCTGTTGCTTCCTAGTGGATGGTTGCTGTTATTTCCTGGTGCGTGCTGGATGGTTACAGTTATGTCCTGATGGGCTCTGAATGGTTGCTGATATTTCCTAGTGAGTCCTGGGTGGCTACTATCTTTTTCTTATCAGCTCTGGATGGTTGCTAATACCGTCCGTTGGACGGTATGTCCTGTGGCACGCAGAACCCCCCCCCCCTCAGCCCGTGCCTGGTGCGCACATTTTGACACATCCCATCCTCAAAATTGAAGGAAATATTTGGTACGAGGTAGGGCTTCCAAATTTGTCCACATCAGTTTTGTCCCTTTCGAAAATTTTCCCCCGGTGGCACCATCTTTTGATGATGTAGAGCTAGCGCTATTGCCAAAACCACTAGGGTCTGTAGTAGACTGTGATTCCAAAGAGCTGTCATCAGGTGGATTAATGACCCTTCGTTGCTACTCCCAATCAAATTGGCCAAGCAAGGCTTTACAAAACGATGTTTGCACTGCCATCTACTACCTCTATCACTTTCAACAGTATTCATCAACATAGGGGTTTTTTGGCCCATCCCGTTTTTTTTTCATCTGCCCACAACCCATTTTGGCAAATCAACTGTGTTGGCACAATTCGATGACCCCATGCCAAGTGGATCATGATATTCAAAACCGGGGAGTTGCCATGCATGGGGCACATTTTGCTGTCTGGTCAGTCATGTGCCTGGGAGTCTGCAGCATGGGGAGGAATCCAAGTGGCTACATAACCCCTACCAGTTTGGAGTCCCCAAAGCAAAGAGGAATCAAAAGGGCTACATAATCTCTACCTTCTTGGGGTCCTTAGGATAGGGGGGAATTCGAAAAGGCTACATAACCTTGCCTTCTCGGGGTCCCCAAAGCGGAGAGAAATCAAAAGGGCTCCATAGCCCAGGTTCCCAAGAACGCGGAGGAACCACAAAGGGCTACATATGCTTTGCTGTCTCAGAGTTCCCAAAGCAAAGAGGAATGAGATGTGGTTGTGTGACCCCTACCTTCTCAGTTTCCCGAGGATGGGGAGGAATCAAAGTAGCCTCTACCGTCTCAGGACTCCCCAAAGTGGAATCAAAGGCGGCTATGTAACCCCTTCTGTCTCAGGATCCCTGAGGATAGGGAGGAATCCAAAGAGGTACATAACTTGGGGTCCCCTAGAAAGGGAGTTCAAAATTCTGTCACCACAAACATGTCTTCAAAATGCCCTTCAGCGCCCTTCCCGCAAAGCATTTTCAAAAAGGGGGGGGGGTTCCAAACTGGGGCATGATATCTGATTTCTCAAGAACTCCCTCACCCCCGACCCTCAATCTTTCCCTTCTCTCCCTCAATCTTTCACTCCCCCAGTCTCTCCCCCCCCCCTTCCTTCAGTTTCCCTTTTGTTCCTTCACCTACCCTAGCTTTCCCCATCTTTCCTTCATGGCCCCCATCTTTCTTGCATTTCCCCAACCCACCCCTACAAGGCGCAATCATCATTCAAACTGCAACAGTTCTTGTGTTCGAGAGGATATGCTATGGACCCACCCCTACAGGGGGGGGGGGGGGGTTCGCACTGGGGTTTTGTCGCACAAGGAAATTTCGCACCGAGTTTATTTCACACAGTGGCCTGAAAATCCCGCGGGAAATTTCGCACCCTTCCAGGATTGTACTGTTTACTCCTGGTAGTTGCACTGCCAAATTCCAGCGGGTTCTTCATTTTCAGGGGGTTCCTGCATGACCTGGGTCTCAATCCCATGCCCCAAACACACCTTCCTCTTGGTTGTTGTGCAGCTACAAACATGTGGACAAAAATTTTCACCCCTTAGGTTCTATGTGATTCTTGAGCAGTGGTATGGCACAAATGGTGAGTGCTCTAGTGGTATGTGCAGAGATCTTATAAGATAAGAACCTTGGTTCAATACCCACTGGCTACAACTGTAGCACCAGTCTTACAGTGGTGAGCCTGATGGGAAAATACCTTTTTCTTGCACAAACAAAGCCTCCCACCCTTGCAAGTCGTAACACTCGGGCTGCGAATCAAGTTTGCCTTGGAAAGAAAACAGTTGAAGAAAACACTGATGAGGGTGGGGGGGGGGGAGGGGAGAAGCATCCCTCCCGCGATTCCGGCGAATCCCCATTGGCTAAATTTCGCATCAGTGGCTAAATTTCGCACCAGGTTTATTTCGCACAGCGGCGTGAAAATTGAGTGGGAAATTTTGCACACATTTGATGTACGAAATTTCGCACAACGAAATATTCCCCCTGCGAAATTCCCCCCCCTGTATTTTCCTTTCATTTCCCCCTCATTTCTTCAATCTTTCCTTTGTTTCCCCCGGGGGGGCCGCCGCCAGCCAATGTGTGACCCCGAGGGGTGTGCAACCGTTTTGGGGGTTGTAGGGGGGGGACCCCTCCCCCCTCCCCTTTGGTTGACCTTGGGGGTTTGCGGGTCGGGCAGTCAGCCGCCGGGCTCCCGGGGGGGGGGGGGTCGGTGGGTACCCCAACATACATACCTCAAAATGATCCCCATGACACACTGATCATTTTGAGTATGCACAAGTGGGGTAAAAAAATTTTCAAAAAAAATTTGCCCATCAACTCAGGCTCCCATCAGCCAAGGTCCGACCTGGAGGTCGGGTCGGGTGAAAATCCTTTTTTTTTGTGCTTTTCATCCATTTTTGATTTCTCCACAAAATTCTGAGTATTTTGAGTATAGACACATAGGGTCGAAGAAAAAAATGTCCCCCTGCCGTATGCCTAAAACAAAATCTCCGGCTCCTCCGGCGGCCACAAAACCTATTGTTCTGTACAACCATTTTGGGGTCTGTAGAGGAGGGGGAGGGTTACCCCCCCCCCCCCCTTTGGGGTCGGGTCCTGACCAGGCTCGGCCCGTGGGAGAGATGGAGGTGGGGAAACCTCTCCTCTGTCTGTCCTTCACATTCCTCATTGTTCCTTCACTTTACCCATCTTTCCTTAATTTCGCTATTTCCCCCCAAATCTTGCCTTCATGACCCCATGTTCCCTTGGTTTCCCCTGTCTTTTCTTCAGTTTCCAGTTTTCAATTCCCCCCCAAAATGTTTCTATCATATCCCCCATCTGACCCCTGGGGAGCATCAGCACTTGTGCTGTAGAATAGGCCGACAGGGACGTTTACCTTGGTCAACCTCCAACCCTACCAGGGGGGGGGGGGGGTTTCCAGGTCAGTCAATTTCATGTGGAAAATTTCGCGTTTCAAATTGGCCGCAAAATTTCCCATGCAAAATCCAGGGGTCTCTGCGAAATTTCTCGCACATCAAGCCCGCAAAGCCCTAGACACCACAAAATTTCTGGGACTGTCCGTGAAATTTAAGACACAAAATCCAGGGGTCTCCGCGAAATTTCCGACAGCGAAATTTACCACCGCGAATTTGACTTGGCGGGAACCCCCCCCCCCCCTGTAAGCCCTGCACTGAGTTCTGAGCTCCGAGCAGGTGTCCAACAGTTCTTTGTGTGACATAATCCCTGCGCCGAAACACCGTGCAGGTCAGTACAGCACAGTGCAGTGCAGGAGCTGACGCATTGCAGGACGCCAAACCTTGAACTTCGCCAGGGCCTCCTCCGAGAACCCGGTCCCGATTTTGCAAATGGACTGGAACTCCTCCGACTCCTCCTCATAACAAGCCAACAGAAAGCCTCCGTACCACCCTGTCCTCTTGCCTTTGCCGAAGTAGCCCCCGATGGGAACCAGGTCAAGGGAGTCGCCCATGCCCTTGAGGTAGTCTTTCTTCACCTTTAGCCAGTTCAATGAGCGCTTGGAGGGCTGGTACGTGGCATCCACCTGCAACAACCAGTGATGCGGTTCAGAGTGGAGACTGAGATGCTTCTTCAGAGGCGATGTTGACAATCATTTGGGGATATTGTGCTTGATGCCTGTGGTCACTTTTTTCCACCTTCATTGAGGAGTCCTCCACGGACGTTCCATGCCTGCACACACACACGCGCGCGTGCGCGCGACGCGATAAACAGGCACTTACAAAAGCGCTGAGTGCTCAAATTTCGTCTGTTGGACAGTTCAACAAGACAAAGCATGTTCAACGCCAATAGGCGCCTTTCTGTAGGAAGAAGGCGCGCAGCAGCAGCCTTGGACTGGCATCAGCCTGAAAAGCAGGTGAGGTACTGCACTGCCATGAGGGCAGGCCAGCCTCATCTGATTGGGGCTCAGAAATTCACAGGGCAGCTCATGTATGCAATATGCCACGTGCACATGTGACAACGTCAGTTCACACCGCTCTCGGTGATGGCGTTCGGGCTCCTACTGTGTTCCCCCTTCCTACATTGTTCAGCCCCGACGAAAGCAGTCTGTGGTACCATATTCTGCCTTTTGTTCCACGGGTCACCCGGTGGCCACACACACACAGTCTGATTCTGTACACCCAGAAATGATAACATCCAGGACACCGAAATCATTGCACCAGTCACCTGTGATCCCCTGTACCACCCCCCCCCCCCCGTTCCGACGAGAAAAACCCAACGTTCCGGCGCAACGTTCCGGCGAGCCGTTTTTTCAGCAAAACAGTTCCCAGTGCCCAGGCTCTCAGTCCCAGGGCCCAAACACACCTTCCTTTTGGTTGTTCTGTAGTTGGAGTAATGTGGAAACCCAAAGCTTCCCTAAATTTGCAAAAAAAAAATTTCATCTCTCGGTCTGTACATGGTTCTTGATGAGTGACATGTCAGAATCTGCCACTGGTCCAGTGGTATATGCACTGTCTACACATTGACAAGCGTGGGTTCAAATCCCACCAACTGAAGTTTTTTGCACTTTTTGTCACTTGGCTCTGATCTGCATCCAAAGCTGTCCTCTTTTTTCATGCAGAAACAAGGCTGAAAGAAAGGTTGCAACAGGCCGACAAATGCATACAAGTGTAGAATCGCATCAAAACATTCCGACAAGTGCCCACTCAGGAAAGCGCTTATCGATATCACCATTGACCATTGCATACAAATAACCCATTTGAGTGTCCTCGGCCATAAATCGTCAATCAGAAGTCAACAGGCCTTTCATAGCATGAAAGGATGACTCTGCAACACAACTGGTGATAGGAAAAGTTAATGCAGTTAGGGCATGGGCAGCCAATTCTTTCAGACCCCGAAATTCTGAAGCATTCAGCCACCACTTGACCAAATCAAAGCGGTCATCCTGTCTTGGCACCTCCTGCCTGAAATACAAAGTCCATGGATGCCCCCTTGGAGCCACAAAAACAACATTTCAACATCTCTGCCAGTGGATGGAGGAACAAAAGTGTTACTGGCAAAGTGGACGACAACGGTTGACAGTAGCAGACAATGGTTGGCAGTAGCAGCAAGCGTTTTCACTGAAAAACATTGAGCCTCACAGAATCACAACGTTCCGGCAAAACGTTCCGGCACGTTCCGGCAATTCCGGTGACCGGAACGGGGGGGGGGGGGGGTTGTACCACCAGATCGGGTGGCAGCCGCCACGAGCCATACCTGTCCCCCTCCCAGAGAGCATGTTTTCGCAGCTATGTTTGGAGGAGTGCAGCAACTTTGCACGGTGGCGCTGGCAGTTTATAAGAGAATATAGAATATACTGCCTTGATGGTCGCACGTGTGTCATGCTGTGATGTGCTGATGCTTTGTGCAGTCCCTCATTGCTACTTCTCTACGGTATCCACAGAGCAGGGCAACTTGCAGCCACGCAGTGGCTGACAGAATTTGGGATATCCATGTCCCAGTCCAGTCTGGTCCATTTTTCAGTACACCCGTACAAATTGCTCCCAAATATCCTTTGTATACTCGTTGTGAAGAGAGCAGCGGCGGGCCAATCTCAGAGTCCACCGTCGTGTCAGCACACACACACACACACACACACGCGCGCGCACACGCACAGGAGGAGGAGGAGGAGGAGGAGGAGGAGGAGGAGGAGAAGCGGCCGCACCGGAAATGTGATGCCCCCTAAGGCACAAAGGCTGGCACCAAATCTGCCTCCACGCAGCCTGCGGCAGTCCCGTGACGGAACTCTGGCTCGGAAGTGGCTGAGTTCTCGCCCAGAAGCTTCAGAAGGCCTGCAGAGGACTACCCAAAGAAAACATGCGTAGTCCGAAGCGCTCAAGGCCCTCTGTTGCCACCGGGCTGTCCTTCCTTACGCTCCCAACCCCAGTTACCTCTGCTCAAAGGCACCCATGGTTTGGCGGGGTTGGGTTCTCAGGAGTGGGCTTGTCCCCCCAGTCAGGGGAGGGGGCTGCCCCTCACATAAACCTGCCCTCAATTGGGGGAGGGGGCCGTCCTTACCTTTACATCTGGCCTGCCCCCCCAGTTAGGGGAGTGGGCCACCCTAACTAGCACACCACTCCAACCCCCTGGTTGGAGAGGCAGCACACCTCTGATTTGTGCCCCCCAGTCAGGAGAGGGGGCTGCCCCTGCCGTCCGACCTAATCTGGGCTGCGGGAGCCCAGGAGGGGGAAACTAGCCCCCACCCGTCCCGCCCAAACACGGCCAACCACAGCCCGCCACAGTGGCCGGCAGGGGTGAGCAGGCTCCCTGATATCCCCCCCTCACCAATCCACCTGCCTGCCCTTGTGCCCAAAATTCAGGGCAGGGGGCCGCCCCTACTGCCAGTGGTGACCTGCCTCCGGCCGGGGTACCAACAGGCAGCTATCGGGGTGCCCCCCAATTGGGGGAGGGCCTGCCCCCCAATCAGGGGAGCGGGTCGCCCCTATCTCTCCCCAAAATCCTATTGACTTTGGCAAGGCGCCTCGAAGAGGGGTGTGAGCCTGTACGCACAAACACAAATCCTGGTGCTTTCCGAGGGCCCATGGCCCTGGGTACATAGGCCTGGCAACCGATTTGTGGGTCCCCATGGGTGCTAGAGTACCTGCATTGTCACCAAATGATGACCCAAACCCATCCCAAATCCCATAGGAAGTTTTGGGAAAGAGTCAAAGGGTCGACAATTTTCAGGTACCACTGAAGAGCCTGCAGCACTCATGTCCCCTGCAAGTAGGCGTGGAATTGAAACCATTGTGCAATCTTTGACACCACAATGTATTTTTCGTGTTGGCATACAGGCACGCACACACACACACACACACTTCGGCGACAAACAGAGCACAGAGAAGACTGGTCTGGATGTACTAGATCTCGTCAGGTGCAAAGCAGAACAAAAACAGTAGCATGCCCCGCCTGCACTAGGCGCCTTTCTGTGTGAGGAGAAGCAGGGCTAGCAGCTCAACGGCAGCCTTGGGCAAGCCCGTGGTCACACCTGCATAGCAAGCAGAGCGTAAGGCTCTGCAAATTTACCTCAGGGTGGGTTCATCCCTGTCCCTGCCCACTGCACCCCATCACCAGGAACCCGGACGATAGACCAACAGCCCTCGCTTCAGGTTAGAATACCCTGTCCCAATCACTACCAGGTGCCCGCACTTCTCACTACCATGGACAGCCTTGAAACAAAGCAAGAGGACGAAAGGAAAGCAGGAAGTCCCGTAGCCGGGACTCCACACACACACGCATACAGGGTGGCAGCTGGCAAAGTGAATCCCGAGGTCGCGTTGTAGTGTGTGGTGTCTAGGTGTGTATCTATCCTGGTGTTTACCGTATATCTGGCTGTGGTGGGTGCTGTCCCAGTGGTTGAGTCACCGGGCTCGTGCCGTGGAGGCGCCGGTTCGATTCCCGCTGTGCGCATGGCCCCGCTGCCAAAGAGAAGAGAAGACGAGCAGGTGGCCGGCTGCAGTGAATGCGCCCCTGCCGCGGCCTTCAAGGCCCGCAAGCCGAGCGCGCTGCCGGAGGGGGCGGTGGTGTGTTTTTTGTCAGTGGAGGGGGGCAGGGGTGTGCTCGAAAAAGCAGCGAGGCGCACCTACCGCGGCCGGCAGTGCCGGTATCGTAGTGGGCTGCTGTAGGGGGCGGTGGTGTGTCTAAGACGACAGGAGGGATCGAACCTCTGGTACTGTGGTACGAGTCTATACCTCTGACCTCTGGACCAGTCCAGGCCTCTTAACCCATTCTGCGCGTCTGTAGCACAAACATGCATATGCGGATACATACAACACTAGATCATATCTCCTCACTCAAGAGGCTCATGCAAGCAAAATCAGAGCACCAGCACCCTGTCACCCCTTGCAGCCCCAGCTGTCCAGGTGCATACCAGCTGCTGTACTGCCCCCCCTCCCAGTATGCATGAGCGCGAAGCCACTGGCTTATGTGCTGCGCCACCGTGTGCCGCGCCGCCGGAAGTATATACGATACTGAGTAAACCGCCTTCACCGTTGCTTGAACGTCATGCGGAGCAGTGGCATACGCCCTATACACGCCTTTATGCATCGCTCTCATAGCCTCCGCCCTGCCGTAGCCCGAAAGCATGGCAACCTGCAACCATGCCGCAGCACTGAAAATCTGTGCAGCCCACGAATCAGCGAATGGTAGCCCATTTTTTAACACCCCTGTGAAAAAAGCCCCCAGATACCCATGGTACGCCCTCCCCGGGCTTAGGAGGGGGGGACCTAGCTTCAGTTCCCAAGATGCCGACAGTGCTGCCGGTTCCGCAAAAGCCATCCCCGCCCCTGTCGGACCCCTCACCATCACCATCCCCATGGCTTTGCATGTGGGGTCACAGCACTGGCCCGTGCAACAGTCCTACTTATCGCTTATGCATTCGCAAACTACTAGCAGTCCCCACGCTGTCTGTAGCACATACCTGATCTGCTCCACGACGTCCGCCCACGCCTCTTGCGGCGCGTCTGTCGCTACTAGTATGTTATCCCTAAACTGGCACATTGCAGTGGTATGGGTTCCCACCCAGTACACGAAACCAGAATCAGACACTTGCAGGTCGCCTAACATTCTGAACAGGCCCCTCTTCTGGTATGCCGACCATACGCAGTGCAAATCCGCCGCCTGTGCACTGAAGGGCCCGCCCATCGGGATGCAGCCATCGCGCTCCCATACCTGTCCAGCAGCCGTGCACCGGTTGTTTGAAGTGAGGTCAAAATCGACCAGGCCAATCAGATCCTCATGAGTCACATACTTGAACCCCTTTGCACACGCTTTGCCTGCCCTATCTAACTTTCTGTGGTCTTTGTGAATGCTCCACGTTAATTCAGAAGTGCGCCACCTCTTCCTCGTGTATAGCCATGAAGATGCAGCCCGCATATGTTGTACCACCCACTCAGGGCGCACACGGTTGAACTGTTCTTTGCAGTCCAGTTCCACCAGGGTGGTTAAGCCCATGGAGTCTATCCATCTGTACCACTGTGCCACGTCTGACACCCGGAGCACCTGAAAACTCATCGGTATTTCAACAATCAGCATCCGCAAAAATGTGGTGAATGCCCTAGCCGCTGTTGTGAGCTGTACCTTGTGCAACACTGGCTTAGGGTTCGCAGCAATGGGCCTCCATAACCATGTACCCTGAAGCAAACTCTTCGCCTTCCCAAGCAAGTATAACCTGCACAACTCAGCTTTTGAGTTCACGGACCACCCCTGGTTTTCTGCAATGCTGCTCATAAGCTTGTGGCACTCAGCTGCCGTGTCCCGCACAGGCTTGTACCCTTCCTTGCTAAGGAAGCCGTGCACAACATCCCATGCCTTGCAAGCTTTGCAAAACCCCCATAATTCCCCAGATCCCTTATCCACTATCCTAACATACAACATAAAGGATATGTCAAATACAACGCTCTGGACGTATTTGAGGCCGTTGCCTGACTCGGGGAACAGGCAGGCAGGGAGGGAAGTATTCAGGTCGGGCACAGTACCCTTCACCTGTTTAGCAAATGCCTGAATAGCTTTATAGGTCACCTCTCTCGCCTTCAACCCATTGATGGGTAGCCCGTCACGGGGACGGAGTACCGTTCCAACCTGTGCCCTAACCACTACAGGCACCACAGCTAAATGCCCCTAAGCCTCGCGCACTCGACCTATTTCTTCGAGACGGTCACGCTGCTTGTGGCAGCAACAGTCAGGCCTGGTGGCACCTAGGTCCGCTTTTTTAGCTGCACGGTCAAAAACAGTGTGCAACTTATTTGGACTGCTCCGCACAACACGGATGAGCCGGGCGTAAGCCTGCCTCTGCCATGCTTTCATGTCTGTCGTTCTGAGGACACGCCTGAGAACGCTGCAGATGGCAGTCTTCTGGGGGATAGTGACATCGGGGACAACCACTGCAGATGTTAAATTTAGGGGGACCTGTAATTCCTGAGCCATTGCCTGTAGTTCTGCCTGAAGGAATTTCGCCCGGGCATAATCGTGGCTGTCCCGTGCACTCCGCAGTTCCCGTAGCACACGCAACACCTTCTGATTCATCCAACCCCGCGCAGAGCTGGTGATTCCTGCTGCTGGATCCGGAATCCCAGGCGGAATGTCGTTGACAGCCCACCGTCGCAACTGCCACCACCACGCTCGCTCCCTGACCGCAGCCCACCATGTGTCGCCCACGTACTGCAACACACCTATACCCCAGTCTGCAGAGTCAGCTGTTGCCATCAGGCGGTGTAGTGTGGAGTTGTCAGCGCCAGCTGCGGCGTCAGTGAGATGTTTACGCAAACGCTGGACACGAGCCAGGTGGGTCTGGCCAACATACAATACACTCAAGTACAAATGGAAAACAACATACACCAGGTGGGAGGGAGGGGTGACACTGATATACCAAGAGTGCACGTAACTAAGTCTCCTGGCCTCACGCAGTCCCTTGTGCCTGTCATACGGGAGCCACGGCACCCTACACTGCTGTAACAAGGCCCATTTTCCTAGGTTCTTGTCATCCAGGGCAAACTGAATTTGCCTGGTCAACGCACTGCATGTCGCTGTCCTACGTGGTTTCTCCGGACGCGGGAGGAAGCATGTGCCGTATTCAAACAGAGTTAAGCGGAGACAGAAATATTGCAACTCATCACTGTCACTCACAGCAGAGGGGGACGTAAACAGATGAATTAAGTGTCCCTAACACGAAACAGAGGCCGTGCAAAAAGAAGCTTCACGGTATGCCGCAAGGAAATTCGGGATGCATGCCTCTCCGACCCACCACCAGCAGTGGCGCAGATTGGGATGCAGACCCGTAACATCAAGCCCCGCACCCACATCACACCAAACAGCAACGGCATGCCGTGGACTGTTGTAATAGCTACGCGGCCCAGTCTGTTGAATGCAGACCTGAGCGGACGCTGCAAGGTGAGCCGGCGTACACCAAACACAAGTGGCAGACAAGGTGTGAAGCACTCGCCTCTGGACATACAATATAGGAGCAACACCTGTAGTATCTGCTGAAAAATGCTCCATGTCGTCCCAAGATGCGTGGTGCGGCCCTTGCACAAAGCCCGTGGAAAGGTGGCTCTCAGCAACCTGCCCCTCAGCCCCAATTAAGCAATGGTAACGGCGGTATGTGTTGGTATCAGGGTCCCATGTGTGTGTGTAACGCAACGGACTGTAAACATTGTTTGTAGTGAGGGACAGAAACTCCGCTGTCTGCTGCATGCTTAGCCAGGCCTAGCTTCTGTTGGAGAAACCGAAAACTCAGCATTGTGTTCAGCACTGCGTCCTGGACATCATGCTGATCCCCTGTGTCAGGCGTGGTACAACGCAGCAATACACTGCGGTGTTCCGCCCCTCTCTCTGTTATCTGCCCCCCGACCTCGGCACCTGAGCCCCGGTAAAAGCCCGCGGGGGCATGCGAGTGGCATTGAGGATGGATGTAATGCCCTGTTTTTTCTGGTCTGTAAGACTTCCCGCCACAAGCGCATCAACTGTAGTGATCATCTCCTCACCACAGTTGGCCTTTACCCACCCCTGCAGACGCACGTCTTGTTCTACCCCCCACTCTGACAACAGGACGTCAAAAGCCTGCTCACTCCACGCACTCTTAGGGGTAGGAGGGAGCTCCTGCCACATCTCCAGGCTCCTGCCGAGCAACTCGCGACGCGGCTCGTCCGCTGCCTTGGAGCCATCGTGTATCCTCGCAAACGCGTCAGCCCCTGGCGTACTGCACACACACACACACACACACACACACACACACACACACACACACACACACACACACACACACACACACACACACACACACACACACACCAATAGACGTACAATGTCAAGACATTCTTGAGGCGTACTTTCACATGCCTGCTCAGCTTGTAGCAACTCTGACATATTTCCCCGTGTGCATCGTGCACACCGTGCAGCAAGCGCCCTCACAGGGGCAGGGGCTAGCCACACTGGGGTATCAGATTCCACGGTTTGGGTTTCCAGGGGAGGACCTTCAGTGTTTTCACCATCAGCCCCTCACAATTTTCACGAATGCTTTCTTGGAGAAATGACTCGATCACTTCGGGGTCGCGGCCGTCGCTGTACGTCGCGAACGTGAACTCCGTGGGCACAACGTTGAAACTCTCATGCAGCCGTGCGCGTCGATTCACCAGGGGCTCGCGGAGCAGCGACTCGCCGTTGAGGTACAAGAGGTCAAAGGCGAAGACACAGACGTGAATCTTCACATCCTCTAACTGAATATTCTTGCGGCCCCGGTGCTGCAGCACCTGCATGGCAGCGCACATGTGTGTTGGTTGTATATGGTTATCCATATCGCCTCAGATGTTCCAGGGCCAGAGAGGACTGTAAAGGGTTGCAAATGATTGCAGAGGGTTACTGCTGAAAAGGATTGATGAGGTGGCAAGTGACTGCAGAGATTTTGGGTTGTAGAGGATATTGGACTACGCACACGTTACGCACACATCATATGTGAAGCCTGATGTCAAAAGGGGACAGGGCATGTGAAACCCTCCCGCTTGAACTGGATATTGGGCCAACAGTGCCAAAGAGGCGGCAGAAGATTCGGTGGTGGTGGTGGTGGTGGTGGTGGTGGTGGTAGGTTCGTCTCAGGACAGGGACGGAGGGATGGCTTTTTTTCTTGTGACATAGCACAGGTAGCGGGCTGTCAGTCGTTGTAAAGGTCGTAGAGAGCTGCTGCAGCAATATGGAGTTCCAGGAAGTTGTTGTTTCACACAACTTGAGTTACCATTCCGTGACACAAGTGAAGCTCTGAGCGGTATTCTCAACGCATAAGCCTCCTCTGCCAAGGGTAGGGAGGCAGTGTGGTGTGCTCAATGACATTGGAGGCAGAAGACCAGATATGGATCCGATATCACAAAATGCCACCTCACAACACCGCACCTCACCTCACAGTGTGTGTGTGTGCATGGAACATACACTGTGGCACAGGGGCACCTAGCAATTCTTTTCAGGCATGTGATGATTGTGGTAAACAAGCACTTCTTCACCTGCCAAAAATCACTATTTTGGTAGACACAGCACAACATGTGTATCATTTTTCTGGCAATACTTTGCAGCTGTTTTCAAGCCTGCAGTGTCTGGCTATGGGATGAACGACATTTGGGACAAAGGGAGCCTGAATAAATGCTGCTTGGTGCACCTGGATCAAATAGCGGCACATTGCAAAACAAGGTCCCTTCAACGAGATTCTACGCATGCACACCACTTCACATGCTTCGATTCGCCTCAAGTTGCCTCTGCTCACGCATATTCGAGTGGCCTAATGGTGTGTCTTTGCGCATTTCACCCTTGTGTATGGTCATTTCACCGATTCGCTGTGCAGAAATTTGGGATTCCATTTGTATTCCATTTGTTTGCCCGTTCGTGTTTCGTCCCTGTGCACTTACCTCCGCTCTGCTCCAGGACCACAGTGACTAAAAAGAGTAGAGAGTTTGAGGGATACCCCCAATCCAAGCACCGCAGGAACCATCTTTCTTCTCTGGCGTATCGAAGCACTGGTGCATCATGCACAATTCTTTGCCAGTGACTGACCTTGGACCCGAAACTACAAATAGCAACCGAAAAAACATTTGTTGGAGGGATCTATCACTCAAACGCGAGGATTTGGAATGGGACTGCCGATTATAAATCCTGTGGGGCGTGCAGAATCACAGGGTCGGGGTGGGGGGCTGGGGCTGTCGCAAAGCCAATAACCCCCCCCCCCCCAGTAAACCCCCTCAACAACCCCCCCCCCCCCCCAAATAAAACCACCCCCCTCCAGGACCTCAGAAATTCCAGATGATAACCCCCCCCCCGTGTGCCTAAAGACTTAACACACAGAACAAGCACTGCGCGGGATTCATGTTTGACAGCCAATCAATTGAATGCCAGCGCCCCTAGCAAGAAGAGGAGCTAGAGCTGGAGCTGAAAGAGACTCTAGGCTCAGAAAATCCAGCAATAGAGGATTGCTTCAGGCGCTTGGCTGGGGGCTCACTTCTGGGCTCCTCAACAGCCCGAGGAGCAAAATCAATTGAAGCATTTACAGGGCATTACTTATAATTGGGCAGTCCGCGAAGAGAAATGTGGGAGCCATCGTCACCAGGCCGCAAGTAGCCCAGTTTCAGAAATGATTTGGGCACATCCACAGCCTCAAGGGTCCTTTTCTATGCTGCAACACACAACTTGGTAGCCAGAATGCGGCGTGAAGCTGCAATAAGTTTTGTTGTTGGATGTGTTGTTTCCCATTCATGGGCCAAAAGTGCATCATCAGCAACATCATCAACAACATTAGCAGTAACTTCACGATCTTCAGCAGTGAAAAATGTAACTCGTGTATAAAAAAATCGTCAAGTCGTGTAATTTTTTTTGCGGTAAATGTGTGTAATTTTTTTTTGCAGCAAGTCGTGTAAATTAGGAAAAAAATTGAATTAGTTTTTTTTGGTAAATGCATGTAATTTTTTTTTTGTGGTAAGTCGTGTAAATTATAAAAAAAAGTACAATTGCCGGTTCCGTACGGCACCCTATAGGGACCATAACGATGGGATGCTAAGTCCACAGAGCACCTAGTACTCTGCGTGGCCACCAATTAGTTGGGACTCGGCCAATATAACATACTATCACATGGTGTCATTGGCACTAAACACAAAATCAGGCCCAACAAAAAGAGTCTGAAGTCAGGTAACCCCATACCCTATTTTGAGGTCGTTGAGTCCAAATATCATGGTGGTTACACGTAACTTGGCGGTATTTTTGAGAAACTCACTGTTTTACATTGAAAAACGCTTCAGTAGGAATCTGCAAAACTAGTTAAGATATGCCCAAACTGTGATGTGGCACCCACAAATTCCGAACAAGCGGCGCCAAAATAGGGGGGTGGTAAACTTTGATTTCAAGATGGGTCCACAATGTCGAACTTCTATGGTGGAACGCATCCTCAGGAGGATATCACCAATACGTTCACGAGTGGAAAGCCTAAGTAGTCCTACTTTTGAGGCGTTCTACCATAGAAGTTCGACATTGTGGACCCATCTTGAAATCAAAGTTTACCACCCCCCTATTTTGAGGTCGCTTGTTCCGAATTGGTGGGTGCCACATCACGGTTTGGGCACATCTTAAGGAGTTTTGCAGATTCCTACTGAGTGCGATTTTCGACGGAAAACAGTGAGTTTCTCAAAAATACCGCCAAGTTGCGTGTAACCACCATGATATTTGGACTCAGCAACCTCAAAATAGGGTATGGGCTTACCCGACTTCAAAGTTTTAGGCTGGGTTACCCTATTTCCACAAGGGGGTCAAAACGCCCCCCTGCAGCTTGTTCCTAAAACATCTCCGATCTGGGGCGGGGTCATTCCTAGGGTAAAATTTTGAACAAGGGTGACATTACCCCCTATTTTGGGGTCGGAGAACACAATTTTGATGGTGGTTTCGCCCCAATTTTGCACCAAAATCACCCTAGGACCCCCCAAAAAAACTTGTTGGGATCCCTTGAAAAATTCGGTAAGATCCCCCCCCCCTCCGGTGAATTCGGAGGTCGCCACGCGGTCGGGCAACCTCAAAATAGGGGGGTGGTAAACTTGCCTTTGAGAGGGGTGGGGATGGCCAGAACACTCTCCTTGATCCCCGAAAGTGCACCTTCAACTTGGGTGTTGGGGAGGGGGGGAATCAGGAGGGCAAGGAAGCTCAAGAACACCTCCAAATCATCACTAGGTGCTTTAGAGAGGGGGACAAATTCAGAATTGGCCCACAAGTGGGCAGGGTGGCTACATAACCCGTCTAGGGGGTCCCCAACGCTTCAAAGCGGGAAACAAAATCAGAAGTGGACCACAAGTGGGCCTGGTGGCTACATGCATGCATATTTTGTTTTGAGTAAAATTGGGTTTTTTTTTTTTGGCGGTACGTTGTGTACAAAAAAAATTGTGTAATTTTATTTTTTTTGCGGTAACTCGTGGACAAAAAATACTGTAATGTTGTGTAATTTTTTTTTGCAGCAAATGCGTGTACAAAAAAGAATCGTCAAGTCGTGTAAATTTAATTTTTTTTTGCGGCAATGCCTGTAACCGGTTTACACGACTTACTGCAAAAAAAAATTACATGACGTGACGATTTTTTTATTACACGCATTTACCGCGAAAAAAAATTACACGTATTACAATAGACACTTTTTAGCACCACCTACTGCACCCACATCTAGGGCATTTGGATCTGCTTGTTCCCATGCCTCCACGGCATCCATCTGCTCAATAACAGCGTCCAGCCCAGGGTGCACGACCACAAGTACTTCATCATCATCATCATCATCAGCACCCTCCTCAACGTCATGCAGATCTGCAGCAACTCCATCTGAGATGCTTTCGGCATCTAAGATGTCCCTCATATCAGGGGCATAATCCTCAAAAGCAAGGCTTGGCAAAACAATATCTGCCATAGTGACTGCAGCAAGCAATAGGCACGGACATACAATACAACAGGGGGTAGTTGTACAATCACAGCACAGCAACCCCCCCCCCCCATTAAAACCACCCCCCTGCGGACCCCAGAAATTCTCCATACTCAAAACCCCGGGGGGGGGTTATGGGGGGGGGGGGGGTTAGCCGTGCTATGGATGGCGGGTTTTCAATCTTGGGGGTGGGGAGTCGTTGGAGCTTACCACCCAAAAAGGACTCGAATGACGGGAGCCCGAAAACCCGACCCAGGGTCTTCCATCATGGTCTCGAGGGAGGAGGGGGGGGGGGACGGCAGCAGGGGGGGGGCAGGGATGAATCAGAAGGGGGGGGGGGTAACCCCCCCCCCTCTCCAGGGTGTCCAGCCTACGGGGGCGCTTCCGGCTCACCACAGGCACGCCGCAGGTGTGCCGCAGGCGTCGCCTCAGGCTGACTGTAACAAGGGTAACTGCACCCCCCCGCAAAGGTTAAAAACCACCGCCCCAATCGCTGTACTCCACATATCAGAAACCAGAACCCCCACCCAGCCCGCGCACCACCCTCCAATCTACGCTGTCTTCATGGCAGAGACGCATTGCTTTGCTGTTGGAGGGGTGCCATCACCAACGAGGTCCTGGTTTCGGGAAGGAACTCAGGCATTCCTCGTCTGGCCCCCAAAAGCCTGGTGAGGGGGTTGGCAAGCAAGCAAGGGGCGGACACAGAGATATGCATACCTGGAAAGGCTTGATCTTGCCTTCCTCTGTGTCATATGCCACAACTTCGCTGTCCAATATGAAACTTGTGACCCCAGAGTTGATGGCCTTTGGCAGCCGTTGGATAATGTCCGGGTACTTGGTTGTGTGGTTCTCGGAGTTTCGGCTGTACACTGCCATCTATGCAAGTGCACGGAGCTGGGACAGGCGAGTCCCTCTGACACTCTGCCCACCGTCCTCGGACTCAGGGTAACCAACCTCCATGCCCTCCACCCAAAACAAGAACAGCACTCACAGACCCCGGCCGATGAAATGGTTCATGACGCCCCCTCCCTTCCCACAACACCACTGCACACCTGGGACAGTAAAAAAATTCAGGCCAATCATTTTGTAGCATCTAACTGTCTGTTTTTTGAAAAACAATTTTGAGCTCCAGTCCCAGCTATGGAGAGCACTTTCAGTGGAAACAACAATTTCCTGATTTCCAAACGGACCATGACCGGGGGTAGGCGAGGCGACGCTGCAAAACATTCCCTTTTGCATCTGACCATGGATATGCTGTCTCAACATCCCCAATCCCACCCCTCAGTGGGGGTACCGCAGGGTCCCTAAGCCCACCAAAGACGTCGACATAAATGGCATATAATGCGTGAGCACTCTTCCCATCTGCCTCACCAAGCCCCATGGAGTTGGGGCCGAAAATTCTTTTTCAGGAATCAGAAATTGCAAAAACCAAAAATTTCGCAATTTTTGCCCCACACAAGGGGGGGTTAGTTCTTTTATCCCCACTCTACGTGGAGAGGGCATGGGGGAGGGGGGCAAAAAATCATTGTGGGATCACTTTATTGGATTGTTTATTAGACAAAAAAAGATTTTACAAGGGACAAATTCAACCCCTTGGGGTATGGTACTGAATGTGTCCCAAAAGGGGGTTCATGGTGTTTTCCCATGTATGTGGGCTTGCGTGGTTGTGATCTAACAACCTCTGCAGTGTGATTCCCACGCAGCACAGGTGGCACAAGATGGGGATTTGCTTTGGGTTATCAAGTGAACTTGGGGGGGTTAGGGATCAACGGCTGATCCACTGTGATTATTCCATGCAATCTGCTGAAAAAAAAAAAGAATAACTGAAGCACACAAGGAGAACATACAAACTAGTGTGTGCCATTGGACTGCAGCTATGCTTCATATCTTGCAAAAGGAAGTAGTGCTGTGGCTGTCCACACCACTACATCTCTGCATGGCAGTCCAATGGCACAAATTGATTTGCTAAAAAAATCAACCTTTCCCGCATTTTTTGTTTGCATTATTTGTCTTGAATGGTTACAGTGTATCGGTTGCTAAATCTATTTTGCGATTTGCTGCTCAATATCTGGCAACTGCAGTTGGTTGCTAAGAGAGATCAAGACTAGTGCCTGTGCTGTGTTTTTTGGGATTGAGACCATGGGTCGGATGAAAAATTCTATTGCCTTTGGCAGTGCACCTCGAAGAGAGGCTGACAGTCAGCCAATCAGTCAGTTAGCCAGGCCAGCAGTCAGTCAGACAGAACACACACAGTTTGGGTTTTTTGTCAGTGGCAGACTTGGCTCCAAGCAGTGGGGAGGAAGGCCAGCCTTAGGGCAATCGCTGGCCAAATGGTAATGCAGGCGAAGGAGACTTTTTGGTTGGCGGTTCGAACCCCGGTCGGGCGAATGTGGCGGCGGCGGCGGCACCGACGACAGTCGACTGCCCAGGATTTGAACCGCCAACCTAAAATTCTGCAGTAGGTTGTGTTACCATTTGACCAAGGTTTGTTGTGACAGCAACATGCCTCCCCACTGCTTGGAGCCTTCTGAGCACAAACTTTTGACCCCCCCCCCCCGACCCCCCCCCTAAAAAGTGATTTCCGGTCTTAGGGGATAGAGGCCTCAGGATCAAAAAATCCATTGGAGAATTGTCTTATTGGGCAAAATAATGATTTTACAAGGGGTTGGACATCAAATATCATGCCTTGGGTCCTGCTACACAAATGACCCCCCAAAAGGGGGGTATACGCCTGCGCTTGATCTAACAACCTCTCTTCGAGGTGATTTGACTTTTTCTGCCAACCCGTAACAAACATTGGGGACCCTTGGGCTAGGCTCAGCTGATCAGTTGGTAATAATAGAAATACATATGAACCCATGGGGAACCATGTAGCAACAAATGGGGCTATTGGCCATTAGAAACACCATCTTCGGCTTATTGGCACTATGGTGGGCAAAACTTGGTTTGCATGTCGTGGCCAGTATGCGTGGATCCACCTCTGGGCCCCTTACCACTTTTTTCTTCCTTATGGATCCCCCAGCCAATCGCAGGACCCTATGTTTGGCCCGGTTGTATCTCCACGCACAAGGGCCTAATTAGTACTACATGGATCACCATGTGTTGTAATGTGCTCCAATTGTCCCCAATGCATGGCCCAGGCATGGCCCAAGGCCCAAGGCCCCCCAGCAGTTATCAAAGGTAACCCAAAAATTCGGATTTTTTCTGCCAACCCATGCTGGCCTGAAAACGGCTGGGGCTGTGGGCCCCAATAGGCAGACCATTCGCTAGTTAGTGGTGTCCTTGGGCCCATGAAAGGGCTTTCTCTAGGCCATATCAGCCCATTTGTATAGGCAAAACCACGAGGGCCATTTTGTGGAGCATTATTAGGGGCAACGCTCTGCAAGGTGGACTTGCCAAATGCAATAGAATTTTGAGGATTGTCACTGGATACTCAAACCACGGGGGGGGCGACTACAACCGGTCCTGATGCGACCCACCCACCCAGCTATCTGTCAAAACTCGGGGGGGGGCTAGTTCTGGGGGGGGGGGGGGTCAGCTGGGGGGTGTAGGGGGGGATTTTGGCCGTGGGGGGGATTCCCAAGGTGGGGGGGCTTGCGCGCGACCCAGTACTACCACATGCATACCTCCTGGGGGGTGTGTGTTTGGGGGGTTGGGGGTACGGAGGTATGTATGCGATAATAGCGCTTTCTCGTCATTGCCGAGAAGAAAGTCTTAAGGGTCGCCTCGTTGCCCCCCTCCCCCCTCCCCCATCCCCCCTTCCCCCTCCGCCCTTGTTCCCCCCCGCCCCCCGGTTAGTTTGTGAGAAAAATTCCTGGGGCTTGGTTAGAGTGGGGGGTTAACAGAAAAAATGGATGGACTTCCGCTTAGAGGTCCTTGAAAAGCTCCCCCTCTGAGGAGGAGCAGGAGGAGTCTCGGAGGGCGCGCTTCGACTAAAGCTCACGTTGGGCTTCGTCCCGCCTCTTCTTGTTGCGCTTCCCGACGCTTTTAAGTGGACGAGATCGCTCAGCCCCAGAGGTCGTTGCCTCGGACTCACTTGGGAGCGGGCGGGCAGGAGGCTTTGACTGGGGCTGGGGGGGGTCGCATACAAGGACCGGGCCCGGCCGCCCCCCCGGGACTCAAACACAAAGACTGAAGAAGAGTGCTTGGGCCAGTGAAAAATTGAAGTTTGGGGAAGTGGGGGGGCATTGGTGCCCCCCTAATTTTTTTGAGGGGGGATGGAGAAAAGGAACTCAGAGGGCCACAAGCTTAATTTCTCTTTATGGTGCGGCACAGACCTTTGCTTAGTGATACTAGCGTGGGGGGGATTGGGATTTTCGCTGCCCCACCCACCCACCCTTAGACACACCCACCCACCTGCTAGATACCCTGAGGGGGTGGGGTGGGGGGCACAGAGCTTGGTCCACCGCCAACGGCGCCCATAGACATAAATATACGTGCAAAGAATGAATGTCCTTCAGCTGTAAGACGGAGGAGGGACGCCACGCCATGCAGGACAAGCAGCTGTCACCTATACCCCAAGTTGATCAAGGTGAGCAAATGCACTGATTCCAAAGCTTACTTACTCATCACCCATTTCCGGGCACGCGGACAAAGATGAGCTTGATGATGGCAGCACCCATATGTGCCACAATGTGCCTCAGCCCATGAAGAACATTGGTGGTCTACGAAGCTCAGCAACCCACCCACCCACCCAAAAAAGCTGACAGCCCCCCCCCCCTCTGGGGGCTACCTGCACTTTCCCCAGAATCAGGGGAAAACCAGGCAAATCCACCCACCCATCCTCAGAGCCCCCCGGGTATAGTATCAACCAGCTACTAGGCAAAGGCCCAGTGCTATACTAGGGCTCCAAGGGCCACTGTCATGGTTCTCAGCAAGAGGGCATCGGGCATTAGAACAGTGCTCCAAGGGCCAGCCCAGCCATTGATGAGCACTAGGTAACGGGTGAAGGGACCAATGCTGCTGCAGAGGGCTGGCAAGGGCAAATTATGGGCCTCCAAAGGCCATTCAAATCCTCACCCCAGTTAGCCCTCAGGGCAACTGGCCCTTGGAGCCCCCCATCGGGGAAAGGGGGTCTGGAAAAGGGGCTCCAAGGGCACCCCTCCCCCCAAAATCAATTTTTCAGAAGTGTTGCATTGGCTTCCCCAACACCAACGTGGGTCAGGAAAGGGGCTCTTTCCCCTCTCCCCCTGATATTCCAATTTCCAGCCACCGTTGTCTTGCACGCTTGATCAATTTTTAAATCGGCTTGTCGCAATTGGCCCACTTCTTCAAACGGGACCAGAGGACCTGCCAAAAACAAAAAAAGAAAATTCGAGTGTGTGACAGCAGGGAACATGAAAGCGGTCACTGCACTACCAGCATCCTCAAACTGACCAGCAGCAGCTTCCTGCAGTCAGCTAAAAACCGTCATTGGTTGACAACTAACCGCGCTGGTTCACACTCAACAGTATGTTTCCTGAATTCCAAAAACTCTTACCCTGATGGAAACCCTGAGCCTTTGCTGCCTTCATTACAGGCATGGAACACCCAAAGCATAGAGCACCATGTACCACTTAGCCCCCCCCCCCCCAAAGCACCAATGCAGTGCATATCATCTCCTTACTGCCAACACCACTGCCACGGCTGTCCTTCGGTCCTTGGCGGTTGGCGGTTGGAGGTTGGTGGTCCCTGTGGACCGTCAAAAAGGGCTGTCCTTCGCAAAAAAAAATATTGGGCGTATTAAGGACACCCCTGACCGTTGGTGTCCCTGATGGACATCCGTCTTCCATTGCACATCCTGTCCCATGTGGCGAGTGCAGGCCGCCATCAGAGGCACTAGTTCGGGCATTTGGTGAAACCTAGTATGCATGTAGCAAAACCTAGTAAAATGTAGCAAAACCTAGTAAAATGTAGCACAACCTAGTAAATAAAATTTTAAAAAAAGTTTTTTTACTAGGTAAAAAAAGCAAAAATTTAAAAAAATTTCCTTACTAGGTTACTAATATGTGTTCCGTTGGTACAACCGTTGTACTTTGCAGTTTGCTACAATACTATGCACTGCTCTAATTCTACACTGCAAGTTTGCATACAATACAAAGCTATGCAGAAACTACAACTAATTGTAGTATTGGTTGGTTGGTACAACCGTTGCGCAGGTGTTCCGTTGGTAGGGGTATGTTATACCTTTTCGGAAAGCCATCGAAAAGGGCTTTTCGGAGATGTATGGGTTGAGGGGGGGTAGGGGACCATATTTTTGAGAAATTTGGCCGGGACTGCCAGAGGTTTGGGGGTTTTCAGCAGGTCTACGTAGGGTTTTGGTGCCCTGTTTTGCCGTGCCGTACAGTGTCGGTTGATTTTACGGAGCATGGTGTTCCGAAGGGGGTTGGTATTGTACCTTTTCGGAACAGTCTGGGAAAGGGCTTTTCAGAGATGTATGGGTTGGGGTAGGGTAGGAGACGATATTTTTGAGAAATTGGGCCGGGATGGTCATGGGTTGTGTCGTGTTTGGATTTTTCAATCTCCAGGCACCAAGAACATGCAACAAAGACAAAAAAAACGAAAATGGCCGCAACATACCATCACACCACACCCCAAAAACTTCAAAAATGGAGTCCCCACCCCCAAAATAGGGAGGGGGGGGGTGCCTAACCCACCAAAAACCTAGAAAAAGCGGACGTGGATATTGCAATTTTGGCCCCTATCACTAGCCTGGCACCAGCAGCCGAAAAGGGCCAAAATTTCAACAAAATCCAGATTTTCTCAAACATATCGTCAAACCATGAGCTGAAAACTTCAGAAATGAATCGGGCACCCTCAAAATAGGGGGGGGGGTACCCTCAATAGCCCATATTTCTCGAAAAGTGATCTTGGACCATTTGGGATGCTCAAACAACTGTTTTTAGTCCATTTTGAGCCCGTGGTGACGCCTTTTGGCCCATGGAAAATCCCAAAATGCCTTGAAAATGGGTCGTTTTGGGACCAAAAAAAGGTCAAAAACGCGTTTTTCGAAAAGAGATCCTGAACCCTTTGGGATGCTCAGACAAGTGGTTTTAGCCCATTTTGAGCCCATTGGGACGCGTTTTGGCCCATGGAAAATCCCAATGTGCCTTGAAAAGGGGCCGTTTTGGGGGCAAAAATGGGTGAAAAAGGGGTCAAAAACACGTTTTTCCAAAAATGATCCTGGACCATTGGCGCCACCGCCCCGGGCCGCCACCGGTGACCTTCTGGCTCAAAACTTGGATTTGGCAAGGGCACCACCTAGGCTCCAAGATGGCTACATGGGCAAAAGATCCGAAGCCTTGGGACGGAGCAATGGCCAAAACGGCACTGAGACGTGTTGTTGTTGCTGCTTGTTAGCTAAATTTAAGGGGAGAGGGGTGTAGTAATATACATATATGAGGTGCACACATGTGTGCTTTATATGAAGTCGCAAAACACGCGCTTGTAGATGAGGTCCGCCTTCTTATCTTTGTATGTGGGTTGTGCAGAGGGAGGGTTGTGCTTGCACATGTTGCGAAGCACACCCGTGGTCTTTGTATCCAACTCTTTGATTAGATTTTTGTCATACTCCAATTTCCCAGAGGCATCTTTGGGGTAATGCTCTGGAACAAAAAATTCCTTCCCACGGATCACCACCTTTGGACGGACCACATCTATAGAAGGCGGCTTGTCAACCACAAGCCGGTCACCCAAGGCAAATGCCAATACAATGCATGCCAGTGTGGCAGTAAATTGCACTCTCCAATTGCGCAATGCCACACATATCTCCGAGGGACAGAAACTGGAAGCATGCAGGGCACACTGATAAACTCCACATTCAGGGCACATGATGTGGGCCGTGTCATCGCAAAAAAAGCACGACGAACGGCTGGGTGAACAATAGGGCGTAGCATACATCCGTGCCACGACACGGAGAAGTCAAGCCGCACTTGGAGTGTACTCACCGTTTCCCTTCATTTGGCCGTTTTAAATGTGTTCCAGGGCTTTTTTGGCCCAAAAATGGCTGTTTTTGGCCCTAAACTGCAGTTTTGAAACTGAGGTCCGCCACTTGTGAATCCCGTTCCCGGCCGCCACCGTTGAGTTTCTTGCAGGGGGGGGGCGCATCTGCGAAATGTGAAGTCATGCCGTTTTGCCTAAAATTGGCCACTTCGAAAAAAGGGGGGGGGTTTTACCCCTTTTGCGCGCAAAATTTTTTTTCCAAAACGCGCCGCGGGGGGATACCTTGGATGTGCACAAGTGCGTATTTGCCCATTTTTTGGGCATGCAGAAGGAAATTCGGGGGTGTCTTGCTTCAAAAGTGATGGATCTTTGCACGCTTACTTGATGCTGCTGTTTCACATATCAGGTGTGGCAGGGACGCGGTGGCCTAAGGGGTTAGCATACAACAACGGAGGCCTCCACTCTACCTCCTCACCAATGCAATGGTGGTTGTAGCCGCCCACACCCCCTGCCGGGGGGGGCCATGGACGATTTCTCTTCGGCGCGGCCCAACACCGAAGAGGGTGCCTCACAGGGTGCCCAATCCTGCCAGACGTACGTTTCGGCACGTTTCGCGTTTCGCGTCACCGCTTCATGGGGTGCCAAGTCCCACAATACGGTCGTTTCGAATCGTTTCGCGTTTCGGATCACCGCTTCATGGGGTGCCCAATCCCACAATGCGGTCGTTTCGAGTCGTTTCCTGTTTCACGGGGTGCCCTACCCGGAACTTCGGTTGTGCCAACAACAAGTACATCGTCTGTCACGCTATGGTTGTGTGTTGTTGTGTGTCTCGCGGCAATGCGCGGAACCGCATGCACTTCGCACCCCCCAAAAAACAAAAACTCCCTAGCGGTAACACCCATCTACCACTTTCACTTCAATCTCTATTTCCTCAAGGCACCGCTTGCACTGCGTTGGTCCCAAGCCCCCCGCCATAGCGTAACGTCTCATGCACCTGCTTGTGCACCTCACGTCATCTTCTACTTCCCCTGCCTTTTGGAGTCCCTACTCGACTTCCGTTTTGCTGCTTGTCGCTTCTGTGCCACTGAAGCTGCCACGGGTGCCTTCCCACTCTTGTGGGCGAAATGGCTACCTCACCCCTGCCGTCTCGGGGATGCCCACCGCTTCAGAGCGGGGGGACAAAATCAGAAGTGGCCCACTTGTGGGCAAAATGGCTACCTCACCCCTGCCGTCTCGGGGATCCCCACCGCTTCAGAGCGGGGGGACAAAATCAGAAGTGGCCCACTTGTGGGCGAAATGGCTACCTCACCCCTGCCGTCTCGGGGATCCCCACCGCTTCAGTGCGGGGGGACAAAATCAGAAGTGGCCCACTTGTGGGCAAAATGGCTACCTCACCCCTGCCGTCTTGGGGATCCCCACCGCTTCAGAGCGGGGGGACAAAATCAGAAGTGGCCCACTTGTGGGCGAAATGGCTACCTCACCCCTGCCGTCTGGGGGATCCCCACCGCATCAGAGCGGGGGGACAAAATCAGAAGTGGGCAAAATGGCTACCTCACCCCTGCCGTCTCGGGGATCCCCACCGCATCATAGCAGGGGGGAAAAAATCAGAAGTGGCCCACTTGTGGGCAAAATGGCTACCTCACCCCTGCCGTCTAGGGGATCCCCACCGCATCATAGCGGGGGGACAAAATCAGAAGTGGCCCACTTGTGGGCGAAATGGCTACCTCACCCCTGCCGTCTCGGGGATCCCCACCGCATCATAGCGGGGGGACAAAATCAGAAGTGGCCCACTTGTGGGCGAAATGGCTACCTCACCCCTGCCGTCTCGGGGATCCCCACCGCTTCAGAGCGGGGGGACAAAATCAGAAGTGGCCCACTTCTGGGCAAAATGGCTACCTCACCCCTGCCGTCTCGGGGATGCCCACCGCTTCAGAGCGGGGGGACAAAATCAGAAGTGGCCCACTTGTGGGCAAAATGGCTACCTCACCCCTGCCGTCTTGGGGATCCCCACCGCTTCAGAGCGGGGGGACAAAATCAGAAGTGGCCCACTTGTGGGCGAAATGGCTACCTCACCCCTGCCGTCTCGGGGATCCCCACCGCTTCAGAGCGGGGGGACAAAATCAGAAGTGGCCCACTTGTGGGCAAAATGGCTACCTTACCCTTGCCGTCTCGGGGATCCCCACCGCATCAGAGCGGGGGGCTAAATCAGAAGTGGCCCACAAGTGGTCAAAAAGCTATATAGTGGTAGTGTGAGGTGCGCTAAGCAAACCCTTCCCCCCAAAAAAGGGGGGGGTTTCGGTTGTGTGAAAACCCTACTTTTGCCTAAAAATTTGGCCAACGAAAAAAGGGGGGGTTATGTTAAACCCCCCATGCTGTCGTTCTCCGCAGAAACGCCCCCCCCCCTGGTTTCTTGCTCAAACTTTGTGTGATTGTACTTCACACCCATAGGTATCATCCACCAAAATTTCACCCGAATCTGAAGCACCACGATGGAGATCTGATTTTTTTCCCATTTCGCGTGTGCTACTGCTTGCTGCTTGCTTGCTTGCTGCTGCTGCTGTTGCTGCTGCTGCTAAACCTGGTAGGTCCACCCCAGACACTAAAAAGGGTTATAAAACCAAGACTGGTTCCACCAGCTGTGTCCCTAACCCTACCCTTACCCCTAACCCTAACCCCCCCCCCCTTCACCCCTGGCTGGACGCCCCCCTGACGCCCCGGCCAGAGCCCCCCCCCCCGACCCCCGGCAGGAACACCCCCCCCCCCGACCCCCGGCAGGAACACCCCCCCCCCCGAGTTTTGAAAGATAGTTGGGGGGGATGGGTCGCATCAGGACCGTTGGTAGTCCCCCCCCCCGTAAGTTGACCCCCCCCCCCTACACTTTGTGTTTTTTGTTCAAATTCAAGGCCAAATTTGTGTCTACCTAGTAACCTAGTAAAACAATATTTAAATTTTTTTGTTTTTTTTACCTAGTTAAAGAACAAAACTTTTCAAAAAACTTTTTTAAAAGTTTTTTTTTCTAGGTTTTACTACATTTCACTAGGTTTTACTAGTACAGTGGGTACTAGGTTTTACCAAATGCCTCCCATCGTCTCCGAAATACAGAAAACAACCCATCAATAGAAATGTTGTTACAAGGTACAAGGTACATGATAACAACACTTTGCTGAGGAAATTGTTGGAGGTTTGACGGATTTGTATGTTAGCCAGGCAACAGAGGACAAGGGGTGTCGGCAAGGACCACATGAACATCGCATGGAGCACACCAGCGCAACCGCAGGCCGATGCTGAAGTGCCCATACTGCGGCAATGATGTGCAGGATGAGGATAGCACATGCTTTGGAAGTGCCATCTGTGGAGGACGACACGGGTCATGCTGCTAGCCATGATTGGGGCCTGAGACTGTTGTAGGATTTCACACGGCTCTGCGAACTAGTGGGGTTTGTAGTGAAACCTAGTAAAAAAATTTTTTGTAAAAAGACTTTTTTTACTAGGTAACGGTTTACTAGGTTCACTAGTTTTTACTAGGTATTGGGAACCTAGTAAAAAAAATTTTTTTTACTGGGTTACTAGGTAGCCACGTTGCCCACTTGTGGGCCACTTCTGATTTCGCCCCCCGCTCTGAAGCGGTGGGGAGCCTCCAGGCGGCAGATGTTATGTAATCACCTTGCCCACTTGTGGGCCACTTCTGATTCTGCCCCCCGCTCTGAAGCGGTGGGGCCCCCCAGGCGGCAGGGGTTATGTAGCCACCTTACCCACCTGTGGGCCACTTCTGATTTTGCCCCCCGCTTTGAAGCGGTGGGGATCCCCCCAGGCGGCAAGGGTTATGTAGCCACCTTACCCACTTGTGGGCCACCTCTGATTCTGCCCCCCGCTTTGAAGCGGTGGGGACCCCCCAGGCGGCAGGAGTTATGTAGCCACCTTGCCCACCTGTGGGCCACTTCTGATTTTGCCCCCCGCTCTGAAGCGGTGGGGACCCCCCAGGCGGCAGGAGTTATGTAGCCACCTTGCCCACTTGTGGGCCACTTTGATTTTGCCCCCCGCTCTGAAGCGGTGGGGACCCCCTAGGCAGCAGCGGTTATGTAGCCACCTTGCCCACCTGTGGGCCACCTCTGACTCTGCCCCCCGCTCCCCCAATTCATGGACTTCTTGAGGGTTCACCATGTCACAGCTGAGGCTTGCACATGTGCCACATATTGCACATTAAGTGTTTCTGAGGGCTGTTTGTTGTGGCTTCTTGTGAAGGAACCTAGCTTAAAGGTGCCTTTGCGCTACTCCTAGAAGTTTGTTGGTTCCAGTCCTTTTAAGTTTGGTCGTGTGAGACGCACTGTTGTAACACGCGTTGAAGCGCCTCATGTGCGTGCTCTGAAGTCACAAGGAGGCCCCAAAAAAAAGAAAGCCGCCAAGAGGAGCCAAGATTTGTCAGACTCCAATGCTGATTCAGATTCTAATTCCTCATCGGATGGTAGCTGTGACGGTGAGTCTCTGGCCCTTGCACCCCTTGTGAAGCGGGAATGGGACCGTGGAAGCAAGCGGTGGCATTCCATGCACATGTACCGCCCTCCCTTCACTTGTGGGCAGTGCCATCGGAAAGTTTTCTTATGGTGCGTCTATTGCGAGGGGTGCATGTGGTGTTTGGAAGGTGAGGAGTGCGTTGCTCGCAAGTTTAAAGACAGAGATGAGTCACGCTGGGTCTTGCAAAAGTGGGAGGAGGAGGTTGAGGTTGGGAAGATCTTGCATCCCACGCAATCCCTTGCTGAAACTACCCCCTCCACCCCATGTGCTTTGTCCCCCCCCTCCCCACACCCGGATGGTGACAGCAGCCTCCCCGCGATTGCGTCCGCAAATGTGTCTCCTACCAACCCGCCTCTAGCCATGGAGGAATTGGACGACCATCCCAATGCTCCGATGGAGACTGTCCCCCCACCCCCATGCTCTAATATCACCCCGCCGTCACAGACTGGAATGGTTAATACGAGGCCTGTTTGTGGAGATGCCGTCTTGGCCGCAATGTGCCATGCCCTGACTAATGGCCAAGGCAGAACTACGGCCGAATTGCAACATGTTGAGTCATTGCTCCGTGACGAATGGGAACGACCACTTGACGTGATCGTTCCAAGTTCCGGGTCTCAACAACATACGCCGGAGGCACGCCATTTGAGGGATGTTTACTCAAAATCTTACGTCACAGATAGTCCCGAGATTGTTGCGTATTATTGGTGGCTCACTCGGACAGCTTTGAGTGCGGACCGATATGTTATGGGTGTGGCGTGGATTGTGCGTGATTCATGGTGGAATGGGTCATCTGTGCCGTTGGGTCGTAGGTTGGTGTTGGATGAGTCATGGGCGCTGCGTACTTTGAAAGCGGCCTTCATAGATATGGTCTATGCGCCTCCCTTGCTTGCGCATATATAATTTGCGCAATGACCATTGGGTGATGCGCTTGTTGCTGGTTTCCCCAACACGCACTTTCTTGTGCCTTGTGTTCGATCCGCTGGGTAACAAGCCGTACATAGCGGGTGCAAACACCGAGGAGTTGGCAATAGTGAACCTCATTGCCGAACGAGAAGGCATTGATGCAAGGCCGCAGAAGAGGTGGGACAGGTTTTTGGGTGAGTTTTGCAGTGTAGCTTTTGCTATAGCCCCCCTCTACTCCACCTTCCTACATCGGGAAGACGGTGTGAAGACGCTGCCATCTGCCTGCCTTCTGATGCTACATTGCGTTTTGTCTAGGCGTGTTGTCAACAATAGCATCCAAACTCCAACGAGCTCTTTGCGGCCCTCTAACTCCATGATATGTCCCGGAAACGGCCCAAAAAGGCCCCCAGAAGCTCCAAATGCCGACAGCCACGAACCAAGAATAGGCCCATATCTTTGGCTACATGGCTGAAAACGCGATTCCGAGGGCACCTACTCCACCCGCAACCCCCCACTTTTTGTGGTTTCCACCCCTCGGAATTGCCCAAACGGACGCCTAGACCCCAATACCTAGGCCCACTAGGCTACGGCAAGCTGCAAGCTCAAGCCCAAACAGGTGGGTGCCCAAATGGGTCAACAGGGTCCACTAGGGGAAAAAAGATGACTTTTCTCAAAAATGATCCTCGACCATGTGCGACGCTAAAACAAGTGTTTTTTGGACCGTTTTGAGGTGGTGGTGGCCCATTTGGGTCCTCCGAAAATCCCAAAATGCCTTGAAAATGGGCTGTTCTGGGACCAAAAAAGGGTCAAAAATGGGTCAAAACGCATTTTTCCAAACCTCATCCTAGACCATTTGGGGTGCACCAAAGGGTGAAATGAGCCCGTTTTGAGCCCATTTTGGGGCATTTTGGCCCCTCAGAAGTCCAAAAAGCCTTGAAAGTGGGCCTTGTGGTGATGGGGTTCACTTGCAAGCCAATTCCACTTTGTCAAGCGCCATCAATGCGTGAATCATTCTTGATGTCCTTGACGAGTCATAGCTCATGTTCCCTCCCCCACTAGCTCTCCCAATATTCAGTCTTGATTAGCCCTAGGGTTAGGGTTAGGGGTTAGGGGTTAAAGGTTAGGGTTAGGGTCACCGAGCTGGTGGAACCAGTCTTGGTTTATAACCCTTTTTAGTGTCTAGGGTGGACCTACGAGGTTTAGCAGCACCAGCAGCAGCAAGCAAGCAAGCAGCAAAGAGCAAGCAAGCAAGGTGCAAGCGGCAGCACGCGCGAAATGGGAAAAAATCAGAACTCCATCGTGGTGCTTCAGATTTGGGTGAAATTATGGTCAATGATACCTATGGGTTTGAAGTACAATCACACAAAGTTTGAGCAAAAAACTCAACGGTGGCGGCCGGGAACGGGATTCGCAAGTGGCGGACCTCAGTTTCAAAAGCTGCAGGTTAGGGCCAAAAACAGCCATTTTTGGGCCAAAAAAGCCCTGGAACACATTCAAAACGGCCAAACGAAGGGAAACGGTGAGTACACTCCACGTGCTGCTTGACTTCCCCGTGTCAACAAGCTCTTTGCGGCCCTCTAACTCCATGATATGCCCAAAAAAGGCCCCCGGAAGGTCCAAATGCCGACAGCCACAAACCAAGAATAGGCCATATCTTTGGCTACACAGCTCTAAATGTGATTTTGAGGGCACCTACTCCACCCGCAACCCCCCACTTTTAGTGGTTTCCACCCCTCAGAATTGCCCAAACGGACGCCTAGACCCCAATACCTAGGCCCACTAGGCTACGGCAAGCTGCAAGCTAAGCCCAAACAGGTGGGTGCCCAAATGGGTCAACAGGGTCCAGTAGGGGTAAAAAAATGCCTTTTGTTCAAAAATGATCCTCGACCATGTGCGACGCTAAAACAAGTGATTTTGGACCGCTTTGAGGTGGTGGTGGCCCATTTTGGTCCTCGGAAAATCCCAAAATGCCTTGAAAACGGGCTGTTTTGGGACAAAAAATGGGTCAAAATGGGTCAAAAACGCATTTTTCCAAACCTCATCCTAGACCATTTGGGGTGCACAAACGGCCCATTTTGGGGCATTTTGGCCCCTCAGAAGTCCAAAAAGCCTTGAAAGTGGGCCTTGTGGTGATGGGGCTGACTTGCAAGCTGATTTCACTTTGTCGAGAGCCATCAATGCGTAAATCATTCTTGATGTCCCTCACCAGTCATAGCTGATGTTCCCTCCCCCACCAGCTCGGTCCCAATATTCTTGATTAGGGCTAGGGTTGCTGTTAGGGTTCCTATAGCCCTCCTTCAGGTCAAAAATTTTTCTTGTTGTTTTGACAAAAATATGAATTCTGTACAAAATTTTGAGTATTTTGAGTATAAACACATAGTACAAAAAAAAAATTGGCGCCTTCAGCGCTGGACAGTTTTCTCTAGGGACACTTGTTGGGGGCCGACCCGGCACCACTATCTTTCAAAACCCGGGGGGAGGGGGGGGGAGGGGGGGTCGCATACAAGGACCCGGCCCGGCCGCCCCCCCCCCCCCCGTGGGTCAACGGTAGGTGGTATTTTTGTTTCAGGGCATGTGCCCCCTGGTCGATTCCAGGCCACTTGTGTAAGTGGCGCACCCCGGGCCAAACCGTGTATTGCAAGGTCAGCAAAAACAAAATCAAAATCACACTCAAGAAAAGAGTCCCGACAAGGCCATGGCCAACACCAACGTGGTGGCACTGGGAACAAAACCCGGAGGAGTAAAACAAGACATCTCGGCAGAGCCATAGCCAACGTTGGTGCTTTTAAATCATATATATACGGGTGCACACAAGAGTGCTTTAAATGAAGTCGCAAAACAACCGCTTGTAGATGAGGTCCGCCTTTTTATCTTTGTAGGTGGGTTGTGCTAAGGGCGGATTGTGCTTGCACATGTTGCAAAGCACGTCCGTGGTCGTCATATCCAACTCTTCAGTCAATTTTTTGACATACGGCAATCTACCAGAGGCATCTTTGGGGTAAAGCTTTGGAACAAAAAATTCCTCACCGCGGATCACCACCTTTCGACGGACCTCATCTAATAAAGGCGGCTTGTCAACCGCACGCCGGTCACCCAACGCGAATGCCAATACAATGCATGCAAGTGTGGCAGTAAATTGCACTCTCCATTTGCGCAATGCCACACTTATCTCCATTTTGCAACACAAAACGGAAATATGCAGGGCACACTGATAAACTCCACATTCAAGGCACGTGATGTGGACTATGTCATCGCAAAAAAAAACACGACGAACAGCTGGGTGGACAATAGGGCCTAGCATACATCCGTGCCAAGGCGCAACTCGGTGTGGTCTGGATAGGGGAGGCATGCGCAAAATTGCGATAGTGCAAAGCTGCTTGTGCCATCTCACACAACAACCGCAATCTATCTTGTGGAAGGTGCATGCTGCCGTTGACAACACGCCTAGACAAAAGGCAATGCAGCATCAGAAGGCATGCAGGATGGCAGCTCACATTGTCCTCTTGATGTAGGAAGGTGGAGTAGAGGGGGGCTATAGCAAAAGCTACAATGCGAAACTCACCCAAAAAGCTGTCCAACTTCTTCTGCGGCCTTGGCTCAATGCGTTCTTGTTCGGCAATGAGGTTGACTATGGCCAACTCCTCAGTGTTTGCACCCACTATGTATGGCGTGTTACGGGACGAACACGAGGCATAAGAAACTGCTTGTTGGGGAAACCAACAACGGGCGCAACACCCAATGTGTATCGTGCACATTATATACTTGTGCTGCAAGCAAGGGAGGGGCATACACCATATCAATGGACACTCCTTCCAAAGTATTGTGCACCCATGATTTAGCTAACACTTGCCTACGACCCCACTGTGCAGATGACCCATTCCACCATGAATCACGCACAACCTACGCCACACCCATAACATCCCAGTCCGCACTCAAAGCTGTCCGAGTGAGCCACCAATAATACACAACGATCTTAGCATTATCGGTCACGTAAGATTTTGTGTAAACATCTCTAAAATGGCGTGTCTGCAGTTTATATAGTTGAGACCCCGAACTTACAATGATCATGTCTAGTGGTTGTTCCCAATCATCACGGAGCAATGACTCAACATGACGCAATTCGGCCGTAGTTCTGCCTTGGCCATTAGTCAGGGCATGGTACACCGTGGCCAAGATATCATCTCCACAAACCTGCCTCGTATTAACCATTCCAGTCTGTGATGGTTGGGTGGTATTAGAGCATGGGGGTGGGGGAACAGTCTCCGTCGGAGCAATGGGATGGTCGTCCATTTAATCCATGGCTAGAGGCGGGCTGGTAGGAGAGGCGTTTGGGGACGCAATCGCGGGGAGGCTGCTATTGCCATCCGGGTGTGGCAAGGTGGGGGACAAGACACATGGGGAGGAGGGGGTAGTTTCAGCATGGGAGTGCGTGGGATGCAAGATATTCCCAACCTCAACCTCTTCCTCCCACTTTTGCAAAACCCATCGCGCCTTCTCGGGGGCCCAAAAGAGGACGGAATTGCTACGTAACCCCTGCATTCTCGGGGGTCCACAACAAAGGGGACAAAATCAGAAGTGGCTGCCTCACCCTTGCCTTCTTGGGGGCCCACAAGTGGGCGGAATTGCTACGTAACCCCTGCGTTCTCGCAGGTCCCAAAAAAGGGGTTCAAAAAAAACCCTCACTGGGCCAGTGGAAACCAGGGTGGTCCTTAAGAAAAAAAACATGGGTCCCAAAGGACTGCCCTGATCAGAAGTGGCCCACAAGTGGGCCCAAGCTACATAACCCCTGCTATGTGGGGAAACAAAATCTGAAGTGGCCCACAAGTGGGCCCAGTGACTACATAACCCTTGCCATCTGGGGGTCCCCGATGCTTCAGAGTGGGGGACCAAATCAGAAGTGGCCCACAAGTGGCCCGAAAGGTCTGAAACCAAGTTTTTTTTTGAGGTTCTGAAACCTGAAAAAAATCTTCTGCTTTTACAGGGGTTTCAAAAATTTTTTTACTAGGTTTTACTACAGGCCCAAGGATGGGCAGGCAAGACTGAAGCACAACCACGTAAAGACCAACATACTGACAATCCCAAACTGCTGTTACTTCTGTGAGGCAGGCAGACACCATTCCCTGTTGCTGCTGCCTGCTCTGCTCCATTCTGTGCATCATTGTCGCCTCTCAGGTGATCCTCCTTTCTGCGCTCCCTGTCCTGCCACGGCGGTGCGGCCAGACGTTTCCATATCCTCTGGTGCATGCTCCACCATTAGACCCCCTGAGCGACACTTTGTAAACTAATTCCACCCATTGTGAGCGAGTAGGCAAAATACCACCCCAACACACGCCGGAGGGAGGCCACATGCCACTGGGCAGCCGGGGGGCAGTAAGGCGGTTGAAATTTGTCTAATGGTTCTTGGCGGAAGGTAGGTGAGACAAAAGCAATCGACGGCTAGTTGGGGCGTCCCTTCTAACTGGACGGGGATGAAGGTGAACCAACGAAGCATGATCTATGCAGGGCTATGCTACTGGGAATTAGATGCCGTTCGCTGGCGGTTGATCAGGTCAACAACAGCATCAAACCTGGGCCCCTTTGGGGCGGGCGGAGTCGTAGTGGATCTGCGCACGCTCACCGTCGTACTTGAACTCACATGTGAAATCGATGCCGGTGAACCGGTCCAGGACTTCAGTGATGCCACGTGTTGGTTTGGCGAGCATAGGCTTAACCGGAAGGCCGTTGGTGATCCGACATGCCTTGTCATTCAACCCGGCAGCACCGTTTGTGACCAGCCTGAGGCAAAGGAAAACGGCGGACACTGTGCCTGTGTGCACGGACAGGCACAGGGCAACAGGCAGAGCCTGAGGAGCTACAGCAAGAGCATCTTGGAGTGTGAGACAGAACGGGCACAGAGTCTGCACACACACTTCATGAAGGAAACTAGAACTGAGACAACCGTGTGGAGAGCAATGTCAGTGGATCCCACGACAGGGCCATGGCGCGCACTGGTCTCCAAACACCTTGTCAGGCCAATGGATCACAAATTACATTCATGGGGCCAGGTGGCCATGTGTTGCAGAGAACAGAGGCAGGCACAGTATTTGTGCTATCTTCGGGTACCCTCTGCGGGACCATAGAGAGGGGAAGGCGTACCTGGTGCCATATTTCGCACGAAGTCCCCCCCCTAGGGGTAGGGGGGGGGGGGGTAGGGCTTCAAAGGGTCAGGTGTGGGCCCGCCACTTGGCTCCAGCCGCGCCTGCCTCACGGCCTTCCTTGCCTTCTCAGTTCCACATGTGTCCGCTTCACCAGTGCATTGTTCCATTTGGCTCGCATCGAGTCCTGCCCTTCTTCCCTGTTGGGGTAAGAGACAAGTCCTTGTGGTTCTGGGCTTTAGCGCCAGGTCACATCGGTGCTGGGACGTGCGCTTGGTTGTGGCGTTTGTGCCGTGTTCCATGTTGGTCTGACCAGTGCTAGAGGCATGCTATGGGCCCCACTTGGTTGTTCTGGCGTTCCAGGGCATGGAGGGTCTGGGGAATGGAGAAGGTCATGGGGGAATGGTGAAGGTCAGGGATCACCCGTGCTTGCTGCTGCCACCAGCCTGTGTCAGCCTGTGTGTGTTGTGTTGGTCCTAAGGATTGAGAAACCCTAGTGGGTTCAGGCTTTTTGGAGTTAGATCACACAGCCATACATTTGGGTTTGGTAGTGTGTGTCATGGGGGGGTTGGTGTTTGTCGCCTCTGCAGTTCACAGCGGCTGCAGTCGTTCCGGTGTCACACTCATGGATCCTTCCGTGCTGCAGGTGACTGTGGACGCAGTTTCAGCCGAAGCTGGGCGGTCTGGCATCTCGTTGCCCACATAGGGGGGGCGGGGGCTCATAGCAACAAGGTTGAGGGATGACAACAAATTCACTGACGCTCTGGGGTCAGTGGTGTTGGCGGTGTGGGGGATCGGAAGGTAGTTCTGGTGGGCCCCGCTACTCTAGGCGTAACCGCACCTCGGGCCTGTACCGTGTTCGGGGTGGGGACACAAGCGTCAATGGGGGCACTGCAGGCTTAGTCAGGCGCGCACGCTTGGATCGGGGAATGGGGGTGAGTGCTTCCATATCCGGCGTCTAGCCGGATGCCATAGGCGCCGGTCTCGGGCGGCAAGGGGTGCCTTCCTGTGGTCCCCCCGCTCGCTCTGGCGTTGGTGCCATCTCCGGGGTTGGGGCGAGCTCCATCTCCTCTTCCTATGGTCCTCCATCAAAAATCTCTGGATGTGGGCCAGCCACAGGTGGCCGGACGGAGATCTGCCCCTGCAAAAGCGGGGATTTTTGACGCCCTTCATCCGCCAGCCCATCGGTGCGCTTGTTTCCTCTGATCCCGATGTGGGAGGGGATGTGTAGTCACTAGACCTCTGGTCCTACCGCGTCCAGCAGCTGCAGCATTTGGGCCCACAGGTCCACGTGTTGCATTTGTCCTAACTGGGTTTGCCACTTATGGCGGCGCCACTTGTGGGCCGGTCCAAACATCTCATCCACCACATAGCTTGAAGACATCGTGCCTCGGACCTGCCGTTGTAGGGCCACTAGCACCGCCCTGAGCTCCACTCTGTTATTGGTATGTTCTTCATCTAGGGGCGGCGGCTCTGCCACATCCCTCTCATCACCGAAAAACACGCCGTAGCCCCCTACCCTACCCATGGTTGGGTGGTTCACGGACGAGCCGTCAGGGTACACAATCTGCCACCCCTCTCTCTCATACCGCTCTATAACATCTTCAAAATACTAGCGTAGCTCCTCCTCGTGGCCCTGCTTTTTGGGTTTCTTGCGCCGCGGGTACTTGGGGGTACGAACCTGACATTACGGGCCGACGGGGACCCCAAAAACAGGCAAAAAGTTTCACTGTTGGCCTCCGTGGCCAACAGTGAAACTCACAGAAAAATTCAATTTCCCAAAACCCCAGTGTGGGGCTCATATTTCACATTGTTTCACTGTCAACAGTGAAACTCCTACTGTTGTGGAAGCATTGAGGTGTGGCAGACCGTATCCCCAGACCCCCCCCCCCCGCCCCCTTCCATGCAGTCTACGGCTGTGGACTGCAGTCATACACGAACAACTTCCCTCTGTGACAAAGACGTGTATGTAAATATGCAACACAAAACACAGGCACGGTACGTGTACACACGGTGTCGCTGCATGTGTTGTAAGACTGTATTTCTGATGCAACACTCTGGAACTGGCAAATCACACCAGCATGGAAGGCACTTTCACTGTTAACAGTGAAACACATCTTTATAATGCACTTAAAGGTGCAACTTGGAAAAAGCAGATAGAAAATTAAAAAAAAATAGCAAGTAGAAAATAAAAACTTTGTGCCTGCTTTCGATTGCAAGCAGTCAGCAGATACACAGTGCGGGTGATGCAACAACAGCCCAAGACGGCGGCCGGAGGGCAAAATTTAGGGCTTATAACCGAGTGTTGCTGTCTGTTGGAAAACAAAACCTGAAATGAGGGCAGTGCACTGCCCAATGAAACAGTATATTATCACACAGCAGAAAAACGAATGATGGTTTCAGGCATTTCGGCCACAGAGGTCATGGTGGCAGTGTGTTTCACTATTGACAGTGAGACTCAGTGCAGCAGTGAACAGTACAATGTGATGACCCAGCGGACCGGCAAGTGCTTACAGGACAACAACAGTACAAACAGAAGCAGTTCTCAAAAAAGCACAACTGACAGGTCCTCCCATTCAGCCTACTGCTTTGCACTGCGGGTCCTCCGGGAAGCTTGCTCAAGCTTGGCCACACGGGGGATGGTCATGGCAGGGACTTTGGGTTTCCGCTTCAACCCGGGGGCTCCTCGTCCGCCGGATCCCACGCTGTTTGCGTCCTAAAGCTGCGCTGCAATTGCTTGCTACTGGCCCTTATCAATGCTGTGCAAATCCACGGTATTCCCTAGGTCCATCTGGGTGAGGGTGGTTTGCTTAGTCGGCCGCTTGGCACCTGCCTTGGCAAGGGGCTTGGCCTTCCCCTTCTTGTTCCTTGTTGCCTTCGCGGGAGCTAGCTTTGCATCGACACTAACGGCATTGAAGGCAGGTTCGAGGACAGTTGGGGGCACATGAACCACAGAATCGACAGCACGGGATGAGGTAGCTTCCGGATAGACAGGTTCACTGTCAACAGTGAAACCTCCTCGGAGAGTCTAGTTTTTTGGAATGCTGGTGCCAGGGAACAGGGTGTCAAGGAACTTCTGATGCTGGCTTCCTTGCCTGTGTTCATCATCAGCCTTCACACCATTCTCTTTGATTCCTCTTGCCTGGTGTATGTGTGTCCGTCCATGTACCGCACACTCAAAAAGGGCTAGCATGACATTATTCATGGTAGGGTTGGGCCATAAAGAATAGTGCACAATCAATTTCCGTCTTTATTGTGCATCCCTTGGCAGAAGGAACCACTACAAGTAAATGAGGAGCAGGAAGCATTATGTTGCAGCACCAGTGTACACAATGTTAGTTTTAAGAACTGATAGTTGCCTTGTGTCTTGTGTTCAACAACATATTCAGCAAATTGAAAACAGCCAAAATAAGGTGAACCCAGTATCTTGCGTGATAGTGAAATACTAAAACTAATGCTCCAGTGACAACCAAAGGCAAATGGTCCTTGGAACCGAATCGCGTGCAGCACACTTTCACTGTTGACAGTGAAACCCCATTAGAAAAGGTGCCTGGGGCATGCAATTTCGTACTGTTTGGGGCTGCTTTTCTCCCACTTCTGGCACCTCCTTGCTCCCCGCAGGCTGCTAAAAAGTGGAGGCTCTTACAAAATTGGTGTGCCCATGTCACATAATCCTTGTGTCATTTCTTGGCGGATCCTCTCTCTTGCAAAGGCAACCCGGTTGGCCAATGGTGGTTCCCGCAAGAGTACAAACCTACTTCCCCGCAACTCAAGCCGCTGTTCCTTGGTTAGTGTTGCCATAGCCCTTGCATTGGGGACTGTTTTTGCCACTATCATCGGCTTTGCAAGTACCAGCATGCGGCGGAAGAGCTTGAAGTCAGCAGCCACAGAGCGCAAAAGCCATTGCTTGTACCCACGACTCGGCTAGTCTTGCTTCAGATCTGCAATACTTCGTCTTGTTCGAGGATTCAAACGCAACTCCAGAGCCACCTCCACAAAAGGCAAAGCTGGTCCTCCTCCCAGGGCGCATTCCACAAATGAGTCCCCGTCTTGGTATAGCTCACCCCGATCAACGACGTCATACAACCCGGAGCAAATGTCTCGTAGGCTGAATGGGGAGGCACTGTTGTCAGTCATTGTGCCCTCTGAGGCAGTATAGGTAGATTACATACAGACAAAACAAGCAGACAGCAACCAGTGGTTTCACTGTTGACATTGAAACTCAATCGTGGATAGGTGTTAGTAGGTAGAATAGCAGAACTTGTGTACAAGGTGCAATATGCCACCTGCTACTAACAGGGAGTGGTGGCAGTTGGTTTCACTGTTGACAGTGAAAGTCTCAGTGCTTCGGTGTTGTGCAGGCCAACCACCTGAAAGGCAGGAGAACAACACATGGAATGGTGGCACAATGGGGGGGTACAACTGCAATAACATCCTCCTCTGGCACCCCGCTGTCCCCCCACCACGGCACAAGCACAAGGAAGCACAAGGGCACATAGCTGCAGGAACTTACCATATGTACTTGATGACCAAAAGTAGTTTTCACTGTTGACAGTGAAACTACGTGTGATAACGTGGTCTGGGTGGATGAGATGACAAAGTAAGTGAGTAAGAGGCCTCAAACAGTTTCACTGTTAACAGTGAAATTGGTTCCCATACTGTGGTGTTAATGGACAAGCTGAGAAAACGATTAAAAAGAAATATTTTTTTGAAAAAGGCTGTAAAAAACGGAACCGGAAATATCACCGGACCGTCGTGTGGTCCAGTAGATAACCACCTCATCTTGGGGGCTAGGTTCGAATCCCGCTACGTCCCCAACCTAGCCACCAGGTGGCATATCGCACCACCACGTGGTCACCCACTAGGCACGGCAAGTGCCCCGTTGAGAAGGGTAAGTCATCTAACACTACCAAACTGGTAGTTTTTTGACATGTTTGGTAGTATATTGGTGACCAAGTGGTGAAACGCCAGATTCCTAGCCCGGTCAGTACGACAGGTACTCCACCAGGACCTTGAGGTATCAGCACAATTGTTCCAGTGCAAAGTAGTTTCACTGTTGACAGTGAAACTATCTTACAGGAGAGGTAGTTTCACTGTTGACAGTGAAACTACCTTGCACTGTTAACCTCACTTGGGTCTGTGCATACTCCACCACACCCAAATGAACCACCACCAGCACCCAAGGGTGGGGGGGTTGTAGACAGGTGGGAGGGGTTGGATACGGCCCAAAGTGGCATATAATGTGGCCTTTCACCTCGAGTTTCACTGTTGACAGTGAAACCTTGGCCCGCTGGGGCCTAAAAATTCGATTTCAAAAAACAGTAGTGGTCAAAAACTATTGTCTTCAGAGATCTACTGAACTATTGGGGGTTTGTGGTCATTTTTTTGCACCAGTGAAACTACCTATCCCGAGTGCACGCGGGCACCTTAGGATGTCAGGTTCGTACCCCCAAGGGGTACGGGAGGGTGGTGGGGGGGGGGACTCCGGGCACCCCCTTGGATGGTTCAGGAGGCCCTCCGGGCCACGCAGTTGCTTCAGGCCGTGCAGTAGCATCTGCACTTCGGAGTGCGGCAGTGTGGGGATGGGGTGCTCCATCGATGTCTCCAAGCCTGCAATCCACAGGTTGAGGAAAGTGATTCCAATGGGGGGGGGGGGGGTTGTGCCGCGGCTCAAACTTGTGGGAACATCGCAGCCGCCAGTTGGCTCTGGCTGCGGACCACATGACAAGCCCCAGTGGGGGGGACAGGGACAGTGAAGGCATTGAGAGCAGAATTTCCTCAGGGTCCTCTGTGGAACCCTTATCCGGTTTCACTGGGCCCATGCATTGCCGGGCGAAGTGATAGGCCGTGGGCAGAAAACGGCAGTGTGCAAGGGCGTGGTTGACTGCTTCCTTGGTGCCATCAAGAGGGCATGCTGTGTCGTGGGGTTGCCACGACGCCACTCGCAGTCCCATCGGGATCTTGCCCCAGAGAGCTTGCTGGATGCATGTGATGTCGGCGTCTGGCAGCCGGAGCTTGGTCCACTCTTTCCACGTCTCAGGTGTTTGTCGTGGTGTCTCGTGGCGCAGCACCATGAGGTAGCGCAGTTTATGCTTATTCTTCAAGTCAATCCAAAAATTGACGCTTGCCTCCTCAAGGGGTGGGGGGGTTGGGGTCGCTGGTTGGGGGGCGTAGCAGCAGTTTCGGTGCAATGTCCCTGTAAATAGGTGCCCATGTGGGCGGGAGGTCTGGCATGGCATCCCCCAGACCGACGTCACCACCGCCCTAATCAGCCGGGGCGTGAAATACGTGTTGGTGTTTGTGTCCCGGAAGAGGTAGGAGTGCCACGGAGGTAGGCGTCCGGCTAAGTCCCCAGGCAGCAGTGCCACCGGCGCCGCTTTGCGCAAGAGGCAGTACGCCTTGCACGCTTTTCCTAGGAAAGGGTATGTTTTCCAGGGGATGGGGCCCAACCGCAACCGGGGCATGAAAGTGGGGTACAACGGCACACCAAATATTGTGGCCCACGTGCGAAAATGTCTACGGAATACGACAGGGACCAGCACGGGCTCCTGCTGGGCGGCGATAAAAGCGGTAGCATGATGCCACAAAAGGAATGTGCGATGTTGCGGTAGATGCTTTCCGCGATGCTTGCAACAACTCCAGAATGGGTAGATCAAATACCTTGGATAGCAAAGGGAAGATCGGTGTTGGGGGTAGGGGATGTACAGCAAAAGGTTGTCCATATAAAAGAGGACATGAATCTCTAGTGATATGTGTTGCAGGTAGGGTACCAAAACAGAGCAGGCCATCACAAAAATAGCCGGGGAGAGTGTGTCTCCCTGCTTTATTCTGGATCCAGGATACAGGGGGACCTCGGGTACTACCCCGCGTCCCACTTGAAAAATGAGTGGTGCTTGGAACATGGACATCGGCAATGACATCAGCGGTGCCGGGAGGGCAAAACACAGAAAGTAGGCAATCGGGTACTTATGTGACACATTGTCGTATGCTTTGGAGACGTCTACTGACACAAAAAATCAGTGTTCTACGGCTTCCAATGCCCAAGGCATTCCAGATATGATCGAAAACGAACCAACCTTTGATGAATGCTTCCTGTTGCGGGGGTGTGGCAAACGCCACAATGTCTTCCGTCATCAGGAGGACGGTGGCGGAGACCCACGTGAAAATAACTTTTTGTAGACATATGGGCCTAGGAACATTTATTGAGATGGACCCTTGTTCCTTTGGAATCGGACTCATCACTCCCAATGCCTAGTCTGTTGGTATGGATCCCTGCAGCAGGAACCGCCCGATGGCATCTGTCATGGGCTGCAGGAAGGCAGATGCAGCTGCCTATAAAATTTTGCCGGGATGCCGTCGACCCCGGGGGAGGATCCTGGTTTCATCGTTTCTAGAGCAGTTTGGACAAGCTCGTTTGAGAGGGTGCAGCAGGAGGGGGGCACAGTTCCGGGGGCCAGGGGGCAAGGGGAGGGAATTCAGGAAATCCAGCCCGTTCGACACCAACTTTGGCCCCACTTTCATTATGCCACACCAGTGGTCCTGCAGGGCTTGAGCCACCTTCAGCGCTTCAGTGTGCAGGGTTCCGTGCTTGTCCCTTAGTTGGGCCAACTTACGTCACTTATGCGCTCCCTCATCATGCTTGCTATATGCATTCTACGTTGATTTTTTTCATAGGGTGAGGCTGGCTCCTCATGTAGCAACGCCCTCAGCTTGAGTAGCACTATTGTGCCACAATGCTTTGCCCTTTCGTTTTCTGCCACGGACTATAGCATAGAGTATGCACGGGCTGGGGTTGTGGGGTGTAAACTTTTCTAGGTCAGGTAACTATGTGCTTCTAGGGTGGTGTGTGTGTGATGAAGCGTGCCCTGTGGTCGATGTTCCTTCTTGAAACAAAATGTTGTGCTCCGTGCCTCTTGCAATGCATTCACCCACCAATGGGCATCAGGGTAAAGGAGCACACAAATGGGGTGGATAAGGGCTTCTTTTGTCTCGTCACATTGCAGGAAAGACGTTGGCACATGTGCCTTGCGGCAAACCTGGCCCTGTGGGGAGGGATGGGGGTAGCTCCACGATCACTACCCTGTGGTCTGAATTGGCCAGTCCATGTGTGAAGCATGTGCTCAACGTGGGGACCATGGCTGGGGAGAAATGGATGCGATCTATGCGCCTTCTGTGACCTCGGGGGGGGGGGGTCCTCGGTGTCTCCTTCCTCTTCGGCTTGGCCCGCATCTGGGTGCGTGGCTGTTTCCGTGTGGAATACCCAAGTCAAGCCTTTTCCATTCAACTCATCATTTGGGTCACAGGATGGCGAGAACGCACAGGGCCAGGCATCCTAGACTTGCACTAGGTCCAGCATGTCTGTTTCCTCGTTCCGGGCCTTAACTATGAGGGGGCGAGTGTCCTTGACAGAAACAATTTCCGAGTCGACTCCGGGGACAATGGCTGAGTTGTGGTCGGCAAGTACCACTCAGTTGTCATGGAGGGGCAGCAAGGGGAGTTCAGTTGGCAACTGTTGCATCTGTGCTGAGTGTCTGGCTGCGTCATGATGAAAATTTACTGCCAGCACTCACAGGCAAAGCCGATCCTTATTTGTCTGGTTGGCGAGTAGCACGCAGGGGGAGTAAGAGCAGCTCTAGGGTACCTTCCAGCGTTTGTCCCAAAACAAGGCTACTCCTCCCCATAATCCATTGGATGTGAGTTGCATCAGCATTTCATAACCTGACCTCTCGGCGGCTTCCCGGACCTGCTGTTGTTGCGGTCCTAGTGTCTATGGATCCTGGGCCATGGGGACTGCGAGGTGGGGCTCCTGTAATGCAGATCAATGCACCCGGGTGGCTCTGTAGTACTTCAAAATACTATCAAAACGTCTGCGGGATTGGGACCTGTCACCCAGCCGGGTGAGGGCTCCATAATAATTGAGCGTTGCAAACCTTCGGTCGCCACCCAAAGGGAAACGCGACGCATCAGAAGGATTCGTCGTCGCCGGCTCGCGGCCGTTTACCTCGTACACTATCAATGTCTAGCGCCTTCATATGCGGCCCCGAGGCGTGCGATGGCTGACTTTGGGACAAAACTTAGGGGCGCGCCAGATCTCGAATTTTGCACCTGATGCTATTTTCGCCACTTTGGGGGGGTACAAAGAAACCGGGGGGGTTTTACGAAATGTGGCACTAAAATTGGCCTCGATGAAATAGCTAGTGGTTTTTAACAAAGGGTGAAAAAATTCTGCTTCAAGGTGGCAGGGACGCGGTGGCCTAAGGGGTAAACATTCAGGAGCGGGCCCCTCCACTCTAGGCCCTCACCACAATAAATTTTGGGTGCTTGAAGTCGCCCACACCCCCTACCAAGGGGAGCCGTTTGTCAACAAGCAAGTAGTCCACGGCCCCACAGACTACAAGCTTCTGCACCGCCAGGTGATCCTCCAAGGGCTAGGCTGAGCCCCAAACCCCCACAACGACCGTTTCCATGATTCGATGATAGCCCATAACAGTTGTCACTTTTGGGTTGATCCTCCAAGGGCTAGGCATGGCCCCGCACCCCCACAACGACTGGTTCCACGAGCAACAAAGCAGCAGGGTGAGAGGTTGTCCTTGACATCCATGACAAATATATGCATTCCGGCAGGGGAGGCCGTTCACACCGGAGCAAGGTCACCAACGGCTCTCAGAGGTAACCTAGCCATGTCCGGCTGACAATCTGCCACGATTGGTTTCCCGACCGTTGGGTGCCGGTTGTGTCGCACTTCGCTTGCGCATACCCTTCACGGGTTGCTGCCTCCTACTTTGCTGTGTAGTGGTAGTCTTTTGCTTTGCTATTGCTGTTTTGCTGTAGCGCTTGGTGCAGCTTGTCCCTTGCACCAAGCAACCAGCTGAACTCGATGACGAAGAAGACAATGATCCTAAAGATGACGATGAACTTGAAGATGATACGGAGTTGTTTTCGCTGGTACTCTGCAGGTTGCTCTCCTTGTCCTCCTTAGGCTCCTTGCTGCTACTTCCGCTATCGGTCGCGACCTGCTCCTTGTGGTGGGGTTGCCAGTCACTCCGGGCTTGTCGCGTTCCTTTGCCCAAACTTGTCACCACCACGGTCCGACGAGGTTGCCACATCAGGCAGAGGAACATGTACACGAACAGATGAAGCTGGTCGGACCTTTGACTTTTCCTTCAGTTACTGCAACGTTGAACAGTAGTGTCGAGCACATGAACATTTACCCCAAGATGCGCCAAGGGGAATGTGCTGCTGCCTTCCCAAGATGAAACGCACAACGGCACTTGGCATTGCTTTGGCACATTGACACCCTTCTTGACAGCAGAGGCGTACTTAAAGGCATACGCATATGGACAAGTCGACGACACCTTCTTGCCTTTCAAATGCACAGTGCAAATTCCATTGGTAGCCCCACAGAACCCACATACCGCATGGTCGCCACTGTGCTTGCTGTCGCACACTTTGTCGCCGTCTAGGACATGATTGGTGACGTGGCCGCTCATCAAATTCAGTGGGATGCTCTCACCACAGAACAAGCAATCGTTTTTGGTGTCACGGGCCAGCAGTGCACAAGTCTGCACTCCTGGATATGCATCCACCTGCAATGCAGGGCACATTTTGATGTCCTTGTTGTTGGTGAGAAAAACATCCAACGTGCCCTTCTCTACAATCCAACGGCCATCTGCTGCAAGATCCAACTCTGCAAATAAAATGCTGCAAGCCGGAACAGAAATTTGAGGGCCAAAGCGCCCATACCAAACCAATTTCTGGGCATCAAACCGAATAAAAGACATGAACTGGCCAATGACAGTGGTGTGTGTACATTGTACGAGGGTTTTTGCATCGGGCGCCACAATATTGCAGTTCTCCACTTGACATTTGACATAGCCTAGGATGGCAGCACTGGTGACTGGTGTCTTTGCTTTTCCAATGTATGTCAACAAAGTACAAAACGGAGTGCTTGGCAAGACACCATCCTCGGCCTCAATCGTTTCCGTGTCCGCATTACTGTTCACAAGGGTTGCCGGGGCATCGGAACTGACAGGTAGGTCTTTCTATGTCAAAATTTCTTTCCAAATTGGGACCGCACATGGCTGCAATAGTAGCCCTTGCTCAACATCTCGTCAAAAATCCCCACTGCAGAGGTGCTGATTGGCGGATGGTTGCGCAATGTTGTCTCTGCCCGGTTGATCGTTGCACGCCACGCCATACCCAGCCGGAGACTTTGCACAGAGTTGTCACCAGTGAACGCATCAGGTGTTAATCTATTCGCCAAAAAAGCGCTTGCGCTTTCGCTTCAGTTCTAGATACTTTTGAAAAACTGCCTCAACATCCGTGGCGCCGCCCATTCTGTCCAATAGCTGCAGCCTATCGAAGTTGGTCCCATGCCCAAGGGTACGCAGAGAAGCATAATACGACTCGATCGTCTAGGAAGCCAATAGGCTGATGAAGAATGGTACCTCAGGACAGTGAATATGAATCCACTGAATGTTGAAGCACACATTTTGAAATGTTAGTTGCATGTGCAAGTAGAGGGCCGTGGACATGACAGGACTGCCATAGCAATTGCAACAGAACAGCAACAACAAGGACCTGTGTGCCAGCTTGTTGAAGCGCACTGCAAGATCCAGGGTGCCATCACAATGGCCGTTGAGAAACCCATCAAAGATGACAGCCAGTATAGACCAGTCGTCAGCAACAACGACACTCACCATGATCTTTGGTAGCTTGCCCCGGATGTCTTTATCACCAAGAAGGCGTGCCACCTCACCGGTTTGCCGTTACATCTTCACTGCCAGTGCGACATTCATAATGTCACACACATCGTACACAGCGTCCAATACCTCCAAACCCAAAGTCCCAGCGAGCGTGCGGATTGTTGCACTTGTGGCAATCGAGGTGCAGCGACAGCAAGTAGTGCCTAGCATTGCAGGACAGCCACGAATCCAGACAACAATTTCGGCTGCACCTCGTTCAACAGGCTCTTGGGGTCTTTGTTGGGCAGCCAGGCATGCATTTTTGGCGACGAGGAGGTACAACATTGCAGGATGGAGGCACAACATGCACACACCCACAGAACCAAAAAAGAGCACTCATGAGTACCTTGGATTTTGTGTCCACATACCATTTGTATCCAAGAGTTATGCAGAAAGTTTTTGCATCGCTTGCCAAGGTGGGAGGCATCCAAATTGATAGTCATCTAGGTTGCCTTGCACTTGTCAATGCCAGGCAAACCAGGGCCATAGTGCATCGCAAGGGAGGACATATGCGCGGCTACACGCCTTGCGTCTCCATCAGAACCGACACCCACGATTTTTCCTCGCCATTGCAATGCTCCTTCTCCGTGTAGTTGGGAAAGCACTGTATGGCGCGCAGCAAAGTCTTGAGAATGTAACCCAAACCCCTTTTTTGGGCAACCAAGGCATTCACAACCGCACTCACACGTTGATGATATGAGGCCTGGGACAGAAGCGCCACAAACTGGTTGTGCACGTTCACCCTCCGGTTGAGACGGGTGACTTGCCGCAGCTTGTTTAAAGTGCCCAAGTTGTTCTTGCTGTGGGCAGCCTTTGTTTTGTGGAGGACGTCCAATAAAGTATTGAAACCCCTTTACTTTGCATTGGTCTTTTCCTTTGGATCCGTAGCCACCTGCATGACTTTTTTGAAGACGGGGGCATCCAGAATTTTCAGGCACTCCTCACAACTTCTTCGACGTGAGACCCTCGGTAGATACGGTCCATCCGACTTGGAAACGGGGATCTGCATGGCGATGGTAGGGATGACTTGCAGCAAACCGGCCCGCAGTCATGCTTGCCGGCAAAACGATGCATTGGTGTTTCATGGCGTTGTGCTCATGTTGAACACCGCCACGTGCCTTAGTACCCGCGGCGTTCTCGGAAACGGCAGAATGACAACCATCGGCAGCAGCAAGTTGTTGTGATGCATCTACGTCGACGACGGCAAGCGAAGATGCACCAGAGGCACCAGAGTGTTGTTGCTGCTGCTACTACTAGCTGTTGGTGTGTTGCAGCGTGGCGTGAGATATGGTGCAAGTGAGTTTGAGGGTTTGGTGGGTGCTTTGTTGCCTACTTTCCGCTGCCCACGGGTGTCCACCCAGCGTTGCCCGGTACACATGTAACCTTTGTGGGCAGTGCTTTGCTAGCAGTGTGCCTCGTACGACCCATCACCGGGAATGACTTGCACACGCAAGGGCTTCCCGCACACACATACATACTCCACCTTCTTGGCATTAGAGGCAACGCGCGCGGTGGCAATGTTGACTGCACCAGCCCAGGTAGGGTCAACAAGCCCAACATTCCGGGTAGCCAACAGGGCATCGACATCGCCCATGCTCGTGACGACACAAAAAATTTGCCGGATCGGGTACATCTGCTTCACACGCGCAGTTAGTTGCACACGGCCAATGCCTTAGAAGACCGTCTGCGAAACGGCTTGCACATTAACAAGTTGAGGCATGAAACAAGTGTACAGAGTAAAAGAGCACCGCGCGCAGGAGCTGGACCCACATTTGCAATGTGCGTTGCGCTTCATTGCATGTGCAATCAGCCCATGATTGACTAGATCCTCGATAGAGGCAAACTGCAAGTACAGCAGTCCCGGAGGTGGCATACGGGTAGATCCCTCGACATTTCCCGGCATGACGAACAAAAGCAACATATGTTGACTCATATCGCGCAACGTACACAACGTGTGCAGCATCGATGTATGTTTCCTCTACATGGTTGCTCAGAGTGGAAACAAGCCCATGCCAATTGACCATCTTGGATCAATTCTCCATTGAAATATGTGACACTTCTCAGAGATCACCAACACGAACGGCGGAAAAATCACGTACTGTGCCCCGAATTCCGGCAGGTGCGCTGGCCACACACAAGGCACGAAGGAAGGCCTGCCGTGTAAGCGGCAGTGTGCCTGATGCAGCGCAAGCAGTGAGCAATAAGACGGATGATGCAGTTCCTGTTGGCCCACTAAGAACCCCAATTGTTTGGGAATCGTGGCTGCAGGCAATGGCATGGCACCGTATGTGGCCAACCATGGCACCCAAGAGCTCATGATGTTTCATGGCGCTAAGCGAACGGGGGCAACCAAAGGCCGTGTAGTGATGTGCAGTGCAATCAATTGCAGTGATGTATTGTGCAAGCGCTCCTTTGACCATTGTGCACCTACGAATTGTATTGGCCTAAAAAAGTGGGGGGTTCTTTTTGGACCTTCTCGCGTTCCATTATATTGCTACTGAGTGTATTCTCATGAAAAAAAAGGAGGGGGTTTCCTCGAGGGGCCACGCAACAAAGCGAGGATTGTGAGTGCCTAACCCCAACTCGAGAGGCCACACAGCAAAGGGTGGATTGTGAGTCCCTAACCCGAACTCGAGGGGCCACGCAACATAGCGTGCATTGTGAGTCCCTAACCCCACCTCGAGGGGCCACGAAACAAAGCCTGGATTGTGAGTCCCTAAACCCAACTCAAGGGGCCACACAACAAAGCGTGGATTGTGAGTCCCTAACCCCAACTCGAGGGGCCACGCAACAAAGCGTGGATTGTGAGTGCCTAACCCCAACTCGAGGGGCCACACAACAAAGCGTGAATTGTGAGTGCCTAACCCCAAACCGAGGGGCCACGCAACAAAGCGAGGATTGTGAGTGCCTAACCCCAACACGAGAGGCCACACGGCAAAGGGTGGATTGTGAGTCCCTAAACCCAACTCGAGGGGCCACGCAACATAGCGTGCATTGTGAGTCCCTAACCCCACCTCGAGGGGCCACGCAACAAAGCGTGGATTGTGAGTCCCTAAACCCAACTCAAGGGGCCACACAACAAAGCGTGGATTGTGAGTCCCTAACCCCAACTCGAGGGGCCGCGCAACAAAGCGTGGATTGTGGGTCCCTAACCCCAACTCGAGGGGACACGCAACAAAGCGTGGATTGTGAGTGCCTGACCCCAACTCGAGGGGCCACACAACAAAGCGTGAATTGTGAGTGCCGAACCCCAACTCGAGGGGCCACGCAACAAAGCGTAGAGTGTGAGTGCCTAACCCCAACTTGAGGGGTCACACAACAAAGCATGGATTGCGAGTCCCTAACCCCAACTGGAGGGGCCACGCAACAAAGTGTGGATTGTGAGTCCCTAACCCCAACTCGAGGGGCCACACAATATAGCGTGGATTGTGAGTCCCTAACCCAACTCAAGGGGCCACGCAACAAAGCGTGGATTTCTGAGTCCATGACCCCAGCTCGAGGGGCCACGCAACATAGTGTGGATGGTGAGTCCCTAACCCCACCTCGAGGGGCCACCCAACAATGCGTGGATTGTGAGTCCCTAACCCCAACTCGAGAGGCCACGCAACAAAGCGTGGATTGTGAGTGCCTAACCCCAAACCGAGGGGCAATGCAACAAAGCATGGATTGTGAGTCCCCAACCCCAACTCGAGGGGCCACACAACAAAGCGTGGATTGTGAGTCCCTAACCCCAAACCGAGGGGCCACGCAACAAAGCATGGATTGTGAGTGCCTAACCCCAACTCGAGGGGGCAGGCAACATAGCGTGGATTTGGAGTCCCTAACCCCAAAGCGAGGGGCCACACAACAAAGCGTGGATTGCGAGTCCCTAACCCCAACTCGAGGGGCCACACAACAAAGCGTGGATTGTGAGTGCCTAACCCCAACTCAAGGGGCCACACAACAAACCGTGGATTGCGAGTCCCTAACCCCAACTCGAGGGACCACACAACAAAGCGTGGATTGTATGTGCCTAACCTCAAACCAAGGGGCCACGCAACAAAGCGTGCATTGTGAGTCCCTAACCCCAACTCGAGGGGCCACACAACAAAGCGTGGATTGTGAGTGCCTAACCCCAACTCAAGGGGCCACACAACAAAGCGTGGATTGCGAGTCCCTAACCCCAACTCGAGGGGCCACGCAACAAGGCGTGGATTGTGAGTCCCTAACCCCAAACCGTGGATTGTGTGTCCCCAACCCCAACTCAAGAGGCCACGCAACAAAATGTGGATTTCCGAGTCCATGACCCCAACTCTAGGGGCCACGCAACAAAGCGTGGATTGTGAGTCCCCCACCCCAACTCGAGGGGACACACAACAAAGCGTGGATTTGTGAGTCCCTAACCCCAACTCGAGGAGCCACGCAACAAAGCGTGGATTCTGAGTGCCGAACCCCAACTCGAGGGGCTACGCAACAAACTGTGGAGTGTGAGTTCCCAACCCCAACTCGAGGGGCCACGCAACAAAGTGTGGATTTCTAGGTCCCTGACCCCAACTCGAGGGGCCACGCAACAAAGCGTGGATTGTGAGTCCCCGACCCCAACTCGAGGGGACACACAACAAAGCGTGGATTTGTGAGTCCCTAACCCCAACTCGAGGGGCCACGCAACAAAGCGTGGATTCTGAGTGCCGAACCCCAACTCGAGGGGCCACACAACAAACTGTGGAGTGTGAGTTCCCAACCCCAACTCGAGGGGCCACGCAACAAACTGTGGAGTGTGAGGTCCCAACCCCAACTCTAGGGGCCACGCAACAAAGCATGGATTGTGGGTGCCTGACCCCAATTCGAGGGGCCAGGCAACATAGCGTGGATTCTGAGTCCCTAACCCCAAACTGAGGGGCCACGCAACAAAGGGTGGATTGTGAGTGCCTTACCCCAACTGGAGGGGCCACACAACAAAGCTTGGATTGTGAGTCCCTAACCCCAACTTGGGGGGCCACGCAACAAAGCGTGGATTGTGAGTCCCTAACCTACTCGAGGGGCTATACAACAAAGCGTGGATGGTGTGCGCCTAACCCCAACTCAGGGGGCCACACAACAAAGCGTGGAATGTGAGTCCCCAACCCCAACTCAAGGGGTCACGCAACAAAATGTGGATTTCTGAGTCCATGACCCCAACTCTAGGGGCCACGCAACAAAGTGTGGATTGTGAGTCCCCGACCCCAACTCAAGGGGACACACAACAAAGCGTGGATTCGTGAGTCCCTAACCCCAAACCAAGGGGCCACGCAACAAAGCGTGGATTGTGAGTCCCTAACCCCTACTCGAGGGGCCACGCGGCAAAGCGTGGATTGTGAGTCCCTAACCCCAAACCGTGGATTGTGAGTTCCCAACTCCAACTCGAGGGGCCACGCAACAAAATGTGGATTTCTGAGTCCATGACCCCAACTCTAGGTACCACGCAACAAAGCGTGGATTGCGAGTCCCCAACCGCAATTCGAGGGGACACGCAACAAAGCATGGATTTGTGAGTCCATGACCCCAACTGGAGGGGCCGCACAACAAAGCGTGGATTGTGAATCCCTAAACCCAAACCGAGGGGCCACGCAACAAAGCGTGGATTGTGAGTCCCTAACCCCAACTCGAGCACAACAAAGCGTGGATTGTGAGTGCCTAACCCCAACTTGAGGGACCACACAACAAAGCGTGGATTGTGAGTGCCTAACCCCAAGTTGAGAGGTCACATAACAAAGTGTGCATTGTGAGTCCCCAACCCCGACTTGGGGCCACACAATATAGCGTGGATTGTGAGTCCCTGACCCAACTCAAGGGGCCACGCAACAAAGCGTGGATTTCTGAGTCCATGACCCCAACTCGAGGGGCCACGCAACATAGCGTGGATTGTGAGTCCCTAACCCCACCTCGAGGGGCCACGCAACAATGCGTGGATCCTGAGTCCCTAACCCCAACTCGAGGGGCCACACAACAAAGCGTGGATTGTGAGTGCCTAACCCCAACTCGAGGGGCCAGGCAACATAGCGTCGATTGTGAGTCCCTAACCCCAACTCGAGGGGCCACGCAACAAAGCGTGGATTGTGAGTCCCTAAACCCAACTCGAGGGGCCACACAACAAAGCTTGGATTGTGAGTCCCTAACCCCAACTCGAGGGGCCACGCAACAAAGCGTGGATTGTGAGTCCCTAACCCCAACTCGAGGGGCCACACAACAACGCGTGGATTGTGAGTGCCTAACCCCAACTCAAGGGGCGACACAACAAAGCGTGGATTGTGAGTCCCTAACCCCAACTCGAGGGACCACACAACAAAGCGTGGATTGTATTTGCCTAACCCCAAACCAAGGGGCCACGCAACAAGGAGGCATTGTGAGTCCCTAACCCCAACTCCAGGGGCCACACAACATAGCGTGGATTGTGAGTGTCTAATCCCTACTCGAGGGGCCACGCAACAAAGCGTGGATTGTGAGTCCCCAACCCCAACTCGAGGGGCCACACATCAAAGCGTGGATTTCCGAGTCCATGACCCCAACTCGAGGGGCCACGCAACATAGCTTGGATTGTGAGTGCGCAACCCCAAACCGAGGGGCCACACAACAAAGCGTGGATTGTGAGTCCCCAACCCCAAACCGAAGGGCCACGCAACATAGCGTGGATTGTGAGTGCCTTACCCCAACTCGAGGGGCCACGCAACAAAGCTTGGATTGTGAGTCCCTAAACCCAACTCGAGGGGCCACGCAACAAAGCGTGGATTGTGAGTCCCTAACCCCAACTCGAGGGGCCACACAACAAAGCGTGTATTGTGAGTGCCTAACCCCAACTCAAGGGGCCACACAACAAAGCGTGGATTGTGAGTCCCTAACCCCAACTCGAGGGGCCACACAACATAGCGTGGATTGTGAGTGCCTAACCCCAAACCGAGGGGCCACGCAACAAAGCGTGGATTGTGAGTCCCTAAACCCAAACCGAGGGGCCACGCAACAAAGCGTGCATTGTGAGTGCCAAACCCCAACTCGAGGGGCCACGCAACAAAGTGTGGATTTCTGAGTCCATGACCCCAACTCTAGGGGCCACGCAACAAAGCGTGGATTGTGAGTCCCTAACCCCAAACCGTGGATTGTGAGTCCCCAACCCCAACTCGAGGGGCCACGCTACAAAGTGTGGATTTCTGAGTCCATGACCCCAACTCTAGGGGCCACGCAACAAAGCGTGGATTGTGAGTCCCCAACCCCAACTCGAGGGGACACGCAACAAAGCGTGGATTGTGAGCCCCTAACCCCAAACCGAGGGGCCACGCAACAAAGCGTGGATTGTGAGTCCCCAACCCCAACTCGAGAGGCCACGCAACAAAGCGTGGATTTGTGAGTCCCTAACCCCAACTCGAGGGGCCACGCAACAAAGCGTGGATTCTGAGTGCCGAACCCCAACTCGGGGGGCCACACAACAAAGCGTGGATGGTGAGTCCCTAACCCGCAACCGTGGATTGTGAGTTCCCAACCCCAACTCGAGGGGCCACGCAACAAAGTGTGGATTTCTGAGTCCATGACCCCAACTCTAGGGGCCACGCAACAAAGCGTGGATTGTGAGTCCCCAACCCCAACTCGAGGGGACACGCAACAAAGCGTGGATTTGTGAGCCCCTAACCCCAAACCGAGGGGTCACGCAACAAAGCGTGGATCGTGAGTCCCTAACCCCAACTCGAGGGGCCACACAACAAAGCGAGGATTGTGAGTCACTAACCCCAAACCGAGGGGCCACGCAACAAAGCGTGGATTGTGAGTCCCTAACCCCAACTCGAGGGGCCACGCAACAAAGCGTGGATTGTGAGTCCCTAACCCCAACTCGAGGGGCCACGCAACAAAGCGTGGATTGCCTAACCCCAACTTGAGGGGTCACACAACAAAGCGTGGATTGCGCGTCCCTAACCCCAACTCGAGGGGCCACACAACAAAGCGAGGATTGTGAGTCACTAACCCCAAACCGAGGGGCCACGCAACAAAGCGTGGATTGTGAGTCCCTAACCCCAACTCGAGGGGCCACGCAACAAAGCGTGGATTGTGAGTCCCTAACCCCAACTCGAGGGGCCACGCAACAAAGCGTGGATTGCCTGACCCCAACTTGAGGGGTCACACAACAAAGCGTGGATTGCGAGTCCCTAACCCCAACTGGAGGGGCCTCACAACAAAGTGTGCATTGTGAGTCCCTAACCCCAACTCGAGGCGCCACACAATATAGCCGGATTGTGAGTCCCTAACCCCACTCAAGGGGCCACGCAACAAAGCGTGGATATCTGAGTCCATGACCCCAGCTCGAGGGGCCACGCAACATAGCGTGGATTGTGAGTCCCTAACCCCAACTCGAGAGGCCACGCAACAAAGCGTGGATTGTGAGTGGCTAACCCCAAACCGAGAGGCCACGCAACAAAGCGTGGATTGTGAGTGCCTCACCCCAACTCCAGGGGCCACGCAACAAATTGTGGATTTCTGAGTCCATGACCCCAACTCCAGGGGCCACGCAACAAAGCATGGATTGTGAGTGCCTAACCCCAACTCGAGGCGGAAGGCAGCATAGCGTGGATTGTGAGTCCCTAACCCCAACTCGAGGGGCCACGCAACAATGCGTGGATCCTGAGTCCCTAACCCCAACTCGAGGGGCCACACAACAAAGCGTGGATTGTGAGTGCCTAACCCCAACTCGAGGGGCCAGGCAACATAGCGTGGATTAGGAGTCCCTAACCCCAAACCGAGGGGCCACGCAACAAAGCGTGGATTGTGAGTCCCTAAACCCAACTCGAGGGGCCACACAACAAAGCTTGGATTGTGAGTCCCTAACCCCAACTCGAGGGGCCACGCAACAAAGCGTGGATTGTGAGTCCCTAACCCCAACTCGAGGGGCCACACAACAAAGCGTGGATTGTGAGTGCCTAACCCCAACTCAAGGGGCGACACAACAAAGCGTGGATTGCGAGTCCCTAACCCCAACTCGAGGGACCACACAACAAAGCGTGGATTGTATTTGCCTAACCCCAAACCAAGGGGCCACGCAACAAAGAGTGCATTGTGAGCCCCTAACCCCAACTCCAGGGGCAACACAACAAAGCGTGGATTGTGAGTGTCTAACCCCGACTCGAGGGGACACACAACGTACGTGGATTGTGAGTCCCTAACCCCTACTCGAGGGGCCACGCAACAAAGCGTGGATTGTGAGTCCCCAACCCCAACTCGAGGGGCCACACAACAAAGCGTGGATTTCTGAGTCCATGACCCCAACTCGAGGGGCCACGCAACATAGCGTGGATTGTGAGTGCCTAACCCCAAACCGAGGGGCCACGCAACGAAGCGTGGATTGTGAGTCCCTAACCCCAAACCGAGGGGCCACGCAACAAAGCGTGGATTGTCAAAGCTTGGATTGTGAGTCCCTAACCCCAACTAGAGGGGCCACACAACAAAGCGTGGATTGTGAGTGCCTAACCCCAACTCCAGGGGCCACACAACAAAGCGTGCATTGCGAGTCCCTAACCCCAACTCGAGGGACCACACAACAAAGCGTGGATTGTATGTGCCTAACCCCAAACCAAGGGGCCACGCAACAAAGCGTGGATTGTGAGTCCCTAACCCCAACTCGAGGGGCCACGCAACAAAGCGTGGATTGTGAGTGCCTAACCCCAACTCGAGGGGCCACGCAACAAAGCGTGGATTCTGACTGCCGAACCCCAACTCGAGGGGCTACGCAACGAAGCGTGGATTGTGAGTCCCTAACCCCAAACCGTGGATTGTGAGTTCCCAACCCCAACTCGAGGGGCCACGCAACAGAGTGTGCATTTCTGAGTCCATGACCCCAACTCTAGGGGCCACGCAATAAAGCGTGGATTGTGAGTCCCCGACCCCAACTCGAGGGGACACACAACAAAGCGTGGATTTGTGAGTGCATGACCCCAAACCGAGGGGCCACACAACAAAGCGTGGATTGTGAGTGCCTAACCCCAACTCAAGGGGCGACACAACAAAGCGTGGATTGCGAGTCCCTAACCCCAACTCGAGGGACTACACAACAAAGCGTGGATTGTATTTGCCTAACCCCAAACCAAGGGGCCACGCAACAAAGAGTGCATTGTGAGCCCCTAATCCCAACTCCAGGGGCAACACAACATAGCGTGGATTGTGAGTGTCTAACCCCGACTCGAGGGGACACACAACGTACGTAGATTGTGCGTCCCTAACCCCTACTCGAGGGGCCACGCAACAAAGCGTGGATTGTGAGTCCCCAACCCCAACTCGAGGGGCCACACAACAAAGCGTGGATTTCTGAGTCCATGACCCCAACTCGAGGGGCCACGCAACATAGCGTGGATTGTGAGTGGCTAACCCCAAACCGAGGGGCCACGCAACAAAGCGTGGATTGTGAGTCCCTAACCCCAAACCGAGGGGCCACGCAACAAAGCGTGGATTGTCAAAGCTTGGATTGTGAGTCCCTAACCCCAACTAGAGGGGCCACACAACAAAGCGTGGATTGTGAGTGCCTAACCCCAACTCAAGGGGCGACACAACAAAGCGTGCATTGCGAGTCCCTAACCCCAACTCGAGGGACCACACAACAAAGCGTGGATTGTATGTGCCTAACCCCAAACCAAGGGGCCACGCAACAAAGCGTGGATTGTGAGTCCCTAACCCCAAACCGAGGGGCCACGCAACAAAGCGTGGATTGTGAGTCCCTAACCCCAACTCGAGGGGCCACGCAACAAAGCGTGGATTCTGACTGCCGAACCCCAACTCGAGGGGCTACGCAACGAAGCGTGGATTGTGAGTCCCTAACCCCAAACCGTGGATTGTGAGTTCCCAACCCCAACTCGAGGGGCCACGCAACAAAGTGTGCATTTCTGAGTCCATGACCCCAACTCTAGGGGCCACGCAACAAAGCGTGGATTGTGAGTCCCCAACCCCAACTCGAGGGGACACACAACAAAGCGTGGATTTGTGAGTGCATGACCCCAACTCGAGGGGCCACACAACATAGCGTGGATTGTGAGTGCCTAATCCCAAATCGAGGGGCCACGCAACAAAGCGTGGATTGTGAGTCCCTAACCGCGACTCGACAAAACAGAACAAAATCAGAAGTGGCTACCTCACCCCTACCACTTTCTCTGGAAAAAAAAAGGGCGTTTCCTTTGTTCCCAAAACACTAAATTTGGACCTTCCGAAAAAACCGGGGGGTTTGCCAAAACTAGCATGACATCCGGAATTTGCGATCTGGCGCGCCCCTGACAAAACTACCTGTACATAATTTAGAATTTGTTGAGTGAGTGGTGGGGTTGCTTGTCCTTGATAAAAGGGGTGTGGTGGGGGGGTAGGTGTCGCAGGTAGGGCGGGGAAGGTAGGGGGGGGGGTAGGGGGGGTAGGTTGGGGGGGGGGCAGGGGGGGCATACACATAGAAGGCGGTGCACACACAAGGCGGTGCATACACAAGGCGGTGCAATGCCTTAGTCCGTGGTAATTGAAGCCGGGTCAGCGCCGCTCTCAACCTGGGTGCTGACCACTCCGTTACCGTCTCCTTCCTACTGACGCTTACATGCCGGGGGCCTATGGATTAGCCCCCAGCATGCCTTTCGGGCCGGGCAATGGCGCGGGGCCTACTACAGATGGCCCCTTGCTCCACCACTTGCTTCTCGGTCATCTCCTTCTCCCACGCTCGTTGGTGCCCTCCGCGCACAGTGGCACCATTCATGCACAGCGGTGCCCTGCGACACAGGAACCAACACACACCTTTGGAGTGTCCCCTGGTGTGGCACCGGTGGCTTGCCTCAGTGGCCGAGGCACAAGGCCGGCGCACAGGGCGCCACCCTAGCACCCCACCAGGGAGCCTCCCCGTCTATCGCCGAGAGGGATAATCACCTGCCGGGTACCTAGCAGGCCCCAGTTCCCGCTTTCTCCTTCTCCTTCTTTTGTCTCCTCCTCGTCCACTGCTCATGGCCCTTGCGCGGCTATGCAGGAGGGCAGGCCGTCCCTCCCGCTACCATTCGAGGGTTTTTATACTGGTGCCAGGTCACGAGGGGGGGAAAGGTAAGGGGGGGGTGTAGGGGGTAGGGGGGGGCGGGGGGGTAGGAGGGATGCGGTCGGGGGGGGGGGGGGTGCAACCGGCATCGTTTTCATGCCTACAAAATTATCCCTGGTTTTGCGCCGGATGTGTCGCCAAGGACGCACCACGTGAGGGATGTGGAGGGGAGAGCTCGGACAGACACAATAAAGAAGAGAGGCGGAAGTGAGAGATTGAAGCATGCAGATGCCATGCAGACATAAGACATACGACGGCGCTTGTGCAGGTACACACAACAATGCAAGTATTGGAAACGTGATGCAGCCGTGGGAAATACAATACACAAAGAAAAAGGCACCCAAAGCGGCGAACGCCCGAAGGCATAAGGCACAAACACCTCCACAAGCAGTACCGCAGTACCGCAAACAGGAATACGGACAACATTGACAAGACAGACAAAAAGGCAAAATGTCCAGAGCCAAGCGTCAACTGCCTGCTCTCACATACACTACGAAAGAAGATCCACCACAACAACCCTAACAACCCTAAAGCAACAGGGCACTGCACTGGACCGCTTCAGATTCTGGGCAGGCCACAAAACATGGAGTGCAGAAACAAACCATGGGCGGCTAGGCGCCTTTCTGAGTGACAGTGCAACCCTGAGGACCTCCCTGTTCCATCATGATAGGTCAGGCAGGTTCCTGTCACTGATAAGGGAAGGGAGAAGCGAATTCGTGTACCAGTCCCAACGTATCGTAGCCGGGTGACTACACACACACAGTCATGCTGGGTAGGAGGGAACAGCAGGAGGGAGCAGGGAAGGATTGCAGGGAGGCTCGCCACAGTTCCACCAGGGCTGGGATATCGTTACACCAGGCCCCGTGATACCACTAGGAGACAGGCACTGCGGAAGTTCCCAAGTGGAGTACTGCCCCCTTTCCAAAATGCATGTTTGGTGAGCCATCAGAGTACTGCTGCCACATGACAGCATCTGTTACGTGGTAAATATTTAATTTGTTGCTGTATGTATCCCGCCGTCTTCTGCGAGGCATGGGGTGTTGCTGCGTAGGCTCTCTGGATTGCACTGTACGCCCACCTTGCCACCTGCTTGCGCGCATACCCAGAGAGGACTGCCACCTGGCACCAGGCACTGATGCTCAGCAACTGTCCCCCCCTGAGCGGCACCACAGTGGGCTAGCCACCAGGGCCCTCGTCAAAACCGCAGTGACGTACCACACACACACACACACACACACACACACACACACTTTGTGCTGGAAACCAGGGGGGGGCCAAAAACTGCAGGTCACACAACGCCAGTGAAGATGAAAAAGAGAAGCGAAGGCACATCACTGGTCACTGAAACAAATTCATCAGGCCATTAACATAAAAAGTTGGCAAGGTCCTTTGGAAAAAAAGAGACACTCAGAAAGACACACACCCACCCACCCACCCACCCACACACACACCAACCTCCCTTCCCTGATCCTTGCAGCAAACCTCGGGATCACGATGTCATAACTTGGCACTTCGCTGTACACCATCTTAAGACGCTCTGTCACGTCGTTGATTACGAACTGGAGTTTCTCTGCGGACTTTTGCAGGTCCTGGGGCTCATTCATGACCAGTGCCAGCGCCAGCGCGGCCAAGACGGACTGCTCTGCCAGCCCAATTCGCATCTTTCCTGAAATGTTGAAACACTGGGTTGAGAGCTGTGGGGGTTTGGGGGGTGTGCTGGCTTCAGGAAATGGTTTTTCTTCTCGAATACAGTCTCCTAGCCGCCCGAGGAGCCTCCGGGGGGATTATTTCGACTGAATTCGTCTTCTGTCTGTCGTTATCTGGATGATGGTTGCAGGTGCCTCATGTGCGCTTTACGGGGTTTGCGTTGTGCAGGTGAACATTGCGTTCCCAACTGGGCCTGCTCAACGGGCAAAGGGACGAAAGGCATTTTGGGGTGTCGAAGGCATGGGACGGTCGGTTTGGTTGTGGGACAGACGCACCCAGAGAAATATCGGGGAGGGGGGCGGGGGGCGTGGAAAATGCGGCGACGTGAGATTCTCGCGCATCCTCCTGCCCAGCTTGTGATGACTGAACGCCTCCAGGCCCTTGCTGGGCTTCTCCTCCGCGCCGCTGCACGCACGCGCGCGCGCGCGCGCGCATGTATGCGCGTCTTGTGCGTGCTGTAGAGGCAGGCCCATGCGCTGCCCCCTGGAGATCAGTGCACCAGAAGCGTTCTCGAAGGCTTCTCGGACTGAGTGTAATGCGGGATGAGAGCAGTTGGGGCTTATCAAAGACCAACGGGCACCTGGCCCTCCATGCCTTGTTTGGAGAGGTAATGGGGTCCGACACAGCGGTTTCGAGTGACATTTCCGGGCAGTTGGCCACGTGCCCACCCTTGTTGAGGGTCCTTTATGGTTGTGGGATTGGGATACATACAAGGCGTAAAGGCGTGGGGCTCACACGGCATAAATATGCGCTCGTCACATGTTGTAGATTAGATACTGTGGGCCTCTTGTCTTTTGAGGAACACGTCCAACTGTGGGGCCACCACTACTCTGGTCTACACTGATTGCTCAACGAGGGGGAAAATGCGGGTGTTCAGGCTGTTCGTATTGAGGCTGGATGCTGCTGCTGCTGCTGCTGCCGTTGATCCACATCCTGCCCCTGCTGTGTCTCCTAAACCAACTGCAAACCAAAGCGGGGCAGGGATGGGGGGGTGTGACCTAATTAAAAACAGACAAATGCAAACCAGAGGTAATGCACTCCACAGTCAGGCATAAGTGCATCTTTATTCTCTATGCCAAACCTGGGATGGGGGGGGGGCGTTATGCCTCGTTCGTGGGATCCGACAAAGTGAGGTGCAAGTGTCTCATAGTCTCTTTCCCCCTGGAAATGGGCAGAGAGGCCAAGGGATACAGCATGGGAGGCTAAATCACTTTCCTCTGAGCGCACCTTGCAGCGACCGCACAATGAACTGCGACTCCGTCTCGCGGCTGGCCACCAACATTGTTCGGATCTTGTCCCCGCGCTTCTTGGCGCTATCCTTCCCTTGAGCCAGTGCGATGTCCTTCAGCGTTTGAAACACGGACCGGACCGTCAGATTCGTGGGCTTGATCAGGGTCTGCGTGATAGAGGGGTGGCCCAGAACTTTCTCTACCAGACCCCAAAAACAGTTTCATTTCATCGTGTTGGTTCATCAACCCTTGAAAGATCCCAATGCTGCTAATGCACCTTCAACCTGGTCACTCAGAATTATCTGCCAAGCGACGGTGGCCAAATATCAACGCCAAACCGCCAACCGCATCACTGAACTTCCTCCAAAATGAAAAGAACGCTTTCGTGATGAAGTGACCTGCTGCTAACCTCCCTGAATAGCAAAGCGTAATGTTTGTACAGACGCCCGTCACTCCCCCCCCCCCCTCCGCCTGCCTGTTCTTTTGTTTTCCAATCTGACTTGAGAAAGTTTATGCAATTGTACCCTGTGTAGATGCCAGCTTCCCCTATTTGTCTTTGTCCCCTTGGACACGCCCATGCGCAGTAGACCCGGGCAAGGTGGATTGGCTGGAGTGAACCCTGGTGCCCAGTGCACGTGGAGTGGTCAAGTTTGGTCCCCCCGACTGCGCCCGAGGTGTCCTTTTGATTCACGTTGACACGGGAGAGACAACACGGATGCATGGCCACAACCATCACGTTCGGTGCCTTGAAAACCCCCATTCAGCCTGTTCCAGATAAAGACCCGAAAATTATTTCTTTCTGCAGATAAACCGCGCGCGTACCCACACCCGTAGACAAGGGAATGTGCGAAGAGGGAGCTGCACCCTTCCCTGCGTCACAACCACTCTCGAATGCCAAAGGCAGCCGTGCCGCGGGAAGGGAGGCGACCACACAACCGGGCACGTGTGTCAGGCATGCCTTTTGAGTCGCTTTGCTGCTCTGGGCAACCGCCCCCAAATCGCCCTCCTTATCGTACAGTTGCTTCACGTGCTTGTCGGTTTTCCCCGACGAGTCCGCGATGCACTTGATTAGGAGAGCGTCGCCAACGCCAAGCTCCAACCCCTCGTGCGCCGGGGCAATCTTGTTCACGGAGAGGTAGACGGCGGGTAGCAAGTCCTCCGGAGTTAAGGCCATGATGGAGCGGTAGCAGTTGGCGAGTAAGAGGATGATATCCAAACGGGCGCTGATTTGCGAGATCTGCTCGAAGGTCTTGCAAAGGTGCATGTACGGAACCTAAGGGAGAGGGGGCGCGCATGCAACCCCCTTCTAACATGCCGTTGCAATGTGCATCCACGCGCCATGCTCGTGGACGTGCGCGTGCGCCGTTTCTTTGTGCATGGTGTCGAAACGCGGTCTACCTTTTCGGACCGCAAGCGTTCCATCAGAAGACCACAACGACAAATTGGTCGCTCGTTTTACGTTTGGCGTGAAATTACCTCGTCGTGGATTACGGCACGGAATGGTCAACTTCGCCGATCGATTGTGCGTTGTGCGTGCTTGTGACAACTGCAAATCACCCTGCGACCCTGCTCTTGTTGCCGGCCGCGTTGGTGACTGTGAAGCTCATAAGGGAAGCTAGAGGGATTAATGACACAACACAACACTACACAACACAACACTACACACCACAACACAACACAACACAACACAACACAACACAACACAACACAACACAACACAACACAACACAACACAACACAACACAACACGACACAACACAACACAACACAACACAACACAACACAACACAACACAACACAACACAACACAACACAACACAACACAACACAACACAACACAACACAACACAACACAACACAACACAACACAACACTCTCACGACAGGTACACAACAAAGAACCAATCACGGATTATCAACTAAAATATGCAACATAAGTTCACTCCGTGTATTCCGTTCGACTTGTTGCCACCCGATGCCACCCGATCATAGAAGTACCTTGCTAATGACAAGGAGCACCTTTTCTCCCTTCTTGAATGTGGCAGCCGCGGCAGGGTCATAACGGGAGCCCTTGGCTAGTTTCGCGAGGTTGAATGCGGTCGCGCTCCCCTCGGCAGGGGTCCGATTCGAGGCTTGAAGCCTCTTCAAAGCGTTGTCCTTGTTTGTCTCCTCACCGTCATCGCTTAATTCATCATCGTCTTCGTCCAACAACGCATCCGTCTGCATAGACGTTGGTTCCTTATCCTGTGGCAAAGTGCGAATCGTTGATGGGATAGCGACTTGCGTCTAAGTGGCAGGTGCGCTATCCAACTCAACAAGAACAAAAGGGCTTTCATTCGCCGTGGCTCTACTTTGTCATCCTCCGGAGGCAACGAAGTTGGTGACCCCAAACAAAGTTGCCAACAGAAATTTGGTGTGAAATTTGGAGGATCGTCACCTTGATGCGCATGAATGAGGATTTTTCGGAGATTTCCAATGATCAAGTAATTGTGGCGACCGCAGGGAAGATTTTCCAAACAAGGTGGGCGTCTAAACTCGACGTGACTTGAAAGCAACTTTGGAGCTACCGGCGAACGCGCCATGGTCGAGAGATCCCAACACAAGCTAACGCCGGCGACTTTCCAAGGTCGAAGTCGAATGAAGTTGATTGGGGGTTTCCCGTCAAAGATGCATTTGACCGAAAACAATATTGATGCGAGAGGGCATTTTGCGGGTCGCCTCAATGCAAAAAGGATTCCGTGCTACGTGGCTCAGGGACACGCACATCACCGCATCTTCATTCATCGGCGGTGAGTCGCGCAAATCTTCACGATCGGCTTCCTCTTTCGTCTTGGGTCTCTTTGCCTCGGTGACATCTGCACTTTCCAAAGGGCGCTTGGGTGCTTGTTCTTTCGGCTCTGCGTTTGCTTCCATTGCACCGGCTTCTCGGGTGGGAGAAGGGCATGACTCTTTTGAACTTGCTTTGCTAACACCGTTTGCTTTAGGTTTATTGAAGAACGGGTTGATCGCCTTGGGTTGCGCTTTGGGTACCAAGTTCTCTTGGGGTTCCACATTCTCTTTGGAGTCATGCAATTCTCCTTTGACCTCCGCCCTTGATTCGGTGTTTGCTTTAGCCACTTCGGGCTTTGAGAAAAAAGAACTCAGTGTGCGTTGTGCCATGTCGAGCTAAAACAAGCGGACGCACACGGGGGTGGGGTTTGGTATGAAGGAGTTGACGCGAGATAAGAATACCGAAATCAGTGGTGACACACGCTACAAAGCATCATCTGAGTCCAAATAGACACCGGAATTAAAGTCCCCGCAAACGGGGTTGAAGGAATCCCTCCAGGGAACCCGCGGAAGGAGGAAGAGTGGGGAGGGCACATTTGGGCGAGCTGAACGCAGGGTCGCGGCCCGTACTCAAGTTAGGTGTCGCGCAACAGGCCGGCGACGAATTTGTGGACAAGCAGACATTTATTTCTTTGTTTCAGAACGGTATGAATGCGGTTTTAATATCATTATGATTGAAATATACATAGTTTTTATTCTGATACATTTCACCGCTGGGTTCGGCACAATTTGGCATGGTTGCCGAAATGGTGCATTCTATGTAGAGTTGAACAAGAGTGAAGACTGCGCACTGTTCGCTGTTGCTCCGTCTCCTTGGCCACAAAATAGCCGGTTCTGAACTAAGGTGTGTTGGTCTGTGGCGTGCATCTAAAGATTTGCTATTAGCATTTGTCATGCTTGCATTTGTACATCCAAAGTGGTTATTTGGCCAAACCAATTGCAAAAGAGTTCTAAACCGCCAAGTACCTTTTGGGCTACGACACTCTCGTTGTTTTTTGAAGCGGTGGCCTTCCATCCACTTTGATGATCATCAATCTAGGTGTAATCTATGACCATACCATATATGTCATATTTTGGCCGTTCGAGTTTTTTGCACAAACTTTCTACCACAACGTTAGGCATGCTTTGGGCTATCCGACTACGTGTCTTTGCCACCGCATTGTTAACACGTTAATGTAGCGATCGCAACTTTTTGTTCGGAGCATTGTTGGCTTATCTTACTAGGAACTGTTGTCACACTGTTTTACATTGTTCCTAGATGAAGCAAACGACGTTGAGGCACACAACATCACCAACTGCGGTTGCACCCCTCGAGATGCCCATGTTCAAAGAGTTGGACACTTGGTATACCAAAGGTTGGAAGTTGTACCAAGGTTTGAATCCGCTTTGGCTTGCCTCTCCAAGTGATGTTTTGATCGTGGTTTCCTATGCCCCGAAACAAAGTTTTAGGAATTTTGTGGAAATGTTGTTTGGTTGGGTAAGCCAAAGGCTAGCCGGTCATTGCTTTAGTGATGATAAGACTTTGGGACCGACACAGATGAAGAATGTGGTGGACGGTGTTCGCGATGGCTTTCCTGCGTAGTGCCACCTACCGGACGATGCCGGTCGGTGGTCAGATTATGCTACTATTGCTGCTTCTTGTGCAAGGTCGAATAGTACCATCCGCAAAAAGGCGGAGCTTAAGCAGGTTTATGGTGAATCCAAGCTTTTATTGCAACATTGTGATGGGCGCCACAATCTTCTATCTTTCAAGCGGTGTCGTTTCGGTCCTGCGCTTGCATGAGGAATTATTGACTCTTATGTACCATGTTTGCCCGTATGCAACAGATGGGTGATGTGTTGCCGAGCCCAATCCCTGACACCCGGCACGTTGGCCACTACGCCACGTTGCAGCAAATGGCTTATGATGCCACGCTACGGGCAAATGCCAATGAACACCAGCCCACGGCCTGGTTGAATGGCCACGCAGCATGTGCACAATGCCGGTTGGTGTTCATGAGCAAAGGTGATAAGGCACACCACAACAGGTTGCGGCATCCTGCAAGTTGCCAGCTTCTTGATGAGTAAACATTTCTTGTGGTGTTCTTGACAAGAAAGCATTGTGACATTTTGCTCTTTGTTCTCTATGCATTGCATTGCAAAGAAAGAAAGAGAAGAGGTATAGTAGATGAGAAAGAAAGAGGAAGGGGGGTGGGGTGGGGTGGGGGTGGGGGGGGGGGGGCGGGGGGCAACATTTCAACTTCAGCCCATGGACAGAGGGTGGAAGCTGGGGGCGCGTGGGAGGGAGCCGACGGACGGAGCGAGGGAGGGGGGTCCCTAGGGGGAGTAAGAAAAAGTCACCGCCATGTCTTTCTTGGGGGACTTGATGCAGGCCAAGCCCCCCCTAAAAGCCTTTTGTTGATGTTGAGACCAATTTAATCATTTTCATCTCTCTTTTGAAGTTTAAAGTACACTTTCCTAAAGTAACTAGGGTCATAACCCTAGCCCCTCATGAAGTTCACCTCTACCACTCAACTAAGCGGAGGTATCTTCCTCCATGGAGGTTATACCGAAATAAAGTAGGCATTTCATGCCTAAGGCCTTGTAGGTGAAGCCTAGTGGTCCCCCACCTCAAGACCCCTATACTCAACTGAATCCAACACTTATTGTGGTTCTACTTCTAACTGATTCTCAATTCAGTTGCTTGGCCTTGCTGGCCAAGCCATATCCTGTGCCTGGCCTAATTCCTATGCCCCAGATTCTTAACCAACTCCATCTTATCCAAAAGAGTGCACATGAAGTGCTTGGTGCTAACTTGGAGGCCTGGGTCATGCCAGTTTTCACATAAAAATCATTTGTTTTATTAATTTTGTGATTGAATCTTTGTACTTAAGCCTGCTTTGTCTATCTGCAGCCCTTCTAGGGCTTTGAACCGGTTTTTCAGGTATTGCCAATAACCGGTACTTGTTTAGCATGGTTGTTTGAAACCAATAACCGGTTTCATTTTCTGCACACAAGCCAATAACCGGTTTTGTTCTCTTGCTAAACATCCGGTATTGGCAATTAAATCATAAATAGTTACGTGGTTCTGTATTGTCCAAACCACTTGTACAACTGACAATTGGACACCCAAATTATCAATAACCGGTACCTGTTTAGATACATAAGTCCAAACCAATAACCGGTTTTTAATATGATGAAAAAACCAATAACCGGTTTGTATTTTTGAAGTGAGCAACAATAACCGGTTTTGGATGTCAAAAAAGGTTCCAAGCCTTAAGCCCTTCTTTGATATACCGGATTTCAAAACTATTCATTGAGTCGATGCACATCCTGTTCTTGTTCTACTTTGCTGCTTTGGTCCTGATTTTCAACACCAAAACTTGCAGGATTTCATCAAAACTATTGGGGCACGAATCAAGGATATCTGTCCTGTAGCAGAGGCAACCCTTGAGAACCTTTCGAACCGACTCTGAGAAGTGCACAAGCCAAACCCAGCAAACAAAATGTCCACACCATCGGTACAACTGTCCTCCAAGACTTGGCCAATTCGGAGTGTACAAGTACAACTGGGCAGCAGTGGGCCCATCTCAATGAGTGAGCCCAAGCTCAGAGTTGCATCTGGGTCTCAAGAAGATCTAGGTCACGGAAGGGCGGAACAATAAGTGCCCTGAGAAATACCAATACCCTTAACCACTGAGGCCTTAGCGGCCCGTGATGATAGCCTGCAGCACCTCCGCCGTCGAGTTGCTGTCTCCATCTCCCGCTCAGCCTGCCCTGCATCTTCGTCTACGGCAGTGGGAGGCGCTGAGGAACAAGACGAACTGAGAAGGAGAATGGACGAGTACCTGCTCCACGAAGAGTACTACAAGTCCGTCCAAGGTGAAGATGGAGAGGAACCTCTCGAAGCCTTGGGATCTCCACCACATACCGACATTGGTTCCTATCTTTCTTCCGGCCCACCTACGGACCTGGCCGACACTGTATCTCTACCCAAGCGACCGAGAGGGTCACCTTGGCGTCCAGAGATGTCAACAACCAGCAGGAACCCTGAAGTGTGTCCAGCTTATGTGGAGGATTCCCATCTCCAAGGGCCAATCCATGGTGCCCTGGACCGTACGGCCGAACTACTGGCCCAGCTACTATCTGGGTCCAAAGATCCAGATGTGACAGCCCTGTCTGAGGCTGTCAGGGCAAAATTGGGTATCACTGAACCCTTACCCAGACCGGCGTTGGCCTCACCTTCCCCCGGATTGAGCACGTTCGCTGATGATCTCAAACGATCAAGGGTTTCCAGCTTACTACCCAAGGTCACATGCCCCAGCCCTTTTCATCCCCGTGCCAGAACAGTCCCCATCGCTGAGCTACGGGACGTGCCTGTGACAGAGGCTGAGAAAAAGGGGCTCACAGCTTTGGCACCTCTCGCTGGCAGACCATCCCCGTCTCCAGACCTAACCTCAGGGGGTGGGAAGAGTGGCAAACCAATTGCCCAGGCAAACATCCAGCTGGAGTTGCCGGAGTTCGACCCGAAAAACCTGCCCGAATGGGCAGAGGAATTTGCCGAGTTTCTTTTACTCACCGGCCAATCTCATGTAGGTGTGGCCACGAAATGTTCTCGTTGGAAACACTCATGCAAAAAGAAAATTTTGCAAAAACATGTGAAGCAGATTGTAAAAACCTGTTCTACTTGGGCTGAGGTTCTCCAAAGATGGGAGAAAACTTTCCCGGTCTATGAAACAGACCTTAGTGTGCACACGGAGATTGAGGAGCTCCCTATGCTCCTTGAGTTTCCTTCCGCTGCGCGAATCTCTCAATATGTGTGCGACCTGGAGTATCTGTTGTCACGAATGAACGTGGGTTCCTATGGACCCATGGAACCCCACCTGTGGCTCGTGAGTAAAATCCCTACACGTACGTGGGACGATTGCCGCACCACCTCAGAGAGGAAGAGTCGGACCCACACGTACGATGACCTTGTGGACGTGCTCATCGAACTGGCCCTTGAGAGGGAGAAGGACTCCAATATGAAAAATTCCTCAAGAGACACCTGGGTGGAGGTGCCACCCCTACCCCTGAACGTGGCGAAGGAAAAGGGCCTAAAAATCCCACTAACGCCAACAAGGGTGTTGGTAAAGGGGCGGGTAACCTGCGTACCATGAGTGAGGTTAAACCTGAAACCGGTACACCTCCACTCTTCTACTGTAAGCCTATCAATGACAAGGGAGGACCCTGTCATGCCCGTGACTGCGACCATTGCAGTGGTTGTGTGTTGCAACTGAAGAGACAGCAGCACACTAAAGATGAAAAAACAGTGACCCACAAGGATCATTTCAGGTGTACCATCATCTGTGGGTACTGTGGCAAACGTCGTCACTACGCGGAGGAATGTCACATCAAAAAACGCGAGAGTGACAAACACAAACGGCAGGAGGCTGAATGCCAGAAAACAGCCACCAGAACTCCCCAGAATGGGGACAAGGGTGGTAAAGGAGGAGGCAGGGGGGGTGGCATGGGTGGAACCCCCAACCTCCAGAGGCGCTCATCAGCGCCCGCTACTTGTCCCTCTCCTGCCGATGCGGACCCCAAGAAACGCCCACAGGGGGATAACGCCTCCCTTGAGGGGTCTAACTCCAAGAAGAGGCGACTGGCCTGGATTGCCAAGTCTCTCATGGCTGCAGGGGTTGATGTGAAATTCCCTGCTGAGGAGTAGGGGGACGGCTCTGAAGAGGGGGACCCGGTTTTCTGGATCCTCGTGAAAATCGGGGATCAATTTTTTCGGGCAGTGCTTGACACCGGCGCAACACTCTCTATAGTGGCTCGGGGCTTGCTAAAGACTTCAAGAAAACTAGGACAGTGGCCATAAGAGTAGGGGGTACCATCCATTCCTTGGGGGGTGTCGATGTGTCTATTTGTCTTGGCGATGAAACTGTGACGCAACACTGCAGAGTGTTGGACACTGATGCCTTTGACATCGTCATTGGCACCGACTTCCTGCGAAGAAACCCCCAGGTAAAAATGTCGTCTCTCCAAAGCCCCTATTCTCTACACTGCAACTTTGGCAGTGGGCTCTTCTCCGTACCTTTGGTGCCGTCAGGACGAAAAGAGTATAGGCTGCGCTACGCAGCAAAGACTAACTATGGTACTGAAAACTACCAATTAGCCCGTCACGTTCTTGAAAATGGACTGGCGGCCCTGCAGGTATCCCTAGATGAGATCCAGGTTGAATTATTCGCGAGCCAACAACAGCACATCTGAACAACGCTTTCCGTTTCTTCTGGAAAGCAACGGGACTAGCGTATGCTAACCCTCACTTCTCCCTGCTCGCGAAGGTTCTAACTAAAATCGCTTACGAGGGAGAAAGGGTTGTCATGTGTACCCCTGACTGGGGTTGTTCAGGTGAACACGCTTATTGGCGCCGACTGCTGGACCGAATGACTGTGGGAAGAGTGCAACTCCCCGACGGTCCCATCTATGTGCTGAGGATTGAGACACAGCAATGCAGGCCCCTGAGTGGGCCAGCTTCTTATCCATTGTCGATGGATCCCTCAACCCTGTACCCCTGTGTGATCTGGACCAGGTGCTACTGAAGGAGGTCATGGCCGAAAATCGTGGCTTGACCCTTTTTGTTCTCAAAGAACGAACTCATGAGTACCTTTCAGCCACACTTACAGGGTGTGAATCCCAGGATGACAATCTAGAGTCTGCTGCTGTGAAGGCGGATGCTGACGACCAACTGTCTCAAATCGCCAGCTCTATTCCCCCTGTTGATCCCAGCTCTGTTGAACTCAAACACAGTGCCTTCTTGGCCCAGCTGTTGCTGGAGGAGGTAGACCTAGAGTCAACCTCAGAACCAACTTACCCTGTTGGGAAACCTATGTTGCACATGCAGCATACTTGCTCAAGTGAGCCCGTGGCTCAGAGTCCTGACGCGCTAGCACGGCCTGCTTCTAATAACATGCCACTGTCAGAGCATGACAGTCAGGAACTCCGACGACTAATTGTACCTGAGGGCCGAAGGTATTGAGCGCCAGGGACGGCTGCAATACCTCAGACAGACCTTGAAATCCTCTATCTGGTCTGAGGAGGAGGATGAGTCCTACACGCTACCTGACCCTGAGTTACCCCTAGTGTATTCTCTGCACTATGGGCAGCAATGTTCCCCTGAGTGGAACGATGGCTCAGTACCTGCCGAAACGGCTAATCGGCAGAAAAAGAAAGAGCATGGTAAGAGCAACCTCCATGCTGAGCAAGATATCCCGCAGAAAATCGATAGTCTGAACCTTGACCCCCGACTGAAGCAACTGCTCCTAACCTACGAGGAGGTGTTCGGCGCCCTGCCGCCTCCCCTGTCCTGTAAAAAACTGGTCCAGATGGACCTGAAACTGAAACCTGAATTTGAGAAGACGCGAGTGAGACGTCGTCCCTATGCCGCTCCTCAGGAACAGGTTGAGGAAATAGAGCGCGAGATCCAGGAATGCATTGATGCTGGCCTCGTTGAAGATTACAAGAAGGGGGACTACCCCCATCACTGCAGTCCCTGCTTCCTGGTTGCTAAACCTGGATCGACTGCCCTGCGACTGGTTGTTGACTATGGTGAAGTCAACAAGAAAACCCAAATCCACTCGGGGAGTATTTCCAACATGGAAAGCAACATGGAGCGTATTGCCAATTGCCGGTACAGAACCTAAATCGACAAACGCAGTGGTTTCTGGCAGGTTGACCTAACAGCCGCAGCTCAGGAACTGCTGGCCTTTATAACCCCTAAGGGTCGTGTGTTTAAATGGAAGGTCATGCATTTTGGGGTAGCCAACGCCCCGGCACTCTTCCAAGAACTGATGAACAAAAATTTGTACATACTGAGGCGCACACCTCTTGTACAGGAGTTGATTTCCCGAGGGGCAGAAATGGAGGCCCACATCAATGACATGAGTTTGGGTACCAATGCCCAAGAGGACCATGTCCTTCTCCTCCGTGACTTTTTTATTGTTTGTCAGGAAAACCATCTCTGAATCAAACTCGAAAAATGCGAGTTCATGAAAGAGGAGATGGAGTATTTGGGTTTCGATGTGGGGTATGGCTGGTGGAAACCAGCGGCGTCTAAGATGCAGCCCCTACAGGACATGCAGATCCGCGATGACCCTAAGAAGGGTCTACACGACGTGAGGAGTTTTGTTGGCGCCTGTAACTTCTATAGGCGACACATCCACAATTCTACCTACTCCTTTGCCCCTCTCACTGACCTAATCAAGAAAACCACTCCCTCGAGCTGGACCGCCAGAGAAGAAGAGTGTTTGCAGGAATTGAAGAAGAAAATTGCCTCCTCCAACTGCCTGGGGGTACGTCGCCCTAAGGGTGAGATAGTCCTGATCACTGATGCCAGTGATGTAGGGGGGGGAGGTACGATTTACCGATGGCAAGAGCTTAACCCAGCTGAACTAACTAATTGCCATTATTGCACCACAGGACTGAACCGTGATGGTTCCCTGAAGCACGACTATCCCTCCAGTGAGTGGCGACTGGTACCACTTGGACACTGGAACTGGAAATGGAACCAGGCGCGTTCCAGTTACAGGACCTACGACCAGGAGCTCCTGGCCGGTATGTTGGTGCTCTCATCCCAGTCCCGACTATTGGGATCGAACCCTATTGTCTGGCTCTGTGACCAGGAACCGGTGAAGTCCTTTCAGAAGAGCCCACGAACGGAGAAAGCGAAACTAAAACGGTAGTGGACTTACCTGAGCTAGTTCAGGCTGACAGTCCATCATATCCCTGGTATACAAAATGAACTGTCTGACTACATATCTCGCCACAACTTCGATGCGCTTATTGGTGAGAGCTCTGAGGCTCTCGCCAGAGAGGCTTTCCAGCGTATGGACGTCCAGCTTGACCTGTCTATGCGCACAGCTGGAATCCTCGAGGGATGGAGCCTAACTGTGTAACCGCATCAGTGTGACAGCACGTAATTTATACATCAATGTGATCAGAATTTCAATGATTCTCAGATGTACCTTAGTGCAGTAAATTTTCCGCTTGTTTTCATGTTTTCCGTTCGCCGCCAGATGTCGCTGGTGAGCAGCGCGTCGAGTCGCATTTGTCTTTCGTGATTTCCCAATGCAATTTATTTAAATTACCTCGAATGATTTCGCAAGGAGTCATTATGTTCGATGAATGCACAATGAAATTCTATATCTGCCCCATTTTGTAGACCGGGTTTTCTGACTATTCATATTCCACCATGGAGTTCAATGACCTTCAAAGTGCTTTGCATATGTCGCTCCTAGAGGCTGGATATGGGTCTGCAGATGGTCAGTCGGGTTCGGAGATATCAGGGGCAGTGTCGGGCGTTACGACCCCTGGGGCATCAAGGCTACAGGCTTCGCAGTTACAAGAAAGATCCGCCACTATACAGCGGTTACATGGTAGCAGAGGAAATCATGACTCTGCTTCTGGAATCTCTACGGACACCCTTAGATCATCGAGCCTTAGCGGGGCTATCACTCGTCTTGAGTCACTTCGTGTTCCCCCTGAGGTTACATTCGTGGCATCTCTGCAGCGGACCGAAGATCGTCCTTCTGAGTGTCCTTACTGCGGTCATAGACATTGGCCTGGAGTTCATACTTGTGCTCATTGTTGTATGAACGCCCCACCTAACCTTAAACCCGGTCGAGAGTCTTCCTCCTCCAGTGAATCTGGTTCCAACTCTCCCTCTGTGCCTGATCTTGAAGACAACAGCAGCGAAGGAGAGCCGTTGAATACTGGAATTAGTGAGATTTCTGGTGAAAATTGGGACAATCACCTCCAGGAGATCTGGAATCAGGAGTCCGTGAACCGCCAGAATGGGCTACTGGCGGAGGCGAGCTATCGAGGCCGCCCGGGGGACTGGTTCAGGGCGTCGTGCCAGTTCATCAGGGACAGCGACCGCCTGAGATTTGACGCCACATTGCAGGTACAAGAGGACTGGGAGGAGCTTATGGACCAGTTCAACCACCAGGCTGCCCTGATGGTGCAAATGGCCATCATTGCCTAGGAAAGACGCCAGAATGTCCAACAGCATGCTGGCCCGTCGAGCGCCTGGGGTTGGACCGACGAAGATGTTGACGAAATGAGGTGTGATTCGACGCATTCCCTCCTCTCCAGAGAGCAATTGCCCAAACTCCCCAACTCTAACTCCAGTGTTGACACTTGGGTTGATGAAGTAAGAAGCAAAGGAAAAAGCACTCGATGCCCATCATGTGGTGAGTGCGCCAAGGACTGCTCCTGTCCGCGCCACATTTCGTCCTTGGGGGACAAGGTGAAGGATCTGAAGAAGGCCGCCAAGGAAAAGAAGCGGGATGATGACAGCAAGTGGAAGGAGATGGAACAAAAGCTGGAAAAATTGACCACTTTGGGACAAAATCTGAGCACTACTGGGCTCACTGGTCCAGCCCCGGCACCGGCGAGCCACCCAGCACCTACCTCCTCAGCTGCACCTGCATCCACGCCCTACGGCGTTCCTCACACTGCGGCACACCCAGCTTTTACTGGAAATCCTGGCATTCCCCCTACTGGAACTTCAAGTCCTATTGGTTTTAATCTGGGTACAGAAGGAGGAGAATCTTCGTCAGAGAGTTCTATACTGTCTGTTGGTACCGTTGGAGATATTGATGGAGAAGCAAGAACCACCATGAAGGAGAGATCAATAGCCTTGAAGAAGAAAGGCAAGGAAAAAAAGGAAAATGAGGCCAAAATGAAGGAGAAACAGAAGAAATTGAAAGAGATGAGGTATCATCAAGTTCAATCAACACCGTTTGTGCAGCCTACTGTGGACCAGACGTTGTTGGCGGCCGCAATCGCACAAGCACAAGCGATGCAAGGCGCCGCCGTCAACCCGGTTTTCGTTAATCCTGTTGGCACATCCGCAGGTTTGAATCTGAATCACCTGCTCAATCCGCCGCATTTGAGGCTTAGAGGTTCAGTGATGAAGCAGCCTAAGTTCTCAGGGCACCCAAATTACTGGAAGTCCTTCGAAATACAATCCATGGTTTGGCTGCAGACGAGGAAACTTAACAAGGAACTCTGGATTCTTGGTTTGATGGACTATTTGACTGGCAAACTCAGGGAAAGCACATATAATCTCTATGTGGGAAGGCAGAACCAAGGAGATCCCTTGACCTACGATGAGCTGTGGCAAACACTCAACAAGAAGGGCTCTCGACTCCCTGAGGATCATTACAGGGACCGCCTCGAGAATTTCAGGTCGATCCAGAAGCTGTTTCTGGAAGAGTTCCAAATTCCAAGGCAAGATTGGCAGTTTTTGGTGCAGGAAGCGGAGAGCGCTGGAGAAGGTCTTTCTGAAGGCAAAATGAAGAAGATTCTGTTGAGCAAGCTGACGCCGGAGACCAAGCAGAAGATCAGAGACTCCCAAGCGGACAAAAAAGTCCTGGGCAACTGTGTTGAGGTCCGAGGATTGCCGGAGACGATGGGCAAAATGGAAGTCCGTGAGGTGCTGAACTCCGTCAGTGCTATTGGTATGAAAGACATCACCCTTCGCGAGGGCAGATGGAGAGTCGAATTCCATGATGCTGAACAGTCGGAATTTTTCTGCAACATGGTGGACGGCAAGGTGAAGTTTAAGGGGACAGTGTTGAAGGTGCGACCGTTGATCTTCCCGTACGGGGTCGACCAGATCTGGGACCAACTCGAAAAGTACGCAAACTTAGAGCGCCAGAAGTCCCAGGATGCGAGAGGATTCGGCACCAAGATCAGTGCCGTCGGTGATAAGGGATGCGCCGTGTGCCTTTCCCTCCGGAAGGAAGGTAGAGCGGCGACTCATTCGACCACAGACCATAGATGGACGCCCTCAGATCTCAAAACCATTCAGCTCAAAATGGATGGAAAGGGAAATCCCCCCCAGAATTCCCAGCAGGATGGAGCACGATATGCTGACCAACATGGATGGGGAAAGGGTAAAGGGCAGTCCAAAGGAAAGATCAGAGATTGGTCACCAAAAGATTACTCGCAGCAAGGCGGAGATCCAAGGGGCTCAAGGTGGGCCGAAGCTGGTGGAAACTCTGGTGGAAAATCCGGTAAAAAAGGTGGAAAAGGGCAAGGAAAGTCCAGGAATCAAGATGATTCTAAGGTGAATGGCAACCCCCTGTACGCGGAGACGCCAGCTAACAAGACCTTCGACAAGGACAAGGACTCTGGAGGTCGTGGCAAGGGGAAATCCAACGAATGCAACCCCAATTCCAACACCTCCAACAACAAAGGCCAAGGTGGTAAGACAGGTGGTGGTGGAAAGTTATTTGGTGGTCGCGGACATGGAAAAGGAGTCAAGGCCGTTGAGACAGGAGAAGAAACCTACCGGCCCTCGATGACAGCCCACATGCAACGCATGCCCCACTACCGCCGCCGCCACGAATCCCCGCCCAACCCCGAGGCGGAGACCGTACGCGCACACCCGCGGGTCCACATCCGCGTGCACCCCCACTCCCCACGCACCCCCACGGAACAGGACTACGAGGAATCCCCCAGGCCCGCCACCGCCGCCGGCCCCCACGACCCCATCACACCCACCCACGCCCACTCCTCCGCCCAAGACCGCAGGCCCGCCCAGGAACAGTGGTGGCAGCGCTGGACGCACACGCAGCTCTGGGAGCTGCGGAAGTGGGCCCGGGGAGAGCCCTCCCTCGAGGGCCTGGTCCATCGGCCCCGCAAGGGGTCGGTGGAAAACTGCCGCCTCCGGCCGGCGGGGGGGTGGATGCCGCAGGCCGCATGGGAAGCCATGCTGGCCGATGCGCTCCACCCCCTGGGAGTCCACCCCCGCAACCTCCCCGCGCCCCAGGACCACCCGTACGTCCTCAGGCGCCTGCGGGAGACCCTCCAGGAAGCACGGCGAGACGGCATCCGCCTGTGGGACATCACCCAAAGCCCAGCCCCGCACGCACACACCCCCTCACCACCCCACAAGCGTCGGCGCACCGACACCGGCGACACCCACAACACCCCAGAAGCCCTGCGCGCCACACAACACGACGCGCCTGACCCCCCGGCCAGCGGCGCCGCCATCTAACCCCGTTATCCAGCACAGCACCACCACGGGGCGCCACGCCAGGCCCCGCCCAGAAGTCACCAAACAAACCGGACGCCGAAGGAAGCCAACGCACACGACAACGAGCACCACTACGCCCAAAGGCGCCGAACCCGGGCCCGATACCGTGGGCTCCTCTCCACCCTCAGCACGACACACACGTCACTGACGTCACTCCTCCGCCATGCCCCCTCCCACGCCACCGCCCTGCCCCCCCCCCCCTCCCGCCGCACGTCCCCACGCCGCCCAGCACCCAGCCCCACACACTGCGCCACAGCATCGCCCTAGTCCGGCTCCTCCACCATCGCGGCGCTTGGCACCTCACAGTAGACCGCCGTCCTATGGTCCAGCTCCCCCCAGCACCACTCCCAGGGCCGCACCCGACCCACGCCGTGTTCGCCCCCACGTCGCGGGCCGCGGACATCCTCCCGCTCCCAACCACCACCCCTCCCGGGCATCGCATACTACTTACCGCCAACCCCTCGGTCCTCAGTGAGGTCCCCATCGGGCACGCCGACGCCCTGCACGTGCGCCCGCAGCTGCCCAACCTGCACGCTGCGTACGCCCCCGGCGCGCCCGCCGACCCCTCCGTGTGGGACTCCCAGTGAGGCCACCGGCCAACGGCCGGCCCACACGCACCACCCCGCACCCGCCTCTGGTGCACGACTCCGTGGACGCCGCTACCCACACGCCCGGCCCCGCGCAACCGCCTAACCGAGCCAGAACACAAGCACAAATCAAACCCGAGCCACACCCCGAAACCGCTAACCCTTGACTCCTAACCAGGGTTGGGATTAACAAACGTTGTTTGTTAATTTTTTTTGGAAAATTAACGAACAAACGAACGAACGAACGAACGATGAAAATAAACGAACGTCGTTTGTTAATTTTTTTCCTTGTTAATGTCCTTTCGGTTTGCTTCTAATGGTTTGCTTGTTTCTATTCTGCCCCATTGGTCCTTTCCACAATATTTTCCAAAATGTTTTTTCAAAAAAAATTTCCAAAAGTTTTTTTCTGAATTCCTGCTTTTAAATGTTTCTCAAAACACCCTGCAAATGATTCACACCTTAAATTGTTTGCTTCCCTTTTATGCACTACCCTGCCTGCAGTTCAGCCAAAAAGACAATGTTTCTTAAAACACCGTGCAAGTGACTTTTCAGCTCTACCCTGTCTTGCCCTGCAACTCAGACACAAAGAATACTTTAACGTCGACTTTACTGCACACTGTCTTCTTCCTGGTCCAGCGCTAAGCGTGGGCCTTGAAAGAGGGGTCCCAGGATTCAACAGAGCTAAACAAAGGCAAGGCTACACATCAGGATATCAATACACACATGCATGCCACGCCTCAGGGTTGATGGAGGCACAGAGGCCAAAGTCAAATTTACAGATCCACTCACTGCATGTGAATGACAGGCACACGCACGTGACACACACTGAAAACAAGACTTCTGGCGAATACAACTGGAGGCAGACGACGCTTATTTACCTTGGCGCTTGGGCGCAGCGCGGAGGTCGCCCCAGGCAGTGCTGCGTCGCCCTGACTTCACGCGTCGCCCTGACCTCACGCGCCGTGCGCGCAGTGCTGCTTCGCTCTGATTCTACGCTCAGTGCTGCTTCGCCTTGACTTCACGCGCAGTGCTGCTTCGCCTTGACTTTACGCGCAGTGCTGCTTCGCCTTGAAGTCCCGCGCAGTGCGCGCAGGGCTGCTTCGCCCTGATTCCACGCCCATTGCTGAGGCTTGCACGTTGGTGGACGCATCACTGGAGCATGAGGCTTGCGCTTGCGCTTCACCGTGGTAGAATTCGTCACGTTTCGCTCCAAAAATTCACGGACAAGGCACATGGTAGCACAGGAAGCACCAGCAGCAGCAAATTGGTACCGCACACGCCTATTTGTAGTTCCGCAGCTTCACTCATCAGTTCTCCCACTTCTGACAAGCTCGGCATGGCCAAAAAGTTCCATGGCCTTTGCCGCCCATGACACCACTGAGCTAAAAGCAAAATACAGAGATGCAATGTGCATAAATCCGAAATTAATAATACAAACATGTGAAAAGCCTAAAAAATTGCTATTCTGCACGAATTGCGGTCCTGTTCTGAAATGTCTGTGCCAGTGGTTTTTGAAATCCTGTGCATTTTAAAATCCTTCAGTTCATAGGCTCTGACAACGCAAAACATCGGACACAGCACACAGGAAGTGCGCGCGCTATGCCGCGGCAGGGGCCTGCGGGCCGTCGTTTGTTAAAACGTCGTTTGTTAATAAATTTCCCTAAGCGTAACAAACAAACGACCGTTCAGTCGCTAAACGCTCGCTTATCCCAACCCTGCTCCTAACCAAACCCGCCGAGGGAACAACGCAACCACAGCCCACACCCACAGCCCACACAGCCGCCTAACCAGCCAGCACCAGAAGCAAAGAAACACCTCACCAAACCCACCCTGACCCAAGCCTAACCGGGCCGAAGCCCCAACACAAATCAAACCCGAGCCACAACCCGAAACCGTCAACCCTTGACTCCAAACCAGGCCCGCTGAGGGAAATGCGTAGACACAGCCCACAGCCACAGCCCACACAGCCGCCTAACCAGCCAGCACCAGAAGCAAAGAGACACCTAACCAAACCCACCCTGACCCATACCCATGTACATCAGGACACGCGAGCCGCACCCCTGGGGCGCGACCGCCGCCACAGCACCGGCGACACACGCCAGAGGACACAACGCAATAGCACCGCCGCACCAGCTGCCCATGCCTGTGCCTGCAGTGTACGCGCGCCTCTGTTTTCCTCTTTTTTGTTTTTTCTTTTTCTTTTTTCAAAAAAAAAAAAAAAAAAAAAAAACAAAAAAAAAAAAAACGAACATTAGGGGGGGAGGAAGAGGGACACATCCACCCATGGCACACGCGCACCGCACACGGCACGCACACCGGTAAACAGGAGCCCAGGGGCCCAGGACACCGCACATGCAACACAACACACCGAGCGGGCACACCGGTGAACAGGAGCCAGCTGGCCCAGGACACCGCAGACGCACCACAGCAAACCGCGCGGGCACACCGGTGAACAGGAGCCCAACGGCCCAGGACGCTACACACACGTAGGGCAGCCGAGGGACAGGAAAGAACCAATACCCCATGGGTCGGACGCACTGGGGCGACCCAGCCGACCCACCGGGCCAGTGGCAGGAGCGGTACTCCAAAGCCACTGGTCCGAGCCCGGCCAGGCTGCATCGAGGACCATGGCAAACGTCACCCGGAGCCATGGAAGCAACCGGTGACAGGCGAGCCGGTACACAGTCCAGGAGGGGGTCACCTGCCAAGCAGAGTGGCCCCGCAACTCAAGCCACAAGGGTGAGGCGGTCGTACCGTAGACAAGCGGGAGCAATACCCCTCGTGGTGAGAGATACTCCACACGGCTGGGCAGCCCCCCAGAGCTGCCGCCCAAAGGAGGGGGCATGTGGCCCTACCCATGGACACATGTGGGGACACCCTCCCACCTGGGACACATGGACCGGGTGGCCGCGACAATGCCTTCCCAAGCACATGCGGGAGCGGCTCAAGAGGCACCTGACATAGGGCAGTGGGAGGGACAGGACGTCCCCTTGGTAAGACCTTCTTCCTGCAATGTCAAAGGAGGCATCCCGAGCTCCCGAAGATACCTACCTACCTACCTACCTGGAAGAGTTCCAAATTCCAAGGCAAGATTGGCAGTTTTTGGTGCAGGAAGCGGAGAGCGCTGGAGAAGGTCTTTCTGAAGGCAAAATGAAGAAGATTCTGTTGAGCAAGCTGACGCCGGAGACCAAGCAGAAGATCAGAGACTCCCAAGCGGACAAAAAAGTCCTGGGCAACTGTGTTGAGGTCCGAGGATTGCCGGAGACGATGGGCAAAATGGAAGTCCGTGAGGTGCTGAACTCCGTCAGTGCTATTGGTATGAAAGACATCACCCTTCGCGAGGGCAGATGGAGAGTCGAATTCCATGATGCTGAACAGTCGGAATTTTTCTGCAACATGGTGGACGGCAAGGTGAAGTTTAAGGGGACAGTGTTGAAGGTGCGACCGTTGATCTTCTCGTACGGGGTCGACCAGATCTGGGACCAACTCGAAAAGTACGCAAACTTAGAGCGCCAGAAGTCCCAGGATGCGAGAGGATTCGGCACCAAGATCAGTGCCGTCGGTGATAAGGGATGCGCCGTGTGCCTTTCCCTCCGGAAGGAAGGTAGAGCGGCGACTCATTCGACCACAGACCATAGATGGACGCCCTCAGATCTCAAAACCATTCAGCTCAAAATGGATGGAAAGGGAAATCCCCCCCAGAATTCCCAGCAGGATGGAGCACGATATGCTGACCAACATGGATGGGGAAAGGGTAAAGGGCAGTCCAAAGGAAAGATCAGAGATTGGTCACCAAAAGATTACTCGCAGCAAGGCGGAGATCCAAGGGGCTCAAGGTGGGCCGAAGCTGGTGGAAACTCTGGTGGAAAATCCGGTAAAAAAGGTGGAAAAGGGCAAGGAAAGTCCAGGAATCAAGATGATTCTAAGGTGAATGGCAACCCCCTGTACGCGGAGACGCCAGCTAACAAGACCTTCGACAAGGACAAGGACTCTGGAGGTCGTGGCAAGGGGAAATCCAACGAATGCAACCCCAATTCCAACACCTCCAACAACAAAGGCCAAGGTGGTAAGACAGGTGGTGGTGGAAAGTCATTTGGTGGTCGCGGACATGGAAAAGGAGTCAAGGCCGTTGAGACAGGAGAAGAAAGGGTTGACGAAGGACAAGTACAAGACGTACAGCCGAACGGCGAAGAAGAATGGCAGTAGGGAGGCCAACTTGACCCAACCCCCAACATTGGTTTTGAGTGGCAAGAAACAAAACCCATCAGGGTGGTTGGGGCGGTGAATGGACGCTGCTGGGATCGTCTGGCGCGTTCCTCCGGCCTCCTCTACCCTGCCTGGGTCCTCAGCGCTGTCCGTCGAGGCAAGCAGCGACAGTTTGTCTGCTGGATCCAGGTCAGGACGGCAGATGGCAAGGTTAAACTTGCCAAATGTCTGATTCACAATGGATCAGAGGTCAATCTGGTGAGGAAAGGCTTTCTGCAGGAGGACGAAGGGAAGATTTCCTTGACGCCTGTCGAGCTGGAAGGAGTGAGCGGACATCGCCTTGAAGGTGGTTGAAGGGAGGCAGATGTGGCGGTCAAACTGGTGAAACAGTCAGTGTGGAGTACGGAGAAGGTGAAGGAGGAGTGGTTCTCTGGAAAATTCTATGAGACCACCATCAAGTATGATTTATTCTTGGGTCAACCTTGGCTTCACGCTCATCGTGTGTCGCCCATGGGACACAGGACATGCTTCCTCCAAGATCCGTCAGCCAGGGACCCATCCGAACTGTATTATCTGCACCCATACACCAAGAGTGTTCAACACTTCAAAGAGCGAAATAAGCTTCAAATTCAAGAAGATGGGCAGGAATGGACAAGGAATCAAGAGCAATTGGGCGAAGTAAAGGTGGAATCATTGAACTGCAAGAAGTGGAAGTCAGTTTGCTATCGTGTCGTCGACAAATGGCGGGACATTCTGTTGGAATATTTCGAAAAGAACCACAATTTTCGTCCAAAAGTTGATACTTTTGCAAACAAAAAGAATAAAAGATTTCCGAAGTTCTACGACGATGCCTGGAGTGAGGACTGGTCTGAACCTCTTTGGATCAATCACCCTTCGACGTTTTTCCTTGTGTGGTATAGAAGCTGAAGCAATCCGGCGCAAAGGCGATTTTCGTTGTCCCCGATTGGCCAAAACAAACTTGGTTCAAGGACATTATGGACATTTCGATCGACATTTTTGAGTTACCTCACAAAGGAGTGATGCTGTATTGTGAAGACAATGGCAAACCTTTGCCACAGCGTTCGTGGAGCACGTTGGCGTGCTTAGTTGACGGGAATCTGGGAGATTATTGGCAAGATGCAAGTGAGATGGGAACAGAAGAGGTCATCTCAAATTCCTCAAGAACTGACGAAATTGAGGTGGATCGAGAAGATCGAGAGCGGAATCCCGACACATCGTCGCGGAAGGAGGGAAGGACAACCGGCGTGCCTCAAGAGAACGCCTCCATCCATTCCAATTTGTCCCCATCAGACAAGAATCAAGTCAAAAACGTCAAGATTTCAAGCAAGAATGATGACAAATCTCCAAGAATCTCGCCTGAATTGACAGGAATGCAGCTGAATTCGTCTGACCATCCCTTCAAGACATTTGTGGACCCCATTCATTGGTGGGACCCCACGGAGGAGCGAGCTCAGGTGAGCTTCATTCGCCAACAATGCGACGAGGAAGTTGTTAATGAAGTGGCCAAGAACATGAGACCATGACAAACAATTCGCAAATTGGTGGACATAATGTCGGTGATTAAATGTGGGAATCAGGTCGACGGAAACCAGATATCTGCAAGAAGGGACGCAGTTTTCTAAGATGATAAAAATGACGTGCTGAGTGGGAAGTTGTGGAAAAACCCCCCAATTCGAGGTGACCATGGGGAAGCCAAGATTGAGATAATCCAAGGCTCAAAGGTGCACAAGCAACGTCCATTCTATCTTCACGGCACCAAAGCAGATGCCCTGCGAAAGAGTTTTGAGCGCAATCTCCATGAGTTCGGTTGGTTGGAGGGCTGCATGAGTTCTGACTGGTGTTCAGCACCATTTACTGTGCCAAAACCCCCACCTGCTGACGAATGCAGCATAGATGCTTGGCGTCTAGTGGTGGATCATGGAGCTCTGAATGCCGCCACAGTTCCTGACGCGCATCCCCTTCCCTACATCGAGGAGGAGATCGCCAAGAGGGCAAAAGGCAAGCTCTTCACTGTGCTGGATCTGCGCCATGGCTTTCATCAGATGCCCCTTCGAAAGGAGGATAGGCATTTGACGGCAATGTGCACGCCCTGTGGTACTATCCAGTGGGCTGTAATGCCGGTGGGTCTCAAGAATGCGCCGTCGATGTTCCAGAAGATGATGGAGATCGTGTTGTTCCAGAAGCACGAGTCCCTGGATTTACAAGAATTCTGCAGCATCTACATCGATGACCTTCTAATTGCTACGCCGTTCGGAAAAAACTTTGATGAGTTCCTGAAGTTGCACGAAGAACAAGTTCGCAAAGTTCCCGAAGTCCTTCGACAAGAGAAGCTCGTGTGTGGTCCCAAGAAGGGTAAAACGTTCCTCCAGAGTGTGGAATTCTGTGGCTCTGTCTTGGAAGATGGGACCAGAAGACCTGCACCAGGAAAGATGGCTGCCCTGCAGCTCTGGGAAAGGCCTAAAACCATCACGCAGCTTTGTGCCTTTTTAGGCTGCCGCAATTACTACCACGAGTTCCTGCCTCTCTACGCCAAATACTCTGGTCCATTGACAGAGTTACTCAAGGTTGGCAAAGTAGAAGGAAAGAAGGGATCTCAAATCAAGCTCAAGTGGACGCCACAATGTGAAGAGGCTTTCACTGGTCTCAAGGAAGCACTGGCAAATGTGGTTACATTAAAGACTCCGCGGTTAGATGGACGACCTTTTTATATTCGTACAGACGCCAGTCGTTACGCCATTGGTTCTACGATCGAACAAGTCGACGACGAAGGTCACCATCACCCCCTGGCCTTCTGGTCTCGCAAGCTTACAACAAGACAGCGAAATTGGAGTCCAAGGGAACAAGAAGCCTATGCGATCCTCTGTGCCCTACGGCGCTATGAGGGTTGGATCCTGGGTCATCGCGTTGAGGTGCTGACTGACGACAAGTCTCTGGAAAGCTGGAGGACAGAGAATGTGGATACCCCTGGTGGACCGGCTGGGAGAAGAGGCCGTTGGCATGAATTTCTCAGCAAATTCGACCTCCATGTGACTTACATTCCGGGTCGCTACAATACAGTGGCGGACGCCCTGAGTCGCTGGGCCTACAGAGCCTCAGAGGCTTCCTCCGAAGTGAGTTTTCATGGGACATCAAACGATGAAGCCGAAGTGATCGAGTTCGACAAGGAGGAATCAGCACTGATCAAGAAACATTGCCTCCAATGTTCGATAAAAAATCGGATGAAAGTGGAATTGGTCAGATGCAAGGAGATTACCAAGGCAAATCAGACTGAAAGGGTTAATTCTGACTCTGAGTCGTCACTGCCGCTCCTGAATGTGTTTCCTCTGACGAGATCCAAGGCCAAATCCAAGCTCCCCCCACAAAAGAATGACAAGGAAACATCCTTCCTCTATGTGGATTGGACGAAGATGTACAAGGATGACAGGTTCTTTGGGTCTGTATACCACAAGTTAAAAGGGGACAAGGCTTACGACTCTGAGGAGACGGCTGATTTCAAGATCCAAGGTGACAAGTTATTTTGGCAAGGACAGATTTGTGTTCCTGACTGTCTAATTGACAAAAATGTCAAACACTGGCATCGGAATGAGACAGCCCACGCACATTCTCGTGTTCTGGAGCAGGAGCTAAGACACAGAGTGTACACTCGGGACCTCACGGGAGCCTGTGAACGAGTTGCCAAAGGATGCAAGCAATGTCAGTCAAACATCCCCAAGAATCAAAAGGCAGAAGGACTACTGAAAGGATTACCAATTCCTGACAGGTGGTTCGACAAGGTGACGGCGGATGTCTTCCAGTTGCGACAAATCCAGAAGGAATTTCTCTACACGAGGAAGCCAATCGATGGGGTTTTGTTAATTCAAGACCGCCGCAGTGGCTACATCCAGGTCCTCCCTTGCAACACGAAGCATCTTACCTTTGAAATGGCTGCCAAGTGGACTGCAAGTCAGTGGATGAGTAACTGGGATGTCCCCAGTGAAATTCTGACGGACAGTGGGAAGGAGTTCATTGGGACCTGGTGGGAGAAGATGTGTTCTCTTGGGAGTTCATCATCTCCGTGCCCGAGTTTATGACCATTCGAGCCCTCCCTGCTGAACGAGCTGGAAGAATTCTTATCAACATTCTGAGAAAATTCCTGGCGACTGAAAAAGACTACAATTGGTTGGAGACAATTTACTGTGTCTTGAGGAGATACCATCGGACCAAGAAATATACTAGATTAAGCCCGAATGAGCTTGTTTTCGGTCGTGAGAAGATGGGTCCTGGACCAGTGATGTATCATCCAAGGCAGTGCTACGACACATCACAATGGTTTGAGAAGATCAAGGACTTAAATTCCAAATGGATCCACGCCAAACTGGAGGGTCAAGCAGATTGGCTGAATTTGAAAAATCAGGCAAGAACGCAAGGAAAGCCCTTCGAAAGAGGCCAACAAGTTTGGCTTCGTAAGTCAGATGAGACCCTGAAGGAAGACAACAAATTGTTGCAGCTTTGGGAGGGCCCCTTCCAAGTCAAAAGTCAACTAAGTGAGACTATATTCAACATTGAAATTGAGCCAGGCAGGCATCAAGAAGTACATCTTGACCGTTTGAAGGCCAAAGTACCCTGCCCCAAGGGCAACTACAAGCCACTCTATTGGACCTCGAAGTACCTGAGCGACAGGAAGATGGCCACAAGCAGTTTTGAGTTGGAGAAGATCCTTGATTATAAGAAGGATGCTCGAAATAAGTGGAACTTTCTGTGCCGATGGAAAGGATTCGGTCCAGAAGAAGATAAATGGGAGCCAGCTTCAAGCTTCATTCATGGGTACACGGACACCTTCATCAAGTTCCTGAAAAAACACCCTGAAGTTGACCGTGAGCTTTCGCTGATCAAGGATTGTGTCACCAAGGAAGACTTATAAGCACAAGAAGAAGTTCCAACTGTGGCACGACCCATTCAAGACAAGATCTGATCACAATTCGAATTGCCCAAAATTCCCAAAACGTTTACGGCCTACATATACCCTTGGCTTTGAGACGAGACAGTCCTGGCGCAGTGTCTCTGTGGTTCGATGAACAGATGATGGGACATTCTAAGGTCATCTTGGTCATCATGTCCATCATTCTCATCATGGTCATCATGTGAGTCATGTCCTTCATTGTAGATGATTCTCATGAGAAGCTCCGAGAGGCCTTTATCTTCAAACACCACAACATTCCCTTGTTTTGCTGCCGGCTGGACCCCTCTACTCGCCTTGGGAAGGACTCGTTTGAGTTCGTGCTCGTTTCAGAGATTCTGGCACATGACCATCGTCGTGTAACTAGCCATAGGCGCAAAGAAAAACGTGTCGCGAGCAGCTTGTAAAACTCGAAAAATTTTCATAACTCGCTATGACCCCTCAGGTGGCGCCCTGCCACCTTTTTCTCATTCTTCTCCATGTACCTCCCTCCCGACCCTCTTGATCATCACTCCCCTTGCCCTGCAGCTCAGGCGGCGGCCCTCGGGGAACGCGGTTAGCCCCTAGCAATGGACACCAACAATATCCACAACACCAAGCACAAGTACAAGGCCAAGTACATCAAGATCGACGGGTAACACGTGATACACAGAAGCATACATGGTCTTGCTGCTCGCGGGTGTGTTGGGTAGTGTATAATTTTATTTTATTTTAAAAAAAATATTTGTTTTGCAACAAATTTTGGAGCGGTCTTCAAGTAGGAGAAACCAAACAAACACAGGAAGCAAACCAAACAAGGCAGCAGGACAGGACACCACAGCACCACACGGCACCACAGCACCGCAGGGCACAGCACAGGGGAGCAGGGCACCAAGGGAGAGCAGGGCCGCACAGCAGCACCGCACAGGGCGCAGAGGACAGGGAACGCACAGCAGGACACACCAGGACGCACACGTCACAAAGCACAACGCGGAACAGCACCACGCAGCAACACACCACAGCAGAACACACACAGGGCGAGGAGACAAGACAAACCACAGCGCCGGAAGGCACAGGACCCCAGGACGACAGACAGCGCCGCAGGACACGACACAGCGCACGACAGCACCAAACAGAGCAAAACGAAATAACACAGCGCACAACAACACAGCGCCAGGCAGCACAACGCGCAGCAACACGGCGCCGCACAGCACCGAGGGACACAACACAGCACACCACCGAAACGCGAGACCAGGAGCCACCAGGACCCACCGGGAGACGACAGAGGACAGCCAGGCCCAACAGCAAACGCGCAAACACAACAGGCAACAACACACCAGCCAGCGCAGCAGGGGCAAGAGAGCACCGCACAGAGGGCACCGACGCAGGCACACCAACACCGCACCGCACAAGCAGAGCACAGAAACAGAAACAACCCGGAGAACCACGGAAAGGCAAGGAACAACGCAAAAAAAAAACCAGCAGAGAACGCAGCAGCGCACGACAGCAAAGCACAACAAAAACAGGACCCAGCACGACACCACGCCGAACAACACGGCGCAAGAACCCAACCCGACACAAGCACGCCACAAAACACCGGGCACAACACAAAACACACCACAGACCGCAGCACCACACGACAGGACGCACGGCAAAGCAAAACAGAGGGCACCACGACGGGCCGGGGGGGGGGGGGGGGGGGGGGGGGCAACCAGCAAACGGCCAAAAAGCGGAAAAAAAAACCCGCGCAAAACACCCGAGGGGGGGGAGGTGGGCAACACCACACGGCATCCACCGGAGGCAGCACGGGGAAGAGCAACGCCGCCAGCACGGCGCCACCGGGCACGCGCAACAGAACAAGCAATAACACAAAGGGAGGAGGCACAGGCAGGGGGCACCGAACGACGGAAACCAAGCGCACAGCAGCCCCCGCCGAAGCACAGGGCCCACAACAACACACACCACCACGCCCCACAGCCCATGCCACATCAGCACAGGGCACCGCACAACCAGCACACCACGGCACAACAAAGGAAAACAAAAAGGGAGGAAGGAGGAAAAAGAAACAAAAACTGGCAGGAAACAAAAAAAAACACGCAAGGGAGGGGATAAAGAAAAAGGAGAAAAAAACAAAAGAGACGGGGGGGGGGGCGCAAGACGCCAAGGCCCAGAGCACCCAGGGGCGGAAAACACGAAACGCAAGAGACAAAGGGGGCGCAAAAAAAAGGAAAAAAAAAACACAACAAAAACCACAAGCAGGGCAACCCCAGCCCGGAGGGGGCCGAGCAGACAAAGAGAGCACCAAGAACAGACACAGGAAAAGGCGAGGGGCAGCAAAACGCGCCCGGGAGGCCGGCCCGCCCAACCCGGCCAAGAAAGCACGCACATGCACACACGCACAGGAGCCGGGCTAGGCGTCCTCTGACCCAAAAGGGGAGGTGTCGGCGTCCACACGAAACAGCCCCGGTGCACTGGCTGCGCCCCCCATTGAAAGACGGCCGATACGGGAAACCGGACGCGTCAGTGACTGGGTCCACACACGCACACCAGCCCAGCGCACGCAGCCCAAGACCGACGCCGGACGGACCCGCCAGAGACAACCTCATCGCGGGGCCCCGAACGGGTACGATGCGGAGCGAGCCCACTGCCGCTCCCTTGGCAGCGGCCACGTGCAGGCACAAAGAGCGGAGTTCTCGGCCGGCCTCCGCGTGCCGCGGGCAGCTGCCCAGTAAATCCGCGGGCGTAAGCCCCCGGGATGGGGAAAGGCACCACGGCGTCGGGAAAGCCGACCAGAGCACCCAGAGCGACCGGACCGGACGAGGCGCGGCGCACCAACGCCGGGCCACTGGGCACGCCAGAGAGGCACGCCGCCGGCCACAACCAAGGCACAAGGACAGGTGCCAAGCAACAACGGCCACCGGGTGCCGCAAACCCGGGCAGCGCGCACAACCCGCAACGAACTACGGCACAGGACCAGGTGCCAGGCAACACCCAACCCACACACTGCAAGCATCAGCCGGAAGTGGCGGGGCACAAGCCGAGCACGCACACAAACGCACACACACACCCCAGCCAGGGGTGGCGGGGCGCAGCCGTAACCCGAGCCTAATCACACGCACCCACAGAGCACAACCCAGCCACGAGCGGCGGGGTACAAGCGGACCGCGCACACAAACACACACACACCCGGACACCCCAGCCAGGAGTGGCGGGGCGCAGCCAAAACCCGAGCCCATGCGCCCAGACCCCCACCGCACACCCCAGCCAGGACTGGCGGGGTACAAGCGGAGCACGCACACAAACACACACACACCCCAACAGCCCAGCTAGAAGTGGCGGGGCGCAGCCGGAACCAGAACCCAAACACCCACACCCACACCGCACACCCCACCCAGGAGTGGCGGGGTACAGGCGGAGCACGCACACAAGCACACAGACACCCCAACACCCCAGCCAGGAGTGGCGGGGCGCAGCCCAAACCCGAGCCCACACACACACACACACCCACCGCACACCCCAGCCAGGAGTGGTGGGGTACAAGCCGAGCACACACAGAAATACACACACACCCCAACAGCCAAGCCAGGAGAGGCGGGGCGCAGCCGAAACCCGAGCCAAAACAAACACACCCACACCGCACACCCGAGCCAGGAGTGGCGGGGTACAAGCGGAGCGCGCACACAAACACACACACACCCCAACACCCAGAAACAAGTGAGGGGGCGCAGCCGAAGCACACACACCCACACCGCACACCCCAGCCAGGAGTGGCGAGGTACAAGCGGAGCGCGCAGAGAAACACACACAGACCCCAACACCCCAGCCAGGAGAGGCGGGGCGCAGCCAAAACACGAGCCCACACCCACACACCAACACCGCACAACCCAGCCAGGAGTGGCGGGGTAGGGCGGAGCGCGCACACAAACACACACACACCTCAAAAGCCCAGCCAGGAACGGCGGGCAGCAAGCCAAAACCCAAGCCCAACCGCACACACGATACCCAAGCACACCCACCCACGACCCAAGCCAGGAGTGGCGGGGCGCAGCCGAAACCTGAGCCCAAGCACACGCACCCACACCGCACACCCCAGCCAGGAGTGGCGGGGTACTAGCGGAGCGCGCACACAAACACGCACACACCCCATCACCCCAGCCAGGAGTGGCAGGACGCAGCCGAAACCCGAGCCCACACACACACACACCCACACCGCACGGCCCAGCCAGCAGTGGCAGGGTAGGGTGGAGCGCGCACACAAACACACACACACCCTAAAACCCCAGCCAGGAATGGCGGGCAGCGAGCCCAAACCCAAGCCCAACCGCACACACTGTACCCAAGCACACCCACCCAAGACCCCAGCCAGGAGTGGCGGGAATACCGCAAAACCCAGACCCAAACACAAGCGCCACACAACAGTAGGAAACCCAGTGTCCATAAGCCGGGCATTGAGGCAGCCCGTGCCATGCAGGTGACCCGGCCAAACGAGGTCCGGAACCCGGGGTCAAGGCTGCATCCTAAGGCCTGCGCCGCTTTGGGACTCGAGGCGGAGCGTGCGACACCCAAGCAACTCGTAACCCCAGTACCAAGAACATGCATGCATGCCTTGGGAACGGGATACGCCAGGAAGTCCGGTGAACCCCTAGGGTTCCGCCCAAAAGAGGGGACGTGCGCAAGCACGGGGGCACACCGTCCCGGCGAGACAAGTATGTCACGCTGGCGGCAATCAGCCCTCCCGGTGTTGCCCTGGGCCGCTTTGTTGGGGGCCACCAGTCAGGTCTAGCGGGATGTAAGTTGCCTCCCCTCCTCAAGCGCGGAGCCTCTTCCTGTTTGTCACAGCGGCAACGCCAGCGGGAACCATGGGGCGCCTCTCCACGACCGAGTGCACCTACATACCTACCTGGCGACTGAAAAAGACTACAATTGGTTGGAGACAATTTACTGTGTCTTGAGGAGATACCATCGGACCAAGAATTATACTGGATTAAGTTCGAATGAGCTTGTTTTCGGTCGTGAGAAGATGGGTCCTGGACCAGTGATGTATCATCCAAGGCAGTGCTACGACACATCACAATGGTTTGAGAAAATCAAGGACTTAAATTCCAAATGGATCCACGCCAAACTGGAGGGTCAAGCAGATTGGCTGAATTTCAAAAATCAGGCAAGAACGCAAGGAAAGACCTTCGAAAAAGGCGAACAAGTTTGGCTTCGTAAGTCAGACAAGACCCTGAAGGAAGACAACAAATTGTTGCAGCTTTGGGAGCGCCCCTTCCAAGTCAAAAGTCAACTAAGTGAGACTACATTCAACATTGAAATTCAGCCAGGCAGGCATCAAGAAGTACATCTTGACCGTTTGAACGCCGAAGTACCCTGCCCCAAGGGCAACTACAAGCCACTCTGTTGGACCTTGAAGTACCTGAGCGACAGGAAGATGGCCACAAGCAGTTTTGAGTTGGAGAAGATCCTTGATTATAAGAAGGATGCTCGAAATAAGTGGTACGTTCTGTGCCGATGGAAAGGATTCGGTCCAGAAGAAGATAAATGGGAGCCAGCTTCAAGTTTCCTTCATGGGTACACGGACACTTTCATCAAGTTCCTGAAAAAACACCCTGAAGTTGACCGTGAGCTTTCGCTGATCAAGGATTGTGTCACCAAGGAAGACTTACAAGCACAAGAAGAAGTTCCAATTGTGGCACTACCCATTCGAGACAAGATCTGATCAGAATTCCAATTGCCAAAAATTCTCAAAACGTTTGAGTCCTAGATATACCCTTCGGTTTGAGACGAGACAGTCCTGGCGCAGTGTCTATGTGGTTGGATGAACAGCTGATGGGACATTCTAAGGTCATCTTGGTCATCATGTCCATCATTCTCATCATGGTCATCATGCGAATCATGTCCTTCATTGTAGATGATTCTCATCGGAAGCTCCGAGAGGCCTTTATCTTCAACCACGACGACATTCCCTTGTTTTGCTGCCGGCTGGACCCCTCTACTCGCCTTGGGAAGGACTCGTTTGAGTTCGTGCTCACTTCAGAGATTCTCGCACATGACCAGGTCTGATTCACTTCATGCGTTTGACGGATCTGCTGAGAATGTTATTTCAATCAGCTCTTTCATGGAGACCGTTCATTTGTTTTCCAATGGACCACTGTCAAAGGGCTTATAAGGACCAAGTGACAAGGACTGTGTTCCTACTTGTGTCGACTCTGCTCATCTGTGGATTGTGTTGGAATCCCCCTCAGAATCAGCTCAAATTCGGCAAACTCCTGGTACCAAGCAATGGATGCTTATACATTCTGGGACTACAATGAGTCAATTACACGTTGTGGCTCGTACTGGATTCAACATGAAGCCCTGGAAACGATACTGACAGTGTGGTGTACACTCACCCGGTTTTCTTGGCTATCATTACTTTTACATGATTGGATTTCCATCATTAGGATCATCATCATGATGAGGATTTGACCTGGATTGGCTATGAATGAGAACTGGATTTCCGTTCAACACGATACACATTATCTATCGATATTGAAATGGACCTATTATGGCTTGTTGCAAACTTCGCCGTCTTCAATCTGTGTGCAATTCATTGATTTTGGTCTCAATTCAGTCACATTTTGTACCATAACCTGGTATTTGGCCTCATGCCTGCAGATGAAGCCGACCAGTTTCATATATCTTGGACTCCATGGAGGGATACCCTTTTTTTTGACGCTCGACGACATGGCGACGCTCGTTTTGTGTTCTCTGACAGCGAGATGTCAGATCCTGATCTCATCATGAATCATGGATCTTGACCATACATGTACATTCTTCACTCAGATTTTCAATTTGCGAGTCTTTGAGCTTGAACGACGCTGTTTGTGTGTGCCCTAAGGTACCTATGCGTTTCATTCAAGTCGATGGCCCTCACGAAGCACAGATCTCAGCATAATTTTGCTCAATTCAGCTCAATTTCTCACATTTTGACATAGATTAGTCGGTTTTTGACCACTTTTGCCGGTTCTTTCACTACACTTGACACAGTCTGACATACCGACGTATGTTTTCAGGAGGGGAGTGTAACGGTATTAGTGTGACAGCACGTAATTTATACATCAATGTGATCAGAATTTCAATGATTCTCAGATGTACATTAATGCAGTAAATTTTCCGCTTGTTTTCAGGTTTTCCTTTCGCCGCCAGATGTCGCTGGTGAGCGCGTCGAGTCGCATTTGTCTTTCTTGATTTCCCAATCCAATTTATTCAAATTATTTCGAATGATTTCGCAATGAGTCATTATGTTCGATGAATGCACAATGAAATTCTATGTCTGCTCCATTTTGTAGACCGGGCTTTCTGACTATTCACATTCCACAATGACGTTCAATGTCCTTCAAAGTGCTTTGCATATGTCGCTCCTAGGGGCTGGATATGGGTCTGGAGATTGTCGGTCGGGTACGGAGATATCAGGGGCAGTGTCGGGCGTTACGACCCCTGGGGCATCAAGGCTACAGGCTTCGCAGTGAAGCCGGTCCGGCTGCCCCACGACCGTCTTTGGCACAGACCTCGTAATGGTCAGCGCCGTGTTTCATATTTCTATTTTTTCCCTCTACTTTTCATATATGCTCTTGCATATTTTATTATTGTTTGTGAGCTTGGAGACAGAGCGCGCTGCAAAGCGCGAGACGCGGTCGCCAGATCAGAGATGTGACCGTCAGCATTGACTACAGAGTTTAGGAAACTCACGGATTTATAGTATAAAAAGCCTTTTGAACGCTGTAGTTATAATTATTGCGAATGCCCGAATTTATAAAGACGATTCTCGAATGTTGTAGAGTAGATCGTTTACAAAAGGGCCAGGTGCATGCCCTGTTCTTTGTATGTTACGTGTCTGCAGGTATGCGCCAGTGGTGAGGCCTGGCAAGGGTCTATGAAACTTTCGTACAATGGGTATGGATGAACCTCATGCAGAAGGATGCAAAAGACGACATGAAACGTGTTGAGCTTGCATGCCACTGACGGGGTTCAGGTGTTGTTTGCAGGATTTTTGGATAAAAGCAGCATGGCTTTTCCGAAACAGCAGGTGAAGATCAGCGGAACAAACATGGAGTGAACAAGTCCACGTGGGAGTGAACAAAGAAGTTCAACCCAAACAGGTCCCAAAGGGAAATAAGGAGCCGCCGGACAACTCCAGCTTCCAAGAAATGGCCGCCAAACACCAAGACCAGGAGAACCCAAGGGGCTAGGGCTCTGGCCCTGTTGCAGAAAGATTCATAAGTGGCCTTGCAGGACGGACGGACTGACGGACGGACGGACGGACGGACGGACAGACGGACGGACGGACGGACGGACGGACAGACGGACGGACAGACGGACACACGGACCGACGGACGGACGGATCAACGGACTGACGGACCGACCGACCGACCGACCGACCGACCGACCGACGGACCGACCGACCGACCGACCGACCGCCCGACCGCATAATTGGTCTGGCATGTCTTGCACCCACCTTGCCCAGGCCGCACCGCATGTCAGACGACCACCGTGACTTTCAGTCTCCACTGCCCAGCTCAGATTCGCGTGCAACGAGTCCATCATCGCGTAGCGAGTGGGAGTCACGCAGCGCTGCAACTACTGAGGATGTGCGGAGCAACGGCAATCGAAGTCAGGACAGCTTCAGCCATGTGGATTACGAACACCAGTCCGATGACAGCGCAGCCGAAGGAGATCCCTGGTGGACGGATTTGGATGAAGCAACGCTGCAGGAGCTCTTCCAAACCAGCCCAAGGGAGTCCATGTGAATTGGCGCGGCGAGTGAAGCAGGATTAACGAGTTCAGAGTCCGTTGAGGATGCAGCAGACACCATGCAGCGACTATCCATGACGGTGCCGCTGTGGGCACCTATTGTTCAAATGCCTGAGATCCCGGAGGACCAGCGGCATACTCGTGATGCAGCGGGTCACTGCAAAATATGTGGTCCAGATCTGTTCTACATGTGCCTGCACATGTGCCTGCCATCGAAGTGTCCGTTGAGGAAGCGTTGGTAGAAGAAAGCCGTCGCCAGCAAAGTCTTCGTGAGCCACACAGACCAAGCACAACGTCCCACGCCACAGGGACTTCGTCAAACCTGAGGAGCGAGTACTCCGGCGTGAGAAAGGGGCGTCCACGCGTGCCGGCTGCCGAAGCGACGTATGAGCGACGTTGGAGTGGATATGATGGAGTGGATGTGCGTGAATGGCCGGTTCCAAAACCGTCGGTTCACTTTCAAGAAGGGGGGTGAAGCCGGTCCGGCTGCCCCACGACCGTCTTCGGCACAGACCTCGTAATGGTCAGCGCCGTGTTTAATATTTCTATTTTTTCTGTCTACTTTTTATATATGCTTTTGCATATTTTATTATTGTTTGTGAGCTTGGAGACAGAGCGCGCTGCAAAGCGCGAGACGCGGTCGCCAGATCAGAGATGTGACCGTCAGCATTGACTACAGAGTTTAGGAAACTCACGGATTTATAGTATAAAAAGCCTTTTGAACGCTGTAGTTATAATTATTGCGAATGCCCGAATTTATAAAGACGATTCTCGAATGTTGTAGAGTAGATCGTTTACGAAAGGGCCAGGTGCATGCCCTGTTCTTTGTATGTTACGTGTATGCAGGTATGCGCCAGTGGTGAGGCCCGGCAAGGGTCTATGAATCTTTCGTACAATGGGTATGGATGAACCTCATGCAGAAGGATGCAAAAGACGACATGAAACGTGTTGAGCTTGCATGCCACTGACGGGGTTCAGGTGTTGTTTGCAGGATTTTTGGATAAAAGCAGCATGGCTTTTCCGAAACAGCAGGTGAAGATCAGATGAACAAGCATGGAGTGAACAAGTCCACGTGGGAGTGAACAAAGAAGTTCAACCCAAACAGGTCCCAAAGGGAAATAAGGAGCCGCCGGACAACTGCAGCTTCCAAGAAATGGCCGCCAAACACCAAGACCAGGAGAACCCAAGGGGCTAGGGCTCTGACCCTGTTACAGCAGTTACAAGAAAGAACCGCGACTATACAGCGGTTACAAACTGACTATCAGTCAGAATATAAAGAAATTCTCCTGACCCTCAGCACTGGTCTCAAACCCCATGTCATTGACAGGCACCAGTGCTATAAAGATAACCACTACCTCTTCTACGAGGACCGTATAGTTGTGCCTGAGGCACTACTCGATGGGTGTTTACAGTGGTCCCATCTCAGCTCAGGTCAGACTGGCGGCAATCGCTCAGCGGACTTCTTTTGTGAGTGTTTCTCTTCTGATCTATCCCTTACTGAACTGAGGTCTCGTATGCAGACCATTGTTGATGCTTGTGGCTGTCATGCCACAAGCAGAGCGACAGTAGGAATAGGGGGCTGATTTCCAGCCTACCCATACCCTATTGTACTAACTCTCTTGTCTACGTTGATTTCATCCACGGCCTAACTCGCTTCGGCGGCTATGATAGTTGCCTAGGAGTCACCTGTGGCCTGTCCCGCTTCACTCGTGTGTTCCCTTGCAATAAGAAAATCACAGGTGAGCAGACAGTGAAAATGTTGGTCGAACAATGGTTCGAACCATACGGAGCACCTAAACAGGTGCACTCTGATTAGGATGTACGTATCCGCACTGACACGGGATGGTACAAGCAAGTGCTGAACGCCCTCAATGGTGAGGTAACCACAGGTGTGCCCTATACCCACACGTCTAATCCCCTATGCGAGAGACAAAACCGTGTGGTGGAACAGAACCTGAGAATCCTGATGAAACAGGAGAGTACCAAAGATTGGGTACGCCTAGTGCCCTGGGCAGTGCTGACCATGAACTCTCAGAGGACCTCTTCTACAGGTTTCACCCCCCAAACAGCTGTTTCATGGAGGACAAGGTAGGTAGGTAGGTCGACTCGGGACTGGAGTTGCCCCGCAGGGGGGTCTTACCAAGGGGCTTTTGCTCACCCACCCACGGCCCTACTGCACGTGTCCCCACAAAGCGGCCCCCCGACATGGGGGAAGGGCGCGGTCGCCGCGAGCAGTACCCTACAGCGGGTTCTGCCCGGAGAGGTAACCCATGTTCGACAGAAGTCTCACATTCCTCTCCTTCGGGCGGATGACACGTGGGGGAGGGTTCCATCGCACATCCTCATCAACCTCCGGATTCTGGGGCCCAGGGGCCGGGAGCCAGGCCAAAGGCCCTGTCCTGCAGGCACCCCCACCCTGGTTGGTTTACAGTAGGCGTGAGGGGACTTGAAGAAGCACGTGCTACGGGACTCACATGCCGTGGCGCACACTCACCCCTCCTGACTCGGTCGAGCTTGCGCTCTCCCGGGGGGCCGGGGGTTCGAAGTAGGTCGTTGTGGTTGGTTGGTTGGTTGGTCGTTTAACAGTTCAGCTTAGTTTGGTAATGTTGGTTGGTCGGTTGCGTGATGGTAGAGTTAAGTTTTTGTTTGCGGACATGGTCGTCGGCGGGCGTGGCGCACCACGGTGTCGCCAACCCGATGGACGCCGTTCCCGTTTCGACCCGTGCACGCCTGGCTGGTTTGGTGTTGGCGGGCTGGCGTGTGGTCTCTTTACGGTCAAGTGGCGGCTGCAGCTGCGGTGTGGTAGGTGTGCGGTTGTCTTGGCCGCCTCATGGTTGGCTACGTCTGCGTGGATTTCGTCGCGCTGCTGCCGGTGGTGCTATCGCCGAATGTTGTTTGTGCAGCCGGCACGTCTGTGTCGGCGCTGGCTAGTTGCGTCTTGGTTGGTCCAAGTGCGGCGTAGGGCGGTTTGTCAGCACTGGTTGGCCGCGTTCGTAACGGTAGAGTCGCGGTGTTCTGTCGTGTTCGTGGGCATGGTCGCCATTGGGCGTGGCGCACCACGGTGCCGCCATCCCGTTAGGCGCCGTTCCTGTTTCGAACCGTGCACACCCGGCTGGTTTGGTGTTGGCCGGCTTGCGTGTGGTCTGTTTACGGTCATGTGGCGGCTGCAGCTGCGGTGTGGTTGGTGCGTCGTCGTGGCCGCCTCATGGTCGGCTGGGTTTGTGTGAGTTCCGTTGCGCTGCTGCCGGTGGTCGTATCGTCAAATCCTGCCCTTGTAGCCGGCACGTTCGTGTCGGTGCTGGTTAGTTGCGTCTTGGTTTGTCCAAGTGTCGTGTTGTGTGGTTCGTGAACGTTGCTTGGCCGCCTTTGCAGTGGTAGAGTCACGGTGTTCCTCTGTGTTCGTGGTCATGGTGGTCGGCTGGCACGGCTCGCCACGTTGTCGCCAGCCCGTTGGACGTCGTTCTCGTACCGGCCCATGCATGCCCGGCCAGTTTGGTGTTGGCTGGCGTGCGTGCGGTCTGTTTATGGCCACGTCGAGTTCGCTGTAGCGGTTTTGTTGGTGTGCGGTCGTGTTAGTCGCCTCTTGGTTGGTTCGTTCGGCGTTGGTTCCTTGTCATTGCAGCGGGCGCTTGCGCAGTCAGATTTGTTGCGTGCAGGTGTTCTGCTTGTTGCGGTGTTGGTTGGTGCCAGTTGCGTGGGGCCGGCACGGTATGTTTTTACCGTGCGCCGTCTGCCCACCGTGGGGGAGAAAAGTAATGATGAGTGGTTGGACCGCTGTAAAAAATGTTTTCCCAGATTCGGTGCCCTTTTCCCTGCCCCGCCCATGAACATGGCCGAACGCGTATGGGCGGCAATATGAAAGTAGCAGAAAATCCATGGTTTTGTGGTTATAATTGATTTGGATAAGGCAGGTGCACACTGCAAAAACCTCTGAACACCATCCTGACGCGTTCCCGTGGGGGGCCGGCCACGGGACGCTGCGGTGGACACACGCAAGTGAGCAGGCAGGCAAAGCACTACGCTCACAAGGGCATCAATGCGTTGTCATGTGACAAAGCGTTTCAGAATCCTTGCCACTCTGCAAAGAGGGAACGAAAGTATGTACAGCAACACATCAGGATATGTACACATGGGGTTAAGACTGGACTGGGGTAAGGGCATCACAGGACCATAGACACTCAGTCCCAACTCATATCCCAATCCCAGGTCCGACCCTCTCAGTGGCTGATGGGGGCGGGGGCTCAAACACAACCCATGCCCTGCTCAGTCCGGACCCTGAAACCCTGCCAATAGGGGGGGTGTCCCGCCCAGCCACAGGCGAGTTCCTGGGAACCAAGGAGCTCCAAGGCCAACCGACAGTGGCTCCCTATGCTCCCTTAATGGCAGGTCACAACTCCACTCTGAGCCAGAGATATGGCCCCGCCATTATCACCCAGGAGTTGGTAGCTGAAAATGGGCTGTTTCAGCCCAAACTGAAATTAACTCAAAAATCCCCAAAATTGACCCCTCGTCCGGACCCGCCAGAGGTAGGGACGAGGCAACTGACCCTGTGCCCTTCGAGTACGAACTCCCTGGAGCCCTCACCCAACCTGGTTCCCTCTGAGGTCCCGGCATCAGGGCAACACGGATGAGTCAAGTGGGGTCATGATGCCAAAATCACCAAAATTGGCGTCATTCCCACGCGTGGCTCGCTCGGCCAAGGTAAGGCCAATGGCTCACAGGGTAGGAGGCAGGACCTGGGACTCATATCTGAGTGTACAACTTGAATTTAGGTCCGGGCTCCCTATGGGCTTAGAGAAATGGGGCCGCCAATTGACCACACGGAAGGGGGAAATTGGGGTCCCAAAATGGGGTCATTTTGGCTGCTTGAAATGAGCCAAAATTCAGTGTGCTCCCAATAGTATATCTCCACGCCGGCTTGGAGATCGGATCCGCCATTCCATACGCGATCCACCTTGAGTCCAACAGAGACTCCCATGCCCTTGGCCGTCAAAGATCTTCATGCCACTTAGCGTGGTGACGATCCCAATTGGGTCCACAAATGCAAAAATGGCAAAATTGCCCATACTCAATTTGGCCTAGCGCCTTAACGAAGGCGGCTCCGCTTCGCCCACGTGGTGTGTGAACAATGGGGACCATTACCCATAACACCCATGTCATATATGGTCCATTGGTCCATGCGTCCGGCGTGTACGAGGGTTAGAACATAGTGCACGGCGGGCAGCAAAAGTGGAAAAATGCTCAAAATGGCCAAAAATGCGCACACTCATGGTTGAGGCAAATGAGGCACATGCCCGACTCGGACCGGAGTGTGCCATAGGATTGGTATCAAGTCATGTTGGTCCAACATATCTTTTGGGCGTCGCCCAACTCCTCCGGTATTGGGAATGGCAGGGTCGCCAAGTGAGCCCATGATTTGGGATAGTCCCAAATTGCCAACATGGCGGCCACGGTATGCCAAGCCTAAGAGGAGTTATTCGCCGGGTCCAAGATATGTTGGCTACCGAAGTATGTACCCTCATAACATACTTGGGTCATGATGTCAATTGAGCGCAACGTTGAGATACACGGTCGCCACTTGACATCATGACGAGCCAAAAATGGCAAAATTGGCACAATGACACACAAAAGTGCCTTGAAAGGTCTACAATTATATTATAATATCTCCGGCTTGGATCGTGCAATCACTTAATCCTTCTAAACACAATGACTTGACACCATTGACCTTCGATCCCACATATGTGCTCCACTTGGGGCGCCTTGAAAGGTTACGAGCGCTACTTCCCAAGTGGACACATGAAAATATGGAAAATTGTAAAACACACACCTTGGTCCCAACGCATCGCTTCGGGATCACCACACAAGCTTCCCTTCACGAAGGTTAGGCTTGCAATTGACCGTAGGGAGTATGGAGAAGGGGCTTGCACAATATGAGGTCCATTGGCGGGCTTGGCTTGGAGTAATGGACCCGCCAAATGGGCACACAACACAACACATGGCACATACCACATATTGCCCAAAAATGTAGCTCCCACCACGATATGTCATGCCCCTCCAAGGGCATATCTTTGTGTCAATCGCTCATAGGAACTCAAGGAGAGTTCCTATGCAACACCAACACTTGCGCGCTACACTCGAAAGTTATCTTAACGCACGCAATATCATGGCCAATGAGTTGTAACGCAAACTCTACCCTCTTGACCATGATCCATTACACTAGCGCGCACGTGTGGAGACGCAAGGCATATAATGCTTCCTAAATTACGTCGGGAGTATTGTGAATACATCCCACGTTTCCTTATCGTCAATACTCGCAAGCAACACGAGATATGACCTTCACAAGTGGCCTCACGAATCAACTTTGTTTTGCCCATATCTTTAAGACAAATGGAGGGCAGGATAAAAGGGAAGTTGATTCGTGCATACGGAAGCACGTAGGTCCACTCGAAAGAGGTCAAATCAAGTGCGGGGATGTCGAAGTCGAAAATCCGATTTCGACATCCTGAAAAATTCGGATTAAGGTTGCGAGTATTAATTATGAAAATTGCGGAAGCATCCATGCAGTTCCTGGCGACTTTGGAGCCTTCGTGACGGATAGCGTTAAAATTTCCATTATAAACAGTTAAACTGGCGGTTACGGTAAAGTCGCGAACCAACCGCCAGCAGTCAAAACAGTGAGTATCGGAACGGAAGCATAAAAATTGACGGAAACAATATGAAAATAAAACCCTGTTGATTCCTGATATTCTGATACACAAATCTCCGCTGGCGGTGCAACGGTTGCCGATGCGGGGCTTCACGGCACGGAACACGCCGTGCATGGGGTTAGTGGACCGGAGACCGGTTGTATGCCGTAACCTGGCCATGGGGTATCGGGTACCGCTTCACCCCCCTCCTTAGAGCAAACCCTGGGGGGGCTCGATAACACCCACGCATGGCAGCGGGTACCCAGGACCACTTCCTGAAAGGGGGGGGGTTGTCACATCCTCACTTCAGTAAGTCACAGTAAGATAGGTATCCCACAGTGGGATAGCTATGCTGCTGTAACAGCTCGTAGCACATGTATAGTATCAAGTATCAAGTCCCGGGTCCTGGCGGCGATTGTTCGGCATCCAAGGGACCCGTTAACCCATACCAGGCGCACCGGGTGCCGGCTGCTACGGTCACCACCACAGTGGCAGTGGCATACACGGTCAACATAGGCGTCACACGACGGCCCAGGTGGCCCCACAAGTCGAGAGCGATCACAAAGATCCATCAGGCTACCCCAAGCTTCCCAAGGCCCGCCGACTGGGGAGAGTCCCCACGGGTCCTTCCTCGGGCGCACCATGTCCATATCCATACGACGCGAGTCCAGAGTGCCATAGTCGAACTCCTTACGAACCCCAAATCGTAAGGGAACTCCTCCTGAAGGGATCGGGCATCAAGGCCGTCTTTTCCCTCGCCCTACTGCCACGAAGGCCATACATGAGGGAGTCCTCATGCAGTGTGGGCGGAGGCGTCGACTCCTCAAACCACCAGTTTCCCAGGCAGACTGACCGAGGTCAGGAGCACCGGAGGCCGCCATCCGAATGCAAGTGCGTCTGCAAATCGGTAGGCTCACACTGGGACTGACAGTGGCGGACCGCTGGGAGTGTAGTCAGGCAACTGGGCTTACCGCCTGGCGCCATCAGGATCTCCACACATCACAGCGAATAGGGCAACACGGTATCACAGGCACTCAAACAGAAGAACATGTAATCCAGTACTGGTCCAGGCTGGACCAGGCTGTAAGAATATGTACACGGCGACTCAAGGCGCCTCTGTATCCCGATTCGTGGTGAAAAGCAGTCCATCCCTCAGCGATGGGCTGATGACACTTAACATACAGATGCACATATCCTGGAGGGCAGAGGAACAAGCAACAATCTGGGTAAATAGGCGTGTAAACACACTCAGAACAGAGTGCCAAACCACGCCACGGTCAGGATAAGGCAAATGCAGGAAGATGGACAGGATAACGCCTGAGCTCAGGCATATATAGTCTCGAGACACACGTCGACTGGTCTGGATTCCGCAAATGCCATGGAACCAGACCACACACCCAGAAATCGCAATGCCGATGACAGCAGCATCCGTTGCGCAACGTCGTATGGGCTTCAAGGCCCCAAGAGCTCAAAAATATGAAGGTCAGTCGCCCCACCTGGTTTCCCAAGGATTCAGCAGGGGGGGTGAGTGACGAATAAAAGAAGAGAGGGGCCATCCTCCTCTGGATTCAGCAGGGGGGGGTATATGGCCACTCTGTCACCGAAAGATGGAAGAGAGCAAGCAAGTAAGGGACGATTCGTCGGCCTCACAAGCGCTCATAACGCATCAGGGGAGAGCTCAGGGCGCTGATCAGGCACCCCTGGCTGCAATCGCCCGGTCGAGTGCTGCCAAGTCCGAAACGTGGATCTTGGTCTTGTGCTTGCGGATGTACTCCATGAAGGGAGTATTGACCCGCGGCACAAACGAGGAGACGGGTTCCCAGGTGTCGTGGGACGGCCCATAGCCTCGCCAACGAACCTTGAACTCCAGACCTCCGGGTGCCGAGGCGTTCGGACGCTGAGCCAGGATCTTCTCGACAGTATAGTCGTCCTGCTCAGCATAGTCGTCGTCCGAATCGGCCTCATGTTTGGCATAGTCCAGGGACACATGTCGGCCACGGAGGTCGGGTTCCCGCACACGAAGTTGACTCTCGTGGCGCTCCCGGAACTGTCCGTGACCCACCTTGACGCGGTAGGTGTCCTCACCAATCCTGCGGACCACCTCGCCGGGTGTGAACCAGGTCTTGGTGCGGTGGGTGCCCATGGGGCGGGGTCTGATCACCCACACCGGGTCTCCCACCCTGAACTTCTGCGCTGTCGAGCTCGGGGCGGACTTCTGACGCTCAGCATGCTCCTTCTCAAGCTGCTGGCGGATGTCCCGCGCCGTTTGCTCTTGCCGCGCGAAGAACTCCTTGGCATCCATAGCCATGCCATCACCAGACAAGGGAAGTCCCCTACCCAGGGGGTCCCTGCCAAACAGAATCTGGTGAGGGGACAAACCGCCCGGAGTGGGGGTGTCATGATGGGCCTTCAGAGCAGGCCACATCTCCTCGAACCAGTTCCGCCGTGGATTGGTGATGTGGATCTTGCGCAGCTTCTCGAACAGCTGCCGTCCAGCCACTTCAGCACGGCCGTTAGACCGGCTGAGATAGGCGACGCTCTTGGCATGTCGTATTCCCATGAGGGAACACATAGCCTTGAACCAGCCACCAGTAAACTGGGGCCCTCGGTCACTGCAAATGGTGCGGGGGATGTCAAAGACGGTCAGCCAATGACGAATCATCATGACTGCCACTTCCTTGGCAAGCAACCCCTTTTTGCGTGCCGGAACGGCTACAACGTAGCCGCTGTGGCGGTCCACACAGAGAACCACACAGTCAAAGGTCTCCTTGCCAATGTGCACTTCGGGCATGGAGAAGACGTCCATGGCCACGCTCTCCATGGGCTAGTCAGGAACCGGGGTCCATTGGGGTTCCCCCTTGACGTTCCGGTTGTCGGGATTGCAGGCCTGACAGACCGAGCAACCCTTCCTGACCTTCTTGATGGCGGTGTAGAGAACGATATGGTCGATCTCGAACCGACGCTGCATGTCAAGAGCTTGCTTCTTGACCCCTGGGTGCAGCATGTGGTGGTGCCAAGCTTCACACAGCTCCAGCACCCGGGACTCTGGGACTAGCAGCTTACCATTCCGGTAAAGCTTGCCATCTTCCTCAGTCAGCCCCTTTGGCCACTTCTGCCCGTCGTCAGGGTCGGTCACAGCCCTATACTCGGCCGCAAAGGCCTCAGACTTGGCGTAATCGTCGGTCCAGTCGTCCTGGAGGCAAGACTCCGGGAAGAGGTGCTTGTCGGACTCCACTCCCACAGGGGGTGCCGGACCGGGCCTTCCGCCCGCGGCACCCACAGGGGCGAGTACACTGACCGCTCTGCTCACCCTCGATGCGAGGGGGGCATCGGCAGCCATGACGACGAAGCATTTAACATCCTCCTCCTCCATCAGGCGCTCCATTTCAATGATCTTCTTGGCTTCAGCGGTCTCAGCCTCATCGCCATGGGCAGAGATATCCTGCATGCCCTTGCTGGCGGGATAGGCCCACCTACTGAGACAGTCCGCCACGGTGTTATCCTTTCCAGGAATATAAACAACCGTAAGGTCGAACTTGGCCAAGGTCTCATGCCATCTTGCCCGTCGGGAGGCGGGACTCGAGGGGGTGTCCACGTGCTCCTTGTGCCACGACTGCAGACTCTGATGGTTGGTGCAGACGGTGACGGGATGGAGGGCTATGTACCCAGCCCATTTCCTGAGAGCCATGACGATGGCATACGCCTCCTTTTCACGGGGCGTCCACGTCCGTCTCTGGCCTTCCGCCAGGACTCGGCTCCAGAAGGCCACGGGCACGTGCCTCCCGTCGTCAAGCACTTGCTCCAACACAGCGCCAATGGCGTAGTCGGAAGCGTCGGTGCGCAGGACGAACCCTCGGTCGGGATCCACGAGGTGCAGACCCACTGCGGATAGCAGCGCCTGCTTCATCCCCTCAAAGGCACGGTCGGACTCTTCAGTCCAGACCAGAGCCTTCTTGGACCCCTTCTTGGTCTCCTCTCGGTTGCCCTTGAGCATGGTCGTCATGGGGGCTGCATACTCGGCATACATTTTGATATACCCCGAGTAGTAGTTGCAGAACCCCAAGTACGCCCGTAGCTCAGAGACCGTTTTGGGCTTTTCCCAGTGCTCAATTGCAGCCACCTTGCCAGGTATGGGCTTTCGCTGCCCGTTCCCAACTACGTGGCCAGCGAAGACCACCTCGCTTACCGCAATGGTGGCCTTGTCACTGCTGCCCGTGAATTTGTGCCGAACCAGAAGGTCCAGCACTCGAGTGACGTCCCTCTCATGTGCCTCCAGGAGCTCCTCGTAGCTCATGCTGGGGTCCCCGGACGCGATGATCACGTCGTCCACGAAGGGGTCCGCACAGTCGCGCACCGGCTCAAGCAGGTTCTCCAGCATCCGCTGAAAAGCCGCATTGCCGTTGGTGACGCCCATGGGCATCACCTTCCACTGGAGAGGTCCAAGTGGAGTGCTCATGGCTGTGCAGGCACGGGACTCCTCGGCGAGAGGCATCTGATGATAACCATGTTTCAGGTCAATCACCGTGAAGATCCTCCGCCGGTGTTGCTTTTGCAGCATGTCCTCAATGAGGGGCAGCGTATAGCTGTCGTGCTGCGTTTGGGCGTTCAGGCCGCGGTAGTCGACCACGAGCCGCCACTCACCGGCAACCTTCTTGGGGACGACGAAGCAAGGAGAGGCCCATTCGGAGTGGCACGGCTCGAGCCAGCCTCTCTGGATGAAGTCACGGAGGATCTTCTCCATGGCCTCTTTCCTCTCGCCCCTCAGGGCAAACTCCCGGTGACGATACACACGGGGGTCCTGCTTCAGTCATATCTTGGCCTCGCCATACGGTCCAAGCACCGGTGGGGGGAACACAGGTTTGCCGCTGAAGAAGGTCTCGCCATACTTCTGCTTCAGCCTGGCCCTCAACGCCTGGATCTTGGGGCAGTCATCGGACTCCGCCTTGGCTTTTCCGGGCACTTGAACCACGGAGCTTACTTGAGGGGTAGCGACCCCGCTCGCTTTCGGCTCAGGTGGTCTTCCCAGGTGGCCCAAAGGGCCATCTCTGGTCTTGCCTCGGAACAGATCGCCGTAGGTGGGTGGGTTACCGCCAGGCGGCTCGTCTTGGCTGGACATGTGATCCAGCACCCTCTGCACGAAGGTATTCCCGTCATAGGAACCGGAGACGATTGAGTCCACTTCCCACCAGGCTTTGTCCTGGCTTTTGCCCTCACGCTGGTTTCCCCAGTCGTGAAAGGGCTGATCCATATACCCCTGAACCAGATCCCACTCCTCTTCAGTGAGGGGGTCTTCGGAGTCCGATTCTTCGATGTCAACAGGGGGAACCGCAAAGCATTGCCTCCAAGGCTCTGCTATGATACGGTTGACACACACGAAGTCCGTGGTGTCGGCCTGATCAAGGCCCCCATCCACATAGTGGAATTCTGTTGGTCATCTCTGGGGTGGCATGGGCTGTCCCTTAGCGTCCTGATAGACACTCTCTCCAGCCGGTAGGACGACCTTGTTCAAGGTCATGTTGGTCAATGAGGCTACCCAATGTCGGGTACTCTCCTCCTCGGTGCATCCCATAGGAACAACCAGCACTGCCTTGGAGCGGTCCTTGCGAATCTTCGCTATCGCTCTTGGAATGTCCCAACGGGGGCAATGGATCCACATCAATCCCTGATGCGGACCCCAGTGCTTCTTCCGGGCGGAGTCCTGTGCGCTCCAGTACTTCTCACACACCCGCAGATGGGCGGAGGTTCCTGAAGAGAACGCATCCAGGGCCAGATCCGAAGCTCCCAAGTCCGCGACAACTCGGCTCGCCACTTCCGGCCTTACGCCGTACTCCTGGTTTGCAGGACCAGTTGGCTCAGTGTCCAGCGCGGCCACTTCGAGCTGATTGCGTTCGGGGTGGATCCATTGGCATTCCACATGGTGCTCAGGTGACGAAAGCCACGAGAGTTGGTCGTCCTGGTACAGGGTCATGGAAGCCTGGGCCGGGAGGACGCCGGAGTCCGTCTCCATCATGAAGTCGTACCCGACGATCATGTCCCAGTCCATCTCGGCCTCGTAGAAGCTACCGTGCAGGAGGATTTCCTTGCCGAGGTCTGGGCGGCTCAGCTCACGATGGTTCACGAACTGCAGCCCAATGGCCGCTTCCTTCGTGCCTCCCACCATGTACTGGCCGTTCGCCACCTTCAGCCTGACAGGTTTCCGACTGTCGGTAAGACACTCTGGCGGAAGTAGGCCAGCCTTGACCAAGCTGACTTGAGCTCCCGTGTCGACCAACACGTCGAAAACCTTTTCCACTTCCCCGCATAAGGCACGGACCTTAAGATGCAACTGCCGCTCGCGACCGACACGGCGCACGGCGTGCAAGCTCAGGATCTCCGGCCGTTCCAGAAGCTCAACAAGCGACTGGTGCAGGTCGTGGACAATGGGCTCAGGCTGCCCATCTGCAGCATCCAGCTGCGGTCCGGGTGATCCTCCGATACTCTCGGATAGATCCTGTAGTACATCAAACACATTCTTGGTCGCGAAGGACGGACGGGTGCAAGGGTTCGTGCCTTCACTTGCCCTCACCCCGCCTCCGCGACTGGGCGCCGGACCGGGCCTTCCGCCCGCGGCAGTCCCCTTGTGCTTATCGACTCCCGACTGGGATGGATCGGCGCTTCCCACGTCACCATCCTGCGACCGCCCTAGCTGGGGCCCTTGGCTGCAGGGGCTCCGCTAGGGGGCGTCGGTTGTGGAAGAGGGGGTGTTCTCCTCGGCCTCAACGTCGTTGACGCCCTTCTTTCTTCCCCCTTTACCTCCTCCTTTACCCTTCTTGTCCTTGTCCTTGTTCTGGTCATTCTGGTTGTTCTCCTTGTTCTTGTTGTCCGACCTGGGGACCCAGTTCCGCTTGATCTCCTGGATCTCCTTGGCCAACTCGGTCCCCACCGACGACATCAGCTTGGCCAGCTCGTCCTTGTCGACCTCCAATTTGGCTTCCCGGATACCCGCGGGCGCACGCTTCTTCGACCCGTGCGCCTTCTTGTAAGCCTCCGTGTCGGCCTTGTGGACGGGGCATGTTCGGTGGTCATGGTTGAAGCCTTTCTTCCTCCCATAACACACGAAACAGCCCTGAGGGTGAGCTCGTATGAACTCCCCAAAGGACAGCGGAGGGTCGCCAATGCGGCGAGGATCCATCTTCTCCTGCTTCCTCCAACCCTGCTGCAGGGGCTTCCAGTTTCCCGGCTTGCTCCCCGTGTTCAGGTTCTTGGCCACGAAGGCACAAACGGCCACTTCGGCGGGCTCATCGTCGTCGTCATCGTCGACGAGAGTCTCATCGCCGCCGGCTCCCGCTGGGTCCATGGCAGATTCCCCGCCAGGTCCCTCGCCAACGTAGTTGACGTCGCGGTCGCCGGGCCTCAACCCGCGGGTGTGGTGGAGGTTTCGGTACTTCTTGAGTACTTCCTCGCCAACCCACTCCAGGATCTCGTCGCAGCTCATCCGCGCCGGGATGGGCTGCAGACGGATGGTCTGGCCGCTCAACTCACAATCGTCAAGGCGCCACATCGCGGTCTTCTCGCGATCGCCCGAGACGGTGATGAGAAGAGCGTTCCGCAGGGAGTGCCGTTTGACATCCCGGGCCACGTTCTTCTTCGCCCAAGACACCACGTTCGTATGATACTCCTTGGGGAGCATCATCTTGACCGTGTGGTTGGACTTGGCCCGCTTGGATTCCTCCTTGGTGACCCTTTTGATCCATGCTTCCGGCAGCATGGAGAGCAGGCGAGCCTGCTCGTCACCCTCGTTCCAATCCTCCACATTGCGGCGGAAGAGGGTGTATTTCCCTTGGAAGTCACGCCAGTCCCGTAGGCGGATCTCCCGTCCATCATGCTCAAGCTTGATGGACTTCCAGCGCTTGGCAGCCACCTGCGGAGCGTCCACCCGCTCCTGCTCGTTGAGCCACTTCTTGGCCTCCTTGAGGGTCTTCATTTTCCCCTCCTTGGTCGCCACGAAGTATAGCTCGCCGAGCACTTCCGGCAGGCGGTACCTGAACCGTTTGAAGACATATCTCTCCGCATCCGCGGGAGGTAGGTCTTCAGTGACGGTCAGCCCCCAATCGTCCAGCTTCTCCAAGAAGCGGTCGAGGTTGAGGGGGTTGCCATCGTACATGGGGGGCTTGATGTCCTTCAAGTCTTCCCACACGGCGGCGTCCGCGGCCTTAGAGACCATGAACGCCGGCCGCGAGGTCGACCGAGGTTCCCATCGGCCTCGCCCACGGACTCCCACGGCCGCCACGTCCATCTCCTCCATGGAGTCCCTGTGGCTACGCCGCGGTTCCTCCACGTACGCTGAACCAAAATGTTCACGCCGTACTGCATCCATGTACGCATCCTCATCACGGCGCCGGCGGCTGCGTTCAGCGGCCTCCCGTCGTACACCACGCGGCGGGCTGATGTCGAACTCCTCCAGGTCCAGGTCCAGGTCCAGGTCCTCACCTTCGCCGACATCCCACTCCACGTCTCCTCTGGGGACCTCATCCCTGAGTCCACCATAACGTCCTCCAGCCCTGGGGATTGGTGCCGGGGCTGGTGCCGGGCGTCGGGGGCGTACAGGCGTCCGCGGTGGGGCACGGCGGTTGTGGTAGTCCGCGCTGAGCCACTCGTCGCGCCATTCCTCACTGCCACTGCCGGGCGGCACGCGCTCGTTGCGGCGGCCCGCGCTGTGGTGAGAGGGGGCGGTGAGAGAGGGGGCACTGGCGCTGGGGCGACTCCTGGGGGCTCCGCCGGGGGCGTGGGGTCTGCCTGGACCTGGTCCGGGTCCCCAGCCGTCGTCCGACGAGCCAGACTCCAGGGGTGGGTGGTCGCTGCCGACTCCCCCACGGGCTTCCAGCGCATCCAGCCTCTCCTGCAGGCCGCTGACAACGTTGGTCAGCGACTTGGTCTCGGCCCTGGCGATGTCCAGGTCCTTCTGCGCGCGCGCGGCGACCCCGGAGATGCGAGCCATCTCGACCTTGCCGGTGTCTACCTCGCACTCGAGGGCAAAGACCCTCCTGCGGAGGTAGACAATCCACCGCCAGGTGGTATCCGGGTCGCCGTTCCCTGGTGGGTCGTCGGGGTCCCCAGGGGGTCCTCCAGGAGGGCCTCCGCCGGGTCCGCCCGGTCCCGGGGGTCCTCCCCCGCCCGGTGGTCCGCCTCCAGGGGGTCCACTTGGTGGGCGTCCCCCAGGGGGTCCTGATGGTCCTCCGCCAGGGGGTCCCGGTGGGTCTCCGCCGGGTCGCCTCGGTGGGTCCGAGGATGGGCGCTTCCTCTCGATGCCGAACTCCATGTCGTCATCCTCGTCCATGTCGCCCCAGCTGGGCGTCTCGGTGACGGAGGACTCCGAGCTCCGGTAGGGAGGAGGGGGATCCTCATCCTCACCTTCCGGTTCCATGGGGACGTCTCCGCCGCCTCCGCCCGTCCAAGCCACCACTTGGCGATGTCGACGGCCTCGTTCATCCCCGTCACTGGCGGTGAAGAAGGGGTCACTGTCGTGGGGGTGCCCACCCGCTGGCCTCCGCGGCCTCTCGGGGGTCTTCCCCTTGCCCTTCCTCCGTCGACGGGCGGTGGTGCCACCGCTCCCACTGCTGCCCGTGTCCGCCTCATCCAGCTTCATCCTGGAGGAGGCGTCCCCTTCGAAAAGCCTTCGAAGGGTCTCCACTCGCGATCCTCCCGGGGGAGTCTCGTGGCGGAGTTTGGCCTCTGCCTCCTCCATTGTGGCGGCGGTGGCTGCGGCAGCTCGCGCTTCGGCCTCTTCCCGAGCACGAGCCGCCTCGGCTTCCCGGGCCTGCAGCAGCCGCGCCTTCTGCGCTTCCAACGCTGCCAGCTCCGCCTCCGTCTTGGCCTTCTCCTCAGCGACCTTCCGTCGCGCGGCCTCGATGGCTTCCTTCTTGGCGGCATCCTCCTGGGCCTTAGCCGTCGCTTCGGCGTGGGTCCTTTCCTCCGCCTTCTTCTTTGCCCTCTCTTGGGCAAGCGCCTCTTCCAGCGACTTCACCTCGGCCTCCCTGCAGGCAATGGCCTCCTGCGTCAGGCGGGCTTCCTCGTCGGCTGCCGCCAACTCACCGTTGACCTGGGCAGTTGCTGCCCCATGGGCGGCTACGGCCGTGAGTCCGGCCGCAATGGCCGCCACGGTCTGGGCGTGGATGGCCATGCCATGCGCCCACTGCGCAGCCTCCTCCTGAGCGATGCCGGTGGCGCCCTCCACGGCAGCGCTGTACTGCCGGGCCCGTTGCCGGGCAACCCGACGGTTGCAGGGCACCCCACAGGCGCGCTCACAGGCGCGCGCCACGTCCCTTTCGGGAGCGACGCTGCTGCTGGAGCTGGCCTGGTCGGCCGGCATCCTCCCGCGGTGGGCCGACTCCACGTCGCTGCTGGGGCCTGCTGGGGCCTGCCGGGCCCTCAGGAGCAGCGGACGGGGCTTGGCCTGGGTCTGCTTGGCGACTTGGATGTAGTCGCCAAGGGTGGTGGAGCCGGGGTGGTGTCCACCATTGGGCCGTTGGGGACTGGGGGCTGGGGTTCCGCCCTTGGCGCCTTGGGCGGCTTCGGCAGCCAGGGACTCCTGGTACTCCCGCCACCTCCGGTCCCTCTTCTTGTCCCCGGCGGACCGCTTCTCCGTCCCCGGAGACGCGCTGCTGCTGCCCTGCAGCCTGCGCTCGCTTCCCGGTTCCGGGAACTTCTTCTCGATCACGTCCCACAGGGAGACGTTGATCGAGGCGCCCGACGGGTAGGCGTTGGGGTCCTCGTCCTCCTCAATCCCGTCGGGGCGCAGCCCTTCGCCGGGCCTGTCCGGCCGGGTCCACGTCCTCCAGCGCTTGCGGCGGAAGCGGTACTCGTACCCTTCCGCCCGCAGCCACTCCTCCACTGCCCGCAGGCGGTCCTCCCCCATGTCCTCCCGGAGCTCGAAGCTCCCGGGCATGCCGCCTTTGCACTGGGGATTGCTGTAGCGGTATTGCTGGTCCCACAGCAATCCGCGCAGCAGGCGCGCCACATGGGGGTGGGGCTGCGGCCACCTCCTACCCGCTTCTTGCCAATTCACCATGGCAGCGGGGGCGTTGTTGGTCTTGAGGTCCTTGACGTGCACTTGTTCAACTCAACGAACTGGTTGTGGTTGTTGAGGAGGGTGCTGTAGCACTGGATTGGAAGTGCGGCTGGTGCTGGTCAGCCGGTGGTTGTGGAGGTGGTTGACGCGGCCTTGCTGGTCGGCCGATGGGACTCCGGGTCGGCCGATGGGGCTGATGCAGGAGTCCTGGTCTGTGCACCTCTTTCACGGCTGCTGCGCGGTCAGGGCGGTGCTCTGGACGGCGCTGCGGGCTCCGTGACGAACTCGGCGCTGTCGCTGAGTGGCGCTGCGAGCCGCTGCGCTGCGCTGCGAGACGCTGCGCTGCGCTGCGAGCTGCGAGCTGCGCCGCGCTGCTGCGACGCGCTGCTCGGGGTTGGTGGCCCCGAGTGGCACGCGAGGGTTGGGTAACCCCGCGGCGGTGAAACGCTTTTGACGCGTTCCCGTGGGGGGCCGGCCACGGGACGCTGCGGTGGACACACGCAAGTGAGCAGGCAGGCAAAGCACTACGCTCACAAGGGCATCAATGCGTTGTCATGTGACAAAGCGTTTCAGAATCCTTGCCACTCTGCAAAGAGGGAACGAAAGTATGTACAGCAACACATCAGGATATGTACACATGGGGTTAAGACTGGACTGGGGTAAAGGCAACACAGGACCATAGACACTCAGTCCCAACTCATATCCCAATCCCAGGTCCGACCCTCTCAGTGGCTGATGGGGGCGGGGGCTCAAACACAACCCATGCCCTGCTCAGTCCGGACCCTGAAACCCTGCCAATAGGGGGGGTGTCCCGCCCAGCCACAGGCGAGTTCCTGGAAACCAAGGAGCTCCAAGGCCAACCGACAGTGGCTCCCTATGCTCCCTTAATGGCAGGTCCCAACTCCACTCTGAGCCAGAGATATGGCCCCGCCATTATCACCCAGGAGTTGGTAGCTGAAAATGGGCTGTTTCAGCCCAAACTGAAATTAACTCAAAAATCCCCAAAATTGACCCCTCGTCCGGACCCGCCAGAGGTAGGGACGAGGCAACTGACCCTGTGCCCTTCGAGTACGAACTCCCTGGAGCCCTCACTCAACCTGGTTCCCTCTGAGGTCCCGGCATCAGGGCAACACGGATAAGTCAAGTGGGGTCATGATGCCAAAATCACCAAAATTGGCGTCATTCCCACGCGTGGCTCGCTCGGCCAAGGTAAGGCCAATGGCTCACAGGGTAGGAGGCAGGACCTGGGACTTATATCTGAGTGTACAACTTGAATTTAGGTCCGGGCTCCCTATGGGCCTAGAGAAATGGGGCCGCCAATTCACCACACGGAAGGGGGAAATTGGGGTCCCAAAATGGGGTCATTTTGGCTGCTTGAAATGAGCCAAAATTCAGTGTGCTCCCAATAGTATATCTCCACGCCGGCTTGGAGATCGGATCCGCCATTCCATACGCGATCCACCTTGAGTCGAACAGAGACTCCCATGCCCTTGGCCGTCAAAGATCTTCATGCCACTTAGCGTGGTGACGATCCCAATTGGGTCCACAAATGCAAAAATGGCAAAATTGCCCATACCCAATTTGGCCTAGCGCCTTAACGAAGGCGGCTCCGCTTCGCCCACGTGGTGTGTGGACCATGGGGACCATTACCCATAACACCCATGTCATATATGGTCCATTGGTCCATGCGTCCGGCGTGTACGAGGGTTAGAACATAGTGCACGGCGGGCAGCAAAAGTGGAAAAATGCTCAAAATGGCCAAAAATGCGCACACTCATGGTTGAGGCAAATGAGGCACATGCCCGACTCGGACCGGAGTGTGCCATAGGATTGGTATCAAGTCATGTTGGTCCAACATATCTTTTGGGCGTCGCCCAACTCCTCCGGTATTGGGAATGGCAGGGTCGCCAAGTGAGCCCATGATTTGGGATAGTCCCAAATTGCCAACATGGCGGCCACGGTATGCCAAGCCTAAGAGGAGTTATTCGCCGGGTCCAAGATATGTTGGCTACCGCAGTATGTACCCTCATAACATACTTGGGTCATGATGTCAATTGAGCGCAACGTTGAGATACACGGTCGCCACTTGACATCATGACGAGCCAAAAATGGCAAAATTGGCACAATGACACACAAAAGTGCCTTGAAAGGTCTACAATTATATTATAATATCTCCGGCTTGGATCGTGCAATCACTTAATCCTTCTAAACACAATGACTTGACACCATTGACCTTCGATCCCACATATGTGCTCCACTTGGGGCGCCTTGAAGGGTTACGAGCGCTACTTCCCAAGTGGGCACATGAAAATATGGAAAATTGTAAAACACACACCTTGCTCCCAACGCATCGCTTCGGGATCACCACACAAGCTTCCCTTCCCGAAGGTTAGGCTTGCAATTGATCGTACGGAGTATGGAGAAGGGGCTTGCACAATATGAGGTCCATTGGCGGGCTTGGCTTGGAGTAATGGACCCGCCAAATGGGCACACAACACAACACATGGCACATACCACATATTGCCCAAAAATGTAGCTCCCACCACGATATGTCATGCCCCTCCAAGGGCATATCTTTGTGTCAATCGCTCATAGGAACTCAAGGAGAGTTCCTATGCAACACCAACACTTGCGCGCTACACTCGAAAGTTATCTTAACGCACGCAATATCATGGCCAATGAGTTGTAACGCAAACTCTACCCTCTTGACCATGATCCATTACACTAGCGCGCACGTGTGGAGACGTAAGGCATATAATGCTTCCTAAATTACGTCGGGAGTATTGTGAATATCGTCAATACTCGCAAGCAACACGAGATATGACCTTCACAAGTGGCCTCACGAATCAACTTTGTTTTGCCCATATCTTTAAGACAAATGGAGGGCAGGATAAAAGGGAAGTTGATTCGTGCATACGGAAGCACGTAGGTCCACTCGAAAGAGGTCAAATCAAGTGCGGGGATGTCGAAGTTGAAAATCCGATTTCGACATCCTGAAAAATTCGGATTAAGGTTGCGAGTATTAATTATGAAAATTGCGGAAGCATCCATGCAGTTCCTGGCGACTTTGGAGCCTTCTTGACGGATAGCGTTAAAATTTCCATTATAAACAGTTAAACTGGCGGTTACGGTAAAGTCGCGAACCAACCGCCAGCAGTCAAAACAGTGAGTATCGGAACGGAAGCATAAAAATTGACGGAAACAATATGAAAATAAAACCCTGTTGATTCCTGATATTCTGATACCCAAATCTCCGCTGGCGGTGCATCGGTTGCCGATGCGGGGCTTCACGGCACGGAACACGCCGTGCATGGGGTTAGTGGACCGGAGACCGGTTGTATGCCGTAACCTGGCCATGGGGTTCTGGGTACCGCTTCAATCCAGGATAGAATGGAAGCCAAAGGACCACAATGAAGGTCAAAGCTTAGGGGAATGTGTCAAGTGGGGTGTTCAACCGCATGGTTGAACACCAAGGCAGCGTTGACGCTACTCTTGGACATGATAGAAAGGGAGTGGCAATGTGAGGGGTATGGCATGGAATAGTGCATTGGGCATTAGTATGTTGTTAAAAGCATGGTACATCGTCATGGATGGTTTGGAATGGCATGGTGATACGTCAAAAGTTTAATTTTTGGTAAAATTGCACTACGCGCGGTGGGGGTGTTCAACCGCTGTTCAGGGGTGGTTCAAGGGCCGGGGTGAAGTCAGTTGAACACCGGTTGAACATAGGACATGGCACCATGGTGTGCAAAAGGGGTCACTAGGGCTGGCAGTGTTGCATGCACAACCCATCATCCGGTATATCGCGGTGCTCTGTAGCCGTCCTTCCAGTTTCGCTTGTGCCATTCATATGTACACCCCCCGCCGGTGGCAAGGCCCTGTCGGTCCCCCTTGGTGCGTCCCTGTGCTCCCCATGGGAGCCCCAGGGTGCTGTTCCAGCTCGGTGGTGCGGTTCTCGTGTTCGTGTCTGCCTGCCTGCTGTGCGCCATATCGTGCCGTGTTTTGCGGGTCATGTGGGTGGCGTGCCTGTGTCGCGGTGCTGAGTTTGGTGGTTAGGATGGTTAGGGCATTTCGGCTTGTGCTGTGGTGCCGGGATGTCCGTCCAACGTGGTGGGTTGGGCTCGGCGTAACACATCCGTGATCGCTGGCAGGGGGTCGGCGTGGCCCCGTGTGGCGAGTCTGTGGTCCCCCGCGTGCCCCGGGTGGGGCTTTGGAGGATAGGAATACCTGGCAGTGTTGCAGCCCCCCTCCCGCTTATTGACACTGTTAACGTTCTGCGCGGAGTGTGCCCCTCGTGCCATTCGCGTAGGTTATATGTGCCGTAACCCCGCGCGTCCCAGGCGTTTAACTTTCCCGGAGGAGGTGTGCACCGGTCCCCGCGGTGCACGTTTCCCCTGATTCTCGCCTTGGAAGGTAACATTCTGGACGATGGTTCGTTAACATTCTCGTGGTTATCGGCCCGGCCGTGGGTTCCGCGTGTTTGGCCAGGCCCCTTGCCTGGCCCCTTGTGGATCCGGCTCGCGGAAGAGGAGGGTGAGGTGGAAGGACGCGTCCGTGTGTGGCGCCGCCCCTTTCTCTGTTGCAGGCAGGTTGCGGGGGTCCGGGAAGCGTGGCCCCCGCCCGGGGGTTGTAGGAGGAAGTCGTGGGGTTTTCGTTCGTGTTCGACACCACGGGCTGCTAAGGCTAGCCCCCACTCTCCAGGTATCTGTTACATGTGTCGGGCAGGTTGACATCTTTCCCGTCGGTGTGTCCAACCGTCAGGTGTTGCTGGGGTGTGTTGCGCGGCCGTGCGCCGTTGGGTTGTACAAGGGGTCTTTTTGGGCGAGGTTGGCCCGCCCCGGGTCGTCGTGGATTATGGCTGAGTGCGCAGCCGTCGGTGTGAGGTCCATCGGCCGGCCCTCCGGTGGGAGGAGGTGACCCCGCAGCCGTCGTCTCGTCCCTTCCCTTGCGCATGGCCGGCGCGGGACTCGCGTTGCGCATGTGCGGCCGTGCGTCGTCGCTGCAGGTCCTGTGGCCGGGCGCGCCTCAGGGTCCTGGGGGGTTTCCCACGCGTCACACAAGGGCGCTGCGGAGGGTACTGAACATTTCGTGCACAAGGGCCGGTTGTGCCGCCCAGGCCTCCGTCTCGGTGCGGATGGCTGGCTGCCGTCGTTTGCCCAGCGCCAGCGCCCGGATCTGGCGGATCGCGGTGTTCGACAAAAATCCTGTGGTCATCGGCTCGGCCGTGGGCCCCGCGCGTTTGGCTGGCCCCTTTGCCCCGTCCCTCGCGGCTCCGTCACGTGGGAGAGGAGGGTCAGGTGGGATGACGGGTCCGGGTGTGGCGCTGCCTGCTTTCCCTGTTGCAGGCGGGTCGCGGAGGTCCGGGAAGTGCGGCCCCCGCCGGGGGGATGTGGGAGGAGGTCGTTGGGGTTTCATTCGTGTCTGACACCATGGGCTGCTAAGGCTAGCCTCTACTCCTTGGGTGTCCGTTGCACGTGCCGGGTAGGTTGACGCCTTCCCCGCTGGTGTACCCGGTCGACGGGCGTTGCTGGAGTGCGTTGCGCGGCCGCGCGTTGTTGGATTGTACGAGGGGGTCTTTTTGGGCAAGGTCGGCCCGCCCGGGGTCGTCGTGGTTCGTGGCCGACTCCGCAGCCGTTGGCGTGACGATCATCATCCGGTCCTTCGCCGGGAGGAGGCGGTCCTGCGTCCGCCGTGTCGTCTCTTCCCCTGCGCATGGCCGGTGTGGGACTCGAGCCGCGCGCGTGCGGCTGCGCGTTGTCGCTGCAGGTCCCGTGGCCGGCCGTGGCTCAGGGCCCTGGGGGGTTACCCACGCATCGCACAGGGGCGCTGCGGAGGGCACTGAAGATTTCGTGCACCAGGGCCGCGTGCGCCGCCCGGGTCTCCGTCTCAGTGCGGATGGCGGGCTGCAATCGCTCGCCCAGTGCCAGCGCCCGGATCTGGTGGATTGCGAAGACGGGGCACAGGTTGGGTGCAGTGGGGGTCTCTGCCGTCCGTTCCGGGATGGCCTCCAACTGCTGCCGGCCGACGAGGTAGAACCTCCACGCCGCTGACCACGCCCTGGTGTGCGACCAGCGGCGTTGCGCCCACCGCCAGAGGCAGTAGAGGGCGTGGCCTGGGTGCCAGGTGCCTGCCAACCCCGACACGACGGCCGTCAGGGGGTCCGGGGGTTGCCCTGGGAGCAGGGGGGTGGGGCTGTCCGGCAGGCCCGTGGTCGCCGGGAGCATGGAGTCGACGGCCTCCAAGCTCCAGTGGCCCCTCTGTGGGTGCGGGATGATCCGCACTTGGTAGTAGTGGCCATTCTCCAACACGATCATGGCGATGGTGCCGGGGGCACGTTTGCGCGGTGGGGGCGCCGCACGCGCCGTCTCCGGGTAGCCTGCCGCCAGGCTCGTGAGGTTGTGCCCCCTGCTACGGGCGGTCCCGCTTTCCCATGCCGCCAGGCCTTCGTGCGGCGGGATACGGAGGTTGTCGGGCCTCTGTGGCGGGGCGGCCCGGTCCCGGCCCCCGGTGCTGGGCGCGGGCCTGGGGTCCGTCGGCGGCGCTATGAGCGTGTGTACCCAGCGCAGGTGTGGGACCCACACGCCCCCCTGGGCTGGTTGGTGGGTGTTGAACCACCAGATCCACGCTTCAACAAGGTCGTCGGAGACCTGTGCCCCGGGGGTGACGAGCGCCTGGAGCTGCCGCACAAAGATTTCGGTTGTTGCGGCGTGTGGCAGGGGGACCATGGCGAAGAGCCTGTTCCGGTCGACGTCACGGAGGTGTTCCCAGAGGGTTGCCACCAGCTTGCTCGAGGGCGTGGAAGCGTGGATGCCGTAGAGTGCCCTTAGTTCCGCGTCGTCGAAGGGACCCGCTCCCCTCTGCTGCGGCGCTCGGGGGGGTGGGGGGGGCATGGCCATCCGGTCTTGGTCCAGCGCTGCGCCAGCCGGGGAGGGGTGCCGTGCGGTGGTGCCAGGGTGTCCCCGGGGCACATACTCCGTGGAGGGTTCCTGTTGTTGCGGCACCGAGCAGGGCGTGGCGGCGGGCAGTGGGCCAGCGGACTCCTGGGGGCCGGAGGTCTCCGTTATTGCTGTGTCCGCCCTTGGGCCGCTCGCGTCGTGCCCCGGTTGCCGCGATGTGCCCTCCGTGGCTTGGCGGTTTCTGGGCTGCGGGGAGGGCTGCCCCCCCGCTCCTTGCGGAGGGGTTGGGTTGGCCGCAGGCTCCCTTGGTCGCGTGTCTGTGGCGTGTGGTCCCCCCGACAGTGGGTTGGCCGCTGACCCTGGGAGGGAGGTGGCTGATGAGCTGGATGCTTTGCCCGCCGCCTGGCGGGGGTCCGCTTGAAGCGCTGCTTGCCGCTCGCGCTCGACTGGCGTGAGAATGGTGGGGTTGTGCGTCCGTTTGATGCGGGCCCTCTTGGACCTTCGTTTGGGATCGGTGGTAGATGATGTTCGCCGGGCGTGGGGGTCGCAGGGGCCCCCGTGGTCTCTGTCCATATCCTCATGGAAGACGACTCGCCGCGCCGCGGGGGGCGGCGCGCGGCTGCGGCGACGGGATGGGCCAGGGTTCCTTGTCTCTTGGTGCTGTTCCGGCGTGCCGCCTTGCACCCCCGAGGCGTGGGGACTGCCCGGGCTCCTCCGTGTGGCGAACGGTCGCAGGGGGCTGCTGTATGTGCCAGAGCGGGAACCCCTCCCGGGTGCCGGGCCCCGTGGGCGTTCCGGGGAGTTTCGGCGCGCCGCCAGCCTGGGGGGCTCCGGGACGTCTTGGGACCGCGGCCGCCGGTGGCCTGAGGCGTGTCCTCGGTAGCCCGGTGATCCAGGGATTTCCCAGATATCATGGTCCTGCATGGTCGCACGGATGCGCAGGGCGGCGCGCTGGTGCCACTTGCAGTGGAGTCCATTCATTTCATCCGGGCTGTAGGCCCCCATATGCGCCATGAGCCGGGTGGCCACATAGTGCCATTGGCCGGGGTGGTCCATGGTTGCAGGGGGCGTGTGCCCCGTCTGATGGCCAAACGTGACGTCTGCCACGGTGCGTGCTCCCTCCGCGAGGTGGCGGGACCGCGAAGAAAGCAGCCATCGTATGCAGACTGCAAGGGCGAGCTGCTCCCCTGCGGTAAGCCTGGGGACCCAGAGGCCCAGGTCCTGGGTCGCCGCTTGCTCCGCTTGTTGGCTGGGCCGGCTGGCGTCGCCCTCCAAGCGTGCGTAGTCCAGGTGCCCCCGCCCCCAGGGCGGGGCGGTCCCCGGCGGCGGGCTGACAGACTCGCTAGCGGTGTTGGTGGCCGCTTCCACGTGCGCACCCTCTCCTGGGGCGCCGCGCTCGTCCGCAGTCCGGTCCGCCGCGCCGCTCGCGGTCGCCTGCCCCTCACCCGCAGTGGCAACCTGCCCCAGGGCGGTGTAATCGCGCTGAAGGTGTGCTTGTCGTGATGCCGTGAGGGGTGTGTCTTCCGCCTGGTCGCGTCGCGGCTCCGGGTGGATGCATGGCGCCGCCAGTGCTGGGACCGTGTGGGGGTCACCCCTGCAGGACTCCATGAAGGCATCGAAAGAGTCGTTGTCGCGGTTGTGTCTGTTGGGTGACGTTCCCCCCTTGGCTGTGCGCTGGGGCGTGTCGGGTGTGGCTTCCCGGGTCCCTGACCCCGCGCTGGTTTCCGGTGGATCTCGTTGCGGCGCCTACCCCGGCATGCTTGCGTCTGCGCGAAGTGTCAGGTTCCCCAGGGGGGCGGCGCCCGCGCGATCTGTGGCTGAGAGTCGGTGGAGGCCGTCTGTACACTCCGTGTCCGGAGTTGGTCCCTCAGATTTTGCGTCAGGCTGGCCAGCGGCCAATGTCTCGTCGCCTCCGTGTGCCGCTTCGTTCGGCGGGTCGGCACTCTGCATTGACGGCCGGTCCGGTCCCCTGCTAGGCTCCCCCATTTGTGTTGATGTTGGCGTCCGTTGTGGGGGCCCCTGCATTTTTTCCGTGCCCACCGTGGGCTCCCCGCGCTGCGGTTGGGCCGGCGGTGCAGGCGGTTCGGCTTCATCGTCCGTCGGTTGCGGTGCCCCTCGGGCGTGGCCTTCCGCCACGGGCGGCGGGTCGGTTCGGCTCCCCGGGTCCGCGAGCTGCCGTGCCCGCCGGGGCGGCGGTGTGTGCCGGATCCGGGCCGGGGCCCGAGCCGGGGGCTGGGCGACCGGGAGATGACGGCTCTGCCGGTCGCGCCGGCGGACCGGTTAATGGGGCGTGGTGCCGCTGGGGCCCCGGTCCGTCGTGCGTCATGGCCGGTAGTGACGCGTTCCCGTGGGGGGCCTGGCCACGGGACGCTGCGGCAGACACACACAAGCAAGCAGGCAGGCAAAGCACTGCGCTCACAGGGGCATCCTCATGCTCGTGTCATGTGACTAAGCGTTTCAGGATCCTTGCCACTCTGAAACAAGGGACCAAAAGTATGTACAGCAACACATCAGGATATGCACACCTGGGGTTAAGACTGGACTGCGGAAAGGGCTTCAAAAGACAATAGACACTCAGTCCGGACTCATATCCCAATCCCAGGTCCGACCCTCTCAGTAGCTGGCAGGGGCGGGGGCTCAAACACAACCCATGCCCTGCCCAGTCTGGACCCTCAAACCCTGCCAATAGGGGAGGGTGTCCCGCCCAGCCACAGGCAAGTTTTTTGAAACCAAGAGGCTCGGAGGCGGATCGACGATGGCTCCCGATGCTCCCGTAACGGCAGGTTCGAATTCCCTTTTGAGCCAGAGATAAGGCCCCGCCATTATCCCCTAAGAGTTGGTAGCTGAAAGTGGGCTGTTTCAGCCCAAACTGACATTAGCTCGAAAAACTCCAAAATTGACCCCTCGTCCGGACCAGCCAGAGGTAGGGACGAGGCAACTGACCCTATGCCCTTCAAGTACGAACTCCCTAGAGCCCTCACTCAACCTGGCTTCCTCTGAGTCCCCAGCATCAGGGCACACGGTTTCGCCATGTAGGGTCATGATGCCAAAATCATCCAAATTGGAGTCATCCCCACGAGTGGCTCGCCCGGCCAGGGCAAGGCCAATGGCTCACAGGATAGGAGGCAGGACCTAGGACCTACATCTGAGTGCACGACTTGAAATTAGGTCCAGGGTCCCCACGGGCACAGAGATATGGGGCCGCCAATTGACCACATAGCCAGCCCAAGGGGGTCCCACTGGCGACAATCCAGTAGCACGGGCCCGGCAGCGCCGGCGCCCCGGGCGACCACGCATTAGGGGGGCGACGCCGTGGGTAAGCGCCCGCAGCCACGGCTGCAAATTGATGCACTGACCGGGGAGTGGCGAAACGGGGAAGCCGGGGAGGGACGGGGCTCTGAGCCCTGTGAACCCGAGGGACTCCGCCACCAGGCAGGAGGTGCGTCTTGGAGGGCCCCCCACTAGGACCCGGTGGGGAGGATATGACCTGGCCCGACCAGGTGGCCCCCCGGGGCCGAAAGGTGTCTAGTACCCGCAAAATCAAACCTCAAGCCTCAAACCTCAAACCACGAGTGGCTCGCCCGGCCAGGGCAAGGCCAATGGCTCACAGGATAGGAGGCAGGACCTAGGACCTACATCTGAGTGCACGACTTAAAATTAGGTCCGGGGTCCTCACGGGCACAGAGATATGGGGCCGCCAATTGACCACACGGGGGGATGAGATTGGGGTCCCAAAAGGGGGTCATTTTGGCTGCTCAAAATGAGCCAAGATCGGGGGTGTCCTCAATGGTATATCTCCACGCCGGCTTGGAGATCGGATCCGTCATTCCATATGCGATTCACTGGAAGTCCAACAAAGACTCACATGTACTTGGCGCTCAAGGATCTCCATGGCCCTGGGCGTGGTGATGATCCAAAATGGATCCACAAATGCCAAAATGGCGAAATTGGTCGTCTCGGGCGACCGGCCAGGGTAGTGAACCTTGGCGATCTCGTCGCGCAAAGCCTAGATTCACGACCCTTGATATCCCCTCTGGTCCCATGCCCTGGGTTATGGTTTGCTGTCACGCTGGCTGCTTACTGTTCACCGAGGGGATGACCACACGGACGGGACAGAAAGCAACATGCGGTGCAAAGGGGGGGATCATGGATCGCATCAAAAGTTGAATAACTCCGGATCAGCCCAAGGAGCAAATACGAAACTCAATGGTGTTGAACCCTTGGTCATATGCTACAATAATCGCCCTCATTCCTAGCTGGATTCTGTGCCCCATGGAGATATGGTAGTTCCAATATGGCATACAATGGCAAAAACAGCAAAATTTGGCCAAAATGGCCCACACTCATGATTCCATATCTCCATGGCCGGGGCGGGGATTCTTTCAACCAAAGGTGCTATAGACACATGGGACTTAGGTCCCAATATATGCCGCTTGCCAACCCTCATGGTCGCCTCTAGCTATTTTCCCCATTGGAGGGAAAGTGACACACGAATGGGGCAGAATGGCAACATACCCCGAATTGGGTGACTCACAACTCTCCCTTCGAGAGGAGAGCCCACATGGGGAAACACCCCATTCGATGCGGGTATATGTGCCCTTTCCGAATTGCCCTTACCCTTGGTCAAGTGGCGCAGGCAACCTCGGGGGTGAAATCAGGGGGAGAAGGGGTTTGTGGCCATTCTGGGCAAAATGGCCAAAATTCACCCAAAAGTGGTCACTCGAAAAATCGCATCTCCGTATCACAAGAGAAAGGAGCCTCGCGCTTTTGCATGGATGCAAACCGAAGCTTTGCTTCCCTTTTGCAACAAGGGTTGAGGTTCAAAGCATAATGGAAACATTTTTAACACCTCAATCCTTGAAGCACACTATTTATGGGAAAAAGTGCATATATCGGCGATATTGGTATGTACATATCTTTGGGTCATTGAGGAACAAAAATCTGAGCAAACATTTGTGGATTAGGCCCATAGTAGGTGCCTTTAAATATGCCCACTATGGTTAGATCGTCTCCGCCCACTCATGTCATTAGTGCTTGCATATGAGCGCTTGTGCAAAGAAGCAGTATGGCACGCGTGCTCAGAAGGCGACATTATATAAAATAGAAGACAAGGTTGTAAAAATCAACCAGTCCATCCACGATGTTCTTCGTGGTCTCCACTTTACATATTGCCTTGATTCAAGGCTCAACTCCCCACAGGCTTTGAGTATGAGCCTCGGGGGATTGGCCACTTTGGCCTAATTTTCGACCAAAACTTGCCCTTTTTCGAAAATAGAGTTTTGGTACGCATTGAATTGCGTGGAGCCATCGTTGAGTTGGCTCGAAAATGAAAAATGGCTCGGGGCTTTTGGTCCTGTGAGCATTGTCTTCGGTTATTAAAGTTCATGCTCACAAGGCCACAAAGTTAGCGTTTGCGCACGCAAACGACTTGGGTTTGCGATACCCATAGGCTGCCTGAAACATCCCTATTGCCCTCTTCTCTATTCAAAGTGATATGCCCATGTGAAAGGGGCATAGATGAAAGGCATAGGGGGGACTGTAGGGTTCCATCCGAACTCATGGTCCTTGAGAACCATGAGTACGAGCGATTGACGGAAAAGCTTGCGCGCTGATTTTCTCTCAGACGCAACGGCAAAAAATTCTGGTGAACACACCAGATGAAAGTACAAGAAAAACCCTCTAGATCCAGCCCTTGAGTTCCTTTAGAACCTCAAAGGTACTCGACAAAAATCCATCACAAAAGTCGCCACAAAGAAGCAACGAAGGCGCGCAAGCAGGCGACAACAGGCGGGACTTCACAACAATTAGAAATCGCAGTAGAAATCGGGTATTTCACCGATTTCTGACCGAAAATCGACCAAGACAGTAAAATTATGGTAATTCTACATCGATTTAATGGTTAGAAATCGGATTCCAGATTTTGCGGATTAGAGAACAAGGATATCCCGCTGACAGCCGGTGTCAACGGCTTCCGCACGGGTGTGACGGCTCACAGGCCTCCGGGCCATGGGCCATAGGTTCTGGGTACCGCTTCACCCCCCTCCTTAGAGCAAACCCTGGGGGGGCAGCTCGATAACACCCAAGCACGGCAGCGGGTACCCAGGACCATCCCTGAAGGGGGGGGGGGGGTGTCACACCTCACACTCCAGGCTGGCTGTGGGTCAGGTTGCCCATTGCCACTTATGGTTAGACATGTATGGCACTGTAAAAGCTTGTAGTGCATGTATAGTATCAAGTATCAAGTCCCGGGTCCTGGCGGCGATTGTTCGGCATCGAAAGGACCCGTTATCCCATACCAGGCGCACCGGGTGCCCGCTGCGACGGTCACTACCACAGTTGCAGTGGCATACACGGCCAACATAGGCGCCACACGACGACCAAGGTTGTCCCACAGGTCGAAAGCAACCACAACGATCCATCAGGCTACCCCAGGCTTCCCAAGGCCGCAGGCTGGGGGAGAGTCCCCAAGGGTCCTTCCTTGGGCGCACCATGTCCATATCCACGACGCGAGTCCAGAGTGGTAAAGTCGAACGAGCTCCTCCAAAAGGGATCGGGCATCAAGGCCGTCTTTTCTCTCGCCCCATTACCACGAAGGCCATGCATGGGGGAGTCCCCATGCAGTTTGGGCGGAGGCGTCGACTCCTCAAACCACCAGTTTCCCAGGCAGACTGACCGAGGTCAGGACACCGGAGGGCGCCACCCGACCGGAAGTGCGTCTGCGAGTCGGTAGGCTCACACTGGGACTGACAGTGCCGGACCGCTGGGAGTGTCTTCAGGCAACTGGGCTTCCTGCCTGGCGCCATCAGGATCTCAGCACATCACAGCCACTGGGGTATACAGTACGAGGGGCACTCAAACACGACAATCTTTACTTAGGTACTGGTCCAGGCTGGACCTTATGTAAGAACATGTACACGGCGACTCAGGGCGCCTTTGTATTCCGATTCATGTCCCTTCGGGGGGAAAAACAGTCCATATCTCGGGGCTGGGCTGACAACACTTAACATACAGTTGCACATATCCTGGGGGGCGGTAAAGTGAGCAAGAGACAGGTAAATAGGCGTGTAAACACACTCTGGATAGAGCGCCAAACCACGCCCCGGTCAGGATAAGGAATATGCAGGAGGGTGGACAGAAAGACGCCTGAGTTCAGGCCATATATAGTCTGCAGACACACCCCCAGACTGGTCTGGATCCCGCAAGTGCCACGGGACCAGACCACACACCCAAAAATCGCAATGCCGATGACAGCGGCATCCTTTGCGCAACGTTGTATGGGCCCTAAGGCCTCAGTCTGGAATATTGAAAGGGGGGGCTATGCACACTGGGGGGTGCGGCCGTCCAAGCCTGCCAGGGAAATGTCAGCAGGAAAATGCTTACAGACAATGTTTGCCGAAAGCATCTAAGCCTGAACTGACCATCCGGCGTGGGCACAATCCAGCTCCATAAGCATTGATATGCTCTGCAATGTCATGGAGCGTGGATTCCGAAATTACACTGGAATATCCAGCGATGCTCACAGGGGAGAGCCCAGGGCAGTGATCAGGCGCCTCTGGCTGCAATCGCCCGGGTGAGTGCTGCCAAGTCCGTGACATGGAGCTTGGTCTTGTGCTTGCGGATGAAATCCATAAAGGGGTGTTAATCCGCGGCGCGAAAGAGGAGACGGGTTCCCAGGTGTCGTGGGACGGCCCATAGCCTCACCAACGAACCTTGAACCCCAGGCCTCCGGGTGCCGAGGCGTTCGGACGGTGGGCCAGGATCTTCTCGACGGTATAGTCGTCCTGCTCCGCGTAGTCGTCGTCCGAATCAGCCTCATGTGCGGCGTAGTCCAGGGACACACGTTGGCCACGGAGGTCGGGTTCCGGCACACGGAGTTGACTTTCGTGGCGCTCCCGGAACTGTCCGTGACCCACCTTGATGCGGTAGGTGTCCTCACCAATCCTGCGGACCACCTCCCTGGGTGTAAACCAGGTTCTGATGCGGTGGGTGCCCATAGGGCGGGGTCTGATCACCCACACCGGGTGTCCCACCCTGAACTTTTGCGCTGTGGAGCTTGGGGCGGACTTCTGACGCTCGGCATGCTCCTTCTCGAGCTGCTGGCGGATGTCCCGCGCCGTTGCCTCTTGCCGTTCAAAGAATTCCTTGGCGTCCATGGCCATACCATCACCAGATAAGGGAAGTCCCCGACCCAGGGGGTCCCTGCCGAACAAAATCTGGTGAGGGGACGAGCCACCCGGAGTGGGGGTGTCATGATGGGCCTTCAGAGCGGGCCACATCTCCTCAAACCAGTTCCGACGTGGATCGGTGAAGTGAATCTTGCGTAGCTTCTCGAACAGCTGCCTTCCAGCCATTTCAGCCCGGCCATTGGACCGGCTGAGATAGGCGACGCTCTTGGCATGACGTATTCCCATGAGGGAACACATGGCCTTGAACCAGCCACCAGTATACTGGAGCCCTCGGTCACTGCAAATGGTGCGGGGGATGTCAAAGACGGTCAGCCAATGACGAATCATCATGACTGCCACTTCCTTGGCAAGCAACCCCTTTTTGCGTGCAGGAACGGCTACTACATAGCGGCTGTGGCGGTCCACACAAAGGACCACACAGTCAAAGGTCTCCTTGCCTATGTGAACTTCGGGCATGGAGAAGACGTCCATGGCCACGCTCTCCATGGGCTGGTCAGGCACCGGAGTCCATTGGGCTTCCCCCTTGACGTTCCGGTTGTCAGGATTGCAGGCCTGGCAGACCGAGCAACCCTTTCTGACCTTCTTGATAGCATTGTAGAGACCAATCTGGTCGATTTCGAACCGGCGCTGCATATCCAGGGCTTGCTTCCTGACCCCTGCGTGCATCATGTGGTGGTGCCAAGCCTCACATAGCTTGAGCACTCGGGACTCTGGGACCAGCAGCTTACCATTCCGGTAGAGCTTGCCATCTTCCTCAGTCAGTCCCTTTGGCCACTTCTGCCCGTCATCAGGGTCGGTCACAGCCCTATACTCGGCCTCAAAGTCCTCAGAATTGGCGTAGTCGTCGGTCCAGTCGTCCTGGACGCACGATTCAGGGAAGAGGTGCTTGTCGGAGTAGGCTCTTTCAGGGGCGAGTACCCTGACCGCTCTGCCCATCCTCCTTCCGAGGGGGGCATCCGCAGCCATGACGACGAAGCATTTAACACCCTCCTCCTCCATCAGGCGCTCCATTTCTATGATCCTCTTGGCCTCAGCGGTCTCAGCCTCATCGCCATGGGCGGAGACATCCGTCATGCCCTTGCTGGCGGGATAGGCCCACCTACTGAGACAGTCCGCCACGGTGTTGTCCTTGCCAGGAACATACACAACCGTGAGGTCGAACTTGGCCAAGGTCTCATGCCATCTTGCCCGTCGGGAGGCGGGACCAGAGGGGGTGTCCACGTGCTCCTTGTGCCACGACTGCAGACTCTGATGGTCGGTGCTGACGGTGACGGGATGGAGGCTATGTACCGGGCCCATTTCCTGAGAGCCAGGACAATGGCATACGCCTCCTTTTCTCGGGGCGTCCACGTCCGTCTCTGGCCTTCTGCCAGGACTCGGCTGCAGAAGGCGACCGGCACATGCTTCCCATCGTCAAGCACTTGTTCCAACACAGCGCCAACGGCGTAGTTGGAAGCGTCGGTGCGCAGGACGAACCCTCGGTCAGGATCCACGAGGTGCAGACCCACTGCGGATAGCAGCGCCTGCTTCATCCCCTCAAAGGCACGGTCGGACTCTGCATTCCAGACCAGAGCCTTCTCCGACACCTTCTTCGTCTCCTCTCGGTTGCCCTTGCGCATGGTCGTCATGGGGGCTGCATACTCGGCATACATCTTGATATACCCCGAGTAGTAGTTGCAGAACCCGAAGTACACCCGTAGCTCAGAGACCGTCTTGGGCTTTTCCCAGTGCTCAATCGCAGCCACCTTGCCAGGTATGGGCTTCCGCTGCCCGTTCCCAACCATGTGGCCCGCAAAGACCACCTCGCTTACCGCAATTGTGGCCTTGTTACTGCTGCCCGTGAGTTTGTGCCGAACCAGAAGGTCCAGCACTCGAGTGACGTCCCTGTCATGTGCCTCCAGGAGCTCCTCATAGCTCATACTGGGGTCCCCGGACGCGATGATCACGTCGTCCGCAAAGGGGTCTGCACAGTCACGCACCAGCTCAAGCAGGTTCTCCAGCATCCGCTGAAAAGCCGCATTGCCGTTGGTAACGCCCATGGGCATCACCTTCCGCTGGAGGGGTCCAAGTGGGGTGCTCATTGCTGTGCAGGCACGGGAGTCCTGGGCGAGAGGCATCTGATGATAACCGTGGTTCAGCTCAATCACCGTGAAGATCCTCCGCTGGTGTTGCTTTTGCAGCATGTTCTCAATGAGGGGCAGCGTATAGCTGTCATGCTGCGTTTGGCCGTTTGGGCGTTTAGGCCGCGGTAGTTGACCACGAGCTGCCACTCTCCGGCCACCTTTTTGGGGACGACAAAGCACGGGGAGGCCCATTCGGAGTAGCACGGCTCAAGCCAGCCTCTCTCCATGAATTCACGCAGGGTCTTCTCCATGGCCTCCTTCCTCTCGCCCCTCAGGGCGAACTCCCGGTGTCGGTACACACGGGGGTCCGGCTTCAGCCGTATCTTGGCCTCACCATACGGTTCACGCACCGATGGGGGAAACACAGGCTTTCCGCTGAAGAAGGTGTCACCACACTTCTGCTTCAGCCTGGCCCTCAATGCCTGGATCTTTGAGCACTCATCGGACCCTGCCTTGGCCTTACCGGGCACCTGAACCACTGAGCTTACTTGCGGGGTGTCACCGCATGGTTTTGGCTCTTCTGGTCTTCCCAGGTGGCCCAAAGGGCCATCTCTGGTCTTGCCTCGGAACAAGTCACCATAGGTGGGCGGGTTCCCGCCGATTGGCTCGTCCTGGCTGGACATGTGGTCCAGTACCCTCCTTACGAAGGTATTCCCATCATAGGAACCGGAGACAATGGATTCCACCTCCGAGCAGGCTTTGCCCTGGCCTTTCCCCTCACGCTGGCTTCCCCAGTCGTGAAAGGGCTGATCCATATACCCCTGAACCAGGTCGAGCTCCTCTTCACCGAGGAGGTCCTTCGGTTCTCCAATGTCAACAGGGGAAACCGCAAAGCATTGCCGCCATGGCTCCGCTATGATGCGGTTGACACACACGAAGTCCGTGGTGTCGGCCTGCTCAAGGCCCCCATCCACATAGTCGAATTCCGTTGGCCATCTCTGGGGTGGCATGGGCTGTCCCTTAGCGTCCTGATACACACGCTCTCCAGCCGGTAGGACGACCTTGTTTAAGGTCATGTTGGTCAGTGAGACCACCCAATCTCGGGTGCTTTCCCCCTCGGTGCATCCCATAGGAACAACCAGCACTGCCTTGGAGCGGTCCTTGCGAATCTTCGCTACCGCCCTTGGAATGTCCCATCGGGGGCAATGGATCCACATCAAACCCTGATGCAGACCCCAGTGCTTCTTCCACGCGGAGTCCTGGGCGCTCCAGTACTTCTCGCTAACCCGAAGATGGGCGGAAGTTCCTGAAGAGAAAGCATCCAGGGTAAGATCGGAAGCTCCCAGGTCCGCAACCACTCGACTCGCCACTTCGGGCATTACGCCGTACTCCTGGCTTGCTGGCCCAGCTGGCTCAGTCCCCAGCGCGGCTACTTCGAGCTGATTGCGTTCCGGGTGGATCCATTGGCACTCCACATGGTACTCAGGTGACGAAAGCCACGAGAGCTGGTCGTCCTGGTACAGGGTCATTGAGGCCTGGGCCGGGAAAACGCCGGAGTCCGTCTCCATCATGAAGTCGTACCCAACGATCATGTCCCAGTCCATCTGGGCCTCGTAGAAGCGACCTTGCAGGAGAATTTCCTTGCCGAGGTCCGGGCGGCTCAGCTCACGGTGGTTCATGAACTGCAGCCCAATGGCCGCTTCCCTCGTGCCTCCCACCATGTACTGGCCGTTCGCCACCTTCAGCCTGACAGCCTTCCGACTGTCGGTCAAGCACTCTGGCGGAAGTAAGCCAGCCTTGACCAAGCTGACCTGAGCTGCCGTGTTGACCAACACGTCGAAGACCTTCTCCACTTCCCCGCATAAGGCACGGACCTTAAGGTGCAACTGCCGCTCACGCCCCACACGGTGCACGGCGTGCAAGCTCAGATTCTCTGGCCGTTCCAGAAGCTCAATAAGGGACTGGTGCAGGTCGTGGACAATGGGCTCAGGCTGCCCATCTGCAGCATCCAGCTGCGGTCCGGGTGATCCTCTGATACTCTCGGATAGATCTTGAAGCACATCAAATACATTCTTGGTCGCGAAGGATGGAGGGGTGCAAGGGCTTGTGCCTTCACTTGCCCTCACCCTGCCACTGCGACTGTCTTTCGTCTTGGGTGCCGGACCGGGCCTTCCGCCCGCGGCAATCCCTTTGTGCTCATTGTCCCCCGACTGGGATGGTTTTACGCTTCCTGCGACACCATCCTGCGATCGCCCTAGCTGGGGCCCTTGGCTGCAGGGGCTCCGCTAAGGGGGGTCGCTTGTGGTAGTAGGTGTACTCTCCTCCGCATCAACCTCGTTGACACCCTTCTTCTTTCCCCCTTTCTTACCCTTCTTGTCCTTGTCCTTGTTCTTGTCATCCGACTTGGGAACCCAGGACCACTTGATCTCCTGGATCTCCTTGGTCAACTCGGTCCCCACGGACATCAGCTTGGAGAGCTCGTCCTTGGTGACCTCCAGCTTGGTCTCCCAGATACTGGCGGGTGCACGCTTATTCGACCGGCCCTGGGGGAACGCGGTTAACCCTTAGCAATGGACACCAACACGCTCCACGACGCCATGCACAAGAACAAGGCCGAGAACATCAAGAACGACGGGTAGCACGTAAGGCACAGCAGCGAACATGGTCTTGCTGCACGCGAGTGTGTTGGGTCGTGTATAATTTTATTTTATTTTCAAAAGCCAAAAAAAAAAAAAAGGAGAAAAAAATATTTTACGCCCAGGGAGACACCACAACGCACAGGGATACGCCACAGCACGAGGCACCGACAACAGCGCAGACGACACTGGCGCCGCAGGACGGGCCGCAGGAGGGCAAAGCAAACACAAACAGCACCGCAAAACGACAGCAGAGCACGACAGCACAGCACCACACGACAGCACAGCGCCACAGCACACGACACAGGGAAGCAGGGCACCACAGCCAGCACAACAAGGCACCGCAGCGCACAGAGCGGAGAAGACAGGGAACGCACAGCACGAGGAAAAGAGCACCACAGCACGCAGACACCACCACCGGGCAAAAAACAGCACAGCCAACCAACAGCACAACACAGCACAGCAGGACAGCCCACAGGAGGGCAAAGCAAGCCCCAACAGCACCGCAACACGACAGCAGAGCACAACAGCACAGCACCACGCGACAGCACAGCACCACAGGACACGACACAGGAAAGCAGGGCACCACAGCAAACCACACCAACCACAGGGAAACAGACCACGCGGCCAGACAGGGACACCGACACCGAAACACGCCACCAGCAGAAAACCACGGGCCACCAGACCCAGCACAGCACCACGGCACACCACAGCACCAGGCGCTAGCAACAGCACGCACCACACGAACAGCACAACGCGAGTGCACCAGCACAGCGAAGCACAGCACCGCACAGAGCGGAGAGGACAGGGAACGCACAGCACAGCACCCCGGGACACACAAAGTACAAGGCAGAGCGGCGAACAACAGCACGCACCACCGCGCCAGGACAAAACACACACAGCACGGGGGAACACCGCAAAACACAGCGCCGCAGAGCACAGGGCCCCAGGGCAACGGGCAGCGCCAGAGGGCACGGCGCAACAAGCAGCGGCACCCAACGAGCACAACACAGCACAGGACAGCACAACACCGGAGGACACAACGCGCCGCAGCGCGACGCAGCACCGCACCCAGGGGCGCACAGCACAACACAGCACACGGCACACAGCACCGAGCGGCAGCCACGAAAACCGCGAGACAAAAAGGGGGGGGGGGGGCAGCAACCACCGGGGAGCAACCACCAGCCAGGCGGAAAGCACGAGAGAGGGACAAGCGCACGGAGAGCCGAAAGGCGAAAGGCCAACAAAGCAAACAACGCACAGCGCCGGGGCCCAGGGCACCCGGGGCCGGAAACCAGAGAAAGCCGGAGACAACGGGGGCGCACAGTGGAAGGAGGGAAGAAAAAAAAAACAAAGCAGCAAGGCACCAAGCAGGAGCGACGAAAATTGCAAGACACAAAAAGGGAACGAGGGCGGGGAGGAGAAACCACCAAAGAGCAGCCAGCGGCCAAGCGGGAGACACAAACGAGGCGCGAGCGCACGAAGAGCCAGGCAGCGGGGGGCCGAGAAAAAGAACCAAAGCACAGCGCCAAGGCAACGAGGAACGGCAAGGGCAGCGAGAGAGAGGGGGGCAACCCCAGCCCGGAGGGGGCCAAGCAAAGCAGAAAGACAAGGCGGCCAAAGGAAAAGGTGAGGCGCACCACAACGCGCCCGGGAGGCCGGCCCGCCCGACCCGGCCACAAAGAGCAAGCAGACGCACGCCAGCCGCCGTCCGGATGGACGAGTGCGCGCCCGGAGGGTACCCAGCCCCTGCCGGCTACAAACAGCCGCCGTCCGGATGGACGAGTGCGCGCCCGGAGGGTACTCAGCCCCTGCCGGCTACGAATAGCCGCCGTCCGGATGGACGTGTGTGCGCCCGGAGGGTACCCAGCCCCTGCCGGCTACGATAGCCGCCGTCCGGATGGACGAGTGAGCGCCCCGCAGCGACGCCCCGCACAGCAACACAACACACCGAGCGGGCATACCGGTGAACAGGAGCTGGGAGGCCCAGGACACCGCACACGCAACACAACACACCGAGCAGGCACACCGGTGAACAGGAGCCGGGAGGCCCAGGACACCGCACACGCAACACAACACACCGAGCGGGCACACCGGTCAACAGGAGCCGGGAGGCCCAGGACACCGCACACGCAACACAACACACCGAGCGGGCACACCGGTGAACAGGAGCCGGGAGGCCCAGGACACCGCACACGCGAAACAACACACCGAGCGGGCACACCGGTGAACAGGAGCCGGGAGGCCCAGAACACCGCACACGCAACACAACACACCGAGCGGGCACACCGGTGAACAGGAGCCGGGAGGCCCAGGACACCGCACACGCAACACAACACACCGAGCGGGCACACCGGTGAACAGGAGCCGGGAGGCCCAGGACACTGCACACGCAACACAACACACCGAGCGGGCACACCGGTGAACAAGAGCCAGGAGGCCCAGGACACCGCACACGCAACACAACACACCGAGCGGGCACAGCGGTGAACAGGAGCCGGGAGGCCCAGGACACCGCACACCCAACACAACACACCGAGCGGGCACACCGGTGAACAGGAGCCGGGAGGCCCAGGACACCGCACACGCAACACAACACACCGAGCGGGCGCACCGGTGAACAGGAGACGGGAGGCCCAGGACACCGCACACCCAACACAACACACCGAGCAGGCACACCGGTGAACAGGAGCCGGGAGGCCCAGGACACCGCACACGCGAAACAACACACCGAGCGGGCACGACGGTGAACAGGAGCCGGGAGGCCCAGGACACCGCAGGCGCAACACAACACACCGAGCGGGCACACCGGTGAACAGGAGCCGGGAGGCCCAGCACAGCGCACACCCAACACAACACACCGAGCGGGCACACCGGTGAACAGGAGCCGGGAGGCCCAGGACACCGCACACGCAACACAACACACCGAGCGGGCACACCGGTGAACAGGAGCCGGGAGGCCCAGGACACCGCACACGCAACACAACACACCGAGCGGGCACACCGGAGAACAGGAGGCAGGTGGCCCAGGACGCCGCACACGCGAAACAACACACCGAGCGGGCACACCGGAGAACAGGAGCCAGGAGGCCCAGGACACCGCACACGCAACACAACACACCGAGCGGGCACACCGGTGAACAGAAGCCGGGAGGTCAGGACACCGCACACGCAACACAACACACCGACCAGGCGCACCGGTGAACAGGAGCCGGGAGGCCCAGGACACCGCACACGCAACACAACACATCGAGCGGGCACACCGGTGAACAGGAGCCGGGAGGCCCAGAACACCGCACACGCAACACAACACACCGAGCGGGCACACCGGTGAACAGGAGCCAGGAGGCCCAGGACACCGCACACGCAACACAACACACCGAGCAGGCACACCGGTGAACAGGAGCCGGGAGGCCCAGGACACCGCACACGCAACACAACACACCGAGCGGGCACACCGGTGAACAGGAGCCGGGAGGCCCAGGACACCGCACAGGCAACACAACACACCGAGCGGGCACACCGGTGAACAGGAGCCGGGAGGCCCAGGACACCGCACAAGCAACACAACACACCGAGCGGGTACACCGGAGAACAAGAGCCGGGCGGCCCAGGACACCGCACACCCAACACAACACACCGAGCGGGCACACCGGTGAACAGGAGCCGGGTGGCCCAGGACACCGCACACACGCAGGGCGGCCGGGGGACAGGAAAGAACCAACACCCCATGGGTCGGACACACTGGGGCGACCCAGCCGACCCACCGGGCCAGTGGCAGGAGCGGTACTCCAAGGCTGCTGGTCCCAGCCCGGCCAGGCTGCATCGGGGACCATCGCAAACGTCACCCGGAGCCATGGATGCAACCGGTGACAGGCGAGCCGGTACACAGTCCAGGAGGGGGTCGCCTGCCAAGCGGAGCGGCCCCGCAACTCAAGCCACAAGGGTGAGGCGGTCGTACCGTTGACAAGCGGGAGCAATACCCCTTGTGGTGAGAGATACTCCACACAGCTGGGCAGCCCCCAGAGCTGCCGCCCGAAGGAGGGGGCATGTGGCCCTACTCATGGACACATGTGGGGACACCCTCCCACCTGGGACACATGGACCGGGTGGCCGCGACAATGCCTTCCCAAGCACATGCGGGAGCGGCTCAAGAGGCACCTAACATAGGGCAGTGGGAGGGACAGTACGTCCCCTTGGTAAGACCCTCTTCCTGCACCGTCAAAGGAGGCATCCCGAGCTCCCGAAGATACCTACCTACCTACCTGTCATGCTGCGTTTGGGCGTTTAGGCCGCGGTAGTCGACCACGAGCCGCCACTCTCCGGCCACCTTTTTGGGGACTACAAAGCACGGGGAGGCCCATTCGGAGTAGCACGGCTCAAGCCAGCCTCTCTCGATGAATTCACGCAGGGTCTTCTCCATGGCTTCCTTCCTCTCGCCCCTCAGGGCGAACTCCCGGTGTCGGTACACACGGGGGTCCGGCTTCAGCCGTATCTTGGCCTCACCATACGGTCCACGCACCGATGGGGGAAACACAGGCTTTCCGCTGAAGAAGGTGTCACCACACTTCTGCTTCAGCCTGGCCCTCAATGCCTGGATCTTTGAGCACTCATCGGACCCTGCCTTGGCCTTGCCGGGCACCTGAACCACTGAGCTTACTTGCGGGGTGTCACCGCATGGTTTTGGCTCTTCTGGTCTTCTCAGGTGGCCCAAAGGGCCATCTCTGGTCTTGCCTCGGAACAGGTCACCATAGGTGGGCGGGTTCCCGCCGATTGGCTCGTCCTGGCTGGACATGTGGTCCAGTACCCTCCTTACGAAGGTATTCCCATCATAGGAACCGGAGACAATGGATTCCACCTCCCACCAGGCTTTGCCCTGGCCTTTCCCCTCACGCTGGCTTCCCCAGTCGTGAAAGGGCTGATCCATATACCCCTGAACCAGGTCGAGCTCCTCTTCAGTGAGGAGGTCCTTCGGTTCCCCAATGTCAACAGGGGAAACCGCAAAGCATTGCCGCCATGGCTCCGCTATGATGCGGTTGACACACACGAAGTCCGTGGTGTCGGCCTGCTCAAGGCCCCCATCCACATAGTTGAATTCCGTTGGCCATCTCTGGGGTGGCATGGGCTGTCCCTTAGCGTCCTGATACACACGCTCTCCAGCCGGTAGGACGACCTTGTTTAAGGTCATGTTGGTCAGTGAGACCACCCAATCTCGGGTGCTTTCCCCCTCGGTGCATCCCATAGGAACAACCAGCACTGCCTTGGAGCGGTCCTTGCGAATCTTCGCTACCGCCCTTGGAATGTCCCATCGGGGGCAATGGATCCACATCAAACCCTGATGCAGACCCCAGTGCTTCTTCCACGCGGAGTCCTGGGCGCTCCAGTACTTCTCGCTAACCCGAAGATGGGCGGAAGTTCCTGAAGAGAAAGCATCCAGGGTAAGATCGGAAGCTCCCAGGTCCGCAACCACTCGACTCGCCACTTCGGGCATTACGCCGTACTCCTGGTTTGCTGGCCCAGCTGGCTCAGTCCCCAGCGCGGCTACTTTGAGCTGATTGCGTTCCGGGTGGATCCATTGGCACTCCACATGGTACTCAGGTGACGAAAGCCACGAGAGCTGGTCGTCCTGGTACAGGGTCATTGAGGCCTGCGCCGGGAAAACGCCGGAGTCCGTCTCCATCATGAAGTCGTACCCAACGATCATGTCCCAGTCCATCTGGGCCTCGTAGAAGCGACCTTGCAGGAGAATTTCCTTGCCGAGGTCCGGGCGGCTCAGCTCACGGTGCTTCACGAACTGCAGCCCAGTGGCCGCTTCCCTCGTGCCTCCCACCATGTACTGGCCGTTCGCCACCTTCAGCCTGACAGCCTTCCGACTGTCGGTCAAGCACTCTGGCGGAAGTAAGCCAGCCTTGACCAAGCTGACCTGAGCTCCCGTGTTGACCAACACGTCGAAGACCTTCTCCACCTCCCCGCATAAGGCACGGACCTTAAGGTGCAACTGCCGCTCACGCCCCACACGGTGCACGGCGTGCAAGCTCAGATTCTCCGGCCGTTCCAGAAGCTCAATAAGGGACTGGTGCAGGTCGTGGACAATGAGCTCAGGCTGCACATCTGCAGCATCCAGCTGCGGTCCGGGTGATCCTCTGATACTCTCGGATAGATCTTGAAGCACATCAAATACATTCTTGGTCGCGAAGGATGGACGGGTGCAAGGGTTTGTGCCTTCACTTGCCCTCACCCTGCCACTGCGACTGTCTTTCGTCTTGGGTGCCGGACCGGGCCTTCCGCCCGCGGCAATCCCTTTGTGCTCATTGTCTCCCGACTGGGATGGTTTTACGCTTCCTGCGACACCATCCTGCGATCGCCCTAGCTGGGGCCCTTGGCTGCAGGGGCTCCGCTAAGGGGGGTCGCTTGTGGTAGTAGGTGTACTCTCCTCCGCATCAACCTCGTTGACACCCTTCTTCTTTCCCCCTTTCTTACCCTTCTTGTCCTTGTCCTTGTTCTTGTCATCCGACTTGGGAACCCAGGACCACTTGATCTCCTGGATCTCCTTGGTCAACTCGGTCCCCACCAACATCAGCTTGGAGAGCTCGTCCTTGGTGACCTCCACCTTCGTCTCCCAGATACTGGCGGGTGCACGCTTCTTCGACCTGTGCACCTTCTTGTAGGCCTCTGTGTCGGCCTTGTGGATGGGGCATGTCTTGTGGTCATGGTTGAACCCTTTGTTCCTCCCATAACACACGAAACAGCCCTGAGGGTGAGCTCGTATGAACTCCCCAAAGTACAGCGGAGGGTCGCCTATGCGGCGCGGCTCCTTCTTCTCAATCTTCTTCCAACCCTTCTGCAGGGGAGTCCAGCTTCCCCGGTTGCTCCCCGCGTTCGGGTTGTTGGCCACAAAGGCACAAACAGTCGTTTCGGCGGGCTCATCGTCGTCGTCATCGTCATCGAGAGCCTCATCGCCATCGGCTCCAGCTGGGTCCATGGCAGCTTCCCCGCCAGACCCCTCGCCAACGTAGTTGAAGCCACGGTCGCCAGGCCTCAACCCGCGGGTGTTGTGGAGATTCCGGTACTCCTTGAGTACCAACTCTCCAACCCACTCCAGGACCTCGTTGCAACTCATCCGCGCCGAGATGGCCTGCAGACGGATGGTCTGGCCGCCCACGTCACACTCATCAAGGCGCCACATCGCGGTCTTCTCGCGATTGCCCGTGACGGTGATGAGGAGGGCGTTCCGCAGGGAGTGCTGTTTGACATCCCGGGTCACGTTCTTCCTTGTCCAAGCCACCACGTTCGTATGATACTCCTCGGAGAGCATCATCTTGACCGCGTGGTTGGACTTGGCCCTCTTGGCTTCCCCCTTGGTGACTCTCTTGATCCATGCTTTCGGCAGCATGGACAGCAGGCGGGCCTGCTCGTCACCCTCATTCCAGTCCTCCACGTTGCGGCGGAAGAGGGTGTATTGCCCGCGGAAGTCCCGCCAATCTCGTAGGCGGATCTCCTGACCATCATGCTGAAGCTTGATGGCCTTCCACCGCTTGGCAGCCACCTGCGGAGCGTCTACCCGCTCCTGCTTGTTGAGCCACTTCTTGGCCTCCTTGAGGGTCTTCATTTTCCCCTCCTTGGTCGCCACGAAGTGTAGCTCTTGGAGCACCTCAGGCAGGCGGTACCTGAACCGTTTGAAGACATATTTCTCCGCCTCTGCGGGATCCATGTCTTCATTGACGGTCATCCCCCAACCGTTCAGCTTCTCCAAGAAGCGGTCGAGGTTGAGGGGGGCTTGATGTCCTTCAGGTCTTCCCACACGGCGGCATCCGCGGCCTTAGAGACCATGAACGCCGGCCGCGAGGTCGACCGAGGTTCCCATCGGCGTCCCCCACGGACTCCCATGGCTGCCACTTCCATCTCCTCCGCGGTATCCATGTGGCTACGCCGTGGTTCCTCCATGTACGCCGAACCTGGATGTTCGCGCCGTACTCCCTCCATGTACACCTCCTCATCACGGCGCCGACGGCTGCGTTCAGCGTTCTCCCGTCGTACACCACGCGGCGGGGTAATGCCGAACTCCTCCAGATCTTCCTTTCCTCCGCCGACATCCCACTCCACCTCCCCTCCAGGGACCTCATCTCTGAGTCCACTGTATCGCCCACCAGCTATTGGGATTGGGTCTTGGGCTGGTGCGGGGCGTCGGGAGCGTACCGGTGTCCGCGGTGGAGCACGCCGGTTGTGGTACTCCGCACTGAGCCACTCGTCACGCCAATCCTCACTGCCACTGCTGGGCGGCATACGCTTGTTGCGGCGGCCCGCACTGTGATGAGAGGGGGCGCTGAGAGAGGGGGCACTGGCGCTGGGGCGACTCCTGGGGGCTCCGCCGGGGGCGTGGGCTCTGCCTGGACCTGGTCCAGGTCCCCAGCCGTCGTCCGACGAGCCGGACTCGAGGGGTGGGTGGTCGCTGCCGACGCTCCCACGGCCTTCCAGCTCGTCCAACCTCTGCTGCAGGCCGTTGATGACCTTGTTCAGCAGCCTGGTCTTGCCCCTGGCGATGTCCAGCTCCCTCTGGGCAGCGGTGGCGACCTTGGCGATCTTGACCATCTCCGTCTTGGCGATGTCCAGCTCCTTCTGTGCGCCCGCGGCGACCCTGGCGATGCGGATCATCTTGCCTTTGCCCGTGTCTACCTCACGCTCGAGGGTCTGGACCCTCCTGCGGAGGTGCACGATCCACCGCCAAGTGGCCTCCGGGTCAACCCCTTCTGGTGGGCCGTCAGGGTCCCCAGGGGGTCCTCCAGGAGGGCCTCCGCTGGGTCCGCCCGGTCCAGGGGTCCCCCCCCCCGCCCAGAGGTCTGCCTCCGGGGGGTCCACCTGGTGGGCGTCCTCCAGGGGGTCGTGATGGTCCTCCGCCAGGCGGTCACGGTGGGCCTCCGCCGGGTCCCCTGGGTGGGTCCGAGGATGGGGGCTTCTTCGTGTAGCCGAAGTCCATGTCATCATCCTCGTCCATGTCGCCCCACCTAGCCGTCTCGGTCTTGCACTCGGTGGACTCCGAGCTCCGGTAGGGAGGAGGGAGATTCTCACTCTCACCCTCCGGCTCCATGGGGACATCTCCGCCTCCTCCTCGAGCGACTCCTCGGCGATGTCATCACTGTCGTCCATTCCCGTCGCTGGCGGTGAAGAATGGGTCGGAGTCGTGGGGGTGTCCTCCCGCTGGCCTCCGCGTCCTCTCCGGGGTCTTCCCCTTACCCCTCCTTCGTCGGTAGGCGGTGGGGCCACTGTCCCCACTGCTGCACGTGTCGACCTCCTCCAGATCGAGCGTCATCTTGGAGGAGGCGTCCCCTTCGAAGAGCTTTCGAAGGGTCTCCACTGGGGATCCTCCCGGGGGTGTCTCGCGCTGGAGCTTGGCCTCCGCCTCTTCCATTGCGCCGGCCGTGGCTGCGGCAGCTCGCCTTTCGGCCTCCTCCCGGGCACGGGCAGCCTCGGCTTCCCGAGCCCGCTGCAGCCGAGCCTTCTCCGCTTGCAATGCTGCCAGCTCCGCGTCTGTCTTGGCCCTCTCCTCAGCGACCTTCCGTCGCGCGGCCTCGATGGCATCTATCCTGGCGGCGTCCGCTTGGGCCTTGGCCGTTGCTTCGGCCTGGGCCCTTTCCCTCGCCTCCTTCCTTGCCCTCTCTTGGGCAAGCGCCTCTTCGAGCACTTTCACCTCGGCCTCCTTACGGACAATGGCCTCCTGGGCCAGGCGGGCTTCCTGGGCGGCTGCCGCCACCTCACCCCTGACCCAGGCAATCGCTGCCTCCGCGGCAGCTGCAGCCGTGAGTCCAGCCGTAATGGCCGCCACGGTCGAGGCATGGAAGGCCATGCCTCTGACCCAATCTGCAGCCTTCTCCTGGGCGATGCCGACGGAGCCCTCCACGGCAGCGTTCTGCTGCGTGGCCCGTTGCCGGGCAACCCAAAGGTTGCAGGGCACCCCACAGGCGTGCTCGCAGGCGCGGGCCAGGTCCTTTTGGTCGGGAGCGACGCTGCTGCTGGAGCTGGCCTGGTTGGCTGGCATCCTCCCACGGTGGGCCGACTCCACGTCGCTGCTGGGGCCTGACTTCCTCAGGTGCAGCTGACGGGGCTTGGCCTTTGCCTTCTTGGCGACCTCAAGGAAGTCGCCAAGGGTGGTGTGGCAGGGGTGGTGACCGCCACTGGCCCATTCGGGGCTGGGGAGTGGGGTTCCGCCCTTGGTCTCGTTCTCCGCGGCTTGGGCGTCTTTGGCGGCGAGGGATTCCTGGTACTCCCGCCATTTCTTGTCCCGCTTCTTGTCCCCGGCGCATCGCTTCTCCTTCCCAGGGGACGCGCTGCTGTTGCTGCCCTGCAGCGTACGCTCATTCCCCGGTTCCGGGAACTTCTTCTCGATCATGTCCCATATACAGACGTTGATCGTGGCGCCCGACGGGTACTAGTTGGGGTTCTTCTCCTCATCAATCCCGTCGGGGCGCAGCCCTCCGCCGGGCCTGTCCTGGCGGGTGCAGACGCTCCAGCGCTTCTGGCGGAAGCGGTGGGTGTATCCTTCCCCCCGCAGCCAGTCTTCCACTGCCTGCGGGCGGTCGGCGCCCATATCCTCGCGGAGCTGGAAGCTCCCGGGCATGCCGCCTTCGCACTGTGGGTTGCTGTGGCGGTAGTGCTGCCCCCATACCAAACCATGCAGTGAGTACACAGCATGGGGGTGGGGCAGCGGCCATGTCTTGACCGCCTTCTGCCAGTTCACCATGGGCGCTCCTTCCCCTCAATGGACTAGTCCTGGGGGTCACTGCTGAAGCGGTTGTCGGGGTCCACTCTATCTACAGGACTGGGACCCAGACGCCCGATGGTGGTTGTGGAGGTGGGTGATGCAGCTCGGAGTGCGGCAGGTACTGGTCGGCCAAAGGAACTCGCTGATGTCGGAGTTCCGGTCGCTACACCTCCTTCACGGACTCGGCGCTGTTGCTGACGCTCGGGGCGATGCTCCGGGCGGCGCTGCCAAGCCCGTGGTGCTCGGGGTTCAGGTGGACCCGAGTGGCACGCGAGGGATGGGTAACCCCGCGGCGGTGAAACGCTTTTGACGCGTTCCCGTGGGGGGCCTGGCCACGGGACGCTGCGGCGGACACGCGCAAGCAAGCAGGCAGGCAAAGCACTGCGCTCTCAGGGGCATCCTCATGGTCGTGTCATGTGACAAAGGGTTTCAGGATCCTTGCCACTCTGAAACAAGGGAACAAAAGTATGTACAGCAACACTTCAGGATATGTACATCTGGGGTTAAGACTGGACAAGGAAAAGGGCTTCACAGGACAATAGACACTCAGTCCCAACTCATATCCCAATCCCAGGTCCGACCCTCTCAGTAGCTGGCAGGGGCGGGGGCTCAAACACAACCCATGCCCTGCCCAGTCTGGACCCTGAAACCCTGCCAATAGGGGAGTGTGTATCGCCCAGCCACAGGCGAGTTCTTGGGAACCGAGAAGCTCCATGGCGTACCAACTCTGGCTCCTCATGCTCCCTTAACGGCAGGTCCCAGTTCCTCTTTGAGCCAGGGATAGGGCCCCGCCATTATCCCCTAGGAGTTGGTAGCTGAAAGTGGGCTGTTTCAGCCCAAACTGATATTAGCTCGAAAAACTCCAGAATTGACCCCACGTCCGGACCAGCCAGAGGTAGGGACGAGGCAACTGACCCTATGCTCTCCAAGTACGAACTTCCTAGAGCCCTCACTCAACCTGGCTCCCCCTGAGTCCCCAGCATCAGGGCGCCACGGTCTCGCCATGTGGGGTCATGATGCCAAAATCATCCAAATTGGAGTCATCCCCACGAGTGGCTCGCCCGGCCAGGGCAAGGCCAATGGCTCACAGGATAGGAGGCAGGACCTAGGACCTACATCTGAGTGCACGACTTGAAATTAGGTTCGGGGTCCTCAGGGGCACAGAGATATGGGACCGCCAATTGACCACACGGGGGGGTAAAATTGGGGTCCCAAAAGGGGGTCATTTTGGCTCCTCAAAATGAGCCAAGATCGGGGGTGTCCCCAATGGTATATCTCCACGCCGGCTTGGAGATTGGATCCGCCATTCCATATGCAATCCACTGGGAGTTCAACAAAAACTCACATGTACTTGGCTATCACGGATCTCCATGGCCCTCGGCGTGGTGATGATTCAAACTGGGTCCACAAATGCCAAAATGGCAAAATCGGTCGTCTTGGGCGACCGGCCAGGGTAGGAAACCTTGGCGACCTTGTCGCGGAAAGCCTTGATTCACGACCCTTGATATCCCCTTTGGTCCCATGCCCTGGGTTATGGTTTGCTGTCACGCTGGCTGCTCTCCTCTAGATCCAGCCCTTGAGTTCCTTTAGAACCTCCAAGGTACTCGAGAAAAATCCATCACAAAATTCGCCACGGAGAAGCGACGAAGGCGCGCGAGCAGGCGACAACAGGCGGCGATTTCACGACAATTAGAAGTTGCGGTAGGAATCGGGTATTTCACCGATTTCTGACCGAAAATCAACCAAGACAATAAAATTATGGTATTCTACATCGATTTAATGGTTAGAAATCGGATTCCAGATTTCGCGGATTAGAGAACAGGGATATCCCGCTGACAGCCGGTGTCAACGGCTTCCGCACGGGTGTGACGGCTCACAGGCCTCCGGGCCATGGGCCATAGGTTCTGGGTACCGCTTCAGTAGGTCCTCCGTGCCGGGCGTTGCCGGAGCCTGGGGGGTTTAGCCCTCGGTGGGGCTGTGGACGTGGGGGTGCACGGTGTCGGAGGGCCGTGCGGCGGTGGTGTCGGTCGGGGTAGCGGTGTGTGCCTGTGTAGGGGGGCTGTCGGGCAGCGTGTATGCTGGGTCCGCTGCCGGCCAGTCAGGTGTGCCATGGCGCGGGCGGGGTTCCGGGCGGGCCTGTGTTGCTGCCGCTGGCCTTTGCCTGGCCGTGGACCGTGCGCAGGCGCGACGGGTGGTGTTAGGGGTTGCGGGCTTCCTGTGGGACTCGGGGCCGGTTCCCTGTGCGGGTGTGCGGTGCCGGGGGCTTGCTCGGGCTAGGTGCCCACCGCCCCCGTATTCGTGGGGCTGGGTATGGCTCTGCTCCCGGCAGGTGATGCCCAGTGTCCCCCGTTCTCTGTGGCCGTGTGGTGTTGTGTTGGTTGTCGTTGCGCCGCCCGTTTGGACGAACGCTCTTGTCGGGGGCTCTGTGGCGCGCCGGCTCTAGATGGTGCCGGATCGCCCGTAGTCCGCGTGGCGTCGGTGGCGTGCTGTTGGTGTGGTGCGGCGACGGGTGTGGGGGGGGCGCAGGTGGACAGGTTGGGGGATGTGGAGGACGTTGGGGCTGATGCTCGGGCCCGTACATTCGTGGCCCTAGTTGCTGTCGTGGCGCGGGATCGGGGTGGGAGGGTGGTGATGGTCGCGGTGATTCTCCGGGGGGAGTAGGATGAGCCGTCGAGCCGGGTACCTCTGGCCATCATTCTGGCCACTGCCGCATTGCCGTACGTGCCCGATTGCGGCGGCGGGACGTGCGGCTGCTGGGCACGCTGTACCAGCGACCGGAGGCTGCATGGAGGGGGGATGCCCCTCCACGTGAGGTAGGCCGCCATCAGGCTCTCGGTCGCCCCCGGGGTCATGGCCCCGCCGCGAAGAAATCCCCCCACTCGGCGCCATGGGCGCTGCGGGCGATGCCTATCGCCCATTCCGCGTCCCCCACCAGCCAGGCGAAGGCGATCGGGAGGCAGATGGTGAGGGTGACGACGATGGTGCGGTAGTTGTTGAGGTTCGTGGGGGTGATGGGGCCCCAACTGTCTGGCAGATTGCCAATGGGGGGTAGACTGCCCCGTGGCGCGTCGTCGTAGTGTTCTTAGTCGGGGACATAAATCGTGGGGTCTGCCCCCGGGTCTGGCAGCGCCCAGGTTGGTGCGCGCCAGGGGGGGCGGGGGGGTGGTGTCGCCGGGTCCTTGTCCGTGAGGACGTCCAACCACTCGACGTCGGGGCTGTCCTCCCTCGCGCTGTTGTTCCAGGCGTTTTGCCGGATCAGAGTGCGCAGTGTCTGGAGTGTGAGCTCTTCGTCTTGCGTTTCGCGCAGCGGCGGAGCTGTGCAGAGTCGATGCGGTCTCCGGCAGAGTGGGCACGACCACAAGTTCGCAATGCACGGGCTGCAGAACCAGTGCAGCTGCTCAGTGCCGCCGCAGCCGAGGTCATGCCCACAAAGTGGGTTGCCGTCTTCGACGCCCACCTCCATGCACACCCCGCATGGGTTCCCCGGCCGTGGATGTGGAGCTTCACCTTCGGGCATCCTGAGGAGAGGTATCGTTTGCAGGACGATCGGGCCTCTACAGGGGAGGGGGCGCGCGCGCTCCGGGCGCTGCGTCCGCAGGTGCCTGGTGGTCGCCGCGGGCCCGTACCTGTGGCTAGTCGCTAGGCTGTGCATGTTCGTAGTGGATGAGGAGGTGATAGTACGTGCGGTGGTTGTGGGATGTTTGTTGTGCTTCCTGTGCGTATACCTGGACGCGGCGCTGTAGCTGTGCGTCCGCTCTTTTGATGGCGGTGAGCTGCATGTGACGTATTGTGGCCCCAGGTTCTGGGGCGTGGTCGGCGACGACCCTGTAGAGCTGGAGTGGCACCGCTCCCCTGAGTATCGCCTCCCTGACCTCCGGTTGCCGCATCAGGCGCCGAACCTCATTTGCCAGTGGCGTGGCCGGGCCCCATCCGGCGTGTTGCGCTATGGTGTTCTCCGGCGCCCACATGGCCAGGTGGTTGTCCCCTTGGGCTAATGGGCAGCGTTTGAAGTGCTCCCATGTTTCTGGCTGTTGGAGATGGCAGGGGCATATGGTGTATTCCGGGGTTATATCTATACCTCGCCGGGCATACCAGCGTGCCACCCTGTCTAGGAGGGGTAGTTGTTTGAGCAAGAGCTGGGCACGTCGTTTCTGCAGGTGTACCGGTATTAGGGATGGATCAAGAGCCGAGAAGTATTATGCGGTGCGCATTGTATGTTGGAGACGGCTCAAAAGGGCGCTGTCGGCTTGACTGCCCCGAATGTGCGCCATGGTGCGGACGGGTTGTGGGTAGTGGTATGCTCGTCCCGTGTTGTTATAGATGCGATCGTCTGGCACCCAGGCTGGTAGTTCCCCGGGGCGTGGGACTGGCGGCAGGTGTTGCAGGTGTGTGTGCATGTGGTCTCGTAGCGCTGGGTCCTCGCCGTCCGGCATATGCTCGGCAAGCTGGTTGTGGGCGTGCAAGTCTATGTGTCCGTTGCCCAGGCTGTACCGATGAGATTCTTGTTTGACGAATTGCAGGACGACGTGTTTGGGGAGGCGCCGCAAGGCTTTCCAGAGGTGTAGGGCCTGGCTGCCCAGGCTGGAGTCTGTCGCCTTGTGCAGGGGCTGTCGCGCCGGCCTGCGGACGATTTAGAAGTCCATCGCTGCGTCCACCACTACCTATACATGGTGCGCATGGTCACGCGGTTCTTGGTGGGTGTCATTGATGGCGTCCACGACGATCGCCAGTGTTCTTAGTTCCCTGTGAGAGGAGGCCCCGGGATGGTAGCCCCTGCGAGGTGGTGTTGGTGCAGTCGGCCTGTCGTGTCTACTTTCAACTCTAAAGCCGACCCCCCGGCCGCTGGGGTGAGGCTTGTAGTGCCGGAGGCATCCAGGAAAATGATTGTGTTGTGGTTGTCCGGGTGCGGTAGGCGGCATGGCATTGTTGGCTGGTAGGCATGGATGTGTGCTCCCCGTTCCGTGGTGGCCCACGGCGTGTTGGTGTCCGGTCGGAGTCTCCGGGTAGCATACACGCCCACCCCCTGGCGGATGATCTCGGTTGCTGCCGGGTTCATGCGGACATAGTCGTTGTTCCTCTCATGGCCCTGTGTCAGATAGCCGTACACTTAGTGGAGCAGGTACGCTGTCTGCGGGTGGAATGTGGTCCACTCGACCGTCTGCCAGTCCTGTACTTGGGAGCATCGGTGTTTGACCGGATAGGCGGGGGCCTCCGGAGTGGCGCTGCGGTGTTTGGCAAGCACGGGGAAGGTGATGGCCAGGTGCTGGGTGTCCCACGTTCCCCGGTGGAATCTCCATTCCGCCTTGGCGCTGCATCCCCACGCCACTCTGGCCGTGTCCCTCTCCGCGGCCCGTTCGAAGTGCGTGTGTAGCCACCGGTGTTGTTCCGGGGTAGCGTGGGCCGTTGGCATGGGGTGGTAGCGTGCCAGTAACTGGAGGAGGGGCCACGGGGTGGCCAAAGCGTGGGGCCCACATCGCCAGCAAGTGGTGGGGGTGCCCGTCAGCTTGTCTTGCGATAGTGGTGGCGGACAGAAGGGGCGCGCCGTGGGTGGCGGTAGCATCCACAAGTTGCCACCTGCTCTGCCCGGCCGCAACATGGCCTTGAGCCTGTTGGGCGCTAGGAGGAGCACCGCGGGCACCGTGGCACCGGGTACATATTCCACTTGCTGAGGTGGCCGGTGGTGGGCCTGGTTCCCTCGCGGTGAACTCGGTGGCAGTGGCCGTTTGTGCCTGTTCCAAAACAGGTTGTACGCCTCACGTACCTCCCCATCTGTTGGTTGGGGGTGCCCGATTTGGGTGGCCGCACTGCGCATGTGGTTCTCCAGGAGTGATTTGTTGGGCCACTCCGGGTGTTGTAGGAATGGGACGTGGTGTGTGCCCACTCGTTGGAGGGCTTGCATCTGGTTTGGGGTGACCCGCACGAGGTGGAGGGTGGTGCCCACCAGGTCCAGAGTGGTGGTGCTTCCCGTTGGTCCTGCCCACACATCGGTGTGAAGGACCGCCAGAGGGCCGGTTTCCCTGCACCGATGGTTCGTTTGGATGATGTGTTGGTGGTGGGGCAGTAGGAGTTGTAGGTGGTTCCATATGCGGGTCCCCACCTTGGTGGGGAGGCCCCGCTGCTGAAGTATGTATTGGGGGCAGGTGTTGCGATGGTATTGGGCCTCCCGCAGCGTCAGCGTGATAACTTCCAGTACCTCCGGCTCATGATTGTGCATGAGACGATGCAGGCGGGCCGCAGTGTGAGCTGTGTACGCGTTGCGGACGAGGTGATCGGTGTTGTCTCCGTAGTACGGTGGTGATGCCGCGCGTACTGTTGCAGGTAGCGATGTGGGCCGGTGGCCGTGGATGGTCCGCGCTCGTCGCACTGTGGTAGCGGCCGCTTGCAGCATGTGTTGGGGCTGCGTCAGGTGCAAGGCCTCGAATCCTATAGCTGCGTTGAGCACGGCTTGTAGGAAGTATGCCAGGGCCTGGGTGGAGAGTGCCGTGATGCGTGCTATGACCAATGTCTGTGTCAGCTGCCGTAACAGGTTTGGTGGTAGGGTGACCCCGCCTGCGGTGGCCGCTTGTTGGACCCCCAGGTAGGTGGCCGTGTTTACTGGGTTCATGGGCAGGTCTCCGTGGAGGAGGGGCGGCGGCGGTGCATTGTGTACCAGGGTGGCAAGTTTGACGTTGTGTACCAGCAGCTGGTTGCCCTCCAGATAGATGATGACGAGGTGGAGGACTTTGGTGGCTCTGGCGGGTCCGGGGTGGTCAGCAGGGGTTGACGTGCGGTGGCGGTCACCACCGCCATGTCGTCCACAAACGCTAGGAGCGTGGTCCGGAGGGGATATGGTGCCACGTCCGGGTATGTGCGTCGGATGCAAAACGCCAGCGGGAGGGTGACGAGTAGGAAGAGGAATGGGCCTTCTGCACTCCCTTGCGGGACGCCACTGGCGGGGTGGACCCATGGGGTGGTGCCCACGTCGGCTTTTATGGCGTACATGCGGGTGGCGAGGTACGCTTGTAGGAAGCCCTGGAAGGGGAGTCCCATGTGCTCCCAGACGGCCCGTAGGAGGCGGTGCGGGGTGTTGGGGAAGGCCCCTTTGACATCGAGGGATGTGATGATGAGGCTGATCGGGTCCATGTACACCAGGGCGTCTTGCATAAATATGGCCTCCAATCGTCACCTATCCGGTATGGCCCCCCACATTGTGGGCGGTACAGCCCGGTACACTGCCGGGGCCACCCGTTTGAGGATGAGCATCCATATGAGTTTGGCCTATGTGGTAGCGCACACGATGGGTCTACAGTTGTCGGGGTCTGCCCAGTCGCCTTTCTTATACAGCGGGTGTACTAGGTTTGCCGAGTCGGGTGGCCTGTCAGTTTTTCCGATGGCGATATCCCACAGGCGCGCGGCCAGGTGTCTCTTCAGGTTCAGCGGGAGCCTACGGTAGAGCCCCGCCGGGAGTCCGTCCACCCCCGGGGTTTTTTCTGGTTGTAGCTTGTACAACACCTCATCAAGCTCCCGAATGGTGAACGGGGTTCGGTGCATGTCTCGTCGCTGTGTCCGGTTGTAGAGTTTCGGCAGGTGGGAAATCAGTTCCTCTGTGTATGCTGACACCTCGCCATCCTCAGTGTTGTGTTGGCGCAGGAAGCTGTTGAGGACTTCTTCCAGGACCACCTTGGGATCGTTGATCACTGTGCCGTCCTGTAGGCGTACCGCCTTGATGCCTCGGTGGCCTGTCTCCGCCAGGATCTTGTCCACGTGTTTCAGGGATTTGTAGGGCTGGGGTTTTGGAAGTAGCGTTGTTGTTCTTGCGCCAGTTCCTTTGCCCTATAGGCGCAAAGAAAAACACGTCGCGAGCAGCGCGTAAAACTCGAAGATTTTTCATAACTCGCCACGACCCCTCACGTTGCACCCTGCCGCCTTTTTCTTCTTATTCTTCATGCACCTCCCTCCCCACCCTCGTGCCCATCACTCCCCTTGCCCTGCAGCTCAGGCGGCGGCCCTGGGGGAACGCGGTTAACCCTTCGCAATGGACATCAACACGCTCCACGACGCCACGCACAAGAACGAGGCCGAGAACATCAAGAACGACGGGTAACACGTAAGGCACAGCCGCGAACATGGTCTTGCTGCACGCGAGTGTGTTGGGTCGTGTATAATTTTATTTTATTTTCAAAAAAAAAAAAAAAAAAAGAAAAGAGTTTTCAAAGGCACGGAAAAACGGCATGGGTTTTTAGCAAAAGAAAAGAGGACAAAACAAACACCAGCAGCGCAGACAACCGCACAGCACAGCCAACCAGCACAGCACTGCAGGACAGCACGGCACCGCAGGACACGGCACAGAGCGCAGGACACCACAGGACAACGCACAGCACAGCAAGACACCACGACACACCAGAGCAGCACCACCACACCGCAGAACGCCCAGGGAGACACCACAACGCACAGGGACACGCCACAGCACGAGGCACCAACAACAGCGCAGACGACACAGGCGCCGCACGACAGGCCGCAGGAGGGCAAAGCAAACACAAACAGCACCGCAAAACGACAGCAGGGCACGACAGCACAGCACCACACGACAGCACAGCGGCACAGCACACGACACAGGGAAGCAGGGCACCACAGCCAGCACAACAAGGCACCGCAGCGCACAGAGCGGAGGAGACAGGGAACACACAGCGCGAGGAAAAGAGCACCACAGCACGCAGACACCACCACCGGGCCAAAAACAGCACAGCCAACCAACAGCACAACACAGCACAGCACGACAGCCCACAGGAGGGCAAAGCAAGCCCCGACAGCACCGCAACACCAAAGCAGAGCACAACAGCACAGCACCACGCGACAGCACAGCACCACAGAACACGACACAGGAAAGCAGGGCACCACAGCAAACCACACCAAGCACAGGGAAGCAGACCACGCGGCCAGACAAGGACACCGACACCGAAACACGCCACCAGCAGACAACCACGGGCCACCAGACCCAGCACCGCACCACGGCACACCACAGGAAACAGCACAACACACAGCAGCGCACCACAACACCAAGCGCCAGCAGCAGCACGCACCACACGAACAGCACAACGCGAGCGCACCAGCACAGCGAAGCACAGCACCGCACAGAACGGAGAGCACAGGGAACGCACAGCACGCACCACCGCGCCACGACAAAACACACAGAGCACACAGCGCGGGGGAACACCGCAAAACACAGCGCCGCAGAGCACAGGGCCCCAGAGCGACGGGCAGCGCCAGAGGGCACGGCGCAACAAGCAGCGGCACCAAACGAGCGCAACACAGCACACGCCAGCACAACACCGGGCGACACGACGCGCAGCAGCGCGGCGCAGCACCGCACCGCACCAGGGGCCCACAGCACAACACGGCACACAGCACCGAGCGGCAGGAACGAAAACCGCGGGACACAACGGGGGGGGGGGGGGCAGCAACCACGCGGGAGCAGCCAACGGCCAAGGGGAAAGCACGAAAGAGGGACAGGCGCACGGAGAGCGGAGAAGCGGAAGGCCGACAAAACAAACAACGCAAGCGCCGAGGCCCAGGGCACCCGGGGCCGGAAACCAGAGAAAGCCGGAGACAACGGGGGCGCAAGGAGAAAGGAAAAAAAAAAAAAAAAAAAAAAAAAAAAAAAAAACACCAAGGCCACAAGCAGGAGCGACGAACACCCGAGACACAAAGGGGGGCGGGGCGGGGGAGCAACCACCAAAGAGCAGCCAACGGCCAAGCGGAGGACACAAACGAGGCGGGAGCCAAGCAGCGGGAGGCCGAGAAAAACAACCAACGGGGAAAGGCAACAGCAGCGAAAAAGAGAGGGGCAACCCCAGCCCGGAGGGGGCCAAGCAAAGCAGAAAGACAAAGCGGCCAAAGGAAAAGGTGAGGCGCACCAGAACGCGCCCGGGAGGCCGGCCCGCCCGACCCGGCCAGGAAAGCACGCACACGCAAACACGCACGGGACCCGGGCGTGGCGTCCTCCGACCCGCAAGGGGAGGTGTCGGCGTCCACACGAAACAGCCCCGGTGCACCGGCCGAGTCCCCCGTCGAAAGACGGACGGTACGGGAAACTGGACGCGTCAGTGACCGGGTCCACACACGCCAACCACCGCAGCGCACGCAGCCCAAGACCGACGCCGGAGGGACCCGCCAGGGACAACCCCATCGCGGGGCGCCGAACGGGTACGACGCGGAGAGCCCAGCGCCCCTGCCTCGGCGGGGGCCAGCGGCAGGCACAATGAGCCCGGTTCTCGGCCGGCCTCCGCGTGCCCCGCGCAGCCGCCCAGTAAAGCCGGGGACGCAAGCTCCCGGGGTGGGGAAAGGCACCACGGCGTCGGGAAAGCCGATCGGAGCACCGAGAGCGACCGGACCGGACGAGGCGCGGCGCACCACGCGGGGCCACGAGGCACGCCAGAGAGGCACGCCGCCGGCCACAACCAAGGCACACGGACAGGTGCCAAGCAGCGACGGCCGCCGGGTGCCACAAACCCGGAGAGCGCGCACAACACGCAAAGAACCACGGCACACGAACAGGTGCCAAGCAACAGCCAACCCACACACCACAAACCCCAGCCAACGAGAAACGGCAACAGCAGCGAAGGAGAGGGGGGCAACCCCAGCCCGGAGGGGGCCAAGCAAAGCAGAAAGACAAAGCGGCCAAAGGAAAAGGTGAGGCGCACCACAACGCGCCCGGGAGGCCGGCCCGCCCGACCCGGCCAAGCAAAACACGCACACCACCGCCGCCAAAGCACCCCAGCCAGGAGTGGCGGGGACCGCCCACCACCAGCGGCAGCGAAACCCAGCCAGGAGTGGCGGGGAGTAGCACACAGGAACCTCCGCCAGGAGTGGCGAGGGACCAACCACACCACACACCAGCCACAACCCCACCAACACACCACCGCCACACACCACACACCACACAGCAACGCCGCCAACGGACCCCAGCCAGGAGTGGCGGGGACCGCCCACCACCACCGGCAGCGAAACCCAGCCAGGAGTGGCGGGGAGTAGCACGCAGGAACCTCCGCCAGGAGTGGCGAGGGACCAACCACACCACACACCAGCCACAACCCCACCAACACACCAGCGCCACACACCACACACCACACAGCAACGCCGCCAACGGACCCCAGCCAGGAGTGGCGGGGACCGCCCACCACCACCGGAAGCGAAACCCAGCCAGGAGTGGCGGGGAGTAGCACACAGGAACCTCCGCCAGGAGTGGCGAGGGACCAACCACACCACACACCAGCCACAACCCCACCAACACACCACCGCCACACACCACACACCACACACCACACACCACCGCCGCAAGCGGACCCCAGCCAGGAGTGGCGGGGACCGCCCACCACCACCGGCAGCGAAACCCAGCCAGGAGTGGCGGGGAGTAGCACACAGGAACCTCCGCCAGGAGTGGCGAGGGACCAACCACACCACACGCCAGCCACAACCCCACCCACACACCAGCGCCACACACCACACACCACACAGCAACGCCGCCAACGGACCCCAGCCAGGAGTGGCGGGGACCGCCCACCACCACCGGAAGCGAAACCCAGCCAGGAGTGGCGGGGAGTAGCACACAGGAACCTCCGCCAGGAGTGGCGAGGAACCAACCACACCACACGCCAGCCACAACCCCACCAACACACCACCGCCGCACACCACACACCACACAGCAACGCCGCCAACGGACCCCAGCCAGGAGTGGCGGGGACCGCCCACCACCACCGGAAGCGAAACCCAGCCAGGAGTGGCGGGGAGTAGCACACAGGAACCTCCGCCAGGAGTGGCGAGGGACCAACCACACCACACGCCAGCCACAACCCCACCAACACACCAGCGCCACACACCACACGCCACACAGCAACGCCGCCAACGGACCCCAGCCAGGAGTGGCGGGGACCGCCCACCACCACCGGAAGCGAAACCCAGCCAGGAGTGGCGGGGAGTAGCACACAGGAACCTCCGCCAGGAGTGGCGAGGGACCAACCAGACCACACACCAGCCACAACCCCACCAACACACCACCGCCACACACCACACACCACACAACACACACCACCGCCGCAAGCGGACCCCAGCCAGGAGTGGCGGGGACCGCCCACCACCACCGGCAGCGAAACCCAGCCAAGAGTGGCGGGGAGTAGCACACAGGAACCTCCGCCAGGAGTGGCGAGGGACCAACCACACCACACGCCAGCCACAACCCCACCAACACACCAGCGCCACACACCACACACCACACAGCAACGCCGCCAACGGACCCCAGCCAGGAGTGGCGGGGACCGCCCACCACCACCGGAAGCAAAACCCAGCCAGGAGTGGCGGGGAGTAGCACACAGGAACCTCCGCCAGGAGTGGCGAGGGACCAACCACACCACACGCCAGCCACAACCCCACCAACACACCAGCGCCACACACCACACACCACACAGCAACGCCGCCAACGGACCCCAGCCAGGAGTGGCGGGGACCGCCCACCACCACCGGAAGCGAAACCCAGCCAGGAGTGGCGGGGAGTAGCACACAGGAACCTCCGCCAGGAGTGGCGAGGGACCAACCACACCACACGCCAGCCACAACCCCACCAACACACCAGCGCCACACACCACACACCACACAGCAACGCCGCCAACGGACCCCAGCCAGGAGTGGCGGGGACCGCCCACCACCACCGGAAGCGAAACCCAGCCAGGAGTGGCGGGGAGTAGCACACAGGAACCTCCGCCAGGAGTGGCGAGGGACCAACCACACCACACACCAGCCACAACCCCACCAACACACCACCGCCACACACCACACACCACACAGCAACGCCGCCAACGGACCCCAGCCAGGAATGGCGGGGTCCGCCCAACACCACCGGAAGCGAAACCCAGCCAGGAGTGGCGGGGAGTAGCACACAGGAACCTCCGCCAGGAGTGGCGAGGGACCAACCACACCACACACCAGCCACAACCCCACCAACACACCACCGCCACACACCAGACACCACCGCCGCCGGCAAACCCCAGCCAGGAGTGGCGGGGACCGCCCACAACCACCGGCAGCGAAACCCAGCCAGGAGTGGCGGGGAGTAGCACACAGGAACCTCTGCCAGGAGTGGCGAGGGACCAACCACACCACACACCAGCCACAACCCCACCAACACACCACCGCCACACACCACACACCACACAGCAACGCCGCCAACGGACCCCAGCCAGGAATGGCGGGGTCCGCCCAACACCACCGGAAGCGAAACCCAGCCAGGAGTGGCGGGGAGTAGCACACAGGAACCTCCGCCAGGAGTGGCGAGGGACCAACCACACCACACACCAGCCACAACCCCACCAACACACCACCGCCACACACCAGACACCACCGCCGCCGGCAAACCCCAGCCAGGAGTGGCGGGGACCGCCCACAACCACCGGCAGCGAAACCCAGCCAGGAGTGGCGGGGAGTAGCACACAGGAACCTCTGCCAGGAGTGGCGAGGGACCAACCACACCACACACCAGCCACAGAGCAACCGCCAGCCGAGGGAAGGGAACGGGAGGAACAGCCCGGCAGGCCCCCCCCCCCGAAAAAAAAAAAAAAAAAAAAGGGGGGGGGGGGGCGGGCGCGCGAAAACAGCCCACAGCCACCAAACCGCCCACCAACAACACAGAAGGGGGCCAAACCCCCCACCCAGAGGGCACCGAAGACAGGACCCCCAAACAGGCACAGGGGGACCACCCAGCCAAGACCGGCAACACCAAGGCAACGACAGCGGCCCAGCGGAAAAAAGGGACACCGAAAAAACAAAAAAAAAAAAAGCCAGCAGCCCCCGAAAGAAAGGAGACGGGGGAGAGACCACAAGGCCCGGGACAGGGACACCCAGCAACCGGAAAAAAAAAAAAAAAAAAAAACAAAAAAGCGCAAAAAACACAACCCGACACCCCGGCCAAGAAGGGCGGGGCACAGCCGAGACCCGCCCGCCCACACCGCACACCGGAACCGGAAACGGCGGGGGGCAAGGGAAACGCGCAGGAAACCACACAGGTCCCGAAAGCAGGCCCACACCAAAGCCCAACCACGAACACCACAAACAGCCGGCAAAAGAGGGACAACACCACAAACCGAGCCCAAACACACCCACCCAAGACCCCAGCCACAACGGGCAGGGGTAAACAAAACCCACGACCAACCGCAACCCGGACCCAACCACAAACGCAAGCCAACAGTAGGAAACCCAGTGCCCACAGCCCGGGCACTGAGGCAGCCCGTGCCATGCAGGTGACCCGGCCAAACGAGATCCGGAGCCCGGGGGTAAGGCTGCATCCTAAGGCCTGCGCTGCTTTGGGACTCGAGGCGGAGCGTGCGACACCCAAGCGCCTCGGAACCCTAGTACCAAGAACATGCATGCATGCCTTGGGAACGGGATACGCCAGGAAGTCCGGTGAACCCCTAGGGTTCCGCCCAAAGGAGGGGACGTGCGCAAGCACGGGGGCCCACCCTCCCGGCGAGACAAGCATGTCACGCTGGCGGCGATCAGCCCTCCCGGTATAGCCCGGGGCCGCTTTGTTGGGGGCCAACAGTCAGGTCTAGCGGGATGTAAGCCGCCTCCCCTCTTCACGCGCGGAGCCTCTTCCTGTTCGTCACAGGGGCGACGCCAGGGGGAACCATGGGGCGCCTCTCCACGACCGAGTGCACCTACCTACCTACCTCCTTTGCCCGGCGGATGTGCCATTCTCTAAGTTGCCGGCGTGTGGTGTTCAGTCGTGCGGCGATTTCCTGGGCGTCATGTTGGGCTTGTAGGTCATGCGAGTGCACTGCCGTGTGCAGTGCTTGCTTGTAATGCCATATGGTTGTGACCAGGGATCGTAAGTCTTGATGCGGGGTGGTATCCTCCTGTGTTCTGTGTTGTCCGTTGACCACAGGTGTGCCCTATACCCACACGTCTAATCCCCCATGCGAGAGACAAAACCGTGTGGTGGAAAAGAACCTGAGATTCCTGATGAAACAGGAGAGTACCAGAGATTGGGTACGCCTAGTGCCCTGGGCAGTTCTGACCATGAACTCTCAGAGGACCTCTTCTACAGGTTTCACCCCCCAAGAGCTGTTTCATGGAGGACGACCTGCCTTGTTCTTGAAAACCCCCTTTCCTGAGGACTTCATGAGCCCCGTTGGGGATTGGCTGGAACACAAGCAGTCTATGGCTAACCAGGCTGGGACGAACCTGAGACACATCCTTGAACGTGAACTCAGCCGACGACATCGCCTACGGCGACCCGCCAGTTTCAAGGTTGGTGACCTTGTTTTGGTTCACCATTCATGCCTACCCCCCTGGCCCCGTAACTGCCCATAGGAGCTTTATTTTGGGCCCCGTCGTATCATCAGGATAGATGGATCCAGAATCCATGTCAGGTACAGCCCACGTCTAGGTGGTGAACTGCTTTGTGCTCCTAAGCAGTTGAGGCACTATCACTCCCCCGATGATTTGTACTGGGATGAGTGGCGCCTCAGCGACAGTGGGGTCGAGCGTATCTACCTAGAGAATGCTGCCAGTTCAGAAGAGGCAGACAATCTCGAAGAGATGACTGCCGATGAGATGGCAGTCGATGGCTACTACGTGGATGCAGGTATTGCCCGCCACGAATATAAACAGGGCTGGAAATTTCTTACCCTGTGGGATGGATATGGGCTATCTGAGGCGACCCGGGAACCTATGTCCGCCTTTATACAACCAGATTGGAGTATCAACCCCATCCTTTGCTTCTACCTTGTTGAGAACAACGAGGGACAGCTACCAACTCGTGCTGAGATCCGTCCCAGCGGAAGAAGAAAAACTAATTTCCTTGTGCCTATCTATTTACTCGCAACCCCCTCGGACCTCTAACCTCCCAGGGGCGGTGAGCACTCTTGTGCAGATAGGTTTGTGTACGTGTGTGAGAGCAGTTGTCACAGTTGCCCCGCACTGCATCGCAGGACAGGACCGGTAGCCCCCCGTGACAACCACACCCTGGCCGAAGGCCATCGCTTTTGCGCAAAACAAAAACCAGTGTGTCCCATGACAGGTCCAGGACTCCTGTAGAGCTCCAGCTACAGTGAAGTTTTGAATGTTCGTAACCGCATCAACTTGTTCTGGGGCTGACGTCCCCCAATGAAAGTATTTACAACAACATATTATGATATGTACACGGTTGGTCTGATGGTAAGGTTAGATGAACGCCGATCCACCCTGTGGGGGAGGGGGGGGGTTCAGGAAGGGGCAGAGGGCTGAAGGTGTTGAGAGGAGGAGACAGAAGGTCGCTGGATGGTCGGAAAAAATTTCGGAATTCCCGGGAGGCGATGGAGTGGGGGGGGGCAGGGGCAGACGGACCTGGGCACTTAGTAGCGGTGGGCCTAGAGGGGGGAGGTAGGCGTGTTTGACGGTAGCGTGCCTTGGAGCGTGGGGGTGGGAGAGGGGGAGTGGTCTTGGTGCGCTTTGGGGGCGCCCAAACGATTGTGGTCTGATGGGTTTGTGGTGATCGATGGCGTTTTTGTGGTGGCCGTGGGCGTGAGTGCTGAGGAGGGCGGGGAATGGCCGAGGGGGGGGGGGCCCGTGGCGCGGATGCGCGGCTGGACGGGCGTTTGGATTTTTTTGGCGCGCAACAAGTGGCTGGTTGCGCTTTGGCTGACGCTGGTTCGGACGGTTTTTTTAAGGCGTGTTTGGGGAGAGGTAGGGGGTGCTGGTATACGGGGCGGGTCCGAGGGGGCATGTGGACGGAGGTACTGAACGCAAACCGAGAAGGGGTTGAGAGGGTCGGAGGGGTGCGCCCAAAGTCTTGGGTCCCAAGGGAGAGGATTCGAACACAGCCAGTCATGTGCTCGGTGGACAGCCCTGTCCAGGTGCTTTACACGTTCCTCCAGGGCTAGGCCAAGCATGGCCCTGTGCTCGGCGCGAGTGGAGCCTGGGATTGGCTGGGAGAGGCAGGACCATAGGGACCTAGGTACCAGAGTTCTCATGAAGTTCCTGCGGTCAGCCTTTGAGGGTCCAGAAAGCCACCAGTGCAGGACAATGGGGCCGAAAAGGGGCCTCCAGGAAGAGACGTATGCCTGGACGTGCTGGTCTAACACTTTGCAGAAGGCCAGGCAGGATAGAGGGTCGAAGGGATGATGCTGTCCGCACCTGGAACAGTGGTAGTCGTGAAGCATATTGCTCCACTGGTACCCGTGCACATTGTAGCACCCAGACGCTAGTTTGAAAAACAAGGACGGAAAACAAGGAAGCTTTATTGTACAGGCTGAAGATGGGGCCGACCGCTATGTTGTTATGTGAATGCTGCGGCAATAGGTGGCGGAATTGCTGCACCTTAAACTTGTGGAGGACAGGCAGGTGGTGTACCGCCACTGAACCCAGGGGGGGGGGGGGGGAGGAGGTCTGGGGTAAAAATCAGGCTGTGAGCTGCCCATTTAGAGAAATGGTCGCAGATTTTGTTGTCAAAAAAATTGTCGTGACCTTTAATCCACATGATGTGGAGGGGGTTGGTGATGATAAGTAGGGCGCTGTGTACGGCGACGGTCCATGTGTCGTCTTGGAACGGGCTGGGCCTATAGACTTGGCATTTCTGAAGGGTGGACACCACCTGTTCGTTGTCAATCAACAAACATACTTTGTATTGGGAAAGTTCCCTGTGGATCCAGCGACTGGCTGCTACCGCCCCCCAGAGCTCCGAACCCAGAGAAGAGGGATGCGGTGAGGATAGGCACAGGACTCTGGTTGTGCCGTCGGGTAGAAAGGCCGTGACGGCGGCCGCATGGCCGGACTCACCGGAGGAGCCATCGGAATATAGCCACACCCGCTGTAGGCCTTGGGCCGGCGGCCTGGTTAGTGCCTCCGCGGCATCGTGGCATCCCCACTCGTCGAGAGACTTCTTCTCTAGGTAGTGTTGTGCCTGCAGAGCGAAGAGATGGCCGTGTTGGCTGATTCCCCGTGCGTGTGCGTTGTGCGCTGGCGCTGGGGGTTTGGGGATGGTCTCTTGAGGGCGCAAAATTTCAGGGACTAGCCCGAAGTGAGAGGGGCGGGAGTAATCCAAGAAGGCGTGGCATGGCATGTGCATGGTGTAGGACGTGTGGGTATCCACTGAGTAGACCCCGTCGTGGAACGAGACGTTGGCCCATTTGGAGGTGGCCTCGGGCACTCTTCCTGTGGCCTGTCCTGATTTGAACCTAACGGTTAGCTGGGTACCAGGCGTTAGATCCCGAATAGCAGTGGGTCTCCACGGGCCTATGCTGTGGAAAGACATGCCTAGGGCATGGATGGAGTCCATAAAAGAGTTTTGCACCGGATCCGAGGCCCTCTGGTTCGAGCTGAGTAAAGACTGGACGTACAGGGGGCCAACTGACCTTGGGGCAAGGCCGCAAAGGACCCGTAATCCATAGTTCACGGTGGCAACGTGGACGCTGTGCGGTAGAAATTTCATTCCCAACCCTCCCTTTGGGCGAGCCGCAAAAGGGTCTTCGGGGGAGACTAGACGTGTGATGCTTCGAGACGCAACTCCTGCCCAGACGAGTGACTGAAGCTTTTCGAGCTGGTTGGGGGGAGGGGGGGTGGGTGATTAAGCGTTAGGCGAGTGCTGGGACCAGCTGAGAGTTCGTCTGGCGGACCTTCTCACTAAGTGTAAGAGGCAAGGGAGAGAGTCGGGCACAATAACTTTCGATCTCCGCCTTGAGCATGTGAAACAGGCCCCTTGCTTGGTGGCAAGTCAAAAGATAAACCCCCAGGTATATATAGCATGTGTGCGGGCGACCCATTTTTTTGTTGTACGTGAGGAATTCCGAGCCCCTGGGTGTCAGAAACTCTTTTTGGGGGGCTGTGCCATTGGCGTGGACTTCGGTTTTAGACACATTCATGTCCAGACCCCAGTCCCTGGCTGGCCCATCGAAGTAGTTGAGACTTTTTTGGATGTAGACGACGTCCTCACTTCTGATCAGGATGTTGTCGATGTAAGCGTGGTGGCTAGTGCGGGCATTTGCCCGGGGAGGGGGGCACAGTGGCAAAACAAATGGTCGAAGAGGGAGTTGAGATAGAGAATGAAGAGTAGGGGGGAGAGGGGACATCCTTGTCGGAGGCGTCTGGTTTGGAGGTAAGCGTGGGGAGTGCGGCCATTGATGATGGGGCTGTCTTGAGGGAAGAAGTATAGTTGCTTTATGAGAGAAATTGTGGAAGTAGAAAAATTTGCCCGTTCGAGGACGGTCCAGAGTGTGCCATGAGGCACTGAATTAAAGGCTTTATTGAAATCGATGAACAGCGAGTAGCTCTTCTTCGATTTTCGCATAAAGGGCTTTGGGATGATACAGATGATCAGCGCATTGGTGGCCGGGAGCGCCACCGTGCTGGATTTCTGAAAGGATGTCGTGTGCAAAAGCCTGAGCGCGCAGGTGTTTGCAGGCAAAAGTGGCCAAGAGTTTGTAAATACAGTTTAAGAGGGCAATAGAACGGTAGTTTGAGGGGGAGAAAGGGTCGCCTTTTTTATAAAGTAAACATATTTTCGCGCATAGCCAGTGCGGCGGCAGCGGTGAATGGAGGAAGCGGTTTAAAATGGAGTAGAAAAAACGCTGAATGGGTTCCGGACAGAGGGCCAGGATGTAGTTTTTTTTTTTTTTGGGCATGGCGGTTTCCCGCCCAAAGTGTAGCAACAAACTGAGTTCAGTGCTGGCTGGGTGGCAGTGACATAGGGGTCTCCCATGCAAATCCGCCAATTCTCTAATTTACAGAGTTGTTTGTTTTGTCTGGTCCCCCGGCCTTTGATGGCTTACTGTGTTTTAAGTGGTTCAGGAACTCCTGCCAGGTCACAGGAGGTATGTGGTCGTTCCTGGCAGAAACGGGGCATGTGGGCCAGTGGGACAGGACCTCGTCGACAAAGTCCTGGGGGGGGGCGTAATCCGGATGCCCTCCAAGATGAAGCAGGGTGTCCCCAAAAACTCTAGCTACATCTGCCGGGTCACTCAGGAGCTCTTTGGTAGCTGGATCTCTGACAACGAGAGGCTCCAGGTCTTTAGGGCAGAGGGTGCGAGCAACAGTGCTTTTCATCTGGACCCCCCGGACCAGACTACTGTGAAGCTTTCTCTTCGCTTTGGTTTCGTCTGAGGCCCGTAAGGTGTTTACCACGGACTGAACTTCCGCAATGTGCTCGGAAAATGCCGGGGAAGAAGAAGGCGGGGGTGAGCGTAATAATTTCCTGAGCTTGCCGTAGCCCTCTTGGTCCTTGCGCTGCGGTTTCGGACGCGTGATTTTCTGGTACGCAGACCCAGCCTGCATAAGGAGAGAATCAGTGGCAGCGATGCTCTCCTCCAATGGGCCCCTGGGTGGGGCGTCCTGGAGGTGCCGGCACCAGTCGGAGATAAGCCGTACCCTTTTGGAGAATTGTTGCTTTTCGTCACTAGAAAGCTTCCGAAAAATGCAAGGGGGGAGTGGGGGCTGGGACAGAAGGATCGGGGAGGGGCACTGGAAGACCGCAACCACTGGGTGGTGGTCAGAGATGGTGTAGTCCGTGAGGACTGACGCATCCAGAAGGGGAAAGTGCGACACAAGGTCTAGTCTTGCTTCGCTGTCCCAGCGGTCGCTTGCGTAGCGGGTATACTGCCTGAGGGAGGGGTGCTCTGACCTGAAAGTGTCCACCAACCTAGATGGGAGGTATTCCATTCCCCCGTGAGCCAGTGCCACTCATGCAGATGGACCAAGCTGTGCTGGTCAAGTTCGGGATCCAGAACGCAGTTAAAATCACCCCCCAGGATCCGATTGGGATGATCGTTGAAATAGGAAGCAAGAACTTGCTGTCGGGTGTCAAGGTACGGAGCTGGGGCCCCCGTGCGCACCAAGGGGGAGTAAACTGAGAAGATGTGCAGGGGAGTTGCTTCCGGAAGGGATATTTTGGCACCACAGATAAGACCGTCGCTGTATCTGGGCGGGACACAGCTGGTATATCTCGCGATGCGCGGGCCTGCAATGACCGACACCCCGTGTTTGTGGCCGCAGACATTGGAGAAGACTTTAGCGCGGTCATTGCCGAAGGCATATCGCTGTGGGAGGAGAGGGGGAGAGTTTAGCTCCTGAAGGAGTATAATGTCATATCCCTTGTTTAGGAAATGCAAAATTGACGCGGGCGTGTTCTGGCTCTTCGCCGTGTTGAAGGACACGACACGGATGGCCAGGACGGAGGGAAGAGAAGAGGGGAGGGGCGGCGCAAGCGTCTAGGCTTGAAGGGCTTGTGCACTTGGGGGGGGGGGGGGAAGGAGGGTGTCCGAATGGAGGAATAGCGGGCATCCAGGGGGGAGTCCGGTGTCAGGAGCGCTGGTATGTGGGCAGAGTCCTCATTCTGTATTGAGGGGTCGGCGTCGCACTGTTCTAGTGTAGAAATCCGTGAGTGAAGTGCTTGTGCGTATGCTTTGGGCGAGTGGTGTAGGGCTGTGTCACAGGCAGTGCGAAGAGAGGGGTGTATAGTCAGGTCTGTAGAGACACTTGTGTCTGGGACCAATACTCTCGGGTTGATGTGTGCTTGTTCCACAGGGAGAATCTCCGCGATGCGTGAGACGGTGGCGGTGAGGGAACCTATGTCCGCCTTTATACAGCCAGATGGGAGTATCACCCCCATCCTTTGCTTCTACCTTGTTGAGAACAACGAGGGACAGCTACCAACTCGTGCTGAGACTCTGTCCCAGCGGAAGAAGAAAAACTAACCTCCTTGTGCCTATCTATTTACTCGCAACCCCCTCGGACTTCTAACCTCCCAGGGGCGGTGAGCACTCTTGTGCAGATAGGTTTGTGTACGTGTGTGAGAGCAGTTGTCACAGTGCCCCGCATTGCATCGCAGGACAGGACCGGTAGCCCCCCGTGACAACCACACCCTGGCCGAAGGCCATCGCTTTTGCGCAAAACAAAAACCAGTGTGTCCCATGACAGGTCCAGGACTCCTGTAGAGCTCCAGCTACGGTGAATGTACTAACCCCCGGCCTCAATGGGGTACCGCACTCCGGACACCTACACATCTGCTGTTTGCGGAGCACTGCTCCTGCCCTGGCTGTGCCCTGCAGCCCCATGCCTATGGTTACCAGCGTGAGCCAGATGGCCGCTTATCATGTTTGCAGCCACCCAGCGAGTGTGTTCCTTGTTGACCATGTGCTGCATGGGAACTGCCCTGATGTTATGACCTTGGGGAGCCAACGAAGAGCGATGGCTTACTACTCCAGGGGGGAATGACAAGCAATTTGCTGTGAAGCAAGGTGTGTCCACCCTCCTTGGGGACAAGCGTGCCCACAGTTAGGACCCCTGACTGGTCCAGACCCAGGGGGTTCTACCCTTCCTTACAGGATTACCATACCCCTGCTCGTGCTACGTATGTCTGTATGTGTCTCACTTCACTCCCTGGCGTGGCTCCCGGAGACCGGGCTTCGCTGACCTCGGACCAAAGGTCCTAATCAGGTACGATTACCACCCCTATGGCGCCCAGTTTCTGTGCTGGCGCCTATCCTTTGGGGAATACGGCAAAATTCCTACCTACTAGAGGGGAGGGGTGGCCAAGTGTGCTAAGGGCATACAAAACACCCATTTTTCTAAGGGCCAAAAACTAACGCACTCCCCTGCCCACGAGGAAAAGCACGCTGGACAGGAGACAAGACTACACTACGCTCAGTAATGCCAGCATCAGCCTTCGAAGGCAGGGTGAGCACAACCGCACTCAGTCCCTATCAGGCTTTCTGACCCTAACCCCTACACACGCTACTGGGTGGCCAGGACGAATCAGTCTCGAGCCCTATTGGCTCAAGAGAACACAGCGCCGCTAGCCAGCTGTGGCCTTCCAGGGACCCCCTCGCGCCTTTCCCTGACAGGGCTTGGAGGGGAGGAGTGGCGTGTGCACAGCGTGTAGTAAGGTTTGTCCATGAAGATGTCGTGCAATGACCCAATTTGCTTGTGTGATCTGCGCCCCTTTTAGCTTGGGCAGAAAAATGGAAAGTCGCCGAAGGCAACTGCTGCTGCACCAATCACCCTGACCTTGCCCACGTCAGAACAAAGGCAGATGAGACTCCCTTAGCGGCTGAGGAACCTAACTACCCTCGCTGTATTATACAGGTCTTCGGGTAGAAAATAATACACTGTCCTCTAACCGAGCTGCAAGAAAGCAAACTTAAGGACTCCGCCCGTTCTCTTATAGAACGTAGGGCGGAGCCCTGGGTAGCCTAAACAAGGGTTATACCGTGTGCACAGCGCGTGGCCTACATCCCTTTAATGCATTGTGCGTATGCAGGGAAGGAAGACGATGGACAACGATCTTTTCCTATCTTGAACCCACTACATCCTATCCTCACGTGACTCAACCAGGAGGTGAGCCCCCCCTGGGCTTGCCTACCTTACTCACCACGCACCATGTGAATGCCGAAGGGAACACGAACGCAAGGACAACCCTAAGCGTTTAAACAACCCTACGGCGAGTTATAAACAACCCTAAACAATTAATGCATGGTGTGTCATGCATGCCCTTCTTACCTTGTTTCTGCAGAGGAAGAAAGGGAATGGCGACCAACTGCACAGCGCAAGAGGAGCCTAAGCGTTTTAAGCAACCGTATTTTAGCGCTATGGCAACACGAACACGAGCAAACACTTTCCTTTCTGACCTGTGAAGAGAGGAGAAGAGTGGATTGGGGCACAGGGAAAGTGCCACAAGGTGTGAATGCCTAGATTAGGCACATGCATCGCAAGCACATCACTTACACTAACCCTATGTGCGCGCTGCGTGCTCCATTCGTTTCACATACCCCTCGTTTCAGTTTTGACCCGTGCAGAGCAAAGGAAGTGAACGCACGAACCCCCAACAAACGCAACGGTGGCAACCCTAGCATTTTAACAAAACTACCACCAGGGACGCAATGCATGCGTGTGACATGACACCAACATACCTGAGAGGTGGGTTGTCCACTTGCTCTGTTGTGTGGGGTTCTGTTCACTACTGTTTCTTAAAGGTTACAAACGTTTTGATGCAACTGTGCAAAACGTTCTTTCAAAAGCTTGAAAAACCAGGGCACATACCTTCTTTTTCAGGAGCCGCTTACGCTTGCGCAACTCTCTTTGGGAGTGCGCTCTTGTTGCGCTTGTCTGCGACGTCAGGTTTTAGCCTAAAAATGACCATCTCTAACGTCGTTTCGTCAATTTTTAGCTATTTGACTTCTTAAATCGCTACCCCTTTCGCTAAACCACAGGATTCACTCCCTGTTGGTTTCACTTCCTATTTGTTCCAGCTCCTGAAGTTCTTTGCCCTCCATTAGGAGTATTGCTCCGCCCTGGCCCTTGGTCAGGACGTTTTACCAAAACGCTGTTTATACACCGATAGCCGTCCGCATCAGAGCGTTCGACTGTACCCTGGTGGGCAAGCATGTCTGCTCTGGGGAGGGACTCCTGGGTTCAAACCCCACTGTCCCCAAATTGTTACCAAAAGTGTTTGCCGCACGCTGGCGACCTTTGAGGAATCCCCCATCGAAGGAACATCATTCACGGTACATTACACTGTTTTTCAAGGGTACGTACAGTGTGATAGGCTTCTATGAACTGATGGGAATGCCTTGGGCTGGTTTAATGCATTTTCTGAGGTAATTGTGGGCAAATTCGACCCATTTTCCTTGGTCCTACTAGCTTGATCAACTAGTACTCCAGGGGGGAGTACGAAAAAGTCACTGCCATGTCTTTCTTGGGGGACTTGATCCAGGCCAAGCCCCCCCTAAAAGCCTTTTGTTGATGTTGAGAGTAACTTAATCATTTTTATCTCTCCTTTGAAGGTTAAAGTACACTTTCTCAAAGTAACTAGTGTTATAACCCTAGCCCCCCATGAAGTTCACCCCTACCACTCAATTGAGCGGAGGTATCTACCTTCATGGAGGTTCTACCGAGATAAAGTAGGCATTTCATGCCTAAGGCCTTGTAGGTTAAGCCGAGTGGTCCCCAATCTCAAGACCCCTATACTCAACTGATTCCAACACTTCATTTGATTCTACTTTTAACTGATTCTGAATTCAGTTCCTTGGCCTTGCTGGCCAAGCCATATCCTGTGTCTGGGCCAACTCCTATGCCCCAGATTCCTAACCAACTTCATGTTATGCAAAAAAGTGCACATGAAGTGCTTGGTGCTAACTTGGAGGCCTGGGTCATGCCAGCTTTCACAGAAAAATCATTTGTTTTATCCATTTCTGATTGAATCTTTGTACTTAAGCCTGCTTTGTCTATCTGCAGCCCTTCTGTGATACACTGGATTTCAAAACTATTCATTGATTCGATCCACATCCTCTTCTTGCTCTACTTGCTGCTTTGGTCCTGATTTTCAACACCAAAACTTGCAGGGTTTCATCAAAGCTATTGGGGCAGTAATCAAGGATATCTTTCTGGGGAGGGGGGGGGGGGGCTGTTGGACAATTTAATCAAGTTGAAGCGTTCAAATGGCCCAAATGTGTCCCCCCGTGGGGAATGGCTGAGTAGACATAGTCAGGTACGCATAGACATACTGACACGCACGCCCTATTTTCTTACCGCGTTTCAGAAAAGTCAACAAGGAAGGGCGGAGGGCGGAAAGCAGGCACCAATCCTTTTGGAGAGAATCATGAAAGTGACGCCAGACCGAGGGGTTAGAAGCAGAGGTCGCAATGGCACGGGCAGCACCATAACTTGGCATAGAAGAAATAACGATCGTGAAAGCTGAATAGTATCCTGCAAACAGATATGATACATATAGCCAATGAACCACCTGATATGCACATATGTGCAATCCACCCTATCATGCACTAATTCATATAACTACAAAAGATCCAAGATTGCCTTATCTATCCCACATCCTATGTTCCAAACAAGGGAATTGAAGATAATATACAATAGTCCCATATATAGGGTCATATGCTCGGGTAGGGTGGTGACCTGCTTCCCCCCCCCACTTGAAAGGACTGCCACGGGCAGGAAGTACATGCCTAAGAGGAACGTAGCAATCACAAAGCTACAAAGAACAGCAAATGTCGGGTTAGCGCATAATCCTTCTGATAGGGATTCGAACCCACGCTGGCAATCTGGGAGCCGGCCGCAACGGCCGCTGAATTAGCCCCGATCGGTGGGACCCGAACCACCGCCAAAATGCTGAAATTTAATGACGGGATCCCGCAGATTTCGCCGCAAGTAGTAGGCGGAATCGCGAGCTGTTGCGCGCAGCGTCTGGTCTCCGCGTGTCGCAAAAGGCATTGTGGGGTCCAGCATAAAAAATTGGTATTTTTCTTGAGAACCAATACTAAAGGTAAAATGAAATCACACTTTTAAACAATTCGAAAGGTACCGGTACCTGCAAAACGTTGCAACGCGACAGTACCAAAATTTTACTTTTGGGAAAACTGCCAGCGCCAGTGACAGGAGAGTATGCCCATAGCTTAGGAATGTGCCTGCAACAGGGAACACGTGGGAAAGTAAAGATACACGTCAGGGAAACCAGGATGAATGACACCTCAAACCTTGATGGCCTGTCGCCACGGAGGGCTAACCGTCTGGTCCTGCAATGAAACGCGGGGCAACCGTGGCAACGCTCCTTACAGCCTGCACAGTCATTTTTCTCACAAACTTGAACAATGAACACTGTGATTGATGACTGGTGCTATGCTATTGCCTTGCAATGGGCTGTTGCCTTATGCCCGCCTTTTCATTCTGTCACGCTTAGGCCACTAAAAAACACGGCCACGATGGCCCCACCGTGCGCGCAGTAGCTCACTGAATAGAGAAAAGAGGTCAGAATGGCCTCAGGGTAAGTGATCGGAACAAACAATTGGGCACATCGCAAAACACGGGCACGATGCCCACACCTGCCACCTTCGTGCTTCAGACAAATTAGGTGCTTGATGTATGTGGAAATTATGAGGGCCTGTATGTGCTTGATGCGCTTGATGTGCTTGAGTTAACGCTTGTAATAAGGAGAGAGTTCTTGCTTGTAAGCTGTAAGCTTGCTTGATTTCTTGCTTGAAAATGAAAAAACAATGCCTAGCCAAAGGCCCACTTGGAAACGGAACCGCCACCCACATAAATGAGATGCCAGAACTGGCCGGAGCGCCGTCACGTGCACCCATGGAAAGCCACAGCTCAGCCAAGGGCCGTGGCTAAGATATTGTTTGACCTCCTGGGCACGGCTCAGCCAAGGGCCGTGTCTTTGTGGTTGTTTAGTGTTGGCATGTGTGTCACACGTGATGCACCACTTAGAGGGTAAGGGAGGAGGTACAGAGCTGGGTGAGGGTGTGAGTAGACACACTTGAATAGACACACCTCTTAACCATATAATAATAACCTGACGTCACTTGCTAACCCACCACCTAGGAGCTATATTGTGTATACATATCAAATATATATATATATATATATATATATATATATATATATATATATATACATATATACGTAATAGAGCGATGCACGCCAACAAACAATAGACACACTTGTGCGCGCACATCCAACAGCAGGGCTCGAAGGTACACATTCGCCCGGAGGGCGTCACAGAGTGTGGGCCTCGCGGTGGCGGCCTTGGTGCACGTGGTGATACACGCCCACACAAACAAGAGCTCCCACAAAACACTCACGTACATACAACAAACGGTAAACATATTCACAATAGAACACGTGTATAGATATGCCACCTTATTGGTTGGTGTTCGTGTGTGTCTTGGGGGCGTGCGCATGGACACTTAGGTTAGCTTGTGTGTTCCCTTTGTCGGTGGGTGTGTCACCGGCGGGCGGTAAAACAGGGGGTAAACTCCATGCGCCAACTGGGGGAGGTGGCCTATTCGGCTCGGGTATCAGCCCACCCAGGTCCCCGGGGGCCCAATGACACGCCTTGAAGGAACATTACTCCCCCTACCCCCTTACACCGTGCATGTTGGTGCATGTTTACACCTTCGTGTGTAAACTTGATGCCGGTGTACACGGTTACAAAACAGTACCCAAAGTACAACCTAGGTCTTGCTTGATCGGAGGGCGGGTGATAACCCACGTAATAGGTAACCATATACTCCCGTAAATACAATAACGGCATGCACACACATGTACACAACCAATGGACACGGGGCACACCCGGTTTTGGTGTGTCACGGAGAGGGAGGTCCGCGTGTGTTGTGGAAATCCAAGTCGACGCACGGGCCTCAACTGTTTATGCAAAATCCACACAGGTGTGGGCATTGCATAACGATTCGCCCTCAAGGTGACTTGATTCCCGTGAATCTTCCATTTTTCCTGATTTCCAACCAACCGTCAGAGATTTCCAAGCTTAAAACCCACTCAAGTCACTCAGAGCACGGCAATGACACAAACCATTCCAACTGAAAGCCCAATGACGAAAAGACCCAAGAATCCAATACGGTCCAACAATGATGCAACCAAAAGTTCATCACTGGTGTACAAAAACCCACAAATGATCCACCCCTGGTCCACAAATGGTCCACCAATAATCCACAAATGAGCCACGGTCCAACAAGGGTCAAACACGGCTCCAAGACGGGTCCCAATGGTCCAAAGATGGTCCACTAGTCCACACGGGACGAGGTAGGTAGGTAGATTATGTCGTGACTGGGGTTGTTCCCGAAGGGGGTCTTACCAAGGGGCTTTGGCTCACCCACCCACAACCCCACGTCACGTGCCCCCACCAAGCGGCTCCCCCATGTGGGAGAAGGGCTCGGTCGCTGCGGGCAGTACCCTCCATTGGGTTCTGCCCAGAGAGCTAACCCATGTTTGGACGAGGTCTCACATTCCTCTCCTTTGGGCGGATGAGCCGTGGGGGTGGGTCCCATCGCACCTCCTTATCAACCTCCGGATTCCTGGGCCCAGGGGCTAGGGGCCGGGTCAGAGGCCTTGTCCTGCAGGCACCCCCACCTGGGTTGGTTTTCAGTAGGCGTAAGACGACTTGGAGAAGCACTGCTACGGGGCTCGGATGGCGTGACGCGTAGTGAGACCTCCTAAGGCGGTCGAGCATGCGCTCTTCCGGGGGGCCGGGGGTTCGTAGTAGGTCGTTGCTGTCGGTTGGCCGGTTGTATAATGGTAGAGCTGCGGTGTTTTAATGTGTTCGTGGGTGTGGTCGTCGGCCGGCGTGAAGAACCATGGCGTCGCCAACCCTGGGGACGCCGTTCTTGTTTTGACCCTTGCATGCCCGGCTGGTTTGGTGTTGGCAGGTTTGCGTGCGGTCTGTTTGTGGTGGGGTTGCTGGTTCTGTAGCAGTTTGGTTGGTGCCCCGGGGTGCCAGTCGCCGTATGGTCGGCTTGTTCGCCGTGGGGTCTGTCGTGCTGCTGTCGGCGTCGGTGCGTCTGTTTTGGTGAGTCTTTGGTGTTGGTAGTTAATTCGTGTGCGTTCCGCTAGCAACCGGGTTCCCGTAGCGGTGTGGTTTGCGTATGGTTGTGGCTGTCGCCTGGAGGTCGGTGTGCCTGTGGATGGGCCCGCCACGTTGCAGCCAGTCGTTGCCCAAGCGGCTGCGTCGGCTGGCCCGGGGTCTGGTTGCGGTTTTCCTGTTGTACGTGGCGGTCCGTGTACGGTGACCGGGGTGCTGCTTGTTGCGGCCTGCCCCTGCCAAGAAAGTACCGATTTGCCTGCCCCTGCCCTCGTGCCCTCTCCGCATGCACAACTCCGCATCTTGCTGCACTTGGTCTCTGTTGGCGTCGCCGGTCCCTTGTCCTCATGCGTTTGCAGCATATGTACAGCACCGTTGTCGGCAATGCCGCCCCGGTTGGTGTCCCCCCATGCTCCCGAGGGGAGTCCCGGGGCACCTGGTGCGCGTGATGCTTTGTGCCCCCTGGCGTGTCCCTTCCGTCCCCCGGAGTCCTGGGTTCTTTGTTGCCCCATACCGCCTTGTGCCCCCCTGGTGTCCTGCGCATGTGCGGTGCAGCCCCTGGTGGGTCGTGCCGGCTTCTTAGGGGCTTAGGGCCGTAGGTTACGTTGGGCCGGTATTGCTGTGGTCAGCGGCCCTGTGGAGCCTTTGGCCCCCCTGTCCCCCGCTTACTTGGTCTTCGTTACTGCGTCCCAGTGGATAACGTTCCTGAAGGCTACGTGTGCGGACGGCCGTCCGATGTAGCTTTCCTTATCGTCGCCCGCGGGGACGGTGGGTTAGTGGGTGTGTGGTTCACCGGGTTCCCGGCGTCGCCCTTTGTTGGCTCTGCGTCCGACCTGGTCCGGACAAAGAGGAGGGGCCTGGCGGCCGGGCTTTGGGGGTCTGCACGCCTTGCTGCGCACTGCGCTGGCCCGCCTTGGCGGTGTTCGGTTCGTACTCACGTGGTGGGCCCCATGTCCCAGCGTCTGGGAGCGTATCGGTGTGTTGGGCTTTGCCTCGCGGTGGCGTTAACATCCGGGCCATTCAAGGGAGTGCCCTATCAGAAGGGCACCCTGGAGGGAAACTGTGCCGTGGTTTGCAGGTCCCTTGAACTGTCCGGCTCTTGGTCACGTCCCGGGGGGTTCGCGGGTCCAGGGCGCACGGTGTGGCGTGTGCACCCCGTATAGCGTTCTTCGAGCCCCCGAACTGTAATGTGCTTGACCAGCGTATGTGACGGCCGCGCTTGATGCGTCGTGGGCCCCCTCGGGCCGCGTTGTACACAGCATGGGGGTTTGGTCATCACCAGCACCTCACGGGTACGCACCGCAGCTAAACATCTGAGGCTTCGGCGCGCAGCATGTGGGGTTGTGTGGAGGTGGTCCCAATGGTGCCCCATCGGTGCCTCACCCTGGTGGGCGGGCGGGGTGGTGGTCTCGTTGGTCGGGCAATGTGGCCGTGTGGTGGCCGGTGTAGTATGGTAGCGGTCTCGGTGATCCGCGTGTCCTGGAAGGGGGCTGGGTCGTGGCCTGTCGTCGGTCAAGGCATTGGGGAAGTCAAAGCATCGGGATTACCCAGATGCCTGACGAGGGCGGTGCGGAGGGCGGCGAAGATCTCGCTCACGAGGGCTGTATGTGCTGCTCGTGCTTCCTCCTCCGTGTGGATGGCGGATGACACTTGTTCCTCCGCCAATGCCCGGATCTGGTTGATCGCGAAGACGGGGCACAAGTTGTCGTTGGCGGGCTGTCCGGCCGTCCGGTTATGGGGCGGGATGATCTCCGCCTGTTGCCGACCATCCAGGTGGAACTGCCATGTCACTGACCATTTTTTGGTGTGCCGCTACCTTCGTTGGGCCCACCGCCACAGGCAGTGAAGGCCGTGTCCTGGGCGCCATGTGCCGGCCATGCCGGACACGATAGACGCCAGGGGGCCTGGGGGCTGGCCCGGGAACAGGGGAGTGCGGCCATCTGGTAGGTCCATGTCCCTGCGGAGCCCGGAGTCAAGGGCCTCCACGTCCAAGCGGTGTTCCAGCGGTGGTGGCGTGATCCTCACCTGGTAGTAGTGGCCGTTTACCAACACCACCATGGCAACGGTGCTGGGGGTGCTGCGCGCCGGAGGCTCTGCGTGTGCCTCTGGCCCCACGATTGCGCGTATCGCTCCATCATTGCCCGGAGGTTGTGCCCCTCTCTGGGGCTGTCCTGCTTTCCCAGTACGCGAGGCCATCGTACGGTAGGATGTTGAGGGCGTCGGCGCTCAGTTGCGGCGTGGCTCGCCTCCGGTCTCTGGGACTTGGTGCAGGCTGGGGCTTGGTTGGTGGGGCGATGAGCGTGTGTGCCCAGACGAGGTGCGGGACCCATATCAGCCGCTGGTCTGGCTGGTGGTAGTGGAACCACAAGATCCACATGTGCAAGAGGTTGTCTGGGGTAAGTTGTCCCGGGCCGAGGAGCGCCTGGAGTTGCCGCACGCAGATGTTGGTAGCTCCATGTGGGAGGAGGGCCACCGCGAAGCGCTGGTCGGTGCAGACATTGTGGACATGTGCCCGGGGGGCGTCTACCAGGTCGCGCGAGGGCGTTCTGTGGTAGACGTCGTATGCCCTCCGTAGTTCCTCCAGGCCGAGGGGGTCTCCCGAGTGCAGCGGCCTGGGGGCTTCGGGGAGCATGATTTCCCTGTCCCGGGCCGCAAGGCTGCCGGGCGAGGGAGTGTCCCCTGACACGTTATTGTCGGGTTCCGTGTGCTCTGCTGGTCAGACCACATGCAATGCAATAATGGAGAGTTCATAGGCACGGGCATCATCTTATGAACCTAAGGTCATGCATGCAAAAGTGCAAAACAAAATTCACACTACTTCTACCCGTCGACATGGATGGTCTCATCGGGGGTGAAGGAATGGAAAGAAATGATCGAAACCACCGTCAGGCCATCCCCAAAGAGCAAATGAGTCACACTTGAATCTCCGGACATCTTGGCTACACCAACATGAGGGAAGGAAGTGCACATGCACATGCATGGTCACATGGGGCATGTAAACGCACCAACCAAGGTACCAAACCATGACCCTGTTAGCGCTTAGGATCAACAGCTAATCGAAACCAAATTAGCAAATGAGCAATACACGATTGACATGGAGATCCACGTCTTGGGCAAAGAAGCACACAATAGGCCAATGGCAATCCCGGGCTACTCATGGGACCTAACCTCCACCAAAGAGAGCACGTGCCAGGAGAGAAATTCACCTAACCATGCTCAACGAGAGATATTCCCCAACCGAATCCCTTCAGAGAGATTGACTTGTCCATCGTGAAAGAGAGCATGCATGGGGAGAGAGTTTCGCCTAGCCTTGACCCAAGAGAGCATGCATATCGAGAGAGGTTCGCCTAGCCTGGACCGAAGAGAGCATACATGCACTTGGAGGGAGAGTGGCAAAAGCTCGACCAATGCCTATCCTTGAGTCTAATCATAAGATGGCAAAACCACGGCATGTCTTAATTCGAAGCCTCCCAAGCCAGGGGCACTTGAAAAAAGTGAAAGAGCCCAAGAGTCACAAAGGATCAAAGACAACGGTCACATGGCACATTAGCTGCGGAATTAATCTCTTGAGGAGAATGACGATTTGGGAGAGAGAGGGGGAGTGAAGAAAGGCACCAAATCCACCTTGGGGAGAGGAGACACCATATGTTGACCTTGATCATGGAATCATGGGCACCACCAACTTTGAGTCACACCATGAGGACACAAATGAACCATGCATGAATGACAAATGCAATGGCAACTCTTAGAATGAATGCATAAGACGTCAAAACAAAACATGGTGTGGCACCCCAATGGAATCCAATTGCAAAGCAACAACCAATGTAACCCACAACCAGCGGTGCGCCTACCTACGTTTCCCTAGGTCTCACCTCTCGTCCCCTTCGGAAGACACCCCATGTGACCGGTAGGTTTTGCCGTGACTAGAGACTACCATCATAGCATAGATAAGGACGGCCTTGATTTCCCCGAAGGTACTCTCTCAACACTTGTCCACAGAGGCGATCAACGTTAGTACTATGCTGTCACGTAGTCTTCCTCCGATTGGATAAGTGATTCCAATTTGCACGTGATAGATCTAACCCAAATAACACAAGACTGGAAGGGTATTCGATTGGCTGGCCTGCATTACGGCGCAGCCAAGGACGGCGTGCGCACTCACACAACAGCAGCCAATGGACGAATCAGAAACCCAAATGATGCTAGAACACATGCTGGGCAACCGCAGCATTGAAATAAAATCAATGCAACATCATAAATGCAAAAACGAAACTGAAATCTGCAGTTGCAAAATATTTCTTGGATCGAAATCTTGGATCGGAATCTAATGCTGAGATGGCATAATACAAAACACCTGAAATGGCACACAAGCAGCAATATGAGTGTGCAAAAAAGAAATGGGCACCAAACATGGATTTTGACATGGCTATGCCTTATTTTTTACACCCCTCTCCCTGTCTCAGACATCCCCAATGTTCTGACACACCAAAGTCAGAAAATGAGGGGCCGAGCCATGGAAACGAGCACAAACAAGCATCATAGGGTGCGTGGGCAGGTGCAAAATCCACACAGGTGTGGGCATTGCACCAACGTCCCCCTATCTAGCCCTGAACACCGTGCATAACTCAAATGCTGGTGCTTAGGCGACAAATTACCTATGCAAAGCCCCCACACGTGCCATTGACACCCCCCTCCCTCGCTGCAAACTCCCGGCGACAATCCGGGCCGCAGCGAAACACTGCCACCGAATGGTGCGAAAGGTAATCAACAAGCAGAATGAGAGCCATACAATGTTGAAATGCACCTCGAGGTCACCAAAGACTATAACCGGAGGTATTGGGGTGAAGAGATTTTTTTTTGAAAAAAAACGTTTTTCGAAAAACATTTTTTCGTTTTTTTTTTGCCCCCAAAATATATCATTTTGGCTTCAGATGGAAGCAGGAAGCAAATAGATGCAATGGTCGCATCTGGAATGAGTTTTCGATGGGGGTAGGTCCTCACGAAATCCTGCAACTCAACAATATGTCAGAAACAGGGTAATAACACTGTTTTTACCCTAGCTAACCCTACGGTAAAATCTTTTTTTTGGAGGGTCTACCGGGGGCCCCTGCTGCAAATGTAATGCAAATGGACCCCGAGTTTGCGATGGGAACGCAAAAGAATGGTCAGGGGTCTGTTCGGAATGTCCCTAGGTGCCACCAATTCGGAGAAATGAGAAATCAAATTTCAACTAAAAATAGTAACTTTTTTTACTAACAATAGGGAAGCGGAAAAATTGGATCTTCAAATGGGGCAACGAAGGAAGGAAACGGACGGCACGAATGCCACAAGCGTGCAAAGATATGGTCCAGGATGTCGAGGGAACGCGAAACGAAGCCGGTGAGGAGGAGTTCTAAAGATAGAAATTTTGTTACTAAAAATGGAACAAAAGTTCTAAAAATAGAACGTGGTGTTCTAAAAGTAGAAACACCCGTTTCTGAAACAGTAGGCTCCCCCGAAGCAGACTGTCGTTGATATTCTGCATGAAGGAGCCTGCATAATGCCACTGGGGCTCGGGAAACCCCTGAAATTTGACTCGCCACTGTCGCTTGCCCCTGACGACACCATCCTCCAAAACACGCTCGACCACGTAGTTGTCTGTCTCAATTAACCCTTCCCTATCCGTATAATAGTGCAAAGGCACTTCCTTGTCGTCCTGGTAAGGAACATAGGGCTTCAATCGCCGATAAGTGAAGATCTCTTCCCTTCCTCGGATATTTATACGGTAGGTGCCCGCTGAAATGCGTCTCAACACTTCACAAGGGCCTTGCCAAACCCATTGGAGCTTGCCATGCACAGGAGGTTGTACAATACGATTACGTACCCATACTCGGTCCCCCGGTTTGAACGATTGCTCAGGATGATTGGACAAAACCTTGGCAAACTCCTTGGCATGGAGGTCTTCAAGGCGCTTGGGGACTTCAGCACGTTTGTGCAACCTCCGACCAAAGATTTGTCCTGCATCTCCAGCCCCATCTTGTAGGGATACGGGCAAACAATCCCCCCAACCTACAGGATCTCTCCCAAAAAGAAATGGATGTGGGGAATACCCACTGACTTCCCCCGGCAAATCGTTCCAAGCCCTAAGGGCCAATGGCAAGCTTTCTACCCAACAGTACTTGCTGGAACCCCACGCTGCTCAAGGTACTGCCTAAGTGAGTTTACAATACTTTGGACAGCTCATTCAGCACATCCGTTGCTCTGTGGTCGGTAGGCCACCAAAGTGTCTTGTTCAACTCCACTGATGGCAAACGAATCCTTCAAAAATTCAGAGTGGATAATGCATGCATTGTCACAAATGAACTGTTTTGGCACCCCAGACATATGGACGCATCGATCCAAAAGCAAAAAAGCAGCATTCTTACTGTCCAATCCCTTTTCTTGACAAAGGATTGCCAATACATACCTGGTTTGACGGTGTGGAAGGCCTCCAAAATCTCGTTGTCGTTCGCCTTTGTGAAGACTTCCTCCGTCACCTCGTTCAGGAAATTTTGGTACTTGAATTGGTACCAATTCACCATTTCCTTGAGTGGGTTGGACCAGGAGGCGGGAATAAGAGAAAGCAAAACAACTCTCCTCATGGCATCCGTCAACCCGTACATCCAATCGCATCCCTGAGCAAGAAAATCCAAAAACCACCTCATGGCCGTGGTCCCACTTCCACCCCACTGTGGGGCGACCGACATTCCTTGAACGTCCCCCATGGACACCGGGAGAAATTAACTGCGGATCCGTTCCTTCAAGTTGTGGCACTTCCTAGTCGAACGGGGCGTCAAAAAGTCGTTCAGGGCAAACTTCATCACACGCCATTGCACGTAGGATTCCTGACGGCTTTTGTTTTGGAAGCCCAATTCCATCCTTGAGAGATTCTTGTGGATTAAACAACTGAAACACCGTCCATGGCATAAACCAACCATCACCGTCCGCCTCGAAGTAGCCGTAGGTCCAACCTGGCGCAATGCCTCCACTCACCCCTCATGCCAGGCCGGGTGTGTCCCTCGTGGGTGCGGGTCCCCCTCCTTCCACCCCTTGGGGCTCTTCCCCGGAATCCCTGTTCATCCGACCGCATGGACGACAAGTCATCCTCGGCCGGGGGGAATCCAAAACCCGGTAGGCTTCCCGCTACCCGTTCCTCCCGCGCTGGCACTCCAAAAACTTGGCCTCGTGGTTCAGGCTTCGGTGTCGGGATCCCAAGTGGATTCACCTGTGGCGTACCCGCATGCTTCAATAATTGATATTTGTTCTCCAAAGACTCCAATTTTCTTTGTAATTCACCAATGACATGAGAGTCCTGCCGCGTTTCTTCCGGTGGACCAACATGGGGTCGGGTCCGGATCTCCTCTCTGAGCGCATGTACCTCATGCTCACTTTGTCCCAACCGGGTCATGAGCAATCGCACTTGTAACTCCAGGGCCTCAACCTTGGCCAATTCTGGCTTGGGCATAGTTTCCCAATGGTCCATTCGGCCCATGAGCGTAGCCACTTGTGCACTCGGGCTCTACAGGTTCGCCGCTATGCGTCTCACCTCCGTTGCGGGCACCTTCGCCTCTCGACCTTCCCCTGTGGATGTTGACAAAACAACAGGGTGCTCCAAGTTGTGTACCCGATTGATAAGCTGGGAAATAAATGCGTTCTGGCTTTCCGCCATTGCTTCCACACCATGCACCCATCTTTCGGCATCCTCAAAGCTGACACCTATCTGCCGGATTTCCTCGGCCCTGTTGGTTGTCACCCGGTCACACCTTGCCTTCCAAAGTCTTCAATTCCTCAAACCATTTGTCCAATTGTCCCCGGTGTGAACTCAACCCAGTTACTTCATTCAACACTCTTCCGAGTTGCCGTTTCAACTCATTGGTGGCTTGCTCCCACCCTTGGGTGAGAATTGTCCACCTTCGCCTCAAGAGCTTCAGCCACTTGGCGATATTCCAAACTGGATGCAGTTGCTTGTTCTAAAGTCGATTGCTTTTCCGCTGTCTTCGACTCCAAGTGGGACCTCTGGTCCTGCACCTCGCTGTTTACCTCGTTCAACAATTGTCCCAGTGCCTCTACTCGCGCCGTCAAAGCTGACCCATCTGCTTGTACCCCCCGCGCATGGATTTCAAGCTCGAGAGAGAGGGCTTGGATGACCTCGCGAATTTTGGAAATAGCGGAAGCCGCCTCGAAATCAAAGGTTTGGAGATAGTTCAACGCAACCGTTAGCTCCTCAACCTGAGCCGGCAAGGTTGCTAAATCATGAGTCTCCGGTGTCCAGTCACGAATCAAAATCCTTTCGGCTGCTTCTCCGAATCGATTCACCATCCGAATCCTCTCAAAGGACCGGTTTCCCCATGGTGCTGACTCCATGTTGGTGCCTTCCTCAACTGGGTAGGATGACTGGTCCTGCCTAAGCCCAACTGCCAATTCTACTGGAGACCCAACGGTCCACTCATGCCCTGTCGCATAGTGGGAACCCCATTCCTCCGGCCGTGCCGTGATCATGCGGATCATGGCCGTAACCTCTCCGAGAGTCATCCCGCTGCCCGTGTCAGAGCCGTAGGCTAAACCTCCCCCCAGGTAATCCTCTGCTACCAACGATTTGCCCTGGAGGTGACTTGCTTCCCGTGAATCGTCAATTTTTCCCATTTTCCAACCAACCAGCAGAGACTTCCAAGCTCAAAACCCCCTCAAGTCCCTCAGAGCACGGCAATGACACAAACAATTCCGTCTGAAAGCCCAATGATGAAATGACCCTGGCACCTACAGCAAACAGCACGAACCCATGCCCAATCTCACCTGCCATGATACGGCTACACCCACCTGATGTCACTATTTTTTGCTGTACTCGAACACACGCGGACTTGCCCAGGCGGGGGTATAAGCCCCCACAGAATGAATGAATGACGAAATGACCCAAGAATCCAATACGGTCCAACAATGCTTCAACCAAAAGTTCACCAATGGTCCACAAAAACCCATAAATGATCCAGCCTTGGTCCACAAATGGTCCACCAATAATCCACAAATGACCCGCGTTCCAACAAGGGTCAAACACGGGTCCAAGACGGGTCCAAATGGTGCAGGGAGGGTCCACTAGTCCACACGCAAGGACCACGGGTCGGAGGAGGGTCCACCCTTGAGAAAACGAAAGGATTACACAACCGCGAGTAAGACTCAACCTACTTTTCCAGTCGGACCACATGCAATGCAAGAATGGAGAGGTCATAGGCACGGGCATCATCCTATGGACCTAAGGTGATACATGCAAAAGTGCAAACCAAAATTCACACTACTTCTACCCGTCGACATGGATGGTCTGGTCGAGGGTGGAGGAATGGAAAGAAATGATCAAAACCAGCGTCAGGCCATCCCCAAAGAGCAAATGAGTCAAGTAAGAAAAAGTTCTTTTCCAATGCCTTGAGGCATACTCTACTTGTATTAGAGATGCATCAAGCACTCTGGCATTTTTATCTTAGTATTCACCTACCAAAATGGGTGAAAACACTTTTTGACTTATGGAACCAAACACTAAATCAGGATATGGAGTGGACCCCTTAATCCCCTTTCAATGTGAGGCTATTCATCGTTTCCTGAGTTGACTGAGAACTGACATATCCAGGGCAGAGCCTATGAATTTATCTATGTTTTCTCATGAATTCTTAGCTATCCTAGTGGTATGCACCCTAGGGGGCTGGGGCACGTCTTTTTGAGAGGTCCTGGGTTCAATTCCCGGTCAGCCTAGCTGAGTAGGAATATCCCATGTGACATGGCAGTGACCTCATCGCCACATGCCATGCGACCTCAGCACCTATGGGACCCAAAAACAAAGAGTGCACATCTCAAGATGGCACTGAGGATGAGAGTGAGCCCTTGGGGCAGTTTTTCACTCAGTTTTTCTCAACCATGTAAAATATTTCATCCTGAGTTGCAATGTATGCTAATTGCTGTGGTCTATGGTTGATAGTTTTTTTTTCTAACTCTTTGTGACTGCAGCCCTTCATGCTTTGATCCTGATTGTCTTCTACTTGCTTATCTCTGGCTTTGGGATATCCTGGATTGGTTGTACTTCAGCAAATAAAACATTTTCCTCATCAAAAACAAGCAGCAGGAAACCTTACACCAACAGCAAGCAGCGGGAGAGGCACAACAAACATACAGTGTTGAAATCACTATAAAACGTTCTGGTAGCAAGAGGCAGACTGTCTCTGCGTACCGGCAGCAACCCCGTGCCGTACATCCAGTGCGCCGAGATCAGTCACATATAAGCAAGAAGGGCGAACGAATATGGACACCAAGAAAGAGGACACCGACGTGAAGACGGCACCTGAGGCACCAGCAATGCCAGCACCTGGTGAACCTGGACCTCGACCTAGCGCTGTACCTTCGGAGCCCTTTCATGGGCCAGTGGACGTGGCGGAGGATTCGATGGAAGGACTTCAGTCGGCTTTCCGGGCCGTCTCAGTCGAAGGGGTGGACACCCATCCTGTGAAGAGAAAGAGAGAGAGAGAGAAGGATGCTGGAGAAAGCATAGCAGACGAAGGGGCAGATCAAGGGCACGACCCGACGAATGATCCTACCTTCGAAGGCGCACCAAGCGCTTCTGGCCTCCACGCATCACCCTCTCCTATAACCACCACACCCACCCGCTGCAACATCCACACCAATAACCAACCCGCCTATGGCTGAGGGCACAGGCTTTACTGGTATGCCTACCTACCCTGCCTATGGTGTGAACCCACCTACCACTGCGTTTCCAGAGGCAACTACTACCAGTGAGCCGGTGACTTCCAGTTCTGCGCCGCGCTGGTATGCGGCTGACTATCACCATCCTCTACCCGCTATGGGAGCCTATGTGGATGTTCCTGGGTATCCACCTCTGAGTGGGTTGAGGAGAGGACCTGAGTCATGCAGGAGCAGGAGTAGAGGATCGGGGAGATCCTCCAACAGGTCCCTGACGCAGTCGGAGATCAACGAGGTGCTCCGAGGGGCCACCTCTAAAATTATTGGCAACCTCACTGAAGAGAATTGAGAGAAACTGGAGCCCCTGATACCGCCCCAAGCGTCACCTACCACGGTGGGAATGTCACCCCATCGAGTACAGGCCAGTTACCTGGTGGCAGGGCTGACAAACACCCCCGGGAGCCTGAGGAGCCGACCGATGCCGATTCCTGCTGTGATACCTAGAAGCCCTTTCGTGCCGAGGACGGCCCAGCCACCCTACAGTAACGTGGAAACTTCTACCAGAGCCGAGCTGGACCGGCTGGGGCTGACAGCCCTTAGCGCAATGGTGGATGTGGAGCCCTACGGCTCCAGTGACCTAGGCGGAGATCCCTCCGATGATGAACCGCCGTCATTGACTTCTGCTTCGCCCTCGGAGGACGACGACCCGGAGGACCCCGAGAACCCAAGTGGGAAGAAGAAGAAGAAGAAGAAGAAGACCCGACGCCCTGGGGCACGCAGGTCTCAGGAGGCTAAGGCTATTGCCACGTCAAAGATCGTGGTGAACCTGCCCGAGTTCACAGGCAAGGACCTCAGGGAGTTTGCTGAGAATTTTGGCCGCCTTCTCCAATTGACCGGCCAAACCCACGCTAGTGGACAGGTCAAGTGCGATCTGCTCCTGCAGTGTTGCAAGACCAAGTACCTGGAGAAGCAGGTCAGACAGATTGTGACTAATTCCGCCACCTTTGCCGATGTGTTGGTTCCCTTGGAGAGGCAGTACCCAACCATTGAAACCGACCTCTCCATCAGGGCCGAGATCCAGAACCTGGCCGTGCTGCCCAACAACCCCAAACCTGGCAGGGTCTCTGAGCTATTGGGTGACTTGGATCACTGGGCTGGACGATTGACGCCCGGTTCCTACAGCAGCGACAACCTGCTTTTCTGGTTGGTGGCTAAGCTCCCTCGGGAGCTGTGGGACGAGTGCCGTTCAACGGCAGAGCGCAAGGCTAGAGCCCTCCACTACGAGGATCTATGTGTACTACTCCTGGAGCTGGCGCCGGAGAAAGAAAGCGACCAGCACCTGAACAACTACCGTCCTGGAGGTGGAGGCTCTGGAAGCCATGGCAAAGGGTACCAAGGATCCAGACCTGGGCAGGGGACTACCCCCAAACACGCCCTTATCGTGGAAACCGTCAACGAGCTCTTCTGGTGTGATACCAGAGACGAGCAGGGCCACCTGCAGCACGCCCCTGACTGCGAGCAGCGAGACTGCCTCGTAGTCAAAGGGAAGCAGCAGGAGAAGAACACCGGCGCCAAGGCGAAGCTGCCGGATCACTACAGGTGTACCATCACCTGTGCCTTCTGTGGGAAGAGGAAGCACTACGAGGATGAGTGCTACCACAAGCAGCGCCTGTCGGCGAAGCTGAAAGGTGAGGATCCTGGCAAAGGCTCTGGCAAAGGTGGAGGCAAAGGCAAAGGCAACGACTCCGGCAAGAGCAAGTCGAAATGACGTACATAAGGGCAAGACAAGAGTCAAGGTGGACGAGGAGGAGGCGCTAACCGTCAGCCAGACAAGGCCAACAAAAACACGGACAAGAACGGAGGCAACCCCAACCCTAATCCAGGGGGGAACTCCGAGCCCTCTGGAGGGCAGTCTGGTCCTACCAAACGCTCACAAACGCAGGCCCAGCGAGAACAAGGGGACAAGCGGGAGCACGAAGGTGGTGATGACGGCAACGCTAAGAAGAGGAGCCGTTTCATGAGGATGGCCCGCAAGCTGCGGAACAAGGGGTTCGAGGTGACCTGTCCCGCGGAGTTCTGACCGGGACGCTCCGGTGGCGCCCAGGACCTGGTGTCTTGGGTACGTATCTGACTAGGGGGACGTGAATACCTGGGGGTATTGGATACTGGCGCCAATATATCTATAGTGGCCAAGAAAACTTTACCTTGTGGGAGCCTGAAGAATACCATGACCACCGCGGCTATACGAATGGGGGATGGACATGTGGTGCACAGCTGCGGGGACTGTGAAGTGGAGGTACCTATGGGCTCCCGGACTGTCGCCCATCGGTTCTATGTGATGGACACTGAGGCCTTCGCCTTTGTACTGGGAACTGATTTCTTCGTGCAGCACTCCCAGATACAATCCCTGACGCTGCAAGCGCCCTACCTCCTCTACGTGGACCACCGCAGTGGCAGAGAGTCTGTGCCACTGGAGCAGTCGGAACATACCTCGAGGTACCTGAGGATATCAAAGGAGGAGCCCTCGAACATGATGGCGGCCTCCAAAACTGAGGACTATCAACCATTGGGGGAAGTCCTAGACCAAGGTCTGAAGGCGTTGGGTTATTCTAGAGAAGACCTGAGGGTGGAGTTGTTCGCCAGCGACAAGCAGTATGTACTGGACCTTTACTGCAGCAAGGGGAAGAACTGCAGCTACAATTTTTACTGGCCCTCTTTCGGGCTGGCCTACGGCAACCCCAGGTTCAGTGAACTGGGGAAGGTCCTGACCAAGGTGGCCTTGGAACGTTCCCGTATGGTCCTGTGTTCCCCCGATTGGGGAGCCCATGGGGGCAACGAGTACTGGCGAAACCCCCTTGACAGGCTGACTATCAGCTCTGTTCGTTTACCTGATGAGGCCATCTACGTGCCTCTGGGGCGTAAGATCCCTTTTGGGAAACCTGGATGGGGGAGTATGGTCAGCGATGTGGACGGAGGTCTTACCTCCATCCACTGGGAGGATCTGGACCCGACTCTGGTCCAGGCTATACAACGAGAAAGCGATGCACTCGCCTTGGGTGACTTGAAGGATTGACTACGACCTCAGGATGCTATTGAGACTACACCCGGAGGAGATGAATACGTCGTAACTAACAGCAACGCCCCCAACTCTCCCTGCCATGTACCTGTTCCTGATGGAGTCTCTGAGTGTGGACTATCCGAGCTACCTAGCTCTATCCACTCAGATGACGAAACTGAGCACGACGCCTTCTTCGTGCAGACCTGTGTGGAGGAAGTGGAGAACGCCGAGTACGTCGCCCCACTGAAACCCCTACTCTCCATGAGGCTGGAAGACCCCGTGGACGAAGAGCTGGACCCTCGATCCAGGCTAAGGGAGTATGTGGACTCCAAGAGGAAGTTGGTGGCGAAAAAGCTCTGCTACGCTAAGCCTACCCGCAGCTCATGGCCACTGAAGCAAGGACATATGGGAGATCTATCCCAATTGAAGGAGGACCTCGAACAGAAGATCACCACCTGGCAAAGAGAGGTAGATCTTAAGCTCATGAAGAGCGTGTGGGGCGCCCAGGTGAGGACCCCAAAGGAGGACGACCTCTCGGAGGAATGTGTATGTGAACCCCATCGAGCGTGCCTATGTTGCCATCGTCCATCGGAGATGGTTGAACAAGACCTACTATATGCCTACCAAGGGTTGGGGGATACTACCAAGAGCGAAGAGTCGGTGGAGGATCACCTCTCGACGTCTATTACTCAGGGGGCAAGCAACTTAGACTCTGACGAGGACATGGAGGACAACATCAAGCTATTGGACACGCGGGTGCAGAAGCTTATAAGGACCTATCTGGAGGTGTTCGGAGAATTACCCCCTCCAGCTTCATGTGACAAGCTGGTACAGATGGACCTCAAGCTGAAACCCGAGTTCGTGGGTCACAAGATCCGGAGGAGACCCTATCCAGCTCCTAAAGAGCAGGCCGACGAGATTGAGCGACAGATACAAGAATGTATCGACGCTGGCCTAGTCCTCGAGTACAAGGACGGGGACTACCCCCAGCACTGCAGCCCCTGTTTCCTGGTGGCTAAACCTGGGTCTACAGCCAAACGGCTGGTAGTGGACTACGGAGAGCTGAACAAGAAAGCGCTGAACCACTCAGGGTCCATTCCTAATATGGAGTCTACCCTTGAGAAGATAGCCTTCTGTCGCTACAAGACCAAGATGGACAAGAGGAGCGGATTCTGGCAAGTGGACCTGACGCCCAACGCTCAGGAGTTACTAGCCTTCATCACCCCTCAGGGGAGGGTGTTCAAGTTGAAGGTCATGCCATTTGGCGTGGCCAACGCACCCGCTCTATTCCAAGAGCTGATGAACAAGATCTTGTGCATCCTACGAAGGAGACCTAAGGTGCAGGAACTTATATCCCGTGGGGCCCAGATGGAAGCACACATCGACGATGTATGCCTCGCGACCAATACCCAGGAGGACCACCTAATCCTCTTGGGTGAGTTCTTTGCGGTCTGCCAGGAGAACTTCAAACAGCTCAAGCTGGAGAACTGTGAGTTCATGCAGGAGACCATGCAGTACCTGGGGTTTGACGTTGGCTATGGGTGGTGGACCCCAGCGGCCTCTAAGGCCAAACCCCTGATGGATGCTAAGGTACGACACGAAGACCCCAGGAAGAGACTTCATGATGTACGCAGTTTCATTGGGGCGTGCAACTTCTATTGCCGCCATATCAAAAACTTCACCTACACCAGCGCCATTCTGACGGACTTGATCAAGAAGAGTACTACTTGGCGCTGGGGCCCACAAGAGCAACAAGCGTTTGACGAGCTCAAAGACAAGGTGGCCAACGCTTAGTGCTTGGGCGTGCCTAGGGCACAGGGGGAGATTATCCTGGTGACCAACGCCAGCAATGCGGGCGGTGGTGGAACGTTGTTCCAATGGCAAGCACTAGAGAAGGAGGAGTTCGACTCGGCCATTTCCCATTGGGGGACGGAAGGTCTCAACCGAGATGGAACCCTCAAGCACAGCTACCTTGACAACAAGTGGGTCCTAGTACTTCTGGGCCACTGGAACTGGAAGTGGAACCAGGCCAGCGGGAACTACTCCACCTATGAGCAAGAATTGCTCGCGTCCATGCTAGTGCTATCCTCACAATCACGACTGTTGGGGAGTAACCCTGTGGTCTGGCCGTGCGACCAAGAGCCGCTCCGCACTTTCCAGAAGGGCCCCCCACCTGAGAGGGCCAAGCTACGGTGCTGGTGGACCTACCTCAGTCAACTACGGCTGACGGTACAGCATATCCAGGGAGTGAAGAACGAGTGTGCAGACTACATCAGCCGCAACAACTTCGACGCCCTGATTGGTGCCCGGTCTGAAGCGCTGGCTAAGGAGGGGTTCAGCCGTATGGACGTCCACTTGCACCTCAACATGACAATGATACGCCCCCTGGATGGACTCCAACAATCGGAGTACCTGAAGGAGTTTGGGGATATCTACAAGCGGCTGGAGAAACGCCTTGAACCCCTCCTGGTCAACCAAGATCAGTGGAGGAGGGACAAGAGCTACCTCTGGCACGAGGACCGCATCGTGGTACCTAGTGACAGAGTCCCAGCGCTGCTGAAGTGGACCCATGAGTCCAGCGGTCATGTGGGTGCTGACCGTACCCTGAGGCTATTCAAGCAGTGGTTCCACACTACGTGGACTGACGACCAACTGCGGAAAGCCCTCCAGCCTATCGTGGACAAGTGCCCGTGCAGGTCCTGCAAACCAGGGAATATCAGGGATAGAGGTCTCTACTCGACCCTGCCCATTCCTCACTGTGCTAACCGTGTTCTATACGTGGACTACACGGAGATGCCGAAGTTTTGGGGGCTATGACTTCGCTCTCGTGGTAACCTGTGGGTTGACCAGGTTTACCAGGGTGTTCCCATGTACCAAACACATTACCGGGGAGGGGACTATCAAGATACCCCTGGAGGAGTGGTTTTGTGTCTATGGGGCGCCCAAGGAGATCAACTCCGATGAGGACATACGAGTACGCTCAGATACCGGCTGGTACAAGAGGGTCCTGAGATCCCTCAATGTCCAGGTGTCTACGGGGATCCCCTACTCGCACACGAGCAACCCCCTATGTGAGCGACAGATCCGTGTCCTCAAGGAGAATGTAAGGATATGGTGCAAAACTGAACGCACCAGAGCCTGGGTGAGACTACTCCCCGTCATATCCTTGATGATGAACTCCCAAGAAAGTTCAGCTACTGGCTACTCGCCCCATGAGCTATTCCTAGGACGCGCGGCGTGGTTCCTACATGCCCCCTATCCGGAGGACACCCATTCTTCTGTGGGTGAATGGGTCCAAGAGCAACAGGCGAAGGTGGACAAGGCCAAGGCTATGCTTCAGAGAGTGAGGGAGCGTCAGTGGAACAAGAAGAACAAGCACCGAGTACCGGCCACCTACCAAGAGGGGGACCGGCTGCTGGTGCACCACAGCCGACTACCCGCCTGGCCACGCTCCACCAGCGACGACCCATACTTCGGGCCGTACAAGATTCTATCAGTGGATGGACACCGTATCACCGTGCAGTGTTCACCCCGTCTAGGGGGGACCCTGGTGTGCGCTGCTCAACATCGGAAGCGCTACTATGATCCTGAGCACCTCTGTGGGGAGGAGTGGGAGCTGAACGACGAGGAAATCGCCGCCCTAGACCTACAAGGGGCTGCCAGCCCTATGGAAGTTGAAGGGGAACTCCCCGACATGAACGCCGAGGAAATTGCTAAGGAGGGCTTCTACCTGGTGAAGTCTGTCCTACGCCACCGCTATCGCCAGGGTTGGCGCTTCCTCACCCTCTGGGAAGGGTTTGGAGTCGAACAGGCCACCTGGGAGCCCTTCTCTGCGTTTGTTCTACCTGAGGGACGCCTAAACTCAGTTCTGGTTGACTACGTGTCCCAGAACAACCTTGGTGAATCACTGAGGCTCGCTGAGACGCTTGCCTCCAAGACTAAAGCTAGGGACTGAACCTTACCCCTAAGTGTGCTATGTATGTCTGTGTGTGTCTCACCTCTCTCCCGGGCGTGGGCCCGAATCAACGGGCCTCGCTGATGTCGGACCAACGGTCCTAGTTAGTTACTAGTACCACTCCTATTGCGCCCAATTTCTGTGCTGGCGCCTATCCTTGGGGAGAGACGGCAAAAGCCCTACCTACTAGAGGGGAGGGGTGGCCAAGTGTGCTAAGGGCATACAAAACGCGAATTTTTGCTAAAGGCCAAAAGCTAACGCACTCCCCTGCCCACGTGGAAAAGCATGCGGGACAGGAGACACCACTACTCTACACACCCTACCTACGGTGGCATGATCCTGGTGGGCGAGCGCTACTGCAACTGGCTCAAGCCCCCACACAGGATTACAACTCCTACACTCACGCTCTACTGGCTGATGTTGAAGATAAAGTCGTGGGTCCTAATGACCCTCCTGTGAAGAAGACAAGGGAAAAAAGCGCTGCTAAGCAACTGTGGCCTAAGAGGGACGAGGGACGAGGGCTTGTAGGGAAGGGTTGCTCTTGTTGTGTGCACAGCGTGAATGTTGAAGAGGTCGGGCTACGCTTGCCACTCCTGGCTGAGTCGTAGCTTGTTGTTTGTGTGATCAGCGCCGTATGTTTTAGCACGGCCCAAGGGACTGCACCAGTTCACCCTGACCTGCCCACCTGTAAAGCAAAGGCCAATGAAGGGATGTTTGCGGCTGAGGAACCAAGCCACACTCCACGTATTATACGCTTCTCAGTGTGACCTATAATACGCTGTCCTCAAATACCCCTGTTAAGCAAGCAAGCGTTAAGAGACTCCTCAGGTTCTCTTATAGAATGTACCGAGGTGCCCCTGGGCACACGGTAAACAAGGTTTACCGTGTGCATTTCGCGTGGCCTACCCTTTAATGCGTGTGTGAATGCACGAGCATGCACGAGGGTACTGTCAATCTTTCTCTTTTCCCACAATCCATACCACGATCACGATCTCCACCAGGGGGTGGCCCCTTTGGGACTTACTCACCTTACCTACCGCTGGAGAGCGAAGCAAGGGGGAGCGGAAACCAGACACAAGCGAAGCAAGCGTTTCTGCACGCGTGTGTATGTTCTAGTCAGTGCTACAAAAAAGGGAGGTTGGTGTGTACGAGCAGTAGTCATGGTTGCCCTGCATTGCATCGCAGGACAGGACCGTTAGCCCCCCCTGACAACCACTCGCTGGCCAAAGGCCATTGTTTTAGCCCTTATCCTACCTCTAATCATCTGCAATCTTTCTAATCTATCCCTCTATCGTGTTCTATGGTGCTACCAGGCGTGAAAACGACGACACATGGCGAGCACTGTGCGTCGGGCAAACAGAACGAGCACACCTGCAGTTTGTACCTGGTTCATTGAAGTCATATTCTTTTTCTTCGAATTCCTGATATTTGGTTGATTCTGGCAATGTGGGTAGAATCTTTAATCTCATCTATTTATGTGTGTCTCGTCATTTTCCGGTTTACGTGAGACATACGTTTATAATCTCATTATTTCTGTATTTTCCGGCGCTTCGCTAGGAGCCGCTCCTGCGCGCCGCCTTTTTCTGCGTAGGAATTTCTTGATTTAAAGAATCAAGAGATGACTATAGTTTTCTCAAAAATGTGCATCTGATGCACAATTGGATTCTGCTCAGGTATGTGTTCTTAGAAAAATTCTAGGCCGTCATTTGACGGATTTAGGTGTTTGCGCTTCGCGTTTGCGTGGTTTCGTCAATCCTCCTCCCATTCCTCTCTGTACAGATACCTTCGCGAAGCGTCGCTGAGTAGGCCGCCGTTTGGGCCGAAAAGCAGCAGCCTAGGGACTGAGCAGAACCCAAGACCCCAGCAAGGGCCAAATTAATTTTTCTAACAACTCCCTTCGCCCTAAGACAGGTCACAGGTCGCCTGCAGGTTTACGAGAACCCATGCGCGTGTGTATATTGCGTCTTGCGTTGGGTTTATGTTGCGCTGCGCCTCTGAGGGAGGGATGCACATGCACATGTTTTTGGCATGCTCCAAAACTAACCCAACCAAGCCACAGGAACCCCGGTAGCGCCATGAGCGCTCAGCTTTCTGTAGGAAATGTCACGAACAAAGCAGCAAAAAGGCGCCAGCCATGGTAGGCGCCCATTTCTCCAGTGTCAGGGAGGCCATAGGTATTTTAAAGTAGATGTGGAAACCAAGGAGAGGCCAAGAAAAATACCCTTTTTCCTAAAATGCGACAGTGGTGGCCACCACAGCACATGGGGGGAGTAAGAAAAAGTGCTTTTCCAATGCCTTGAGGCATATTCTACTTGCATTAGAGATGCATTAAGCACTCTAGCATTTTGATCTTAGTATTGGCTAAACCAAAATGGGTGAAAACACATTTTGACTTATGGAACCAAACACTAAATCAGGATATGGAGTGGACCCCTTAATCCCCTATCAATGTGAGGCTATTCATCTTTTCCAGAGTTTACCGAGAACTGACATATCCAGGGCAGAGCCTATGAATTTATCTATGTTTTCTCATGAATTCTTAGCTATCCTAGTGGTATGCACCCTAGGGGGCTGGGGCACCTCTTTTTGAGAGGTCCTGGGTTCAATTCCCGGTCAGCCTAGCTAAGTAGGAATATCCCATGTGACATGGCAGTGACCTCATCGCCACATGCCATGCCACCTCAGCACCAATGGGACCCAGAAACAAGGAGTGCACATCTCAAGATGGCACTGAGGATGAGAGTGAGCCCTCGGGGCAGTTTTTCAATCAGTTTTTCTCAAACATGTAAAATACTTCATCCTGAGTTGCAATGTATGCTAATTGCTGTGGTCTATTGTTGAAAGCTTTCTTTATCTAACTCCTTGTGACTGCAGCCCTTCATGCTTTGATCCTGATTGTCTTCTACGTGCTTATCTCTGGCTTTGGGATATCCTGGATTGGTTGTATTTCAGCAAAAAAAACATTTTCCTCATCAAAAACAAGCAGCAGGGAACCTTACACCAGTAGCAAGCAGCAGGAGAGGTAGGTAGGTAGGTCGACTCGGAACTGGGGTTGCCCCGCAGGGGAGACTTACCAAGGGGCTTTTGCTCACCCACCCACGGCCCTACTGCACGTGCCCCCACAAAGCGGCTCCCCCACATGGGGGAAGGGCGCGGTCGCCGCGAGCAGTACCCTACAGCGGGTTCTGCCCAGAGAGGTAACCCATGTTCGACCGAAGTCTCACATTCCTCTCCTTCGGGCGGATGATACGTGGGGGAGGGTCCCACCACACATCCTCATCAACCTCCGGATTCTGGGGCCCAGGGGCCGGGAGCCAGGCCAAAGGCCCTGTCCTGCAGGCACCCCCACCTGGGTTGGTTTTCAGTAGGTCTGAGGCGACTTGAAGAAGCACGTGCTACGAAACTCGCATGCCGTGGCGCACACTCACACCTCCTGACTCGGTCGAGCTTGCGCTCTCCCCGGGGGCCGGGGGTTCGAAGTAGGTCGTTGTGGCCGGTTGGTCGGTCGTATGGTACGGTTGCAGTGTAGTTTGTTAATGTAGGTTGTTCGGTTGCATGAAGGTAGAGCCAACTTTTGTTCGTGGGCATGGTCGTCGGCGGGCACGGCGCACCAGGGTGTCACCAACCCTTTGGACGCCCTTCCCGTTTTGACCCGTGCACGCCTGGCTGGTTTGGTGTTGGCCGGCTTGCGTGTGGTGTGTTTATGGTCAAGTGGCGGCTGCAGCTGCGGTGTTGTTGGTTCGCGGCCGTCTTGGCCGCCTCATGGTCGGCTTGGTTTGCGTGGGTTCCATTGCGCTGCTGCCCTTGGTCGTTCCGCCGAATGTTGTTTATGCAGCCGGCATGTCCGTGTCGGTGCTGGTCAGTGGCGTCGTGGTTTGTCCAAGTGTAGTGTTGTGTAGTTTTTTACCGTTGGTTGGTCGCTTTTGTATTGGCAGCGTTGCGGTGTTCTGCTGTGTTCGTGGGTACGGTCGTCGGTGGGCGTGGCGCACCACGGTGTTGCCAACCCGTTGGGCACCGTTTCTGTTTCGACCCGTGCACGCCTGGCTGGTTCGGCGTTGGCCGGCTTGCGTGTGGTCTGTTTACGGTCGAGTGGTGGCTGCAGCTGTGGTGTGGTTGGTGCGCGGTTGTCGTGGCCGCATCATGGTCAGCTGGGTTCGTGTGGGTTTCGTTGCGCTGCTGCCGGTGGTCTTATCGTCGAATCCTGCCCGTTTCGCCAGCTCGTTTGTGTCTGCGTCGGTTTGTTGCGTCTTGGTTTGTACAAGTGTCGTGTAGTGTAGTTTGGGAATGTTCGTGGGCGGTAGAGTCACAGTGCCCCTCGGTGTTTGTGGCCATGGTGGTCGGGGGGCGCGGCTTGCCACCGTGTCGCTAGCTCGTTGGACGTCGCTCTCGCACCGGCCCATGCACGCCCGGCCAGCTTGGCGCTGGTCGGTGTGCGCGCGGTCTGTTCACATCAACGTTGCGTCCGCTGTAGTGGTTCTGGCGGTGTGTGGTCGTGTTGGTCGCCTCTTTGTTGGTTTGTTCGGCGTTCGTTCCTTGTCGTCGCAGCGGGCGCTCGCGCAGTCGGATTTGTTGTGTGCAGATGTTCCGCTTGTTGCGATGTTGGTCGGTGCCAGGTGTGTGGGGCCGGCACGGTACGTTTGTACTGTGCTCGGCCCGCCAGCCGCGGGGGAGAAAAGCCATGACAAGTGGTCGGCAAGCAGCAGGAGAGGCACAACAAACATACAGTGTTGAAAAAACTATAAAACGTTCTAGTCACACTTGAGTCTCCGAACGTCTTGAGTACACCAAGATGAGGGAAGGAAGTGCACATGCACATACATGGTCACATGGGGCATGTAAACACACCAACAAAGGCCCCAAACCATGACCCGGCCAGCTCTTAGAATCAACAGCTAATCTAAACCAAATTAGCAAATGAGCAATACACGATTGACATGGGGATCCATCTGTTGGGCAAAGAAGCACACAATAGGCCAATGGCTATCCCGGGCTACTCATGGGACCTAACCTCCATCCAAAGAGAGCACGTGCCAGGAGAGAAATTCACCTAACCATGCTAAATGAGAGATATTCCCAAACCAAATTCCTTGAGAGAGATTCACTTGTCCATCATAAAAGAGAGCATGCATGGGGAGAGAGTTTCGCCTAGCCTTGACGCAACAGAGCATGCATATGGAGACAGGTTCGCCTATCCTTGACCCAAGAGAGCATACATGCACTTGGAGGGAGAGTGGCGAAAGCTCGACCAATGCCTATCCTTGAGTATAATCATACAATGGCAAAACCACGGCATTTCTTAATTCGAAAATTCCCAAGCCAGGGGCACTTGAAATAAGTGAAAGAGCCCAAGAGTCAGAAAGGATCAAAGACAACGGTCACATGGCACATTAATTGCTGAATTTGCCTCTTGAGGAGAATGACGATTTGGGAGAGAGAGGGAGAGTGAAGAAAGGCACCAAATCCACCTTGGGGAGAGGAGACACCATATGTTCACCTTGACCGTGGTAACATGGGCACCACCAAATTTGAGTCACACCATGAGGACACAAATGAACCATGCATGAATGACAAATGCAATGTCAACTCGTAGAATGAATGCATAAGATCTCAAAACCAAACATGGCGTGGCACCCCATTGGAATCCAATTGCAAAGCAACAACCAATGTATCCCACAACCAACGGTGCGCCTACCTATGATTCCCTTGGTCTCACCTCTCGTCCCCTTCGGAAGACACCCCATGTGACCGGTAGGCTTTGCCGTGACTACTAACTACCACGATAGCATTGATAAGGACGGTCTTGATTTTCCCGAAGGTACTCCCTCAACACTTGTCCACAGAAGCGATCAACGTACGTACTATGGCTGTCACGTAGTCTCTCTCCAGTGTGACCAGTGATTCCAATTTCCACATGATAGATCCAACACTAATAACACCAGACTGGAAGGGTATTCAATTGGCTGGCCCGCATTAAAGGGCGACCAAAGACGGCACGTGCGCACACACAGCAGCAGTCAATCGACGAATCGGAAAACCAAATAATGTTAGAATACATGCTGGGCAACCGCAGCATTGAGATGAAATCAATGCAACCTCATAAATGGAAAAATAAAACTGAAATCTGCAGTCGGAAATAGTTTCTGGGATCGAAATGTGGGATTGGAATCAAATGCTGAGATGGCATAATAAATTACACCTGAAATGGACAACAAGCAGCAATATGAGTGTGCAAAGGAGAAATGGGCAACAAACATGGATTCTGACATGGCTATGCCCTAAGGCTTACATCTACCCAAATATGCCACGCCCATATCCCAACCTGTTTGGTTGGGTATTTGGATAGAGAACCCCTCGGGTGTTGTGGAGACCCAAGTCCACTCCTGGGGAACTCTACAGAACAAAATCAACACATATATCCTCTGATAAGTATATGCACACAAGCACGTGTACACTCGCACCTTTTCTTCACATTGTTTGCATTCCTGTCGCTGCAGGCAGAGCAATCTCACATGACATTCAACAAGAACATGAAGAGTGCATCCAACCAGCATGTGGCCCCATGCAACGGCAATACTGGGTACTCACTCCCAATCCGGGCACGCATAGCGACCGGGGATAAATACCCAGACGGCACAGATGGCAAAATTCGCATACCATAGCCTTTGAAGTCCCCATCCACTCACGGAGTGACGGGCAAAGGCACCCATTGCAATGCACATTAGAATACCAGTACGTAGAGGACGACCCCTGCCTCTAGACTTAAGTCCTCGCCGTGTGTAGTGGCAATCTTGCACGCAACAAAATTTTGGCTTCATGTAATGTGAGCCAAACGAGTACTTTGTACTCTGTATGCCTTACCCTCGTGTGGACAAGGGCAAATCGGTGGAAAATCACCACGCCCAATGCAGAAGGTTTTATAGTGATTTCAACACTGTGTGCTTGCCGTGCCTCTCCTGCTGCTTGCTGCTGGTGTAAGGTTTCCTGCTGCTTGTTTTTGATGAGGAAAATGTTCTATTGCTGAAATACAATGAATCCAGGATATCCCAAAGCCAGAGATAAGCAGGTACAGGACAATCAGGATCAAAGCATGAAGGGCTGCAGTGTAAGCAGTGAAAGATGTAAGAATATTCACAGAAACTGCAACTCAAGGCAAATCGGATCGCATATCCACACAGATAGTTGAAATGTTTTGGGAGAAGAGGTGTAAAACTGCCCCATAGTCACTCAATCTCCATAGTGCCATCTCAGGAGATGTGCCCTCTTTGTTTTGGGTCCCATATATGCTGAGGTGGCATGGCATGTGGCAATGAGGTCACTGCCATGTCACATGGGATCTTCCTACTTAGCTAGGCTGACCGGGAATGGAACCCAGGACCTCTCAAAAAGAGGTGCCCCAGCCCCCTAGGGTGCATACCACTAGGATAGCTAAATATAAATGAGAAAAAATAGATAAATTCATAGGCTCTGCCCTGGATATGTCAGTTCTCGGTAAACTCTGGAAAAGATGAATAGCCTCACATTGATAGGGGATTAAGGGGTCCACTCCATATCCTGATGTAGTGTTTGGTTCCATAAGTCAAAATGTGTTTTCACCCATTTTGGTTTGGGCAATACTAAGATCAAAATGCTAGAGTGCTTAATGCATCTCTAATGCAAGTAGAGTATGCCTCAGGGCATTTAAAAAGCACTTTTTCTTACTCCCCCCTCGTGCTGTGGTGGCCACCACTGTCGCATTTTACGAAAAAGGGTATTTTTCTTGGCCTTTCCTTGGTTTCCACATCTACCTTAAAATACCTATGGTCTCCCTGAGGAGTGGCGACATGGGTGCCTACCATGGCTGGCGCCTTTTCGCTGCTGCGTTCGTGACATTTCCTACAGAAAAGTCAGCGCTCTTGGCGCTGCCGGGGTTTTTATGGCTTCGTTTGGTTAGTTTGGGAGCATACTAAAAACATGTGCATGTGCATCCCTCCCTCCAGTACACAGCGCGACAGAAACCCAACGCAAGACGCAATATACACACTTGCATGGGTTCTCATAAACCTGCAGGCGACCTGTGACCAGTCTTAGGGCGCAGGTAGTCGTAGAAAAAATTAACTTGCCCCTTGGTGGGGTCTTGGGTTCTGCTGAGTCTCTCCAGGCTGCTGCGTTTCGGCCCGAACACGGCCTACTGAGCGAGGCTGCGCGTGGGTATCTGTACAGACAGGAATGGGAGAATTTTGGACGAATCCACGCAAGCGCGAAGCGACAACACCTAAATCCGTCAAATGACGGCCTAGAATTTTTCTAAGACAACACACCTGAGCAGAATCCAATTGTGCATCAGAAGCACATTTTTAAAAAAATTGTAGTCATCTCTGGATTTTTTAAATCAAGAAATTCCTACGCAGAAAGAGGCGGCACGCGGGAGCGGCTCCTAGCGAAGCGCCGGAAAATGTAGAAATAATGAGAGTATAAAGGTATGTCTCACGTAGACAGGAAAATGACGAGACACACATAAATAAATAAACATACAGATTCCACCCACACTGACTGAAAGAATCAAAAATCCAAGAATTCCAAAATCAACGGATAGACTTCAATGAATCAGGTATAAACCTCAGGTGTGCTCGTCTGGTATGCAGCATGCACATTGCTTGTCTCGTGTCTCCGTGAACGAGTCTTGTAGCAGTGCTAACAAACGATAGAGGGCTAGATTAGAAAGATTGCAGGTGATTAGAGGTGAGATTAGGGCAAAAATGATGGCCTTTGGCCAGCGATTGGTTGTCATGCGGGGCTAACGGTCGTGTCCTGCGATGCAATGCGGGGCAACCATGACAACTGCTCGTACACACCAACCTCCCTTTTTTGTAGCACTGATGAGAAGATACACACGCGTGCATAAATGCTTGCTTCGCTTGTGTCTCGTTTCTGCTCCCCCTTGCTTCGCTCTCCAGCGGTAGGTAAGGTGAGTAAGCCCAGGTGGGGCCACCCCCTGGTAGAGTTCGTGATTGCGGGTTAGATTTGTAGGACAAACAGTGATTGGCACAGGTTGTTCGCAAACTCGTGCATGCTCGTGCATTCACACACGCATTAAAGGGTAGGCCACGCGAAATGCACACGGTAAACCTTGTTTAGGTTACCCAGGGGCTCCTCGGTACGTTCTTTAAGAGAACTTGAGGAGTCTCTTAACGCTTGCTTGCTTGACAGGAGTGTTTGAGGACAACGTATTATAGGTCACACTGAGAAGCGTATAATACGTGGAGTGTGGCTTGGTTCCTCAGCCGCAAACACCCCTTCATCGGCCTTTGCTTTACTGGTGGGCAGGTAGGGTGATTGCTGCAGCCCTCCTAGCCTTGCTAAAACATACGCCGCTGATCACACAAACAATTAACTGCGCCTCAGCCAGGAGTGGCGTGGGCAGTTCGACTCCATCGACATCCACGCTGTGCACGCCACCTGTGCGCCTCTCCCCTCCAAGCCCTAGCAGGCAAACACGTTGTTGCGTCCCTGTTAGGCCACAGTTGCTTAGCAGCGCTGTGTTCTCTTGTCTTCTTCACAGGAGGGTCATTAGGACTCACGACTTGATCTTCAACACCACCCAGTAGAGCGTGAGTGTAGGAGTGGTAATCCTGTGTGGGGGCTTGAGCCAGTTGCAGTAGCGCTTGCCCACCAGGATGGAGCCACTGTAGGTAGGGTGTGCAGAGTAGTGGTGTCTCCTGTCCCGCGTGCTTTTCCACGTGGGCAGGGGAGTGCGTTAGCTTTTGGCCTTTAGCAGAAATGGGCGTTTTGTATGCCCTTAGCACACTTGCCCACCCCTCCCCTCTAGTAGGTAGGGCTTTTGCCGTCTTCCCCAAAGGATAGGCGCCAGCACAGAAATTGGGCGCAATAGGAGTGGTACTAGTAACTGACTAGGACCTTCGGTCCAACATCAGCGAAGCCCGTTGATTCGGGAGCCAGGCCCGGGAGAGAAGTGAGACACACACATACATACGTAGCACAGTTAGGGGTAAGGTTCAGTCCCTAGCTTTAGTCTTGGAGGCAAGCGTCTCAGCGAGCCTCAGCAACTCACCAAGGTTGTTCTGGGACACGTAGTCAACCAGAACTGAATTTAGGCGTCCCTCAGGTAGAATGAACGCAGAGAAGGGCTCCCAGGTGGCCTCTTCGACTCCAAACCCTTCCCAGAGGGTGAGGAAGCGCCAACCCTGGCGATAGCGGTGGCGTAGGACAGACTTCACCAGGTAGAAGCCCTCCTTAGCCATCTCCTCGGCGTTCATGTCAGGGAGTTCCCCTTCAACTTGCATAGGGCTGGCAGCCCCTTGTAGGTCTAGGGCGGCGATTTCCTCGTCGTTCAGCTCCCACTCCTCCCCACAGAGGTCTTCAGGATCATAGTAGCGCTTCAAGTGTTGAGCAGCGCACACCAGGGTCCCCCCTAGACGGGGAGAACACCGCACGGGTATACGGTGTCCATCCACAGATAGAATCTTGTAGGGCCCGAAGTATGGGTCGTCGCTGGTAGAGCGTGGCCAGGCGGGTAGTCGGCTGTGGTGCACCAGCACCCAGTCCCCCTCTTGGTAGGTGGCCGGTACTCGCTGATTGTTCGTCTTGTTCCACTGACGCTCCCTCACTCTCTGGAGCATAGCCTTGGCCTTGTCCACCTTCGCTTGTTGCTGTTGGACCCATCCACCCACAGAAGAATGGGTGTCCTCTGGATAGGGGGCATGTAGAAACCACGCCAGGCGCCCTAGGAATAGCTCATGGGGCGAGTAGCCAGCAGCTGAACTCTCTTGGGAGTTCATCATCAAGGATATGACGGGGAGTAGTCTCACCCAGTCTCTGGTGCGTTCAGTTTTGCACCATATCCTTACATTCTCCTTGAGGACGCGGATCTGTCACTCACATAGGGGGTTGCTCGTGTGCGAGTAGGGGATCCCCGTAGACACCTGGACATTGAGTGATCTCAGGACCCTCTTGTACCAGCCGGTATCTGAGCGTACTCGTACGTCCTCATCAGAGTTGATCTCCTTGGGCGCCCCATAGAAACAAAACCACTCCTCGAGGAGTATCTTGATAGTCTCCTCCCCGGTAATGTGTTTGGTACATGGGAACACCCTGGTAACCCTGGTCAACCCACAGGTTACCACGAGGGCGAAGTCATAGCCCCGAACCTCTGCATCTCCCTGTAGTCCACGTAGAGAACACTGTTAGCACAGTGAGGGATGGGCAGGGTCGAGTAGAGACCTCTGTCCCTGATATCCCCTGGTTTGCAGGACCTGCACGGGCACTTGTCCACCATAGGCTGGAGGGTTTTCCGCAGTTGGTCGTCAGTCCACGTAGTGTGGAACCACTGCTTGAATAGCCTCAGGGTACAGTCAGCACCCACATGACCGCTGGACTCATGGGTCCACTTCAGCAGCGCTGGGACTCTGTCACTAGGTACCATGATGCGGTCCTCGTGCCAGAGGTAGCTCTTGTCCCTCTTCCACTGATCTTGGTTGACCAGGAGGGGTTCAAGGCGCTTCTCCAGCCGCTTGTAGATATCCCCAAACTCCTTCAGGTACTCTGATTGTTGGAGTCCATCCAGGGGGCGTATCATTGTCATGTTGAGGTGCAAGTGGACGTCCATACGGCTGAACGCCTCCTTAGCCAGCGCTTCAGACCGGGCACCAATCTGGGCGTCCAAGTTGTTGCGGATGATGTAGTCTGCAAACTCGTTGTTCACTCCCTGGATATGGTGTACCGTCAGCCGTAGTTGACTGAGGTAGGTCCACGAGCGCCGTAGCTTGGCCTTCTCAGGTGAGGGGCCCTTCTGGAAAGTGCGGACCGGCTCTTGGTTGCACAGCCAGACCACAGGGTTACTCCCCAACAGTCGTGATTGTGAGGATAGCACTAGCATAGCCGCGAGCAATTCCTGCTCATAGGTGGAGTAGTTCCCCCTGGCCTGGTTCCACTTCCAGATCCAGTGACCCAGAGGTACTAGGACCCAGTTGTTGTCAAGGTAGCTGTGCTTGAGGGTTCCATCTCGGTTGAGACCTTCTGTCCCCCATTGGGAAATGGCCGAGTCGAACTCCTCCTTCTCTATTGCTTGCCATTGGAACAACGTTCCACCACCGCCCACATTGCTGGCGTCGGTCACCAGGATAATCTCCCCTTGTGCCCTAGGCACGCCCAAGCACTTGGCGTTGGCCACCTTGTCTTTGAGCTCGTCAAACGCTTGTTGCTCTTGTGGGCCCCAGCGCCAAGTAGTACTCTTCTTGAGCAAGTCCGTCAGAATGGCGCTGGTGTAGGTGAAATTTTTGATATGGCGGCGATAGAAGTTGCACGCCCCAATGAAACTGCGTACATAATGAAGTCCTTTCTTGGGTTCCTCGTGTCGTACCTTAGCGTCCATCAGAGGTTTGGCCTTAGAGGCCGCTGGGGTCCACCACCCATAGCCAACGTCAAACCCCAGGTACTGCATGGTCTCCTGCATGAACTCACAGTTCTCCAGCTTGAGTCGTGTGTGGTTCTCCTGGCAGACCGCAAAGAACTCACCCAACAGTATTAGGTGGTCCTCCTGGGTATTGGTTCCGAGGCATACATGGTCGATGTGAGCTTCCATCTGCGCCCCACGGGATATAAGTTCCTGCACGTAAGCTCTCCTTCGTAGGATGGACAAGATCTTGTTCATCAGCTTTTGGAATAGAGCGGGTGCGTTGGCCACGCCAAATGGCATGACCTTCCACTTGAACACCCTCCCCTGAGGGGTGATGAAGGCCAGTAGCTCCTGAGCGTTGGGCATCAGGTCCACTTGCCAGAATCCGCTCCTCTTGTCCATCTTGGTCTTGTAGCGACAGGAGGCTATCTTCTCAAGGGTAGACTCCATATTAGGAATGGACCCTGAGTGGTTCAGCGCTTTCTTGTTCAGCTCTCCGTAGTCCAGTACCAGCCGTTTGGCTGTAGACCCAGGTTTAGCCACCAGGAAACAGGGGCTGCAGTGCTGGGGGTAGTCCCCGTCCTTGTACTCCAGGACTAGGCCAGCGTCGATACATTCTTGTATCTGTCGCTCAATCTTGTCGGCCTGCCCTTTAGGAGCTGGATAGGGTCTCCTCCGGATCTTGTGACCCACGAACTCGGGTTGCAGCTTGAGGTCCATCTGTACCAGCTTGTCACACGAAGCTGGAGAAGGTAGTTCTCCGAACACCTCCAGATAGGTCCTTATAAGCTTCTGCGCCCGCGGGTCCAATAGCTTGATCTTGTCCTCCATGTCCTCGTCAGAGTGTAAGTTGCTTGCCCCCTGAGTAATAGACGTCGGGAGGTGATCCTCCACCGACTCTTCGCTCTTGGTAGTGTCCTTCAACCCTTGGTAGGCATATAGTAGGTCTTGTTCAACCATCTCTGATGGACGATGGCAACATAGGCACGCTCGAAGGGTTCACATACACATTCCTCCGAGAGGTCGTCCTCCTCTGGGGTCCTCACATGGGCGCCCCACACGCTCTTCATGAGCTTAAGATCTACCTCCCTTTGCCAGGTGGTGATCTTTCGTTCGAGGTCCTCCTTCAATTGGGATAGATCTCCCATACGTCCTTGCTTCACTGGCCATGAGCTGCGGGTAGGCTTAGCGTAGCATAGTTTTTTCGCCACCAACTTCCTCTTGGAGTCCACATACTCCCTTAGCCTGGATCGAGGGTCCAGCTCTTCGTCCACGGGGTCTTCCAGCCTCATGGAGAGTAGGGGTTTCAGTGGGGCGACATACTCGGCGTTCTCCACTTCCTCCACACAGGTCTGCACGAAGAAGGCGTCGTGCTCAGTTTCGTCATCTGAGTGGATAGAGCTAGGTAGCTCGGATAGTCCACACTCAGAGACTCCATCAGGAACAGGTACATGGCAGGGAGAGTTGGGGGCGTTGGTGTTAGTCACGACGTACTCATCTCCTCCGGTTATACTCTCAATAGCATCTTGAGGTCGTAGTCAATCCTTCAAGTCACTCAAGGCGAGTCCATCGCTTCCTCGTTGTATAGCCTGGACCAGAGTCGAGGGCAGATCCTCCCAGGGGATGGAGGGAAGACCTCCATCCACCACGCTGAGCATACTCCCCCATCTGGGTTTCCCAATAGGCGTCTTACGCCCCAGAGGCACGTAGATGGCCTCATCAGGTAACTGAACAGAGCTGATAGTCAGCCTGCGCAGGAGGTTTCGCCAGTACTCGTTGCCCCCATGGGCTCCGCAATCGGGGGAACACAGGACCATACGGGAACGTTCCAAGGCCACCTTGGTCAGGACCTTCCCCAGTTCACTGAACCTGGGGTTCCCGTAGGCCATCCCGAAAGAGGGCCAGTAAAATTTGTAGCTGCAGTTCTTCCCCTTGCTGCAGTAAAGGTCCAGTACATGCTGCTTGTCGCTGGCGAACAACTCCACCCTCAGGTCTTCTCTAGAGTAACCCAACTCCTTCAGACCTTGGTCTAGGACTTCCCCCAATAGGTGATAGTCCTCAGTTTTGGAGGCCGCCATCATGTTCGAGGGCTCCTCCTCGAATATCTTCAGGTAGCTCAAGGTATGTTCCGACTGCTCCAGTGGCACAGACTCTCTGCCACTGCTGTCGTCCACGTAGAGGAGGTAGGGCGCTTGCAGCGTCAGGGATTGTATCTGGGAGTGCTGCACGAAGAGGTCAGTCCCCAATACAAAGTCGAAGGCCTCAGTGTCCATCACATAGAACCGATGGGCGATAGTCCGGGAGCCCATAGGTACCTCCACTTCACAGTCCCCGCAGCTGTGCACCACATGTCCATCCCCCATTCGTATAGCCGCGGTGGTCATGGTGTTCTACAGGCTCCCACAAGGTAAAATTTTCTTGGCCACCATAGATATGGTGGCGCCAGTATCCAATACCCCCAGGTATTCACGTCCCCCTAGTCGGATACGTACCCAAAACACCAGAACCTGGGCGCCACCGGAGCGTCCCCGTCAGAACTCCGCGGGGCAGGCCACCTCGAACCCCTTGTTCCGCAGCTTGCGGGCCATCCTCATGTAACGGCTTCGCTTCTTAGCGTTGCCGTCATCACCACCTTCGTGCTCCCGCTTGGCTCCTTGTTCTCACTGGGCCTGCGTTTGTGAGCGTGTGGTAGGACCAGACTGCCCTCCAGAGGGCTCGGAGTTCTGCCGTGGATTAGGGTTGGGGTTGCCTCCGTTCTTGCCCGTGTTCTTGTTGTCCTTGTCCGGATGGCGGTTAGCGCCTCCTCCTCGTCCACGTTGAGTCTTGTCTTGCCCTTGTCCACGTCCTTTTTAAGACGTCACAAAATTTCTCAGTGCGGAACAGTACGGAAGGTATGATACACACTGCAATAGTATGTACAATAGTACTGGAGTAGCTGAGGGGCTTTGGGGGCCTGGCTGTGCACGTAGGGATATATGTGGAGAAGTGACAGTTGTTGGAATAGATATAGGGAGGATTATGGGGCTTTCATTAGGCCACTGGGTCGCCAGGGCAGCCCAGGAAAAGTCCCTGAAAAAATAGGGCAGAATTTCTGGTAGACTGAGAAGGAAGTTAACAGAGACTAAGGTACGTATGGAAAGGTGAAGTGCAATGTTTTGAAAAAGGCAAAGATCATACTTTGTGAAAAGCCACTGTAACTCTGTTTTGGAAAACCGACTGCAGTTTCACCCCTAGGGGAAAATCCACAATTGGTTTCCAAGTAAAACACAGAGCGCACGGCAACTGATGTAAAATGAATACTATGAGTTCATTATATAACCAGTGCTTGAACGCGTGGCTGAGCAACACAAAGCGTGCTGAGCCTGAAAAAAATGGATAAATGTAGTGTACATTCTCTGCTGTCCACCTGCAGCGATGTTGCAGCAGTGGGATTCTTAGATCATCAAACTGTTACTGTGTGTGACCCTGTTTGTAGAGTGTTGGAAAATAAAGACTTAGAAATGCAGTGTGTGTTGATCAAAGTGGATCACAGAGATTGAGTGTATGTTGTTCAGAGTAAAGTGTTGAGTGAGTGAAAGACATATGATGGCGGTGTAATATCTGAGTTCGAGGTGTATGCTGAGAAGTATGCTTATCGAGCTGCAGTATATGATGAACATCAACACAAACTGAGGCAAAGGTAGTTGATCTTGTGCCGATAGAAGGCATACTGAGACTTTATTTCGCCAAAGTGTGAGGTTAGTGACTCATCGAAAAATGCCATCTGCAAATGAGAACCTTGAACCTGCCCGTGATGCATATATAGGCGAAAAAGGCGGCTAGTCAGCCCACAGAAAGGTGTTGTGGTCACCTGTGCATTTAGTGATGAACTTCTGTTGGATCAAATATTCGCTCTCACTCACAACATATGGTATGGTCCTTACTTCTTGTTCCGTTAGCTTGCGGGCAGGTGGAACTAGGCGCTGGGCCTCAAAGTCAGTCCCAAGAAAATATGGGTTGTACCATTCGTGGTCTACTCGTAGGTCTTGCACATGCCATGAGCACACTGTAGAATGGTCGTAAGGTCCTGACTCGCTTTGTCGGCGTGGCGGCGTTGGGGGCAGGCTTTCAGTGACCGGGCTTCTGCCATGAGAAACGTCGGAGTCTGATGTTGACTGTAAGCTTGGCAAGGATGCGCGTGAACCATTGCTGTTCGTGTCGTGTGGCAGTTGTTCACTGCGTGTGGCTGGTGGCGTCGGCGAATGTGTTCCTGAAGTCTGCAGCACAGAAGTTTTGCTCGTTGTCGATTGCGATAGGTTCCAGTCATTCGACGGTGAACTTGCTTACTGGTACTGCTGGACTCTGTAACTCTGTGCCGGAGTTGTTCTGCAGTACGCGGCTCCCTTTTTGCTACCCAATCTTCGCTCGTGCTTATTTCTCCTTGATGCTTGTACTTGAAGCGTTGTTGATCGTGGCTGATCTGTACACTCCTTGGCTCTCTTTGTTATTCGTGAGCCTAGCGCTGCAAGCCGTGCGGCTGGCGATTTCAAGACAGAGAAAGGATTTGGCGAAGCGAAGGTGGAATCCATACTGCGGGCGCGTCGTCGTCTCCTTGCAGTCACTGTTGTGAAGGCTTCGGAAGCGTTGGTGTCCTTGCATTTGATGTTTGGGGCCGGAGCGGTGGTTTCTCCTGGTAGAACGGAATGTAGGTCGTAACTGTTCACGGACTGCGCTGGTGTTTTAGCGGTGTCGTGTATTTCCTTCGGCGGCGGCGGCATGCACGGTTCAGCTGTAAGGTTTGCCGTTGAGGTCTCGCCGTACTCATTGGACCGCTCATAGCGACCATTGCAAACTGGAAAGGTAACAGCGGTGGCAGTAAGGGTAGGTGACGGTACAGTGCTGTACGGACGTACTGATTGCCGTTGGAGTCGCTTAGCTGGCACTCTGGGAAAACTTGATAAGTTCTTCACAAGCGAGGCGGTAGCTTTTTGCGGACACAGACACAAGTGAAGTTGCCGTATTGCTTGCTGCAACAGTTGACAGGCTATAGAAAGTTGTACGGCTGCGATGTCGTGAAACTGCACCATCTGGCGTTTGCGATATTCAGCACTGGCGTCTGGAGGTTTGGTCACGTGATTGTAGAATTGCTTTCAGCGGCTGCAGCTTTTCACGATCTGGAGGGTCTATAGGATGCAGTTTTTTGGTTGGGATTGGCCCAGGTCCCCTACATCAGTAAAATCCTGACGACATCGAAAAAAAATAGACACTCAGAAAGTGAGTCTGTCCACGTCCTTTCGACTTGCCCTTGCCGGAGTCGTTGCCTTTGCCTTTGCCTCCATCTTTGCCAGAGCCTTTGCCAGGGTTCTTCCCCCTTCAGCTTCGCCGACAGGCGTTGCTTGTGGTAGCACTCATCCTCGTAGTGCTTCCTCTTCTCACAGAAGGCACAGCCGATGGTACACCTGTAGTGATCCAGCAGCTGCTTCTTCGCGCCGGTGTTGGTCTCCTGCTGCTTCTCTTTGACTACGAAGCAGTCGTGCTGCTCGCAGTCACGGGCGTGCTGCAGTTGGCCCTGCTCGTCTCTGGCATCACACCAGAAGAGCTCGTTGACTTTTTTCATGATACCGGTGTGTTTCGGGGTAGTCCCCTGCCCAGGTCTGGATCCTTGGTACCCTTTGCCATGGCTTCCAGAGCCTCCACCTCCAGGACGGTAGTTATTCAGCCGCTGGTGGCTTTCTTTCTCCAGCGCCAGCTCCAGGAGTAGTACACATAGATCCTCGTAGTGGAGGGCTCTGGCCTTGCGCTCTGCCGTTGAACGGCACTCGTCCCACAGCTCCCGAGGGAGCTTAGCCACCAACCAGAAAAGCAGGTCGTCGCTGTTGTAGGAACCGGGCGTCAATCGTCCAGCCCACTGATCCAGGCCAGCCAATAGCTCAGAGACCCTGCCAGGTTTGGGGTTGTTGGGCAGCACGGCCAGGTTCTGGATCTCGGCCCTGATGGCGAGGTCGGTTTCATAGGTCGGGTACTGCCTCTCAGAGGCAACCAACACATCGGCAAAGGTGGCGGACTTAGTCACGATCTGTCTGACCTGCTTCTTCAGGTACTTGGTCTTGCAACACTGCAGGAGCAGATCGCACTTGAACCGTCCACTAGCGTGGGTTTGGCCGGTCAATCGGAGAAACCGGCCAAAATTCTCAGCGAACTCGCTGAGGTCCTTGCCTGTGAACTCAGGCAGGTTCACCATGATCTTGGAGGTGGCAATAGCGTTAGCCTCCTGACACTCGCGTCCCTCAGGGCGTCAGGTCTTCCTCTTCTTCTTCTTCTTCTTCCCACTTGGGTTCTCGGGGTCCTGCGGGTCGTCGTCCTCCGAGGGCGAAGCAGAAGTCAATGACGGCGGCTCATCATCAGAGGGGTCTCCGCCTAGATCACTAGAGCCATAGGGCTTCACATCAACCATTGCCCTCAGGGCTGTCAGCCCCAGCCGGTCCAGCTCGGCTCTGGTAAAATTCGCCACGTTACTGTAGGGTGGCTGGGCCGTCCTCGGCACGAAAGGGCTTCTAGGTATCACAGCAGGGGTCGGCATCGGTCGGCTCCTCAGGGTCCCCAGGGTGTTTGTCAGCCCTGCCACCAGGTGGTTGGCCTGTACCCGATGGGGTGACATTCCCACCGTGGTAGGTAACGCTTGGGGCGGTATCAGGGGCTCCTATTTATCTCGAATCGCTTGAGTGAGGTTGCCAATAATTTTAGAGGTGGCCCCTCAGAGCACCCCGTTGATCTCCGACCGCGTCAGGGACCTGTTGGAGGATCTCCACGATGCTCTACTCCTGCTTCTGCATGACTCAGGTCCTCACCTCAACCCACTCAGGGTTGCATACCCAGGAACATCCACATAGGCTCCCGTAGCGGGTAGAGGATGGTGATAGTCAGCCGCTTACCATCGCGGCGCATAACTGGAGGTCACTGGCTCACTGGTAGTAGTTGCCTGTTGAATCGCAGTGGTAGGTGGGTTCACACCATAGGCAGGGTAGGTAGGCATACCAGTAAAGCCTGTGCCCTCAGCCATAGGCGGGTTGGTTATGGGTGTGGATGTTGCAGCGGCTGGGTCTGGAGTTGGGAGTGTGGTGGTTATAGGAGAGGGTGATGCTCGGAGGCCAGAAGCGCTAGGTGCGCCTTCGAAGGTAGGATCATTCGTCGGGTCGTGCCTTTGATCTGCTCCTTCGTCTGCTATGCTTTCTCCAGCATCTTTCTCTCTCTCTCTCTTTCTCTTCACAGGATGGGTCACCACCTCTTCGACTGAGAGGGCCCGGAAGGCCGACTGAAGTCCTTCCATCGAATCCTCCGCCACGTCCACTGGCCCATGTAAGGGCTCCGAAGGTACAGGGCTAGGTCCAGGTCCAGGTTCACCAGGTGCTGGCATTGCTGGTGCCTCAGGCGCCGTCTTCACGTCGGTGTCCTCTTTCTTGGTGTCCATATTCGTTCGCCCTTCTTGCTTATATATGACTGATCTCAGCGCACTGGATGTACGGCACGGGGTTGCTGCCGGTACGCAGAGACAGTCTACCTCTTGCTACCAGAACGTTTTATAGTGATTTCAACACTGTGTGTTTGTTGTGCCTCTCCTGCTGCTTGCTGCTGGTGTAAGGTTTTCTGCTGCTTGTTCTTGATGAGGAAAATGTTTTATTGCTAAAATACAACCAATCGGGGATATCCCAAAGCCAGAGATAAGCAAGTAGAAGACAATCAGGATCAAAGCATGAAAGGCTGCAGTCTAAACAGTGAAAGATGTAAGAATATTCACAGAAACTGCAACTCAAGGCAAATCGGATCGCATATTCACACAGATAGTTGAAATGTTTTGGGAAAAGAGTTGGAAAACTGCCCCATAGTCACTCAATTTCCATAGTGCCATCTCAGGATATGTTCACTCTTTGTTTTGGGTTTCATATATGCTGAGGTGGCATGGCATGTGGCAATGAGGTCACTGCCATGTCACATGGGATCTTCCTACTTAGCTAGGCTGACCGGGAATTGAACCCAGGACCTCTCAAAAAGAGGTGCCCCAGTCCCCTAGGGTGCATACCACTAGGATAGCTAAGTATTCATGAGAAAACATAGATAAATTCATAGGCTCTGCCCTGGATATGTCAGTTCTTAGTCAACTCTGGAAAATATGAATAGCCTCACATTGATAGGGGATTGAGAGGTCCACTCCATATCCTGATTTAGTGTTTGGTTCCATAAGTCAAAATGTGTTTTCACCCATTTTGGTTTGGCCAATACTAAGATAAAAATGCTAGAGTGCTTAATGCATCTCTAATACAACTAGAGTATGCCTCAAGTCATTGTAAAAGCACTCTTTCTTACTAATGCAAAAAGGGAAAATGGGTTGTACCCACTAACCCAGTCAAGTATTCAAGCCCTCGCCGATATGTGAGCAAATGTTTTAGCTCGGTGGCTTGGGTCACGGGTTAGGGACGGTCGTGGGGTTGTTGTTTTGGTACGGGGCGGTAAAGCCGGGGGCAACAGCCTCCGGGCCGGGGGAAGGCACAACGGCGACGGGAAAGCCAACTGGAGCACCGAGAGCGACCAGACTGGAAGAGGCACGCCAGAGAGGCACGCCGCCAGCCAAAACCACGGCACAGGACCAGGTGCGACGAAACGACGGCCACAGGGTGCCGCAAACCCGGACGGCGCGCGCCACATCCGCACAACCACGGCACGCGAGGCGGTGCCAAGCAACACCCAGCCAGCTGAGAAGCGCCCGCCACGAACACCCCCCGCTGCCCGAGGAGCCCGAGAACTGGAGGAGAAGCAGAGAGGCGGAGACCCGCAAGAGGCCGAGGAGCAGCAGCAAAGCAGAGACGAGGCCAAGAGACATGACGCCCCGGGCAGGATCATCGGGGGCGGACCAAGCAGCAGGAGCCGCCGCCCCCCGGACTGGATCATCCAGGGACAAGATGCAGGCAGGCACCCACGGAAGGGGTAACCGGGTAAGGTACAAGCAGGAGGAGCCGCCGCCACCCCAGACTGGATCAGCCAGGGACAAGTGGCGGCAGACGCCCCGGAATGGAACATCCGAGGCGGAGCAAGCAGCAGGAGCAACCGGCGGAGGATCAAGCAGGAGGAGCTGCCGGCGGCCCGGACTGGATCAGCCAGGGACAAGTGGCGGCGGACGCCCCGGAATGGAACATCCGGGGCGGAGCAAGCAGCAGGAGCAACCGGCGGAGGATCAAGCAGGAGGAGCCGCCGGCGGCCCGGACTGGATCAGCCAGGGACAAGTGGCGGCGGACGCCCCAGACTGGAACATCCGGGGCGGAGCAAGCAGCAGGAGCAGCCGGGAGAGGTACAAGCAGGAGGAGCCGCCGCCACCCCGGACTGCATCATCCAGGGACACGTGGCGGCGGACGCCCCGGACTGGAGCATCCGGGGCGGAGCAAGCAGCAGGAGCAACCGGCGGAGGATCAACCAGGAGGAGCTGCCGCCACCCCGGACTGGATCATCCAGCGACAAGTGGCGACCGACGCCCCAGACTGGAACATCCGGGGCGGAGCAAGCAGCAAGAGCAACCGGGTGAGGTACAAGCAGGAGGAGCCGCCGCCACCCCGGACTGGATCATCCAGGGACAAGTGGCGGCGGACGCCCCGGACTGGAACATCCGGGGCGGAGCAAGCAGCAGGAGCAACTGGGAGAGGTACAAGCAGGAGGAGCCGCCGCCACCCCGGACTGCATCATCCAGGGACAAGTGGCGGCGGACGCCCCGGACTGGAACATCCGGGGCGGAGCAAGCAGCAGGAGCAACTGGGAGAGGTACAAGCAGGAGGAGCCGCCGCCACCCCGGACTGCATCATCCAGGGACAAGTGGCGGCGGACGCCCCGGACTGGAACATCCGGGGCGGAGCAAGCAGCAGGAGCAACCGGCGGAGGATCAAGCAGGAGGAGCCAGCGCCACCCCGGACTGGATCATCCAGCAACAAGTGGCGACGGACGCCCCGGACTGGAACATCTGGGGCGGAGCAAGCAGCAGGAGCAACCGGATGAGGTACAAGCAGGAGGAGCCGCCGCCACCCCGGACTGGATCATCCAGGGACAAGTGGCGGCGGACGCCCCGGACTGGAACATCCGGTGCGGAGCAAGCAGCAGCAGGAACCGGGTGAGGATCAAGCAGGAGGAGCCGCCGCCACCCCGGACTGGAGCAACCAGGGACAAGTGGTCGAAGATGCCCCGGATCGGATCATGCGGGGCAAAACAAGAAGGAGAGGCCAGAACCCCAGGAACACGAACAGCCGGAAAAAGGGGCCAGGCGCCCAGGGCACGATAGTCCGGGGCGGATCAAGCAGGAGGAGCCCCCGCCACCTGGACTGGTCCGGAAGCAACAGAAAGGACCATGCCAGGGAGGAGCACTGAAGCAGGGCAGAGGATGAGGCCGGGAAGATGCAGTGCAGCAAAGATGTGGCAGGGTGGAGGGGAAGCAGAGAAACAGACCTGAGAGAAAGGCCGTGGGGATGCAGAGAAACAGAGATGAGGACGAGGCCGAGGAGATGCCGTGAAGCCATGCAGAGGATAAGGCCCAAGGTGAAGCAGAGGAGCACACAAGAGGAGGAGGCTGAGGGGATGCGGCGCAGCGGTGAAGAGGACGAGGCCGAGGAGAAGCCGAGAGGCAGCCAAGGTGAAGAGCCTGATGAGAAGCAGTAAAGATAAGGCCAGGAGGAGGCCGAGGAGAAGCAGCCATGTGGTGACGAGGCCATGAACTGCTCAGGACCCGATCATCCGGGGCAAAACAGGAAGGAGCGGCGGAAACAAAACGTCGGCAAAAAGCGGAGCAAGGAGTCCGGACGCCCCGGACTGGAACATCCGGGGCAGAACAAGCAGCAGGAGCCGCCGCCCCCCGGACTGGAACATCCGGGCCAGAACAAGCAGCAGGACCCGCCGCCCCCAGCACTGGGTCAACTGGGGACAAGAGGCGGCAAGTCGCACCGGACTGGATCATCCGGGACGTAACAAGCAGGAGGAGCCAACTTTTCGGACGGGATCATCCGGGGACAAGCGGCGGCCTGACGCCCCGGACTGGATCATCCGGGTAGGATCAAGCAGCAGGACACGGCGCGACCCGGACTGGATCATCCGGGGCAGAAGAACAACAAGGAGCGGCCACAACCCACAGGGCTTGATCATCTAGGGAAAGGAGGATTGCCGCCCCGGGCAGGATTGCCGGGGGAAGATCAAGCGGAAGGAGTCCCCAGCCCCCGGGCTGGAGCGTCCATGGGGAAGTGGCGGCCAGAGGCGAAAGAAACTAGACGCCGAGGCCAAGGTTGGGCAGCGAAGGAGTCATGACCGGAGGCAACGCAAAAGACAACGCCATGGGGAAGCAGTGATGCAAAGATGAGGTCCAGGCTGAGGAGACGCAGTGAAGCGGTACCCAGAACCTATGGCCCATGGCCCGGAGGCCTGTGAGCCGTCACACCCGTGCGGAAGCCGTTGACACCGGCTGTCAGCGGGACGTCCCTGTTCTCTAACCCGCGAAATCTGGAATCTGATTTCTAACCATTAAGTCGATGTGGAATTACCATAATTTTACTGTCTTGGTCGATTTGCGGTTAGAAATCGGTGAAATACCCGATTTCTACCGCGATTTCCAATTGTCGTGAAATCGCCGCAGTCGCGCCGCCTGTCGTCGCCTGTTCCGTGGACTGCATTAGACAATTCTGTAGAACGATCTTTCTTGAAGCTAAGACTGAAACAGTCTTCGAGTGATCCGCAATTTTTTCCTTGATATAACAGATCGCGTCCCAGATTTTTCCCAGAAAATCTGGGCAGCCGAAGGCGCTTTGAACCCCCAAGTGGAATAACAAGGGTTACGAGCGTTCAAGCGCCCAAGGACGAACTAACGTGCCACATAGGCACTGTGTATGAGGTTTTGCCCCCCATAGCCATAGGATGAGGCCAAAGGATCCCAACGCCATAGGCCCAAAGGGTTATTTATTTTGCGTGTTCTCCAAGAAGTGCGCTTTTTCACGTACTTGGCGTCCAAGTACGTGTAGAAGTATGTTGAGTTGGCGTTTTCTCCCTCTTTGCTTGCCTCTACATCCAAGGCATATCACTTGTCTTCCCCGGATACTGCATATATGGTCTCCATATATATATTGGCAATATATTTTGCGTGCATGCTAAAATTCGGCTTTCCGAAAGGAGGTCGATTTTCGACCAAAGCACTTGCATGCGTGTTAAGGGACCAAAGTTACATTACAATATAGGCATACTTTGATTCTAGGCCACTAGGTTGGGTGTAGAAAGCGTGGGTAGGGTTGTATGCCATATTTGGTGTCATATCGCGTGCCGATTTGGCGGGTGCACCATTCCAAGACTAACCCGCCAATGGACCCCATATCGCGCGAGGCCCTTCGTTGTACTCCCAACCTACACTTGCAAGCCTGACCTTCGTGAAGGGACGCTTGTGGAGCGCTCCCGGAGCGATGCGTTGCGAGCAAGGTGTGATTTTTGTAATATTCCATTTTTGCATGTGCCCACTTGGGAGGCAGCGCGCGTGACCCTCCAAAGCGCCCCAAGTGGAGCACATATGTGGAATCGGAGGTCATCGGTGTCAAGTCATTGTGTTTAAAAGGATTGGTCGATAACTCAATCCAAGCCGAAGATATCATAATATATTTGTGTAGCTTTCAAGGCACTTTTGCGTGTCTTTTCGCCAATTTTGCTGTTTTTTGCCCGTCATGATGTCAAGTGGCGACCGTGTATCTCAACGTTGCGCCAAATTGACATCATGACCCCAGTATGTTTTGAAGGTACATACTTCGGTGCCCAACATATCTTAGACCCGGCGAATAACTCCCCTTGGGCTTGGCATACCGTGGCCGCCATGTTGGCGATTTGGGACAATCCCAAATGATGGGCTCACTTGGCGACCCTGCCATTCCCAAAACCGGAGGGGTTGGGCGACGCCCAAAAGATATGTTGGACGCATATGACTTGATACCAATCCTATGGCACGCTCCGGTCCAAGTCGGGCATGTGCCTCATTTGCCCCAACCATGAGTGTGCGTATTTTCGGCCATTTTGAGCAGTTTTCCATATTTTCTGCCCGCCGTGCACCATGTTCAGCCCCCTCGTGCACGCCAGACGCATGGACGAATGGACCATATATGACATGGGTGTTATGGATATTGGTCCCCATGGTTCGCACACCACGTGGGCGAGGCTGAGCAACTTTCGTCAAGGTGCTAGCCCGATTTGAGTGTGAACGATTTTGCCATTTTTGCATTTGTGGACCGAATTGGGATTGTCACCACGCCGAGTGGCATGGAGATCTTTGAGAGTCAAGGGCATGGGGGTCTTCGTTCGACTCCCGGTAGATCGCGTATGGAATGACGAATCTGATCTCCAAGCCGGCGTGGAGATATACTATTGAGAGCACCCCCAAATTTTGGCTCACTTCGAGCAGCCAAAATGACCCCCTTTTGGGACCCCAATTTCACCCCCCCGTGTGGTCAATTGGCGGCCCCATATCTCTATGCCCATGAGAAGCCCGGACTTGATATCAAGTTGTGCACTCAGATACCGGTCCTAGGTCCTGCCTTACATCCTGTGGACCATTGGCCTTGCCCTGGCCGGGCGAGCCGGGCGTGAAAACGATGCCAATTTTGGTGATTTTGGCATCATGACCCCACTTGACGAACCCGTTATGCCCTGATGCCAAGACCTCAGAGGAAACCAGGATGGGTGGGGGCTCCAGAGAGGTGGTACGCGAAGGGCATAGGGTCAGTTGCCTCGTCCCTACCTCTGGCGGGTCTGAACAAGGGGTCAATCTTTGAGATTTTTGAGCTAATATCACTTTGCGCTGAAACAGCCCTTTTTCAGCTACCAACTCCTAGGGGATAATGGCGGGGCCATATCTCTCGTTCGGGGCGGAGTTCGGACCTGCTGTTAATGGAGCATGGGGAGTGACTGTTGGTTGGTCTTGGAAACTCTTGGTCACCAGGAACTCGCCTGTGCCTGGGCGGGACACCTCCCCTATCGGCAGGGTTTCAGGGTCCGGACTGAGCAGGGCATGGGTTGTGTTTGAGCCCCCGCCCCCACCAGCCACTGAGAGGGTCGGACCTGGGATTGGGATATGAGTTGGGACTGAGTGTCTATTGTCCTGTGATGCCCTTACATCAGTCCAGTCTTAACCCCATGTGTACATATCCTGATGTGTTGCTGTACACACTTTTGTTCCCTTGTTTCAGAGTGGCAAGGATCCTGAAACGCTTTGTCACATGACACGAGCGTAATGATGCCCCTGTGAGCGCAGTGCTTTGCCTGCCTGCTTGCTTGTGCGTGTCAACCGCAGCATCCCGTGGCCAGGCCCCCCACGATAACGCGTCAAAAGCGTTTCACTGCCGCTGGGTTACCCATCCCGCGCGTGCCACTCGGGGCCACCAACCCCGAGCAGCGCGGCGCAGCAGCTCGCAGCTCGCAGCTCGCAGCGCAGCGCAGCGGCTCGCAGCGCCGCCCAGCGACAGCGCCGAGTCCGTGAAGGAAGAGCAGGGACCGGAACTCCGACATCAACGAGTTCCTTCCGCCAACCAGCAAGGCCGCACTCCCAGCTACAACAAGCACCGGCTGACCAGCACCGGCCGCACTCCCAGTCCAGTGCTACATCACCCACCTCAACAACCACCCCAGGACCACTCCATCGAGGGGAACGATGGTGAATTGGGATGAGGCGGGCAAGACGTGGCCGCAGCCCCAATCCCATGCGGCGCGCCTACTGCGTGGGTTGCTGTGGGGGCAGCACTACCGCCACAGCAATCCCCAGTGCGAAGGCGACATGCCCGGGAGCTTCGAGCTCCGCGAGGACACGGGCGAGGACCGCCTGCGGGCAGTGGAGGAATGGCTGCGGGCGGAAGGGTATGCGTACCGCTTCCGCCGCAAGCGCTGGAGGGTCTGGACCCACCCAGACAGGCCCGGCAAAGGGCTGCGCCCCGAGGGGATTGAGCAGGACGAGAAGCCCAACAGGTACCCGTCGGGCGCCCCGATCAACGTCTCCATGTGGGACATGATCGAGAAGGAGTTCCCGGAGCTGAGGAACGCGCGCACGCTGCAGGGCAGCAGCAGCAGCAGTGCGTCTCCTGGCAAGGAGAAGCGTTCCGCCGGGGACAGGAAGCGGGACAGGAAGTGGCGGGAGTACCAGGAATCCCTGGCCGCCGAAGCCGCCCAAGGCGCCAGGGGCGGAACCCCAGCCCAAAGCCCCCAACGGGCCAGTGGCGGTCACCACCAAGGCCACAACACCCTTGGTGACTTCCTTCAAGTCGCCAAGCATGCCAAGGCCAAGCCCCGTCAGCTGCACCTGAGGAAGTCAGGCCCCAGCAGCGACGTTGAGTCGGCCCACCGCGGGAGGATGCCGGCCGACCAGGCCAGCTCCAGCAGCAGCGTCGCTCCCGACCAAAGGGACGTGGCGCGCGCCTGTGAGCGCGCCTGTGGGGTGCCCTGCAACCTTCGGGTTCCCCGGCAACGGGCCACGCAGCAGAACGCTGCCATCGAGGGCGCCGTCGGCATCGCCCAGCAGGAGGCTGCGGAGTGGGAGCATGGCATGGCCATCCAGGCCTCGACCGTGGCGGCCATTGCGGCCGGACTCACGGCCAGAGCCGCCCATGAGGCAGCGACTGCCCAAGTCAAGGGTGAGGTGGCGGCAGCCGCCGAGGAAGCCCGCCTGACGCAGGAGGCCATTGCCTGCAAGGAGGCCGAGGTGAAGGTGCTGAAGAGGCGCTTGCCCAAGAGAGGGCAAAGAAGGAGGCGGAGGAAAGGGCCCACGCCGAAGCAACGGCCAAGGCCCAGGCGGACGCCGCCAGGAAGGACGCCATCGAGGCCGCGCGAGGGAAGGTCGCTGAGGAGAGGGCCACGACGGAGGCGGATCTGGGGGCGTTGGAGTCGGAGAAGGCTCGGCTGCAGCAGACCTGGGACGCCGAGGCGGCTCGTGCCCGGGAGGAGGCCGAAAGGCGAGCTGCCGCAGCCACGGCCGCCGCAATGGCGGAGGCGGAGGCCAAGCTCCGCCGCGAGACTCCCCCGGGAGGATCCCGAGTTGAGACCCTTCGGAAGCTTTTCGAAGGGGACACTTCCTCCAAGATGGCACTGGATCCGGAGGAGGTGGACACGGGCAGCAGTGGGAGCAGTGGCCCCACTGCCTACCGACGGAGAAAGGGTAAGGGGAAGACCCCCGAGAGGTCACGGAGGCCAGCGGGCGGACACCCCCACGACAGTGACCCCTTCTTCACCGCCAGCGACGGGGATGAACGAGGCCGCCAACATCGCCGAGGAGTGGCTGGCGGAGGAGGCGGAGACGTCCCCATGGAGCCAGAAGGTGAGGATAAGGATCTCCCTCCTCCCTACCGGAGCTCAGAGTCTTCCGAGACTGGGACGCCTAGGTGGGGCGACATGGACGAGGATGATGACATGGACTTCGACTACACGAAGAAGCCCCCATCCTCGGACCCCCGAGGTGACCCGGCGGAGACCCACCGGGACCCCCTGGCGGAGGACCATCAGGACCCCCTGGAGGACGCCCACCAAGTGGACCCCCTGGCGGCGGACCACCGGGCGGGGGAGGACCCCCTGGACCGATGGGACCCGGCAGAGGCCCTCCTGGGGACCCCCTGGGGACCCCGACGACCCACCAGGGAACGGCGACCCGGATTCCACCTGGCGATGGATCGTCTACCTCCGCAGGAGGGTCCAGTCCCTCGAACGCGAGGTAGACGGGGGCAAGGGCGAGATGCCTCGCATCGCCAGGGTCGCCGCGCGCGCACAGAAGGAGCTGGACATCGCCAAGATCGAGATGGTCAAGAGCGCCAAGGTCGCCACCGCCACCCAGAAGCAACTGGACATCGCCAAGGGCGAGACCAGGCAGCTGAACAGGGTCATCAGCGGCCTGCAGCAGAGGTTGGACGTGCTGGAAGGCCGTGGGAGCGTCGGCAGCGACCACCCACCCCTGGAGTCTGGCTCGTCGGACGACGGCTGGGGACCCGGACCAGGTCCAGGCAGACCCCACACCCCCGGCGGAGCCCCCAGGAGTCGTCCCAGCGCCAGTGCCCCCTCTCTCAGCGCCCCCTCTCACCACAGCGCGGGCCGCCGCAACGAGCGCGTGCCGCCTGGCAGTGGCAGTGAGGATTGGCGTGATGAGTGGCTCAGCGCGGAGTACCACAACCGCCGTGCTCCGAGGCGGACACCCGTACGCCCCCAACGCCCCGCACCAGCCCCGGAGCCAATCCCAATGGCTGGTGGACGTTATGGTGGACTCAGGGATGAGGTCCCCAGAGGAGACGTGGAGTGGGATGCCGGCGGAGGTGAGGACCTGGACCTGGACCTGGAGGAGTTGGACATTTCCCCGCCGCGTGGTGTACGACGGGAGGCAGCTGAACGCAGCCGCCGGCGCCGTAATGAGGAGGCATACATGGAAGGAGTACGGCGTGAACATCTAGGTTCAGCGTACATGGAGGGACCACGGCGTGGCCACGCGGATACCGGGGAGGAGATGGAAGTGGCAGCCGTGGGAGTCCGTGGGAGAGGCCGATGGGAACCTCGGTCGACCTCGCGGCCGGCGTTCATGGTCTCTAAGGCCGCCGATGCCGCCGTGCCGGAAGACCTGAAGGACATCAACCCCCCCATGTACGATGGCAACCCCCTCAACCTCGACCGCTTCTTGGAGAAGCTGGACGATTGGGGAGTGACCGTCACTAAAGACATGGATCCCGCAGATGCGGAGAAATATGTCTTCAGACGGTTCAGGTACCGCCTGCCGGAAGTGCTCCAAGACCTATACTTCGTGGCTACCAAGGAGGGGAAGATCAAGACCCTCAAGGAAGCCTAGAAGTGGCTCAACGAGCAGGAGCGGCTGGACGCTCCGCAGGTGGCTGCCAAGCGGTGGAAGTCCATCAAGCTTCAGCATGATGGACGGGAGATCCGCCTACGGGACTGGCGAGACTTCCGAGGGCAATACGCCGATGCGGGATAGCTGACTCCAGGAGGACACGACGGGCGACGCCCTGTGGCTCCTCTCGTGGAACCTGCGCAACGGCCTCGTGCCGCCAGACCGGTCCCTCCGGGACACACTCCGGCGGCGCAGGGGGCCGGCGGCCTGCACCGACAAGGAGCACCTCATCACCGGCATGCTGCCCCAGGAGGGGGGCTTTGCCATCATGCTCCAGGAAACGGGGATCGCCACCAGGGCGCAGGAGATGCACGTGGCCGCGGCGCTCCGGGACAAGGGGTACACCGCCTACTTCAGCAGCCGGCTGGCGGAGACGGGGGCCACCTCCACCTCGAGAGGGGGGGGCCTCCTCACCGCGGTCAGCAGCAAGTACGTGGCGGAGCACGAGGTGCTCAGCTTCACGGAAATTGTCCCCGGGAAAGCCGCGGCCCTGGAGATCCGCACGGACGGGGGAGGCCTCACCCTCATCAACGTCCACGGGCCGCAAGCAGGTTGCTCCCCGTGGGCGGGACGGGCGGCGTTCTGGGCCGACATACAAATGTATGCCACGGCACGCAGCCTCGGCGGGAGACACCCGGTGATCATCGCCGGTGACACCAACATCTACATGGATGTCCCCGCCAACCCGGCCACGGAGCATTTCCGAGCGGGCTGGGAAGCCTGCGGCTTCCGAAGAGCCGCGGCGGGCGGAGAGGTGGACATGACCCCCACGCTCCACCCGTCCCAGCACAGGGTGGACACTTTCCTGGTCAACGAGCCCCTCCTGCCGTGGTCCCTGCGGGAGAGCGTCTGGGCCCGCGGCATGGCACACCCCCAGGTGGTCGGCTCGGACCACCTCCCGGTCCGCCTGGCCCTGCCGGGCCTCCTCAGCGCAGCGGGGCACGCGGCGATGCCCACCCCCTACAGCCACACGGAAGGCCGCCTCCTCCCGTACGACGCCGAGGCCGCGCCCGTCCAACACTGCCTGTGGGCGGCGGTCACCGCCGCGCAGGATGAACCCTCACTGGCGCCCTGGCTAGGTCCCGCAGAGCAGCACGACTACGGGTCCATGCCCGCGGCTGCGGTGGGCAAGGTGTTCGAACACCTCCACGCGACGCATGACGCCCTGGCGCGCGTGGTGGGACGCCGGCAGCCGTCTCCGGCGGGAACGGACCCGGCGGAGGGGGACCCCCCGGAGAGCGGAAAGCAGCTCCAGGCAGCGGTCCTCCGCTATGACACCCTGGCAGCGCGCGCCCCGGCAGCGTACCAGGCGGACGCGGCCAGGCATGGCATCCGGTCCGAGGCGGCGCTCCGGCTCACGGAGGAACTGCAGAGTGTGTCGCCCGGGTTCCGCCCGACCACGCAGGGCCAGCTGCAGGAGGAGCTGGAGAGGCAAGCAGCCGCCCTCGAGGAGGACATTCGCCAGCTCCGCGCCCTCCTGGCGGCAGACCGCAAGCGCGCCATCAAGGAATTCTGGCGCCGCCACGCCCCCGACATCGCCCAGCGGTGGAAAGCCGTGCGGGGAGCCATAGAGGTAGAGGCCCCAGGCCCGTCAGGCCTCTGGAACGTGCGGGTTCCCAACACCCAAACGCTCCTCACGGAGGCCCACGACGTGATGTTCGCAGTTCGCGCCTTCTGGCGAGAACTGTATGACAAACGCCCGGTGGACCTCCCGGGTTTCCAGGCGGTCCTCGGCCGCCACGTCCCCCGGGTCCCTGAGGGAGCCTGGACACAGGTCCAGCAGTACTCCATGCAGGACCTGAAGTCCGCCCTGGACAAGGCCGATGGCAAGGCCCCAGGCCCCAACCACGTGGAGGCCCGCTTCATCAAGGCCCTCCCGGCACCCGTCCAGTGGCTCCTGGTCCACTCCTACCGGGCCATCCTCCGCGGCGCCCCGCCACCGATGCACTGGAGGGACGCGCACATCTGGCTCAGCCCCAAGGTACCGGGCTCTGCCAGACTGGACGACTACAGGCCCATAGCCCTGGGCCAGCTGGACATGAAGCTGCTCACGGGCCCCCTCACCCAGCGCATCACGGAGGTGCTCACACGGCACGGGGTGGTCAGCGACTGGCAGCAGGGGGCCCTCCCTGGCTCCAACACAGGCCCCCCGCTGTTCATGGCGCAGCGGCAGCTCCAGCGGGGAAGGCCCAACTACGTCTTCTCCTTCGACGCCCGCAAGGCCTTCGACACCGCCCCACACGGCGCCCTCCACCTCATCCTGCGCCACCTCTCCGTGCCGCCGGACGTCATTGACCTCCTGCTCTTCCTCCACACGTGCGCCAGGCTGCGCATCGTCACAGCACACGGGCTAACGCAGCCCGTCTACATGCTACGCGGCGTCCGGCAGGGCAACCCCGAGAGCCCCCTGCTGTACGCGCTCCTCCTGGAGCCTCTACTCAGGGCACAGGGGCACCGCCTGCGCCCGCCGGGAGGAGCCGAGCACGGCCTCATCCAGGCCTATATCGACGACTTGCTGGTGGTGGCCCACACGCTGCAGCACTTCGTCGAGGGCGTGGAGGCGGTGGCCGCGTACCTGGGGATGATGGGCATGGAGCTCAACCCCCGCAAGTGCGCCATGGCCACCACGGAGGGGGTCCCGGGCCTGCAGCTACGCCTCTGCCCCCACCTGGAAAACCCGTGGTACTGGGTACCAGCGGCGGACTCCGTCCCCTACCTGGGACTCCAGCTGCAGCCGGACGGGGAGTTCTCCCTGCAGCGCAAGCACCGGCTACGCCTGGCGGCAGTGCACCACTGGTGCCTTAACACCCTCGCGCCACCGAAAGTGGTGCAGGACGTCATCCTGGCGATCCTCGGAGGGGTGACGCAGTACGTCGCCCCTTTCATCGCCGACGACTCCGACACTGCACGCCACCTGGACCACATCACGGTCCAGGTCGCGAAGGACAGGGCACGATACGCCTTCGACGCCTCGCGGGACAGCCTGCAGGATGACCGGACCCTGGGGCTTACACGGGTGCCCACGCGGTGCCAGCAGGCAGCGGTGGCCCTCGTGGGTACACTCGTCCACCACCGCGCAACCTCCGTGCGCGCGGAGGTCACCAAGATGTTCTGGGAGATAGCCGGCGCGCACGGAATATGCCCTGAGGTGCACTACCCCGTCCCGGAGTTCGCAACTCTGGCGGGAGGCGACTGGGTCCAGCGCATACCCCGGGCCCTGGCCGCCCTGGGAGTGGGGATGTACAACCCCATCGAGTGCCCCAGGGCGGCTCATGTCCAACTACAGTCCCCGCCGGGCAAAATCGTCACGCTGCGCACCGCCAAGCTGCGACACCGCGACACGTGCCGCCTGACGGTGCCACACGCAACGCCGTGGCATGGGCACCACGGGCCACGCCACCCCTTCCCCGACAACGACGATCCGTGGCCGACGGCGGTGCGGGAGTGCCTCGACCAATGCGCCGATGAACACCTCCATTATTGCCGCCATGAGCAAGGGCCCACCAACCACCCCGGGTGGCGCGATGCCCTGGCCCACCTCTTCCACACCACCGGCACGCGGGACCCCCGCCTGAGACTCGTCCACCCCACGAGGGCTAAGCAGGACGCCCACACCGGCCCACGGGTGACCCCAGACGGCCTGCACCTCCACGTCGGGGGCTACCGCCGCCGGAACGGCCTGTCCCCCCCCACGCAGGGGGCGGCGTACCACCCGCCGGCGGCCCTCATGTACATCCTCCGCGACGTACTCGCGGAAAGCGAGCACCAAGAGCCCAACGCGGACGTGGCGTGGCCAGAGCCCTTACGCCCCCGGCCCCACGCGCCGATGCCGTTGTGGCTGGTGACCACAGACGACCAGTGCACCCAAGCGGCGGGACAAGCGCAGCTCCGGGCCGAGTGGGTGATAGTGCAAGTGGGGGCAGGCCAGCCCGAACCCCGTGGACTCCCCAGTAGCACCGCCTTACTGGTGGCTACGGGGGTGCCGCACGACCCACACATGGCGGTGCACGCGCTGGAGGACTGTCCGGAGGACACAGGACACTTGGTGGTACACCAGCGCGGAGGCCCGGCGTGGCTCAAGGAACATGTGACGGCGCTACGGTCCTGGGCAAGCACGGTCGCCGGAGCGGAGATCCGGCTGCACGACCACCCGGCGATCAGCCCAGGCGACACCAGGGCGCTGAGCATGGACCAACTGACCCACAGCCACCCCGACGTCCGGTGGCACTCCACCGACCTCAACGCGGGGTGGCTCAGCCCCACCGGATACTACTGGATCCCGGAGGCCTGGGGACACACCTCCTCTGACGCATCCGGGGGCGGACCCTGCAAACACGCCACCAGCGTCGCTCTCGCCGCCGACCTCACCCGCACGTGGGCGGTGGCCATCTCGGGCACGGTGCCTGACGGAGAGGGGGTGGCCGCCTCCCTCCCCCTACATTACGGTGCACACAGACCATGGGTCCACACGGTGGACGCCGAGGTCATCCTCCACCTCCTACGGCACGCAGATCGCGAGCGAACCACGGGGGTCCCCGCGGGCGCAGCGAAGGTGGTCAACCAGATGCCCCTGAGGTGGCTCCGGGACGGCCTGCGCGCGCGGGGGCAACACGCCGGGCACCCGTTCTGGTACGTCCGAGCCACCTCGCACCACAGTGACGCCCTACTGCACAAGGCGGACTGGGCGGCGTCCCAGGACACCGTCTTGCAGAACACGCCCCCGGACCCTGGCCACGCCCAACTCATCGTCGCCGGCCGTGACGGCCATCTCGATCTACGGCCTCCCACGATGCGGGTGCTCGGCGAGGTCGCACAACGGGCGCAGACGGACCATGCGCTGACGCACCGGGGACACACACCTCTGGGCGCGGCCCACGCCACGGCCTACGTCCACGCCCGGGACCTCACCGCGGCGGCCACCAACCGCCGGGCGCTGCGGGCCCGAGACGGCCACACGCCGGTGCAGCGCAGGCTCCGCGTCCGGAAGGAGCGGCTCTCCGGCGTCGCCATCGTCCCGCAGCCGTGCCTTTTCTGCGGCGGCCCGGAAGAGACCCCGGTGCACATGCACGTGGGCTGCACCCACTCGCGGCTCCTCTGGCCCCACTACCGCCAGGCGGTGCACGAGGCGGCCCGCCACCTCCCACCTGGGGACAAGGCCCTGTGGGTGGCCTCGTGGCGCTCCGCAGGCGCCACGTGGACGGAGGTGTTCTGCTCCGGACTGGTGCCCGAGGACGCGGAGGCGCAGCTCCGCGCCATAACCCGATACGACCCGCAGGGAGGGACCTCGGTGGACGACTTCCTCCACCACATGCTCCGGCTAGGGGACTTCGCGTGGGAGCTTCGCAACCACCGGCTGGAGCAACTCCTCCACGACCCCCTAAGCGCGGCGGCCCGGGCGCACCGGTGGCTCACTGCGGCAGAGGGCGACCACCCTCCCCCTCCCCCGCGCCCTGACAAGGACTTCGTAGCCTCCCTCCGTGTTGTGAATGGCACTCTGGAGTGCCCACCCCAAGAGGGCCCCCACCCGTATCAGGACCTGCCGGGGGGGTTCTCGAGGCACCTGCAAGACGCCCTTTTCCCACCGTGGATCATCGGGCGCGGCTCCATGACCGCATGGGAGGCGCGCATCGTGGGAGAGGAGTGGGCGCGGGAGTGGGACCGGTGGTGCGCCGCCACGCGCGCCCCGGAGACCCCTGCGCAACGATACGCCGCCATCCCGCTCCGGGGGTGGGGGCCGGACACCCGGCCGAGACCCACCATGGTCCGAGGGGCGGGACCTGACCACCCGTGGGACGCGGCGACAGGGGAATGGCTGCAGGCGGCCCCGGGGCCGCAAACGGGATGGACTGGGGACGTATCCTCACTCGTCAGGACGCCCGTCCCGCCCCGCATCGTCCTTCACACCGCCAACGTGCTCCGGGCCACGGAGATACGCACGTGGGGACACGCTGCGGCCACCGTCCGGTGGCAACCCCCAGAGGACGGGGCCACCCAACTCACCGTGGCGCACTTCAAAGCGGGGGGGCCGGTATACGACGACGCCCTGTCCCGGCTGGGCGACACCCAGGGGCCCTTACTCCTCATGCTCCCCACCGGTATCGCAGCCGCGCTGCGCCAGGAACTGGACGGCTGCGAAGGGCTGCGAGTGGGGTGGGAAGCGGTCGCGGACGGCACCCTACTGGCCCTCCTCCACAGGGACACCGCGAACGGGTGCCAATGGGACGCGCTGACGCCCCACCTCACCGGGCGCCACGTGTACATGGCGAGCCCCCCCCAGGGGCACACCCGCCCGTCGTGGGACGACCTCATCGCCGCCTTCCACGACCACGGGATCCTCCCCGGCGACACGTGGCAGGAGGTCCAGCGGAAGACGCTTGGCAAGGACTACCGGCGCCGCGTCCGCGCCCGCTTGCTGGAGATCCGGGACCCCCTCCGACAGAGGTGGGACGACCTCTGGCTCCGCCATCTCGACCCTTGGTCGCCGCCCTCCCACCTCCCGCACACCTGCCGACTCTGCGGAGAGTGGGACACGGTGTCCTCCGCAGCAGCGGCAGGCGCCAACAGGTGCGAGCGGTGCACCCAGGTAGCCGCGTGCCCCTGGCCCGAACCTCCCGCAGGTCCGCGCAGGCGCACAGAGGAGGAGGCCTTGCGCCGGCGCATCGAGGGGGCACGCACCCCCTCACACGAACAGGCGGGCCCCGCGGGCGCTGCCCTTCTGTGGATCCACGTGCACCTGCGGGACCCCACATCCATTGCGCACCTGTCGCACGTGTTCGCCCCCTAACCCCCACCCGCCGCCGCCCTTTGCAGAGCCTGCAGCACCATGCCACGCCGACGGGGGGATGGGCCGGGGCACGCCAGGGCCCGCCGCAGGGCGCAGGAGGCGGCCGTCCGGGGCCTGGTGGCGGACGCGGTGGCGGAGGCAAAAGGAGCGCACGCTGCCGCACGGTGCGACCTGGAGGGCAGTGCGAGGGCCTTCCTCAACGAGACCGCCCTCCCGGCCGTCCGCGCCCTGAACGGAGCGGGAGCCCCTACGTTGCTCCCGGCAATGCACCGGATCGTGAACGCCGTCCGGCCGGGGCTCATCAGCCCGGAAGCGGCCCTCTACGGGCACTGGATGGAGTGGCGCGAGTCCAATCGGTCGGGCCGGCCCCTGTCCATGGGGGACGCCCTCCGGCTGACGGGAGCGGGGTCTGCCACGTCCCTCCGCAGTAGCGCCCCAGCCCTGCTGCACGCCCTCAGGACGCGCTACCCCGGGGACGCGGCCCCGTACCTGAACCAGGCGCGAACCACGTACCCGGGGGGAGTGTCCGAACTGGATGCGGCGCTCCACCTTCTACACCCGCCGGACGAGGACCTGGAGGTGGGCGAGGTCACGGTGTTCGTGGAAGGCGCGGACGAGGCGTCCGCCTGCCCCCGGCCGACCAACCCGGTGTATGACGGCACCGGGCCTACCCCCCCGTACGCCGTCGTCTTCGAGGCGTTCCCCAGGGAGCCCACTTGGTGCCCCGCCCTCCCACCGGCGACGCACGCGCCCCGCGGCTGGGCTAACCCAGACCTGTCCCCCCCCCTCTCCAGGACCAGGGGTGCCCACCACAGGGGGCAGGTCCTCTGGCAAGAGAGCCCTGGCACCCCCCTCCTCCTCCTCGTCGTCGCGTCCCGCGGGGGCTCGGGGCGGATCCTGGGGATCACCCCCACCCACCTCTATGGGGCCACACCTGTACCCCGCCCCCCCCTCCCGGCGCCCGCGGCGCGGGACGGAGTACACACCTTCCTGCGCACACAGGAGGTCACCGCCGTTACGGGGGTCCATCTGGTGCGGCTGCCCCCGGCACCGCTCGACGACCCCCGGGGGCCCAGGGCCCTGAGCCCCGTCCCAGACTGGGAGCTGTGGCGCGACGCGTGGGCCGCGTGGCTCCCCCGCCTCCCCTCCCAATGCCGGTGGATGGCCGCGGACCCCCGGCCGTGCGGGGCTGACGCCACAGCCGGCCCCCCACCCCCTCCCCCCCCCCCCCCCCGCAGAGCACCACACGGCACTGCCCACGGCACGGCACTGATGCACCAGGAGGTAGTGGGAAGGGCGCGCCTGCCACCACGCATGCCTACCAGAGTGACAGTAATGGCAGACTCCGATGGGTCCCTCGGGCGGGACGACCGCCACCACCGCCGGTCCCGCTCCCGCTCCCCCGTCTCCTCCCCAGAGTGGACGGGGGAGACCCTCGCGGAGCGCGAGGAGCGGAGGCTGGCGGAGGCGGCGGTGGTCGGACCGCCGCCGCCGGCCCGGGAACCTGGGCCAGCCGAGACGGCCGCCCCCGCCGCCCAAGCGGCCAGCCCCGCCGCCCCGCCCCGCCCTGACGCGCAGGAGGCGGAGACCGCGGCGAGCCACGCCGCGGCCCCGGCCGCGGCCCCCGGCACACCGCCGGCCGCGGCCGCGCAGGAGAGCAAGCAGGGCGCAAGAGGGGTTGCGACGGGCCCTGCACGGGCCGTGGGCGCCTCGCCGACGGCCGCCGCGGCAGCAGCGAAGACCGAGAAGGATGTGCGAGAGTCTGCAACCGCGGCCACGGGCGCCTCGTCGGCGGCCGCCGCGGCAGCGAAGGAGAGTGCGGAGGGCGCGAGAGGGGCTGCGGCCCCTGGCACGCCGCGCAAGCGGGGGAAGAACCCCGCACGGGCCGCGGACGCCTCGCCGGCGGCCGCCGCAGCAGCAGCAGTGGGCAGGGAGAGCGCGAAGTACCGCGCCCACGCCAACCCCGCCCACACCCACACCAGCCCCCCCAAGCCGTACCCCCCCAAGCCCTTCCCCCCGGGGCGGGAGCGGCACGACCGCCCCCCGAAGCGCGAGCGCTCACCGCCGGGCGTCACGCTGCCGCAACTGCAAAGGCAGCGGGACGCCCGGCGAGTGGTCCAGGAAGGGCGCGGCGGTGAGGGGGAGGGGAGCGGGGGACGGCGTGACAGGCAGGGGGCAGGGGAGGGGTCGGGGCACGGGAAGGGCGCGCGGGAGCGCGGGCAGGAGGCCCAGGTACAGGGGACGGAGCGAGGGGTGGTGGGAGAGCGGGCGGGCCGGGGCGTGGTGGACGAGAGGCGGGGCCCGCGACTCGGGCAGGGGGTCGGGGAGGGGCCAGGGCACGGGAAGGGTGTTCAGGGGCGCGGGCAGGGTACCCAGGCGCAGGGGGCTGGACAGGGGGGGATGGGAGAGCGAGCGGGCCGGGGTGTGGGGGACGAGAGGCGGGACCCGCGACATGGGCACGGGACCGGAAAGGGGCCCAAGGGCAAGGGCAAGGGCAAGGGCAAGGGCCCCAAGGGACAGGAGGGACGGGGCACGGGAGCCCGGGGGGGAGGGCGGGGTGAGGGGAGGGGGGCAGAGGGCGGGGCACCCCCGCAGCCGGAAGTGCAGCCGGTGAGGTGCATCCCCCCCGGCATCCAACAGATGCCGGCACACCACACCTACCACCACCACCACCACCACCACCACCACCACCTCTACAACATCGACCCTGACGCCGGCGAGCTCATCCCCCCCCAACCCCCACGACACCAGCACCAGCAAGCCCCCCCCGCGCCGAGGGCGGAGCCGGCGCGGGTGGCCTCGGCGGAGGGGGGACGGGGCGTGGCATCGGCGCCGCAGGTGCAGGAGCAGCGAGAGGGGCCGGCACAGGGGGCGGAGGAGGGCCGGCCGTGGAACGTGGACTGGGGCGCAGTCCCAGACCCGCTGGGGGGGGAGACCCTCCCCCTGGTGGGAGAAGTGTACGGGTGGTTGTGCTGGGCCAACCAGGGGACCTCCAGGAGGTCGCGGAACCGGCCCTTCGATGCCGTGCTCCTCCGGAGGGACAGAGGACACCGAGAGGCACCCCCGGGGGGGTGGGCGGCACCAGAGGACCACGAGAGGGTCCTCAGGTCAGTGATCCGGGCGGCGTGGCCCGACAGGGAGCCGACGTGGCCGGCCTTCCTGGAGGGGGGAGCGGTGCTCCGCATCACGGATGCGGACGCCAACAACTGGCTCCCCCGGGCTTTGCGTAGCGCCCTCGCCCACTGGCGCTACCGCCGGCACAACCCGCCGCCGCCGCAGCCCCAGCCCCCACACAAGCGGCGGCGCAAGTGAAGGCCCAGACGGCGGGCACGGGAGGGGGGGATGGGCCCCCTGACCCACGCCCCCCCCACGGTACGGCACGACGTGCGGGGACGCGCCGCCACCCGCGAGAGGGAGTGCGGGGGCGCCAAGCGCGGGGAGGAACCGGCTGCCCCGCAACCTGCCGACCACTGACCGCTAACCATCAGCCACCCCCGGCCGGCCGGCGCCGCGCGGCAACGGCCGGGGAGGTGAGGGCCCCGGCAAGGGCCTGCGCGGGCATCCAGCTCTCGGTAGGGGGGGCGGGTGACGGGCGCGACCCCCTGGCCGATGGCTGGCCCCCGGGACCAGGGCCGCCATGCCGCCCCCGCCCCCCCCCAACGCGCACGACGGAGCAGGAAGGAGGCCGCGCCCCACATGACCCTCCCGTAACCACAGCCCGCTCCGAGGTGACGGAGGGAGGGTGTCAAGTCAGATGAGGCCCCCAGGGGGGCGGTCCACGGGCCGCCCCTCACCCCCCCCCACCACGGGGCGGCACTTCAGCCCCGACCGCAAGCGCGCGCCGGAAGGGAGAGCACCGGCGACGCGGAGAGAGCCGGGAAGGAGTACCACAGGCCGCCGCCTGGAACGAGAGCAGGGAGGCCGCGGCGCGACACCCCCCCCCCCCCCCCCGCCCCCCCGCCGGCCCGCCGGCCGCAGGGGCCCCGGCCCCCACCCCCCGAGGCTGAAGGGACGGACCCCCCCGCCCGAGAGGGGAGCCGGAGTGTGACCCGCCCCGACGCCCCAGCCGCCGGCTCCAATGGGGGCCGCGAAGAGCAAGTGGGCCCGCGCCTGCGCACCGGGACGCCGCGCAGATCGTGCCCAGAGAAGCCGGGTGGGCGCGAACCGGAATGGTATGGGTGGCCACGCCCCCCATGGACAGCACGACGCCAAGGGACACCCGCTTTGTTGCCTACCCAGGGAAAGCGGCCCCGCAACCCGCTAACCACTGACCACTGACCCTCACGGCCACCCCCGGCCGGCCAGCGCCGCGCGGCAACGGCCGGGAGATGAGGGGCCCCAGGGAGGGACTGCGTGAGGATCCGGCACTCGGTAGAGGGGGGCGGGGGAAGGGCGCGACCCCCCTGGCCGATGGCTGGCCCCCAGGGCTGGGACCGCCAAGCCGCCCCCCCCCCCCCTTTTTTGGCCGACAGGGGGCATCGCCAGGGAACCGAAGGACCCCCCCCACTCCCCCCCCCCCCCCCCCCCCCCTCCCACACAGGCCCGAGAGCGGGCGGGGTGGCCCCCCCCCCCCCCCCCCCGCACCCACCCCAGCTGGGGAGCCACAGGCGCGGCCCTCCGCCCCCCCAGGGCCGGGGGGGCGCCCCCACCCACGGGAGGAACGGCGACACGGTAAGGGCAGCGGCGGCTGGACCTGCCCCCACGAACCCACACCGGCGTGCCGGAGCACGAAGGAGGCCGCGCCCCACATGACCCTCCCGTGACCACAGCCCACTCCGAGGGGAATGAGGGGGGGTTTGCAGGTCAGCCGGGGCCCCCAGGGGAGCGGTCCACGGGCCGCCCCTCACCCCCCCCGCCCCGGGGCGGCACGTCAGCCCCGACCGCACGCGCACGCCGGAGGGGAGGGCCAGAAAGGGGTACCACAGGCCGCCGCCCGGAACGAGAGCGGGGAGGCCGCAGCGCGACACCCCCCCCGAGGCAAGGGGAATGGACCCCCCCCACCCGAGAGGGGGGCCGGAGTGTGACCCGCCCCCCCGCTCCGGCCGCCGGCCCACAAGGGGGCCGCGAAGAACAAACGGGCCCACGCCTGCGCGCCGCGACGCCGCACAGATCGTACCCGGAGAGGCTGGGCGAACACGAACCGGAGTGGTATGGGGGGCCACGCCCCCCATGGACAGCGCAACGCCAGTGACGCCCGCTTTGTTGCCTGCCCAGGGAAGGCAGAGGGACGGAAAGAGGCAGAGCGACCCCCCGCCCTACAGTCAGTCGGCGACCCGGTGGTGCTACTGCCCGCCACTTGCGATCCAACGCACCCCACCCAGCCCCCTCCCCAGTCCCGACCCCGTGCGCGGGGACTGCGCGTGGACGGCGCACAGCCCCACCCTCAGGGCAGGATACATAGCCGACGACACCCCTCAGTGGCGTAAGAGACTCCCGCGGACGAGGGCACCCCCCCGGGGACGCCCAGCCGCCGTCCCCACAACCCCAAGCCAAGTAGGGGGGAACCGGGACCGGACCGCCCCCCCCCAAGCACGCCAGACGGAGCACGGGACCGGGGCAGGACACGCGGAGGGGCACGGACCACATAGAACGGCCCTACCAGCGCCCAGTGCCGGGACCACGCGAGATGCGCGCGCCACACCACCCAGCGGGGAGCGGACACCGCGAGAGCGCGAGCGCACACACACGAAAAGGACACGCGGGGACCACCAGAAAGGGCAACCGGACCGAGCGCGCGGAACGCACAGACCACCTGGAATGGCGTACCAGCGAGCGAGGGTAAGGGACACCCGGACGGGACGGCCCGCCACACGCAACGCGGGATACGCGGGGCGGGAAGGGGGAAGAAGGGGAAACACAACACCAGGAACCGGCCCGAACCCCCCCGAACCGGCCGCGAGCGCCGCGCACACACAGACGGGACACTGCACCCGCCAAGGCAGTAGTGGCGCACAGCGCCACGCCCCAACCCCTAGGCTAGGCAGCCACCGCGCCAGCCCAAGGGGGTCCCACTGGCGACAAGCCAGTAGCACGGGCCCGGCGGCGCCGGTGCCCCGGGCGACCACGCATTAGGGGGGCGACGCAGTGGGTAAGCGCCCGCGGCCACGGCTGCGAATTGATGCACTGACCGGGGAGTGGCGAAACGGGGACGCCGGGGAAGGACGGGGCTCCGAGCTCTGTGAACCCGGGGGACTCCGCCACCAGGCAGGAGGTGCGTCTTGGAGGGCCCCCCACTAGGACCCGGTGGGGAGGATATCACCTGGCCCGACCAGGTGGCCCCCCGGGGCCGAAAGGCGTCTAGTACCCGCAAAATCAAACCTCAAACCTCAAACCTTCCGAGGGCAATACACCCTCTTCCGCCGCAACGTGGAGGACTGGAACGAGGGTGACGAGCAGGCTCGCCTGCTCTCCACGCTGCCGGAAGCATGGATCAAGAGGGTCACCAAGGAGGAAGCCAAGAGGGCCAAGTCCAACCACACGGTCAAGATGATGCTCCCCAAAGAGTATCATACGAACGTGGTGGCTTGGACGAGGAAGAAGGTGACCCGGGATGTCAAACGGCACTCCCTGCGGAACGCTCTCCTCATCACCGTCTCGGGCGATCGCGAGAAGACCGCGATGTGGCGCCTTGACGAGTGTGACGTGAGCGGCCAGACCATCCGTCTGCAGCCCATCCCGGCGCGGATGAGCTGCGACGAGATCCTGGAGTGGGTTGGAGAGGAGGTGGTCAAGGAGTACCGGAACCTCTACCACACCCGCGGTTTGAGGCCCGGCGACCGCGACGTCAACTACGTTGGCGAGGGGCCTGGCGGGGAAGCTGCCATGGACCCAGCGGGAGTCGATGGCAGTGAGGCTCTCGGGGACGATGACGACGACGATGAGCCCGCCGAGATGGCCGTTTGTCCCTTCGTGGCCAACAACCTGAGCGCGGGGAGCAATCTGGGAAGCTGGAAGCCCCTGCAGCAGGGTTGGAAGAAGAAGGAGAAGAGGGACCCCCGCCACATTGGCGACCCTCCGCTGTCCTTTGGGGAGTTCGTACGAGCTCACCCTCAGGGCTGTTTCGTGTGTTATGGGAGGAAGCGAGGCTTCAACCATGACCACCGAACATGCCCCATCCACCAGGCCGACACGGAGGCCTACAAGAAGGCGCACGGGTCGAAGAAGCGTGCGCCCGCGGGTATCCGGGAAGCCAAAGTGGAGGTCGACAAGGACGAGCTCTCCAAGCTGATGTCGTTGGGGACTGAGTTGGCCAAGGAGATCCAGGAGATCAAGAGGAACCGGGTCCCCAGGTCCGACAACAAGAACAAGGAGAACAACGAGAACGACAAGAACAAGGACAAGGACAAGAAGCCTAAGAATACGGGAAAGAAGAAGGGTGTCAACGAGGTTGATGCGGAGGAGAATACCCCTACTTCCACAACCGACGCCCGCTAGCGGAGCCTCTGCAGCCAAGGGCCGCAGCTAGGGCGGTCGCAGGACGGTTTTGTGGGAAGCGCCACACCATCCCAGTCGGGAGTCGGTAAGCACAAAGGAACTGCTGCGGGCGGAAGGCCCGGTCCGGCACCCGACAGTCGCAGTGGCGGGGTGAGGGCAAGTGGAGGCACGAACCCTTGCACCGGTCCATCCTTCGCGACCAAGAATGTGTTTGATGTACTTCAAGATCTATCCGAGAGTATCGGAGGATCACCCGGACCGCAGCTGGATGCTGCAGATGGGCAGCTTGAGCCCATTGTCCACGACCTGCACCAGTCGCTTGTTAAGCTTCTGGAACGACCGGAGATCCTGAGCTTGCACGCCGTGCGCCGAGTGGGGCGTGAGCGGCAGTTGCACCTTAAGGTCCGTGCCTTATGCGGGGAAGTGGAGAAGGTCTTCGACGTGTTGGTCGACACGGGAGCTCAGGTCAGCTTGGTCAAGGCTGGCCTACTTCCGCCAGAGTGTTTGACCGACAGTCGGAAACCTGTCAGGCTGAAGGTGGCGAACGGCCAGTACATGGTGGGAGGCACGAAGGAAGCGGCCATCGGGCTGCAGTTCATGAACCATCGTGAGCTGAGCCGCCCAGACCTCGGCAAGGAAATCCTCCTGCAAGGTCGCTTCTACGAGGCCGAGATGGACTGGGACATGATCGTTGGGTACGACTTCATGATGGAGACGGACTCCGGCGTTCTCCCGGCCCAGGCCTCCATGACCCTGTACCAGGACGACCCGCTCTCGTGGCTTTGATCATCTGAGCACCATGTGGAATGCCAATGGATCCACCGGGAACGTAATCAGCTCGAAGTAGCCGCGCTGGGCACTGAGCCAACTGGGCCAGCAAACCAGGAGTACGCCGTAATGCCGGAAGTTGCGAGCCGAGTTGTTGCGGACCTGGGAGCTTCTGATCTGGCCCTGGATGCGTTCTCTTCAGGAACATCCGCCCATCTTCGGGTTTGTGAGAAGTACTGGAGCGCCCAGGACTCCGCGTGGAAGAAGCACTGGGGTCCGCATCAGGGATTGAACTGGATCCATTGCACCCGTTGGGACATTCCAAGAGCGATAGCGAAGATTCGCAAGGACCGCTCCAAGGCAGTGCTGGTTGTTCCTATGGGATGCACTGAGGAGGAAAGTACCCGACATTGGGTGACCTCATTGACCAACATGACCTTAAACAAGGTCCTCCTACCAGCTGGAGAGAGTGTCTATCAGGACGCTAAGAGACAGCCCATGCCACCCCAGAGATGGCCAACGGAATTCCAGTATGTGGATGGGGGCCTTGATCAGGCCGACGCCACGGACTTCGTGTGTGTCAACCGCATCATAGCAGAGCCCTGGCGGCAAATCCCTTGCGGTTTCCCCTGTTGACATCGGAGAATCGGAAGACCCCCTCACAGAAGAGGAGTTGGATCTGGTTCAGGGGTATATGGATCAGCCCTTTCACGACTGGGGAGGCCAGCCTGAGGGCAGAGGCCAGGACAAAGCCTTGTGGGAAGTGGACTCGATCGTCTCCGGTTCCTATGATGGGAATACCTTCGTACAGAGGGTGCTGAATCACATGTCCAGCCAGGACGAGACGCCTGGCGGCAACCCACCCACCTACGGCGATCTGTTCCGAGGCAAGACCAGAGATGGCCCTTGGGGCCACCTGGGAAGACCACCTGAGCCGAAACCGAGCGGGGTCGCTACCCCTCAATTAAGCTCAGTGGTCCAGGTGCCCGGAAAAGCCAAGGCGGAGTCCGATGATTGCCCCAAGATCCAGGCATTCAGGGCCAGGCTGAAGCAGAAGTATGCTGATACCTTCTTCAGCAGAAAACCTGTGTTTCCCCCGACGGTGCGTGGACCGTATGGCGAGGCCAAGATACGACTGAAGCAGGACCCCCGTGTGTATCGACACCGGGAGTTTGCCCTGAGAGGCGAGAGGAAGGAGGCCATGGAGAAGATCCTCCGTGACTTCATCGAGAGGGGCTGGCTCGAGCCGTGCCACTCCGAATGGGCCTCCCCGCGCTTCGTCGTCCCCAAGAAGGTGGCCGGTGAGTGGCGGCTCGTGGTCGACTACCGCGGCCTAAACGCCCAAACGCAGCACGACAGCTATACGCTGCCCCTCATAGAGGACATGCTGCAAAAACAACACCGACGGAGGATCTTCACGGTGATTGACCTGAAACATGGTTATCAGGAGATGCCTCTCGCCTAGGAGTCCCGTGCCTGCACAGCCATGAGCACCCCACTTGGACCTCTCCAGTGGAAGGTGATGCCCATGGGCGTCACCAACGGCAATGCGGCTTTTCAGCGGATGCTGGAATACCTGCTTGAGCCGGTGCGTGACTGTGCGGACCCCTTCGTGGATGACGTGATCATCGCGTCCGGGGACCCCTGTATGAGCTACGAGGAGCTCCTGGAGGCACATGAGAGGGACGTCACTCGAGTGCTGGACCTTCTGGTTCGGCACAAACTCACGGGCAGCAGTGACAAGGCCACCATTGCGGTAAGCGAGGTGGTCTTCGCTGGCCACGTAGTCGGGAACGGGCAGCGAAAGCCCATACCTGGCAAGGTGGCTGCGATTGAGCACTGGGAGAAGCCCAAAACGGTCTCTGAGCTGCGTGCGTACTTGGGGTTCTGCAACTACTACTCGGGGTATATCAAGATGTATGCCGAGTATGCAGCCCCCATGACGACCATGCTCAAGGGCAACCGAGAGGAGACCAGGAAGGGGTCGAAGAAGGGTCTGGTCTGGACTGCTGAGTCCGACCGTGCCTTTGGGGGGATGAAGCAGGCACTGCTATCCGCAGTGGGTCTGTACCTTGTGGATCCTGACCGAGGGTTCCTCCTGCGCACCGACACTTCCGACTACGCCGTTGGCGCTGTGTTGGAACAAGTGCTTGACGATGGGAGGCACGTGCCAGTGGCCTTGTGGAGCCGAGTCCTGGCGGAAGGCCAGAGACGGACGTGGACGCCCCGAGAAAAGGAGGCGTATGCCATCGTCATGGCTCTCAGGAAATGGGCTGGGTACATAGCCCTCCATCCCGTCACCGTCTGCACCGACCATCAGAGTCTGCAGTCCTGGCACAAGGAGCACGTGGACACCCCCTCTGGTCCCGCCTCCCGACGGGCAAGATGGCATGAGACCTTGGCCAAGTTCGACGTCACAGTTGTGTATGTTCCTGGTAAGGACAACACCGTGGCGGACTGTCTCAGTAGTTGGGCCTATCCCGCCAGCAAGGGCATGACGGATGTCTCTGCCCATGGCGATGAGGCTGAGACCGCTGAGGCCAAGAGGATCATTGAAATGGAGCGCCCGATGGAGGAGGAGGGTGTTAAATACTTCGTCGTCATGGCTGCGGATGCCCCCCTCGGAACGAGGATGGGCAGAGCGGTCAGAGTACTCGCCCCTGATGGAGCTGAGTCCGACAAGCACCTCTTCCCTGAATCTTGCCTCCAGGACGACTGGACCGACGACTACGCCAACTCTGAGGCCTTTCAGGCCGAATATAGGGCTGTGACCGACCATGATGACGGGCAGAAGTGGCCAGAAGGGGCTGACCGAAGAGGATGGCAAGCTTTACCGGAAAGGTAAGCTGCTGGTCCCGGAGTCCCGGGTGCTCGAGCTTTGTGAAGCTTGGCACCACCACATGATGTACGCAGGGGTCAAGAAGCAGGCCCTGGACATGCAGCGTCGGTTCGAGATCGACCAGATCAATCTCTACGCTGCCATCAAGAAAGTCAGGAAGGGTTGCTCGGTCTGTCAGGCCTGCAATCCCGATAACCGGAACGTCAAGGGGGGAGCCCAATGGACCCCGGTGCCTGACCAGCCCATGGAGAGCGTGGCCATGGACGTCTTCTCCATGCCCGAAGTGCACATTGGCAAGGAGACCTTTGACTGTGTGGTTCTTTGTGTGGATCGCCACAGTGGCTACGTAGTAGCCGTTCCGGCATGCAAAAAGGGGTTGCTTGCCAAGGAAGTGGCAGTCATGATGATTCGTCATTGGCTGACTGTCTTTGACATCCCCCGCACCATTTGCAGTGACCGAGGGCCCCAGTTTACTGGTCGCGGGTTCATGGCCATGTGTTCCCTCATGGGAATACGTCATGCCAAGAGCGTCGCCCATCTCAGCCGGTCTAACGACCGAGCTGAAGTGGCTGGACGGCAGCTGTTCGAGAAGCTGCGCAAGATTCACATCACCGATCCACGTCGGAACTGGTTTGGGAAGATGTGGCCCGCTCTGAAGGCCCATCATGACACCCCCACTCCGGGTGGTTTGTTCCCTCACCAGATTCTGTTCGGCAGGGACCCCCTGGGTCGGGGACTTCCGTTGTCTGGTGATGGTATGGCTATGGACGCCAAGCAATTCTTCGCGCGGCAAGAGGCGACGGCGCGGGACATCCGCCAGCAGCTCGAGAAGGAGCATGCTGAGCGTCAGAAGTCCGCCCCGAGCTCGACAGCGCAGCAGTTCAGGGTGGGAGACCCGGTGTGGGTGATCAGACCCCGCCCTATGGGCACCCACCGCACCGAAACCTGGTTCACACCCGGAGAGGTGGTCCGCAGGATTGGTGAGGACACATACCGCATCAAGGTGGGTCACGGAAAGTTCTGGGAGCGCCACGAGAGTCAACTCCGTGTGCGGGAACCCGACCTCCGTGGCCAAGATGTGTCCCTGGACTATGCAGCACATGAGGCTGATTCGGACGACGATTATGCTGAGCAGGACGACTATACTGTCGAGAAGATCCTGGCTCAGCGTCCGAACGCCTCGGCCCCCGGAGGCCCGGAGTTCAAGGTTCGTTGGCGAGGCTATGGGCCGTCCCACGACACCTGCATGGGGACTCCCCCATGCATGGCCTTCGTGGTAATGGGGCGAGGGAAAAGACGGCCTTGATGCCCGATCCCTTAAAAATGAGCTCGTTCGGCTGTACCACTCTGGACTCGCGTCGTGGATATGGACATGGTGCGCCCAAGGAAGGACCCGTGGGGACTCTCCCCCAGCCTGCGGCCTTGGGAAGCCTGGGGTAGCCGGATGGATCCTTGTAGTCGCTTTCGACCTGTGGGACCACCTCAGTCGTCGTGTGACGCCGATGTTGGCCGTGTGTGCAACTGCCACTGTGGTAGTGACCGTCGCGACCGGCACCCGGTGCGCCTGGTTTGGGTTAACGGGTCCTTTGGATGCCGAACACTCGCCGCCAGGACCCGGGACTTAATACTTGATACTATACTTGCAGTTACTAACAGCTACAGCACCGTACCTGTCTTACATCTGGGATTTGGGCGAATCAGCCTGAAGTGTGATGTGACACCCCCCCCCTTCAGGGGATGGTCCTGGGTACCCGCTGCCATGCTTGGGTGTTATCGAGCCCCCCTCAGGGTTTGGCTCTAAGGAGGGGGGTGAAGCGGTAGCCAGAACCTATGGCCCATGGCCCGGAGGCCTGTGAGCCGTCACACCCGTGCGGAAGCCGTTGACACTGGCTGTCAGCGGGACATCCCTGTTCTCTAACCCGCGAAATCTGGAATCCCATTTCTCACCATTAAGTCGATGTGGAATTACCATAGTTTTACTGTCTTGGTCGATTTGCGGTTAGAAATCGGTGAAATACCTGATTTCTACCGCGATTTCCAATTGTCGTGAAATCGCCGCAGTCGCGCCGCCTGTCATCGCCTGTTCCGTGGACTGCGTTAGATAATTCTGTAGAACGATCTTTCTTGAAGCTAAGACTGGAAGAGTCCTCGAGTGATCCGCAATTTTTTCCTTGACATAACGGATCGCGTCCCAGATTTTTCCCAGAAAATCTGGGCAGCCGAAGGCGCTTTGAACCCCCAAGTGGAATAACAAGGGTTACGAGCGTTCAAGCGCCCAAGGACGAACTAACGTGCCTCATAGGCACTGTGTATGAGGTTTTGCCCCCCATAGTCATAGGATGAGGCCAAAGGATCCCAACGCCATGGGCCCAAAGGGTTATTTATTTTGAGTGTTCTCCAAGAAGTGCGCTTTTTCACGTACTTGGCGTCCAAGTACGTGTAGAAGTATGTTGAGTTGGCGCTTTCTCCCTCTTTGCTTGCCTCTACATCCGGGGCATATCACTTGTCTTCCCCGGATAGTGCATATATGATCTCCATATATATATTGGCAATATATTTTGCGTGCATGCTAAAATTCGGCTTTCCGAAAGGAGGTCGATTTTCGACCAAAGCACTTGCATGCATGTTAAGGGACCAAAGTTACATTACAATATAGGCATACGTTGATTCTAGGCCACTAGGTTGGGTGTAGAAGGCGTGGGTAGGGTTGTATGCCATATTTGGTGTCATATCGCGTGCCCATTTGGCGGGTGCACCATTCCGAGACTAACTCGCCAATGGACCCCATATCGCGCGAGGCTCTTCGTTGTACTCCCAACCAACACTCGCGAGCCTGACCTTCGTGAAGGGACACTTGTGGAGCGCTCCCGGAGCGATGCGTTGCGAGCAAGGTGTGTTTTTTGCAATATTCCATTTTTGCATGTGCCCACTTGGGAGGCAGCGCGCACGACCTTCCAAAGCGCCCCAAGTGGAGCACATATGTGGAATCGAAGGTCATTGGTGTCAAGTCATTGTGTTTAAAAGGATTGGTCGATAACTCAATCCAAGCCGAAGATATTATAATATATTTGTGTAGCTTTCAAGGCACTTTTGCGTGTCTTTTCGCCATTTTTGCTGTTTTTTGCCCGTCATGATGTCAAATGGTGACCGTTTATCTCAACGTTGCGCCCAATTGACATCATGACCCAAGTATGTTCTGAAGGTACATACTTCGGTGCCCAACATATCTTGAACCTGGCGAATAACTCCTCTTGGGCTTGGCATACCGTGGCCGCCATGTTGGCGATTTGGGACAATCCTTAATCATGGGCTCACTTGGCAACCCTGCCATTCCCAAAACCGGGGGGGTTGGGCGACGCCCAAAAGATATGTTGGACGCATATGACTTGATACCAATCCTATGGCACGCTCCGGTCCAAGTCGGGCATGTGCCTCATTTGCCCCAACCATGAGTGTGCGCATTTTCGGCCATTTTGAGCAGTTTTCCATATTTTCTGCCCGCCAGCACCATGTTCAGCCCCCTCGTGCACGCCAGACGCCTGGACCGATGGACCATATATGACATGGGTGTTATGGATATTGGTCCCCATGGTTCGCACACCATGTGGGCGAGGCGGAGCAACTTTCGTCAAGGTGCTAGCCCAAAGTGAGTGTGGACGATTTTGCCATTTTTGGCATTTCTGGACCCAATTGGAATTGTCACCACGCCAAATGGCATGGAGATCTTTGAGAGCCGAGGGCATGGGAGTCTCTGTTCGAATCCAGGTGGATTGCGTATCGAATGGCGGATTCTATCTCCAAGCCGGCGTGGAGATATACTATTGGGAGCACCCCCGGATTTTGGCTCATTTCGAGCAGCCAAAATGACCCCCTTTTGGGACCCCAATTTCGGCCCCCCGTGTGGTCAATTGGCGGCCCCATATCTCTCTGCCCATGGGAAGCCCGGACCTAATACAATGTTGTGGACTCAGATACAGGTCCTAGGTCCTGCCTCCTATCCCATGAGCCATTGACCTTGCCCTGGCCGGGCAGACCACGCGTGAGAATGATGCCAATATTGGTGATTTTGGCATCATGACCCCACTTGACGAACCCGTGGTGCCCTGATGCCCGGACCTCAGAGGGAACCAGTCTGGGTGGGGGCTCCAGAGAGGTGGTACGTGAAGGGCATATGGTCAGTTGCCTCGTCCCTACCTCTGGCGGGTCTGGACAAGGGGTCAATTTTTGAGATTTTTGAGCTAATATCAGTTTGGGCTGAGACAGCCCATTTTCAGCTACCAACTCCTAGGGGATAATGGCGGGGCCATATCTCTGGCTCAGAGGGGAGTTGGGACCTGTCGTTAAGGGAGCATAGGGGATTATCGTCAGTGGGCTTCAGACCTCCTTGGTTTCCAGGAACTCGCCTGTGGCTGGGCGCAACACCTCCCCTTTGCCAGGGTTCGGGGGTCCGGACTGAGCAGGGCATGGGTTGTGTTTGAGCCCCCGCCCCCACCAGCCACTGAGAGGGTCGGACCTGGGATTGGGATATGAGTTGGGACTGAGTGTCTATTGTCCTGTGATGCCCTTACCCCAGTCCAGTCTTAACCCCACGTGTGCATATCCTGATGTGTTGCTGTACATACTTTTGTTCCCTTGTTTCAGAGTGGCAAGGATCCTGAAACGCTTTGTCACATGACACGAGCGTAATGATGCCCCTGTGAGCGGAGTGCTTTGCCTGCCTGCTTGCTTGTGCGTGTCAACCGCAGCGTCCCGTGGCCAGGCCCCCCACAGGAACACGTCAGCAGTACAGCAATAATATGGACGGGGCCGAGGTGAAGCAGAGAAACAGCCCAATGGATATGGCCGCGGTGATGCACAGAAGCAGCAAAGAGGTCAAGGCTGTGGTGATGCAGAGAAGCGCGGATGAGGATGAGTCCGAGGAGAGGCAGGGCAACCATGCAGAGGACAAGGCCGTGGAGATGCAGTAATGAAAAAAAGTGGACAAGGCCGCGGTGAAGCGGAACAACAGCCAAGAGGACAAAACCAGGGGAGAAGCCGTGAGACAGCCAGGACAAGGAGCCTGTGGACATGCAGCGAAGCGGTAACGAGACCATGAAGTGCCCTGGACTGGATCATCCTGGGCAAAACAAGAGGGAGCGGCCAAGACACGACGAGAGCATCATCCGGTCAAAAAAGACCCGACGCCCCGGGCTGTATCATCCGGGGCGGATCAAGCAGCAGGAGCCGCCGCCCCCCGGACAGGATCATCCAGGGACAAGAGGCGGCCTGGCGCCCCGGACTTGATCATCCGGGGCTGGCGACCTGTCCGCGCAGAGGCGGGCCCGGTAATCCGGGTATAGCAGGCCAGACATGAGTGCTGGTAGCTATGCCTCTCCGCACGCCCACCAAGCATGACTCACTCCTACCGCAGGTCGGACACGTAGGGTGAAGAGGTGCACCCAGGGGCGCCCAGACCAGCAAAACCAAGGGTGGAGTCACACAAACGGCAGGATGCCTGTGCCAGGAGAGGTGAGGGAACAACAACTGAAGTGCCATCCCCCCCAAAACGGAGGGGGGACATCATCATGTACACCAAGTACGAAAGCGGGGCACGACAGCAAAGCACTCCATCCCTCCAAGCCCTAGCAGGGGTACGTGTAGTGGCGTCTCAACTAGGCCACAGCCGCAAAAAAAGAACCGCTGTGTTCTCGTGCACAAACGCAGCTGATCGATTGGGCAACCCACCCTGCATAACCGAGGGATCACACACGCGGCGACACGCCCGAGCCAGGTATGGGGGGGAGAGAAGAAAGAAGGACCCTCGGCCAGGAATGGTGAGGGACAAACATCAGAAGGGCATTCTGCCGGGGATGGCGAGGACTGAACAACGATGTCAAGGAACATAAGACCACATGCGGTGCACGCATACAGATCACACCAGCCTCCAAACGCTAGTGGGGGTACGTGTAGTGGCGTCCCTGCTGGGCCACAGCCGCATAGAGGCGCTGTGTTCTCGTGTCAATACACAGGTAGGCCAATAGGGCCTCTACATGGGAAATGTGGCCAGAAGCCCTGGACAGGATCATCCAGGAGTGATCAAGGGAACACACCATGAACGCGGGACAAGGGGATGGGATAGCAGCGACCCGTGCAAGGAGCACAAAACAGTCCCCGGATGGATGAGGATCCTGTGGGCCTGCGCCACTGGGTTGCTGGCGGCCCGGTGGGGTATAAACACGGGACGAGGGATCGGATGAGGGGACGGGACGGGGAAAAGAGGGTGGCAAGGGCCGCACCACAGCCCCTAGAGAAGGGGAAAGCGCGGGACGAGGGGATTGGGCCAGTGACGGGATGAAGCAAAGGGGAACGGGACATCTCAGGGTGGCGAATGAAACAGAGGGAAAGCTGGCAGAAAGCTCGAAGCAACAGCCCCGTGGGATCGGGAAACCAGTCGCCATGGAGTGGTGACCCATGGGCCAACCATGGGGAGCCTTGCCACGGGAAGGCAGGAAAATGCCCTGAACTCCCGGACGGCCGTGAGGTGTCCACAGGGACGAGGGTTGACCCTGAGGTCCCCGGGTCATTGGCCCGAGTACACGTAGGTTCACGCATGAGCAGGACCTGGGGGAACGTGGAAAGGGTCGCCCCCTGGCCTCCAGCCGCGGATGGACGACACCGAAGTGCATCCGGGAGCCGAGTGGGTACTCCAACCCTTGAAAGATGGGGAGTGGTGGAATGTGGTTGAGAGCAATGCTGCGCTGTCGGCGACGGCTATCCACAGGAAACCCGCCCGCAGGCACCCAAAACGCTGAGCTAGGGGGGGAAGGCCGGAGGATCCTTCGATGGGTGACCGGAAGGAGCTCAGACTGTGAGAGCAGCAAGTGAAGGAAACCTACCGCCGGTCATTGCCCAAGGGAACCTGGTTGAACTTCTCGGCCGTGACGTGAGACAGGGGTCGCCAGGGGAACTGATGGTGGAGAGCTCTCCTTCCCGCCAGAGGCGGCCACCATGTAAAACAAACAAGGAGATGTTAGATGAGGCTGCGGACGGGGCCGCCCCTACTTACTTACTTACTCTCTAGTTGCCCATTAAAATGCGGTGGGGGCATATCACTATTTTCCACCGCTTTGGTGTAACCATTTTGCACCATAGGCATTTTCTACGGGTGGTGCGCAGGGGGAGCCATGGTTGGGGGTACACCTTGTGCAAATTTTAATGGAGAACCTGTACACGTGTCCGTAGGATGAGAAGGCGTGTACCAAAGTTTCCCGGGGGAAGTGAAAGCATTTTTCGTGAGGAGATTTATGTTCCCCAACGAAGAGGAGTTCTCCTCCGCACCGGTCCACGGGGCCGCAGGCTCTGAGTGGTATTCCCCGCTCCCAGGCACCGCCCTCCACTCGGGGATAGCAGCTTCCTTCTGTTTTTCGGCGGTTTTCCTCCACAAAGTGGGTTCCCGGTGATAGGTGTGATCGTGGTGTTCCTCTCCCCCCTTCAGCCACCCCGAGTCCGGACAAGCGGTCGGATGGTAGATGCAATGGCCGGATGGGTGGTCGGGAAAAGAAGAACCAAATCACCAACGGATGAACCGGATGGCGCGCCCATGGGCGCCGTAGGTGCCGCCGGCTCAGGCCCAGGATCCGGGGGGGGGGGGGGGCGTCGATGGCGGGGGCGGGACCACCATTGTAGGAGTGGTGTACCATTGGTCCAACGCATCGATCCTGGATGCAACGGTGGCATAACGCGTAGCGAGTGTCTCCACCGCGGGAAGGCAGCTGGCAGTGTTGCTGTTAGACATTTTAAGATGATCTGCCACACTGGCCGCCACTGCCCTTAAATCCTGCTCGTAGCCCGGAACCACCGCGTCATATTTAGCCAACCTAGACAAGATTTGGGTCATCAGATCCCCGTAGGACTGACTGAAGTCTGCGGCAGCCGATACAGCCTGAGACAGCTCGTGATGTTACCGCTGCAGCTCTTGATTTTAAGTCCGTAAGTCCTGCCCACGAGCCATCATGAATTGGATGCACGTTTTATAGTGCAAGATACACCTGGGAAAGTGACAGGTGTGCTTCAAGTCAGCCTTTCACCGTGTTTGAGAGGGGTGCCTAGAATGTCGAAACGAGGGACCTCCACCCCCGCGAGGAGGAGGTGACCCGCCACCGCCCCCGCCAGCAGCCCGCCTGGCCACGGAGCTAGGGACCAGAGGACCCCCCAGAACTGGCAGAACTGGGGTGTTGGGCGTGCAGCAACTGGTGAAGGCGCCCCCCCACTGGAAGAATGTCTCCTCCCCGAACTCCCACCACGGGATGGCCAAATCAGGTACAGAATTGCGTTTTCCTGCTCGATGTAAGCGTCCTGGCAGGGTGACAAAGGAGGGAAGATAGGACCAACAGGGTTCGGTTGCGGGGGTGGCGGTGGGGATTCTTCCAACACAACATATTCTGGTGACTCATGAAGCACTGTAGGTGACTGCATCAACGGATGGGAAGCGGAAACATGCTCCGAGCCGGTTGCAACCTCTGCATTCCCCGTCCAATTGGGCAGTACCCCTGGTTTGGGGTCCTCCATAGGAAATGCACTTGAGGGGGGAGAGACCAAATTTATTGGGAGGGTTGCTGAACCTCCCTCCAGCGGATTCTCCCCCCCCCGAGCACAGATTCTAAACCTTCGGCACCGCCGGGGAATCACCCACTAGGGATGGCTGATCCTTTGTGCCACAAATAGGCACCAGAGACATAGTACTGGCTCCGTCCTCTGTAGCTTCCGGAGGAGATTCCACAACAAGTCATGGGCGGTGTTTGATGCCGCTCATAGGCACCGGGGATCCCTCCACTACAATATACTGAGGGGCCGGAGAGTCCTCCACCATGATCTAGTGGGCGGCCCGGGATTCCTCCACAAACATGGGGCGATTGCTGGTCCTTGACATAGGTTCGGGAGGTGCAGGCAATGAGGCAACGGGAATAGGGGAATGATGAGGGGCTTATGTTCCAGCACTCCAATCTCCTCCTCCTCATCGTTGCTCCGCTGTTCCAACGCCAGGGGGAACCACGGGTCACACTCATTCTCCTCCATTTGCGCAGAGGACTCCTCGATGATCGTAGCATTGAGCCTAGATTCGCTTGGCGTATTAGGGTACGCCTCCAAGGAAGGAGATTCCTCCACCAGGGAGGGAAACCGCCGCAACCTCCTCATTGGAGTGGGCAAGGATTCCACCATAGTGGGTTCTGCCTAGTCCCCGATAGGGCCTGTTGGATTAGGGCCACGGCTTCACGAGCCGGACTCAGATAGCCGTGGGGGTAAGGTGTGGGCGGGCTGACTCGACGGTTTTCGGCGTGGAATTGGTCAAGAATAGGGCTGATGGGCCCTGCCGCAAACAGATTCTTCCTGACCTGGGTCTCTGACAACCTGCCTAACGATGGAGGAGTGTCAGAGTTGACTACAATTGGGGCCATTGGCGAGGCCATCGTACCCCAGTCGGCAGTGCGCAAGGGTGCAGCGTTCGTACGCTCGATCACCCCAGTAGATGGTTCAATTATCGCCCAATTCTTGGCGTTCATAACGGTTCTCGTGCCTGGAAAAGGCAATTGTGGTGCACTCAGCTGTCTCTGAGGGTGACTGTCCATTTCCCCCCCAACCAACCCAGGTACAGCAGCTAGATCTCGAGGATCGGGGGCCCCGATAAGAACATTCGGGGATTTCGGAGACTAGGGATTGGTAGCCACCTGGGGCTTGGCATGTTTTTGCGGCCCCTGCCCGATCGATGGGGTCCTGAGAGTGGCAACCTGCACACCGTCAGCTATCCCTCTCAGGGAAGGAATTTTGATCTGACTTTGGTCCACAATTTCGCGGACCGATCGCTTTCCGTGTTGCCAAGCACCCAACAGAGACGAACAATTTTCGCCTCTGCTACCATGAAACCAGACCGAGGGGTCAGGAGCAGAGGTCGCAGTGGCACGGGAAGCGACATTGCTTGGCATAGAAGACATAACGATCGTGAAAGCTGAATAGTATCCAGCAAACAGATATGATACACATAGGCAATGAAATGCCTGATATGGACGTATGTGAAATCCACCCTATCATCCACAAATCCATATAACCACAAAAAATCCAAGATTGCCTTATCTATCCAACATCCTATGTTCCTAACAAGGGAATGGAATATAATATACAATAGTCCCATATCACCGTCATCCTTAAGCTTATGCTTCGTCACAAAACTGATTCCACTGATTGCGCTGCCCTTCCGCAGCTTCTGCCGCTTCTGCCTGCCGCTTCCGCAGCTTCCGCAGATTTTACGTCAGCTTTTTAATAAGTTTAATAAGTTAATTAGTTTAATAGCTAATATTGTTAGATCACTAATCACTAAAGCCGTCCAAATGGAAGATAATAAGGTGGGGCAGCTGCCGTCTAGACGTTTGGGTACTAGTGCTGCCCGAAAGGTTAAAACCGCATTGAGAATGGTATGGGTAAACAATTGAAATTCGTTAGCTTGCTTAAATGTGCCTTGGTATCGTGCATTCAACCAAACTACGTGATTTTTGCACAAAAATCACCTATGCTGGGTTGTTGTAAGTGAAATCAGCTTCCGTCTAGAGCTTTGGGTACTAGGGTGCTCCCCAAAAGGATAAAAACGCATTGAGATTGATATGGGTAAATAATGATTGCAATTGAACTTCGTTTCCTTGCTTCGATGTGCCTTGCCCTGGTGCATTCAACAAAACTACGTGATTTTTGTCCAATTATAACTTATGCTTGGTGTAAGTGAAATCAGCTTCCGTCTGGAGGTTTGGGTACTAGAGTGCTGCCCGAAAGGTCAAAAATGCATTGAGAATGGTATGGGTAAATAATGCTTGCAATGGAACTTCGTTTCCTTGCTTACATGTGCCTTGGTGTCGTGTATTCAACGAAACTACGTGATTTTTGCGCAAAAGTGACTTATGCTTGGTTTTTGTAAGTAAAATCAGCTTCTGTCTAGAGGTTTGGGTACTAGAGTGCTCCCTGAAAGGACAAAAATGCATTGAGAATGGTATTGGTAAATAATGATTGCAATTGAACTTCGTTTCCTTGCTTAAATGTGCCTTGGTGTCGTGCATTCAACCAAACTACGTGATTTTTGCGCAAAGATTGCTTGTGTTTGGTTTTTGTAAGTGAAATCAACTTCCGTCTAGACGTTTGGGTACTAGAGTGCTCGCTGAAAAGTTAAAAAACGCATTGAGAATGATATGGCTAAATAATGATTGCAATTGAACTTCATTTCCTTGCTTAGATGTGCCTTGGTGTCGTGCATTCAATCAAACTACGTGATTTTTGCGCAAAAATAGCTGATGCTTGGTTTTTGTAAGTGAAATCAGCTTCCGTCTAGAGGTTTGGGTACTAGAGTGCTCGCCGAAAGGTCAAAAACGCATTGAGAATTGTATGGGTAAATAATGGTTGCAATTAAACTTCGTTTCCTTGCTTAGATGTGCCTTGGTGTCGTGCATGAAACCAAACTACGTGATTTTGCGCAAAAATTGCTTGTGTCTGGTTTTTGTGAGTGAAATCAGCTTCCGTCTAGAGGTTTGGGTACTAGGGTGCTCCCCAAAAGGTTAAAAACGCATTGAGATTGATATGGGTAAGGAATGATTGCAATTGAACTTCGTTTCCTTGCTAACATGTGCCTTATTGTCGTGCATTCAACCAAACTACGTTATTTTTGCGCGAAAATCACTTATGCTTGGTTTTCAAGAGTGAAATCAGCTTCCATCTAGAGGTTTGGGTACTAGGGTGCTCCCTGAAGGATTAAAAACGCATTGAGAATGGTGTGGGTAAATAATGATTGCAATGAAACTTTGTTTCCTTGCTTGGATGTGCCTTGGTGTCGTGCATTCAACCAAACTACGTGATTTTTGCGCAAAAATCTCTTGTGTTTGGTTTTCGTAAGTGAAATCAGCTTCCGTCTAGAGGTTTGGGTACTAGGGTGCTCCCCAAAAGGTTGAAAACGCATTGAGAATGGTATGGGTAATAATGATTGCAATGAAACTTTGTTTCCTTGCTTATATATGCCTTGGTGTCGTGCATTCAACCAAACTATGTGATTTTTGCGCACAAATTGCTTGTGTTTGGTTTTCGTAAGTAAAATCAGCTTCCGTCTAGAGGTTTGGGTACTAGAGTGCTCCCCAAAACGTTAAGAACGCATTAAGAATCGTGTGGGTAAATAATGATAGCAATTGAACTTTGTCTTCTTGCTTAGATGTGGCTTCGTGTCGTGCATTCCAGCAAAAATCAAGGTCAGGGGTCCGTGGTGCGTTTCCGTGTTGCATATGTTGAGCAACCCCTAACCAGGGTTTGGCACAGCTGTTGCGTGCCGCTCCACCGCCCCATGGTTTGGCCCTCGAGTATGTCAGGACGCATGCCACTCCCTACTTCCTCTTGGGTTGAGAAGTGAGTAAAGGAAAACTAGGAATAAACATGTTATGGTTGAAGGCGCAGACACCCTGCCCTCCTAAAACCCCACACCCCAAACGCCCCAAATCGCCTACTAGAGCGGTAGTTATGGGAAAATAATGATTGCATAGTGTGATGCATGTTGGATTTCTGTTTGCATGTATACAGGTGTCCCCATGCCATATACCAACCCGATGCTGCCTGGTCTGGGGCACGGCAACTTTCAATTACAGACCTTGAAAACTCCCAAATAATCATTAGTGACGTGGTCAAAAACGCGCCAGCAGACACTGCAACTCTAGCAAAATGCACATCCCCTTGGAAAAAAGGAGAAGGGGTTGGCGTTGTGCGGGGAGAGACCAACCTAGAAGGTCAGCTCGTACCATGTGCATTTTGCGGCACACTAAAGAGCTGCAACCGCAACTGTGCGATATTCATATTTTCCGCTGGGTTTGGCCATGAAGAACATGAGGGTTGGTATGCAAAGACGTGGGTATTGCCGGCCCCGTGGGCCGGCGTGGTGCTTGTGGGATATGATGCGCCCATTAGAACCGATGAAGTAAAGGACAACGAGAAAGACAAGGAAAAGGAGAAAGCAACAGGTAAACTTTTTCTGTGGTCTGTGCCGTCTGGTATGTGCCGTGCCGTTATTTCTTGATATTTGGGAGGTTTGGTGTGGTACCATGTAGTGCATGTGCATAGTGTTAGTGCAGAATGTTTTGATTACACGCAGGGTGCGTAAACTTGAGCCCAAGCGATAGGTAGATGCACAATATGTTGGTGTTTGGACGCCCATTTGCTTGCATGTTGTACTGCAGCTATGATCCATTGATCAGCTCTTGTTTTGCTTTGTTTGCCGCGCGCCTTCTTTAACAATTTAAAATCATATGTGTCTGTGCTATGCCGCAGGGGGGGGGGGGGCACGCACCGCTCGGCATGTCTGTGAGACGGGGCGTCAGTGTGTAGATTGGCGGATGCTGAAGTTTCAGTGACCGGTCCGTGACTCATTATAGGTGTTCCCCGAATTTCTTCAGGGCCATCCAGCCAGCTCGAGTCATGGCTGATTCGCTACTCACAAGAACCCGAACAGCCGGGTGCAGACGTGAGAAAATTCCGCGAGGAGCTGAAGTCCGAAAACTCCACGACACTACTGGACATCAAGAAGCGACTTTGCATCTCCTTCTCATATAAAGCCCGAGAGCAACCTCTTGACCCATTGAAGAAGAAACTGCAACGTGGGCAACTGTGTTCACCAAGATTTGAACCCCCGACGTTCCTTTACACCAAGGTTTGATGTGTTGAACTTGGAACCAAGTTAGGTAACTCAAAGGCATGTGCGAAGAAGTAATCCGCACGACCTGCTACAATACAGAAGGCGGGCTTGTCCATGTCTCGGCTTGGAACACGCACCGTCAGCTTTTTGGAGGTAGTCTGTACTGCTGTGTGTGGTAGCAGGATGTCAACAGGAACGGATCCACACATGATGGGGGAATATGGACAATGTCCAAGAGTCAGCAGGTTTGTCATGCCGACTTCGTGTGAAGGATAGTCTTCACCACTAATGTTAGTTGGTTTTGTGAACGAGCACAAGCCGAGGTTTCAGAGAGGGCAATGTATGACTTGAACCAGTTTGCAGACGAAGCATCATCCCAATATGTTCTTGTAGGCACAAGAAAAGGCCCAAGCACACAGCAAAGCGGAAGGGTTCGACGAGCAGAAGAGAGCCTCCGAGAAGGACGAAACAGCCAACGCCGGGAAGCAAGTTTGTTTGTCTGTTTAGAAACTTGTTGTGCATCGACAGAACCAGCAGTGATAGAATGGCTGCACCATTATATTGTGGCCTAGATAAAGTGATTTTCTTTCATGTGCTACATCTGAACATGTATTTGCAGGCAGAGGAACAGACGGAAGCAACGAGAAAAGCGGAAGAGGTGGATGAGCAGAAGAGTGCCGCCCATTCAGAGGAAGCCGAAACAGCCATCGCTAGGAAGCAGGTTCTATTGTTCGTATGGTAACTTCTTGTGCAGCGATGGAATCAACGATGATGGAATGATGGCACCATCGTATTTTGGCACCGTGAAAGTCATTGTCCTGCATGTGATTCATCCCAACATCTGTTTGCAGGCAGAAGAAAAAGGCCCAAGCACAGAGGAAAGAGCAGATGAGAGCGACTGAGGAAGCCGAAACAGCCAACGCTGGGGAGCAGGTTCCTTTGTTTATTTGAAAACTCGTTGTGCATCAATCCAACCAGCAATGATAGAATGGTGGCACCAGGCCTTGATAAAGTCATTTTCTTGCATTTGACTCATCCCAACATGTGCTTGTAGGCAGAGGAACAAGCCCAAGCACAGAGGAAAGCAGATGAGCTCGACGAGCAAAACAGAGCAGCCAAGGAAGCAGCCAGCGCCAGGAGGCAAAATCTTTTTTGCGTATGAAAAGTTCTTGTGCATCAATGGAACCTGCAATGATTGTGCAGCGAGGCACCATTGCATTGGTGTCGTGAAAATCATTTTTTGACATGTTCTTCAACCCAACATCTATTTGCAGACGGATGAAACGGCCCTAGCACAAAAGAAAGAGCAGAAGAGAGCGACTGAGAAAGCCAAAACAGCCAACGCCGAGAAGCAGGTTCGTTTGTCTGTTTGGATCATTCTTGTGCATTGATGGAACCAGCATGATGCAATGATAGAATGATGGCACCACTGTCGTTAAAGTCATTTTCCTGCATTTACGTCATCCGAACATCCGCCTACAGGCAGATGAAAAGGCCCAAGCACAGGGAAGAGCAGATAATCCTAAGGATGTGGATCCTAAGGATGTGGAGTCGGAAGCACCCGGCCCGGACAAGGAAACTCTCAGCGAGAACGCCGAAGCAGCAGAGAAAGCCAAAGCCGCCCGGAAAAGGGGAAGCAGCCGAGAAAGCTGAAGCAGCCGATGGTAGGAAGCAGGTTCTTTTGTTCGCATGGAACATTCTTCCGTATCCATGGAACCAACAATGATAGAATGTTGGCACCATTCTATTTTGGTGCCGTGAAAGTCATCTTCTTGCATCTGCTTTATCCCAACATCTGTTTGCAGGCAGAGGAAAACACCCAACCACAAAGGAAAGTGGATGAGCGCGAGGAGCAGAAGAGAGCTGCCGAGGAAGCCGAGACAGCCAATGCCAGGATGCAGGTTCGTTTGTCTGTTTGGAACATTCTTGTGCATTGATGGAACCACCAGGATGCAATGATAGAATGATGGCACCACTGTTGTTAAAGTCATTTTCCTGCATGTGATTCATCCGAACATCTGGTTACAGGCAGATGAAAAGACCCAAGCACAGAGGAAAGAGCAGACAAGAGCGGCTGAGGAAGCCGAAACAGCCAACACTGGGAAGCAGGTTCATTTGTCTATTTGAAACATTGTTGTGCATTGATGGAACCAGCAATGATAGAATGGTGGCACCAGGCCTTGATAAAGTCATTTTCCTGCATGTGCCTCATCCCAACATGTGCTTGTAGGCAGAGGAAAAAGCCCAAGCACAGAGGAAAGCAGATGAGCTCGACGAGCAAAACAGAGCAGCCGAGGAAGCAGCCAGCGCCACGAGGCAAGATCTTTTTTGCATATGAAAAATTCTTGTGCATCCATGGAACTTACAATGAGTGTGCAGCGAGGCACCATTGCATTGGTGTCGTGGAAATCATTTTCGAGCATGTTCTTCATCCCAACATCTATTTGCAGACGGATGAAACGGCCCTAGCACAAAGGAAAGAGCAGAAGAGAGCGACTGAGAAAGCCAAAACAGCCAACGCCGAGAAGCAGGTTCGTTTGTCTGTTTGGATCATTCTTGTGCATTGATGGAACCAGCATGATGCAATGATAGAATGATGGCACCACTGTTGTTAGAGTCATTTTCCTGCATTTACTTCATCCGAACATCTGCTTACAGGCAGATGAAAAGGTCCAAGCACAGGGAGAAGCAGATGATCCTAAGGATGTGGATCCTAAGGATGTGGCGTCGGAAGCACACGGCCCGGAGAAGGAAAGTCTCAGCGGTTCCGCCCTGATGGACGCGAGAACTGGTCAGTGGGTGAGACCGTTGGAACAGGTGTGCGCTGAGTGTCGGGATACACTCCTGTGCACCGATTTAACCAGCGATGATGGAATGATGGCCCCATTGTCCTCTGGCGTAGTGAAAGTCGTTTTCTTGCATGTGCTTCAGCCCAAATTTTGCTTGCAGACAGGTGAGCAGGTCCAAGCACAGAGGAGAGCAGAAGATTTCGACAAGCAGAAGAGAGCGGCTGAGGAAGCTGAAACAACCAATGCCGAGAAGCAGGTTCGTTTGTCTGTTTGGATCATTCTTGTGCATTGATGGAACCACATTATGCAATGAAAGAATGATGGCACCACTGTCGTTAGAGTCATTTTCCCGCATTTACTTCATCCGAACATCTGCTCAGAGGCAGATGAAAAGGTCCAAGCACAGAGAAGAGCAGATTATCCTAAGGATGTGGATCCTAAGGATGTGGAGTCGGAAGCACACGGCCCGGAGAAGGAAGGTCTCAGCAGTTCCGCCCTAATGGACGCGAGAACAGGTCAGTGGGTGAGACCGTTGGAACAGGTGTGCGCTGAGTGTCGGGATACACTCTTGTGCACCGATTCAACCAGCGATGATGGAATGATGGCGCCATTGTCTTCTGGCGTAGTGAAATTGGTTTTCTTGCATGTGCTTGAGCCCAAAATTTTCTTGCAGACAGAGGAACAGGTCCGAGCACAGAGGAGAGCAGAAGAGCTCGACAAGCAGAAGAGAGCGGCTGAGGAAGCTGAAACAACCAATGCCGAGAAGCAGGTTCGTTTGTCTGTTTGGATCATTCTTGTGCATTGATGGAACCACCATGATGCAATGATAGAATGATGGCACCACTGTCGTTAAAGTCATTTTCCTGCATTTACTTCATCCGAACATCTGCTTACAGGCAGATGAAAAGGCCCAGGCACATGATCCCAAGGATGTGGATACTAAGGATGTGGAGTCGGACGCACACGGCCGTGAGAAGGAAAGTCTCAGCGAGAACGCCGAAGCAGCAGAGGACAGTCAATGGGTGAGACCTTTGGAAGAGGTGTGTGTTGAGTGCTGCGATGCGAAGTTTTGCTGCTTTGCTTCACCCATCTAGGGGTTAGCCAACCATCCAAGCACGCTCTTGAAGTCTCTAGTTTTTGAGACCTCGCCACTGTTCCTGCTTCCTCGATGAGGGATAATATACTGCCTCTCCACCCCATGCCCAGCGGTTGTCAGCAGTGAAGGAAAAATCTGCTCGTACCCATCCACAGCAATGCCCGCAAACGGAATTCATGTACCCATGCTTTCTCATAGGGGAGGCATCCTTTGCAGCGTCTTTACGAAAAGTGGCTGGAAGATTTCCCAACTGAGCATGCTCTGAGTACACTTTGCGATGGGATTGTAGTCATGAAATCCAACATACCAGGAGCGGGCTACGGGTTGTTTTCAACCTCTGATTATCCTGAGAAGCATTTTTTGACCCTTATGTATGGAGCGTTGAAGATTTTTGCGGAGGCATCGAAGGAGTCTGATGCTACGTTCCACAATACCATTGTCCCGCGGGCTCTTGTCCTGGAAGGAATTCGTAAGCCTATTCCAGGCTATGGAGGGGCCAGCTTTGCAAACCATGGTGGATAATTTGCAAACGCTAGTCTCCAAAGCATCCCGTTGTTCGCAGGTCTTGTGCACGATTCTGGTTTGGTAACTACAAAGGCAATCATAAAAGGGTCGGAGCTCCTGGTAAATTATGGACAAGGGTACATCCATATGTACGGGACCCCCAAGATGATCCGAACGCTCATGGATCCGTTTGGGATGAGACAATGATGCACTTGGCACAGGTAATTTGTGCCTCTTGCTTCTGGGTGCAGTTGGGATACAAACTCTTAGGTGGAGATTGCCCCAGCTTACGCACGCAAGAGCCGTCTGTTCACCGGGGGCTCGCCGGCACCGGACCCTTTATGCCGACTCCCCCCCCCCCCCTACCTGGAAACTGGCTGGAAAATGCCGGACAATGGGCGCCGAAGGCGCCCGAAGCAAATTTTGGTTGAATAAGTAGAGGGTGAAAAAATCAGTTTTCACCCCATGTGTCTACACTCAAAATACTCAGTTTTTTGAGGAGAACCCAATAATGGATGCTGGGCTGATGTGGCACCTCCGCCCGTTTTTGGGCCCCCGATAAGGCAAGGTTGAGGCAACCAATTCTGATTCTGACCCCGGCCGGGAATTGACCTACCATGCCCCCCCCCCCTGTTGCAATTTGTTTTTGCCAACATACATACTGCAAAAATGTCTACCGCGATGAGGGGGTCATTTTAAGCCGTATATGTCGGGGTCCGGGTGCCGCCCTCCCCTTCAGCAGGCCCCAGTCCCCCCCAAAAACCCAGCCCCCCCCCCTCCCCCCCCCCACCCTGAAATTGGCTGGAAAGTGGGAGGCAGTCGGCGTATGGCTCGTTGCTACGCCCCCCCCCCCGTGTGTCTGTTGTCTGTTATGCTCAAGTGTACTAGTACCCATCATCTGTGTGCAGATTGCTGCCCCAGACGGTGAACAAGTCCCAAGTCCCAAGGAACTTCGATCCTTCCATACGTCCTGGCGAGGGGGCTTCAAAAAGTGTACTGGTGCTACCCCTCGGGAGCTTGACAACATGTTACGGCGAATTTTCACCACCCTTCCAGGCGATTCCCCATGGCACACAGCAGCACAGAACGGGGTGAGATCTTTGGTGTTTATCACCAAGGAGTGGAGTGACCTAGAGACATTCCAGGTTTGTGCATTCTTATGGCATTGTTGCCGGCAGAATTAGATTTGGGAAGTGGTTGGCGTTGCCCAGTGCCCTCTCTGCGTATCACATGCTGTGGAAGCCTGCATTCTTGCCCAGTGTCCCCAACTGGGCTGTTTTCAGCACTGTATGCTTCTCCCACTGCAATTCCCAGGTTGCCAGCGGAAAGACGTCAACATCCGTGAAGAAGACAGTTTTAAGTTCACCGTTGATGTCATGCAGGATGAAAAAATGCTTCTTCTGGTTCGCCGGCGAGAACCACGTGCAGACTTCATTTTCGTTTCGAGATATCCTTATGAGTCAGTTGTCCGTCCCGTACATTTGCCAATACTCTAAATCCACGGGTCTATTTGCAGTCGAAATGCTGTTGAGCCACACCTCGTGTGACCAGAGCGTAGAGGCATGTCGGCCTGTCAAAGTACCACCACCATCTACCCCATCCACAAAATCCACGACCTCAGAACCCTCCACGGCATCCACAACGTCAGCGCCATCCAGTGCGCTTCGGAAGGGGGCACCTGCACCACAACCAGAGATGGCCAAGCCACCAGCAAAGCTGGCAGGAAAGCCAAAACCAAGGAAGGCGCCACCACAGGGAGCAGAGAAGCGAAGACAGCGTAGTCCAAGTGTCAGCAGCAGAACAAGCAGCCAGGAAAGCCCAAGGCTGAATCTAAGAAGACACCACAGCGTTGAAACCAGCAAAACCATCCAAGACAGGAGCCCTCCACAGAAGCTTCGACCAGAAGACAAACGGAGCAACAGTAGGCACAGGTCACCATCTATCGAGAGTTGCTCTGTGGGGAGCAGATCACTATCCCCTGCGGCGGCAGCACAAAGCCAGCAGCCCACCCAAAAAACGAATTCATTACGAAGAGTAAGCCAGCGATCAGAACGCTACCCCGGAGGCAGCCGTCAACCGGAACGTGATAGAAGGCCATCATCTCCTTCGGACGATGGTATGTTTGGTTGCAGGGCTCTGATATTTGTATGTTTTGTTCAGCTTCGGAGCTAGGCGAGCAACAACACAGGGTCTGCATGGTGAGGCTCTTTGGAGCAGAGAGGGTCAAACTTATGTGCATGGTTGGAGAATGGACTCATTCATGTGCATCCATGTGCATCCTGGTAAACTGTGAGTAGCGGTCAAGTGCTTTGTCCTCAGGCCGCAATGGTGTCCCGGCCGGGGAGTATCACGCAGGACGCCAGAGAACAGACTCATCAGAGACAAGAAGCAGGAAATCTCAACGCTGCTCCAGATCGCCCTCATGCAGCCACCGACCAGACCATGGCAAAAGGATGAAGGTGCCCAGTATGTCTGCTGCCACGGGGCAAGAGCTTTTTTAGTGTGTGTCCTACCCTAGAGTGGGTCTGTGAGAGATTTAGGCTGGGTGGGCTTCCGGGTAGGGTAGGCAATTGCCGGGGATTTTGGGTCGGCGCCTGGATAAGGAGAAGCGACAAGTACAAAAGGGGGAACAATGTCACATCAGTTTGGACCTGAATGTCTCCGCAGTAGTCTGTCAGTAGTTGTTAAACGCTTTGTCCTCAGGCCCTATTGCTCGGCGGGGGAAGAACTCCTCAGAAGCACGAATCAGTAGATCAAGACGATCAGCATCATGGCACTCTTCGTCGTGGTCAATGACAGACAGATACCCGTCAAGCAGCCGCCATGACAGAATACCGGCCCTGCCTGGGGACCGTGGTATGTGTGCTGACATTGGTACAAATTAATGACCTTCGGACTTGGACAACCTTGCCAATGCCCGACCGTCTGGTCGCCGACAGGGGAGAGGGGTGGCCTAGCCGTAGGCCTGAACCATCCAAAATTGTAGCTTGCTGATGCCTCTTCTCGCTGGCCATAAGTATGCATCTCAAGAGCTCTGCTGTAGTCTGTGAGCAGTCGGTAACTGCTTTCTCCTTAGGGCCCATTTCTCGGAGCAGAAGGGACTCGTCAGAAGCACGAAGCAGTCGATCACAACAATCACCATCACGGCACTCTTTGTCGCGGTCAATGACAGACCGATACCCGTCAAGCAGCCGCCATGACAAAAGACCGACCCTGCCTGCAGATCGTGGTATGCGTGCTGACATTGGTACAAAAAAAAGGACCTTCGGACTTGGACAACCTTGCCAATGCCCACCCGTCTGGTCGCTGACAGGAGAGTAGGGTGGCCAAACCGTAGGCATGAACCATCCAAAATTGTAGCTTGCTGATGCCTCTTCTCGCCGGACATGAGTATGCATCTGAAAATCTCTGCAGTAGTCTGTGAGCAGTTGTTAACTGCTTTGGCCTTAGGCCCTATCCCTCGGCGGGGGAGGGACTCGTCAGAATCAAGGCAATCACAACGATCGCCATCAAGGCACTCTTCGTCACGCCGGAGGACAGAATTGTCAGAGACAAGAAGTAGGCATTCATCACGGTCACCCTCAGGACGCTCCTCTTCACAGTCAATCTATGGCAGAACGCCAAACCTACCTGGGGACCGTTGTATCTTTGTTGCCCTGATATTTGGACAGATTAGTCAGCTTTGCACATATATGGGCTTCTCAGGGTGGTGTGGTTTGCAGAGGAGGGCAAGGTGGGTCCCCCCTCCTCCCCAACACCCCCTTCTATGATTGCCTCTCTGCTAGGCTGGCAACCAGATGGTACGGAGCAGAGGGATCCATTCATCTCACGCAACTCTTCAAGGCCTGAAAGACAAGGAGCGTCAGCTGGTGTTTTCCCCACGCTGGTGAATTAGCTCAGCTAGGGCTTTGACATTTGTACACATCGCTCAGCTTCGCCGATGCATATCCTCTCAACGAACAGCTTGCGTGCACTCTCGGCACCCTTTATTGGCCTCAGAGGGCAGTTTTTCAAGAGGGATTCCACAGCCGTGCTGCTCAAGGAGCCGGACCCGCAACGGGGATGACAGGAGGCCACCGTTGCCTATGGACTATGGTATGTTTGCTGCATGACTTGTTCTGTGTTGCGTGTCCATTGCATAGTAATAGGGGGGACGAGGGAACCGCCACTTGGGGGTGTGAGGGAACCATTGCGCAAAGGTGTATACTGTACAAGGTGGGGGAGGGGTACATGTTGGTCGGCTTTTCGGATGGATGTCCCTCTCGACCAATGGCTTGCATGCACCATTAGCGCCTTTTACTGTCCTCAGAATGCGGCCGTTCAAGAGGGATTGCACAGCCGTGCTGCTCCAGGAGCCAACCCTGCATCAGGGATAACAGAGAGCCACCATTACCTGTGGACTATGGTATGATCCTTGAGTCGAGGGTCCTGACACTTGTAGATGTTGGTTAGCTTTTCGGACGGATATTTCTTTGGACCAACAGCTTGCATGCACCATTAGCGCCCTTTACTGTCCTCAGACTGCAGCCGTTCAAGAGGGATTCCACAACCGTGCTGCTTCAGGAGCCAGGCGTGCAACGGGGATGGCATTAGGCCAACCTTACCTGTGGACTATGGTATGCTTCCTGATTCGCTTGTGCAATATCTCAGCAATGGCCGTGACATTTTACCTTGTCTGTCAGGTTGGCGGATGGACCAGCAGCTCCGCTTGCATTTATCTTGGTACAGGCTCAAAAAACCATCCGAGATCCCACTTCAGCAATTCTTCACCAAGGGCTTTCACAACAAGCGACTGGCATGACTGCCCGCCTTCAAAGAGGTGGCCGACAGCAGGTCCTATGATGAGCCCTATGATGTACTCCATGAAGTGCAACACGCTGCTTGCAATGACGAGTTCACTGAAATAGTAATGGTGTGGGGACCCCCCCCCCCTCAAGCCACCCCCACCATCCTCACGACTTACGATTTTTTTGTAATCGCGTTTATTGCGAAAAAAAGATAATTTTTTTTCTACAAGCATTTACCGCAAGACAAAATTGCACAAACTTACAATTTTTTTGCACTCCTGTGCTCCCCACGTTATACAATTTAGTATTCCATGTGGGCACCTACTGAACCAATGTATTGGTGTGCGCTCTGTAATTATTTTATCAGGCTGGTATTAGTGAGGGTGAGTAATCACCCTCATGCATGCATTCATCTCTTTGAGCAAGGTACAAATACATGTCCAGTGCCTGAAACGGGTTGATTGCTGCTTCCTGGCAACGAGTTGATGCGATTGTGGATGTACATGCTCTACCGGTGCAATCTCCTCGGCTTTTGTTCCAATGACTGACAAGAGGGTGTCTGTTTGTGCTGATGACTCGCTGGTATTACATGCTTTCAATTTTCAACATGTTTATGCAACATTGCTGTTACATTCCTTCTAGCTTTCATGAAGGCCCATATCAGAGGGCGTTTCTCAATTCTTCTTATTATTTGTTTTATGATGACAGCTGGCCGGCCCACAAAGAGCTATGATGCATTAACACCCTCTGGCAAACGCATGCAGAAACTGCTCTTTGAGCAGCCACACAAAAAATTAAAGCAAGGTCTTGCCGATAAATGTTGGGTTCCGCGTCCCACGCCACCAACCAAGCAGCCTCCAAAGATGCGATGCAGGTATCATCCTGTGCAAAATCCGAAGCCTGCAAGACCGGCGAGTCGGCAGCCAGTTATCAACACTCTCAAGTCACGCGTTCGCACAAAAGCCACAGAAAATGCACATATTGAGGCCCGGGAGCGCATGAATTGCTGGCGGAACAAAGTTAGTGACTTGGATAAAGAATTGCTGGAGGCCTGTGACATTACGACGACGCCACATGGGGCAGCAATGTGCCCGTTTCAGGCACTGGACATGTATTTGTACCTTGCTGAAAGGGATGAATGCATGCATGAGGGTGAGTACTCACCCTCACTATTACTTTTCGTGGATGCCTGCAACCTTTACGGAGACCGTGACTTGAAGTCCCCCGTCTTGGTCTTCAGTTTACCTGAGGCCAACGGTCCGCATCAGACAATCATGCAACTTGCAATTGCACGCTATTTTGGGACAGATGATGGGCATCAACTCAAGCGTCTTCTCAATACGCACACAATGGTGCCTGCCATATAGAAAGCCCTGACACGCGGTGTAAAGGGGAAACCGCTTCGATTCAAGACATACCCAGATTTGGCCCAGTTGAACACATTTCTGGGGACTGGCGGTCCACAATGCAATGACTGCTGCCTTTTTTGCCCAGCAACAAAGGAGGAATTCGTGCTACCAACCTTCACCGGCGCCGAATTGCTCACTTTAGCTGACTGGATTGCAATGAGCCCCGTCCCAGAAGTACTTCGTCTTTTCAAGCATGAAAATGACATAGGTTGGGATGCACGGCACCTATGGGCAAGCATTTTGACCCACCCAATTGTACATGCCCTTTATCTATACGCAAAGAAGAACCTCCCAAACCACTATGTGCAGATTCTGGTCTCTCTCTACCGTTCACAATTCAACAGTCAAAAAGAGGATGCTGTGGAGATTTCAAGTTCGACTGTAAAGAGGCGAAAGGGGTACTGTTCCTTAATAGCTTCTGGGAAAAACAGGCAGATATTTTCCCCAGGTTCGGTAAGGATCCTGACGGGATGTGCATTGCACACCCACTGTTGAACAATAGGTGTGCTCTGCTTGATCCGATTCAGAAGTATATCAAACTGATGCACCTCCTGGGACAACAAGTTTTGTACTGGAAGCCCAAAGCAGTGTCAATGAGAGACTCCTACGCTCTAGAGGCTCATCGATTATATGGCTTGGTGGGTTTCAGCGCCCGTCGATATGGCCCAGGACTGCACACTTTTCTATGTCACCAAACCACACGCATTCTGCACTCAGGAAACCTGGTTCGGGTTTCCAGCGAGGGGGGGGAACGCTTGCACCAGCCTCATTAAAGAATTACAGAGCGCACACCAACATATTGGTTCAGTAGGTGCCCAGCTGGAATACTGGATTGTATAACGTGGGGAGCACGGGTGCTGGACCTGTGGTTCTTACGTGAAGGGATGCTGTACAAGCACTTTGATCCTCTTACCCTACCTTCATTCTGAAGAGAGTCTGCCTGTGTTGGCCCTTACCCTCTTCCTCCTCCCATATAGGTTCGCTAGCCCGTACCCTCTTGCCCCTCCAACGTAGGTTCGATGCTCAGCTCGCCAAGTTACCATCACCATCTACGCCCCTGATTGGAGAGCCGTCAAGCGGCCAGGTGCAGGACAAGAGGAGCGCCAGGGAAGGGCGGCCCAGCCGGCCTTTGGAAGGGGGCCCTACTGCAGGCACAAGTGTCGTCCACGTTGACTCTTGGTGTCTTGTTTCTGACGCCGATGTACGCGAGGAGATATCCCTTGAGGTGTCCATAGAGGAGGCGTCCTTTGCAACCAAAAGATATAAAATGGACACTGCAGCACTTTGTGATTGCGCTTGAACTACAATCTGCTGATCCTTTTGAACCCTCAGTCTTTTCTGTGCTCCAGTAGCACACTGGGACGCCTACGGGCTAGGCAGTTCCCGCTGCATCTTATGGTCGCAGAATAAGCTTACCATAACTAACTTAGTTTTTCGCAATTTCAGCCATGAATGTCGGTGATATTGACACGTACCCAGTTGGTGCTGTCGTCAATTTCCACCGTTCAAACGGCAGTGTTGTGTCTGCCAGGATTCTGGCCCCTCAGAGCGTGGTGCCAACTACCGGACCACCTAATGCGATATTGTACTTTACTCGCGATGTTCTCGAGGCAAAGTGTCTGTGTTTTTTCTGCAGGGCTTTTTCTGCAGGGCGTGTTTTCCTCAAAACATGCCCTACCTGAAGTTGCCCTGCAGCCCACCTTCTGCCATTGCATTGTCTTATCCAGCTCAGGCAGCCATGAAGCCCCGTGCAGTCCTGGAGATAGATGTATCCGGAAAACTGAAATCTGTGTATCTGTAACTCTTGGGTGTGTGTATCATGTGTGTATCCCAACTTTCAAGAGTGTGTATCACATGTATGTCCCACCCTTTTCTCATTCTGGCGTTCGCTTTTTGCGCTCTTTTCTAGACATCATTTTAAGCTAAGAACGCTTTGCTGCACAGATTTACAAGCTGGTAGTTGTACCTCAGTTGGTGAGGCATTGCTCTGCTGAAACGGTTGAGGGTTACTTCGATTCATGGCATGCACACATGTCAATTGTGCTATGTTCCACATGTGTGTCCAACCCTTTTCTCATTTCGTTTCCTGTGGGGGATGACCAAGATCTCGTTTCTCTCTTCATGGATTTCATGTATCACATGTGTATCCCAGGTATCTGAATTGTGTATCCTGTGTGTATCCCCACAAAAAAAAGTGTGTATCTCGTGCTAGCCGTGATACCCACTATCCCCAGGACTGGCCCTGTGCCGCCCTGGCTTCTGCTGGGTGCCCTCACTTGTGGGGAATATGAAACCCGGTCCCATCTCGGTGACTTTCAGTCAGAGCCCACGTGGTTGGCAAGTTTTTGTGCGTGGCTAATGCTTGTTGTGTTTGCATGCTGGGTTGTTCTTTTGAATTGCAATTTGGCTGCACTTGTGGAGAGTCCATTTGGGAGTCCAAGGGAGCCCATTTGGGGAGCTGATACTCACATCGGAAATGTTGATTGGTGATCACCTGCAGGTTCGTCAGAGAGGGTGCTGGAAGGACGGCGCCATGTGTATTGCAATTAAGTTTTGTCAGGGCATAGGTTCAGAAGGCGCGGATCCTGCGCACGGGCTTCATGTGATCCTTCGTGGCTAACTGAGACCCAGTATGACGAAATACGGGGACAACGTTCGCGAATGGGTGTCGGATGGGGAGTTGTGGGAGCCTCAATGGGGGACCATCAATTTTTGTCAAGCATAGCTGGAACACGAAGCAGAATGTGACTGGAAACTGCACTGCGCTGCGCTGCGCTGCACTGCACTGCTACCTTGGTGGGTTGTGTGTGGGTAAGGATTCCCAAATCACCTCATTGCTATTGCATAGCATCCATGAAATTGCAGGGACTCACCAGTTTTGCTTGACCCTGTGCCCCCTGCTGACAACAATTGCAAATGGATGCAAACGCATTTGGCATTTACAGCCTAAATTCAACACTACCAAAGACGAAGGCTATGACAGCAATGCAGCTGGTGCACTGTAGATGCCGACACATGGAATAAGTCTCGTGTCTGATTTGAATCATCATGGAACAGGCACTCATGAGCCTGACTTGGGCTATACAAATATTTCTGGTCCAGAAAAGACATATGGAGCTGGGAAGTACAAATGCCCGTTTCTTTTGGCACCCCCTTTTGAAGGAGACGGACCAGGAGCTGCATCTAAGGGCCGGGGGGAGTGTGGGCTGGTGCAGGTAACTGCAGAGAGCAGGCAATGCACAGAGCGCAGCCTCCCGTCATCACCGAATGACATGTTGTGATTTCGTCCCCCCCCCCCCCAATTTGGTCGGACTCCGGGAGGGGGCACATAACCCGACCACAAAACCAATTAAGCCATTTCCTTGGTTCAATTGTTTTACCACATTCACTGATTTTTGTCATACATTTTTGGCCGGTTTGCGGCCATCTTCATTTGAATGGCCATTATACCCGCCCTATGATCGGCCCAACACGAGACTGCGCGCCATGTTCCAGGTACCTACAATGAGCAGGGGAAAAACAATTACATTGAAATGATATTTTATTGGATCAACGTAGAACTATAAGTTTCGGCCCAGCAGGGAACCTTCCTAAAAGGATCCCAAAAACTGGCTCCGATCCTCAACGTCCACGTTGCGTGAAATTTGGCTGTCCACTCTGTAGCATACGCGGATACAATGCTATTTACACCAGGCGCCGATGCACAGGGCTGAGCGACAGCTGTGGCCTGCTTGATTGTGGTGAAACCGTCAAAGCCTCGGGCACCAAGCTTCCAGAGTTTGCAGCACAAGAACTGCGCTTAATGGGCAGAACTGACGCCTTGCTCCGAGGAACACAGACCCTTTGCAGCAGATAGTATGACCCCGTGGCGTCATTTCATCTGCTTAGTCTTTGTCTCCTGCGATGGATGATGCACTGCCGCCCCCTTCCAATCCTCCGGCAGCCTTTGAGACTTCTGCCGGATCCTTCACGGTGGAGATCTTCCTGGACTGGATGCCCTTGACTGCCAGCAACTTCATCCAGTTGGCAAAGACGGACTTTTAAGACAGTCTGCACTTCCAACGCGTCATTCTCAATTTCGTGGCTCAATTTGGATGGCCCCTTTCCCACAATGCCAAGAAGCTGGGGAAGGCCGGCACTGGTGGCCCTGAGCGGGGCTCACAGTTCCCCAATCTGGCCACAAAGGAGATCATGCACCTACTGAACCAATATATTGGTATTTGCTCTGTAATTCCTTTATGAGGCTAATGAATGCGCCCCCCCCCCCCTCGGTCGACATAGGCTGCCGTGCATCCCAACCTATGTCATTTTCCTGCTTGAAAAGACGAAGTACTTCTGGGAATATTACCAATGGTTCCACATCAGCCCCACCAGCAAGCCCCATGAGGTAGATGTGCTGCTGAGTTGCGGTGTGGAGAGAGTGTTCAACATCAGTTCATCTATTCTGCCCCATCATATCATGCTCTTTGGGATGATTCTGCCCTCCTCTTGCTGTTTGTCTGGTTAGAAGTTTCTATTTTCTCTCAATAATGGCATGCCGGATCACCGCATCGTGTCCAGACTACAAATACTTTAGAAAAGACCCAAAGTATCCCCACTGCTGCCTCTGCGACGTGGAAGTCTCCGAGAACCCCACGTCGTGGAGGTGGCATGTCCAGGGGAAGCAGAATAAACGAAAGAAAGAAAAGCTGAAGGTGGAGGAGGCCTCATCCGCAAAAACAAAGACGGCGCCACCAAAGGGAGCAGGGAAGCGAAGACAGCCTAGTCCAAGTGTCAGCAGCAGAACAGGCAGCGAGGAAACTGATAGCAGGCGGTCATCACGCCAGAGAACAGACTCATAGGAGACAAGAAGCAGGAAATCTCAACGCCGCTCCAGATCGCCCTCATGCAGCCACCAACCAGACCATGGCAAAAGAATGAGCGTGCCCTGTATGTGTGCTGCCACGGGGCCAGAGGTTTTTTAGTGTGTGTCCTACCCTAGGGTGGGTCTGTGAGAATTTTAGGTTGGGTGGCTTCCAGGTAGGGTAGGTGATTGTGGAGGATTTCGGGTCGGCGCCTGGTCAAGATTCTTGCCTTTGGTGAGGCATTTTTCCTGTGGTAGTTGGGTGGGTGAATATCCAATAGCATTTGTTGGATTGGGGGTTACCAAAAATCTGGGTGCGTTGGTACACAGTAATGAGCTTCGGACTTGGACAACCTTGCCAATACCAACCCGTCTGGTTGCCGACAGGGGATAGGGGTGGCCAAGCCGTAGGCCTGAACCATCCAAAATGGTTGCTTGCTGATGCCTCCTCTTGCCGGACATGAGTGTGCATCTGAAGAACTCTGCTGTAGTCTGTGAGTAGTTGTTAACTGCTTTGTCCTTAGGCCCTATCCCTCGGAGCGGGAAGGACTCGTCAGAAGCACCAAGCAATCGATGACAACGATCACCATCTTCGGACTGGGACAATCTTGGCAATGACAACCACGACGGGAGTGATGGAAGAGTTCGTGGTGCGGCAGCTACGCCGGCAGGACGAGGTGGCTCCGCGATACCGAGTGCGCCATGTACCAGAGAAGGAAGAGTACTTCAGCATCTGGTGGGATGCTCGGGGGAAAGCGAGTTCGGAGGTCTTACGATAACGGCATTGCGGGAAAGTAGCCTGGTAGACGGCGCGGTGGAGATGTGGAGCGCGGCGCTGGGACCGGGATCCACCGTGAAGGATATGGCCTGGGTGTACCAAGAGCATAAGGCCTCACAGGTGGCAGTGCAAGCGCAAGCGGTTCCGTCATCAGAGAGGGCAAGATGGCGGCCGCGGCAGGCAGGATCTTCTCGCTGGACATGAGTATGCATCTCAAAATCTCTGCAGTAGTCTGTGAGTAGATGCAGATGCAGATGCAATGAAGTCCAGCGTCAAGAGTTCTGCATCTTGATTAATTTAATGATTTCATTGAGCGGTGGTGTTGTTGATAGATAGTCAGCTTCAGTTTTGGAGAACCCGTCGGGTTCACACCTGAATTTTTGTGTGTGTGGCTCCTCCCACCCTCTGATCTGCCCCCCCTCCCCCGTGTGACTACCCACCAGTTCCCTGCGCTCTGCCAAGTTGCATTTGGACCATGGAGGTAGGAGCACCCTGGGGCAATGCCTCCTTTGTACCAGTCGGAGCCGCCCTGTGTGCTGCCAAGCCTGCTATTGGGTTTTCTTTTTGTCCTCCTAAGAGGTCTATATGTGCTTGTCCAGGTGCAGTCTGTGGACGGCTATACCCACGCTGCACTTGATTTCTTTCGCCTTGGCAGATGGAAGGGGTGAAGGGGAACGGCTGCTGCGCCAAAAATTGCAGCCTGGGAACTGTGGGCCCCCTTTGATCTAGGGTCGGATGTCGGCAGTTCAATTCTGCCTGGGAACTCTGACATTCCTCTCCAGGCAGGTGCCCTTCTTATACTTTGCATGTATTTGCACTCTGAATCAGCAAGGATTGCTGTTTCCTACGCCTGTGTTTGATTTCTGGAAGTGCAGATGCCTGAGCTCTGTGTTCATTATGCACTTTGTGCGATGTTGAACTGATTGAGAGAACCAGATGCTCAGATGCTCAGAGTGGTGCGGCTTGTTGCGATTGTCCTTTGTTTTCATTACCATTGGTGGTTCCTTGGATTCGAATGCACGAACGTTTTGTAGGATCATTGAAGACCGCCGGGGTCGGGGACGGATCCACTGGAACATGTGTGCAGTTGTATTAGAGCAACGTATCGGGGGTTCCAGGGCCGCCAGCACAAAAGAAAATCAGCTTTTGCCCAAAAATGGCCATGAATGGACAATTTCTTTTGCCGAAAACAGTGTCTTTTTTGGTATTCATTATGCACTTTGTGATTGACGAACGCCGGAGTCGGGGACAGACCCACTGAAACGTGTTTGCAGTTGTATTGCAGCAACATATCTGGGATTGGAGGGACGCCAGCACAAAAAAAAATCAGTTTTCGTCCAAAAGTTGCCAATTTTGGTTGCCGAAAACAGTTTTTTTTTTGTATTGATTATGCACTTTGTGATTGACGACCGCCGGGGTGGGGACGGACCCACTGAAACGTGTGTGCAGTTGTATTGCAGCAACATATCGGGGGTTGCAGGGCCGCCAGCACAAACAAAAATCAGTTTTTGCCCTTAAAATGGCCATGAAGTGCCAATTTCTTTTTGCCGAAAACAGTGTTTTTTTTGGTATTCATTATGCACTCTGTGATTGACGACCACCGGGGTCTGGGACAGACCCACTGAAACGTGTTTGCAGTTGTATTGCAGCAACATATCGGGGGTTGCAGGGCCGCCAGCACAAGAAAAAATCAGTTTTCGTCCAAAAGTTGCCAATTTGTTTTACCCGAAAACAGTGTTTTTTTTGGTATTCATTATGCAGTTTGTGATTGACGACCGCCGGGGTCGGGGACGGACCCACTGAAACGTGTTTGCAGTTGTATTGCAGCAACATATCGGGGGTTGCAGGGCCGCCAGCACAAAAGAAAAATCAGTTTTTGCCCAAAAATGGCCAGAAATCGCCAATTTTTTGCCGAAAATAGTGTTCTTTTGGCCAGGGTCGTGAGTTGTAGGGCCCCATACCCTATTCTGAGGGTTTCCAACATACTGAAACGTGTTTTAAACTGTATTGGAGCAACCAAAAGAGAAAATCACTTAAGCTTCGTTCTTTCAAGTGAAATCAGTTTCTGTCCAGAGGTTTGGGTACTAGGGTGCTCCCCGAAAGGTCGAAAACGCATGGAGAATGGTATGGGTAAATAATGATTGCAATTGAACTTCATTTCCTTGCTTAGATGTGCCTTGGTGTCTTGCATTCAACCAAACTACGTGATTTTTGCGCAAAAATCACTTATGCTTGGTTTTTGTAAGTGAAACTCAGCTTCCGTCTAGAGGTTTGGGTACTAGAGTGCTCACCGAAAGGTCCAGAACGCATTGAGAATGGTATGGGTAAATAATGATTGCAAGTTAGAAGGATAAAGGCATTAAGTAAAGACAGTGGAAAAGTTGTGAAAAAGAAGCAGAATCAGTTGAAGCAGTTAAAAAAGCTGGGGTGCCAAGAGGTGCCATCCCGGCTGTGCTAATGCGCAATGTGGCTGTGGAGAACACTTATACGATAAGAATTTATGTCCAAGGTGGCAAGTTAGAGGGAAGTGAAATCAGTGAAAAGGTTTCTGAAAATGAAGTGAAATCAGTTTTGTGACGAAGGGTCAGCTTAAGAATGACGGTAATATAGGGTCATATAATGCTCCCTCAGGGGCAATATGCTGGGGTAGGGTTGTGACCTGCTTCAAGGGAAGACTGCAGGGCTTTGGTGCTGTGCATAAGCCTAGTGGTGCAGTCGCGCAGATCGAGCTGATGCTAAAAAGGCATGCAGCATGATTATAGGTGGGTAGGTAGATATCTTCGGGAGCTTGGGATGCCTCCTTTGACAATGCAGGAAGTAGGTCTTACCAAGGGGAGGTCCTGTCCCTCCCACCGCCCTAGGTAAGGTGCCTCTTAAGCCGCTCCCGCAGGTGCTTGGGAAGGCTGTGTCGCGGCAACCCGGTCCAGGTGTCCCGGCTGGGAGTGTGTCCCCACATGTGCCTGTGGGTAGGGTCACATGCCCCCTCCTGTGAGCGGCAGCTCTGGGGGCTGCCCAGCCGTGTGGAGTATCTCTCACTACAGGGGGTATTGCTCCCGCGAGTCTACGGTACGATCGCCTCTCCCCTGTGGCTCGATTTGCGGGGCCCCGCTGCTGGGCAGGCGGCCCCCTCCTGGGCTGTGTGCTGGCATGCCTGTCATCAGTTGCTTCCATGGCACCGGGTGACGTTTGCCATGGTTCCAATGCGGCCTGGCCGGGCTCCGACCAGTGGCCTTGGAGTACGGCTCCTGCCACTGGCCCGCTGGGTCAGCTGGGTCGCCCGGGTGTGTCCGACCCTGGGGGTGTAGACCGTTGCGTCCGTCCCTTTGCCGCCCTCGGTGCGTGTGCGTGTGCAGTGTCCTGGCTCACCTGGCGCCTGTTCACCGCTGCGCACGCCCTTTTTGTTTCGCGTGTGGTGTCCGCGGCCACGTGGCTCGTGTTCACCGGTGCGTGCGCTGTGTGTGGTATGTGTGTGGTGGTGGTGGTTTTGTCACCCCTCGCCCCCCCCCCCTTCGCTTGCGTGCTCTATATTTGTTTTTTTCAAATTGAAAAGGGGGCGCGCGCACACTGCAGGCACAGGCATGGGCAACTGATGCAGTGGTAGGTTTTGGCCTAAAACACTGTTTTTGGGGCCTGAGTGGTCACAGGTAGGGCCCCATACCCTATTTTGAGGATGCTGGACTCAAAGAAATGTGTTTTGCAGTGTTTTGGAGCAAATGATCAAGGGTTCCGGAGCCACCATCACCAAAAAACCGCTTTTTTTGCCCAAAAAATGCCAATTCTTTGGCCTAAAACAGCATTTTTGGGGCATGAGTGGTCAGTTGTAGGGCCCCATACCCTACTTTGAGTGTTGTGGACTCAGAAAAACGTGTGGTGCAAGGTTTTTGGAGCAAGTTATTGAGTGTTTCGGAGCCGCCATCACCAAAAAAACGCATTTTTTGCCCAAAAATGGCCAAAAAATGCCATATTGGAGCCTAAAACAGTGTTGTCCGGGCCGGAGTGGTCAGTTGTAGGGTCCCATACCCTATTTTCAGGGTGCTGGGCTCTAAAGAAAGTGTTTTGCAAGGTTTTGGAGCAGACAATCAAGGGTTTCAGGGCCGCCATCACCAAAAAAAACGCATTTTTGGCCAAAAATGGCCAAAAAAAAGCCATTTTTTGGCCTAAAACAGTGTTTTTCGGGCCTGAGTGGTCACAGGTAGGGCCCCATACCCTATTGTGAGGGTGCTGGACTGAACAAAAAGCGTTCTGCGATGTTTTGGAGCAAATGACCAAGGGTTCCGGAGCCACCATCACCAAAAAACCGCTTTTTTTGCCCAAAAAATGCCATTTTTTTCGCCTAAAATAGCATTTTTGGGGCATGAGTGGTCAGTTGTAGAGCCCCATACGCTATTTTGAGTGTGGTGGACTCAGAATAACGTGTTTTGCAGGGTTTTGGAGCAACTTATCGAGTGTTTGGAGCCACCATCACCAGAAAACCGTATTTCTTGCCAAAAACAAACATGTATGGTTTGAGCTATACAAAAGCTGCTACTGGCAACTTGGTGGTGAATGTCATATTTCTCGGATACGGCGGATTTTAGATGGAATCAAGCCTGCATTGTTGATCTAGGGGCTGGAAAATTTCCCATTTTGGAGGGTGGGGGGGGGGGCTAACTCCGGAAAATCTGCTCCTTATGGTATTATCTGACAAAAAAAGTAGTTTTTCTGACTTTAGCTGGTTTTGGGATTTTTGGACCCCATAAAATCCTAGGTGAGTAGTGTTGCGTTCTCCGGTATGCGTCGTTGGTGTTTTGTGGGCGGTCGCACCCCAGGGGTGCAGCTCGCGTGTTTTGATGTACATGGGTGCCGGTCAGGGTGGGTTCCGTTCGTTGTCTGTTTGCGTTTTGGTGCTGGCTGCTTAGGCGGCCGTGTGGGCTGTGGGTGTGGGCTGTGGTTATTGTGCACTCTCGGCGGGCTGGGTTAGGGGTCAAGGGTTAGACGTTAGGGGGTGCGGCTCGGGTTCCTCGCCTCGTGATTAGGCGTCGGCTCAGGATGGGCGGCTGCGGCTGGTGAAGCAGTTCTGATGGCTGCGGGCTGGGGTTTGGTGCCGTTGGGCGCAGCAGTGCCCGTTGGCGTTCGCGTCGGTGTCCATCAGCTTTCAGTTTGCTTGGCTTCTTCTGGGCTGTTTTCGGCGTGGTGTGCAGCAGCGTTGGCTGGCTGGGCAGCAGGTAGCGATGGGCCACGGCAGGGGGTGAAGTTAAGCGGGGCATCAAGCTGGGTCGTCCCCTGGGCGGCTCTGCCGGCGGGCGGGTCCAATTTTGTCGGCTCGGCTGGCGCGGGTGCGCGAGTTGTTTGGCTGGCAGGGAGCGTCGTCGGCGTGCGGCCTGGGCGCGGCCGAGGGAGTAGGTAGGTGGGTAGGTAGGTGGGTAGGTAGGTAGGTAGGTAATCTCGGGACTGGGGTTGCTCCCGAGGGGGGTCTTACCAAGGGGCTTTTGCTCACCCACCCGCAACCCTACTGCACGTTTCCCCAAAAAGCGGCTCCCTCACATGGGGGAAGGGCGCGGTCACCGCGAGCAGTACCCTACAGCCGGTTCTGCCCAGAGAGGTAACCCATGTTCGACAGAAGTCTCACATTCCTCTCCTTCGGGTGGATGACACGTGGGGGAGGGTCCCATCGCACATCCTCATCAACCTCCGGACCAGGGGGCCCGGGGCCCGGAGCCAGGCCAAGTGCCCCGTCCTGCAGGCACCCCCACCTGGGTTGGTTTTAAGTAGGCGTGAGTCGACTTGAAGAAGCACGTGCTACGGGACTCGCATGCCGTGGCGCACACTCACGCCTCCTGATCTGGTCGAGCTTGCGCTCTTCTGGGGGGCCGGGGATTCGAAGCAGGTCGTTGTGGTTGGTTGGTCGGTCGTTCAATGGTTCGGTGTAGTTTGTCAATGTTGGTTGGTTGGCTGCGTGATGGTAGACTCACGACCTTCTGTTTTGTTCGTGGCTATGGTCGTCGGCGGGCGTGGCGCATCATGGCGTGGCCAACCCGTTGGACGCCGTTCCCGTTTCGACCCGTGCACGCCTGGCTGATTTGATGTTGGCCGGCTTGCATCTGGTCTGTTTACAGTCAGGTCGCGGCTGCAGCTGCGGTGTGGTTTGTGCACGGTTGTCTTGGCCACCTCATGGTCGGCTGGGTTTGCGTGGTTTCCGCCGCGCTGCTGCAGGTGGCCGTATAGCCGCATGTTGTTTGTGTAACCGGCAGGTCCGTTTCGGTGCCCGTTAGTTGCACCTTGGTTTGTCCAACTGTAGTGTTGTGTTGTTGGTTAATGTATGGTTGGTCGGGTTCGTGATGGTAGAGTCGTGGTGTTCTGTTGTGCTTGTGGGTATGGCGATAGGCGGGCGTGGCGCAGCATGTTGTCGCCAGCCCATGGGACGCCGTTCCCGTTTCGACCCTTGCATGCCTGGCCGGTTCGGTGTTGGCCGGCTTGCGTGTGGTCTGTTCATTGTCGGGTCGTTGTCCTGCAGCAGTTTGATCGGCAGCCGGTTGTCTAGCCCGCGCCGATGTAGTCGGATGTGGTTTTCGTTGTCTTCCTGGTTTGTTCTGAGGGTTGCGGCGGCCTGCCTGTCTGGTGCGGTGGATGTGTCGCGATCGGGGCGTGCCCGGTACGTCGTGTTGGGTCGCCGGCGTTTGTTCGCCAGTGGTCAGCCCGTCTGGGTTGCGTGGTGGCCTGTCTGGGCTGGGCCGGTCGTGTTTGGTCGCTGTAGTTGTCCCTACGTCGCTTGTTTCCCATCGAGATGTTGTCTCGCGGTGTGCCCGGTTTCAGAATGTCCGCGCGTGTGGTTGTTGTGTTGTTTGCATTACCGTGGCTGGTACGTCATTGTCTGCGCCGCCCAATGGCCTGCTTGCCCTGCCGTTGGACGCGTTGGGCCGTGGCGGTCGAGTAGGGTCTGTTCCGGTTGTTCCAGTTGCGTGGGGCCGGTACGGTACGTTGTGGCGGTGCGTCGCCCCCTCATGGCGGGGCGTGTCCTCAGGGGAAGAGGGGTAGCAACAATTGGTACGACCGCGTGAGAAAAGTTTTGAAATTCGGTACGCCACGCCCTCTCCCGCCCTGGAGGCATCTTCACACGCACCATTCTTCACCTGGTATTCCGCAGTGTCCTTGGGCCGTCCTTTCAGCTGCGCTTATGCCGATCATTCGTACACCCACGTCGGTGGCAAGGCCCCTTCGGTCCCCTTTGGTGCATCCCCGCCCTCCCCATGGGAGCCTCAGGGTGCTGCTCCGGCTCGGTGGTGCGGTGCCTGTGCTCGTGTTTGCGTGCCTGTCGTGTGCCGTATCGTGCCGTGTCTTGCGGGTTCTGTGGCTGGCTTTTCGGTGCCGCAGTGCGGTGTCTGGAGATTAGGGTGGATTGGCTCGTGCTCTGGTGTCGGGGCGCGCCGTCTGGCGTGGCCGCCTGGGCCCGGCACAACAGTCCCGTGTTCGCCTGCATGAGCCGGCGGGCTCGCGGGTCCCGTGTGGCGAGCTCTTGGCCCTTTGCGTGCCCCTGGTAGGGGTCCGGAGGAAAGGAATACTGGTCAATGTCGAGGCCCCCCTCTCGTCCCTTGACGCTGTTAACTTTCTGGGCTGCGGGGAATGAGTCCCTTGCACCACTCTCGCAGGTTACGTGTGCCGAAACCGCCCCAGCGTCCCAGGCGTTTAACTTTCTCGGAGGAGGTGCGCGCCGATCCCAGCAGCGCACATATCCCTTGATTCTCGTCTTGGCAGGTAGCGTTCTTGACGACTTCTTGATAACATTCCCGTGGTCATCAGTCTGGCTGTGGGTCCCGCGTGTTTGGCTGGCCCTTGGCCCGGTCCATCGTGTGTCCGGTTTGTGTGAGAGGAGGGTTGGGTGGAAGGACAAGTCCGTGTTGGGCCTCGTCCCCTTCTCTGTCGTGGGCGGGTTGCGGGGGTCCGGGGAGCGTGGCCCCCGTCGGGGGGATGTGAGAGGAATTCGTTAGGTCGTTCTTCATGTTCGACATCATGGGCCGCTAAGGCTAGCCCATATTCGTTGGGTGTCCGTGGCACGTGCCGGGGAGGTCGACACTATTCCTGCCGGCGTGCCTGACTGACAGGCGTTGGTGGAGTGTGTCGCGCGGTCGCGCATTGTTGGGTTGTACGAGGGGGTCCTCTTGGGCAAGGTCGGCTCGCCTGGGGTCGTCGCGGTTGACGGCCGACTCCGCAGCCGTTGGTTTGACGCCTCTCGTCGGGTCCTCTAGCGATAGGAGGTGATCCCAGGGCCGCCGTATCGTCCCCTTACCTGCGGATGGCCGGCGCGGAATTCGCGCCGCGCGTGCGCGGCGTTGTGTCGTTGCTGCACTGCCGGTGACCCGCTGCGGTGGGCAGGGAACGCGTGTGCCGCGTCAGGTGGGGCGGGGCGGTCCCGACGGTGTTGCCCCTTGTGTTCATGAGGCTGTGTTCCCAGTCTCGCCTTGCGGTGGTTCAGGGCCCTCGGGTTTTCCCACGCGCCGCACGAGGGCGCTGCGGAGGGCACTGAGGATTTCGTGCACAAGGGCTCCGTGTGCCGACTGGGCCTCCGTCTCAGTGCGCATGGCGGGCTGCAGTTGCTCGCCGAGCGCCAGCGCCCGGATCTGGTGGATCGCGAAGACGGGGCACAGGTTGGTCGCAGTCGGGGTCTCTGCCGTCCGCTCGTGCTGGAGGATGGCCTCCAGCTGCTGCCGGCCGTCCAGGTGGATCTTCCATGTCGCCGTCCAATCCCTGTTGTGCGGCCTGCGGCGCCGCGCCCACCGCCAGAGGCAATAGAGGGCATGGCCTGGGTGCCAGGTGCCGGCTGTCCCTGATACGATGGCCATTAGGAAGTCCGGGGGCTGGTCGTTGAGCAGGGGGATGGGGCTGTCCGGCAGAACCGTGGTCGCCGCGAGCATGGAGTCGACGGCCTCCAGACTCCAGTGGCTCTCCTGCGGGTGAGGGGTAATCCGCACTTGGTAGTAGTGGCCACTTTCCAACACGATCATGGCGATGGTGCAGGGGTCACGTTTGCGTTGCCGGGGCGCTGCGCGTGCCGTCCCCGGGTACCGCTCCACCATGCTCGTGAGGTTACGCCCCCTGTCGCGGGCTGTCCTGCTTTTCCATTCTGCAAGGCCTTCGTACGGTGGGATGCGAAGGGTTTCGGCTCTCGGCGGTGGGGCGGCCCGCTCCCGGCCCCCGGTGCTGGGCGCAGGCCTGGGGTCCGTCGGTGGTGCAATGAGCGTGTGTGCCCGACCCGGGTGTGGGACCCATATGCCTCCCTAGTCCGGCTGGTGGGTGTTGAACCACCAGATCCACGCGTCAACAAGGTGGTCCGTGATCTGTGTCCCGGGGCCGACGAGCGACTGGAGCTGCCGCACAAAGATTTTGGTTGTTGCGGCCTGCGGCAGGGGGACCACGGCGAAGACCCTGCTCAGATTGACGGCCTGGAGGTGTTCCCAGAGGGCTGCCACTAGCTCGCTCGAGGGTGTGGTGGCGTGGATGCCGTAGAGCGCCCTCAGTTTCGCGTCGTCGAAGGGACTCGTGTTCCTCCGCTGCGGTGGCCGGGGGGGTGGGGGGGGCATGGTCTCCTGGTCCTGGTCTGGTGTGGCGCCAGTCGGGGAGGGGTGCCCTGGGGTGGTGCCAGGGTGTCCCCCAGGCACGTACCCTGTGGAGGGCTCCCGTTGCTGGAGCATCGAGCAGGTCCGGGCGGCGGGCAGTGGGTCATCAGCCTCCTGAGGGCCGGAGGTCTCTGTTTTTTCTGCGTCCGCTCCTGGGCCGCTCGCATCGTGCTCCTGTTGTTGCGGTGCGTCCTCCGCGCCATGGAGGTTTGGCCGTGTTGCAGCTTGGGTGGGGAGCCCCGTGGTGCACGGGCCCGGTTGGTCGGGTGGCCGGTGCCCGTGTCCGGGATCAGTGTCATCGCGCCCCGCTCGCGGGGGGTGATGTTGGGGGGGTTGTTCCCCCACCCCTCGCGCAGGCCTTTGGTCGGTTGCGGGTTCCTTTGGCCGTGTGGCCGTGGCGTGCTGTCCCCCCGGCAGCGGGCCAGTCGCCGACCCTGGGAGGGAGGTGGCGGATGAGCTGGACGCTCCGTCTGCTGCCCGGCGGGGGCCCGTGTGAAGCGCTGCCTGTCGCTCGCGCTCGGCTCGCGTAAGAATTATGGGGATGTGCACCCGTTCGGTGCGGGGCTTCTTGGACCGGCGTCGGGGATCGGTGGTAGATGATGCCCGTGGGGCGTGGAGGTCGTTGGGACCTCCATGGCCTCTGTCCGTATCCTCGTGGAAGACGACTCGCCGTGCCGCGGGAGGCAGCGTGCGGCTGCGGCGGCGGGAGCGGCTACGGGTCCTTGTCTCCTCGCGCTGCTCTGGCGTGCCGCCTTGCATCCCTGAGGTCCTGAGGACTGCCTGGGCCCCTGCCTGGGGCGAACGGTTGGACGGGGCTTCTGTACGTGCCAGAGGGGGAACCCATTCCGGGTGGTGGCCCCCGTTGGCGTTCTGGGGAGTTACGGCGCGCCGCCTGCCTGGGGTGCTCCGGGACGTCTTGGGACTGCGGCCTCCGGTAGCCTGAGGCGTGCCCTTGGTACCCTGGGAATCCAGGGATGTCCCAGATGTTGTGCCTTTGCATGGCCGCACGGATGCGCAGGGCTGCGCGCTGGTGCCATTGCCAGTGTAGTCAGTTCATTTCATCCGGGCTGTAGGCACCCATATGCGCCATGAGCCGGTCGGTGTGAAGGGGAGCTCAGGACAGGACAGGACAAGATTGATTTCTTCTGTGGACATCTGCAGTTGGCAGGGTCAGGATTACAGCAATTATGTCTAATTTTTTTTTGTTGTGCATGACATAGCTCCATATAAGTTATGTGCTGTGGTGCGTCGCAGATGCCGCCTTTTTGGACACTGCAGAACACGCGCGCGCACAGATTTGTGCATAGAAGCAGCTTTTGAAAAGCTTTGTCTTTATCATAAAAAGGTCTGATGTTGTAGGAATTTAGTATGTGGATGCATGCATAAATTCTGGTTGTCATTTATTGTGCATTGTTTTAGTGTGCATAGGGATCGTTAAGATCTCAGCATTATTTACAATGTCTGCTGAGAATTAAGTTCAGATTCGTTGTTTTTGGAGTTCTTGCACATTGAGGACGGGTTGAAGGAGTTTTACTTGAGTGAATTTTACAATACGACTCGAAATCAAGCACGCGAAATACAAAACTGGCTTTTGTAATGAAAGATCTTAACGTTGTAATGAAAGATCTTAACGCCCGCAAGACTCCGCTGCAGATCAATAATCCCTACGCCACGGGGTATGCCGCCATTTCAGGCATGAGAGTGGCGCCAACCACCGCCGCTGGCCAAAGGTCTAGTCCGACGTCTACAACTCCCTTCTCTCACCAGATAAGCCATGGTAGCTCTGCCGCTACGGTAGAGTTGCCGCCGCCAAAGAGGCCTGCACCTTCACCGCCAGGTCAGGAACAACGACCAGAGTTCTCCAAGAAAATGAAGGAGTTGGAGCAGTCGGAGTCCAATGAACGGCACTCACTCAGGTACACCACAGACCTCCATCGGTCCAAGAGTTTCGCCAATATCGGGTATGAATTTCAACAATCCTTTCGCCGAATTTCTCAGTGTGGCCAAGACCTTTCGTTGGAGTCACCGAAGCCAAAAGACCAGGAGAAAATTCAAGCGAAGGAACCAGAGGTACAGGGCAAAATGAAGCACAGGTGCTACGAACAGCGTTTGTCAGGTTTGTACGAGGGTTTGGAATAGTCATTGCGTGAGCTGAAGGACATGGTGACTGCACTTTGACAACCAGCAGATCGTGGCACAAATCTGTTTGCGCTGTTCAGACCAAGAAGATCAAGGTTGCCGAAGCACGCGCAGAGTGAGGACTCGCCGAAAAAGGCTCAGTAGAACTTGCCAAAGCACGCGCCGAGTGAGAGTTTGCCGAAACAAGCCCAGTCGAACGGGCCGAAGCACATTCAGAGTGAGGACTCGCCGAAAAAGGCCCAGTGGAACTTGCCGAAGCGCTCCCAGACTGAGGATTTGCCTAGACCAGCGCAGTGGAGTTGGCTGAAACGAGGTCAAAGGAAAGAGTCGAAGCAAAGTCAAGAAAGCGTGTAACAACCAGGTGAGGAAGGCTATGTGCCAACGCGTTCTCAGAAGCGAGGGAAACAGAGTGGCCAAGCTGTACGACGTCGGCAAGCAGCATCAAGGTTCTGGGAGCTATTGGAGGCCATGACAGCCTCATACAAGCTTCGAAGAGGGCACCATATTAGAAGGACATCACTGATGTGGATAACGCGTGAGTCCTGGGGTCAGGTTGTAAGGAACAAAGACAAGGAGGACGCGACAAACCCGTTCTTGGTATAAGCCTTGTGCTTTTGTTTCTCGTTGTCAAGTATACAACGCTGGACGAGCGCTTTGTTTTCTGTGCTGTTAGAGCGCTCAGAGTGCTCTGTGTTAAGGGTCGTGAGCGCTGCTACAAGTGTAGGCGCTGTATGTGCTGCTTTCGCGCCCTGCGAGCGCTTTGTTACGCCAACCACTGTGAGTAGAAAAAAATGGTTTTCCAATGCTTTGAGGCATACTCTAGTTGTATTAGAGATGCACTGAGCACACAGGCATTTCTATCTTCGTATTGGCCCAACCAAAAGTGGTGATAACAAATTTTGACCTATGGAACCAAACACTAAACCAGGTTATGGAGTGGACCCCTTAATCCCCCGTCAATGTGAGGCAATTAATCTTTTCCTGAGTCGACTGACAACTGATATATCCAGGGCAGAGCCTATGAGTTCTTCTATGTTTTCTCATGAATTCTTAGCTGTCTTAGTGACGCGTTCCCGTGGGGGGCCGGCCACGGGACGCTGCGGGACACGCGCAAGTGAGCAGGCAGGCAAAGCACTACGCTCACAAGGGCATCAATGCGCTCATGTCATGTGACAAAGCGTTTCAGAATCCTTGCCACTCTGCAAAGAGGGAACAAAAGTATGTACAGAAACACATCAGGATATGTACACATGGGGTTAAGACTGGACTGGGGTAAGGGCATCACAGGACCATAGACACTCAGTCCCAACTCATATCCCAATCCCAGGTCCGACCCTCTCAGTGGCTGATAAGGGCGGGGGCTCAAACACAACCCATGCCCTGCTCAGTCCGGACCCTGAAACCCTGCCAATAGGGGGGGTCTCCCGCCCAGCCAGAGGCGAGTTCCTCGGAACCAAGAGGCTCCAAGGCCAACCGACAGTGGCTCCTTCTGCTTCCTTAATGGCAGGTCCCAACTTTACTCTGTGCCAGAGATATGGCCCCGCCATTATCACCCAGGAGTTGGTAGCTGAAAAAGGGCTGTTTCAGCCCAAACTGAAATTAACTCAAAAATCCCCAAGATTGACCCCTCGTCCGGAACCGCCAGAGGTAGGGACGAGGCAACTGACCCTATGCCCTTCGAGTACGAACTCCCTGGAGCCCTCACCCAACCTGGTTCCCTCTGAGGTCCCGGCATCAGGGCAACACGGATGAGTCATGTGGGGTCATGATGCCAAAATCACCAAAATTGGCGTCATTCCCACGCGTGGCTCGCCCGGCCAAGGTAAGGCCAATGGCTCAAAGGGTGGGAGGCAGGACCTAGGACTTATATCTGAGTGTACAACTTGGATTTGGGTCCGGGCTCCATATGGGCTTAGAGTAATGGGGCCGCCAATTGACCACACGGAAGGGGGAAATTGGGGTCCCAAAATGGGGTCATTTTGGCTGCTTGAAATGAGCCAAAATTTGGTGTGCTCCCAATAGTATATCTCCACGCCGGCTTGGAGGTCGGATCTGCCATCCCATACGCGATCCACCAGGAGTCCAATGAAGACTCCCATGCCCTTGGCTCCCAAAGATCTCCATGCCACTCGGCGTGGTCACGATCCCAATTGGGTCCACAAATGCCAAAATTGCAAACTTGCCCACACTCACTTTGGGCTAGCGCCTTAACGAAGGCGGCTCCGCTTCGCCCACGTGGTGTGTGGACCATGGGGACCACTACCCATAACACCCATGTCATATATGGTCCATTGGTTCATGCGTCCGGCGTGCACGAGGGTTAGAACATAGTGCACGGCGGGCAGCAAAAGTGGAAAATTGCTCAAAATGGCCAAAAATGCGCACACTCATGGCTGGGGCAAATGAGGCACCTCCCTGACCCGGACCGGAGTGTGCCATAGGATTGGTATCAAGTCATATGTATCCAACATATCTTTTGGGCGTCGCCCAACTCCTCCGGTATTGGGAATGGCAGGGTCGCCAAGTGAGCCCATGATTTGGGATAGTCCCAAATCGCCAACATGGCGGCCACGGTATGCCAAGCCTAAGAGGAGTTATTCGCCGGGTCCAAGATATGTTGGGCACCGAAGTATGTACCCTCATAACATACTTGGGTCATGATGTCAATTGAGCGCAACGTTGAGAGACAAGGTCGCCACTTGACATCATGACGGGCCAAAAACGGCAAAATTGGCACAAAGACAAACCAAAGTGCCTTGAAGGGCGCACAATTATATTATAATATCTTTGGCTTGGATCGTGCAATCAACTAATCCTTCTAAACACAATGACTTGACACCAATGACCTTTGATCCCACATATGTGCTCCACTTGGGGCGCCATGAAAGGTTACGAGCGCTACTTCCCAAGTGGGCATATGAAAATATGAAAAATTGCAAAAACACACCTTGCTCCCAACGCATCGCTTCGGGATCACCACACAAGCTTCCCTTCACGAAGGTTAGGCTTGCAATTGACCGTAGGGAGTATGGAGAAGGGGCTTGCACAATATGTGGTCCATTGGCGGGCTTGGCTTGGAGCAATGGACCCGCCAAATTGGCACGCAACCCAACACATGGCACATACCACATATTGCCCAAAAAGGTAGCTCCCACCACGATATGTAATGCCCCTCCAAGGGCATAACTTTGTGTCAATCGCTCAAAGGAGCTCAAGGAGAGTTCCTATGCAACACCAACACTTGCGCGCTAAACTCGAAAGTTATCTTAACGCACGCAATATCATGGCCATAGAGTTCCAACGCAAACTCTACCCTATTGACCATGATCCATCACACTAGCGCGCACGTGTGGTGACGCAAGGCATATTATGCTTCCTAAATTACGTCGGGAGTATTGTGAATACATCCCACGTTTCCTTATCTTAATTCCTCGCAAGCAACACGAGATATGACCTTCACAAGTGGCCTCACGAATCAACTTTGTTTTGCCCATATCTTTAAGACAAATGGAGGGCAGGATAAAAGGGAAGTTGATTCGTGCATAGGGAAGCACGTAGGTCCACTCGAAAGAGGTCAAATCAAGTGCGGGGATGTCGAAGTCGAAAATCCGATTTCGACATCCTGAAAAATTCGGATTAAGGTTGCGAGTATTAATTATGAAAATTGCGGAAGCATCCATGCAGTTCCTGACGACTTTGGAGCCTTCGTGACCGATAGCGTTAAAATTTCCATTAATTACAGTTAAACTGGCGGTTACGGTAAAGTCGCGATCCAACCGCCAGCAGTCAAAACAGTGAGTATCAGCACGGAAGCGTAAAAATTGACGGAAACAATATGAAAATAAAACCCTGTTGATTCCTGATATTCTGATACACAAATCTCCGCTGGCGGTGCATCCGTTGCCGATGCGGGGCATTACGACACGGAATGGAGCGTCAACGGGCGTCTTCCCTTCCGTACATGGGGTTAGTGGACCGGAGACCGGTTGTATGCCGTAACCTGGCCATGGGGTTCTGGGTACCGCTTCACCCCCCTCCTTAGAGCAAACCCTGGGGGGGGCTCGATAACACCCACGCATGGCAGCGGGTACCCAGGACCACTTCCTGAAAGGGGGGGGGGGGTGTCACATCCTCACTTCAGTGAGTCACAGTAAGATAGGTATGATGCTGTATAAGCCCGTAGCACATGTATAGTATCAAGTATCAAGTCCCGGGTCCTGGCGGCGATTGTTCGGCATCCAAAGGACCCGTTAACCCATACCAGGCGCACCGGGTGCCGGCTGCTACGGTCACCACCACAGTGGTAGTGGCATACACGGCCAACATAGGCGACACACGACGACCGAGGTGGTCCCACAAGTCGAGAGCGACCACAAAGATCCATCAGGCTACCCCAAGCTTCCCAAGGCCAGCCGACTGGGGAGAGTCCCCACGGGTCCTTCCTCGGGCGCACCATGTCCATATCCATACGACGCGAGTCCAGAGTGCCATAGTCGAACTGCTTAAGAACCCCAGATCTTAAGGGAACTCCTCCTGAAGGGATCGGGCATCAAGGCCGTCTTTTCCCTCGCCCTACTGCCACGAAGGCCATACATGAGGGAGTCCTCATGCAGTGTGGGCGGAGGCGTCGACTCCTCAAACCACCAGTTTCCCAGGCAGACTGACCGAGGTCAGGAGCACCGGAGGCCGCCATCCGAATGCAAGTGCGTCTGCGAATCGGTAGGCTCACACTGGGACTGACAGTGGCGGACCGCTGGGAGTGTAGTCAGGCAACTGGGCTTCCCGCCTGGCGACATCAGGATCTCCACACATCACAGCGAATAGGGCAACACGGTACCACAGGCACTCAAACAGAAGAATCTGTACTTCAGTACTGGTCCAGGCTGGACCCTGTGCATGAACATGTAAACGGCGACTCAGGGCGCCTCTGTATCCCGATTCGTGGTGAAAAACAGTCCATCCCTCAGCGATGGGCTGATGACACTTAACATACAGATGCACATATCCTGGAGGGCAGAAAGACAAGCAATAATCAGGGTAAATAGGCGTGTAAACACGCTCTGGACAGAGCGCCAAACCACGCCACAGTCAGGATAAGGCAATGCAGGAGGGTGGACAGGAAAACGCCTGAGTTCAGGCCATATATAGTCTCGAGACACACGTCGACTGGTCTGGATTCCGCAAATGCCATGGAACCAGACCACACACTCAAAAATCGCAATGCCGATGACAGCGGCATCCGTTGCGCAACGTCGTATGGGCTTCAAGGCCCCAGGAGCTCAAAATTATGAAGGTCAGTCGCCCTACCTGGTTTCCCAAGGATTCAGCAGGTGGGGAGTGACGAATAGAAATGAAAGAGAGGGGCCATCCTCCTCTGGATTCAGCAGGGGGGGGTATATGGCCACTCTGTCACCAAAAGATGGAAGAGAGCAAGCAAGCAAGGGACGATCCGTCGGCCTCACAAGCGCTCAAAACACATCAGGGGAGAGCTCAGGGCGCTGATCAGGCACCCCTGGCTGCAATCGCCCGGGTGAGTGCTGCCAAGTCCGAAACGTGGATCTTGGTCTTGTGCTTGCGGATGTACTCCATGAAGGGAGTATTGACCCGCGGCACGAACGAGGAGACGGGTTCCCAGGTGTCGTGGGACGGCCCATAGCCTCGCCAACGAACCTTGAACTCCAGACCTCCGGGTGCCGAGGCTTTCGGACGCTGAGCCAGGATCTTCTCGACAGTATAGTCGTCCTGCTCAGCATAGTCGTCGTCTGAATCCGCCTCATGTGCGGCATAGCTCAGGGACACATGTTGGCCACGGAGGTCGGGTTCCCGCACACGGAGTTGACTCTCGTGGCGCTCCCGGAACTGTCCGTGACCCACCTTGATGCGGTAGGTGTCCTCACCAATCCTGCGGACCACCTCGCCGGGTGTGAACCAGGTCTTGGTGCGGTGGGTGCCCATAGGGCGGGGTCTGATCACCCACACCGGGTCTCCCACCCTGAACTTCTGCGCTGTCGAGCTCGGGGCGGACTTCTGACGCTCAGCATGCTCCTTCTCAAGCTGCTGGCGGATGTCCCGCGCCGTTTGCTCTTGCCGCGCGAAGAACTCCTTGGCATCCATAGCCATGCCATCACCAGACAGGGGAAGTCCCCTACCCAGGGGGTCCCTGCCGAACAGAATCTGGTGAGGGGACAAACCGCCCGGCGTGGGGGTGTCATGATGGGCCTTCAGAGCAGGCCACATTTCCTCAAACCAGTTCCGCCGTGGATTGGTGATGTGGATCTTGCGCAGCTTCTCGAACAGCTGCCGTCCAGCCACTTCAGCAGGGCCGTTAGACCGGCTGAGATAGGCGACGCTCTTGGCATGTTGTATTCCCATGAGGGAACACATAGCCTTGAACCAGCCACCAGTAAACTGGGGCCCTCGGTCACTGCAAATGGTGCGGGGGATGTCAAAGACGGTCAGCCAATGACGAATCATCATGACTGCCACTTCTCTGGCAAGCAACCCCTTTTTGCGTGCCGGAACGGCTACAACGTAGCCGCTGTGGCGGTCCACACAGAGAACCACACAGTCAAAGGTCTCCTTGCCAATGTGCACTTCGGGCATGGAGAAGACGTCCATGGCCACGCTCTCCATGGGCTGGTCAGGAACCGGGGTCCATTGGGGTTCCCCCTTGACGTTCCGGTTATCGGGATTGCAGGCCTGACAGACCGAGCAACCCTTCCTGACCTTTTTGATGGCGGTGTAGAGAACGATATGGTCGATCTCGAACCGACGCTGCATGTCAAGAGCTTGCTTCTTGACCCCTGGGTGCAGCATGTGGTGGTGCCAAGCTTCACACAGCTCGAGCACCCGGGACTCCGGTACTAGCAGCTTACCATTCCGGTAGAGCTTGCCGTCTTCCTCGGTCAGCCCCTTTGGCCACTTCTGCCCGTCGTCAGGGTCGGTCACAGCCCTATACTCGGCCGCAAAGGCCTCAGACTTGGCGTAGTCGTCGGTCCAGTCGCCCTGGAGGCAAGACTCCGGGAAGAGGTGCTTGTCGGACTCAGACCCCTCAGGGGCGAGTACTCTGACCGCTCTGCTCACCCTCGTGGCGAGGGGGGCATCCGCGGCCATGACGACGAAGCATTTAGCACCCTCCTCCTCCATCAGGCGCTGCATTTCAATGATCCTCTTGGCTTCAGCGGTCTCAGCCTCATCGCCATGGGCAGAGATGTCCTGCATGCCCTTGCTGGCGGGATAGGCCCACCTACTGAGACAGTCCGCCACGGTGTTATCCTTTCCAGGAATATAAACAACCGTAAGGTCGAACTTGGCCAAGGTCTCATGCCATCGTGCCCGTCGGGAGGCGAGACCTGAGGGGGTGTCCACGTGCTCCTTGTGCCACGACTGCAGACTCTGATGGTCGGTGCAGACGGTGACGGGATGGAGGGCTATGTACCCAGCCCATTTCCTGAGAGCCATGACGATGGCATACGCCTCCTTTTCACGGGGCGTCCACGTCCGTCTCTGGCCTTCCGCCAGGACTCGGCTCCAGAAGGCCACGGGCACGTGCCTCCCGTCGTCAAGCACTTGCTCCAACACAGCGCCAATGGCGTAGTCGGAAGCGTCGGTGCGCAGGACGAACCCTCGGTCGGGATCCACGAGGTGCAGACCCACTGCGGATAGCAGCGCCTGCTTCATCCCCTCAAAGGCACGGTCGGACTCTTCAGTCCAGACCAGAGCCTTCTTGGACCCCTTCTTGGTCTCCTCTCGGTTGCCCTTGAGCATGGTCGTCATGGGGGCTGCATACTCGGCATACATCTTGATATACCCCGAGTAGTAGTTGCAGAACCCCAGATACGCCCGTAGCTCAGAGACGGTCTTGGGCTTTTCCCAGTGCTCAATCGCAGCCACCTTGCCAGGTATGGGCTTTCGCTGCCCGTTCCCGACTACGTGGCCAGCAAAGACCACCTCGCTTACCGCAATGGTGGCCTCGTCACTGCTGCCCGTGAGCTTGTGCCGAACCAGAAGGTCCAGCACTCGGGTGACGTCCCTCTCGTGTGCCTCCAGGAGCTCCTCGTAGCTCATGCTGGGGTCCCCGGACGCGATGATCATGTCGTCCACGAAGGGGTCCGCACAGTCGCGCACCGGCTCAAGCAGGTTCTCCAGCATCCGCTGAAAAGCCGCATTGCCGTTGGTAACGCCCATAGGCATCACCTTCCACTGGAGAGGTCCAAGTGGGGTGCTCATGGCTGTGCAGGCACGGGACTCTTCGGCGAGAGGCATCTGATGATAACCATGTTTCAGGTCAATCACCGTGAAGATCCTCCGCCGGTGTTGTTTTTGCAGCATGTCCTCAATGAGGGGCAGCGTATAGCTGTCGTGCTGCGTTTGGGCGTTTAGGCCGCGGTAGTCGACCACGAGCCGCCACTCACCGGCAACTTTCTTGGGGACGACGAAGCACGGAGAGGCCCACTCGGAATGGCACGGCTCAAGCCAGCCTCTCTGGATGAAGTCACGGAGGATCTTCTCCATGGCCTCTTTCCTCTCGCCCCTCAGGGCAAACTCCCGGTGACGATACACACGGGGGTCCTGCTTCAGTCGTATCTTGGCCTCGCCATACGGTCCACGCACCGGTGGAGGAAACACAGGCTTACCGCTGAAGAAGGTGTCACCATACTTCTGCTTCAGCCTGGCCCTCAATGCCTGGATCTTGGGGCAGTCATCGGACTCCGCCTTGGCTTTTCCGGGCACTTGAACCACGGAGCTTACTTGAGGGGTAGCGACCCCGCTCGCTTTCGGCTCAGGTGGTCTTCCCAGGTGGCCCAAAGGGCCATCCCTGGTCTTGCCTCGGAACAGATCGCCGTAGGTGGGTGGGTTACCGCCAGGCGGCTCGTCTTGGCTGGACATGTGATCCAGCACCCTCTGTACGAAGGTATTCCCGTCATAGGAACCGGAGACGATTGAGTCCACTTCCCACCAGGCTTTGTCCTGGCCTTTGCCCTCACGCTGGTTCCCCCAGTCGTGAAAGGGCTGATCCATATACCCCTGAACCAGATCCCACTCCTCTTCAGTGAGGGGGTCTTCCGAATCCGATTCTTCGATGTCAACAGGGGGAACCGCAAAGCATTGCCTCCATGGCTCTGCTATGATGCGGTTGACACACACGAAGTCCGTGGTGTCGGCCTGATCAAGGCCCCCATCCACATAGTGGAATTCTGTTGGGCATCTCTGGGGTGGCATGGGCTGTCCCTTAGCGTCCTGATAGACACTCTCTCCAGCCGGTAGGACGACCTTGTTTAAGGTCATGTTGGTCAATGAGGCTACCCAATGTCGGGTACTTTCCTCCTCGGTGCATCCCATAGGAACAACCAGCACTGCCTTGGAGCGGTCCTTGCGAATCTTCGCTATCGCTCTTGGAATGTCCCAACGGGGGCAATGGATCCACATCAATCCCTGATGCGGACCCCAGTGCTTCTTCCAAGCGGAGTCCTGGGCGCTCCAGTACTTCTCACAAACCCGCAGATGGGCGGAGGTTCCTGAAGAGAACGCATCCAGGGCCAGATCCGACGCTCCCAGGTCCGCGACCACTCGGTTCGCCACTTCCGGCCTTACGCCGTACTCCTGGTTCGCTGGCCCAGTGGGCTCAGTGTCCAGCGCGGCCACTTCGAGCTGATTGCGTTCGGGGTGGATCCATTGGCATTCCACATGGTGCTCAGGTGACGAAAGCCACGAGAGCTGGTCGTCCTGATACAGGGTCATGGAAGCCTGGGCCGGGAGGACGCCGGAGTCCGTCTCCATCATGAAGTCGTACCCGACGATCATGTCCCAGTCCATCTCGGCCTCGTAGAAGCTACCGTGCAGGAGGATTTCCTTGCCGAGGTCTGGGCGGCTCAGCTCACGATGGTTCACGAACTGCAGCCCAATGGCCGCTTCCTTCGTGCCTCCCGCCATGTACTGGCCGTTCGCCACCTTCAGCCTGACAGGTTTCCGACTGTCAGTCAGACACTCTGGTGGAAGTAGGCCAGCCTTGACCAAGCTGACTTGAGCTCCCGTGTCGACCAACACGTCGAAAACCTTTTCCACTTCCCCGCATAGGGCACGGACCTTAAGATGCAACTGCCGCTCGCGACCGACACGGCGCACGGCGTGCAAACTCAGGATCTCCGGCCGTTCCAGAAGCTCAACAAGCGACTGGTGCAGGTCGTGGACAATGGGCTCAGGCTGCCCATCTGCAGCATCCAGCTGCGGTCCGGGTGATCCTCCGATACTCTCGGAAAGATCGTGTAGTACATCAAACACATTCTTGGTCGCGAAGGACGGACGGGTGCAAGGGTTCGTGCCTTCACTTGCCCTCACCCCGCCTCCGCGACTGGCCGCCGGACCGGGCCTTCCGCCCGCGGCAGTCCCTTTGTGCTTATCGACTCCCGACTGGGATGGTTCGGCGCTTCCCACGTCACCATCCTGCGACCGCCCTAGCTGGGGCCCTTGGCTGCAGGGGCTCCGCTAGGGGGCGTCGGTTGTGGAAGAGGGGTTGTTCTCCTCGGCCTCAACGTCGTTGACGCCCTTCTTCCTCCTCTCACTGCGAGTAGGCTTCTTGTCCTTGTCCTTGTTCTGGTTGTTCTGGCTGTTCTCCTTGTTCTTGTTGTCCGATCTGGGGACCCAGTTCCGCTTGATCCCCTGGATCTCCTTGGCCAATTCGGTCCGCACCGACGACATCAGCTTGGCCAGCTCGTCCTTGTCCACCTCCATCTTGGCTTCCCGGATACCCGCGGGCGCACGCTTCTTCGACCCGTGCGCCTTCTTGTAAGCGTCCGTGTCGGCCTTGTGGATGGGGCATGTTCGGTGGTCATGGTTGAAGCCTCGCTTCCTCCCATAACACACGAAACAGCCCTGAGGGTGAGCTCGTATGAACTCCCCAAAGGACAGCGGAGGGTCGCCAATACGGCGAGGGTCCCTCTTCTCCTGCGTCCTCCAACCCTGCTGCAGGGGCTTCCAGTTTCCCGGTTTGCTCCCCGCGTTCAGGTTCTTGGCCACGAAGGCGCAACTGGCCACTTCGGCGGGCTCATCGTTGTCGTCATCGGTGACGAGAGTCTCATCGACGCCGGCTCCCGCTGGGTCCATGGCATCTTCCCCGCCAGGTCCCTCGCCAACGTGGTTGACGTCGCGGTCGCCGGGCCTCAACCCGCGGGTGTGGTGGAGGTTTCGGTACTCCTTGAGTACTTCCTCGCCAACCCACTCCAGGATCTCGTCGCAGCTCATCCGCGCCGGGATGGGCTGCAGACGGATGGTCTGGCCGCTCAACTCACAATCGTCAAGGCGCCACATCGCGGTCTTCTCGCGATCGCCCGAGACGGTGATGAGAAGAGCGTTCCGCAGGGAGTGCCGTTTGACATCCCGGGCCACGTTCTTCTTCGCCCAAGATACTCCCATGATACTCTTTGGGGAGCATCATCTTGACCGTGTCGTTGGACTTGGCCCGCTTGGATTCCTCCTTGGTGACCCTCCTGATCCATGCTTCCGGCAGCATGGAGAGCAGGCGAGCCTGCTCGTCACCCTCGTTCCAATCCTCCACGTTGCGGCGGAAGAGGGTGTATTTCCCTCGGAAGTCTCGCCACTCTCGTAGGCGGATCTCCCGTCCATCATGCTCAAGCTTGATGGACTACCAGCGCTTGGCCGCCACCTGCGGAGCGTCAACCCGCTCCTGCTCGTTGAGCCACTTCTTGGCTTCCTTGAGGGTCTTGATTTTCCCCTCCTTGGTCGCCATGAAGTATAGCTCTCCGAGCACTTCCGGCAGGCGGTACCTGAACGGTTTGAAGACATACTTCTCCGCATCGGCGGGAGGCAGGTCTTCAGTGACGGTCAGCCCCCAATCGTCCAGCTTCTCCAAGAAGCGGTCGAGGTTGAGGGGGTTGCCGTCGTACATGGGGGGCTTGATGTCCTTCAAGTCTTCCCACACGGCAGCATCCGCGGCCTTAGAGACCATGAACGCCGGCCGCGAGGTCGACCGAGGTTCCCATCGGCCTCTCCCACGGACTCCCACGGCCGCCACGTCCATCTCCTCCATGGAATCCCTGTGGCTACGCCGCGGTTCCTCCACGTACGCTGAACCGAAATGTTCACGCCGTACTGCATCCATGTACGCATCCTCATCACGGCGCCGGCGGCTGCGTTCAACGGCCTCCCGTCGTACACCACGCGGCAGGCTGATGTCGAACTCCTCCAGGTCCAGGTCCAGGTCCTCACCTTCGCCGACATCCCACTCCACGTCTCCTCTGGGGACCTCATCCCTGAGTCCACCATAACGTCCTCCACCCCTGGGGATTGGCGCCGGGGCTGGTGCCGGGCGTCGGGGGCGTACAGGCGTCCGCGGTGGAGCACGGCGGTTGTGGTAGTCCGCGCTGAGCCACTCATCGCGCCATTCCTCACTGCCACTGCCGGGCGGCACGCGCTCGTTGCGGCGGCCCGCGCTGTGGTGAGAGGGGGCGGTGAGAGAGGGGGCACTGGCGCTGGGGCGACTCCTGGGGGCTCCGCCGGGGGCGTGGGGTCTGCCTGGACCTGGTCCGGGTCCCCAGCCGTCGTCCGACGAGCCAGACTCCAGGGGTGGGTGGTCGCTGCCGACGCTCCCACGGGCTTCCAGCGCATCCAGCCTCTCCTGCAGGCCGCTGACGACGTTGGTCAGGGACTTGGTCTCGGCCCTGGCGATGTCCAGCTCCTTCTGCGCGCGCGCGGCGACCCCGGAGATGCGAGCCATCTCGACCTTGCCCCTGTCTACCTCGCACTCGAGGGAAAAGACCCGCCTGCGGAGGTAGACAATCCACCGCCAGGTGGTATCCGGGTCGCCGTTCCCTGGTGGGTCGTCGGGGTCCCCAGGGGGTCCTGCAGGAGGGCCTCCGCCGGGTCCGCCCGGTCCAGGGGGTCCTCCCCCGCCCGGTGGTCCGCCTCCAGGGGGTCCACTCGGTGGGCGTCCTCCAGGGGGTCCTGATGGTCCTCCGCCAGGGGGTCCCGGTGGGTCTCCGCCGGGTCGCCTCGGTGGGTCCGAGGATGGGCGCTTCCTCGTGATGCCGAAGTCCATGTCGTCATCCTCGCCCATGTCGCCCCACCTGGGCGTCTCGGTCTCGGAGGACTCCGAGCTCCGGTAGGGAGGAGGGAGACCCTCATCCTCACCTTCCGGTTCGATGGGGACGTCTCCGCCGCCTCCGCCCGTCCAAGCCACCACTTGGCGATGTCCCGGCGGTGGGCCGCCTCCACGTCGCTGCTGGGGCCTGCTGGGGCCTGCCGGGCCCTCAGGAGCAGCGGACGGGGCTTGGCCTGAGTCTGCTTGGCGACTTGGATGTAGTCGCCAAGGGTGGTGGAGCCGGGGTGATGACCACCATTGGCCCGTTGGGGACTGGGGGCTGGGGTTCCGCCCTTGGCGCCTTGGGCGGCTTCGGCGGCCAGGGACTCCTGGTACTCCCGCCACCTCCGGTCCCGCTTCCTGTCCCCGGCGGACCGCTTCTCCGTCGCCGGAGACGCGCTGCTGCTGCCCTGCAGCCTGCGCTCGCTCCCCGGTTCCGGGAAGTTCTTCTCGATCACGTCCCACAGGGAGACGTTGATCGAGGCGCCCGACGGGTAGGCGTTGGGGTCCTCGTCCTCCTCAATCCCGTCGGGGCGCAGGCCTTCGCCAGGCCTGTCCGGCCGGGTCCACGTCCTCCAGCGCTTGCGGCGGAAGCGGTACTCGTACCCTTCCGCCCGCAGCCACTCCTCCACTGCCCGCAGGCGGTCCTCCCCCATGTCCTCCCGGAGCTCGAAGCTCCCGGGCATGCCGCCTTCGCACTGGGGATTGCTGTAGCGGTATTGCTGGTCCCACAGCAATCCGCGCAGCAGGCGCGCCACATGGGGGTGGGGCTGCGGCCACCTCCTACCCGCTTCTTGCCAATTCACCATGGCAGCGGGGGCGTAGTTGGTCTTGAGGTCCTTGATGTGCACTCGTTCAACTCAACGAACTGGTTGTGGTTGTTGAGGAGGGTGCTGCAGCACTGGATTGGAAGTGCGGCTGGTGCTGGTCAGCCGGTCGTTGTGGAGGTGGTTGACGCGACCTTGCTGGTCGGCCGATGGGACTCCGGGTCGGCCGATGGGGCTGATGCAGGAGTCCTGGTCTGTGCACCTCTTTCACGGTTGCTGCGCGGTCAGGGCGATGCTCTGGACGGCGCTGCAGGCTCCGTGACGAACTCGGCGCTGTCGCTGAGTGGCGCTGCGAGCCGCTGCGCTGCGCTGCGAGACGCTGCGCTGCGCTGCGAGCTGCGAGCTGCGCCGCGCTGCTGCGACGCGCTGCTCGGCGTTGGTGGCCCCGAGTGGCACGCGAGGGTTGGGTAACCCCGCGGCGGTGAAACGCTTTTGACGCGTTCCCGTGGGGGGCCGGCCACGGGACGCTGCGGGACACGCGCAAGTGAGCAGGCAGGCAAAGCACTACGCTCACAAGGGCATCAATGCGCTCATGTCATGTGACAAAGCGTTTCAGAATCCTTGCCACTCTGCAAAGAGGGAACGAAAGTATGTACAGCAACACATCAGGATATGTACACATGGGGTTAAGACTGGACTGGGGTAAGGGCATCACAGGACCATAGACACTCAGTCCCAACTCATATCCCAATCCCAGGTCCGACCCTCTCAGTGGCTGATGGGGGCGGGGGCTCAAACACAACCCATGCCCTGCTCAGTCCGGACCCTGAAACCCTGCCAATAGGGGGGGTGGTCCGCCCAGCCACAGGCGAGTTCCTCGGAACCAAGGGGCTCCAAGGCCAACTGACAGTAGCTCCTTATGCTTCCCTAATGGCAGGTCCCAACTCCACTCTGAGCCAGGGATATGGCCCCGCCATTATCACCCAGGAGTTGGTAGCTGAAAATGGGCTGTTTCAGCCCAAACTGAAATTAACTCAAAAATCCCCAAGATTGACCCCTCGTCCGGACCCGCCAGAGGTAGGGACGAGGCAACTGACCCTATGCCCTTCGAGTACGAACTCCCTCGAGCCCTCACCCAACCTGGTTCCCTCTGAGGTCCCGGCATCAGGGCAACACGGATGAGTCATGTGGGGTCATGATGCCAAAATCACCAAAATTGGCGTCATTCCCACGCGTGGCTCGCCCGGCCAAGGTAAGGCCAATGGCTCACAGGGTAGGAGGCAGGATCTAGGACTCCTATCTGAGTGTACAACTTGGATTTAGGTCCGGGCTCCATATGGGCTTAGAGTAATGGGGCCGCCAATTGACCACACGCAAGGGGGAAATTGGGGTCCCAAAATGGGGTCATTTTGGCTGCTTGAAATGAGCCAAAATTCGGTGTGCTCCCAATAGTATATCTCCACGCCGGCTTGGAGATCGGATCTGCCATCCCATACGCGATTGACGGGGAGTCGAATGAAGACTTCCATGCCCTTGGCTCCCAAAGATCTCCATGCCACTCGGCGTGGTGACGATCCCAATTGGGTCCAGAAATGCCAAAATTGCAAACTTGCCCACACTCACTTTGGGCTAGCGCCTTAACGAAGGCGGCTCCGCTTCGCCCACGTGGTGTGTGGACCATGGGGACCACTACCCATAACACCCACGTCATATATGGTCCATTGGTCCATGCGTCCGGCGTGCACGAGGGTTAGAACATAGTGCACGGCGGGCAGCAAAAGTGGAAAATTGCTCAAAATGGCCAAAAATGCGCACACTCATGGCTGGGGCAAATGAGGCACATGCCCGACTCGGACCGGAGTGTGCCATAGGATTGGTATCAAGTCATATGTATCCAACATATCTTTTGGGCGTCGCCCAACTCCTCCGGTATTGGGAATGGCAGGGTCGCCAAGTGAGCCCATGATTTGGGATAGTCCCAAATCGCCAACATGGCGGCCACGGTATGCCAAGCCTAAGAGGAGTTATTCGCCGGGTCCAAGATATGTTGGGCACCGAAGTATGTACCCTCATAACATACTTGGGTCATGATGTCAATTGAGCGCAACGTTGAGATACAAGGTCGCCACTTGACATCATGACGGGCCAAAAACGGCAAAATTGGCACAAAGACAAACCAAAGTGCCTTGAAGGGCGCACAATTATATTATAATATCTTTGGCTTGGATCGTGCAATCAACTAATCCTTCTAAACACAATGACTTGACACCAATGACCTTCGATCCCACATATGTGCTCCACTTGGGGCGCCATTGAGGTTACGAGCGCTACTTCCCAAGTGGGCACATGAAAATATGGAAAATTGCAAAACACACACCTTGCTCCCAACGCATCGCTTCGGGATCACCACACAAGCTTCCCTTCACGAAGGTTAGGCTTGCAATTGACCGTAGGGAGTATGGAGAAGGGGCTTGCACAATATGTGGTCCATTGGCGGGCTTGGCTTGGAGCAATGGACCCGCCAAATGGGCACGCAACCCAACACATGGCACATACCACATATTGCCCAAAAAGGTAGCTCCCACCACGATATGTCATGCCCCTCCAAGGGCATAACTTTGTGTCAATCGCTCATAGGAACTCAAGGAGAGTTCCTATGCAACACCAACACTTGCGCGCTACACTCGAAAGTTATCTTAACGCACGCAATATCATGGCCATAGAGTTACAACGCAAACTCTACCCTATTGACCATGATCCATCACACTAGCGCGCACGTGTGGAGACGCAAGGCATATTATGCTTCCTAAATTACGTCGGGAGTATTGTGAATACATCCCACGTTTCCTTATCGTAATTCCTCGCAAGCAACACGAGATATGACCTTCACAAGTGGCCTCACGAATCAACTTTGTTTTGCCCATATCTTTAAGACAAATGGAGGGCAGGATAAAAGGGAAGTTGATTCGTGCATAGGGAAGCACGTAGGTCCACTCGAAAGAGGTCAAATCAAGTGCGGGGATGTCGAAGTCGAAAATCCGATTTCGACATCCTGAAAAATTCGGATTAAGGTTGCGAGTATCAATTATGAAAATTGCGGAAGCATCCATGCAGTTCCTGACGACTTTGGAGCCTTCGTGACCGATAGCGTTAAAATTTCCATTAATTACAGTTAAACTGGCGGTTACGGTAAAGTCGCGATCCAATCGCCAGCAGTCAAAACAGTGGGTATCAGAACGGAAGCGTAAAAATTGACGGAAACAATATGAAAATAAAACCCTGTTGATTCCTGATATTCTGATACACAAATCTCCGCTGGCGGCGCATCGGTTGCCGATGCGGGGCATTACGGCACGGAATGGAGCGTCAACGGGCGTCTTCCCTTCCGTACATGGGGTTAGTGGACCGGAGACCGGTGGTATGCCGTAACCTGGCCATGGGGTTCTGGGTACCGCTTCATTAGTGGTATGCACCCTAGGGGGCTGGGCACCGCTTTTTGAGAGGTCCTGGGTTCAATTCCCGGTCAGCCTAGCTAAGTAGGAAGATCCCATGTGACATGGCAGTGACCTCATCGCCACACGCCCTGCCACCTCAGCACACATGGGACCCTAAACAAAGAGTGCACATCTCCTGAGATGAAACTATGGACATTGAGTGACCATGGGGCAGTTTTCCAACTCTTTTTCCAAAACATTTCAGCTATCTTTGTGAATATGCAATCCGATTTGCCCTGAGTTGCAGTTTCTTTGAGTATTGTTTCATCTTTGACTGTTTACACTGCAGCCCTTCATGCTTTGATCCTGATTTTCTTCTACTTGCTTCTCTCTGGCTTGGGCTATCCTGGACTGGTTGTATTTCAGCAAACAAAACATTTTACTCATCAAAAAAAAGCAGCAGGAAACCCTACACCAGCAGCAAGCAGCAGGAGAGGCACAAACACAGTGTTGAAATCACTATAAAACTTTCTGGTAGCAGAGGCAGACTGTCTCTGCGTACCGGCATCAACCCCGTGCCGTACAACCAGTGCGCCGAGATCAGTCATATATAAGCAGAAGGGCGAACGAAGATGGACACAAAGAAAGAGGACACCGACGTGAAGACAGCGCCTGGACCTGGAACTAGCGCTGTACCTTCGGAGCCCTTACATGGGCCAGTGGACGTGGCGGAGGATTCGTTGGAAGGACTCCAGTCGGCTTTTCGGGCCCTCTGAGTTGAGGAGGTGGTCACTCATCCTGTGAAGAGGAAGAGAGAGAGCGAGAAAGATGCTGGAGAAGGCATAGCAGACGAAGGAGAAGACCAAGGGCAGGACCTGACGAATGATCCTACCTTTGAAGGCGCACCAAGCGCTTCTGGCTTTGACGTATCACCCTCTCCTATAACCACCACACTCCCAATTCCAGACCCAGCCGCTGCAACATCCACACCCATAACCAGCCCGCCTATGGCAGAGGGCACAGGCTTTACTGGTATGCCTACCTACCCTGCCTATGGTTTTGGCCCACCTACCACTGCGTTTCCCGAGGCAACTACTGCCAGTGAGCCGGTTACCTCCAGTTCTGCGCTGCGATGGTATGCGGCTGACTATCACCATCCTCTACCCGCTACGGGAACCTATGTGGATGTTCCTGGGTATGCAACCTTGACTGGGTTGAGGAGAGGACCTGAGTCTCTTGGAGGCAGGAGTAGAGGATCAGGGAGATCCTCCAACAGGTCCCTGACGAGGTCGGAGATCAACGAGGTGCTCCGAGGACCCACCTCTAAAATTGTTGGCGACCTCACTCAAGAGATTCGAAAGAAACTGGAGCCCCTGATGATACCGCCCAAAGCGTCACCTACCACGATGGGAGTGTCACTCCATCGAGTACAGGCCAACCACCTGGTGGCAGGGCTGACAAACACCCTGGGGAGCCTGAGGAGCCGACCGATGCCGACCCCTGCAGCGATACCGAGAAGTCCTTTCGTACCAAGAACGGCCCAGCCGCCCTACAGCCATGTGATGAACTCTACGAGAGCCGAGCTGGACCGGCTGGGGCTGACAGCCTTGAGGGCAATGGTGGACGTGGAGCCTTATGGCTCTAGTGATCTAGGCGAAGACCCCTGCAATGATGAGCCGCCGTCTATGACTTCTGCTTCGCCCTCGGAGGACGATGACCCGGAGGACCCCGAGAACCCAAGTGAGAAAGAAGAAGAAGAAGGAGAGGGAGACCCGACGCCCTGAGGGACGCAGGTCTCAGGAGGCGAAGGCTATTGCCACCTCCAAGATGGTGGTGAACCTGCCTGAGTTCACTGGCAAGGACCTCAGCGAGTTCGCTGAGAATTTTGGCCGGTTTCTCCGATTGACCGGCCAAACCCACGCTAGTGGACGGGTCAAGTGCGATCTGCTCCTGCAGTGCTGCAAAACCAAGTAGCTGGAGAAGCAGGTCAGGCAGATCGTGACTAACCCGCCACCTTTGCCGATGTGTTGGTTGCCTTGGAGAGGCAGTACCCGACCTACGAAACCTACCTCTCCATCAGGGCCGAGATCCAGAACCTGCCCGTGCTGCCCAACAACCCCAAACCTGGCAGGGTCTCTGAGCCGTTGGCTGACCGGGATCACTGGGCTGGACGATTGACGCCCGGTTCCTACAGCAGCGACGACCTGCTCTTCTGGTTGATGGCTAAGCTGCCTCGAGAGCTGTGGGACGAGTGCCGTTCGACGGCAGAGCGCAAGGCTAGATCCCTCCGCTACGAGGATCTATGCGTGCTACTCCTGGAGCTGGCGCTGGAGAAGGAGAGCAACCAGCACTTGAACAATTACCGTCCTGGAGGAGGAGGTTCTGGAGGTCATGGCAAAGGGTACCAAAGGTCCCGACCTGGGCAGGGGACTACCCCCAAACACGCCCACGCCCGTATCATGGAAAACGTCAAGGAGCTCTTCTGGTGTGATGTCAGAGACGAGCAGGGCCACCTGCAGCACGCCCCTGACTGGCGCAGCGAGACTGCTTTGTAGTCCAGGGGAAGCAGCAGGAGAAGAACACCGGCGCCAAAGCGAAGCTGCCGGATCATTACAGGTGCACCATCAGGTGTGCCTTCTGTGGGAAGAGGAAGCACTACGAGGATGAGTGCTACCACAAGCAGCGCCTATCGGCGAAGCTTAAGGGTGAAGATCCTGGCAAAGGCTCTGGCAAAGGTGGAGACAAAGGCAAAGGCAACGACTCCGGCAAGGGCAAGTCGAAAGGACGTGGACGAGGGCAAGACAAGAGTAAAGGTCGACGAGGAGGAGGCGCTAACCGCCAGCCCCACAAAGACAACAAGAACACCGACAAGAACGGAGGCAACCCCAACCCTAATCCAAGGGGGAACTCCGAGCCCTCTGGAGGGCAGTCGGGTCCTACCACACGCTCACAGACACAGGCCCAGAAAGAACAAGGGGCCAAGCGGGAGCACGAAGGTGGTGATGACGGCAACGCTAAGAAGAGAAGCCGTTTCATGAGGATGGCCCGCAAGCTGCGGAACAAGGGGTTTGAGGTGACCTGTCCCGCGGAGTTCTGACGGGGACGCTCCGGTGGCACCCAAGACCTGGTGTTTTGGGTACGTATCCGACTAGGGGGACGTGAATACCTGGGGGTATTGGATACTGGCGCCACCATACCTATAGTGGCCAAGAAAGCTTTACCTTGTGGGAGCGTGGAGAACACCATGACCACCGCGGCTATACGAATGGGGGATGGACACGTGGTGCACAGCTGCGGGGACTGTGAAGTGGAGGTACCTATGGGCTCCCGGAGTATCGCCCATCGGTTCCATGTGATGGACAATCAGGCCTTCCACTTTGTATTGGGGACTGACTTCTTCGTGCAGCACTCCCAGATACAATCCCTGACGCTGCAAGCCCCCTACCTCCTCTACGTCGACCACGGCAGTGGCAGAGAGTCTGTGCCACTGGAGCAGTTGGAACATACCTCGAGTTACCTGAGGCTATCGAAGGAGGAGCCCTCGAACATGATGGCGGCCTCCAAAACCGAGGACTATCAACTATTGGGGGAAGTCCTAGACCAAGGTCTGAAGGAGTTGGGCTACTCTAGAGAAGACCTGAGTGTGGAGTTGTTCGCCAGCGACAAGCAGCATGTACCGGACCTTTACTGCAGCAAGGGGAAGAACTGCAGCTACAAATCTTACTGGGCATCTTTCGGGATGGCCTACGGGAACCCCACTTTCAGTGAACTCTGGAAGGTCCTGATCAAGGTGGCCTTGGAACGTTCCCGTATGGTCCTGTGTTCCCCGGATTGGGGAGCCCATGGGGGCAATGAGTACTGGCGAAACCTCCTGCACAGGCTGACTATCAGCTCTGTTCGGTTACCTGATGAGGCCATCTACGTGCCTCTGGGGCGTAGGACACCTATTGGGAAACCCGGATGGGGGAGTATGCTCAGCGTGGTGGACAGAGGTCTTACCTCCATCCACTGGGAGGATCTGGACCCGACACTGGTCCCGGCTATACAACGAGAAAGCGATGGACTCGCCTTGGGTGACTTGAAGGATCGACTACGACCTCAAGATGCTGATGAGACTACACCCGGAGGAGATGAGTACGTCGTGACTGACACCAACGCCCCCAACTCTGCCTGCCATGTACCTGTTCCTGATCGAGTCTCTGAGTGTGGACTATCTGAGCTACCTAGCTCTATCTACTCAGATGACGAAACTGAGCACGGCGCCTTCTTCGTGCAGACCTGTGTGGAGGAAGTGGAGAACGCCGAGTACGTCGCCCCACTGAAACCCCTACTCTCCATGAGGGTGGAAGACCCCGTGGACGAAGAGCAGGACCCTCGATCCAGGCTGAGGGAGTATGTGGACTCAAGTCTGTGGCGAAAAAGCTATGCTACGCGAAGCCTACCCACAGCTCATGGCCACTGAAGCAAGGACGTATGGGAGATCTATCCCAATTGAAGGAGGACCTCGAACAGAAGATCACCACCTGGCAAAGGGAGGTAGATCTTAAGCTCATGAAGAGCGTGTGGGGCGGCCATGTGAGGACTCCAGAGGAGGACGACCTCTCGGAGGAATGTGTATGTGAACCCCCTCGAGCGTGCCTGTGTTGCCATCGTCCACCATAGATGTTTGAACAAGACCCTCTATATGCCTACCAAGGGTTGAAGGACACTACCAAGGGCGAAGAGTCGGTGGAGGATCACCCCCGGACGTCTATTACGCAGGGGGCAAGCAACTTACACTCTGACGAGGACATGGAGGACAAGATCAAGCTATTGGACCCGCGGATGCAGAAGCTAATAAGGACCTATCTGGAGGTGTTCGGAGAACTACCCCCTCCAGCCCCATGTGACAAGCTGGTACAGATGGACCTCAAGCTGAAACCTGAGTTTGTGGGTCACAAGATCCGGAGGAGACCCTATCCAGCCCCTAAAGAGCAGGCCGACGAGATTGAGCGACAGATACAAGAATGTATCGAAGCTGGCCTAGTCTTGGAGTACAAGGACGGGGACTACCCCCTACACTGCAGCCCCTGTTTCCTGGTGGCTATACCTGGGTCTACAGCCAAACGGCTGGTAGTGGACTACGGAGAGCTGAAGAAGAAAACGTTGAACCACTCAGGGTCCATTCCGGATGTGGAGTCTACCCTGGAGAAGATAGACTCCTGTTGCTACAAGACCAAGATGGACAAGAGGAGCGGATTCTGGCAAGTGGACCTGACGCCCAATGCTCAGGAGCTACTGGCCTTCATCACCCCTCAAAGGAGGGTGTTCAAGTGGAAGGTCATGCCATTTGGCGTGGCCAACGCACCTGCTGTATTTGAAGAGCTGATGAACAAGATCTTGTCCATCCTACGAAGGAGACCTAAGGTGCAGGAGCTTATATCCCGTGGGGCCCAGATGGAAGCTCACATCGACGATGTATGCCTCGGGACCAATACCCAGGAGGACCACCTAATCCTCTTGGGTGAGTTCTTTGCGGTCTGCCAGGAGAACCACACACGACTCAAGCTGGAGAAGTGTGAGTTCATGCAGGAGACCATGCAGTACCTGGGGTTCGACGTTGGCTATGGGTGGTGGACCCCGACAGCCTCTAAGGCCAAACCACTAATGGATGCTAAGGTACGACACGAAGACCCCAAGAAAGGACTTCATGATGTACGCAGTTTCATTGGGGCGTGCAACTTCTATCGCCGCCATATCAAAAACTTCACCTACACCAGCGCCATTCTGACGGACTTGATCAAGAAGAGTACTACTTGGCGCTGGGGCCTACAAGAGCAACAAGCGTTTGACGAGCTCAAAGACAAGGTGGCCAACGCTAAGTGCTTTGGCGTGCCTAGGGCACAAGGGGAGATTATCCTGGTGACCGACGCCAGCAACGTGGGCGGTGGTGGAACGTTGTTCCAATGGCGAGCACTAGAGAAGGAGGAGTTCGACTCGGCAATTTCCCAATGGGGGACGGAAGGTCTCAACCGAGATGGAACCCTCAAGCACAGCTACCTTGACAACAAGTGGGTCCTAGTAGTGGGCGCTGCCCTTCTTAGGAAACACGTGCACCTGCAGGACACCACATCCGTTGCGCACCTGTTGCACGTGTTCGCGCCCTAACCCCCACCCGCCGCCGCCCTTTGCAGAGCCCGCAGCACCATGCCACGCCGACGGGGGGATGGGCCGGGACACACCACGGCCCGCCGCAAAGCGCAAGATGCGGCCGTCCAGGGGCCTGGTGGCGGGCGCGGTGGCGGAGGCACACGAAGCGCACGCTGCCGCACGGGGTGACCTGACGGGCAGTGCGACGGCTTTCCTCAACGACACCGCCCTCCCGGCCGTCCGCGCCCTCAACGGAGCGGGGGCCCATACGCTGCTCCCGGCAATGCATCGGATCGTGAACGCCGTCCAGCCAGGGCTCATCAGCCCGGAGGCGGCCCTCTACGGGCACTGGATGGAGTGGCGCCAGTCCCATCGGGCTGGGCGGCCCCTGTCCATGGGGGACACCCTGCGGCTGACGGGAGCAGGGTCTGCCATGTCCCTCCGCAGCAGCGCCCCAGCCCTGCTGCACGCCCTCAGGACGCGCTACCCTGGGGACGCGGCCCCGTACCTGAACCAGGCGCGGGCCACGTACCCGGGGGGAGTGTCCGAGCTGGATGCGGCGCTCCACCTTCTACACCCGGCGGACGAGGAGCTGGAGGTGGGCGAGATCACGGTGTTCGTGGAGGGCGAGGACGAGGCGTTCGCCCGCCCCCGGCCGACCAACACGGTGTACGACGGCACGGGGCCTACCCCCCCGTACGCCATCGTATGCGAGGCGTTCCCAGGGGAGCCCAATTGGTGCCCCGCCCTCCCGCCGGCGACGCACGCGCCCCGCGGCTGGGCTAACCCAGACCTGTCACCCCCCCTCTCCAGAACCAGGGGTGCCCACCACAGGGGGCAGGTCCTCTGGCAAGACTGCCCTGGCACCCCCCTGCTCCTCCCCGTCGTCGCGACCCGCGGGGACCCGGGGCGGATCCTGGGGATCACCCCCACCCACCTCTATGGGGCAACACCCGTACCCCGCCCCCCCCTCCCGGCGCCCGCGGCGCGGGACGGAGTACACACCTTCCTGCGAACACAGGAGGTCACCGCCGTTACGGGGGTCCACCTGGTGCGGCTCCCCCCGACACCACTCGACGACCCCCGGGGGCCCAGGGCCCTGGGCCCCGCCCCGAACTGGGAGCTATGGCGCGACGCAAGGGCCACGTGGCTCCCCCGCCTCCCCTCCCAATGCCGGTGGATGGCCGCCGGCCCCCGGCCGTGCGGCGCTGACGCCACAGCCGCCCCCCCACCCCCTCCCCCCCTCCCCCCCGCAGAGCACCACACGGCACTGCCCGCGGCACGGCACTGATGCACCAGGAGGTAGTGGGAAGGGCGCGCCTACCACCACGCATGCCTACCAGGATAACAGTGAAGGCAGACTCCGATGGCTCCCCCCAGCGGGACGACCGCCACCACCGCCGGTCCCGCTCCCGCTCCCCCGCCTCCCCGGAGCAGACAGGGGAGACTCTCGCGGAGCGCGAGGAGCGGAGGCTGGCGGAGGCGGCGGTGCTGGTCGGGCCGCCGCCGCCGGCCCGGGAGCCTGAGCCAGCCGAGATGACCGCCCCCGCCGCCCAAGCAGCAAGCTCGCCGCCCCGCCCCGGGAGGGGGCCCCAGACACGCGGGAAGCGGAGACCGCAGCCCCAGCGAGCCACACCGCGGCCCCGACCGCGGCCCCCGGCACGCCGCCGACACGGGGGGTAGCCCCAGCGCAGGAACCGGACGCATCGCCGAGGGCTGCCTCAGCCGCGGAGGAGAGCGAGAAGGGCGCGCGAGGGGTTGCGACCGCGGCCCCGACGGGCCGCGCCACCGCCCCGGCTGACCACACCGCGACCCCCAGCACGCCGCGAAAGCGGGGGGCGGACCCCGCACGGGCCTCGGGCGTTTCGCCAGTGGCCGCCACAGCAGCAAAAGAGAGCGAGGAGGGCGCGTGAGGGGCTGCGGCCGCGACTCCGGCGGGCCGCGCCAACGCCTCGGCCGGCCACGCCGCGACCCCCAGCACGCCGCGCAAGCGAGGGAAGAACCCCGCGCGGGCCACATGCGCCTCGCCGGCGGCCGCCGCAGCAGCGGCAGTGCACAGGGAGAGCGCGAAGTACCGCGCCCACGCCAACCCCACCCACACCCACACCAGCCCCCCCAAGCAGTTCCCCCCCAAACCCTTCCCCCAGGGACGGGAGCGGCACGTCCGCCCCCCGGCGCCCAAGCGCTCGCCGCCGGGCGTCACGCTGCCGCAGCTGCAAAGGCAGCGGGACGCCCGGCGAGTGGTCCAGGAAGGGCGCAGCAGCGGGGGGGAGCAGAGCGCAGGCAGCGGACAGTGCGACTCAGGGCAGGGGGCCGGAAAGGGGCCAGGGCACGGGAAGGGCGCGCAGGGGCACAGGCAGGGAGTCCAGGTGGAGGGGGCAGGGCGCGGGGAGGTGGGTGAGCGGGCGGGCCAGGGCGTGGGTGACGGGAGGCGGGACCCGCGACACGGGCAGGGGGCTGGTAAGGGGCCCAAGGGCAAGGGGAAGGGCGCCGCGGGCCCCAAGGGACAGGCGGGACGGGGCATGGGAGCCCAGGGGGGAGGGCGGGACGAAGGGAGGGGGGCGGAGGGCGGGGTGCCCCCGCAGCCGGACGTGCAGCCAATGAGGTGCATCCCCCCCGGCATCCAACAGATGCCGGCGCACCACAACCACCACCACCACCACCACCACCACCACCACCTCTACAACATCGACCCCGACGCTGGCGAGCTCGTCCCCCCCCAACCCCCAGGACCCCGGCACCAGCTGCCCCCCCCCGCGCCGGGGGCGGAGCCGGCGCGGATGGCCTCGGCTGAGGGGGGGCGGGGCGCGGCATCGGCGCCGCAGGCACAGGGGCAGCAAAGGGGGGCCGGCGCGGGGGGCAGAGGGGGGCGGTCAATGGGACCGGGACTGGGGCGCGGTCCCGGACCCTCTGGGGGAGGAGACCCTCCCCCTGGTCGGGGAGGTGTACGGGTGGTTGTGCTGGGCCAACCAGGGGACCTCCAGGAGGTCGAGGAACCGGCCCTTCGATGACGTGCTCCTCCGGAGAGACAGAGGAAACCGAGAGGTACCCCCGGGGGGGTGGGCAGCCCCAGAGGACCATCAGAGGATCCTCAGGTCAGTGATCCGGGCGGCGTGGCCCGACAGGGAGCCGACGTGGCTGGCCTTCCTGGAAGGAGGAGCGGTGCTCCGCATCACGGATGCGGACGCCAACAACTGGCTCCCCCGGGCTTTGCGCAGCGCCCTCGCCCACTGGCGCTACCGCCGGCACAACCCGCCGCCGCCACAGCCCCAGCCCCCACACAAGCGGCGGCGCAGGTGATGGCCCAGACGGCGGATGCGCGAGAGTGGGGGGGGGAGCTGGGCCCCCCGACCCACGCCCCCCCCAGGGTACGGCACGACGCATGAAAGCGTGCCACCTGCCGCGGGAGGGAGGGCGGAGACAACGAGCGCGGGGGGGAAACCTGCTGCCCCACAGCCCGCTAACCATTGACTGCTAACCCTCACGGCCGCCCCCGGCGGGCCAGCGCCGCGCGACAACGGCCGGGGGGATGAGGGGCCCCAGCGAGGGCCTGCAAGAGGGTCCGGCTCTACGTAGAGGGGGGCGGGGGAAGGGCGCGACCCCCCAGCCGATGGCTGGCCCCCGGGGCCGGGACTGCCATGCCGCCCCCCCCCCCCCGGCCGTCAGGAGGTGTCGCCAGGGGACCAGAGGGCCCCCCCCACTCCTCCCCCCCCCCCCTGCACCCCCCCCAGCTGGGGAGCCACGGGCGCGGCCCTCGGCCCCCCTGGAGCCGGGGGGGCGACGTGGTGGGGGGAGCGGCGGCTGGACCTGCTCCCGCCAGCCCACACTGGCGTGCCGGAGCAATGCGCACAATGGACTAGTATGGAGGCCGCGCCCCACATAACTCTCCCGTGTCCACAGCCCACTCAGGGAGGGCAGAGGGGGGGTTCAGGTCTGCAAGGGCCCCCGGGGGAGCGGTCCACGGGCCGCCCCTCATTCCCCTCCACCCCGGGGCGGCACTTCGGCCCCGACCGCACGCGCATGCCGGAAGGGAGCGCGCCGGCGACACGAAGGGTGCCAGGATTGAGTACCGCAGGCCGCCGCCCAGAAGGGGAGCAGGGAGGCCGCGGCGCGACAACCCCCCCCCCGCCCCCCCACCGGCCCGCAGGCCGCGGAGGCCCCGGCCCCCACCCCCCGAGGCAGGGGGGATGGTCCCCCCCCTGCCCGAGAGAGGAGCCGGAGCGCGACCCGCCCCCCCGCCCCAGCCGCCGGCTCCCATGGGGGCCGCGAAGAAAAAGCGAGCCCGCGCCCACGCGCCAGGACGCCGCACAGATCGTACCCAGAGAAGCCTGGTGAGCACGAACCGGAGTGGTATGGGGGGCCGGGCCCCCCATGGACAGCACAACGCCAGTGACGGCCGCTTTGCTGCCTGCCCGGGGAAGGCAGAGGGACGGAATGAGGCAGAGCGACCCCCCGCCCTACCGCCCCCCCCCTGGCCGCACAACCGGGGGGTACGGCGCACGCCCGCCCCCCCCCAGCCCGCCCCCCGGCACATGAACGCCACGGACCCGCCCCGCGGCGCGCAGCCCCCACAGGGCGTGCCGGCCGAGGGGACAGAGCAGGGCCCCCATACCCGCACGCCCGCGCCCACAACACGTGGATCGCGGACCCCGACAGCCCGTCCAGTGGGCGGGCAGTCAGGGGAGGGGGAGCGCATGACCCCAGACGCCCCTCGCAACGGTAGAAGGCACCCCCCCCGGGGACGCCCTGCCGCCACCCCCACAACCCCAAGCCAAGTAGGGGGGAACCGGGACCGGACCGCCCCCCCCCAAGCACGCCAGACGGAGCAAGGGACCGGGGCAGGACACGCGGAGGGGCACGGACCACGTGGAACGGCCCTACCAGCGCCCAGTGCCGGGACCACGCGAGGTGCGCACGCGACACCACCCAGGGGGGGGGAGAGCGAACACTGCGAGAGCGCGAGCGCACACACATGAAAGGGACACCCGAGGACTACCAGAAGGGCAGGCGGACCGAGCGCACGGAACGCACAGACCGCGTGGAATGGCGTACCAGCGAGCGAGGGTAAGGGACACCCGGACAGGACGGCCTGCCACACGCAGCGCGGAACACGCGGGGCGGGGAGGGGGAAACGAGAGAGACACAACACCACGTACCGGCCCGAACCCCCCAAACCGGCCGCGAGCGCCGCGCACACACAGACGGGGCACTGCACCCGCCAAGGCAGTAGTGGCGCACAGCGCCACGCCCCAACCCCTAGGCTAGGCAGCCTCCGCGCCAGCCCAAGGGGGTCCCACTGGCGACAAGCCAGTAGCACGGGCCCGGCGGCGCCGGCGCCCCGGGCGACCACGCATCAGGGGGGCGACGCAGTGGGTAAGCGCCTGCAGGCACGGCTGCGAATTGATGCACAGACCGGGGAGTGGCGAAACGGGGAAGCCGGGGAAGGACGGGGCTCCGAGCTCTGTGAACCCGGGGGACTCCGCCACCAGGCGGGAGGTGCTTCTTGGAGGGCCCCCCCCTAGGACCCGGTGGAGAGGATATCACCTAGCCCGACCAGGTGGCCCCCCGGGGCCGAAAGGCGTCTAGTACCCGCAAAATCAAACCTCAAACCTCAAACCTCAACCGAGATGGAACCCTCAAGCACAGCTACCCTGACGACAAGTGGGTCCTAGTACCTCTGGGCCACTGGAACTGGAAATGGAACCAGGCCAGGGGGAACTACTCCACCTATGAGCAGGAATTGCTCGCGGGTATGCTGGTGCAATCCTCACAAGCACGACTGTTGGGGAGTAACCCTGTGGTCTGGCTGTGCGACCAAGAACCGGTCCGCAGTTTCCAGAAGGGCCCCCCACCTGAGAAGGCCAAGCTACGGCGCTGGTGGACCTACCTCAGTCAGCTACGGCTGACGGTACACCATATCCAGGGAGTGAAGAACGAGTGTGCAGACTACATCAGCCCCAACAACTTCGACGCCCTGATTGGTGCCCGGTCTGAAGCGCTGGCTAAGGAGGCGTTCAGCCGTATGGACGTCCACTTGGACCTCAACATGACGATAATACGCCCCCTGGATGGACTCCAACAATCGGAGTACCTGAAGGAGTTTGGGGATATCTACAAGCGCGTGGAGAAACGCCTTGAATCCCTCCTGGTCAACCAAGATCAGTGGAAGAGGGACAAGAGCTACCTCTGGCACGAGGACCGCATCGTGGTGCCTAGTGACAGAGTCCCAGCGCTGCTCAAGTGGACCCATGAGTCCAGCAGTCATGTGGGTGCTGACCGTACCCTGAGGTTGTTCAAGCAGTGGTTCCACACTACGTGGACTGACGACAAACTGCGGAAAACCCTCCAGCCCGTCGTGGACAAGTTCCCATGCAGGTCCTGCAAACCAGGGGATATCAGGGACAGAGGTCTCTACTCGACCCTGCCCGTCCCTCACTGTGCTAACAGTGTTCTATACGTGGACTACACGGAGATGCCGAAGTTCGGGGGCTATGACTTCACCCTCGTGGTAACCTGTGGGGTGACCAGGTTTACCAGGGTGTTCCCATGTACCAAGCACATTACCGGGGAGGACACTCTCAAAATACTCCTTGAGGAGTCGTTCGGTGTCTATGGGGCGCCCAAAGAGATCAACTCCCATGAGGACGTACAAGTACGCTCAGATACTGGCTGGTACAAGAGGGTCCTGAGATCCCTCAATGTTCAGGTGTCTATGGGGATTCCCTACTCGCACACGAGCAACCCCCTATGTGAGCGACAGATCCATGTCCTCAAGGAGATTGTAATGATATGGTGCAAAACTGAACGCACCAGAGACTGGGTGAGACTACTCCCCGTCATATCCTCGATGATGAACTCCCCAGAGAGTTCAGCTACTGGCTACTCGCCCCATGAGCTATTCCTAGGGCGCCCGGCATGGTTCCTACATGCCCCCTATCCAGTGGACACCCATTCTTCTGTGGGTGAATGGGTCCAACAGCAACAAGCAAAGGTGGACAAGGCCAAGGCTATGCTCCAGAGAGTGAGAGAGCGTCAGTGGAACAAGAAGAACAAGCACCGAGTACCGGCCACCTACCAAGAGGGGGACTGGGTGCTGGTGCACCACGGTCGACTACCCGCCTAGCCACGCTCTACCAGCGATGACCCATACTTCGGGCCGTACAAGATTCTATCAGTGGATGGACACCGTATCACCGTGCGTGTTCTCCCCGTCTAGGGGGGACCCTGGTGTGCGCTGCTCAACACCTGAAGCGCTACTATGATCCTGAAGACCTCTGTGGGGAGGAGTGGGAGCTGAACGACGAGGAAATCGCAACCCTAGACCTACAAGGGGCTGCCAGCCCTATGGAAGTTGAAGGGGAACTCCGAGGAGATGGCTAAGGAGGGCTTCTACCTGGTGGAGTCTGTCCTACGCCACCGCTATCGCCAGGGTAGGCGCTTCCTCACCCTCTGGGAAGGGTTTGGCGTCGAAGAGGCCACCTGGGAGCCCTTCTCTGCGTTTGTTCTACCTGAGGGACGCCTAAACTCAGTTCTGGTTGACTACTTGTCCCAGAACAACCTTGGTGAGTTGCTGAGTCTCGCTGAGACGCTTGCCACCAAGACTAAAGCTAGGGACTGAACCTTACCCCTAAGTGTGCTACGTATGTCTGTGTGTGTCAAACTTCTCTCCCGGGAGTGGCTCCCGGAGATCGGGCTTCGCTGATATCGGACGGAAGGTCCTAGTCAGGTACTGGTACCACTCATATGGCGCCCAATTTCTGTGCTGGCGCCTTTCCTTGGGGGAAGACGGCAAAAGCCCTACCTACTAGAGGGGAGGGGTGGCCAAGTGTGCTCAGGGCATTCAAAACGCCGATTTTTGCCAAAGGCCAAAAGCTAACGCACTCCCCTGCCCACAAGCAAAAGCACGCGGGACAGGAGACACCACTACACTACACACCCTACCTACTGTGGCACCCTCCTGCTGGGCGAGCACTTCTGCAACTGGCTCAAGCCCCCACTCAGGACTACCACTCCTACACGCACACTCTACTGGGTGTGGTTGAAGATCAAGTCGTGGGTCCTAATGACCCTCGTGTGAAGAAGACAAGAGAAAACAGCACTGCTAAGCAACTGTGGCCTAACAGGAGCTGCCACAACGCGTTTCCCCTGCTGGGGCTTGAAGGGAAGAGGTGCTCTTGTTGCGTGCACAGCGTGGATGTCGATGGAGTCGAACTGCCCTCGCCACTCCTGGCGGAGGTGCAGTCAATTGTTTGTGTGATCAGCGCCTTGTTTAGCAGGGCTAGAGAAAAATGGTATGCTGCTGCACCAATCACCCTACCTGCCCACCTGTAAAGCAAAGGCCAATGAAGGGGTGTTAGCGGCTGAGGAACCAAGCCAAACTCAACGTATTATACGCTTCTCAGTGTGACCTATAATACACTGTCCTCAAACACGCCCTGTCAAGCAAGCAAGCGTTAAGAGACTCCTCAGGTTCTCTTAAAGAACGTACCGAGGAGCCCCTGGGTAACCTAAACAAGGTTTACCGTGCGCATTTCGTGTGGCCTACCCTTCAATGCGCGTGTGAATGCACGAGCATGCATGAGTTTGTAACCGACCTGTGCCAATCGCGGTCTGGCTGCCTAATCTTACCAACAATCACGAACTCCACCAGGGGGTGGCCGCGCCTGGGCTTACCTACCTTACCTACCGCTGGAGAGTGAAGCAAGGTGAGGAGAAAAACGAAGCGCGAGCAAAATCGTCGCTATGAATCTGTGTGTATGTCTAATCACCCTGATCTGACCTCTAATCATCTGCAATCTTTCTAATCTAGCCCTCTATCGTTTGTTAGTGCTGCTACAAGACTCGGTCACGGAGACACGAGACGAGCAATGTGCATGCCGCATACGAGACGAGCACACCTGAGGTTTATACCTGATTCATTGAAGTCTTTTCGTTGATTTTCGAATTCCTGATTTTTGACTCTTACTGTCAGTGTGGGTGGAATCTTTATGTTTATTTATTAATGTGTGTCTCGTCATTTTCCAGTCTACGTGAGACATACGTTTATAATCTCATTTTTTCTGTATTCTCCGGCGCTTCGCTAGGAGCCGCTCCTGCGCGCCGCCTTTTTATGCGTAGGAATTTCTTGATTTGAAAAATCGAGAGATGACTATAACTTTTAGAAAAATGTGCTTCTGATGCACAATTGAATTCTGCTCAGGTGTCCTGTCTCAGAAAAATTATACGCCGTCATTTGACGGATTTTTGTGTTGTCGCTTCGTGTTTGCGTAGATACGTCCATAATTCTTCCATTCCTGCCTCTGCAGATATCCTCGCGAAAGCGTCGCTGAGTAGGCCGCTTTCTGGGCCGAAAAGCAGCAGCCAGGAGACTGATCAGAAACCAAGACCCCAGCAAGGGGTAATTCAATTTCCTGACGACTCCCTTCGCCCTAAGAATAGGACAGCAGGTCGCCAGCAGGTTTTAACAACCAGAGCGGATGTCAGTACAGAGTCTGGCGTTGGGTTAGTGTCGCGCTGCGTCTTGGAGGGAGGGATGCACATGCACATGGTTTTGGCATGCTCCCAAACTAACCCAACCAAGCCACAGAAACCCCGGCAGCGCCATGAGCGCTGAGCTTTATGTAGGAAATGTCACGAACAAAGCAGCAAAAAGGCGCCAGCCATGTTGAGCGCCCATTTTTCTGTGTGAGGGAAACTATAGGTATTTTAAAGTAGATGTGGAAACCAAGGAAAGGCCAAGAGAAAATCCCTTTTTCCTGAAAGTGCGACAGTGGTGGCCACAACAGCACAAGGGGGGAGTAGAAAAATGTGCTTTTCAAATGCTTTGAGGCATACTCCAGTTGTGTTAGAGATGCACTGAGCACACAGGCATTTCTCTCTTAGTATTGGCCCAACCAAAAGTGGTGATAACACATTTTGACCTATGGAACCAAACACTAAACCAGGTTATGCAGTGGACCCCTTAATCCCCCATCAATGTGAGGCTATTCATCTTTTCCTGAGTCGACTGAGAACTGACATATCCAGGGCAGAGCCTATTAATTTATCTATGTTTTCTCATGAATTCTTAGCTGTCCTAGTTGTATGCACCCTAGCGGGCTGAGCACCTCTTTTTGAGAGGTCCTGGGTTCAATTCCCGGTCAGCCTAGCTAAGTAGGGAGATCCCATGTGACATGGCAGTGACCTCATCGCCACATGCCCTGCCACCTCAGCACATATGGGACCCAAAACAAAGAGTGCACATCTCTCGAGATGGCACTATGGAGATTGAGTGACCATGGGGCAGGTTTGCAACTCTTTTTCCAAAACATTTCAGCTATCTTTGTGAATATGCAATCCGATTTGCCCTGAGTTGCAGTTTCTGTGAATATTCTTTCATTTTTCACTGTTTACACTGCAGCCCTTCATGCTTTGATCCTGATTCTCTTCTACTTGCTTATCTCTGGCTTGGGCTATCCTGGATTGGTTGTATTTCAGCAAACAAAACATTTTACTCATCAAAAACAAGCAGCAGGAAACCCTACACCAGCAGCAAGCTGCAGGAGAGGCACACACAAAGTGTTGAAATCACTATAAAACTTTCTCTGTGCCTTGCAGGGTGTGAGGCCTGTTTGGCTGCATATATGCAGGAATCTGATTTAGATTCACTGGCATGTACATTTTCAGTATGTCAATGAGGTCTTTTTTGGCCTCTTCTTGGGCGCCAAGCGCCTTGTTTGCTGGCACTGACATGTGCCTTTGCTTTCTTTTTCGTTGTAGATATTATTTTGTATCTCTAATGAGCAGTGGTGGGGTACACCCTGCTTGGGACGTTGAGTGAACTACTGTTTACTCATTTTTTTCATTTTTGTTTTGCTGTGCACCTGCCTGCTTGTGAGCAGTGTGTCTTCTCTTGTTTTTCAACTGCTTCTGTCTTGGAGAAAAAGCAGGGTGGTTTTCCTTTTGGTTTTTCTGCTTTTGTTGGGAAAAAGCAGGGGTTTCGTTTCAGTATTTTTTTATATGTTTTTCCTGTGCCATGAGCACTTCAGGCTGTGTGCCATGAGCACTTATCAGGTTTTACACCCTTTCAGGAGTTTGACTGGGTATAGGTTGAAACACCACCTCACCACTCCCTTAGGGCACTGTTTCGTGACAGAAATCCCTTTCAGGAGGGTAAAACTATCTATGGTACCAGTGGTATTCCACTAGCATGATCTGCACATAGATAGTAACTGTTTTTACCTGGATTGGGTAGAAATAGCCAGATCACAGACAATAATATCTGTATATTATTGTAGGTTAAAGCCTGCATGGTTTGCTATTTTTTTTCTCGGGTCAACAACTCATTTGGGGAGTGCTGAGCCTGGGGGGGGGGAGTGTAAACATTCAAGGCAGCCTTTTGGGTGCTTGCGTTTTACACCCATGGAGCTCTGTCTGAGCTTTTCCCACCGCTATGGTAAAACCCTTCGCACCCTTTTGTTTTGGGGTCTCAGCCACACATCAGGGTATGTGTGGGCTTGCGGGGGGAGTGTAAAGGGGAGCTCAGGACAGGACAGGACAAGGTGGATTCCTTCTGTGGACCTCTGCAGTTGGCAGGGTCAGGATTACAGCAATTATGTCCAAATTGTGTTTGTTGTGCATGACATAGCCCAATATAAGCTATGTGCTGTGGTGCGTCGCAGATGCCGCCTTTTTGGGCACTGCAGAACACGCGCGCGCACAGATTTGTGCATAGAAGCAGCTTTTGAAAAGCTTTGTTTTTTTTATAAAAAGATCCGATGTTGTAGGAATTTAGTATGTGGATGCATGCATAAATTCTGGTTGTCATTTATTGTGCATTGCTTTAGTGTGCAAGGGGATCGTTAAGATCTCAGCATTAGTTTCAATGTCTGCTGGGAATTAAGTTCAGATTCGTTGTTTTTCGAGTTCTTGCACGTTGAGGACGGGTTGAAGGAGTTTTACTTTAAAGATTTAACAATACGACCCGAAATCAAGCATGCGAAATACAAAACTGGGTTTTGTAATGAATGTAATGATTTTGGGTGCTTGCGTTTTACAGTCAGCCACATAGTGCCATTGGCCGGGGTGGTCCATGGTGGCGGGGGGCGTGTGCCCCATCGGATGGCCGAAGGTGATGTCTGCCATGGTGCGGGTTCCCTCCCTGAGGTGGCGGGACCGCAAAGTAAGCCGCCATCGGATGCTGACCACCAGGGCGAGCTGCTCCCCTGTGGTGAGCCTGTCGATCCACATGCCCAGGTCTTGGGCCGCCGCCTGTTCCGCGTGGTCGCTGGCGCGGCTGGCTTCGCCTTCAGAGAGTGCGTAGTCCAGATGCCGCCGCCCCCAGGGCGGCGCGGTCCCCGTTGGTGGGCCGGTAGGCTCGCTAGCGGTGTTGGTGCCCGCCTCCACACGCGCCCCGTTTTCTCGGGCGCCGTGCTCGTCTGAGCCTGGTCGGCTGCTCCGCTCGCAGTCGTGGGCCCGTCACCGGCGCGGTAGCATGCTCACTGTGCCCCTGAGCGGTGTAATTGCGCTGGAGGTGCGCCTGGCGTGACATTGTGAGGGGTTTGCCCTCTGCATAGTCGCGTCGTGGCTCCGGGCGGACGCGCGGGGCCACGTGGGCATCACTCGTGCAGGACTCCATGAAGGCTTCAAAAAAGTCTTCGTCGCGGTTGTGTCCGCTGGGCGACGTTTCCCTGCCGGCCGCGCGCTGGGGCGTGTCGGATGTGGCTTGCCGGGCCTCTGACTTTGCGCGGGTTTCAGATGGGCCCCGTGGCGGCGCCCCTCCCTGCGCGCTTGCGTCGGCGTGATGCGCCGGGTTTGCCAAGGGGGAGTCGTCCGCACGACCTGCGGGTTGTGCCCCATGGGCTGATGGTGGGTGGAGGCGGGCCTCATGCCCGGCGTCCGGCATTGGTTCTTCAGGATCCGTACCAGGTTGGCCAGCAATCGATGCCTCGCCGCTTCCGTTTGCCGCCATACCGGGTGGGTCGGCATGCTGCATTGCTGGCTGGTCCACTCCCCCGCAAGGATTTCCTGCTGGTGGTGGTGTTTCTGTCCGCTGTGGGGGTTCCCGCATTTCCTCCGTGGCGTCCACCGTGGGCTCCTCGCGTTGTGGCTGGGCTGGCGGAGCGGGGGGCGTGGCTACGTCGCCCGACCGTCGCGCCGCCTCTGGGGCGTGGCCTTCCGACACGGGCGGCGGCCCGGGCCGGCTTATCGGGCCTGCAGACCGCAGGGCGTCAGCCAGGACGGTGTTGTGTGCTGGGTCTGGGCTGGGCTCCGGGTTGGGGGCCGGGCGACCGGGGGATGACGGTTCTGTGGGCCGTACCGCCGGCCCGGCTGGTGGGGCTGGTGGGGGTTGTGGGCGTGGGGGTGCACGGCGCCGGAGGACCGGGTGCTGGTGGTGTCGGTCGGGGTAGAGGCAGGTGCCTGCGCGGGGGGGCCTTCGGGTGGCGCGTATGGTGGGCCCTCCGTCGGCCGGTCAGGTGTGCCATGGCGTGGGCGGGGCTCCGGGTGGGGCTGTGTCGCCGCTGCCCGGCTGGCTTGCGGCTGGCGACCGTGTGTGGACGCGTCGGGTGGTGTTTGGGGTTGCGGAGCCGGGCTTGCTGTGGAGCCCGGGGCTGGGTCCATGCGCGGGTGTGCGGTGCCAGGAGGTTGCTCTGGTCGGCAGCCTACTGCCCACGTCTTCCTGGGGCTGGGCACGGCTCCGCTTCAGGCAGGTGACGCCCGCCGCCCCTGGATCCCTGTGGCCGCGTGGTGTTCTGGTTGGTGTCGTTGTGCCGCCCGTTTGGACGCACGCTCTTGTCGGGGGCTCTGTGGCGCGCTGGTTCTCGATGGTGCCGGAACGTCCGTAGTTCGCGTGGCGTCGGCGGCGTGCTGTCGGTCTGGTGAGGTGATGGGTGCGTGGGGGGCGGAGGTGGATCGGCCAGAGGATGTGGAGGCCGTTGGGCCTTGCGGTGCGTCGACGCCCGATGGTGCCAGGGCGCGTACATTGGTGGCCCCGGTCGGTACTGTGGCGCTGGATCGGGGCGGGAGGGTGGTGATGCTCGCGGTTCTCCGGGAAGAGGAGGAGGAGCTGTGGTGCCGGGCACCTCCGGTCATCATCCTGGCCACTGCCGCATTGCCGTACGTGCCCGGCCCCGGCGGTGGGACCTGCAGCTGTTGGGCGCGCCGTACCAATGGTGTGAGGCTGCGAGGGAGGGGTATGCCCCTCCATGTGAGATTGGCCGCCATCAGCCTCTCGGTCGCCCCCTTGGTCATGGCCCCGCCGCAGTCGAAGGAAACCCCGCATTCGCCGCCATGGGCGCCGCTGACGATCCCCATCGCCCGTTCCGCGTCACCCACCAGCAGGCTGAAGGCAAACGGGAGGCGGCCGGTGAGGGTGACAACGGTGGTGCGGTAGTTGTTGAGGTTCATGGGGGTGACGGGGCCCCAACTGTCTGACAGATTGCCAACGGGGGGTAGACCGCCCCGTGGCGCGTCGTCGTAATGTTCGTAGTCGGGGACGTAAATCCTGCGGTCCGCCCCCTCGACTGACAGCGCCGATGTTGGTGCGCGCCAGGGGGGGCGGGGTGGCGGTGTCGCCGGGTCCTCATCGGTGAGGACGTCGAACCACTCAACGTCGGGGCTGTCCCCCGCGCCATTGTTCGAGAAATTCTGCTGGATCAGGGTGCTCAGTGTGTGGAGCGTGAGGTCTCCGGCTTGTGTTCCGCGCGGCGGCGGAGCTGTGCAGAGTGGATGCGGTGGTCGGCAAAGTGGGCATGACCACAAGTTTGGGATGCACGAGCTGCAGAACAACTGCAGCTGCTCGGTGCCGCTGCAGCCGAGGTTGTGCCCACAGAGCGGAGCGCCCTTTTAGTCGTTCACCTCCCAGCAGACTCCGCACGGGTTTCCCGGCCGCGGATGTGGAGCTTCACCTTCGGGCATCCTGATGAGAGGTATTGTTCGCGGGACGAACAGGCCCCTATATGGGAGTGAGTGCAAGCGCTTCTGTGTAGTGCGGTGTGGTGGGTGATGCAATGGCAGTTCGCTGGTGGTTGCCGCGTGCCCGTGTGTGTGGTTAGTCGCTGGGCTGTGCGTGTTAGTAGTGGATGAGGAGGTTGTAATACATACGGCGGTCGTGGGATGTTTGTTGTGCTTCTTGTGCGTACACCTGGACGCGGTGCTGTAGCTGTGTGTCCGCTCTCTTGACGGCGGTGAGTTGCATGTGACGTATTGTGGCCCTAGGTTCTGGGGCGTGGTCGGTGATGACCCTGTAGAGTTGGAGTGGCACCGCTCCCCTGAGCACCGCTTCTTTGATCTCCGGTTGCTGCATCAGGCGCCGAACCTCATTTGCCAGCGGCGTGGCAGGGCTCCATCCGCCGTGTTGTGCTATGGTATTCTCTGGCGTCCACGTGGCCAGGTGGTTGCCTCCTTGGGCCAACGGGCATTGTTTGAAGTGTTCCCACGTCTCTGGCTGTTGGAGATGGCAGGGGCATATCGTGTATTCCGGGGGTATGTCTATACCCCGTCCGCCATACCACCGTGCCACCCTGTCTAGGAGGGGCAGTTGTTCGAGCAGGAATGGGGGCAGTCGCGTTTGTAGGTGTACCGGCATTAAGGATGGGTCAAGAGCTGAGAAGTACAATGCGGTTTCGGCCTTATGCTGGAGGTGGTTCATGGGGGTGTTGTCGGCTTGGCTGCCTCGAATGTGCGCCATGGTGCGGATGGGTTGCGGGTAGTGGTATGCCCGTCCGGTGTCGTTGTTGATTCGGTCGTCCGGTACCCAGGCTGGTGGTTCCGCGGGGTGTGGGATCGGCGGTAGGTGTTGGAGGTGCGTGTGCATGTGGTCCTGTAGCGGCGGGTCCTCACCTTCCTGCATATGTTCAGCAAGCTGGTTGTGGGCGTGTAAGTCTATGTGTCCGTTGCCTAGGCTATACTGATGAGACTCTTGTTTGACGAGGTGTAGGACGACGTGTTTGGGGAGGCGCCGCAAGGCTGTCCTGAGGATTAGGGCCTGGGTGCCCAGGCTGGACTCGCTCGCCTGGTGCAGGGGCTGCCGTGCCAGTTTGCGGACGATCTGGAAGTCCACTGCCGCGCCTACTGAGACCCACACATGGTGCGCGTGGTCACGCGGTTGCTGATGGGTGTCATTGACGGCGTCCACGATGACCGCCAGTGTTTTCAGTTCCCCGTGAGAGGAGGCCCCGGGGATAGTAGTCCCTCTGAGGTGGTGTTGGTGCAGTCGGCCTGTCGCGTCTGTCCTCAACTCCAAAGCTGCCCCCCCAGCTGCTGGGGTGAGGCTTCTGGTGCCGGAGGCATCCGCAAAAATGACGGTGTTGTGGTCGTGTGGCAACGGCAGGCGGCACGGCGTCGTTGGCTGGTAGGCATGGATGCGTGCCCCTGTTCCGTGGTGGCCCACGGCGTGGTGGGGGTCGGTTAGAGTCTCCGGGTAGCATAGACGCCCACCCGCTGGCGGATGATCTCGGTTGCTGCTGGGTTAATGCGGACATAGTCGTTTTTCCCCTCGTGGCCTTGTGTCAGGTAGCCGTACATATATTGGAGCAGGTACGCTTTCTGTGGGTGGAATGTGGTCCACTTGACCGTCTGCCAGTCCTGGACTTGGGAGCAGCGGTGTTTAACCGGGTAGGCGGGGGCTTCCGGTGTGGTGCTGCGGTGCTTGGCCAGCACCGGGAAGGTGATGGCTGGGTGCTTGGTGTCCCACCTTCCCCAGTAGAATATCCATTCCGCCGCGGCGCTTGGGCCCCACGCCACTGTGGCTGTGTCCTTCTCTGTGGCCCGTTCGAAGTGCGTGTGTAGCCACCTATGTAGTTCCGGGGTAGCGTGGGCCGTTGGTATGGGGTGGTAGCGCGCCAATAACCGGAGGAGGGGCCACAGGGTGGCTAGTGCTTGGGGCCCACATCTCCAGCAAGTGGTGGGGGTGCCCGTCAGCTTGTCCTGCGACAGTGGTGGCGGACAGAAGGGGCTTGCCGTGGGTGGTGGCAGCATCCACAAGCTGCTGCGTGCTTTGCCAGGTCGCAAAGTGTTTTTGAGTCCGTTGGGTGCCAGGAAGAGTACTGCTGGCACCGTGGAACTTGGTACATACTCCACTTGTTCCTCCCCTTGCTATCCCTCTCAGGGAAGGGATTTTGATCTGAATTTGGTCCACAATTTTGCGGACCGATCGCGTTCCGTGATGCCAAGCGCCCAACAGAGACGAACAATTTTCGCCTCTGCTACCATGAAACCAGACCGAGGGGTCAGGAGCAGAGGTCGCAGTGGCACGGGCAGCGACATTGCTTGGCATAGAAGACATAAGGATCGTGAAAACTGAATAGTATCCTGCTAACAGATATGATGCTTATAGGCAATGAAATGCCTGATATGGACATATGTGAAATCCACCCTATCATCCACTAATTCATATAACTACAAAAGATCCAAGATTGCCTTATCTATCCCACATCCTATGTTCCTAACAAGGGAATGGAATATAATATACAATAGTCCCATATATAGGGTCATATAATGATCCCTCAGGGGCAATATGCTGGGGTAGGGCTGTGACCTGCTTCAAAAGAAGACTGCAGGGCTTTGCCGCTGTGCATGAGCCTAGTGGTGAAGTCATGCAGACAGAGCTGATGCTAAAAAAGCATGCAGCATGATTATACGTAGGTAGGTAGGTATCTTCGGGAGCTTGGGATGCCTCTCCTGACAATGCAGGAAGAAGGTCTTACCAAGGGGAGGTCCTGTCCCTCCCACTGCCCTAGGTCAGGTGCCTCTTAAGCCGCTCCAGCAGGTGCTTGGGAAGGCAGTGTCGCGGCAACCCGGTCCACGTGTCCCGGCTGGGAGGGTGTCCCCACATGTGCCTGTGGGTAGGGTCACATGCCCCCTCCTGTGAGCGGCAGCTGTGGGGGCTGCCCAGCCGTGTGGAGTATCTCTGACTACAGGTCGTATTGCTCCCGCGAGTCTACGGTGCAATCGCCTCAACCCCTGTGGCTCGAGTTGCGGGGCTCTGCTGCTTGGCAGGCGGCCCCCTCCCGGGCTGTGTGCCGGCACGCCTGTCATCAGTTGCTTCCATGGCTTCCTATGACGTTTGCCATGGTCCCCGATGCAGCCTGGCCGGCCTCGGAGCAGTGGCCCTGGAGTACGGCTCCTGCCACTGGCCCGCTGGGTCGTCTGGGTCGCCCCAGTGCGTCCGACCCTTTGGATTGTGGACCGTTGCGTCCTGTCCCTTTGCCGCCCTCGCTGCGTTTGCGTGTGCGGTGTCCTGGCTCACTTGGCGCCTGTTCACCGGTGTGCATGCCCTTTGTGTTTCGCGTGTGGTGTCTGTGGCCACGTGGCTCTTGTTCAACGGTGCGTGCGCTGTGTGTGGTATGTGTGTGGTGGTGGTGATTTTGTCACCCCTCTTCCCCCCCCCCCTTTGTTTGCGTGCTCTATATTTGTTTTCTTTTAAATAGAAAAGGGGGCGCGCGCACACTGCAGGCACAGGCATTGGCAACTGATGCAGCGGTGCAGTAGTGTTGCGTTCTCCGGTGTGCGGCATCGGTGTTTCGTCGGCAGTCGCACCCCAGGGGTGCGGCTCGCGTGTTTTGATGTACATGGGTGCGAGTCACGGTGGGTTCCGTTCGTTGTCTCTTTGCCTTTTGGTGCTGGCTGGTTAGGCAGCCCTGTGGGCTGTGGGTGTGGGCTGTGGTTATTGTGCACTCTCGGCGGGCTGGGTTAGGGGTCAAGGGTTAGACGTTAGGGGGTGCAGCCCGGGTTCCTCGCCTCGTGATTAGGCTTCGGCTGGGGCTGGGCGGCTGCGGCTGGTGAGGCGGTTCCGACGGCTGCGGGCTGAGGTTTGGTGCCGTTGGGCGCAGCGGTGCCCGTTAGCGTTCGCGTCGCTGTCCATCAGCTTTCAGTTCGCTTGGCTTCTTCTGGCCGGTTTTTGGCGTGGTGTTCAGCAGCGTTGGCTGGCTGGGCAGCACGTAGCGATGGGCCACTGCAGGGGGTGACGTTGGGCGGGTCGTTGGGCTGGGTCGGCCCCCGGGCGGCTCTGCGGGCTGGCGGGTCCGCGGTCGTTGGCTCCGCTGGGGCGGGTGCGCGGGTTGTTGGGCTGGCAGGGAGCGTCATCAGCGTGCGGCCTGGGCGCAGCCGAGGGAGTATCCCCCCTCGGGGTTAGGTGGAGGCGACGCCGGCCGGGGGGTCAGGCGGGTCATGTTGTCAGGCGCGGGGGGTTCTCGCGGTGCCGCGGGTGCTGCCGGCGTCTGTGCATCGACGCTTGTGAGGTGGCAAGGGGGTGTGTGTGCGCGGGGTTGGGCTTGAGGTGATGTCCCACAGGCGCCTTGCTTCCCTCCGCGTCTTCTGGAGGGTTTCCCGCAGGCGTTTGAGGACATACGGGTGGTCCTGGGGTGCTGGGAGGCTGTGCGGCTGGACTCCCTGGCGATGGAGCGCATCGGCCAGCATGGCTTCCCATGCAGCCTTTGGCATCCACCCCCCGGCCGGCTGGAGGTGGCAGTTGTCCGCCGACCCCCTGCGGGGCCGGCGGACCCAGCCCTCGAGGGAGGGCTCCGCCCGGGCCCACTTTCGCAGCTCCCAGAACTGTGTGTGGGTCCAGCGCTGCCACCACTGTCCATGGGCAGGGCGGTCGTCTTGGGCGGAGGTGTGGGCGTAGGTGTGGGTGGTGGGTCATGGGGACTGGTGGCAGAGGTGGGCCCGGGGGAGTCCTCGTAGTTCTGTGCTGTGGGGGTGCGTGGGGAGCAGAGGCGTGCGCGTACGCGGACCAGTGGGTAGGCGCGCACGGTCTCTGCTTCGGGGTTGGGTTGGGACCCGTGGGGGCGCCGGTAGCGGGGCATCTGCTGGACGTCAGCGGAGATCAGTGGCTGGTAAGGGGGCGGGGACGCTGCCAGTTGGCCCTGGCGTTGCTCCGGTCAGGTCTGGGGTGGTCTGTGGGCCTGGGTAGTGGGCTTTGAGTTGTGGCAGGAAGAGGTACGTTGGGCCTCGGCCGCGGTGCGCTCCGTCATGAAGGTGGTGGCAGCGGCGTCGGTGGAGGTGGGGGGGGGCTGATCTGGGAGTTGTCGTTGCTCGGTCTGGGATGGTTGGAGCCGCAGGACGTATTGGACGTTCTCGGGGGGTTGGGCTCGCGTTGTCGCCGTTGCGCCGGGCTTGGGCCTTGACTTAGGTTTGGCAGCAGGCTGAGGCCCTGGTGCGGCGACGGGTTTGGGTGGCTGCTTGGCGGCGGTCTTGCGCTTCGCTGGGGCCCTGGCCTATGCAGTGGGGGGCGCGCTTGCGGCGATGACGGACTTGGGAGCCCAATTGGCAGGTTTTCCTCGCCGCCGTGGGGGGTGGACGAGGATGTAGTGGTGGCGGTGGATGAGTAGATAGGTAGGTAGGTGCTCTCGCGTGTGCAGATGCGCCCCCTGGTTCCCGCTGGCGTTGCGGCTGTGACGAACAGGAAGAGGCTCCGCGCTTGAAGAGGGAAGGCGACTTACATGCCGATTAGACCTGACTAGTGGCCCCCAACAAAGGGGCCCCGGTTAACACCGGGAGGGCTTATTACCACCAGCCTGACGTACTTGTCTCGCCGGGAGGGTGTGCCCCCGCGCTTGGGCACGTCTGCTCCTTTGGGGGGAACCCTACGGGCTCACCGGACTTCCTGGCTTATCCCGTTCCCAAGGCATGCATGTATTTACTTGGTACTGGGGTTCTGAGTTGCTTGGGTGTGGCACGCTCTGCCTCGACTCCCAAAGCAGCGCGGGCCTTAGGATGCAGCCTTACCCCCGGTCTGCAGATCTCGTTTGGCCAGGTCACCTGCATGGCACGGGCTGCCTCAGTGCCCGGGCTATGGACACCGGGTTTCCTATTGTTGTGTGGTGTTTGTGTTTGGGTCTGGATTCCGCGGTGACTCCGCCATTCCTGGCCGGGGTCTAGGGTGTGTGTGCTTGGGCTTGGGTTTTGGCTTTGCCTCGCCATTTCTGGCTGGGGTTCGTGGTGCGCGCGCTGCGGTTTGGGTTCGGTGGTAACCCTGCCACTTCTTGCTGGGGTCTAGGGCGTTTGTGCCTGGTTACGGGTGTTGGTCACGCTCCGCCTGTCCTGGCTGGGGTTGGTGGTGTGTGTGTGTGGGTTTGGGCTTTTCCTGCACTCCGCTCTTACTGGTTTGGGTGGTCGGGCGTGTGGCCTCTTGCATGCGCCCTGTCCGTTTCCCGTCACCCTCTGGTGGGTCTGCCTGTCGCGTGGGGTTGTGCGGGGGTTGCCGTGGGTGGGGTTTGTCCCCTCCCCTCCCTTATTTTTTCGGGCTGCGGGCGGGGGTGTGTGGTTCTTGGCCCTGTCTTGTCGTGGCTTTGTGGTACCCGCTGTTGCCTGTCCCGGTCTTGGGCCTCTTGGTCTCCGTCCCCCCTTCCCCTTTCCTTTGGGTTGCATCTATGGTTATTTTTTTCGGTGGCCCGCCATTTCTCCGGTGGGGTGTCTGCCGACGTGTCCGGGGTTTCCTATCCTCCGCTGGGCCGCTGCTCTCCGCTGGGTGGGCCCCGGTGTTCTTTCGGGGGGCCCCGTGGGTGTCGCCTTTGGTGTTGCCTGGCTGGGGAGTTTGCCCGCCTCTTGTGAAGTGGGTGCGCGGCCTCTCGGTTGTGTGTCTGTCTCTTGCCCCCCCCCTTTTTTTTTTCTGGCGGGTGCGCGCTCGTGGTTGGGCGGGGGTTCCCCCCCTGCTGTGCTGTTTGTTTGTTCCTTTTTTTTTTTGCGGGGGGGGATTTGCCTGTTCCTCCCTCTGCCTTCCCTGGGCTGGTGCACGCACTGATCGGCATCCGGTGTGGCTAACCAGGTTGCTGTTGGTGGTGCGCTTGGCTGAGCCGTGCCCCGGCCCCATGGGTGGGTTGGGTTATGTACACGCTTGGCCTGGTGGCCTCTCCTGTCGGGTTAAGTTCTGGCTCTGCCGGCTGGGCGGTTGCGCCAGGGGGTTTTGTGAGGCCTTGGGTTAAAGGGGGTGGGGTTGTCTGTGTCCCTCCGCCTTGTGGCGCCGGCTCTAACTTCCTGGTGGCGGCTTGTGCGGGCGGGATGTCACCGTTGCTGCTGGATGTGCGGCGGCCCCGAGCCTGTATGCGGCGGGCTGGTGTGGCGTTGACCCACGGTTGTTGGCGTGTTTCCCTCTCTTCCGGGGCGTGAGGCGGCTTGCTCGGGTTAAACCCTTGGTTAGTGTCCCTTACTCTGGTGCTGTGGTGTGCTTTGGTGTGGCGTGCTGTGTTGAGCTGTGATTTGCGGTGGTGCGCCGTGCCGGTCTGTGCTGTGTTGCGGTGCGCTCTGCTCTGTCGTGCCGTGCCGCGCCGTGTCGTGCCGTGGTGTGTATTGCCGTGGCGTGGCTGGCTGCGCCGTGCCGTGCTGTGCCCCGTTGTGTCGTGTTGTGCTGTGTCATGTCGTGGGGTGCCTCGTCGTGGGGTGCCTTGTCGTGGTGCGTTGGTCGGCGGTGCGCTGCGGTGCGGTGTGCGGTGCTGCCTCGCTTTGTGCCGTGTTTTGCTGTGCCGTGGTGTGTGGTGGCCCCTTTTCACTGCCGCCCAGGCGTGGGGTGGGGTCGGCGCTGAATAGACTGGCCCGCTTCGTGGTGCGGAACGCGGGCCGAGGTTATGTGGCTGGCTGGTGGCTGGGGGGCGCGGTTAGGTGCGGTGTGGCTCGTTGGATCCGTGTTGCGGGGGTCCGGGTGGGCTGTTCGGCCTGGTGGGTTAGGTGGGTGTCCGCGGGGTTGCCCTCCCTGGGGGCCCGTGCCTTTGTCCCGTGTCCTCTGGAGTCCCTTGCCCCTAGAAGTGTGTCGCGTTCTGTGGGGTGGGGTGTCCTGGCCTCCTCGAGTGTGTTGGGTCCCATCCGGTCCTGTCTCTCTGCCCCCTTGCCGTCTCTCGTCCTGGGTGTCGCGGCCGTGTCCTGTTCCTCCACTGGTGCCTGTGCCGTTGCTTGTGTGGTGGGCCTTATTGTGGCCAGGGTCGTCGCCTGGCGGTGAGGGTGTGGTGGTGGGCTGCGTGGCGGCGTTCTCGGCGGCTCTCCCGGTTGGTGTAGCCTCTTCTCCTCGTGTGGGTGTACCCCCCGTCCCTTGTGCGGGGCCCGGTGGTCGGTGGAAGCGAGCTGGTGCGGCTCGTGCGGCGTCAGGTCCGTGCTGTGGCGGTGCATCTTGGCAGGCGCGCGCCTGCGTGGGTCGCAAGGTGTCGGCTGGGGGTGGGGGGGTCGTGGTCTTTCCGTTGTGGCGTGCCCTTCCTGTGTGTGCGCCCTGGTGCCCGCCTTTGCGCCCTCTCCCTCTGTGCCCTCCCTTTTCCTGGCCCTTTGGTGGTTTTTGTGCCCTTGCTGTCTCGCCCCGGGTGCCCTGTCCCTGTGGGCGGATGCCTGCTACCTTGGGCCTCTCCTCGCCCCCTTCCCGCGAGCCCTCCCTTTGCCCTTTACCTTCCCGGTGTGGTGGTGGTAGGGAGGGGGGGGGGTCCTGTGAGGCGCCGATGGCCCATGCTTGGGGGTGGGTGGTCATGAGCCACCTGCAGAGGGTTTCCGGGGCGTAGGGGGGGCGGAGGCAGTAAGAAAAAGTGCTTTTCCAAAGCTTTGAGGCATACTCTAGTTGTTATTAGAGATGCACTGAGCATCCATGCATTTCTATCTTAGTATTGGTCCAACCAAAAGTGGTGATAACACATTTTGACATAAGGAACCAAACACCCAATCAGGATTTTGAGTGGACCCCTTAATCCCCTTTCAATGTGAGGCAAATCATCTTTTCCTGAGTTGACTGAGAACTGACATATCCAAGGCAGAGCCTATGAATTTATCTATGTTTTTCCATGAATTCTTAGCCATCCTAGTGGTATGCACCCTGGGGGGCTGGGCACCTCTTTTTGAGAGGTCCTGGGTTCAATTCCTGGTCAGCCTAGCTAAGTAGGAAGATCCCATGTGACACGGCGGTGACCTCATCGCCACATGCCCTGCCACCTCAGCACATATGGGACCCAAAACAAAGAGTGCACATCTCCTAAGATGGCACTATGGAGAGAGAGTGACCATGGGGCAGTTTTCCAACTCTTTTCCAAAACATTTTAGCTATCTTTGTGAATATGCATTCCGATTTGACCTGAGTTGCAGTTTCTGTCAATATCCTTTCATCTTTCACTGTTTATACTGCAGCCCTTCATGCTTTGATCCTGATTCTCTCCTCCTTGCACACCTCTGGCTTGGGTTATCCTGGATTGACTATATTTCTGCAAACAAAAGGTTTTCATCTCCAAAAACAAGCAGCAGGAAACCCTACACCAGCAGCAAGCAGCAGGAGAGACAAAAACACAGTGCTGAAACCACTATAAACCTTTCTGGTAGCAGAGGCAGTCTGTCTCTGCGCACCGGCAGCAACCCCGCGCCGTACATCCAGTGCGCCGAGTACAGGCACATATAAGCAGAAGGGTGACTGAAGATGGACACAAGGAAGGAGGACGCCGACGTGAAGACAGCGCCAGCGCCTGAGGTACCGGCAAGGCCAGCACCTGGCGCTGTACCTTCGGCGGAGCCCTTACATGGGCCAGTGGAAGCGGCTGAGGACTCGCTGGATGGACTCCAGACGGCTTTCTGGGCCCTGTCCGTCGAAGAGGTGGTCTCTCAGCCTGTGAAGAGGAAGAGAGAGAGCGAGACGGATGCTGGAGACGAAGCAGACGAGGGAGAGGAGCAAGGGCAAGACCTGACGAATGTCCCTACCTTCAAAGGCGCACCAAGCGCTTCTGGCCTCCACGCATCACCCTCTCCTTTAACCACCACACTCCCAGCCGCTGCAACATCCACTTCCACAACCAACCCGCCTATGGCAGAGGGCACAGGCTTTACTGGCATGCCTCCCTACCCCGCCTATGGTATGGGCCCACCTACCACTGCGCTCCATGAGGCAACTACTGCCAGTGAGCCGGTGGCTACCAGCTCTGCGCCGCGATGGTATCCGGCTGAATATCCCCATCCACTACCCGCTACTGGAACCTATGTGGATGTTCCCCGGTATGCACCTGGCTATGCAACCTTGAGTGGGTTGAGGAGAGGACCTGAATCTCTTGGTGGCAGGAGTAGAGGATCGGGAAGATCCTCCAACAGGTCCCTGACGCAGTCGGAGATCAACGAGGTGCTCCGAGGAGCCACTTCAAAAATCGTGGGTGACCTCACTCAAGAGATCCGTGAGAAACTGGAGCCCCTGATGATCCCGCCCCACGCGTCACCTACCACAGTGGGAATGTCACCCCACCGAGTACAGGCCAACCACCTGGCGGCAGGGTTGACAAACACCCTGGGGAGCCTGAGGAGCCGACCGATGCCGACTCCTGCACCTATACCGAGAAGTCCTTTTGTACCGAGAACGGTCCAGCCGCCCTACAGCCACGTGACGAACTCGACGAGGGCCGAGCTGGACCATCTGGGGCTAACAGCCTTGAGGGCTATGGTGGACGTAGAGCCTTATGGCTCTAGTGATCTAGGCGGAGACCCCTCCGATGATGAGCCGCTGTCGATGACTTCATCTTCGCCCTCGGAGGACGATGACCTGGAGGACCCCGAGGACCCAAAGGGGAAGAAGAAGAAGAAGAAGAAGAAGAAGACCCGACGCCCTGAGGGATGCAGGTCTCAGGAGGCGAAGGCTATTGCCACCTCTGAGATCGTGGTGAACCTGCCTGAGTTCACAGGCAAGGACCTCAGCGAGTTCGCTGAGAATTTCGGCCGGTTCCTCCGATTGACCGGCCAAACCCACGCTAGTGGGAGAGTCAAGTGCGATCTGCTCCTGCAGTGCTGCAAGACCAAGTACCTGGAGAAGCAGGTCAGGTAGATCGTGACTAACTCCGCCACCTTTGCCGATGTGTTGGTTGCCCTGGAGAGGCAGTACCCGACCTACGAAACCGACCTCTCCATCAGGGCCGAGATCCAGAACCTGCCCGTGCTGCCCAACAACCCCAAACCTGGCAGGGTCTCTGAGCTGTTGGCCGACCTGGATCACTTGGCTGGACGACTGACGCCCGATTCCTACAGCAGCGACGACCTGCTGTTCTGGTTGGTGGCCAAGCTCCCTCGAGAGCTATGGGACGAGTGCCGTTCGACGGCGGAGCACAAGGCTAGATCCCTCCGCTACGAGGATCTCTGCGTGCTACTCCTGGAGCTGGCGCTGGAGAAGGAGAGCGACCAGCACTTGAACAATTACCGTCCTGGAGGAGGAGGTTCTGGAGGTCATGGCAAAGGGTACCAAGGGTCCCGACCTGGGCAGGGGACTACCCCCAAACACGCCCACGCCCGTATCATGGAGAACGTGAAGGAGCTATTCTGGTGTGATGCCAGAGACGAGCAGGGCCACCTGCAGCACGCCCCTGACTGCGAGCAGCGAGACTGCTTTGTAGTCCAAGGGAAACAGCAGGAAAAGAACACCGGCGCGAAAGCGAAGCTGCCGGATCATTACAGGTGCACCATCACGTGTGCATTCTGCGGGAAGCGGAAGCACTACGAGGATGAGTGCTACCATAAGCAACGCCTATCGGCGAAGCTTAAGGGTGAAGATCCTGGCAAAGGCTCAGGCAAAGGTGGAGGCAAAGGCAAAGGCAACGACTCCGGCAAGGGCAAGTCGAAAGGACGTTGTCAAGGGCAAGACAAGGGTCAAGGTGGACGAGGAGGAGGCGCTAACCGCCAGCCTGACAACAAGAACAAGGACAAGAACGGAGGCAACCCCAACCCTAATCCAGGGGGGAACTCCAAGCCCTCTGGAGGGCAGTCTGGTCCTACCACACGCTCACAAACGCAGGCCCAGCAAGAACAAGGAGCCAAGCGTGAGCATGAAGGTGGTGATGACGGCAACGCTAAGAAGAGGAGCTGTTTCATGAGGATGGCCCGCAAACTGCGGAACAAGGGGTTCGAGGTGACCTGTCCCGCGGAGTTCTGACGGGGACGCTCTGGTGGCACCCAAGACCTGGTGTTTTGGGTACGTATCCGACTAGGGGGACGCGAATACCTGGGGGTATTGGATACTGGCGCCACAATATCTATAGTGGCCAAGAAAATTTTACCTTGTGGGAGCCTGAAGAACACCATGACCACCGCTGCTATACGCATGGGGGATGGACATGTGGTGCACAGCTGCGGGGACTGTGAAGTGGAGGTACCTATGGGCTCCCGGACTGTCGCCCATCGGTTCTATGTGATGGACACTGAAGCCTTCGACTTTGTACTGGGGACTGACTTCTTCGTACAGCACTCCCAGATACAATCCTTGACGCTGCAAGCGCCCTACCTCCTCTACGTGGACCACGGCAGTGGCAGAGAGTCTGTGCCACTGGAGCAGTCGGAACATACCTCGAGTTACCTGAGGCTATCGAAGGAGGAGACCTCGAGCATGATGGCGGCCTCCAAAACTGAGGACTATCAACTATTGGGGGAAGTCCTAGACCAAGGTCTGAAGGAGTTGGGTTACTCCCGAGAAGACCTGAGTGTGGAGTTGTTCGCCAGCGACAAGCAGCATGTACTGGACCTCTACTGCAGCAAGGGGAAGAACTGCAGCTACAAATTTTACTGGCCCTCTTTCGGGATGGCCTACGGGAACCCAAGGTTCAGTGAACTGGGGAAGGTGCTGACCAAGGTGGCCTTGGAACGTTCCCGTCTGGTCCTGTGTTCCCCCGATTGGGGAGCCCATGGGGGCAACGAGTACTGGCGAAACCTCCTGGACAGGCTGACTATCAGCTCTGTTCGTTTGCCTGATGAGGCCATCTACGTGCCTCTGGGACGCAAGACGCCTATCCGGAAGCCCAGATGGGGGAGTATGCTCAGCGTGGTGGACAGAGGTCTTACCTCCATTCCCTGGGAGGATCTGGACCCGACTCTGGTCCAGGCTATACAACGAGAAAGCGATGGACTCGCCTTGGGTGACTTGAAGGATCGCCTACGACCTCAAGATGCTGTTGAGACTACACCCGGAGGAGATCAGTACGTCGTGACTGACACCAACGCCCCCAACTCTCCCTGTCATGTACCTGTTCCTGATGGAGTCTCTGAGTGTGGACTATCTGAGCTACCTAGCTCTATCCACTCAGATGACGAAACTGAGCACGGCGCCTTCTTCGTGCAGACCTGTGTGGAGGAAGTGGAGAACGCCGAGTACGTCGCCCCACTGAAACCCCTACTCTCCATGAGGGTGGAAGACCCCGTGGACGAGGAGCTGGACCCTCTATCCAGGCTCAGGGAGTATGTGGATTCCAAGAGGAAGTTGGTGGCGAAAAAGCTATGCTACGCGAAGCCTACCCGCAGCTCATGGCCACTGAAGCAAGGACGTATGGGAGACCTATCCCAATTGAAGGAGGACCTCGAACAGAAGATCACCACCTGGCAAAGGGAGGTAGATCTTAAGCTCATGAAGAGCGTGTTGGGGCGCCCATGTGAGGACCCCAGAGGAGGACGACCTCTCGGAGGAATGTGTATGTGAACCCCCTCGAGCTTGCCTCTGTTGCCATCGTCCATCGGAGATGGTTGAACAAGACCTTCCATATGCCTACCAAGGGCTGAAGGATACTACCACGGGCGAAGAGTCGGTGGAGGACCACCTCCTGACGTCTATTACTCAGAGGGCAAGCAACTTACACTCTGACGAGGACATGGAGGACAAGATCAAGGTATTGGACCCGCGGGCACAGAAGCTTATAAGGACCTATCTGGAGGTGTTCGGAGAACTACACCCTCCAGCCTCATGTGACAAGCTGGTACAGATGGACCTCAAGCTGAAACCCGAGTTCGTGGGTCACAAGATCCGGAGGAGACCCTATCCAGCTCCTGAAGAGCAGGCCGACGAGATTGAGCGACATATACAAGAATGTATCGATGCTGGCCTAGTCCTGGAGTACAAGGACGGGGACTACCCCCTACACTGCAGCCCCTGTTTCTGGGTGGCCAAACCCGGGTCTACAGCCAAACGGCTGGTAGTGGACTATGGAGAGCTGAACAAGAAGACGCTGAACCACTCAGGGTCCATTCCCAATATGGAGTCTACCCTGGAGAAGATAGCCTCCTGCCGCTACAAGACCAAGGTGGACAAGAGGAGCGGACTCTGGCAAGTGGACCTGACGCCCAACGCACAGGAACTACTGGCCTTCATCACCCCTCAGGGGAGGGTGTTCAAGTGGAAGGTCATGCCGTTTGGCGTGGCTAACGCACCCGCTCTATTCCAAGAGCTGATGAACAAGATCTTGTCCATCCTACGAAGGAGACCTAAGGTGCAGGAGCTCATATCCCGTGGTGCCCAGATGGAGGCTCACATCGACGATGTATGCCTCGGGACCAATACCCAGGAGGATCACCTAATCCTCTTGGGTGAGTTCTTTGCGGTCTGCCAGGAGAACCACACACGACTCAAGCTGGAGAAGTGTGAGTTCATGCAGGAGACCATGCAGTACCTGGGGTTTGATGTTGGCTATGGGTGGTGGACCCCAGCGGCCTCTAAGGCCAAACCCCTGATGGATGCCAAGGTACGACACGAAGACCCCAAGAAAGGACTTCATGATGTACGCAGTTTCATTGGGGCGTGCAACTTCTATCGCCGCCACATCAAGAACTTCACCTACACGAGTGCTGTTCTGACGGACTTGATCAAGAAGAGTACTACTTGGCACTGGGGCCCACAAGAGCAACAAGCGTTTGACGAGCTCAAAGACAAGGTAGCCAACGCTAAGTGCTTTGGCGTGCCTAGGGCACAGGGGGAGATTATCCTGGTGACCGACGCGAGCAATGTGGGCGGTGGTGGAACGTTGTTCCAATGGCAAGCACTAGAGAAGGAGGAGTTCGACTCGGCCATTTCCCAATGGGGGACGGAAGGTCTCAACCGAGATGGAACCCTCAAGCACAGCTACCCTGACGACAAGTGGGTCCTAGTACCTCTGGGCCACTGGAACTGGAAGTGGAACCAGGCCAGGGGGAACTACTCCACCTATGAGCAGGAATTGCTCGCGGGTATGCTGGTGCAATCCTCACAAGCACGACCGTTGGGGAGCAACCCTGTGGTCTGGCTGTGCGACCAAGAACCGGTCCGCAGTTTCCAGAAGGGCGTTCAGCCGTATGGACGTCCACTTGGACCTCAACATGACGATGATACGCCCCCTGGATGGACTCCAACAATCGGAGTACCTGAAGGAGTTTGGGGATATCTACAAGCGCCTGGAGAAACGCCTTGAACCCCTCCTGGTCAACCAAGACCAGTGGAAGAGGGACAAGAGCTACCTGTGGCACGAGGACCGCATCGTGGTGCCTAGTGACCGAGTCCCAGCGCTGCTGAAGTGGACCCATGAGTCCAGCGGTCATGTGGGTGCTGACCGTACCCTGAGGCTGTTCAAGCAGTGGTTCCACACTACGTGGACTGACGACAAACTGCGGAAAACCCTCCAGCCTATCGTGGACAAGTGCCCGTGCAGGTCCTGTAAACCAGGGGATATCAGGGACAGAGGTCTCTACTCGACCCTGCCCATCCCTCACTGTGCTAACAGTGTTCTATACGTGGACTACACGGAGATGCCGAAGTTCCGGGGCTATGACTTCGCCCTCGTGGTAACCTGTGGGTTGACCAGGTTTACCAGGGTGTTCCCATGTACCAAGCACATTACCGGGGAGGAGACTATCAAGATACTCCTGGAGGAGTGGTTTTGTGTCTATGGGGTGCCCAAGGAGATCAACTCCGATGAGGACGTACGAGTACGCTCAGATACTGGCAGGTACAAGAGGGTCCTGAGATCCCTCAATGTCCAGGTGTCTACGGGGATTCCCTACTCTCACACGAGCAACCCCCTATGTGAGCGACAGATCCGTGTCCTGAAGGAGAACGTACGGAAATGGTGCAAAACTGAGCGCACCAGAGACTGGGTGAGACTACTCCCCGTCATATCCTTGATAATGAACTCCCAAGAGAGTTCAGTTACTGGCTAACTGCCCCATGAGCTATTCCTAGGGCGCCCGGCATGGTTCCTACATGCCCCCTATCCAGAGGACACCCATTCTTCTGTGGGTGAATGGGTCCAAGAACAACAAGCGAAGGTGGACAAGGCCAAGGCTATGCTCCAGAGAGTGAGGGAGCGTCAGTGGAACAAGAAGAACAAGCACCGAGTACCGGCCACCTACCAAGAGGGGGACTGGGTGCTGGTGCACCACAGTCGACTACCCGCCTGGCCACGCTCTACCAGCGATGACCCCTACCCCGGGCCGTACAAGATTCTATCAGTGGATGGACACCGTATCACCGTGCGGTGTTCACCCCGTCTAGGGGGGACCCTGGTGTGCGCTGCTCAACACCTGAAGCGCCCCTATGATCCTGAAGACCTCTGTGGGGGGGAGTGGGAGCTGAACGACGAGGAAATCGCCGCTCTGGACCTACAAGGGGCTGCCAGCCCTATGGAAGTTGAAGGTGAACTCCCCGACATGAACGCCGAGGAGATGGCTAAGGAAGGCTTCTACCTGGTGAAGTCTGTCCTACGCCACCGCTATCGCCAGGGTTGGCGCTTCCTCACCCTCTGGGAAGGGTTTGGAGTCGAAGAGGCCACCTGGGAGCCCTTCTTTGCATTTGTTCCACCTGAGGGACGCCTAAACTCAGTTCTGGTTGACTACTTGTCCCAGAACAACCTTGGTGAGTTGCTGAGGCTCGCTGAGACGCTTGCCTCCAAGACTAAAGCTAGGGACTGAACCTTACCCTTACCTGCCAAAGCGTATGTGTGAGTGTGCTAGTCCTAAGGTCCTAAGAGCAAGCCGCAGAAGTGGTGTCCTAATTATACCCAAGTCTGCACGCTTGCTAAACCTGGAGGGTTGGCTTATTGATGCCACGGGGTACGCCCCGGGTCTCCCCTCCCCTAAGCGCCCAATTTCTGTGCTGGCGCAAAACCTTTGGGGAACACCCAGCGTACTAATCCAGGTATTGTTTTCCCTACCTATCTGTCTACTACAGGGAGGGGTGGCCAAAAGCTATGAAGGCATGAAAACGCCGTTTTGCTAAATGGCCAAACCACTGACCTAACCACTGCCACAGCCCACCAACCCTGCTAAAATTGCAGGAAACGGGTGGGACAGTGACACACGCACTACAGGTCCTACACACCCTACAGTGGCACCATCCTGGTGGGCGAGCACTGGGGCAACTGGCTCAAGCCCCCACTCAGGACTACCACTCCTACACGCACACTCTACTTGGTGTTGTTGAAGAACATGGCCTGGGTCCTAGCGACCTTCCTGTGAAGATGACAAGACAACACAGCGCTAGTAAGCGACTGTGGCCTAACAGGGGACGCCACAACGCGTTTCCCCTGCTAGGGCTTGGAGGGAAAAGGTGCTCTTGCGTGCACGGCGCAGATGTCCATGGAGTCGGACTCCCTGCTCTGCCACAGGCAGAGGGGAGTTACTTGTTTGTGTGATCTGCGCCCTTGTTTAGCAGGGCATGAAAAAAATGGTATGCTGCTGCACCAATCACCCTACCTGCCCACCTGTAAAGCAAAGGCAAATGAAGGGGCGTTTGCGGCAGAGGAACCAAGCCACTCTCCACGTATTATACGCTTCTCAGAGTGACCTATAATACACTGTCCGCAAACACGCTGAAGAATCAGCTACCCCTGTCACGCAAGCAAGCGTTAAGGGACTCCTCAGGTTCTCTTAAAGAACGTACCGAGGAGCCCCTTGGTAGCCTAAACAAGGTTTACCGTGCGCACTTCGCGTGGCCTATCTTTTAATGCGTGTGTGAATGCGCGAGCATGCACAAGTGTGTTGGGCAAACCTGCCCATCTTCACCGCAATCACGGACTCCACCAGGGGGTGGCCCCACCTGGGCGTACCTACCTTACCTACCGCTGAAGAGTGAAGCAAGGTGAGAGGAAAAACGGGGCGCACGCGAAGAACGTTGCTATGCACTTGTGTGTATGTCTAATCACCCTGATCTGACCTCTGATCATCTGCAATCTTTTTAATCAATCCCTCTATCGCGTTCTATCGTTGTTAGCGCTGCTACGAGACTCGTTCACGGAGACACGAGACGAGCAATATGTATGCGGCATACGAGACGAGCATACCTGTAGTTTATACCTTATTCATTGAAGTCTTTTTCGTTGATTTTCGAATCCTTGAAATTTTTAATACTTCTATTAGTGTAGGTGGAATCTGTATTTTTTTTTATTAATGTGTGTCTCGTCATTTTCAAGACTACGTGAGACATACGTTTATAATGCCATTATTTCTGCATTTTCCGGCGCTTCGCTAGGAGCCGCTCCTGCGCGCCGCCTTTTTATGCGTAGGAATTTCTTGATTTAAAAAATCTAGAGATGACTATAATTTTTATAAAAATGTGCTTCTGATGCACAATTGGATTCTGCTCAGGTGTGTTGTTTCAGAAAAATTCTAGGCCGTCATTTGACGGATTTTGGTGTCGTCGCTTCGTTTTTGCGTGGATTCGTACACATATCTCCCATTCCTGCCTCTGCGGATACCCACGCGCAGCCTCGCTGAGTAGGCCGTGTTCGGGCAGAAACGCAGCAGCCTGGAGAGACTGAGCAGAACCCAAGACCCCACCAAGGGGCAATTTAATTTTCTCACGACCCCCTTCGCCCTAAAACAGGTCACAGGTCGCCAGCAGGTTTACGAGAACCCATGCGAGTGTGTATATGGTGTCTTGCGTTGGGTTTGTGTCGCGCTGCGTCTTGGAGGGAGGGATGCACATGCACATGTTTTGGCATGCTCCCAAACTAACCCAACCAAGCCACAGGAGCCCCGGCAGCGCCATGAGCGCTGAGTCTTCTGTAGGAAATGTTACAAACAGAGCAGCAAAAAGGCGCCAGCCATGTTGAGCGCCCATTTTTCTGTGTGAGGGAAGCTATAGGTATTTTAAAGTAGATGTGGAAACCAAGGAAAGACCAAGAAAAAATCCCTTTTTCCTAAAATGCGACAGTGGTGGCCACCACAGCGCAAGGGGGGAGTAAGAAAAAGTGCTTTTCCAATGCTTTGAGGCATACTCCAGTTGTATTAGAGACGCACTGAGCATCCATGCATTTCTATCTTAGTTTTGGTCCAACCAAAAGTGGTGATAACACATTTTGACCTATGGAACCAAACACCCAATCAGGATATGGAGTTGACTCCTTAATCCCCTTTCAATGTGAGGCATATCATCTTTTCCTGAGTTGACTGAGAACTGACATATCCAAGGCAGAGCCTATGAATTTATCTATGTTTTTCCATGAATTCTTAGCTATCCTAGTGGTATGCACCCTAGGGGGCTGGGCACCTCTTTTTGAGAGGTCCTGGGTTCAATTCCTGGTCAGCCTAGCTAAGTAGGAAGATCCCATGTGACGTGGCAGTGACCTCATCGCCACATGCCCTGCCACCTCAGCACATATGGGACCCAAAACAAAGAGTGCACATCTCCTAGGATCGCACTATGGAGAGAGAGTGAACATGGGGCAGTTTTCCAACTCTTTTCTAAAACATTTTAGCTATCTTTGTGAATATGCATTCCGATTTGACCTGAGTTGCAGTTTCTGTGAATATCCTTTCATCTTTCACTGTTTATACTGCAGCCCTTCATGCTTTGATCCTGATTCTCTTCTCCTTGCACACCTCTGGCTTGGGTTATCCTGGATTGACTATATTTCTGCAAACAAAAGGTTTTCATCTCCAAAAACAAGCAGCAGGAAACTCTACACCAGCAGCAAGCAGCAGGAGAGACAAAAACACAGTGCTGAAACCACTACAAACTTTTCTGAGGCCCTGGACCGCGTCCCGGAGGAGGGCTTCCCATGCCGCCTGCGGCATGGCGGCCTCTGCGGCGGCTTCGTTGGGGTTGGCGGGGGTGGGGGCGCGGATTTCCTTGAAGGTGTGCACCATGTGCACCCCTTCTCGCCTGCCCGCTCCCCCGGCCCACTTCACCCAGCGCCGGAGCTCCCGCAGGGGGGGGGCAGACCACCAAGCGAGGGTGGCGGGGGCCTCGGGGGGGGGGGTCCCCGAGCTCGAGGTCCTGTAGCGGCGGTGGCGGGGGCTGGGGTTGGAGGAGGCGTAAGGGCGGCGCGAGGAACGAGAAGCTTGGTGCTGTTCGTGGGGGGAGAGGGATTGCATCATGGGAGGGCGGTGGTACGTGTGGCGGCGTTTGGGAGAGCGGGGGCGTCGGTGGCGGGGGCTGGGGGTGGGGGACACGTATCGGTGGCGCGGGGAACTGGAGGCGCGATGCTGTTCGTGGGGGGAGGAGGACGCGGACATGGGACGGCGTTGGCGTGTGTGGTGGCGCTCGGGGGAGCGGGGGCACCGGTGGCGGGGGCTGGGGGTGGGGGACGCTTACCGGCGGCGCGGGGAACAGGAGGCGCGGTGCTGTTCGTGGGAGAAGGGGAACGTGGACATGGGACGGCGGTGGCGTGTGTGTCTGCGCTTGGGGGGAGTAGAAGCGGCGGCAGCGGGGCCCCGGGGGGTCATGGCGGCTCCTCGGGGAGCAGGAGCGGCGCGAGTGAGCAAGTGAGGTGCGATGGCGCTGTGGGGAGCGTAAGAGCTGAGGGCGGGTGCGCCGCGCGGGGAGAGAGCGGGAACGCCACCGTTTGCGGGACCGGGCCTCGTCCCGGGGCGGGTCGGGCCATTCAGGAGGCGTCGGTGGGGCCTCGGGGGCCTCACGTGGTGCCGCCTGGTACTGTTTGGGGGGTGAGAAGTCCCCCACCCTCCTTGGATCTGCTGCGTAGGGGTGTGTCGGCGGTGGCGGCTGGTGGTACGGGTCAATTGGCTGTCTCGGGTGAGGGTGGGCTCGGGGGTCTCCTTCTGCGTGGAGGTGGTGGCCGGGCGGATACGGTTCTTGGTATGAGGGGGGCGGCCCTTGGCTGTAGGCGGGGTAGTGGGTTGGAGGGCCCGGTGGGTGGTGCTGCCATCCCATGCGCTGGTGCTGTTCGTGCACTGGGGGTTGTTGCCCGGTTGGGTAGGGTGGCGGGCAGTGGTAGTGGTGGTGGTGCTGGTGGTGGTGGTGGTGGTGGGGGCGCTGGTGGCGGTGGCGCTGGTGGTTGTGATGATGCTGCGGGTATGCCCCCAGGATCCCTTGGCGTTCCGGTGGGGCTTGGGGGTCAGGCATCGTTTGCAGACCTTGGGGCCGTATGGCTTGGTGGGTAGTCGGGGCGGGTTGGGGGCCGGGCTTCACGGCGATCGAGGTCGAGGGGTCCCACATCCCTGGGTCGGTCTGGCCGGCGGCGGTGGTGGTGAGCGGGGGCTGGATGACGGGGCGCTTGGAGATGGGGATGTTGAGGAGGGTTCCGACGGGGTCGTGTTGGGTGGCCGCCTCTGTGGTGGCGGCTCTCGCTGGGGGGAGGGGGGCTCGGGATGCGGTGGGTGCGGGTTCCTGGCTTGGGTTTGGGTTAGGGTTTCGGTCAGGGCAGGGTCGCTTCTGCTGCCGTCTTACCTTTTGTGGTTTTTGGGGCTGCCTGGTGTGGTGTCGGTGATGTTGTTGTTGGTGGTTGTGGTGGTCGTGCTGCTGCGGGCGATGTTGTCGTTTGGGTTCCGGTTTTGGTGTGCGTCGGGTTTTGGGTTGGGGTCCGGTTCGAGGTTGAGAAGGACCTCGTCTCTGAGGTGTGGGGGCACTGGCGCTGGGCGGGGGGGGTTCGCGGTGTGCTGCCAGGGTGCCTGGGTTGCCTGTGTGGGGGTCAGGAGGGCTCCGGCAGCTTGGCGTGCGGCCGCAGCTTTGGCTTTGACTGTGACCAGACACAGAATATGACTTGGCCAAGCAACTGAATTCAGAAACAGTTAAGAAGTAGAGCCACATTAAGTGGTAGTAACAATTGAGTATAGGGGTCTTGGGGTGGGAGACAACTAGGCTCAACCTCGAAGGCCTAAAGCATGAAATGCCTAATTTCTTTCGGTATATCCTCCATGAAGGAAGATACCTCCTCTCAGTTGAGTGGTAGGGGTGAACTTCATTGGGGGGCTAGGGTTAAAACCCTAGTTACTTTGGGAAAGTGTACTTTAAGCTTCAAAAGAGTGATAAAAATACTTAAGTTAGTCTTAGCATCAACAAAAGGGTTTTAAAGGGGGCTTGGCCTGGATCAAGCCCCCCAAGAAAGACAAGGCAGTGACTTTTTCTTACTCCCCCCTGGAGTACTAGTTAGCTAAGCTAGTAGGACCAAGGAAAAAGGCTCAAAAATGTCCCCAGAAAATGCATTAAACTTACCAAAAAAATCCTCATCAGTTCTAAGAAGCCTATCACACTGTAGGTACCCTTGAAAAACAGTGTAATGTACCGTGAATGATGTCCCTTCGATGGGGCATTCCTCAAAAGTTGCCAGCGTGCGACGAAGACTTGTGGTAAAATTTTGGGGGTACTGGGGTTTGCACCCAAGACTCCCTCCCTGGAGCACATATGCTTGCCCACTAGGGTACAGTCGAATGCTCTAATGCGGACGGCCATCGCTGTATGAACAGCGTTTTAGTAAACTTCCTGACCAAGGGCCAGGGCGGAGCAATACTCCCAATGGAGGACACAAATCTCCAGGAGCTGAAAAAAATAGAAAATGTAAGCAACAAGGAGTGATTCCTGTGGTTTAGCGAAAGGTGTAGCGATTGAAGAAGTCAAATCGATAAAAAGTGACGAAATCACGCGAAAATCGTCATTATTACACCAAAACTCAAAGTCGCAGACAAGCGCAACAGACGCGGACTTCAAAAACAGGGTTGCGCAAGCGTAAACGGCTCGTGAAAAACAAGGTATGAGCCGTAGGTTCTAAAGGAAGTTTTTGCGCAGTTGGATCAAAACCTTTGTAAACTTTAGGGAAAAGTATTCAAACTCAACCCACACCACAGAGCAGGTGGACAAACCACCTCTCAGGTATGCCACTGTCATGTCACACGCATGCATTGCGTTCGTGTTGGTTGCTTCGTTAAAACGTTAGGGTTGTCAACGCTGTGTTCGTTGGGGGTTCGGGTGCTCCTCTCTCTTGCTCTGCACAGGTCAAAACAGGAATGAAAGATATGCGATGCGAATGCAGCGCGCAGCGCCCACGTAGGGTTAGAATATGCGCTGTGCTCGCGATGCATGTGCCTAATTGATGCTTCACACGCTGTGGCGCTTTCCCTGTACCCCAATTCACCCTTAATCTCTCTTCACAGGTAAGAAAAGAAAGTGCTTGCTCGTGTTTGTGTTGCTGTAGCGCTAAAGTAGGGTGGCTTAAAACGCTTAGGCTTGTTTTGCGCTGTGCAGTGCCACAATCTCTCTCTGCTTTCTGCAGGAAACAAGACAAGGGAAGCATGCATGACACACAGTGCATTAATCGCTCAGGGTGGTTCATATTTCGCCGTAGGTTTGTTTAAGCGTGTAGGGTTGTTTTGCGCTCGTGTTTTTCTCGGCATTCACATGATGCGTGGTGAGTAAGGTAGGTAGGCCTAGGAGGAGCTCACCTCCTGGTTGAGTCACGCTTGTGATTGGTTATGTTGAGTTCAATTAGGCAAGAACAACAGGAAATGGAGAGATTGTGCATACTTGTGCATGCATATGACGCATCGAAGGGTAGGCCACGCGAAGTGCGCACGGTAAACCTTGTTTAGGTTACCGAGGGGCTCCACCCCTTGTTCTATAAGAGAACGGGTGGAGCTTCTTAAGCTTGCTTGCTTGATAGGGGCATTTGTAGACAGCGTATTTTAGGGCAGACTGAGAAGCGTATAACACGTCTATTCTGTCTTGGTTCCTCCGCTGCAGACGCTCCTGCATCCGCCTTTGCTCTTCACGTGGGATGCTAATGGTAATTGGTGCAGTCCCACTTTGGCAGCGCTAAACTATGCTGCGCGGATCACAAATAACAAACTGCAGCTCAACCAGGAGTGGTGAGTGCAGTATGACTTCATCGCCATCCACGCTGTGCACGCACACTGAGCACTCCCTCCCTCCAAGCCCTGACAGAAGTACGCGTAGTGGCATCCCTGTTAGGCCACAGCCGCTTAGTAGCGCTGTGTTCTCTTGCTTTTTCACAGGAGGGTCAGCAGGACCCGTGACTCCTTCAACAGCAACACCAAGTAGCGTGTGTAGGTGTTAGGGTCAGCAGGCCTGGCAGGAGTTGAGTGCAAGTGATGAGTGCTCACCCTGCCTTCGAAGGCCGGTGCTGGCGTTAGTGAGTGTAGTGTAGTGGTGTCTCCTGTCCCGCGTGCTTTTCTACGTTGGCAGGGGAGTGCGTCAGCTTTTGGCCTTAGCAAAAATGGGCGTTTTGTATGCCCTTAGCACACTTGGCCACCCCTCCCCTCTAGTAGGTAGGTCTTTTGCCGTCTTCCCCCAAGGATAGGCGCCAGCACGGAAACTGGGCGCCATAGGAGTGGTACTAGTAACTGACTAGGACCTTCGGTCCGACATCAGCAAAGCCCATTGAGTTGGGAGCCACGACCGGGAGAGAAGTGAAACACACACAGACATACGTAGCACACTTAGGGGTAAGGTAAACCCAGTAAGGAAGGGTAGAACCCCATGTGTCTGGACCCGTCAGAGGACCTAACTGTGGGCTCGCTTGTCCCCAAGGAGGGAAGGCACACCTTGCCTCATAACATCTTGCTTGTCATTCCCCCCTGGTGTAGTAAGCCACCGTTCCTCGTTGGCTCCCCAAGGTCATTACATCTGGGCAGTCCCCATGCAACACATGGTCAACAAGGCATACACTCGCTGGGTGGCTGCAAACCTGATAAGCGGCCACCTGGTCCACGCTTGAAACCATAGGCATGGGTCTGCGGGGCACAGACAGGGTCAGTGCAGTGCTCAGTAAGCATTAGTCTGTGAAAAACCAATGGCCTTCGGCCAGGGAGTGGTTGTCACGGGGGGCTAACAGTCCTGTCCTGCAATGCAATGCGGGGCAACTGTGACAACTGCTCTTACACCCATACACAGGCACGTCTGCACAAGAGTGCTCACTGCACCTGTGAGGTTAGAACACAGTCAGTAGACTGACACAGGGAAATGAGGTCTTCGTTTTACGCTGCGCAAGAGTCTCAGCACGGGTTAAGAGCTGCCCTTCGTTGTTCTCAACGGGATGGGAGCAGAAGATGGGGTGGATACTCCCATCTGGTTGTATGAACGCTGACATAGGTCCCCAGGTCGCCTCAGATAACCCATAGCCATCCCATAGGGTTAGGAATTTCCAGCCCTGTTTGTACTCGTGGCGAGCAATACCTGCAAGCACGTAGTAACCATCGACTGCCATCTCATCGGCAGTCATCTCTTCGAGTTCGTCTGCCTTCTCTGGACTGGCAGCGTTCTCTAGGTCTCTACACTCGACCTCACAGTCGCTGAGGCGTCACTCATCCGAAGACAAATCGTCAGGGGAGTGATAGTGCCTCAACTGTATAGGTGCACACAGCAGTTCACCACCTAGACGTGGACTGCACCTGACATGGATCCTGGATCCATCTATCCTGATGATACGATAGGGTCCAAAATAAGGGTCCTGTAGGCAGGTACGTGGCCAGGAGGGTAGGTATGAATGGTGAACGAAAAGAAAGTCACCAACCTTGAAGCTGGCAGGTTGCTGTAGGCGGTTCCGTCGGCTGAGTTCACGGTCACGAATGTGTCTCAGGTTAGTCCCAGCCTGGTTAGCCAGAGACTGCTTGTGTTCCACCCATTCTCCCACAGGGCTCTTGAAGTCCTCAGGAAAGGGGTTTTGATGAACCAAGCAGGTCGTCCTCCATGGAACAGTTTGTGGAGGGTGAAACCCGTAGAAGAGCTTCGCTGTGGGTTTATGGTCAGCACTGCCAAGGGCACTAGGCGTACCAAGGCCTTGGTACGCTCTCGTTTCATCAGGATTCTTAGGTTTTGCTCCACCACACGGTTCTGTCTCTCACAGAGAGGGTTAGACGTGTGGGTATAGGGCACACCTGTGGTTACCTCCACGTTGAGGGCATTTAGCACTCGTTTGTACCACCCAGTGTCACCGCGGATGCGTACATCTTCATCAGAGTGCACCTGCTTGGGCGCTCCATAGGGTTCGAACCATTGTTTGACCAACATTTTCACAGTCTGCTCACCTGTGATTTTCTTATTGCAAGGGAACACACGGGTGAAGCGGGATAGGCCACAGGTGACCACTAGGCAACTATCATAGCCGCCGAAGCGAGGTAGGCCGTGGATAAAATGCACGTAGACAAGAGAGTTAGCGCAATAGGGTATGGGTAAGCTGGAAATCAGGCCCCCATCCCTACTGTCGCTCTGCCTGCTGGCATGACAGCCACAAGCATCCACAATGGTCTGCATATGCGACCTCAGTTCAGTCAGGGTCAGACTAGAGTGGAAACACTCACGGAAGAAGTCCACTGAGCGATTAGCGCCAGTGTGACCAGAACTGAGATGGGACCACTGTAGGCACCCATCCAGTCGTGCCTCAGGCACAACAATCCGGTCCTCGTAGAAGAGGTACTGATTGTTTTTATACCCCTGGTGCCCGTCAATGACACGGGGTTCAAGACCAGTGCTGAGGGTTTGGAGAATTTCTTTATACTCTGACTGATTGTCGGTTAGACTCCAACCCTCCAGGATTCAGCAGTGCGCATGGACAGGTCAAGTTGGACATCCATGCGCTGGAAAGACTCTTTGGCGAGCGCCTCAGAGCTCTCACCTATAAGCGCATCGAAGTTATTGCGCGATATATAGTCAGACAGTTCATTTTTGATACCGGGGATATGATGAACTGTCAACCTGAACTGGCTCAGGTAAGTCCACCACCGTTTTAGTTTTGCTTTCTCCGGCAGTGGGCCCTTCTGAAAAGTCTTCACAGGTTCCTGGTCACATAGCCAGACAATAGGGTTAGATCCCAGGAGTCGAGATGGTGACGAAAGCACCAACATACCGGCCAGGAGTTCCTGGTCATAGGTGCGGTAATTGGAACGCGCTTGTTTCCATTTCCAACTCCAGTGTCCTAGTGGCACCAGCCGCCACTCACTGGTAGGATAGTCATGTTTCAATGAGCCATCACGGTTCAGTCCAGTAGTACGATAATGGCAGTGGCTTAGTTCAGAAGGGTTAACCTTTTGCCATTGGTAAATCTTTCCAGCCCCCCCTACATCACTGGCATCAGTGATCAGGACTATCTCGCCTCTAGGGCGGGGCACTCCCAGGCAGTTGGAGGAGACAATTTTCTTCTTCAACTCCTGGAAACATTCCTCCTCCCTGGCGGTCCACCTCCAGGGAGTAGTCTTCTTGATTAGGTCAGTGAGGGGGGCAGAGGAGTAGGTAAAATTGTGGATGTGACGCAGATAGAAATTACAGGCGCCCACAAAACTCCTCACATCGTGTAGACCCTTCTTAGGGTCATCGCGAATCTGCATGTCCTGTAGGGGCTGCATCTTAGACGCGGCTGGTTTCCACCAGCCATACCCCACGTCGAAACCCAAATATTCCATCTCCTCTTCCATAAACTCACGTTTTTCGAGTTTGATTCGGAGATGGTTTTCTTGACGAACAATGAAACATTCACGGGGCTGCCCCATGTCCCCTGTCCTGTTCATCCTTTATTCTAACGTGCTGCTCCATGCAGCCCCTCAACCCTCTCCGTTGGAGAGACCCGCCGAGACCTCTGCACACGCTTTCATCGATGACTAATGGTACCGATCACCCTCCCAGACCTACATCCAAAAGTTAATCGACTTCTATGACACGGACGCCAGGACATGGGGGCTCCAAACGAACTTTGACAAGTCAGAGGTGCACGCCCTCGGTGGCGTCCCACAGCATGACTTCCAGAGCCCAAGTGGCTTCACACTTTCTACTGTCGACCCGGATACCAAACAGCCACGGAAGGGCTACAAATAACTGGGGGTTTACATCTACAACGACAAGCACCCCCCGCAACTCCGACACCAAATACACTCAGAACTGAACAGCTACTTCGTACACCTCTCCCCGCTTCGCCTCACCCTCCTCGAGCTTGTTAAACTGGTGAATGTCCAACTGATACCAATCCTCACCTACCGCCTCATAGCCCACCCTTTTCTCCCCAGCGAAATAGATTATCTCACGGCAGAGGTCTAGAGAGAGCTTGCTACGCATGGCAGAACCTCGCCGAAGGTCTCTACTAAGGACATATACCAGCCACGTGCTAAGCTGGGGCTAGGCCTCCGCCACCTGGGAATAGCGGTTCACAAGTCTTTTGTTGAGGCGGGACTCAGGTACCTAAACCAGGACGGACCCCCGGCCAGTTGTGCGGCAGTTAGAGACGCCCTCCTGTCGACACGACAAAATGCCCTTCAAGATAGCTTCCTGGATGCGGCCAACCGCCTGAGCCTTCCATTCCACGCCCCTGGACCGTGGAACCCCTGCCTCCCCTGTGAGCTGCGCGAGCGAGAACGGCTGTATGCTGCACCCCAAAATGCCCCCCCCTGCCAGGCCACGGTTACCAAAGTCTACAAAAAAACAGCCACCATTTGCTTCGACACCGGGGAATCCGCTACCATCACGGAACGGAGTAATTTCACTTTCACCCCCCCCAACACCCCTCCACTCTCCCCGGGTGACATAACCCACTACCACCTTTTCCCACCCTTCTCTTCCCCGCAAACCCGCAACCCCGACGTCCCGGTTCCTCTTCAAGCGGACCTCCTGGATGGCACCTGTGCAGGCCACTGGTTCCACCTGCCTAACCTCCGCCACGTTCTAAACCATGAGGATCTAATGGGGTGGGGGTGCATTCAGGCGGCTAACCTCGTCGCCGAGCTCCCCTTTGATGACACAGCGTTGATCTATACGGATGGAAGCTCGGGAGAAGGGGGCCATGGCAGCGCCTTTGCTATCTTTTGGCAACAACAGTGTTACGTCCTCTGCCGCTCGTCACCCTCACCCACTTCAGGGGGCTCCGAGCAATGGGCCATGGCATTGGCGCTAGCCCACCTCCCCAACATCCTCCCCCATACTCCGGTGGTGATCCTGGGGGATAACCTTGACACAGTCGAAGCGGTCAGCCGAGCCCTCTCCAGTCCCCCCCCAACGAGGCCGTCCACTTACACACAGGGTACACGAGACACCGCCTACACGTCCCTCCTCGCCCCCCTCCCTCATCTGATCCATGTGGCTTGGATCAAAGGCCACGCACACTTTATGGGAAACGAGCTCGCGGACTATTTCTAAAAATTGGCCGCTCATGCATTACTGTGGCACCCCTCCCTCCTACCCCCCCTCCCTGCGGGATTAGTCACTAGTGGGGGCCTAGCCATCATCTCAAAAATTCCGAAACACCACACCCGCTCCCTCTTCCCGACTCACCCACACACGCGCCTGCACTTCAGCACCAGCGCCAGCTTTCTCCAACAGAGCAGCTTTTTCTCGGCAATCGCATTCAAATGGGTGTCAGGCACGTATGGCTGGCAGGACTACAGACCTCACTGTGACATCAGTGACCAAACATGCCCTAAATGTCAAGGAGTACACCCGATGGATCCCATCTCATTCTGTGCCCTCTGTCCCACGATGCAATGGTTCCAACAGTGTCTCTCCGGCGCCTGGCCCCCCCCTCTTGATAAATTAGCACTTGAATGGTGGATAGCCAGCGACCGTGGGGACCGAAGACTCGCTACCAGAACGCTCGTCCCAAAAACGCTCCACGCAACGCTTGCAACGTCCCCGTCAGGCAAAGACCCCGCTATGCATGCTAAGGACTTTGACAGCGCCCTGGTTAAACGCAACAGGGCGCTCACGCAGCTCATCGAGGACGCCAACCAATTTTTGCACGACCACCCACCCGGGGCCATCGGCCCACCAGTAACCAGAAACAATTATTTTGATTCCCTGGGTGAATTCAGTACCTCCAGAGGCCATACCCCCCGGGACCCGCAAAATTACTGTCCTTCCTCGGCCCTGCCTGCGGCGGTGTTGACACCCCCGAAGCGCAAAGCCTCGGATCAACCACAGCGGAAGAAACGCCCCCCCCCCCGGCACCACCCAAGCCGGCAAAGCCCAGCGCAGCGCAACGCGCTCTGGACGCCTACCTGCAGCCTATTGGCCCCCGTCCCCCCCCCCCCTCCACCCCCTGCGCCACCCCGACGTGACGGAGCCCAGGCGCAGCACAAAGGGCGCAAGCGCAGTGAACCCGCCCTCCCCCCGGCCACACACCCTCCTGATCCCAGACAGCCTCGGATCGACAAACTCTTCCCCCCGAACTAGCGGCCTGAACCTGTTGTATGTCTCTCCTCATGCCTCCAGTAATTCCCTACGTTGTAGCTGGCTAATCCACCCTGACCACAGCCGAAAGTACCCTCTGTTAGCCAGGTTTTGCTTACAGTTTCGAATGAGCATCCAACTCTCATGATATATCGCGTATATCACCCCCTCATGTGCCGACGGACGCCCTACAGGATCTTGAGGCGCCGAGCACCCGAATTTGCACTGACCCAACGGCGCAAGGGGCATCCATCGGGTGACTCTGCCTACTGGTTTCTGCTGTAAAGTAGTTTTGCAGTGTAAATTCGATCAAACAGTCTTCACCGGACTCAAAATGTGTCTACGTGCAAAATGAAACATTCACGGAGGCGAAGGACATGGTCCTCTTGGGTATTAGTACCCAAACTCACGTCGTCGATGTGGGCCTCCATTCCTGCACCCCGAGAAATCAACTCCTGTACTAGAGGCCTGCTCCTCAGTATGTACAAAATTTTGTTCATTAGCTCCTGGAAGAGTGCTGGGGCATTAGCGTCCCCAAATGGCATGACCTTCCACTTCACGACAAGACCCTTAGGGGTTATAAAAGCGAGCAGCTCCTGAGCTGCGGCGGTTAGGTCCACCTGCCAGAAACCAGAGCGTTTGTCCATTTTGGTCTTGTACCTGCATTTGGCAATACGCTCCAGGGTACTTTTCATGTTAGGAATACTCCCTGAGTGGTTCTGCGTTTTCTTGTTGACCTCACCATAATCAACAACCAGTCGTAGGGCAGTCGACCCTAGTTTAGCAACCAGGAAACAGGGACTGCTGTGATGGGGGTAGTACCCCTTCTTATATTCTTCAACGAGGCCAGCATCAATACATTCCTGGATCTGGCGCTCGATTCCTTCAACCTGTTCCTGTGGAGCGGGATAGGGACGACGCCTCACTCGCGTTTTTTCAAATTCAGGTTTCAGTTTCAGGTCCATCTGGACCATTTTTTTATAAGAGAGGGGGGGCAGCAAGGCGCCGAACACCTCCTCATAGGTTATCAGCAGTTTGGTCGGGGGTCAAGGTTAAGACTCTCGAGTTTCTGCAGGAAATCCTCGTCAGCATGGAGGCTGCTCTTTCCATGTTCTTTCTCTTTCTGCCGATCAGCAGTTTCGGCAGGCACAGAACTATCGTCCCACTCAGGGGGACATTGCTGCCCATAGTGCAAAGAATACACTAGCGGTATCTCAGGATCAGACAGCGTATAGGAATCATCGTCCACCTCAGACCAGATGGAGGATTTCCGGGTCTGTCTGAGGTATTGCAGCCGCTCTTGGCGCTCAATACCTTCGGCCTTCAGGTACAACAGCTGCCAGAGTTGCTGAGTGTCATGCTCAGACAGTGGCATGTTATTAGAAGCAGGCCGCGCCAGAGCATCAGGACTCCGGGCCACGGGTTCACCTGTGTGCATAGGCTGCATGTGTAGCACTGGCTTCCCAACAGGGGGAGCGGGTTCTGAGGTCGACTTTAGATCTACCTCCTCCAGCAACAGCTGGGCTAGGAAGGCACTGTGATTTGGGTCAACACAGATGAAATCAACAGGAGGGATAGTGCTGGCGATCTCAGACAGTTGGTCGTCAGCATCCTCCTTAACAGCTGCAGGTTCCAGATAGCCATCGGGAGATTCACACCCTGTAAGTGCTGCAGAAAGGTGCTCAGGAGATCGGTTTTTGAGATCAGAAAGGGTCAGGCCACGGTTTTCGGCCATGACCTCTTTCAGTAGCACCTGAGCCAGATCACAGTAGCACCTGGTCTAGGTCACACAGGGGTACAGGATTGAGAGATCCATCAACCATGGATAAGAAACTGGCCCACTCAGGAGCCTGCATAGCTGTGTCTGAGTCCTCAGGCACATAGATGGGACTGTCGGGGAGTTGCACTCTTCCCATGGTCATTTGATCTAGCATACGGCGCCAGTAAGCATGTTCACCAGAGCAGCCCCAGTCAGGGGTGCACATGACAACCCTTCCTCCCTCATAAGCGATTTTTGTTAGAACCTTCGGGAGCAGGGAGAAGGGAGGGTTAGCATACGCTAGGCCCATTTCTTTCCAGAAGAAACAAAAAGCGTTGTTTAAATGTTTCGAGCAGTACAACTGCATGATGTGCTGTTGTCGGCTCGCAAACAATTCGACCTGGATCTCATCCAGGTTTACCTGAAGGGCTGCCAGTCCATTTTCAAGAATGTGACGGGCCAATTGGTAGTTTTCAGTACGAGAGTTAGTCTTGGATGCGTAGCGCAGCCTAGGCTCTTTTTGTCCTGACAGCTCAAAAAATCGGAGAAAAGCCCACTGCCAAAGTCGCAGTGCAAAGAAGAGGGGCGCTGGAGAGACAGCATTTTTACCTGGGGGTTTCTTCGTAGGAAGTCGGTACCAATGACGATGTCAAAGGCGTCGTTGTCCAGCACTCTGCAGTGTTGGGTCACAGTTTCGCCGCCCAAGCATATAGTCACATCGACCCCTCCCAAGGAATGGATGGTACGCCCATCCCCTACTCTTATGGCCACGGTCTTAGTTTTCTTGAAAGTCCTGAGCAGGCGCCGGGGCACTATGCCGGAAAGTCTTGCACCGGTGTCAAGCATCGCTCGAAAAACTTGATCCCCAATTTTCACGAGGATCCGGAAAACCAAGTCCTCCTCTTCGGAGCCGCCCTCTTACTCCTCGTCAGGGAACTTGACATCCACCCCTCCAGCCATGAGGGACTTGGCCATCCAGGCCAGTCGCCTCTTCTTGGAGGTATCCCCCTGTGGGCGCTTCTTGGGGTCACCTGCGCCAGGAGGGGCAGTAGCAGCGGGCGCTGATGAGCGTCTCTGGGGGTCAGGGGGTCCACCTTTGCCACCCCCCTTGCCACCTTCTTTACCACCTTTGTCCCCATTCGGGGGATTTCTGGTGGGTGTTTGGGTCTTCTGGCGTTCAGCCCCCTGTCGCTTGAGTTTATCACTCTCGCGTTTCTTTATGTGACATTCGTCTTCGTAGTGACGATGTTTGCCACAAAAGCCACCGGTGATGGTACACCTGAAATGATCCTGATGGGTCGCAGATTTCCCATCCTTGGTATGCTGCTGTTGATTCATCTGCAGCATACAGCTACTGCGGTGATCGCAGTCAGGGGCGGGACAAGGCCCCCCCTTGTCATTGACAGGTTTGCAGTCGAACACAGGGGGTGTGCCTGCATCAGCTTTAACCTCATTCTCGGCACGTAGGTTACCCTCCCTTTACCACCTCCCTGGTTGGTGTTAGTGGGATTTTCAGGCCCTTTCCCTTCACCACGTTCGGGGGTAGGGGTACCACCTCGACCCAAGTGCCTCTTGAGGAATTTCTCCATGTGGGAGTCATTCTCCCGCTCAAGAGCTAGTTCAATCAGCAGGTCCACCAGTTCGTCGTACGAGTGGGTCCGGCTTTTCCTCTCAGAGGTAGCGCGGCAGTCATCCCACGTACGTTTGGGGATCTTACTCATGAGCCACAGGTGGGGCTCAGTGGCTGCGTAGGAGCCCACGTTCATCCGTGAAAACAGATACTCCAGGTCGCAGACGTATTCAGAGGCTCGCGCAGCGGAAGGAAACTCAGGGAGCATAGGTAGCTCCTCTATCTGTGTGCGCACACTGAGGTCAGTCTCATAGACTGGGAATGTTTTCTCCAATCTTTGGAGTACCTCTACCCAGGTTGAACAGGTTTTCACAATTTGTTTCACCTGTTTTGGCAAAATATTTCTTTTGCAGGAGCGCCTCAGCAAGGACCATTTGGTGGCCACATCCACATGGGATTGGCCAGTGAGCAAAAGAAACTCAGCAAATTTGTCTGCCCATTCAGGCAGATTCTTCGGGTCGCACTCCGGCAGTTCCAGCTGGATGTTCGCCTGGGCAATAGGTCTGACCATCTTCCCAGCCCCCGAGTCAGGCCAGAAGGAGAAGGGGATACGCCGGCAAGAGGTGCCAGGGCTGACAGCCCTCTCTTCTCAGTCTCTGTCACCGGCACGTCCTGTAGTTCAGCAATAGGGACTGTCCTGGCGCGAGGATGAAAAGGGCTGGGGCAAGTGACCTTGGGTAGCAACGTGGACACCCCTGATCTTTTGCTTGGTTTCCATGGTTAATGGGATTGTTCTGGGCGGATTTAGTTCCGCCCCTCTGTGCTCTGGATCTTCCTGAGACCCAGATGCTGCTCTGAGTGGCGGTTCACACTTTGGGTGGGCTACACTGCCATGTTGCACTTGTACACTTCTGATCGGCCAGGTTCGGGAGGACAGTTGGGTGGACATGTTCAATGTGCTTTTCAGTGTGCTCTTCTTGTGCTTCTGCTCAGAGTCGGTTCGAAAGGTTCTCAGGGTTTGTCTCTGCTACGGGAGAGATGTCCTTGATTAGTGCCCTATAGATTGTGGTGAAGTCCTGCAGGTTTTTGATGATGAAATCCCAAAACCAAAAGAGCAAGTAGAGCAAGAACAGGATGTGGATCGAATCAATGATTGGTTTGAGATCCAGTGTAACACAGAAGGGCTGCAGATAGACAAAGCAGGTATAAACACAAAGATTCAATCACAAATGGATAATACAAAAGATTCTATATGAAAACTGGACTAACTCTAGCCTCCAAGATAGCATCAAGCACTTCATGTGCGCTCTTTTGGGTGAAATGGTGCTGGTTGGGAATGTGGGGCATAGGTGTCAGGCCAGACACAGAATATGACTTGGCCAAGCAACTGAATTCAGAAACAGTTGGAAAGGTAGTACTCATTAAGTGGTAGTAACAATTGAGTATAGGGGTCTTGGTCTGGGAGACCACTAGGCTTAACCTCCAAGGCCTAAAGCATGAAATGCTTTTTTTATTTCGGTATATCCTCCATGAAGGAAGATACCTCCGCTCAGTGGAGTGGTAGGGGTGAACTTCATGGGGGGGCTAGGGTTACAACCCTAGTTACTTGGGAAAGTTTACCTTAAGCTTCAAAAGAGTGATAAAAATACTTAAGTTAGTCTTAGCATCAATCAAAGGGTTTTGAAGGGGGCTTGGCCTGGACGAAGCCCTCCAAGAAAGACGAGGCAGTGACTTTTTCGTACTCATCGCCCTGCCAAGGTACTGGTTGCGGCTGCAGATGGAGAGCAGTGTGTCCACGGACCTGCGCTCCCACTTGCCCCAGATGTGAAGGTGGTCAGGCTCGTCCTCCCTGGTGTACGTGTTGGGGCCTGAGTTGTGCGGGGGGGGGGGGTGGGGGGGGGGGGCCTAGGTGGCGGGGAGGAGGGAGTCGGTACTGTGTAGGTGCCGGTTGGTGCGTGGTAGTGGGTGGTGGAGAGGGTGTAGTGTATGTTGTACATGAGGGTCATGTACGTTGAGGGGGCTGGCTGCTGGTTGTTGGGGTGGGGACGTCGCCCGGGACGTGGTCCCTGAAGTTACTCAGGGAGGCCATCCGGTCGACCCACGTCCTCCTTTTCCACGCCATGGTGTCGTCTGGGGTGGTGCTGGGTGGGAGTTGGGCCATGTAGGGCTCCTGGTAGCGGGTGCGGCCCTTGGTGTCCGACTGCCCTGGCTCGGGGTGTCCGACAAGGTGTCGCCCCAAGTCGATGGGGGGTACCCAGACTCCGTTCCCTGTGGGGGGCGGGCTCTCGCAGTCAGGGGCGGCGAGCGGGGGGTGGTTCTGTCAAGCGATGTGGAGGAAGGCATCGAAGAGGAAGTCTAGGACGCCCTCTGCCAGGGTGGCCCCCTGGATGAGGGTGGCCGCCCGGATGCGTTGCGTGGTGCCTGAGGTGCGGAGGCGCAGCACCTCCTGGTCTCCGACGCCCCAGAGGTGCTGCCGTACCGCTGCGGGGTTTTGTAGGGTATAGGGCTCGCCCAGTGTGGCGGCTGGTGGTGCGGTGCGTTGCGAGGGGGGCGGTGTGGGTTTTGGGTGGTGGCCGTCATCATCGCGTGCGGGGTCGTGTAATGGGGTTTCCCTTGGTGGCCGCGGGAGGGGGGACTCCTGGCAGTGTATGTGGGTCGGGGCATGGGGTTGTGGGGGTTGGTGGGGGTCTCTGCATGGTGCGTCAATGGCCGGTCCCAGAGCGCGGGGGGGGGGGATTGTGTGTGGGTGGCACTGCTGGCGGCGGGGGGGGGCGGGGGTGGGTACTGTGCTGGGTTACGAGTCCCAGCGTCCCGCCGTGCCATGTGGGTATTGCGTATGCGTGTCGTGCGGTTCTCGTGGTTCCTCGCTGGCCGCCCCTGTCGTGGTGGGAGGTGGTCAGCCTGGCATCTGGGTGGGGCTGTGGTCCGTAGGCAGCGGGTAAGTGCTGGTGGATGTTGCTCACTGGCATGGGTTGCGGGTGGGGGGGCTGCCGGTGGTGGTGGGGTGCTCCTGGTAGGCTGTGGTGCTGTTGGTGCGTGTGCACGGCCCCCCGCGGGTCTTTTGAGGTGTATCGTGGCCCGAATGTTGCGAGCCCGTGCAGTGGGTGCGGCAGGTGGTGTGGGACCGGCTGGTGGTGGTGGTGAGGATGTGCCGGCTGTGTGTGATACCACGGCGCCGGTGGGAACAGTGGTAAAGGCTGGTGGTGGTGGTAGGTGTGCCCGTGGTACACGTTATGGTGTGGTGCGGTGTAGTGCGCCGCGTGCAGTGGGTGGCTTGTTCGGGCCGGCTGCGCTGGGGCATGGTGATGATGCAGCTGGTGGGGGTGGCTGTAGTATTGATGCATCAGGGGGTAGGGGTCGGGGGGGCGGGGGCGTGGTGATTGTACTGGTGGCCCCACATTCCCTGGCCCTGCGTGAATGGTGGCCCCTGTACGGCGTGGATTTGTGTGGGCTGTGGTCCCTGGCCGGGCTGCTGGGCTAGGGTGCCGCGGTACGGTGGCGGTGGTGGGTGCTGGTGAGGGTGTCGCTGTTGGTGTGCCCTGGGGCTTCGGAAGTTCGGTGGTGCGGCGTGGCCAGGCCTCGGTCCTGGTTGGGGTGCCGCTCCCTGTTGGCGGGCGTGCTGGCGGGCCCCTTGGCCTGTCTGGGTCTTCTTGGCCTGCTCGGTGTCGGGGGCGGGTGATCTCCGCTGTCCCCGTCGGGGTGACGGAGTGCAGCTGTGCCAGTGATGCGCCTCCCTGAGGCATGTCTCGAGGCCCCTGACGTAGGCGCGCTGGTCCGCGGGGTCAATCCGTGCGGCGCTGGCTTCACTTGGGGCGGCCAGGTGGGCGTCCAGAGAAGACACTCATCTTTCCCGGGGCCTCAGCTATGTGGGGTGGGGGGGATCTGCCGGGTAGAGGGGTGCCCTGAATGGGTAGGGTGCTCCTTCCTGCCGGGCAGAAGCGGTGTTCAACTGGCGGCAAGTGTGCCGGAGGTAGTCTGCTACCTCCTCTGGTGCCGTCTCCGCCCACATTTCTGGTGCCACGGTTGCGGCTCGGGGGATTGAAAGCTGTGGGTCCGGGAGGTGGAGGCCGCGGTGGTGGAGGTAGAGGGCGAGGAGGATGTGGCAGGAGGCTACGCTCAAGCCGCCCCCGCTGTGGCGTAGGGGTGGGCTGTGAGCGCGCAGGGGTGCGTCACCCTTGGCTATGGCTATGGTCCACGCAAGATCCGTTGGGTCCGCCACGTAGTGCCCTCCCAGGTAGTCCTGGAGGGCGTCAGTGAGTCACCCGAAGACGCTGCGGTGGCTGGCGGGGGGGGGGGCTGCGTGCGGTGATGGGGGTTGAGGTCTCCGCAGTGGGGGCAGTGTGTGAGGCGTCGTGCGGCTCCTACGCAGACCCAGTGGTCTGGGTTGCAGGGTAGGGCCGTCTCTGGTAGCCGTTGGCACATACAGAGGGGGCACGCGGTGGTTGGCAGTTGGCGGTACCTGTGGATGGACGGTGGTGTGGGGGCATGGGGGCTTGTGGTGCGCACATGCTGGCAGACATGTGTGTGCGGTGCCTGTTCTGCTTGCGCGTGCCGTGTCGGTGTCGTGCTTGGTGGACGGTGTGCGGGCCCAGGGGGGGGGTCCCTCATCAGGTGGTAGGTCGTTGGGTGCGGTCTAAAGGTTGGTAGAACAAGAGCTGGATAAGGTGGGCCTGGTCTGCCAGTGTTAGGGTGGCTGCATGCTGCAGGTATTCGTGGGCGCGCCATATGAGTTGTTCGGCTGTCTTGGCAACGGCTGTCCGTTGCATGTGTGCTGCCGTGGCCTGGGGCTGGTCTGCGTGGGTGGGTAGCAGGGTGTAGATGGCGGTGGGGACGAGCCCTCTGCGGACCCCCCACGATACGGCGTGACAAAGGAGCGCCGCAAAACCTCCTGCGGGAGGGAGGGCGGAGACAACGAACGCGGAGGGGAACTTACTGCCCCGCAGCCCGCTAACGGCTGACCGCTAACCCTCACGGCCGCCCCTGGCCGGACAGCGCCGCGCAGCGACGGCGGGGAGGTCAAGGGACCCCAGCGAGGGCCTGCATGGGGGTTCGGCTCTAGGTAGCGGGGGGCGGGGGAAGAGTGCGACCCCAAAGCCGACGGCTGGCCCCCGGGGCCGGAACCACCAGGCCGCCCCCCCTCGGCCGTCAGGGGGCGGCGCCAGGGGACCAGAGGGCCCCTCCGCTCCCCCCCCCCTCCCCCTCAGGCCCAAGAGCGGACGAAGGCAGACCGAAGAGACAGCCGCCCCGCACCCCCCCAAAAGAGGCCGCTGCACTCGGGGTGAGGGGGAACCGCGGCCGCGGCAAGCGCCCCCGGTGAACCGCCCGCATGCTCCCGCCCTGCCCGCTGCCGACCGACGGCGGACCGGCGGCGCCCAGGACGGCGCAAACAGAGCAACCCCCTCAGAGGCCGGCCCTTGGGAAGGTAGGGGCGCAAACCAGGGCGGGGGGTTCCCCCCCCCCTCCCTCCCCCCCCGCCGCACTGACCCATTGGACGCCGACCGGGCCGCGCCCGACGCCCACGGCCGCCGGGCAACCTCCACGGCACGAGTATACCCCGGGGGGGCGCGCTGGAGACAACGGATGGCAGGCCGACGCCCGACGGGGCGGGGGGGCGGGGGGCGGCGGAGCGGCCCCCCCACCCCCCCCCCCGCCCCCCCCCGCTTGAGGGCCACAGGAGAGCCCAGAGCCGAGGGGACGCCCCCCCTCCCCCAGAAGGGACCACGACGCGGGGGGGGGGATGCAGCTGGACCTGCACACCGCGCGCCCCAGCGCCCCCGGCCGCCTGCTCCCGCGGGGGTCGCGGCCGACGGGGCTGCCCACACCAGCGCGCCGGGGTGGCGCGCGGACCAGGCCTGGGGGCGGCACACGGCGGCGCACCAGAACAGTATGGGGGCCGCGCCCCCGGTGACCCCCCCGATGACCATTGCCCACTCAGGGAGGGCAGAGGGAGGGTTCAGGTCTGAAGGGGCCCCTGGGGGAGCGGTCCACGGGCCGCCCTGCATCCCCCCCCCCCCCCCCGGGGACGGCCCCGCGACCCCGGCCGAACGCGCACGCCAGGAGGAAGTGCGCAGACGACAAGAGGGGGGCCAGGGTAGGGAACAGCGAGCCGCCCCCCAGAGGGGGAGCAGGGAGGCCGCGGCGCGACCCCCCCCCCCCATCCCCCCCACCGGCCCGCAAGCCGCGGGGGCGCCGGCCCCGACCTTCGAGGCAGGGCGGATGGTTCCCCCTCCCCCCGCCCGAGAGAGGAGCCGGAGCACGGCCCGCCCCCCCGCCCCAGCCGCCGGCTCCCACAGGAACCGCGGGGAACAAGCGAGCCCGCGCCAACGCGCCAGGAGGCCGCACAGATCGCGCCCAGAGAAGGCAGGCGAGTACGAACCGGAGCGGTATGGGGGCCATGCCCCCCATGACCAGAACGACGCCAGTGACACCCGCTTTGTTGCCGGCCCAGGGAAGGCAGAAGGACGGAACGAGGCAGAGCGACCCCACGCCCTACTGGCCCCCACGGCCGCACAACTGGGGGGCACGGCGCACGGGTCGCCCGCCCCCCCCCCAAACCCGCCCCCCGGCACACGAACGCCACGGACCCGCCCCACAGGGGGCGCACAGCCCCAAGCCAGGTAGGGGGGAACCACGACTGGACCGCCCCCCCCAAGCACGCCAGACGGAGCATGGGACCGGGGCAGGACACCCGGAGGGGCACGGACCACGTGGAACGGCCCTACCAGCGCCCAGTGCCGGGACCGCGCGAGGTGCGCTCTCCCCACCACCGAGGGGGGGGGGGAGCGGACGCCGCGGGAGCGCGAGCGCACACACACGCAAAGGGCACGCAGAAACTGCCAGAAAGGCAACCGGACCGAGCTCGCGGAATGCACACACCGCGTGGAATGGTGTACCAGCGAGCGAGAGTAAGGGACACCCAGACAGGACGGCCCGCCACACGCAGCGCGGGACACGCTGGGCGGGAAGGGGGAAACAGGAGAGACACAACACCAGGTACCGGCCCGAGACCCCCGAACCGGCCGCGAGCGCCTCGCACACACGGACGGGGCACTGCAGCCGCCAAGGCAGTAGTGGCGCACTGCGCCACGCCCCAATTCCTAGGCTAAGCAGCCTGCACGCCAGCCCAAGGGGGTCCTACTGGCGACAAGCCAGTAGCACGGGCCCGGCAGCGCCGGCGCCCCAGGCGACAACGCATACGGGGGCGACGCGGTGGGTAAGCGCCTGCACCCACGGCTGCGAATTGATGCACTGACCAGGGAGTGGCGAAACGGGGAAGCCGGGGAGGGACGGGGCTCCGAGCCCTGTGAACCCAGGGGACTCCGCCACCAGGCAGGAGGTGCGTCCTGGAGGGCCCCCCACTAGGACCCGGTGGGGAGGATATCACCTGGCCCGACCAGGTGGCCCCCCGGGGCCGAAAGGCGTCTAGTACCCGCAAAATCAAACCTCAAACTTCAAACCCCTGCGGACCGCCTCGAGTACCTCCGTCTGTTTCAGGATGGTGGCGACTTGTCAGGCTGTCGGGGACCGTCTCGGCCATCCAGCGTGTTGTGCGACGGTGTGGGTCGGGTTCCAGTGTGTGAGGGTGTCGAGTCCCAGGTACAGGAGGCACGTGTTGTCCCAGGTTTCTTCTTCTGCGTGGCCACACATGCATTTGGTGTATCCTGCGGGGACGTGGATTGAGCGGCGTGAGTACCATCGGTAGGATCTGGTGAGGAGGGGAAGCTGCTCGGGGGCGAGTTGTAGTCGGGGTTGTTCTAGGTGTGCTGGGAGGCTATTCGGGTGTAGTGCTGAGTAGTAGAGGGGGGTACGGACGGAGTCTTTGAGGCGTCGCAGTAGTTCGGTGTTCGCTGGGTGGCCCAGTGTGGTGGCCAGCTGTTGGATGGCCGTTGGGTAGTGGTACTGTTTGTCCTGATCCGTGTACGGCGTGTCCTCGGGTATCCAGTGAGGGGGCTGTGTGGACGAGGTTATCAGGGGCAGCCGCTGCAGGTGGCTGTGGTGTGGGGTGTCTAGTTGCAGGTGTGCGAGCCCTGGAGTGTGGATGTTGTTCTGGTGTTTGGCATGCGTGTCCGCGCGCCCATTGCCGTAGGTTTAACGGTAAGACTCCTGCTTGACGATGTGCAGGGCTTCCTGGGGGTGCATGCCTCTGGGGACCATCCACAGCCTGGACGGCTGCATGGTGAGGCCGGATTCCAGCGCCCTGTGGAGGGGCGGGACCGCGAGGCACCTGGTTGGGTGGATGTCTACCGTGGCGTCTACGACTACCCAGATGTTGCGGGGCCGGATTTTTGCTGCTGGTGGTGTGGTGGTGACAGCGTCCGCCAGGGTGCGCATTTCACCGTCTGAGGACGCCCCGAAGATGGTGGCCCTGGTGAGGTGCTCCACGTGGAGGCCGTCCACACGCCGGGTGATGCACACAGAGGCACAACCGACCGTCGGGGTGCGTTACTCGGTGCCTGGTGCGTCCTAGGGTCCTGGCATCGTGCGGCCTGCTTTCGTAATGCATGTGCGGAGGTATGCTTGGAAGATGCGGCGCGCTGGCCATTGCGGAATGGGACGTGGTGGGTTCCGCACTGGGCCATGACTTTCATCTGCGTGGAAGTGATGTACACTATGGTGATGGTGGCCCCAGCGAGGCGTAGGGTGTCCACCTCGCCTGCAGAATGCCGATGGACGTCGGTGTACGTGGTCACGAGTGGTCCCTGCTGATCGCAATGGTCGTTCGTCAGGACCGCGTGTGTGTGGTGTGGTAGAAGGAGTTGTAGTTCGGCCCAAATGCTGGTGCCCACAGAGCTGGAGCCACCATGCTGTGCCAGTATCCACGGAGGGCTGGTGTTGCGGGCCGTTTGCGCCTCTTTAATGCGTATGGCCGCCGCTTTGCGGACCTCGGGCTGGTGGTTGTGTGTTACCCTGTGTAGGAGGTGCGCTGCGTGTTTGGCATAGGCCGAGGGGACGAGGGGAAGGCGGGAGAAGAGGGGGCCCCGCCCCCTCAGTGACCTGGTCGGCAGGGCGGGGAGGCCCAGGGAAAGGGGGCCGGGGATGGAAGAATGGCGGTGGAGGAGGATGCTCGGGGCGGCGCTCCCGAGGGTGCGCCTGGACTGTCCCCAGGAGAGGGGGAAGAAGCCCAGGGTCCAGATGCTGCGAGAGCTGTTGCAGCGGGAGGAGCGGTACGGTGGCGACGCGTAGGGCCGGGCAGGAGCAGGAACGGGGAGCGCTAGGGGCAGCGTGCAAGCGGCGTGCGGAGGGACGGGCAGATGGAATGCGGGGAGGCGGACACGGGGGGTCGGCGGAGGTGGAGGAGGGTGAGGAGGGGATGTGGCGGACACGAGGAGAGGAGGAGGGGAGCAGAGAGGTGCAGGTGCGCAGAGGAGGACAGGGACACAGCTGAAAGTGGAGGGGGATGTGGTGATGGAGGACGCGGACGAGAACCCCAAGCGGAGAGCACAGGACCAGCGGCGGGGGAGAGGGGAGATGGGGCGGCGGAGTACGGGGGCGCAGGCGAGTGCGGAGGAAGCAACCGGGCAGTGGGACGCGAGAGGTATCGTGGGTACGGCGAGCAGTGTGGGGCAGAACGGGCAGCAGACGGGAAGCAGTATCGGAATGTGCTACAGTGACGGAGCAGAGCGCGAGGTCGTGACTGGCGAGAACGGCCGGCGAAGGCGTGGAGCAGCGCTGTGCCCTTCGGGTGCAGCACGGCGCCAGGGCTCTGACTTGCAGGAGAGGCGAACGGGCAGACGCATCCAATATCCCAGGGTCTTGGCTAATGGTGTGATCGGAGGGATTGCTGGGATGGGCAGATGGCAGTGCAGGTGTACTCGAATCCGGTGCAGTGGAGCCTCGTCACGGTGGCGCCTGAGTTGACTGGCAGTCGGGGTGTGCGGGCTATCCGCCGACATGGTACATGGCGGCAAAGCTCTCTGCGTGGCAGGAGGGTGCTGCATTGAAAACATTGAGCTTACGTGCACCATGCTCAGGGGGGTTGACCACACCGGGGCTTTGGCGGCCGGGCTCCACAATGCAAATGCAGCGGCAGGAATTCGGCAAGCGTCTCCGGCGCATGGGGGGTACAGGGCCACAGTCCAGACCACAGATACACCCCCCCCCCCCCCACACAGGGCGCCAGGCAGCCAGGATGGGGTGAGAGGCGGGGACCGAGGGAGCACCCAGGGGGAAGGGTATGGGCGAGAGGGAGGGGCAGGGGTAGGGCACGCGAGTGGCACACACGAGTGACAGCGCTGCACGGACAGGGAGGGCAGACATGCAGGCAGGGTCGACAGCGAGAAGGAGAATGGGAGGGGAGACAGGCGAGAGAGGGGGCGCAGGGCAGCGGGACCAGGGTAGCACGAAGAAGAGCAGAGGGCACACGCAGGGCGCGCGGGAGAAGCAAGGAGTGCGAGCACAGAACCAAAAAAAAAAAACAACGGCAGGACAGGCAGTCACACAGGAAGGGCACATGGAGGAGGCAGGGCGCGGGAGGTGGGGGGAACAGGGGGCCAACGAGGGCGCAAAGAAACACATTGTCTCGCAGAGAAGCACCATGCCAATGACCAGCATAGAGCCGTACCGGCCGCCCCGCCCGACAATCAGGGAACTGATGGAGGGGCGGCTGCCGGAAGAGGACGACGGCGGAGTTCCCCCGAAGGGGTGTCTGGGGAGGCCGCCCAGGTCGGCCTACAGGTCCGAAGACAGGGCGGAGGCCCTGAGGCGTGTGAGGGCTCGCGAGATACAACCATGGCGCGGAGAAGACCAGCGGCGAGCACACGGAGCAGGAGAACAACACTAAGAGGCCGGGCAGGAGACAGAGGGGAGGGGAGGGTAGAGAGGAGAGAGAGCAGATACATGTACAGCAACGCGGGCTAAAAGGCTGGGTCGCCCGGCATGGCCGGGGACCGCCAAGGGCAACGCCACAGGATGGCGGAGGGACTGGATGTGAGCACCGAACAGAACCGAGACAGATGGCGGTGCAGTGTTGTTGTGCGTGCATGCAGGGAGGAGGGAACCAAGCGGGAAAAAGCACGAAAATAAGAAAAAAAGGAAACAAACGCGGACAACACCCCGCAGCACCACAATGAGGCGGGACAGAAAAGGACGAGTGGCTAGGGCCACGCGACGGCCCCAGGTGACTAGGACAGCTAGGGAGACGGCACAGCAGAGAGGAGCGGGGGCGGGAGGGGAGCGACCCGTGCTAGGCGCACAAAACGGTCCCCGGATGGATGAGGATCCAGTGGGCCCGCGCCACAGGGTTGCTGGCTGACCCGGTGGGGTATAAACACTGGAAGAGGGATGGGATGGGGCCGCACGACATCCCAGGGGAATAGGCCGGGGCCGCGGCACGGGGGAAGAGGGCGGGAAGGGAGCGACCCGTGCTAGGCGCACGAAACGGTCCCCGGATGGATGAGGATCCAGTGGGCCCGCGCCACAGGGTTGCTGGCCGCTCGGTGGGGTATAAACACGGGATGAGGGATGGGATGGGGCCGCAAGACAGCCCAGGGGATTAGGCCAGGGCCGCGGCACAGGGGAAAGGGACGGGGGCGGGAAGGGAGCGACTCGTGCTAGGCGCACGAAACGGTCCCCGGATGGAAGAGGCCCCAGTGGGCCAGCGCCACAGGGTAGCAGGCGACCCGGTGGGGTACAAAGACGGGATGCAGGGACAAGGGGACGGGGCGGGGAAGGGCGTGTGGCTAGGGCTGCACAACGGCCCGAAGGGGTAGGGAGTCCATGGGAAGCTGGGAACGGGCCGGTGCCGGGATGAGGCAAAGGGGAATCAGACATGGGAAGGGCAAGGAGGCCGAAAGCGCCAAGCAACAGCCCCATGGGATTGGGAAACCAGTCGTAATGGAGTGGTGAACCATGGGCCAACCATGGGTAACCTGGCCAAGGGAAGTCGGGAAAATGCCCTGAACTCTGAGACGGCCGTGAGGTGTCCGCAGGGGTGAGGGTTGACCTTGAGATCCCCGGGTGGGACCGGAGGACCAGGGGGAACGTGGAAAGGGTCGCCCCCTGGCCCCCAGCCGTGGATGGACGACAACCAAGTGCATCCGGGAGCCGAGTGGGTACTCCAGCCCGTGAGGGATGGGGAGAGGTGGAATGTGGTTGACAGAGAGAAATGCTCCGCTGTCGTCGAGGGCTATCCACAGGAAACCCGCCTGCAGGTGCCCAGGCTGTGCTAGCGGGGGAAGGCCGGGGGATTCTTCAAAGGGTGACCGGAAGGAGCTGAAACCGTGAGGGCAGCGACTGAAGGGAGCCTACCACTGGTCATGCCCCAAGGGAACCTGGTTGAAGTTCTCAGCCGTGAGGTGAGACAGGGGTCGCCAGGGGAACTGATGGCGGAGAGCACTGCTTCCCGCCAGAGGCGGCCACCATGTAAAACAAACAAGGAGGAGTCAGATGAGGCTGCGGACGCGGCCGCCCTTACTTACTTACTTACTTACTTGGCATAGGCTGTGTCCACCAGGGCGCCAGTATTGTCCCCGTAGTAGCGCCAGTGGGCCATCATGGCCTCCTTGGGGAAGGACGTGGGCCAGCCTCCGTGTTGCGCCCATGGCTTTGTTACTTGCTGTCGAGCGTGGTGTATGGAGTCTTGGGCACGCGGGAGTTGTAGAGCTTGATATCTGATGGCCGCGGTGAGCACCGCCTCCATGATGTATGCCAGGCCTTCTGTAGACAGGAGGCACCCCCTGGCAAGTTAAAGCAGTTGGGCGAGGCGCCCCTCGAGCTTGTTTGGGAGTGGGATGTGGTGATGCTTTGTGGCCTGTGTGACTCTCAGGTGGATTGTGGTGTCCTCCAGGTGTGGGGGTTTGTCTTTCCGGATGTGGGGGGCGGGGCTCCCGACGTAGGCGAGCCTGACCGGTCTGCGGGGGTGCACCAGGAGCTGGTGGGCGTCCAGGTAGGTTGCTGTGAGTTGGAGAATGGCGGACGCCTGCTCCATGGTCGTTGGTAGACCTGCGTTCGGGAGGTCGCGGTGGCGGGGGTCCGTAGTCAGGAGGTTGTTGTCTGCGAGGTTGATGAGAGGGGACCATAGCGGGTATGGGGCGTATCCCGGGTATTCCCGTGCCAGCTGGAATGCTAGCGGGAGGGTGACGAGGAGTTAGAGGATAGGGCCCTCGGCGCCACCCTGGGGGACCCCACTGTCTGTGCCAGTCCGGAGGGTAAGGCCTGCGGCTGTGATGACGGCGTAGAGGCCGGGTCTGGATGTATCGGTCATGTAAGATAGGAATTGGAGGCCCATGGCATATCACACCTCTGTGAGGAGCCGGTGCGGGGTATTGAGAAACGCGCCTTGGACATCGAGGGAGGCCACGCTCATCTTGTAGGGGTTCATGTCCAGCGCGGTGTCCTGGATGAAGATGGCCTCGTGGTGGGACCTGCCTGCCATGGCTCCCCACGTGCTGCCGGGCACGTGGGCGAAGAGCGCCGGCCCGATGCGGCCCAGGATGAGCGTCCACACCAGCTTGACTTCGGAGGTGGCGCATACTATGGGCCGCCAGTTTCCTGGCTGCGCCAAGTCCCCTCTCTTGTAGAGGGGGTGAGCCAAGTTGGCCCACTGGTGGGGGATGGGCATTGTGCCCGTGACGATGTCCCACAGGCGGGCTGCCAGGCGGCACTTGACGGGCAGGGTGAGGCGTAGGTACGCTTCGGCCGGTAGCCCGTCGACGCCGGGCATAACCCCCTTTTTTAGGCAGTCCAGGGCGCGTTGGAGTTCTGGGAAGTTGAAGGGGCTGTGTTCAATGGAGCGCCGCTGTTCCCGGTTAAAGACCTTGGGCGGATGTTCGCGGATGGTGCTTCTGGTATGGCGCTGGAGCTTGTGGAGGGCGTCCCCGTCTTGTGCCTCGAAGCTGTCCAGGACGGCCTAGAGGACGGTGTCGGGTGCAATAGGGTTGGCTTTCTCCCTTTGGGTTACCCCCCACGGCATCGGTCCCAAGACCGATCCAAGCCCCCCACACACACAAGACACCCTTGGGGTCGGATGCAGTAGATCCTAGGGGTGCTGAATCACTCCTTTTCTGTCCTGGTCCGCGCGCGACATAAATCGCGATCGGGCGTGAGCCTACTGAGTTTTCATTTCCGAATTCTGATCTCTGTGGGTCTGAGTTTATGACATCATGAATTTCTGTGGTTTACGACCCATACAATTCGATTGGTGCTCTTGGTTTGGTGGGAGGGCTGATTTTGCCGTTCACACATGTTAGAGGTCCGACACACACAAATCTTTGTCGCCGTGGCGTTGCTCGTTGTGTAAGGTACTCAATTGTGTCGCTTCGGTATTGGTAGGTAGGTGGGTCAACTCGGGACTGGGGTTGCCCCGCAGGGGGGTCTTACCAAGGGGATGTTTGCTCACTCACCCACAGCCCTACTGCACGTGGCCCCACAAAGCGGCTCCCCCACATGTGGGACGGGCGCTGTCGCCGCGAGCAGTACCCTACCGCGGGTTCTGCCCAGAGAGCTAACCCATGTTTGACCGAAGTCTCACATTCCTCTCCTTTTGGGCGGATGATACGTTGGGGAGGGTCCCATCGCACATCCTCATCAACCTCCGGATTCCAGGGCCCAGGGGCCGGGAGCCAGGCCAAAGGCCCTGTCCTGCAGGCACCCCCACCTGGGTTGGGTTTCAGTAGGCGTGAGGCGACTTCAAGAAGCACGTGCTACGGGACTCGCATGCCGTGGCGCACACTCACGCCTCCTGACTCGGTCGAGCTTGCGCTCTCCCCGGGGGCCTGGGGCTCGAAGTAGGTCATCGTGGTTGGTTGGTCGGTCGTTTAACGGTTCGGCGTAGTTTGTTAATGTTGGTTGGTCAATTGCGTGATGGTGGAGTCACGTTTTTGTTCTTGGCTATGGTCGTCGGCGGGCGTGGCGCACCACGGTGTCGCCAACCCGTTGGACGCCATTCCGGTTTCGACCCGTGCACGCCTGGCTGGTTTGGTGTTGGCCGGCTTGCGTGTGGACTGTTGACGGTCAAGTGGCGGCTGCAGCTGCGTTGTGGTTGGTGCGCGGCTGTCTTTGCCGCCTCATGGTCGGCTTGGTTTGCGTGGGTTCCGTCGCGCTGCTGCCGGTGGTCGTATCGCCGAATGTTGTTTGTGCAGCCGGCAGGTCCGTGTCCGTGCTGATTAGTTGCGTCTTGGTTGGCCCAAGTGTAGTGTAGTGTAGTTTCTTAACGTTGGTTGGTCGCGTTCGTAATGGTAGAGTTGCGGTGTTCTGTTGTGTTCCTGGGTGTGGTCGTTGGCGGGCGTGGCGCACCACCGTGCCGCCATCCCGCTGGACGCCGTTCCAGTTTCAACCCGTGCACCCCTGGCGGGTTTGGTGTTGGCCGGCTTGCGTGCGGTCTGTTTACGGTCATGTAGTGGCTGCAGCTGCGGTGTGGTTGGTGCGCGGTTGTCTTGGCCGCCTCATGGTCGGCTAGGTTCACGTTGGTTCTGTCCCGCTGCTGCCGGTGGTCGTATTGCCAAATCCTGTCTGTGTAGCCGGCACATCTGTGTCGGTGCTGGTTAGTTGCGTCTTGGTTTGCCCAAGTGTAGTGTAGTGTAGTTTGTTAAAGTTGGTTGGTCGTGTTCGTAGTGGTAGAGTTATTGTGTTCTGTCGTGTTGGTGGGCATGGTGGTCGGCGGGCGTGGCACACCACAGTGTTGCCAACCCGTTGGACGCCGTTGCGGTATCGACCCATGCATGTCCGGCCAGTTTGGTGTTGACCGGCTTGCGTGTGGTCTGTTTATGGTCACGTCGTGGCCGCTGCAGTGGTTTTGTTGGTGCGCGGTCGTGATAGCCGCCTCTTGGTCGGCTTGTTCGGCGTTGGTTTCTTGGCGCTGCAGCGGGCGCTTGCGCAGTCGGATCTTGTGCGCGTAGGTGCCTTGCTTTTCTCGGTGTTTGTTGGTGCCAGTTGCGTGGGGCCAGCATGGTACGTTTTTACTGTGCGCCGTCCTCCCACCTTGGAGGAGAGAAGCAATGATAAGTTGTTTGACCGCTGCAAAAAGTTTTCAAATTCGGTTCCACTTTCCCTGTCCCGCCCTGGCAGCGTTACATGCACAACCCATCATCCGGTATTTCGCGGTGCCCTTTCGCCGTCCTTTCAGCTTCGCCTGTGCCATTCATATGTACACCCCCGTCGGTGGCAAGGCCCCCTGGGTCCCCCTTGGTGCGTCCCCATGCTCCCCATGGGAGCCCCAGTGTGCTGTTCCGGCTCGGTGGTGCGGTGCTCGTGCTCGTGTCTGCCTGCCTGCCGTGCGCCGTATCGTGCCGTATTTCGCGGGTTATGTGGCTGGTGTGTCTGTGTCGCAGTGCTGTGTTTGGCAGTTAGGATGGTTAGGGCGGCTCGGCTCGTGCCTTGGTGCCGGGACGTTCTGTCTGGCGTGGCGGGCTGGGCTCGGCGTAACACATCCGTGCCTGCTGGCAGGGGTCGGTGTGGCCCCGTGTGGCGAGCCCATGGTCCCTTGGGTGCCCAGGGTGGGGTTTCGGAGGACAGGAATACTGGGCAGTGTTGCAGCTCCCCTCTCGCTTCTTGACGCTGTTAGCTTTCTGCGGGGAGTGTGTCCTTCGTATCAGTCTCGCAGGTTATATGTGCTGAATCGCTGCCAGCGTCACAGGCGTTTTTTTTTCCCGGTGGAGGTGCGCGCCGGTCCCCGCGGTGCCTGTATCCCTTGATTCTCGCCTTGGAAGGTGACATTCTGGACGATTGTTCGATAACATTCCCGTGGTCATCGGCCCGGCCGTGGGTCCCGCGTGTTTGGCTGGCCCCTTGGCCCGGCCCCTTGCGGGTCCGGTTTGCGGGAGAGGAAGGTCAGGTGGAAGGACGGGTCCGAGTTTTGCGCCGCCCCTTTCTCTGTTGCAGGCGGGTTGCGGGGGTCCGGGAAGCATGGCCTCCGCCTGGGGGATGTGGGAGGGAGTCATCCGGTTTTTGTTCGTGTTCGACACCATGGGCTGCTAAGGGTAGCCTCTACTCCTTGGGTGTCCGTTGCACGTGCCGGGCAGGTTGACGTACTTCCCGCTGGTGTGCCCGACCGACAGGCGTTGCTGGAGTGTGTTGCGCGGCCGCGCATTGTCGGGTTGTACGAGGGGGTCCTCTTGGGCAAGGTTGGCTCGCCCCGGGTCGTCGCTGTTGACGGCCGACTCCGTAGCCGTTGGTGTGACATCCATTGTTGGGTCCTCTGTTGGGAGGAGGTGTTGTCTCCTCCCTCGCGTATGGCCGGTGCGGGACTCGCGTCGCGCGTGTGTGGCGGTGCTTCGTCGCTGCAGGTCCTGTGGACGCCTGCGGCTCAGGGCCCTGGAGGGTTTCCCACGCGTCGCACAAGGGCACTGCGGAGGGCACTGATAATTTCGTGCACAAGGGCCGCGTGTGCCGCCTGGGCCTCCGTCCCAGTGCGAATGGTGGGCTGCAGTTGATCGCCCAGCACCAGCCCCCAGATCTGGTGGATCGCAAAGAGGGGGCACAGGTTGGGCGCAGTGGGTGCCTCTGCCGTCCATTCCGGGATGGCTTCCAACTGCTGCCGGCCGTCGAGGTAGAACCTCCATGTCGCTGACCATACCCTGGTGTGTGGCCAGCGGCGCCGCGCCCACCGGCAGAGGCAGTAGAGGGCATGACCTGGGTGCCAGGTGCCGGCCGTCCCCGACACGATGGCTGTCAGGGGGTCCGGGGGCTGGTCGCTGAGCAGGGGGGTGGGGCTGTCCGGCAGGGCTGTGGTCGCCGGGAGCATGGAGTTGACGGCCTCCAAGCTCCAGTGGCTCTCCTGCAATTGCGGCATGATCCGCACTTGGTAGTAGTGGCCATCCTCCAACACGCTCATGGCGATGATGCTGGGGTTAGGTTTGCGCGGCTGGGGCGCTGCGCGCGACGTCTCTGGGTAGCGCGCCGCCAGGCTCGTGGGGTTACGCCCCCTGTTGCGGGCGTCCCCGCTTTCCCATGCCGCCAGGCCTTCGTGCCGTGGGATGCCGAGGGTTTCGGGCCTCGGCGACGGGGCGGCCCGTTCCCGGCCCCGGGTGCTGGGCGCGGGCCTGGGGTCCGTTGGCGGTGCTATGAGCGTGTGTACCCAGCCCAGGTGTGGGACCCACACGCCCCCCTGGGTAGGTTTGTGGGTGTTGAACAACCAGATCCACGCATCAACAAGCTCGTCTGAGACCTGTGCCCCGGGGGTGACGAGCGCCTGGAGGTGTCGCACAAAGATTTCCGTTGTTGCGGCGTGTGGCAGGGGTACCACGGCGAAGAGCCTGTTCGGGTTGACGTCACGGAGGTGTTCCCGGAGGGCTGCCACAAGCTCGCTCAAGGGTGTAGAAGCGTGGATGCCGTAGAGCGCTCTCAGTTCCGCGTCGTCAAAGAAACCCATGCCCCTTTGCTGCGGTGGCCGGGGGGGTGGGGGGGGCATGGTCACCCGGTCCTGGTTCAGCGTGGCGCTAGTCGGGGAGGGGTGCCGTGAGATGGTATCAGGATGTCCCCCAGGCATGTAGTCCGTGGAGGGCTCCCGTTGCTGGGGCACTGAGCAGGTCGTGGCGGCGGGCAGTGGGTCAGCGGACTCCTGAGGGCCGGAGGTCTCTGTCATTTCTGCGTCTGCCATTGGGCCGCTTGCGTCGTGCCCCCGTTGTTGCGACGTGCCCTTAGTGCCTTGGCGGTTTGGGGGCTGTGGGGGGGGCTGTTCCCCCATTCCTTGTGCAGGCCTTGGGTCGGCCGCAGGCTCTCTTGGCCGCGTGTCCGTGGCGTGTGGTCCCCCCGACAGCGGGTCGGCCGCTGGCCCTGGGAGGGAGGCGGCAGATGAGCTGTCCGCTCTGTCTGCCACCCGGCGGCGGCCCCGGTGAAGCGCTGCCTGTCGCTTGTGTCCGACTGGCGTGAGAATGGTGGGAATGTGCGCCCGATCGGTGCGGGGCCTCTTGGACCAGCGGGGTCGGGGGAAGATGATGTCCGTTGGGCGTGGGAGTCGCAGGGGCCCCCGTGGTCCCTGTCCATACCCTCATGGAAGACGACTCGCCGTGCCGCGGGAGGCGGCGTGCGGCTGCGGTGACGGGATCGGCCAGGGTTCCTTGTCTCCTGGCGTTGTTGTGGCGTGCCGCCTTGCGTCCCCGAGGTGTGAGGACTGTATGTGCCAGAGGGGAAACCCAACCCGGGTGGTGGCCCCCGTGGGCGTTCCCGGGAGTTACGGCGCGCCGCCTGCCTGGGAGGCTCCGAGACGTCTTGGGACCGCGGCCGCCGGTGGCCTGAGGCGTGTCCTTGGTAGCCCGGTGACCCAGGGATGTCCCAGATGTTGTGCTACTGCATGATCGCACGGATGCGCAGGGCGGCGCGCTGGTGCCACTGCCAGTGGAGTCCATTCACTTCATCTGGGTTGTAGGCCCCCATATGCGCCATGATCCGGGTGGCCACATAGTGCCATTGGCCGGGGTGGTCCATGGTGGCGGGGGGCGTGTGCCCCGTCTGATGGCCAAAGGTGATGTCTGCCAGGGCGAGCTGCTCCCCTGCGGTCAGCCTGGGGATACATAGGGCCAAGTCTCGGGCCGCTGCTTTTTCCGCTTGGTCGCTGGGGCGGCTGGTGTCGCCCCCCAAGCGTGCGTAGTCCAGGTGTCTCCGCCCCCAGGGTGGGGTGGTCCCCGGCGGCGGGCCAATAGGCTCGCTAGCGGTGTTGGTGGCCACTTCCACGCGCGTGCCACCTCCTGGGGCGCGGCACTCGTCCGTGGTCCGGTCCGCTGCTCCGCTCGCGGCCGCATGCCCTTCACCCGCAGCGGTAGCCTGCCTCAGGGCGGTGTAATTGCGCTGGAGGTGTGCCTGGCGTGGTATCTTGAGGGGTGTGTCCTCGGCATGTGCATGAGGGGTAGGAATGGGATGCCCATGGCATATCACACCTCTGTGAGGAGCCGGTGCAGTGCGTTGGGAAACGCGCATTGGACATCGAGGGAGGCGACGCTCATCTTGTAGGGGTTCATGTCCAGCGCGATGTCCTGGACAAAGATGGCCCCCGTGGGGGGACCTGCCTGCCACGGCCCCCCACATGCTGCCGGGCAGGTGGGCGAAGACCGCCGGCGCGATGCGGCCCAGGATGAGCATCCACACCAGCTTGACTTCGGTGGTGGCGCATACTATGGGCCGCCAGTTTCCTGGCTGCGCCCAGTCCCCTTTCTTGTGGAGGGGGTGTACAAGGTTGGCCCACTCGGGGGGGATGGGCATGGTGCCTGTGACGATGTCCCACAGGCGGGCTGCCAGGCGGCACTTGACGGGCAGGGTGAGGCGTAGGTACGCTTCGGCCGGTAGTCCGTCGACGCCGGGCACAACCCCCTTTTTTAGGCGGTCCAGGGCGTGTTGGAGTTCTGGGAAGTGTAAGGGGCTGTGTTGGATGGAGCGCCGCTGTTCCCGGTTGAAGACCTTGGGCACATGTTCGCGGATGGTGCTTCTGGTATCGGGGTGGAGCTTGTGGAGGGCGCCCCGGTGTTGTGCCTGGAAGCTGTCGAGGACAGCCTGGAGGACGGTGTCGGGTGCAATAGGGTTGGCTTTCTCCCTTTGGTTTACCCCCCACGACATTGGTCCCAAGACCGATCCAAGCCCCCCACACACACAAGACACCCTTGCGGTGGGATGCAGTAGATCCTAGGGGTGCTGAATCACTCCTCTTCTGTCCTGGTGCGCGAGCAACATAAAATGCGATCGGGTGTGAGCCTACTGAGTTTTCATTTCCCAATTCTGATTTCTGTGGGTCTGAATTTATGAGATCATGCATTTCTGTGGTTTTGGACCCATACAATTTGATTGGTGCTCTTGGTTTGGTGTGAGGGGCTGATTTTGCCGTTCACACATGTTAGAGGTCCGACACACACGAATCTTTGTCGCCGTAGCGTTGCTCGTTGTGTATGGTACTCAATTGTGTCGCTTTGGTATTAGTAAAAAACTGAGTGTCTATTTGTTGTGCTCTTGTTTCCTTTCTATTTCATAGATAAGTATAGGATGACATTATGTAAGGTTCATTGTTCGAATGTTATGTGATACTCTATGTGAGAGAACTTCAACAAGGATCAAGACCAAGTGTGGAACGTGTCTTTGCTCGCCTTTGTCATTGTGCATTTGCTTTGATTGAGGTTTGTGGTGTCCATCCATGTACCATGCTAAAGAATAGACATCCTTGGTCATTGGCAAGTTGGACCTTTTGGATTTTGAGTTCAAAATTTTTAAAAATATCATTCGGAGAAAGTTATTTGACTTGAGCAACATGGGAGATCCTTACAATCTTATACTGCTCTTATGATGGAGATGGATGGAATCGACTTCTTGCTCTCTGCCAAGACAACATTTGTTCGATGAAAGTTATCACTCGTTCTTGCACTTACCCCAAATCCATTCTCGGCGAAATATTTAATTCGAAAAAATGATTGAAGGTCACCAACATCCTCTTTGAAGGTCGCTTGACTCAAATTTGCATGAATTCGGATTTATTTTGACCTCTATGGCACAGATTTTTATGCTCTTCGTTGGCCCATTTTTGCCTTTTTGGCCATTCTGCATGTGTGCACATTATGCATGTTCACCCTGGTGCTACAGGTGAGGTTGTTGAGTCCGAAAACTGTTTTTTTCCAACACCCACACCCTATTTTCAGGTCTCTCGACTCGAATTTGCATGAGTACCAATTTATTTCAACCTCTATTGCACCCATTTTTATGCTTTTTGTTGGCCTATTTTTGCCCTCTTGGCCATTTTGCATGTGTGCACATTGTGTGTGTAGCCCCAAGTCACACAACAAATTGTGTAGACTTTAAATACTTATGAGGTGTGTACATCCACCCTATTTGAGAGTCACTCAACTCAAATATGTTTCAGTTTGGATTTTTTTCCGAATTTTATTGCATACTTTTTTGGGCTTTGTTTTGGCCATTTTTGACATATTTGGCCATTTTCACACTTCTTCACGTGTCACTTACCCCAGATTATTTCAGGTTGGAAGATTAAGCCCAAATGAATTCGACAAAGGGGCACACACCAGATTTCGAATATGCCCCACTCAAATATGCATGATTTCGAATTTATTTTGAACTCAAATGTGCATATCTTGGGGATTTGTTTCCGCCATTTTTGACATTTTTGGCCATTTTTAGCATTTCCTCACGTGTCACACCCCCCAAATTTTTTTTGGTTGGGAATTGAAATGGACAAAGGGGCATACACCCTACTTCAAATATGCCCCACTGGAATGTGCATGATTTCAAATTTTTAATTCGAACTCCATGGTACATATTTTGAGGCTTTGGTTTGGCCATTTGTGACATTTTTGGCCAATATAAACCTGTATTGATATGCTACACCCCCCAATTCTTACTGGGGTGGTGCCTCAAGCCCAAAAAAAACCAAAAAGGGATCATGCACCATCTTCAGAATGTGCTTCACACAATTATGCACATGGTTCAAATTCATATGAGTGCACTGACCCATTTTTTCAATGATTGCTTTGGTCATGCTTTGGCACTTTTTGATCAATATTTGGGCCATAGTGACCAAACTAACATATCAAGGTATTTATTGCCCCTTGTTTCAAAATGCCGGTCGCGATGAGAATAGTGGTGAGGCTTGAAGAAATGTGAATGACCCTTGGATTCTGATTTCCGTGTTAATTTCTGATGCTTTCTCCTCGCGCAACCTACCCGACGCATAGACTCTTTGTTTTTTTTTGCTCAACCTACTACATGCTCAAAGAGAGGTTTTTTTATTATCATCAAGGACTGTGTATTAGAGGATGACATCTTGGATGAAGACTTGTATGTACATGTGGGAGTGTGGTATGTGTTTGAACCTGACCTTTTCAAATTGCCTCCACGTCTCGCGAGACCTCCTGTTTGTCACTATTTTTTCTCCCTATCTTTCGCAGGTAGGGCCCATCCCCTTGGGATGTGGGATGCCACATTTAAGTTGGTCTTTTATAATTTACTGGTGCGACCTGACGTTTCATGGACTCTACTCTCCGCACATCACACACACACAAACATACTCACATACACGTGTGTTTTGCCCAGCCTAATCTTCCTTTGAGATGTCATTTAAGCTTGATGGCCCTCTTCCTCTTTGCCTTCTCTGCATATGTCCAGCACCGAGCACGGGGCTTGGTGACTGCACGGCGCGTTCGGGGAACGCCCACAACCTCCTTTCCTACGGGGACCGGTGCTAGATGGACCATTCCTGGTTTTCCCCCGTTGAAGCTGATCTACGGGTACCTGACGTGTGGTACATGCCGGATACAGGTGGTCAATCACCCCTCCTACACGTGAGCTGTCTGTAGGGCAGGGTCAGGGGATCTGCTGCACTTCGGCCGTGATGTGATGTGGAGCCGCTGGCACACAAACAAATCAAATCTTGGATGTGCATTGAGCTTGTCTGCGTTGGTGTTCTCCTTTCCCCCCTAACCCCCCATGTGTCCTACGCTCTTCTGTTTGGTCACATCCACACCAATCTGTATGGCTGTAGTTCCATACCAGCCCGGAGAGAGCCATGACCCATCCCCACGGCCATAAAAGATATGACCTTATGTGAGTTGTTGTCTTTCGGGTCCTAAGGGCCTAGGAGGGCAGGTGCGGGCCACGTGAGCTGTTTGTACGAGCTAGGGAGCCCACCGCACCTCGGCCGTGAGCTGTCTCCCCCCTCCCATGACGCGCGGTCAATATTTCTTCCCTCACTGTGTACCGGCGCAGCAGGCCCCCGGGAAGACGGCCCACGGCACCGGCTTAGGGGCAAGGGGCGCGCCGGAATGTGCTGTGGTGAGCCCTATGGCGGGATGCAGCATGTAGGTGAACAAGACCCCCCCACCCGAACCTTGTTTTGTGTGCCGTTGAGCCGAGAGTGAGTCTTGTGGCCGGTAACCCCCGCATGGTATGCAACTGAAGGTACTACTGCTGTGTGAGCTCTGTTTTCTGCCGCGTCCATTTTGGTTGCCGGCGGGTAGTCGAGTGCGGCTCCGAGGGCGATGGAGGTAGGGTTGAGTTGGGCCCCCATGTGTGACCTGTCGGGAGACATCCCGCCAGCAAAATCCTACGTGGTGTTCAGCTTCCGCGGGCCGCTAACACCCAAACCATTCAGGTGCAGTCGTCGCTAAGGCCGTGAAGGCGTACTTGGGGTAGCACTAGGAGGGTGTGTAAGGAGGGTACACCTGCGGGTTGTGTTGCTGATTTCTGATTTCTGGCTTTTCTGGTGCTCCTGACCCCTGGAGTGCTGAATCTCTGTCACTGTGGACTCCTGGGGTCCTGAATTCTGTGACTGCTTCATTTTGTGCTTGCCTGATGGCTGAATGTTTGTCTTTATTTCTGAAGCTCTGCCCTGTAGGGACCAGAGTGGTGCCGAGGCACTTGCAGTCTTGAACCCGCCCAACCACACCCGCAACCGCGCCCGCAAAGGGACAAACAACCCCCCAACATCAATGTTTGTGGTCAGCCAATCCTATATGGTTCTGATTTCAACCCAAACGGATGGTTGCACCCTAAGTTTGGTCTTGGGAGGGGAGTGCAATAGGGCTGGCTTTACCCCTTTGGGTTACCCCCCACGGCATCGGTACCAAGACCGATGCAAGCCCCCCCCACACACAACATACCCTTGGGGTAGGATGCAGTCGATCCTAGGGGTGCTGAATTACTCTTTTTCTGGCCTGGTGCGCACGCGACAAAAATCGCGATCGGGCGTGAGCCTACTGATTTTTCATTTTCCATTTCTGATTTCTGTGGGTCTGAAGTTACGAGATTGTGAATTTAGGTGGTTTTGGACCCATACAATTTGGTTGGTGCTCTTGGTTTGGGGTGAGGGGCTGATTTTGCCGTTCAAACATGCTAGAGGTCCGACACACACAAATCTTTGTCGCCGTAGCGTTGCTCGTTGTGCATGTTACTCAATTGTGTTGCTTTGGTATTATTAAAAAACTCAGTGTCTATTTGTTGTGCTCTTGTTTGTATGTTTACTTATCTATCATAGATATGTACAAGATGACATTGTGTAAGGTGCATTGTTATGTGATACTCTATGTGAGAGAACTTCATCAAGGATCAAGACCAAGTGTGGAACGTGTCTTTGGTCGCCTTTGTCATTGTGCATTTACTTTGATTGAGGTTTGTGGTGTCCATCCAGAGCCAGGGGACACGGCATCACCAACACCAACACCACGCCCCCGTCCCTCCCAACCCCTACCCCCCGATGCCCGAATAGTACAGCGACACCCACCAGCGGCATCAACACCACGCCCAGCACTGCCGGGCCCCACGGGACACCCACCCCACACCGCACACCTCACCGCACCACACCATCACGTGTACCACCACCAGCCCCTACCACCGGACCCACCAACGCCGTGTTACCACACACAACCAACACAACCTCAACACCACCACCACGCGAGCCAGCACCACCTACCGCCCCCACTACACGGGCTCCCGACAAACCGACCACCGTAACCCCGATGGACCCGCGGGGAGCTGCGCACGCGCACCAGCAACAGCAGGACCTATTGGGAGCACCCCACCACCACCAGCAGCCCCCCTACCCACACCCCATACCAGCAAGCACCATCCACCGGCAGCCACCCAGTACCTACAGACCACTGCCACGCCTGGATGCCCATGCGGCCGGCTCCCACCCATACCTTGGCACCGCAACCAGCCAGGGACCACAAGGACCGTACGGTACGCACACACAACACCCACATGACCCAGCAGGACGCCCAGAGTCCCAACCAGCGCAACACCCACCCCCGCCCCTCCCCAACCACTAGCAGTGCCACTGCAACACCACCACCCCCTGCCCCCCCCCGAGACCAGCCGGTGCGGCGGCTGGTGGTGCGGGCTGTCATGGGGGGGGTGGTGTGGGTTGGGTGGGGGTGGTCGTCGTTGTTGCGTGTGGGGTCTGGTGATGGGGTTTCCCTTGGTGGCCGCGGGAGGGGGGACTCGCGGTGGTGTGTGTTGGCGGGGGCATCGCAATCCATCGGCTGGTGGAGGCCTCCGCGTGGTGCGTCTGTCGCCTGGCTGAACCCTACGCCCTACACAACGCCGCAGCGGTACGGCAGCACCTCCAGGGACTCAGAGACCAGGCGGTGCTACGCCTCTGCACCTCCGGCACCACTCAGCGCATCCGGGCGACCACCTTGGTCCAGGCAGCCACCCTGGGGGAGGGCGTACGAGATTTCCTCTTCGACGCCTTCCTCCACGTCGCCCGACATGACCGCCCCCCACTCGCCACCCCTGACGGCGAGAGCCCGCCTCCACGGGGGGCCGGATCTGGGTGCCCCCCATCGACTCGGGGCGACACCTAGTCGGAAACCCCATGCCGGGGCGGGTGGACACCAAGGGCCGCACCCGCTACCACGAGCCTGACATGGCCCACCCCCCACCCAGCGCCACCCCCAGCGACACCAAAGAGTGGGAAAGGGAAACATGGGTCGCCCGGATGGCCTCCCTGAGCGAGTTCAGGCACCACATCCCGGGCGATGTCCCCACCCCCGACGACCAGCAGCCAGCCCCCTGCATGTACATGACCCTCATGTACAATAGGCACTACACCCTCCCCACCATCCACTACCACGCACCAACTGGCCACTGGGTGGTGCACGGCACCGACTCCCTCCTCCCCGCCGACTCCCCGCCCCCCCCACACAACCGAGGCCCTGACACGTACACCAGGGAGGACGAGCCTGACGACCCCCACCTCTGGGGCACGTTGGAATTCAGGTCCCTCGACACGCTGCTCCCCATCCGCAGCGGCAACCAGGGCCTTGGTAGGGGGATGTATTGCGAAGTGGACCCAACGAACCAGGGGGATCCCCAGGGACCAGTGGCTGTGGAAGGTCACGCTGCGCCCCCAGCAGAGGGAGGCCCCCCCAAAACCGCAAGGGACCCAGGCCTCTGTGCCCCACCACCCTACAGCTCTGCCCGTACATGCTGGCAGCCCGCCTCATGGCGCTGCTGTGGCCAGGCCCAGACACCCCCACCCAAGACTAGTCCCGCCTCACGGAGGCGGACATGCCCAGCATCCAGCGATGCTTCTTCAGCACCCTCGACTATCTCCAGCAAACGCACCAACACGTCCTGGAGCAGATGTGGACACCTCCCAATTAACCCACGTGCCTGCACAGCCGAGACAACGCCACTACACCGCCAATTGCACCTACACCGGCATCGGCACGCACAGGTCACCAGGGAAAGCACACGGGCACGCCCGGTGCCCGAAACCGCACCCTCGTCCTCATTACTCACAGGACCCAGCAACCGAAGCCGGCCCCCGCCGCCCAGGGCCCCCCGTCGTCCCCCACAGCCCTCTCCTCCGCCTCTGACTCCACAACCTCCACCACCACAACCTCCTCATCTGCCACCACCACTACGTCCTCGTCCAGAACTCCACCCCCGGAGCCGCGGGAAAACCTCCCAAACGGGCCCCCAAACGTGTCCCCACCGCGAGCAATCGCGCCGCCGCCAAGGCCGAGGCCCCAACGAAGCCTGTGCCCGCAGCCTGGCCTAAACCCAAGACCGCCGCCAAGCGAACGCCCAAATCCGCTGGTGCGCCGCAACCGCAACCCGCAGCCAAACCGAAGCCCAAGCCCAAGCCCAGCGCCACGACGGCAGCGCAAGCCCGACCCCCCGAGGACGTCCCCTACGACATTCCGCGCCAGCCATCCCAGGCCGAGCAGCAGCAGCGCCCTCCACGGCTCCCCCCCACGGTCACCGACGCCGCCACCGCCACCTTCATGGCAGAGCGCGCTGCGGCCGAAGCGCGAAGCGCTTTGTCCCATCCCCTCTGAAAGCCCGCACCCCAGGCTCACGAACCACCCCCGACCGGACCAGAACAGCGCCAGGGTCCACCAGCAGCGTCCCCGCCCCCCTACCAACCCTCGATGTCAGCCCACATACAGCAAATGCCCCGCTACCGCCGCCACCGCGAGTCGCAACCCAACCCCGAGGCAGAGACCGTGCGTGCGTACCCGGAAGTCCACGTCTGCCCGCGCCCCCGCTCTCCACGCACCCCCACGGCACAGGACTACGAGGAATCCCCCAGGCCCGCCACCGCCACAAGTCCCAACGACCCCAAAAACACCCACCCACGCCCACTCCTCCGCCCAAGGCCACAGTCCCGCCCAGGGACAGTGGTGGCGGCGCTGGACCCACACGCAGCTCTCGGAGCTGCGAAAGCGGGTCCGGGCAGAGCCCTTTCTCGAGGGCCTGGTCCACCGGTCCTGCAAGGGGTTGACGGAGGACGGCCGCCTCCAGCCGGCGGGGAGGTGGATGCCACAGGCCGCATGGGAAGCCATGCTGACGGATGCGCTCCAACCCCTGGGAGTGCAGCCCCGCATCCTCCGCGTGCCCCAGGAACACCCGTATGTCCTGAGGCGCCTGCGGGAGACCCTCCAGGACACACGACGAGAAGGCAGACGCCTGTGGGACATCACCCCAAGCCCAACCCCGCACACACACACCCCCTTGCCACCCGCAGGCGTCAGCGCACCGACACCGGCGGCACCCACAGCACCCCAGGGGCCCTGCGCGCCACACAGCACGACGCGCCTGACCCCCCAGCCAGCGGCGCGACCACCTAACCCCGATACCCAGCCCGCCAGCGCCGCGGGGCGCCGTGCCAAGCCCCGCCGAGAAGACACCAAGCAAACCGGAAGCCGAAGGACACAAACGCACACGCCAACTGGGAGCACTACACCCAACGGTGCTGAACCCAAGCCCGCAGCTCTCGAAACCGCCTAACCCAGACGGAGCCCCAACACGAGTCAAACCCGAGCCGCAACCGATAACCGCTAACCGTTGACTCCTAACCAAGCCAGCCGAGGGAGCAACGTAGCCACAACCCACACCCACAGCCCACGCAGCCGCCTAAATAGCCAGCACCAAAAGCAAAGAGGCAACTAACCAAACCCACCTTGACCCAGAGCCATGTACATCAGGACGCGCGAGCCGCACCCCTGGGGCGCGGCCGCCACCAAAAGACCAACGACACACACCAAAGGATACAACACTATTACACCGCTGCACCAGTTGCCCATGCCTGTGCCTGCAGTGTGCGCGGGCCCAACTTTTCCATTTTCATTAAAAAAAGGGGGGGGGGCACGACAAAACAAAACAAATACAAAGTAAAAAAAAAGGAAAAGAAAATTAGGGGGGAGGAGGAGGGACACGACGGCCAACAGCACACGCGCACCGCACACAGCCCGCACACCGGTGAACAGGCGCCTCGTGGACCAGGACATCGCACACGCACATGCACCGAGGGCAGCAAAGGGACAGGACACCACGGCCTACACCCCCAGGGTCGGACGCACTGGGGCGACCCGGCCGGCCCAGCGGGCCAGTTGCAGGAGCGGTACTCCAAGGCCGCTGGTCCGAGCCCGGCCAGGTTGCATCCGCAGACATGGCAAACGTCACCTGGAGCCATGGAAGCAACTGATGACAGGCGTGCCGGCAAACAGCCCAGGAGGGGGTTGCCTGCCAAGCAGCGGGGCCCCGCAAATCCAGCCACAGGGGTGAGGCGGTCGTACCGTAGACTTGCGGGAGCAGTACCCCCTGTGGTGAGAGATACTACCCACGGACACATGTGGTGACACCCTTCCACCCGGGACACCTGGACCGGGTGGCCGCGACACTGCCTTCCCAAGCACCTGCCGGAAAGGCTTAAGAGGCACCTGACCTCACCTATGATTTTAGCAGCTGTTTTTTCCCAAAATTCAAAAAGTCAGCAAAAAGGGGTTTTTCGCGGAGAAGGACCTCTTTCTTTGCTTCTTACCGCCCCAAAATATGGGAGGGGGGGGCTCCTCCTACCCAAACTTTGTACAAAAATATATAAAACCCTGAAAGGTGGCCTATTTTGGGGTATTTTTGCCTGCTCTCGGCTGGTCCTGCAGAACAAGATATGGAAATGTACCACAAACGGTGCAAAGAAGGGCCAAAAACACCTGAAATGTTTGTCGTTCATCCCATTCTCATGCACATAGTATCATATTTTATGTAGTTCTAGTCATTCAAATGCATACAATACCAACCCAAGCCCCAAACATGTGTGTGGACGGTGATAGGTGATCAAAACCCTACTTATGAACCATATGGATATTGGGCCCCATGGTGCATGAGAAAAGGATGAATAGGCTAGAATAAAGGCAAAACATCGCTTGTCATGTAGGCTTCTACCAATGGTGATGACAATGTGTTCATATATCACCTCCATACCACCTCTTTCAGCCCTGTAAGGCCCTCTACATGGCCTCCACAGACCCTAAAACCATGAAAAAGAGTGGTTTTTGGCTAGAAGAGTGTGAATTTCTCAAAATCTGTGCGTGCCAATCTGGATTCTTTGAGGTCAGCAGCAAGGTATTCATCTCCGGGAGGCGCTCATGCCTTTACTTTGTGTCCAACTGCGAAAAAAAGTGGACTTTTTGGCGATTTTCTATTGCGCACGGCGGTCGGGAATCTGAAACTCGCGTACGCGGCAGTTGTTGACAGTTGGTCTGCGGCTTCAGCTTCAGCGACAGCATAATTTTGTTAAAAATTTGAGAAAACACAAGGAGAACAGTACTACTGTGTACACTTTGATATCGCCGTTCTGAAAATGCATGACTTTGAATTTTGGGGAAAAACAGCTGCCAAAATCATAGGTGTAGGGCAGTGGGAGGGACAGGACGTCCCCTTGGTAAGACCTTCTTCCTGCATTGTCAAAGGAGGCATCCCGAGCTCCCGAAGATACCTACCCACCTACCTCGCCTTTGTCATTGTGCATTCACCTTGATTGAGGTTTGTGGTGTCCATCCATGTACCATGCTAACGAGAAGACATCCTTGGTCATTGGCGAGTTGGAACCTTTGGATTATGAGTTCAAAATTTTGAATACATCATTGGGAGAAAGTTTTTTGACTTGACCAACATGGGAGATCCTTACATCAGGGTCGCTGGTGAGGCCTCCATCAGGGGTGCGCACTGCGTGGATGGTCCACGATTTTGCGGACCGATCGCTTTCTTTGATGCCAAGCGCCCAACAGAGACGAAACATTTTCGCCTCTGCTACCATGAAACAAGACCCAGGGGTCAGGAGCAGAGGTCGCAATGGCACGGGCAGCAACATAACTTGGCATAGAAGACATAACGATCGTGAAAGGTGTATAGTATCCTGCAAACAGACATGATACACATAGCCAATGAAATGCCTGAAATGGACATATGTGACATCCAGGCAAACATCCACTAATTCATATAACTACAAAACATCCAAGATTGCCTTATCTATCCCCCTTCCTATGTTACCAACAAGGAAATGGAATATAATATACGATAGTCCCATATATACGGTCATATAATGTTCCCTTAGGGGCAATATGCCGGGGTAGGGTTGTGACCTGTTTCGGAAGATGACTGCACTGCTTTGGTACTGTGCATAAGCCTAGTGGTACAGACATGCAGACCGAACTGATGCTTCAAAAGCATGCAGCATGATCGGAAGAAATGCTAGCCTACTTATGGGTAGGCAGGGGGGATCGCGCAAATACATCAAAGGTGAGTCCTATCAAGGAAGCATTGTTTTGAACGCAAACTGTACGCAACCGTAACCTTCGTAGGTAGAAGCAAATTTTTCAAGCAAGTACGTAGCTGCAGTTAGCAATCAAGATTGTTTGAAGCTTAAAAATGACCCCTAAGGATGAAACAAAGCATGTGGCCGTGGGTGAAACCAGATCAAATGGTCAGGAGCAGACGTCACGGTGTCATGGGCAGCAACATTGCTTGTTAAAGAACACTTAAAGAAACACTTGATATGCACATGTTTGAAATCCACCCTATCATCCACGAGTTCACATAATTACAAATGATCCAAGATTGCCTTATCCATCTCACATCTTATGTTCCTCACAAGGAAATGGAATCTAATATGCAATAGTCCCATATATAGGGTCAAATAATGATCCCTTGAGGGCAATATGCTAGGGTAGGGTTGTGATCTACTTCACACCCCCACTCAAAACGACTGCCACAAACAGGAAGTACATGCCCAAGAGGAACGTAGCAGTCACAAAGCTACAAAGAACAGCAAATGCTGGTTTATCGCCGAATCCCTTCCATAGGAGTTTGAACCGACGCTGACAACCTGGAGGCCGGCCGCACGGCCGTTGAATTAGCCCTGATCAATGGGAATTGAACCGCCGCCACAATCCGGAAATTCACTAACGGGATCCCGCAGATCCCGCAACAATTTGTAGGCGGAATTGCGGGCTGTTGGTAGGCGGCTGAAACAGGTACACTTTTGTATCGCCGTTTTTTTCATACAAATTCCGCCAAATGTTGGGGGTTATTTCAGTGACTTAGCCTTTTTTTTTGGCCCTGACTTTTCAGCAACGGTTATTCAGTAAAAAGAGGTATTCTTTGAGGACGTGGCAACAAATTGGGCTCCTCTTTATTACTGCGTACTATGGTATGTCAAAAGAGAAGGATATGCCACTATGTGTCGTGCTAAGTGTAGGTTAATACGCCTTTTTCTGCAACGCATTGCGAGGCCTCGTAATGCAAGGATTGATTTTCGTTGTTTGTGCCAAAATTGAACGCATGAAGAATTCACATTAGGGTAATTACCACGAATGACATTCTTCTTCAAATGCGAGGCCTCGCATTTCCGCTCAAAATATTCAAAAAAAGGTGTAGTTTCGCAAATCAAAATGCGAGGCCTCGCAATAATGTAGCCGGAAACAATAAACTGGGCAGATCCACCAACTACAGAAAATGTGCATTCACTTTAATGCGGCGCTACTGTATGGTTGGCCATACAGGTCCCGCCGGCATCTCTAGTTTGCATTATGTGGTCACCGCTGGCCTACGGCCTGCGCTGCTTAGGGACTCGAGGCGGAGCGTGCGACACCCAAGCGCCTCGGAACCCTAGTACCAAGAACATGCATGCATGCCTTGGGAACGGGATACGCCAGGAAGTCCGGTGAGCCCCTAGGGTTCCGCCCAAAGGAGGGGACGTGCGCAAGCACGGGGGCCCACCCTCCCGGCGAGACAAGCACGTCACGCTGGCGGCGATCAGCCCTCCCAGTGTAGCCCGGGGCCGCTTTGTTGGGGGCCAACAGTCAGGTCCAGCGGGATGTAAGCCGCCTCCCCTCTTCACGCGCGGAGCCTCTTCCTGTTCGTCACAGGGGCGACACCAGGGGGAACCACGGGGCGCCTCTCCAGGACCGAGTGCACCTACCTACCTACCTACCTACCTACCTACCTACCCACCTACCCGGTCATCGCTGGCTTCACTGTGTAACAGCAATGGTTGCAATCCGCAAATGGGTATCGCAGTTGGAATAAACAAGACAAATGTGGGAGCAGTTGACGGTTACAAATAACGGAGAATGTGCACCCTGCGCCGGAGTTGCGCGCAAAGATCGATATGCGCGTGCCGCGTGTGCGGCACTGTGCTGGCAAGAAATTCTATTTACCTGCAGCGTTATATGAGCCTTTTTGTTGTGGAATCGTTCACTTGAAATACATTTTTTCAACTCCTGAGATGCGTGTTCATGCCACGTAACATTGCGCATCGAGCGCAGAGGGATTTCGAACAGACTGTCAGGCGATTGCGAGCTTTATACGCAACAGAACATGGATATACCACTCTTGAATCCCTATGGGCTGCTCTTGAAAGGAACAAGAGCGGGACTGTTCTCTCTTTTGATGTTGTGCGCTTGTTGCGAGTGAACCAGAAGACACAGCACTCACTGCTGAGACTGAAAGGCAGACCAGAGGGCCGAGCGGCAAATCACGTCAAGGAGGAGTTTTTCATCCTATACGATGTCTTGCGCTTGTGGTGCACATCCCGACACCAGGACGAGGACGCTTCAGGTTTTGCCTCTATTGGACGGCAGAACAGGCAACGGTTGCGCAGGACAGGACTGCTGCGGCTGCGAGAGGAAACTATGAAGCAACGGTCCGCGTGAAAGAAGCTTGAAACATGGCGTTGGATGGAGAACTGGCAATTTTGCGTCTGGGTCGACAATTGCTAGATTCAGCAGTATGGAGCGCGTCCAACAAAATCCAGGATCAGTCACAAAACTCCAGAGCACTTTGCATCGTTGAGATTCTGTGCAGGTTGCCGTATTTGGGAGGACATCCAACCATAGATGTGCTCATCAGCAGCATCGACAGTGTGGCTGCAGCGCTGGTCAGAATGAAACGGAGTCTTCCTGGGATCGTGACAGATCCCGGCCTGCTTGCGGACAGACGAGCACCAATATTGAGCATCAGGCTGCCGCCTGACATCGTGCGAGATCCAGTACCGAATCCTGGTTAGAAACCGCTGTTGCTGACTACGCACCACGTATCTCGGTACATGGGCCTCGTTGAGGTGTTGGACTACATTGCATCCCTGTCAAACCACAAGCAACCGATTGTGCCCATCCTCCTGCATGAGAACATACACAAAAGATGCCTCAAAATATTTTACCGCGACAGAACGCAGCGCTGGGACTGGCACCAAAAAATGAAGAGAACTCCCGTGTTGTACGACTGTTGGCATCCCTATAAATCCCTTGTGACAAACGTGTGGCGGCGCTTTCATTCGCTGTTTGTGTACTTCCGCTTTGGCCGCCTAGGAGTGGGAAAAACAGTAGGGTCGTACCCGAACCTGAGAGTCATGGAGAGAACTATTGCTGGCATCCTGAAGTGAGCGCCGTATTTCTACCTGCAGTTGCGGCGTAAGTCGAACAGGTTACAGACTGTTTCATATCAGGGTGGGACGGCGATGGATCGACTGAATAGCGTGGTATGTAAAGCTATGGTGACTCTTCTGCAGAACTGGTGTCGGCCTGTCCTCTACTGTGGATTTCTCGTGAGGCAATGCAACTGTTCTGGACGGCATCCAGGATCTGCCATTGACGCCCATCATGTTCTGTGCCTGGTGTTTGTGCTTTTGACAGAGCTTGGCAGGGCTGCAGCTGACGCACTTGTGTATGTGAGGACCATCAGTGTCGCCTTGTTGCATCGGCAGGCGTTCGACAGCGCCCTGCCGGGATTGTGCTGTGGTGAAGAGTTTGGCGAAGATATGGTCGGTCGACTGGGCACCATTCAAGACAGACACACCTGGGCCGTCACACCGGGCGACGTGCAAAATTTGTTCGTCGAAATCTGCCCTGCCAGAATTAACAGACGCCTCCTGGTGAGTGGTTTGTTGTCCGACATTGAAACCGAGATCCGACAGCGGTTGGACTCGCATGTTACTGACGACCGCCTGAGAATTCGGTACTGTCCCTGGCAATTGGGTACCTCGACTTTGGAGAGACACTGGGAGGCTGAACCAAATTTTCCGTCCAACCCTTACAGAGGCCGGGCGTGGACACATACAGGACTGTGTTTGGAGATGTGTAGCGTACACACCTAGGATGTGAATGATCCCCGAAAAGTCTCTTCTGGCAAAAATGAACAAATGCAAAAAAAACACCAAACAACTGCAAAACAACCACAATATCATCCAAAAAGCTGTTAGAGTCTATTATTTTAAAATTGGCATTGTCAAGATAGGGGGGGGGGGCTCGCCTGACCCAGATCATGCAAAATATATGAACATTTCCCCGTTCGGTCCTCTTTTTTGGGTTTTTGTACTGTTCTAGAAAAGAAATGAACAAATGGCAAAAACCACAATTAAGTTGCAAAACAACTAAAATGTGATGTGATCGGCTGTTGGGGCCTGTGTTTTTGCGTTCCGCATACTGGAAAATATGGGATTGGGACCTGCAATCAGGCAAAATAGCCAAAAATTTCCCCGTTTGAGGGTCTTTTCAGGCCCGAAAAAACACTGTTTGAGGCTCATTTTTTGACCATTTTTGGGCAAAAAGTGATGTTATTTTATGCTGGAGGCTCTGAAACTCTCGAGACGTTGCTCCAATACCAGTCCAACCACGTTTTAGTGGGGTGGACACCCTCCAAATAGGGTATGGGTCCCTACAACTCACCACCCCGGCCAGAAAAACACTGTTTCAGGCCAAAGGGTGGCATTTTTTGGCCATTTTTGGGCGAAAACTGCTTTTGTTTTAGGTGCTGTTGGCTCTGCAACACCCGATAGGCTGCTCCAATACAATTTCAAACATGTCTCGGACGCTCGGGCACCCTGACAATAGGGTATGGGGCCCTACAACTCACCACCCTGGCGCAAAAAAAACTGTTTTCGGCCAAAAATTGGCATTTTTTGGCCATTTTTGGGCGAGTAATGATTAGGCTGAATAGGCTGCTCCAATACAGTTTCAAATACCATCAGTGGGTCAGGCACCCCCGAAATATGGTATGGGTCCCTACAACCCACCCCCCTGGCCAGATAACACTGTTTTTAGGCCAAAAATTGACATTTTTTGGCCATTTTTGGGCGAAAACTGATTTTTTTTTGGTGCTGGTTGGCCCTGCAACACATGATAGGTCGGTTCAATACAATACAGAACACACTTCAGTGAGGCCATCACCCTGAAAATAGGGTACTGGGCCCCAGACCTCACTAAGAAGGACTAGAAACCACTGTTTCAGGCCACAAATTGGAATTTGTTACTACACTACACTTCAATATCCACACCATGAGCGAAACCAACTCATCAAAAATCATCCTACAAAATGTTCGTGCATTCTAATCCAAGGAACCACCAATGGTAACAATGGAAACAAACCAATGGAGACAAAGGAGGATCACAACATGCAAAAACAAATAATTCCGAGCCGAAATGGCACATGCCAAGCTATCATAAGATGAATCGCGAAGCCGCACCACAAAGATCTGAGCATCTGGTTCTCTCAATCAGTTCAACATCGCAGAGAGGGCATAATGAACACAGAGCTCAGGCATCTGCACTTCCAGAGATATAATAATGCAAACACAGCAAAAACGTCATAAACATGGAATGTGAGAGTCAAAAATAAATTCTAAATCAAAAATCGATCGAGCAAGCCGAAGCAAGAGCGATACAATTATCTCAATGCAGGAATTGCAGTTTTACCTCAGCAGTTTCTAACCTCCATCAAGGCATGATGAAAAATGACCCCGTTGTGAGGCAGAATTACCCTAAAATTGTGTTTTTTTTTGAAGGAATCACAACAAATGGGGGAATATCATGAAATGTATTTTTGAAAGTGCCTAATTCTAAATGTCAAATCCCTTGGTATGGGTCTTAGAACCACTTTGAACAACATAGTTTGCCTCGAGGGGACGAACCTTTGGCGCTTTATTGCATTTGCAGTACAAACCCCCCAGGGGGTGGTTCTGGATGAAAAGAAACACGTTCTTAGTAAAAAGCCATAGAGCCACATGTCCATGAACCTTGGACCGGTAGTTTTTTCATCAATGGTGTACTAAGACCCATGCCAAGACATTAATTAAAAAACATTCACCATTTTATGACACTCCTCGGGAGCCTACGAATGGAAACACACACAAACAGGGGCAAAATTAGCCTAAATTTGCCATTTTTGGAACCTTCCGAATCACAGAAAAAGGTGCAATATCCTTAAATGTATATGTGAAAGTGCCTCATCTTAAGTGTCAATTCCCTTGGTATGGGTCTTAGGACAGCCTTGATGAAGAAAGTGTGACTTGAACTAACGTAGCCTTGGCGTTTATTGAATTTCCAAAAAACGGTAGTACCCAAAAGGAGGGTTTTGTGCCAATTTTTGAAATGCCTATTGCTCGATCATAGTATCATTTGATAGGATGGTTGCAGCTTCTATTGATAGCCGTTGAAAGATAGAAGATAGTAGTACATATCACGGTCTTCTAGAAAATGCCCCTACATGGATATATGCAATATTTGGGACCCCTTTTGGGAGAAAGAAATCGGATTTACATCGAGCACAGTGGATTATTTGCGGCAAAAAAGTACTCCAGGTGTGCGCAAATGTCGGATGTTGTAACTGATCAAAACAGTTGCGCAACTGGCCAGGTATTTTTTGCGAAAAGCAGAAATGTCGTCTGGAAATTTTGCGAAAGAGCTATGCGACTTCCAGACCCTGGTGATAAAAAAAACTGCACCAAAAACCAATTTTTGGATTTCCAGGACAAGATTCTGGCGTGCGCGATTGAATCCTAGGTGATTTCTGCGGCAGCCCCGGAACTTCTCACCTGCCGTGCCAAGATTGATGAACAACAAGGTTTCTCTGCGGTCTGATGCGTACCCATCGAACATTTTGGACACGAACCGGGCCTTTACCGATGCATAGACTCAGTTTCAGGTTGATTCCCGGCCCTGTGGTTGTTGTTGCGGGCACAGTGGTGCTTTTGCTCACTCCTGCGTGTTGGGAATGCAAGCCCTCGCAATCGTCTGCTGAAAAAGTACGTTTTTGCCTCGATGTTCTTACCTTAATGCGAGGCTTGGCAATACGAATTAGGTAATGTTGCAGACAAATACCTATGTCGATTACGAGCCCTCGCAATCAAACCATAAATGCATACAGTTTTCTGCGTTTTTACAGGCCTACTTCATCATGGCAGAGAGCTTGAAGCCAACAAAAGCGGGCAGAGCCTCACCAGACACCTCACAAGTACCATCCACGCAGGACACAGTGCCAGAGGAGTTCCTGAGGTTCTACAAGAGGTTTCCGCAGGTGAAGAACAATGTCACTACCCCGGTGTTCGACAAGTAGAAGAAGTGCGGCCAGATCTGGAAGTATCGACAGACGCAAGTGGAGGAGCTGAAGAAAAGTCTCATGGCAAAGCCCCCTGAGAAGCCTGTCACCGTGACTGCATGGCAATCACAAGGCACATAGCGGCGATGTTTCATGTGCTTGGTCTCACGAACCTTTTTCTATCTTGAGCGGATGATTGGATTGTCATTGCAAAGCAGGACTGTGTCTGTGCGCTCGTTGAGCTGCGACGTCAACGTCTTGAGAAAGGCCTCGACCCACCGCAGTGGATGCAAATTGTTCAGGTCAACCTGCTGAAGACGGAGACCAGTTGGTCTACTCGAGTAGCAATCGCAGGTCGGAAGCAGGCCATCGACCGGGACATCTCTGCCGTGCCACCGTCGGAAGCAGCTGACAACTTCCTTATGCATTTGCTGGATTCGCCGGAGAAGGATGTCTTTGATTAGTGTCCTAATAGTGTTGATGAAATCCTGCATGTGTTGGTATTGGAAAACAGAAAAGAAGCAGCAAATGGAGCAAGAACAGAATGTGGATCGGATCAATGAATAGTTTTGAAATCAAGTGTATCACAGAAGGGCTGCAAATAGACAAAGCAGGCTTAAGTACAAAGATTCAATCACAATTGGACAAAACAAATGATTTTTATGTGAAAACTGGCATGACTCTTGCCTCCTAATTAGCATCAAGCACTTCATGTGCACTCTTTTGGATGAAATGGAGTTGGTTAGGAATGTGGGGCAAAAGAGTTAGGCCACGCACAGAATATGACGTGGCCAAGCAACTGAATTCAGAAACAGTTAAAAAGTAGAACCACAATAAGTGGTAGAACCAGTTGAGTATAGGGGTGTTGGGGTGGGGGACCACTAGGCTTAACCTCCAAGGTCTTAGGCATGAAATGCCTACTTTACTTCGGTATAACCTCCATGAAGGAAAATACCTCCGCTCAGTTGAGTGGTAGGGGTGAACTTCATTGGGGGGGCTAGGGTTATAACCCTAGTTACTTTGAGAGAGTGTACTTTAAGGTCTAAAAGAGAGATAAAAAGGCTTAAGTAAGGTTGAACATCAACAAAAGGGTTTTAGGGGGGCTTGGCCTGGATGAAGACCTCCAAGAAAGACATGGCAGTGACTTTTTCTGACTCTTCCCCGGAGTACTAGTTGATCAAGCTAGTAGGACGGAAGAAAAAAGCCTAAAATGTCCCAAAAATGCATTAAACGAGCCAAAAACATTTCAATCAACTCAGAGAAGCCTATCACACTGCAGGTACCCTCAAAAAAACAGTGTAATGTACCGTGAATGATGTCCCTTCGATCAGGCATTCCTGAAAAGTCGCCAGGGTGAGGCGAAAACGTTTGGTAAAAATTTGGGGGTAGTAGGGTTTGAACTCAGGAATCCCTCCCTAGAGCACACATGCTTGCCCTCTAGGGTACAGTCGAACGCTCTAATGCGGACGGCCATCGCTGTATAAACAGCGTTCTAGTAAACGTCCTGACCAAGGGCCAGGGCGGAGCAATACTCCCAAAAGAGGGCACAAATCCCCAGGAGCTGATAAAAATAGTAAATGGAACCAACAGGCAGTGACTCCTGTGGTTCAGCGAAAGGGGTAGCGATTTAAGAAGTCAAATAGCTAAAATTCGACCAAAAGATGTTAGAAGTCGTCATTTTCAGACTAAAACCAATGGTCACCGATAAGCGCAACAGAGACGGACACCCCAAAAAGAGTTGCGCAAGCGTAAACGGCTCCGGAAAGAGGAGGTATGGGCCGTAGTTTTTAAAGTTTTTAAAAGAAATTGTTGCACAGTTGCATCAAAAATTTTATAATCTTGAGGAAAAAGTATTGAACAAAAACCCACACCACAGAGCAGGTGTACAACCCACCTGTCAGGTATGTTAGTGTCATGTCACACGCATGTATTGCGTTCGTGGTGGTTGCTTTGTTAAAACGCTAGGGTTGTCACCGTTGTGTTCGTTGGGGGTTCGGGTGTTCACTTCCTTTGCTCTGCATAGCTCAAAACTGAAATGCAAGGTATGCGAAACGAATGGAGCTCGCAGCGCGCACGTAGGGTTAGTGTACGCGCTGTGCTCGCGATGCATGTGCCTAATCTAGGCATTCACACGTTGTGTCGCTTTCCCTGTGCCCCAATCCACCCTTCTCCTCTCTTCACAGGTCAGAACAGAAAGTGCTTGCTCGTGCTTGTGTTGACGTGGCGCTCAAATAGGGTCGCTTAAAATACTTAGGCTTCTTTTGCACTGTGCAGTTGTTCGCCATTCCCTTCTTTGTTCTGAAGGAAACAAGGTAAGAAGGGGTTGCATGACACACGATGCCTTAATCGCTTAGGGTTGTATATAACTCGCCGTAAGGTTGTTTAAAAGTTCAGGGTTGTCCTTGCGTTTTTTTATGTTCCCTTCGGCATTCACATGGTGTGTGATGAGTAAGGTAGGTAGGCCCAAGGAGATGATGGGTCGTTGTGGGGTAGATTAGGACAAACAATGGCCGTGAATCGTCTCCTCTCCCTGCATACGCACGATGCATTAAAGGGATGTAGGCCACGTGCTGTGCACACGGTATAACACTTGCTTAGGCTACCATGGGGTCCGCCCTACGATCTTTAAGAGAACCAGCGGAGTCCTTAAGCTTGCTTGCTTGCGGCCTGGTTAGAGTACAGCGTATTCTAGGTCAGCCCGAGAAGCGTATAGTACGTGTAGGCTGGCTTGGTTCCTCAGCCACTAACCAAGTCTCATCCGCCTCTGTTTACAGGTGGGCAAGGTCAGGGTTATTGGTGCAGCAGCAGTAGCCTTTGGCGAATTTGGACCTTTCTGCCGAAGCTAAAAAGGGCGCAGATCACACAAACAAACTGGGTCAGAGAACGACTTCTTCATGGACAACCCTTACTACACGCTTTGCACATGGCACTCCTTCCCTCTAAGCCCTTTCAGGGAAACGCGCCAGGGCGTTCCTGGCAGGCCACAGTTGCCTAGCGGCGCTGTCCCCTCTTGTTATGTCACAGGAGGGCTAATAGGGCCCAAGACGTCTTTGTCATGCACACCCAGTAGCGTGTGTAGGGGCCAGGGTCAGCAAACCTGGCGGGGACTGAGTGCGGTTGTGCTCACCCTGTCTTCGAAGGCTGGTGCTGGCGTTAGTGAGTGTAGTGTACTGGTGTCTCCTGTCCCGCGTGCTTTTCCTCGTGAGCAGGGGAGTGCGTTAGCTTTTCGCCTTTAGAAAAATTGGTGTTTTGTTATGCCCTTAGCACACTTGGCCACCCCACTCCCCTCTAGTAGGTAGGGCTTTTGCCGTCTTCCCCAAGGGTAGGCGCCAGCACAGAAGTTCGGCGCCATAGCAGTGGCAATAGTACCTGATTAGGACCTTCGGTCCTACGTCAGCGAAGCCCGGTCTCCGGGATCCACGCCGGGGAGTGACGTGAGACACATACAGACATACGTAGCACAATTAGGGGTATGGTAACCCTGTAAGGAAGGGTAGAACCCCATGGGTCTGGACCAGTCAGGGGTCCTAACTGTGGGCACGCTTGTCTGCATGGAGGGTGGCCACACCTTGCTTCATAACACCTTGCTTGTCATTCCCCCCTGGAATAGAAAGCCACCACTCTTTGTCTGCTCCCCCAGGTCATTACATCAGGGCAGTTCCCATGCAACACATGGTTAACAAGGCACACACTCACTGAGTGGCTGCAACCCTGATATACGGCCACCTGGTTCACGCTGGTAACCATAAGCATGGGACTGCAGGGCACAGCCATGGCAGGAGCAGTGCTCCGCAAGCAGCGGATGTGTAGGTGTTTGGAGTGCCGAACCTGACTGAGGGTGGGAGTTGGTACATTCACCCTAACTGGAGCTCTAAAGGAGTTCTGAACCCGTCCTGGCACACCCTGAGTAGGCCTAGCGATTCAGCACAAGAGTGCTCATCGCCCCTGGGAGGTTAGAAAACAGTAAATAGGTAGGCACAAGGAGATTAGCTTTTTTTCTTCCGCTGGGACAGAGTCTCAGCACGGGTTAGTAACTGTCCCTCGTTGTTCTCAACGAGTGAGGAGCAAAAGATGGGGTTGATACTCCCATCTGGCTGTATAAAGGCGGACATGGGTTCCCAGGTCGCATCAGATAGCCCATAGCCATCCCACAGGGTTAGGAATTTCCAGCCCCGTTTATACTCGTGTCGGGCAACACCTGCAACCACGTAGTAGCGATCAACTGCAGTCATCTCTCTGAGTTCGTCTGCCTCCTCTGGGAGGGCAGCATTCTCTGTGTCGATACGCTCCACCTCACTGTCGCTGAGGCGCCACTTATCCCAGGACAAATCGTCAGGGGAATGATGGTGCCTCAACTGCTTAGGTGCACAAAGCAGTGCACCACCTAGACGTGGACTGCACCTGACATGGATTCTAGATCCATCTATCCTGATGATACGATAGGGCCCAAAATACTGGTCCTGTAGGCAGTTACGGGGCCAGGAAGGTAGGCGTGAATGGTGAACCAAAACAAGGTCACCAACCTTGAAACTGGCGGGTCGCCGTAGGCGATTTCGTTGGCTCCTTTCGCGTTCACGGATATGTCTCCGGTTAGTCCGAGCCTCGTTAGCCATAGACTGCTTGTGTTCCAGCCAATCCCCAACAGGAAGGGGGGTTTTGAAGAACCAAGCAGGTCGTCCTCCATGAAACAGCTGGTGGGGGGTGAAACCCGTAGAAGAGCTCCTCTGACAGTTCATGGTCAGCACTGCCCAGGGCACTGGGCGTACCAAATTCTTGGTACCTTCCTGTTTCATCAGGTTCTGTTCCACCACACGGTTTTGTCTCTCGCAAAGAGGATTAGACATGTGGGTATAGGGCACACTTGTGGTTACCTCAACGTTGAGGGCATTCAGCACTTGTTTGTACCATGCTGTGTCACTGCGGATGTGTACATCCTCATCAGAGTGCACCTGCTGAGCCGCTCCATATGGTTAGAACCATTGTTCGACCAACATTTTCACAGTCTGCTCACCTGTGATTTTCTTATTGCAAGGGAACACACGGGTGAAGCGGGACAGGCCACAGGTGACCACTAGGCAACTATCATAGCCGCTGAAGCGAGGTAGGCCGTGGATGAAATCCACGTAGAGAAGAGAGTTAGTACAATAGGGTATGGGTAGGCTGGAGATCAGTCCCCTATCCCTGCTATCGCTCTGCCTGCTGGCATGACAGCCACAAGCATCAACAATGGTCTGCATTCGGCACCTCAGTTCAGTCAGGGTTAGAATAGAGTAGAAACACTCACGAAAGAAGTCCACTGAGCGATTAGCGCCACTGTGAGGTGAGCTGAGATGGGAGGATTGTAGACACCCATCAAGTCCCGCCTCAGGCACGACTATACGGTCCTCGTAGAAGAAGTACTAGTTATTTTTCTACCACTGGTGCCCGTCAATGACAGGCGGTTCGAGCCCAGTGCTGAGCGTCTGGAGGACTTCTTTCTATTCTGATTGATAGTCAGTTAGGCTCCAACCTCCGAGGATTCCAGCGGTCCGCATGGACAGGTTAAGCTGGACATCCATACGCTGGAAAGCCTCTTTGGCGAGTGCTTCAGAGCTCCCACCGATAAGCGTATCAAAGTTGTTGCGCGATATGTAGTCAGACAGTTCAATTTTTGTACCAGGGATACGATGGACTGTGAGCCTGAACTGGCTCAGGTAAGTCAACCACCGTTTTGGTTTCGCTTTCTCCGGTGGTGGGCCCTTCTGAAAGGACTTCAACAGTTCCTGGTCACAGAGCCAGACAATAGGGCTAGATTTCAATAGTCGGGACTGTGATGAGAGCACCAACATACCGGCCAGGAGCTCCTGGTCGTAGGTGCTGTAATTGGAATGTGCCTGGTTCCATTTCCAGTTCCAGTGTCCCAGTGGTACCAGTCGCCACTCACTGGAAGGATAGTCGCGCTTCAGGGAACCATCACGGTTCAGTCCACTTGTACGATAATGCCAGTGGGTCAGTTCAGCTGGGTTGAGCTCCTGCCATTGGCATATCTTTCCACCCCCCCCTACATCACTGGCATCATTGATCATAACTATCTCGCCCTTAGGGCGCGGTACGCCAAGGCAGTTGAAGGAGGCAATTTTCTTCTTCAACTCCTGGAAACACACCTCCTCTCTAGCGGTCCACCTCCAGGGGGTAGTTTTCATGATTAGGTCAGTGATAGGGGCAGAGGAGTAGGTAGAATTGTGGATGTGTCGCCTATAGAAGTTGCAGGCGCCGACAAAACTCCTCACATCGTGTAGACCCTTCTTAGGGTCATCGCGAATCTGCATGTCCTGTAGGGGCTGCATCCTAGACGCGGCTGGTTTCCACCAGCCATACCCCATGTCGAAACCCAAATACTCCATCTCCTCTTTCATGAACTCGCATTTTTAGGGTTTGACTCCCAGATGGTGTTCCTGACAAACAATGAAAAATTAACGGACGAGAAGGACATGGTCCTCCTGGGTATTGGTACCCAAACTCACGTCATCGATGTGGGCCTCCATTTCTGGCTCTCGGGAAATCAACTCCTGTACCAGAGGTCTGCGCCTCAGTATGTACAAAATTTTGTTCATCCGTTCTTGGAAGAGTGCTGGGCCATTAGCCACCCCAAAACGCATGACCTTCCACTTAAAAACACGACCCTTAGGGGTTATAAAGGCCAGCAGTTCCTGAGGTGCGGCTGTTAGATCAACTGCCAGAAACCACTGTGTTTGTCCATTTTAGTTTTGTACCGGCATTTAGCAATACGCTCCAGGCTGTTTTCCATGTTGGGGATACTCCCGGGGTGGTTTTGGGCTTTCTTGTTGACCTCACCATAGTCAACTACCAGTCGCAGGGCAGTCGATCCGGGTTTAGCGACCAGGAAGCAAGGACTGCAGTGATGGGGGTAGTCTGCCTTAATCTTGATCTTATATTCCTCAACGCGGCCAGCATCAATACATTCCTGGATCTGGCCCTCGATTTCTTCAACCTCTTCCTGAGCAGCGGGGTAGGGATTGCGTCTCATTCGCGTCTTCTCGAATTCAGGTTTCAGTTTCAGGTCCATCTAGACCAGTGTTTTACAGGACAGGGGAGGCGACAGGGCGCCAAACACCTCCTGATAGGTTAGGAGCAGTATCTTCAGTCGGGGCGAAAGGTTCAGACTCTCGATTTTATGCAGGAAATCCTCCTCAGCACGGAGATTGCTCCTACCATGCTCTTTCTTTTTATGCCGATCAGCGGTTTCGGCAGGTACTGTGCCGTAATCCCACTCAGGGGGACATTGTTGCCCATAGTGCAGAAAATACACTAGGGGTATCTCAGGGCCAGGTAGCGTGTAGGAATCAGCGTCCTCCTCAGACCAGATCGAGGATTTCCAGGTCTATCTGAGGTATTGCAGCCGTTCTTAGCGCTCAATACCTTCAGCCTTCAGGTACAACAGCCGTCGGAGTTCCTGAGTGTTATACTCCAACAATGGCATGTTATTAGAAGCAGGTCGCGCTAGAGCATCAGGGCTCTGAGTCACAGGTTCACCTGAGCAAGTATGCTGCATGTGCAGCACAGGCTTTTCTACAGGGGAAGTTGGTTCTTGAGGTTGACCCTGGGTCTACTTCCTCCAGCAGCAGCTGGGCCAAGAAGGCACTGTGTTTGACTTCAACACAGCTGGGATCAACAGGAGGGATAGAGCTGGCGATTTCAGACAGTTGGTCGTCAGCATCCTCCTTCACAGCAGCAGGTTCCAGATCGCCATCAGGGGATTCACACCCTGTAAGTGTGGCAGATAGGTGCTCAGAAGATCGGTTTTTGAGATGAGAAAGGGTCAAGCCACGATTTTCGGCCATGACCTCTTTCAGTAGCACCTGACCCAGATCACACAGGGGAACAGGGTTGAGGGATCCATCGACAATGGATAAGAAAGTGGCCCATTCAGGGGCCTGCATGGCTGTGTCTGAATTCTCAGGGACATAAATGGGATCGTCCGGGTGTTGCACTGTTCCCACACTCATTCGGTCCAGCATTCGGCGCCAATAAGCGTGTTCACCTGAACAACCCAAGTCAGGGGTGCACATGACAACCCTTCCTCCCTCATAAGCGATTTTGGTTCGAACCTTCGCGAGCAGGGAGAAGGGAGGGTTAGCATACGCCAGGTCCATTGCTTTCCAGAAGAAACGGAAAGTGTGATTCAAATGTTTCGAGCAATACAACTGCATGATGTGCTGTTGTTGGCTCGCGAATAATTCAACCTGGATCTCATCCAGGGATACCTGAAGGGCCGCGAGTGCATTTTCAAGAACAGGACGGGCCAGTTGGTAGTTTTCAGTACGATGGTTAGTCTTGGCTGCGTAGCGCAGCCCAGAGTCGTTTTGTCCTGACAGTTCCAAAGGTACGGAGAAGAGCCCACTGCCGGAGTCGCATTGTAGAGAATGGGGGCGTTAGAGAGACAACATTTTTACCTGGGGGTTACTTCGTAGGAAGTTGGTGCAAATGACGATGTCAGAGGCGTCCGTGTCCAACACTCTGCAGTGTCGGGTCACAGTTTCGTCGCCAAGACAAATAGTCACATCGACACCCCCGAAGGAATGGATGGTACGCCAATCCCGTACTCTTATGGCCACTGCCTTAGTTTTCCTGAAAGTCTTCAGCAGGCGCCGGGCCACTATAGAGAGTGTTGTGCCGGTGTTGAGCACTGCTAGAAGAAGTTGATCCCCGATTTTCACGAGGATCCAGAAAACCAAGTCTTCCTCTCCAGAGCCGCCCTCCTACTCCTCAGCAGGGAATTTCACATCAACCCCTGCGGCCATGAGGTACTTGGCCATCCAGGTCAGTCGCCTCTTCTTGGAGTTAGACCCCTCAGGAGAGGCGTCATCCCCCTGTGGGCGCTTCTTGAGGTCAACATCGGCAAAAGAGGGAGAAATAGCGGGCGCCGATGAGGGTTGGGGTTCTCACCCTTACCACCTCCCCTGCCTCCTCCTATACCACCCTTAGCCCCATTCGTGGGAGTTCTGGAGGGTGTTTGGGCCTTGTGGCGTTCAGCCTCCTGCCGCTTGTGTTTGTCACTCTCACGTTTTTTTATGTGACATTCGTCCTCGTAGTGACCACGTTTGCCACAGTAACCACAGGTGATGGTACACGTGAAATGGTCCTGATGGGTCACTGTTTTCCCATCTTTAGTGTGCTGCTGTTGTTTCAGTTGCAGCATACAACCATTGCGGTGGTCGCAGTCAAAGGCATGACAGGGTCCTCCCTTGTCGTTGACAGTTTTACAGTAGAAGAGTTGGGGTGTACCTGTTTCAGGTTTAACCTCATTCATGGCACGCAGGTTACCCCCCCCTTTACCACCACCCTTGTTGGTGTTAGTGGGATTTTTAGGTCCCTTCCCTTCGCCACGTTCAGGGGTAGGGATGCCACCTCGACCCAGGTGTCTCTTGAGGAATTACTCCATATGGGAGTCATTCTCACTCTCAAGGGCCAGCTCGATCAGCAGGTCCACAAGGTCATCGTACGTTTGGGTCCGACTCTTCCTCTCTGAGGTGGTGCGGCAATCGTCCCACGTACGTGTAGGAATTTACTCATGAGCCACAGGTGGGGTTCTTTGGCTCCATAGGAAACCACGTTCACTCGTGAGAACAAATACTCCAGGTCGCACACATATTACACATATTCAGAGACTTGCGCAGCGGAAGGTAATTCAGGGAGCATAGGGAGCTCCTCAATCTGTGTGCGTGCACTGAGGTCAGTTTCATGGACTGGGAAGGTTTTCTCCAGTCTTTGGAGCACCTCGGCCTGTGTTGAACAGGTTTCCACAATCTGCTTCACCTGTTTTTGCAAAAATTACTTTTTGCATGAGCGCTTTCAAAGAGGAAATTTAGTGGCCACATCCACATCAGACTGGCCGGTGAGGAAAAGAAACTCGGCACGTTCTTCTGCCCATTCGGGCAGGTTTTTCGGGTGGAACTCCGGCTATTCCGGCTGGATGTTCGCCTGGGCAATTGGTTTGCCACTCTTCCCACCCCCCTGGGGTTAGGCCTGAAGGGGGGGGGAGGTATGCCAGCGAGGGCTGCCATAGCTGTTAGCCCCTTTTTCTCAGTCTGTGTCACAGGCACGTCCTGTAGCTCAGCGATGGGGACTGTCCTGGCACGGGAATGAAAAGGGCTGGGGCAGGTGACCTTGGGTAGCAACCTGGACACCCTTGATCGTTTGAGATCTTCAGGCAGTGTGCTCAATCAAGGAGAGGGTGAGGCTGGCGCTGGCTTGGGTAGGGGTTCGGTGATACCCAATTTTGCCTTGACAACCTCAGACAGGGCTGTCACATCTGGATCTTTCGACCCAGACAGTAGTTTGGCAGTAGTTCGGCCGTACGGTCCAGGGCACCATAAGTTGGCTCTGGAGATGGGAAACCTCCACATAGACTGGCCACACTTGAGTATTCCTGCTAGTGGTTGGCAGCTCTGGACACCATGCTGGCCCTCTTGGTCGCCTGGGTGAAGACACAGTGTCGGCCAGGTCCGTAAGTGGGCCGGACTAAAGGTAGGAACCCATTTCAATATGTGGTGGGGATCCCAAGGCTTTGAGTGCTTCCTCTCCATCTTCCCCTCGGACGGACTTGTAGTACTCTTCGTGGAGCAGGTACTCGTCCATTCTCCTTCTCAGTTCATTTTGTTCCTCAGAGCCTGCAACTGCCGCAGACGCAGATGAAGGGCAGGCTGAACGGGAGATGGAGACAGCAACTTGTCGGCGAAGGTGCTGCAGGCCGTCATCACGGGCCGCTAAGGCCTCTGTGGTTAAGGGTATTGGTATTTCTCTGGCCTCTTCCTGTTCCGCCCTTCTGTGAACTGGATCTTCTTGAGACCCAGATGCAACACTGATTTCCGACTCACTCATTGAGGTGGGCCCAGTGATGCCCAGTTGTACTGAAGCGGTACCCAGAACCTATGGCCCATGGCCCGGAGGCCTGTGAGCCGTCACACCCGTGCGGCAGCCGTTGACACCGGCTGTCAGCGGGATATCCCTGTTGTCTAACCCGCGAAATCTGGAATCCGATTGCTAACCAATAAATCGATGTTGAATCACCATAATTTTATTGTCTTAGGCGATATTCGGTCGGAAATCGGTGAAATACCCGATTTCTACCGCGATTTCTAATCGTCGTGAAATCGCCGCGTGTTGTCGCCTGTTCGCGCGCTTTCGCCGCTTCTCTGTGGCGAGTTTTGTGAGGGATTCTTCCTCGAGTACCTTTGAGGTTCTAAGAGAAGTAAAAGGCTGGATCTAGAGGGTTTTTAATGTACTTTCATCTGGTGTGTTCACCAGAATTTTTCGCTGTTGCGTCTTCGAGAAAATCAGCGCGCAAGTTTTTCCGTCAATCGCTCGAACTTATGGTTCTCAAGTACCATGAGTCCGGACGGAACCCTACATTTCCCCCCTATGCCTTTCATCCATGCCCCTTTCACATGGGCATATCACTTTGTGTAGGGAAGCGGGCAATGGCGATGTTTTAGGCAGCCTATGGGTTTCGCAAACCAAAGTCGTTTGCGTACGCAAACGCTAACTTTGTGGCCTTGTGAGCATGAACCGAACACAATACTCACAAGACCAAAAGCCCCAGGCCATTTTCGTTTTTTGAGCCAACTCAACGATGGCTCCACGCAATTCAATGCGTACCAAAACTCCATTTTCGAAAGAGGGCAAGTTTTGGTCGAAAATTAGGCCAAAATGGCCAAACCCCGGAGGCTCGTACTCGAAGCCTTTGGGGAGTTGAGCCTCGAATCAAGGCAATATGTAAAGTAGAGACGACGAGGGACATCGTGGATGGCTTGGTTGATTTTTACAACCTTGTCTTAAATTTTGTATGATTTCGCCTTGTGAGCACGCGTGCCGTAATGCCTCTTTGCACACGCACTCATATGCAAGCACTAATGACACGAGTGGGCGGAGACAATCTAATCATAGTGGGCATTTTTGAAGGCACCCACTATGGGCCTACTCCAAAAGTGTTTACTCATATTTTTGTTCCTCAATGACCCAAAGATATGTACATACCAATATCGCCGATATATGCACTTTTTCCCATAAATAGTGTGCTTCAAGGATTGAGGTGTTAAAAATGTTTCCATTATGCTTTGAACCTCAGCCCTTGTTGCAAAAGGGAAGCAAAGCTTCGGTTTGCATCCATGCAAAAGCCCGAGGCTCCTTTCTCTTGTGATACGGAGATACGATATTTGGAGGTACCACGTTTGGGTGAATTTTGGCCGTTTTGCCCGGAATGGCCACAAACCCCATCTCCCCCTCATTCCGCCCCCGAGGTTGCGTGCGCCACTTGACCAAGGGTAAGGGCAATTCAGAGAGGGCACATAAACTCGCATCGAATGGGGTGTTTCCTCATGTGGCCTCTCCTCTTGAAGGGAGAGTTGTGAGTCAACCAATTTGGGGTATGTTGCCATTCTGCCCGATTTGTTTGTCATTTTCCCTCCAATGGGGAAAATAGCTGGAGGCGACCATGTGGGTTGGCAAGCGGCGTATATTGGGACCTAAGTCCCATGTGTGTATAGCATCTTTGGTTGAAAAGATCCTCGCTGTGGCCCTGGAGATATGGAATCATGAGTGTGGGCCATTTTGGCCATATTTTGCTGTTTTTGCCATTGTATGCCATATTGGAACTACCATATCTCCATGGGGCACGGAATCTAGCCAGGAGTGAAGGGCAAATATTGTAGCATATGATTAAGGGTTGAACACCATTGAGTTTCGTATTTGCTCCTTCGGCTCATCCGGAGCTTTTCAACTTTTGATGCGATCCATGATCTCCCCCTTTGAACCGCATGCTGCCTTCTGCCCCATCCGTGTGGTCATCCCCTCGGTGAACAGCAAGCAGCCAGTGTGACAGCAAGCCATAACCCAGGGCATGGGACCAAAGGGGATATCAAGGCTTGGCTCGTCAATATCGCCAAGGTTTCCTACCCTGGACGGTCGACCGAGACGACTGATTTTGCCATTTTGGCAGTTGTGGACCCAATTTGGATGGTCACCAGGCCAAGTGGCATGGAGATCTTTGGGAGCCAAGGACATGTGAGTCTTCGTTGGACTCCCAGTGGATCGCCTATAGAATGGCGGATCTCGGCGGTACCCCGGATTTTGGCTCATTTTGAGCAGCCAAAATGACCCCCTTTTGGGACACCAATTTCATCCCCCCAATGTGGTCAATTGGCGGCTCCATATCTCTTTGCCCATGAAGCCAGGACCTAATTTCAAGTCGTGCACTCAGATATAGGTCCTAGGTCCTGCCTCCTATCCTGTGAGCCATTGGCCTTGCTCTGGCCGGGTGAGCCACGCGTGGGAATGACGCCAGTTTTGGTCACTTCGGCATCATGACCCCACTTGACGAACCCGTGGTGCCCTGATGCCCAGACCTCAGAGGGAACCAGGTTGGGTGGGGGCTCCAGGGAATTCGTACCCGAAGGGCATAGGGTCAGTTGCCTCGTTCCTACCTCTGGCGGGTCCGGACGAGGGGTCAACTTCGGAGTTTTCGGAGCTAATATCAGTTCCGGTTGAAACAGCCCATTTTCAGCTACCAACTCCTAGGGGACAATGGCGGGGCCATATCTCTGGCTCAGATGGGGAGTTGGGACCTGCTGTTAAGGGAGCAAGGGGGAACACCGTCGGTTGGCCTTGGTGCATCTTGGTCTCGAGGAACTCGCCTGTGGCTGGGCGGGACACCGCCCCTTTCGGCAGGGTTTCAGGGTCCGGATTGAGTAGGGCATGGGTTGTGTTTGAGCCCCCGCCGCAGCCAGCCACTGGGAGGGATGGACCTGGGATTGGGATATGAGTTGGGACTGAGTGTCCATTGCCCTGTGATGCACTTACTCCAGTCCAGTCTCAATCCCATGTGTATATATTCCGATGTGTTGCTGTACATACTTTTGTTCCCTTGTTTCAGAGTGGCAAGGATCCTGAAACGCTTTGTCACATGACACGAGCGTGATGATGCCCCTCTGAGCGCAGTGCTTTGCCTGCCTGCTTGTTTGTGCTTGTCCACCGCAGCAACCAGTGGCCAGGCCCCCCACGGGAACGCGTCAAAAGCGTTTCACCGCCGCGGGGTTACCCATCCCTCGCGTGCCACTCGGGGCCACCTGTACCCCGAGTACCATGGGCTTCGCAGCGCCGCCCAGCGACAGCGCCGAGTCCGTGAAGGAAGTGCAGGGACCGGAACTCCGACATCAACGAGTTCCTTCGGCCGACCAGCAAGGCCGCACTCCCAGCTTCAGCAACCGCCTCAACAACAACCCCCAGGAGCAGTCCATCGAGAGCACCGATGGTGAACTGGGACGAGGCGGGCAAGACGTGGCCGCAGCCCCACCCCCATGCGGCGCGCCTACTGCGTGGGTTGCTGTGGGGGCAGCACTACCGCCACAGCAATCCCCAGTGGGAACGCGGCATGCCCGGGAGCTTCGAGCTCCTTGAGGACATGGGCGAGGACCGCCTGCGGGCAGTGGAGGACTAGCTGCGGATGGAAGGGTATGCGTACCGCTTCGGCCGCAAGCGCTGGAGGGTCTGGACCCGCCCAGACAGGCCCGGCGAAGGGCTGTGCCCCGGCGGGATTGAGGAGGACGAGAAGTCCAACGAGTACCCGTCGGGCGCCACGATCAACGTCTCCATGTGGGACATGATCGAGAGGAAGTTCCCGGAGCCGGGGACCGAGCGCACGCTGCAGGGCAGCAGCAGCAGCAGCGCGTCTCCTGGGAAGGAGAAGCGGTCCGCCGGGGACAGGAGGCGGGACAGGAAGTTCCGGGAGTACCAGGAATCCCTGGCCGCCGAAGCCGCCAGAGGCGCCAGGGGCGGAACTCCAGCCCACAGCCCCCAACGGGCCACTGGCGGTCACCACCCCGGCCACACCACCCTTGGCGACTTCCTGGAAGTCGCCAAGCAGGCCAAGGCCAAGCCCTGTCCGCTGCTCCTGAGGAAGTCAGGCCCGAGTAGCGACGTGGAGTCGGCGCACCGCGGGAGGAGGCCAGCCGACCAGGCCAGCTCCAGCAGCAGCGTCGCTCCAGACCAAAGGGACATGGCCCGCGCCTGCGAGCGCGCCTGAGGGGTGCCCTGCAACCTTCGGGTTGCCCGGCAACGGGCCACGCAGCTGAGCGCTGCCGTTGAGGGCGCCATCGCCATCGCCCAGCACGAGGCTGGTGATTGGGGCAGAGGCATGGCCTTCCACGCCTCGGCCGTGGCGGCCATTGCGGCCGGAGTCACGGCCGCAGCCGCCCATGAGGCAGCGACTGCCCAGGTCAAGGGTGAGGTGGCGGCAGCCGCCGAGGAAGCCCGCCTGACGCGGCAGGCCATTGCCTGCAAGGAGGCCGAGGTGAAGGCGCTGGAAGAGGCGCTTGCCCAAGAGAGGGCAAAGAAGGAGGCGGAGGAAAGAGCCCACGCCGAAGCAACGGCCAAGGCCCAAGTGGACGCCACCAAGAAGGACGCCATCGAGGCCGTGTGACGGAAGATCGTTGAGCCGAGGGCCAAGACAGAGGCGGAGCTGGCAGCCTTGGAGGCGGAGAAGGCTCGGCTGCAGCAGGCCCGGGAAGCCGAGGCTGCTAGGGCCGGGGAGGAGGCCGAAGGGCGAGCTGCCGCAGCCACAGCCGCCGCAATGGAGGAGGCAAAGGCCAAGCTCCGCCGCGAGACTCCAAAGGGAGGATCCCGAGTGGAGACCCTTCGAAAGCTTTTCGAAGGGGACGCCTCCTCCAAGATGGCGCTGGATCCGGAAGAGGTCGACACAGGCAGCAGTGGGAGCAGTGGCCCAACCGCCTACCGACGGAGGAAGGGTAAGGGGAAGACCCCCGAGAGGTCACGGAGGCCAGCGGGCGGACACCCCCACGACTCCGACCCCTTCTTCACCGCCAGCGACGGGGATGAACGAGGCCGCCGACATCGCCGAGGAGTGGCTGGCGGAGGAGACGAAGACATCCCCATGGAGCCGCGGGTGACAGTGAGGATTTCCCTCCTCCCAACTGGAGCTCGGAGTCTTCCGCGTGCGGGACCGAGACGCCCAGGTGGGGCGACATGGACGAGGATGACGACATGGACTTCGACTACGCGAAGAAGCCCCCATCCTCGGACCCACCGAGGCGACCCGGCGGAGACCCACCAGGACCTCCTGGCGAAGGACCATCAGGACCCCCTGGAGGACGCCCGCCAAGTGGACCCCCTGGAGGCAGACCACCGGGCGGAGGAGGACCCCCTGGACCGGGCGGACCCGGCTGAGGCCCTCCTGCAGGACCCCCTGGGGACCCCGACGACCCATCAGGGAACGGCGACCCGGATGCCACTTGGCGGTGGATTGTCCACCTCCGCAGGAGGGTCCAGTCCCTCGAGCGTGAGGTGGACACGGGCAAGGGCGAGATGACTCGCATCGCCAGGGTCGTCGCGGGCGCGCAGTAGGAGCTGGACATCGGGGTGACGGAGATGGTCAAGATCGCCAAGGTCGCCACCGCCCCCCAGAGGGAGCTGGACATCGCCAGGGGCGAGACCAGGCTGCTGAACAAGGTCATCAACAGCCTGCAGCCGAGGTTGGACGAGCTGGAAGGCTGTGGGAGCTTCAGCAGCGACCACCCTGCCCTGGAGTCCTGCTCGTCGGACGACGGCTGGGGACCTGGACCAGGTCCAGACAGACCCCACGCCCCCGGCGGAGCCGCCAGGAGTCGCCCCGGCGCCAGTGCCCCCTCTCTCAGCGCCCCCTCTCACCAAAGCGCGGGCCGCCGCAACGAGCGCGTGCCGCCCGGCAGTGGCAGTGAGGAGTGGCGTGATGAGTGGCTCAGTGCGGAGTACCACAACTGCTGTGCTCCACCGCGGACACCGGTACGCCCCCGACTCCCTGCACCAGCCCACAAGCCAATCCCAATGGCTGGCAGACGTTATGGTGGACTCAGGGATGAGGTCCCCGGAAGAGACGTGGAGTGGGATATCGGCGGAGGTGAGGAAGACCTGGAGGAGTTCGGCATTTACCCGCCGCGTGGTGTACGACGGGAGGCCGCTGAACGCAGCCGCCGGCGCCGTGATGAGGAGGCATACATGGAAGGAGTACGGCGTGAACATCTAGGTTCAGCGTACATGGAAGAACCACGGCGTAGCCACACGGATACCGTGGAGGAGATGGAAGTGGCGGCTCTGAGAGTCCGTGGGGGAAGACGATGGGAACCTCGGTCGACCTCGCGGCCGGCGTTCATGGTCTCTAAGGCCGCGGATGCCGCTGTGTGGGAAGACCTGAAGGACATCAGGCCCCCCATGTACGATGGCAACCCCCTCAACCCCGACCGGTTCCTGGAGAAGCTGGACGATTCGGGGGTGACCGTCACTGAAGATATGGATCCCGCGGATGCGGAGAGATATGTCTTCAAACGGTTCAGGTACCGCCTGCCGGAGGTGCTCCAAGAGCTATACTTCGTGGCGACCAAGGAGGGGCAAATCAAGACCCTCAAGGAAGCCAAGAAGTGGCTCAACGAGCAGGAGCGAGTGGACGCTCCGCAGGTGGCTGCCAAGCGGTGGAAGTCCATCAAGCTTCAGCATGATGGTCAGGAGATCCGCCTACGGGATTGGCGAGACTTCCGGGGGCAATATACCCTCTTCCGCCGCAACGTGGAGGACTGGAATGAGGGTGACGAGCAGGCCCTCCTGCTCTCCATGCTGCAGGAAGCATGGATCAAGAGAGTCACCAAGGGGGAAGCCAAGAGGGCCAAGTCCAACGGCACGGTCAAGATGATGCTCCCCAAGAAGTATCACACGAACGTGGTGGCTTGGACAAGGGAGAACATGGCCCGGGATGTCAAACGGCACTCCCTGCGGAACGCCCTCCTCATCACCGTCTCGGGCGATCACCAGAAGACCGCAATGTGGCGCCTTGACGAGTGTGACGTGAGCGGCCAGACCATCCGTCTGCAAGCCATCCCGGCGCGGATGAGTTGCGACGAAATTCTGGAGTGGGTCGGAGAGGAGGTACTCAAGGAGTACCGGAACCTCCACCACACCCGCGGGTTGAGGCCCGGCGACCGTGACGTCAACTACGTTGGCGAGGGGCCTGGCGGGGAAGCTGCCTTGCACCCAGCGGGCGCCGATGGCGAGAAAGCTCTCGTCGACGATGACAACGACGATGAGCCCGCCGAGATGGCCGTTTGTGCCTTCGTGGCCAACAACCTGAACGCGGGGAGCAACCGGGGCAGCTGGAAGCCCCTGGAGCAGGGTTGGAAGAGGAAGGAGAAGAAGGACCCCCGCCGCATTGGCAACCCTCTGCTGTCCTTTGGGGAGTTCATACGAGCTCACCCTCAGGGATGTTTCGTGTGTTATGGGAGGAACAAAGGGTTCAACCATGACCACCAAACATGCCCCATCCACCAGGCCGACACGGAGGCCTACAAGAAGGCGCACAGGTCGAAGAAGCGTGCACCCGCGGGTATCCGGGAGGCCAAAGTCGAGGTCGACAAGGACGAGCTCTCCAAGCTGATGTCGGTGTGGATCGAGTTGGCCAAGGAGATCCAGGAGATCAAGAGGAACTGGGTCCCCAGGTCGGACGACAAGAACAAGGAGAACGACAAGGACAAGGACAAGAAGGGTAGGAAAAGGGGAAAGAAGAAGGGTGTCAATGAGGTTGATGCGGAGGAGAGTACCCCTACTACCACAACCGACGCCCCTTAGCGGAGCCCCTGCAGCCAAGGGCCCCAGCTAGGGCGGTCGCAGGATGGTGTCGTGGGAAGCGCCACACCATCCCAGTCGGAAGACGAAAAGCACAAAGGGATTGCCGCGGGCGGAAGGGCCGGTCCGGCACCCGACAGTCGCGGTGGCGGGGTGAGGGCAAGTGAAGGCACGAACCCTTACACCCGTCCATCCTTCGCGACCAAGAATGTATTGGATGTGCTTCAAGATCTATCTGAGGGTATCGGAGGATCAGACGGACCGCAGCTGGATGCTGCAGATGGGCAGCCTGAGCCCATTGTCCACGACCTGCACCAGTCCCTTGTTGAGCTTCTGGAACGGCCGGAGATTCTGAGCTTGCACGCCGTGCGCCGCGTTGGGCGTGAGCGGCAGTTGCACTTTAAGGTCCGTGCCTTATGCGGGGAAGTGGAGGAGGTCTTCGACATGTTGGTCGACACGGGAGCTCAGGTCAGCTTGGTCAAGGCTGGCCTACTGAAGCGGTACCAAGAACCTATGGCCCATGGCCCGGAGGCCTGTGAGCCGTCACACCCGTGCGGAAGCCGTTGACGCCGGCTGTCAGCGGGATATCCCTGTTCTCTAACCCACAGAATCTGGAATCCGATTTCTAACCATTAAGTCGATGTGGAATTACCATAATTTTACTGTCTTGGTCGATTTGCGGTTAGAAATCTGTGAAATACCCGATTTCTACCGCGATTTCCAATTGTCGTGAAATTGCCGCGGTCGCGCCGCCTCTCGTCGCCTGTTCCGTGACTGCATTAGATAATTCTGTAGAACGATCTTTCTTGAAGTTAAGACTGAAACAGTCTTCGAGTGATCGGCAATTTTTTCCTTGAAATAACGGATCGCGTCCCAGATTTTCCCCAGAAAATCTGGGCAGCCGAAGGCGCTTTGAAACCCCAAGTGGAATGACAAGGGCTACGAGCGTTCAAGCGCCCTCGGACGAAATAACGTGCCTCATAGGCACTGTGTATGAGGTTTTGCCCCCAATAGTCATAGGATGAGGCCAAAGAATCCCAACTCCATAGGCCCATAGGGTTATTTATTTTGAGTGTTCTCCAAGAAGTGCGCTGTTTCACGTACTTCGCGTCCAAGTACGTGTAGAAGTATGTTGAGTTGGCATCTGCCCGACCCTTGCTTGCCTCTACATCCGGGGCATATCACTTGTCTTCCCCGGATAGTGCATATTTGATCTCCATATATATATTGGCAGCATATTTTGCGTGCATGCTAAAATTCCGCTTTCCGAAAGGAGGTCGATTTTCGACCAAACACTTGCATGCGTGTTAAGGGACGAAAGGTACATTACAATATAGGCATACTGTGATTCTAGGCCACTAGGTTTGGTATAGAAGGCGTGGGTTGGGTTGTATGCCATATTTGATATCATATCGCGTGCCCATTTGGCGGGTGCACCATTCCAAGACTAACCCGTCAATGGACCCCATATTGCACGAGGCCCTTCATTGTACTCTGAACCAACACTCGCGAGCCTAACCTTCGTGAGGGCACGCTTGTGGAGCGCTCCCGAAGCGATGCGTTGCGAGCAAGGTGTGTTTTTTGCAATATTCCATTTTTGCATGTGCCCACTTGGGAGGCAGCGCGCGCGACCTTCCAAAGCGCCCCAAGTGGAGCACATATGTGCAATCAGAGGTCATTGGTGTCAAGTCATTGTGTTTAAAAGGATTGGTCGATAACTCAATCCAAGCCGACGATATTATAATATATTTGTGTAGCTTTCAAGGCACTTTTGCGTGTCTCTTCGCCGATTTTGCTGTTTTTTGCCCGTCATGATGTCAAGTGGCGACCGTGTATTTCAACGGTGCGCCCAATTGACATCATGACCCAAGTATGTAATGAGGGTACATACTTCGGTGCCCAATATATATCTTGGACCCGGTGAAGGACTCCTCTTGGGCTTGACATACCGTCGCCGTCATGTTGGCGATTTGGGACCATCCCAAATCATGGGCTCACTTGGCGACCCTGCCATTCCCAAAACCGGAGGGATTGGGCGACGCCCAAAAGATATGTTGGACGCATATGACTTGATACCAATCCTATGGCACACTCTGGTCCAAGTCGGGCATGTGCCTCATTTGCCCCAACCATGAGTGTGCGCATTTTCGGCCATTTTGAGCAATTTTCCACATTTTCTCCCCGCCGTGCACCATGTTCAGCCCCCTTGTGCACGCCGGACGCATGGACCAATGGACCATATATGACATGGGTGTTATGGATATTGGTCCCCATGGTTCGCACACCACGTGCACGAGGCGAAGCAACCTTCGTTAAGGTGCTAGCCCAAAGTGAGTGTGGACGATTTTGCCGTTTTTGCATTTGTGGACCCAATTGGGATTGTCACCACGCCGCATGGCATCAGGATGTTTGAGAGCCAAGGACATGTGAGTCTTCTTTGGACTCCAGGCAGATCACGTATGGATCGGCTGATCAGATCTCCAAGCCGGCGTGGAGATATACCATTGGCGATACCCCCGGATTTTGGCTCATTTTGAGCAGCCAAAATGACCCCCTTTTGGGACCCCAATTTCACCCCCCCGTGTGGTCAAATGGTGGTGCCATATCTCTATGCCCATATGAAGCCAGGACTCAATTTCAGGTTGTGCACTCACATATGGGTCCTAGGTCCTGCCTCCTACCCTGTGTGTCCTTGGCCTTGCCCTGGCCGGGCGAGTCACGCGTGGGAATGACGCCGATTTTGTTGATTTTGGCATCGTGACCCCACTTGACGAACCCGTGGTGCCCTGATGCCGGGACCTCAGAGGGAACCAGGTATGATGAGGGCTCCAGAGATTTCGTACCCGAAGGGCATGGGGTCAGTTGCCTCGTCCCTACCTCTGGTGGGTCCGAACGAGGGGTCAATTTTGGAGATTTGTGAGCTAATATCAGTTTGGGCTGAAACAGCCCATTTTCAGCTACCAACTCCTAAGGGATACTGGCGGGGCCATATCTCTGGCTCAGATGGGGAGTTGGGACCTGCTGTTACGGGAGCATGGGGAGCCACTGTCGGTTGGCCTTGGAGCCCCTTAGTTTCCAGGACCTCGCCTGTGGCTGGGCGAGACACCCCCCCTATTGGCAGGGTTTCAGGGTCCGGACTGAGTAGGGCATGGGTTGTGTTTGAGCCCCCGCCCCCGCCAGCCACTGAGAGTGTCGAACCTGGGATTGGGATATGAGTTGGGACTGAGTGTCTATTGTCTTGTGATGCATTAACCTCAGTCCAGTCTTAACCCCATGTGTACATATCATGATGTGTTTCTGTACATACTTTTGTTCCCTTGTTTCATAGTGGCAAGGATCCTGAAACGCTTTGTCACATGACACGAGCATATTGATGCCCCGGTGAGCGCAGTGCTTTGCCTGCCTGCTTGCTTGTGCGTGTCACCGCAGCGTCCCGTGGCCAGGCCCCCCACGGGAACGCGTCAAAAGCGTTTCACCGCCGCGGGGTTACCAATCCCCCGCGTGCCACTCGGGGCCACCCGAACCCCGAGCAGCGCAGCGCAGCAGCTCGCAGCTTGCAGCTCGCAGCGCAGCGCAGCGGCTCGCAGCGCCGCCCGGCAACAGCGCCGAGTCCGTGAAGGAAGTGCAGGGACAGGAACTCCGACATCAACTAGTTCCTTCGGCCGACCAGAAAGGCCGCACTCCCAGCTACAGCAACCACCCCCACAACCACCGGCCGACCAGCACCGGCCGCACTCCCAGTCGGGTGCTACGTCAACCGCTTCAACAACCACCACCAGGACCAGTCCGTTAAGCGGAACGAGTGCCTCAAGACCAAGTACGCCCCCCGCTTCCATGGTAGACTGGCAAGAAGCGGGCAAGACCCGGCCGCGGCCCCACCCCCATGCGGTGCGCCAACTGCGTGGGTTGGTGTGGGACCAGCACTTTGGCCACAGCCATCCCCAGTGCAAAGGCGGCATGCCCGGGAGCTTCGAGCTCCGCGAGGACATGGGCCCAGACCGCCTGCAGGCAGTCGAAGACTGGCTGCGGGTGGAAGGGTTTGCCTTCTGCTTCCGCCAGAGGCGCTGGAGGGTCTGGACCCGGCCAGACAGGCCCGGCGAAGGGCTGCGCCTCGACGGGATTGAGGAGGACGAGAACTCCAACGAGTACCCGTCGGGCGCCACGAACAACGTCTCCATGTGGGACATGATCGAAAGGAGGTTCCCGGAGCCGGGGACCGAGCGCACGCTGCAGGGAAGCAGCAGCAGCGCGTCCCCAGGGAAGGAGAAGCGGTCTGCCGGGGACAGGAAGCAGGACCAGAAGTGGCGGGAGTACCATGAAATCCCTGGCTGCCGAAGCCGTCCAAGCCGCCAGGGGCGGAACCCCAGCCCCCAGCCCCAGACGGGCCAGTGGCGGTCACCACCCCGGCCACACCACCCTTGGCGACTTCCTCCAAGTCGCCAAGCATGCCAAGGCCAAGCCCCGTCAGCTGCACCTGAGGAAGTCAGGCCCCAGCAGCGACGTGGAGGTGGCCGGCCGCGGGAGGATGCCGGCCGACCAGGCTAGCTGCAGCAGCAGCGTCGCTCCCGACCAAAGGGACGTGGCGCGCGCCTGTGAGTGCGCCTCCGGGGTGCCCTGCAACCTTCGGGTTGCCCGGCAACAGGCCACGCAGCAGGACGCTGCCATGGAGGGCGCCGTCGGTATCGCCCAGCAGGAGGCTGCGGAGTGGGAGCATGGCATGGCCATCCACGCCTCGACCGTGGCAGCCATTGCGGCCGGACTCACGGCCGGAGCCGCCAGTGAGGCAGCGACTGCCCAGGTCAAGGGTGACGTGGCGGCAGCCGCCGAGGAAGCCCGCCTGACGCAAGAGGCCATTGGCTGCAAGGAGGCCGAGGTGAAGGCGCTGGAAGAGGCGCTGGCCCAAGAGAGGGCAAAGAAGGAGGCGGAAAAAAAGGGCCCACACCGAAGCGACGGCTAAGGCCCAGGCGGACGCCGCCAGAAAAGAACGCCATCGAGGCCGCGCGACGGAAGGTCGTTGAGGAGAGGGCCAAGACGGAGGCGGAGCTGGCAGCCTTGGAAGCGGAGAAGGCTCGGCTGCAGCAGACCCGGGAAGCCGAGGCAGCTCGTGCCCAGGATGAGGCCAAAAGGCGAGCTGCCGCAGCCACCGCCGCCGCAATGGAGGAGGCAGAGGCCAAGCTCCGCCGCGAGACTCCCCCGGGAGGATCCCGAGTGGAGACCCTTCGAAAGCTTTTCGAAGGGGACGCCTCCTCCAAGATGGCGCTGGATCATGAGGAGGTGGACAGGGGCAGCAGTGGGAGCAGTGGCCCCACTGCCTACCGACAGAGGAAGGGTAAGGGGAAGACCCCCGAGAGGTCACGGAGGCCAGCAAACGGACACCCCCACGACTCCGACCCCTTCTTCACCGCCAGCGACGGGGATGAACGAGGCCGTCGACATCGCTGAGGAGTGGCTGGAGGAGGAGGCGGACACGTCTCCATGGAGCCGGAGGGTGACAGTGAGGTTCTCCTCCCTCCCTACCAGAGCTCAGAGTCTTCCGCGTGCGGGACCGAGACGCCCAGGTGGGGCGACATGGACGAGGATGATGACATGGACTTCGACCACACGAAGAAGCCCCCATCCTCGGACCCACCGAGGCGACCTGGCGGAGACCCACCGAGACCCCCTGGCGGAGGACCATCAGGACCCCCTGGAGGACGCCCACCAAGTGGACCCCCTGGAGGCGGACCACCGGGCGGGGGAGGACCCCCTGGACCGGGCGGACCCGGCAGAGGCCCTCCTGGAGGACCCCCTGGGGACCCCGACGACCCACCAGGGAACAGCGACCCGGATTCCACCTGGCGGTGGATCGTCCACCTCCGGAGGAGGGTACAGTCCCTCGAGCGCGAGGTAGACACGGGCAAGGGCGAGATGACTCGCATCGCCAGGGTCGCCGCGCGCACACAGAAGGAGCTGGACATCGCCAAGATCGAGATGGTCAAGAGCGCGAAGGTCGCCACCGCCACTCAGAGGCAGCTGGACATCGCCAAGGGCGAGACCAGGCAGCTGAACAAGGTCATCAGCGGCCTGCAGCAGAAGTTGGACGTGCTGGAAGGCCGTGGCAGCGTCGGCAGCAACCACCCACCCCTGGAGTCTGGCTCGTCGGATGACGGCTGGGGACCCGGCCCAGGTCCAGGCACACCCCACGCCCTCGGCAGAGCCCCCAGAAGTTGCCCCAGCGCCAGTGCCCCCTCTCTCAGCGCCCCCTCTCACCACGGCGCGGGCCGCCGCAACGAGCGCGTGCCGCCCGGCAGTGGCAGTGAGGATTGGCGTGATGAGTGGCCAAGTTTGGAGTACCACAACCGCCGTGCTCCACCGCGGACACCGGTACGCCCCCGACGCCCCGCACCAGCCCCGGAGCCAATCCCAATGGCTGGCGAACGTTATGGTGGACTCAGGGATGAGGTCCCCGGAGGAGACGTGGAGTGGGATGTCGGGATGTTGGCGGAGGAAGACCTGGGGGAGTTCAGCATTACCCCGCCGCGTGGTGTACGACGGGAGGCCGCTGAACGCAGCCGCAGCCGCCGTGATGAGGAGGCATACATGGAAGGAGTACGGCGTGAACATCTAGGTTCAGCGTACATGGGGGCACCACGGCGTAGCCACGCAGAGACCGGGGAGGAGATGGAAGTTGCGGCCGTGGGAGTCTGTCAGAGATGCCGATGGGAAACTCGGTCGACCTCGCGGGCGGCGTTCATGGTCTCTAAGGCCGCGGATGCTGCCGTGTGGGAAGACCTGAAGGACATCAAGCCCCCCATGTACGATGGCAACCCCCTCAACCTCGACCGCTTCTTGGAGAAGCTGGACGATTCGGGGGTGACCGTCACTGAAGACATGGATCCCGCAGCTGCGGAGAGATATGTCTTCAAACGGTTCAGGTACCGCCTGCCAGAAGTGCTCCAAGAGCTATACTTCGTGGCGACCAAGGAGGGGAAGATCAAGACCCTCAAGGAAGCTAAGAAGTGGCTCAACGAGCAGGAGCGGGTGCACGCTCCGCAGGTGGCTGCCAAGCAGTGGAAGTCCATCAAGCTTCACCATGATGGACGGGAGATCCGCCTACGAGATTGGCGGGACTTCCGGGGGCAATACACCCTCTTCCGCCGCAATGTGGAGGACTGGAACGAGGGTGACGAGCAGGCTCGCCTGCTCTCCATGCTGCCGGAAGCGTGGATCAAGAGAGTCACCAAGGAGGAAGCCAAGAGGGCCAAGTCCAACCACACGGTCAAGATGATGCTCCCCAAGGATTATCATTCGTACGTGGTGGCTTGGGCAAGGAGGAACGTGGCCCGGGATGTCAAACGGCACTCCCTGCGGAACGCTCTCCTCATCACTGTCTCGGGCGATCGAGAGAAGACCGCGATGTGGCGCCTTGACGAGTGTGACGTGAGCGGCCAGACCATCCATCTGCAGGCCATCCCGGCGCGGATGAGCTGCGACGAGATCCTGCAGTGGGTTAAAGAGGAGGTACTCAAGGAGTACCGGAACCTCCACGACACCAGCGGGTTGAGGCCCGGCGACCGTGACGTCAACTACGTTGGCGAGGGGCCTGGCGGGAAAGCTGCCATGGACCCAGCGGGAGCCGATGGCGAGGAAGCTCTCGTCGACGATGACGACGATGATGAGCCCGCCGAGATGGCCGTTTGTGCCTTCGTGGCCAACAACCTGAACGCGGGGAGCAACCGGGGAAGCTGGAAGCCCCTGCAGCAGGGTTGGAAGAAGAAGGAGAAGAGGGACCCCCGCCGCATTGGCAACCCTCTGCTGTCCTTTGGGGAGTTCATACGAGCTCACCCTCAGGGATGTTTCGTGTGTTATGGGAGGAACAAAGGGTTCAACCATGACCACCGAACATGCCCCATCCACCAGGCCGACACGGAGGCCTACAAGAAGGCGCACAGGTCGAAGAAGCGTGCACCAGCGGGTATCCGGGAAGCCAAAGTGGAGGTAGACAAGGGCGAGCTCTCCAAGCTGATGTCGGTGTGGATCGAGTTGGCTAAGGAGATCCAGGAGATCAAGAGGAACTGGGTCCCCAGGTCGGACAACAAGAACAAGGAGAACAACGAGAACGACAAGAACAAGGACAAGGACAAGAAGCCTAGGAATAGGGGAAAAAGGAAGGGTGTCAACGAGGATGACGCGGAGGAGAGTACCCCTACTACCACTACCGACGCCCCCTAGCGGAGCCCCTGCAGCCAAGGGCCCCAGCTAGGGCGGTCGCAGGATGGTGTCGTAGGAGGCGCCACACCATCCCCGTCGGGAAACGATAAGCACAAAGGGACTGCCGCGGGCGGAAGGCCCGGTCCAACACCCAGTCGCGGTGGCGGGGTGAGGGCAAGTGAAGGCACGAACCCTTGCATCCGTCCATTCTTCGCGACCAAGAATGTATTCGATGTGCTTCCGGATCTATCCAAGAGTATCGGGGGATCACCCGGACCGCAGCTGGATGCTGCAGATGGGCAGCCTGAGCCCATTGTCCACAACCTGCACCAGTCGCTTGTCAAGCTTCTGGAACGGCCAGAGATCCTGAGCTTGCACGCCGTGCCCCGCGTTGGGCGTGAGCGGCAGTTGCACCTTAAAGTCCGTGCCTTATGCGGGGAAGTGGAGAAGGTCTTCGATGTGTTGGTCGACACGGGCGCTCAGGTCAGCTTGGTCAAGGCTGGCCTACTCCCGCCAGAGTGTTTGACCGACAGTCGGAAACCTGTCAGGCTGAAGGTGTCGAAAGGCCAGTACATGGTTGGAGGCACGAAGGAAGCGGCCATTGGGCTGCAGTTCGTGAACCACCGTGAGCTGAGCCGCCCGGACCTCAACAAGGAAATCCTCCTGCAAGGTCGCTTCTACGAGGCCGAGATGGACTGGGACATGATCGTTGGGTACGACTTCATGATGGAGACGGACTCCGGTGTTCTCCCGGCCCAGGCCTCCATGACCCTGTACCAGGACGACCAGCTCTCGTGGCTTTCGTCACCTGGGCACCACGTGGAATGCCAATGAATCCATCCGAAACGCAATCAGCTCAAAGTAGCCGCGCTGGGCACTGAGCCAACTGGGCCAGCAAATCAGGAGTACGGCGTAATGCTGGAAGTGGCGAGCCGAGTGGTTGCGGACCTGGGAGCTTCGGATCTGGCCCTGGATGCGTTCTCTTCAGGAACCTCCGCCCATCTTCGGGTTTGTGAAAAGTACTGGAGCGCCCTGGACTCCGCGTGGAAGAAGCACTGGGGTCCGCATCAGGGTTTGATGCGGATCCATTGCCCCCGATGGGACATTCCAAGGGCGATAGCGAAGATTCGCAAGGACCGCTCCAAGGCAGTGCTGGTTGTTCCTATGGGATGCACCGAGGAGGAAAGCACCCGACATCGGGTGGTCTCATTGACCAACATGACCTTAAACAAGGTCGTCCTACCGGCTGGAGAGAGTGTCTATCAGGACGCTAAGGGACAGCCCATGCCACCACAGAGATGGCCAACAGAATTCCACTATGTGGATCGGGGCCTTGATCAGGCCGACGCCACGGACTTCGTGTGTGTCAACCGCATCATAGCAGAGCCCTGGCGGCAATGCTTTGCGGTTTCCCCTGTTGACATCGGAGAATCAGAAGACCCCCTCACGGAAGAGGAGTTGAATCTGGTTCAGGGGTATGTGGATCAGCCCTTTCACGACTGGGGGAGCCAGCGTGAGGGCAAAGGCCAGGACAAAGCCTGGTGGGAAGCGGACTCGATCGTCTCTGGTTCCTATGATGGGGATACCTTCGTAAGGAGGGTACTGGACCACATGTCCAGCCAGGACGAGCCAATCGGCGGAAACCCACCCACCTACGACGACTTGTTCCGAGGCAAGACCAGAGATGGCCCTTTGAGCCACTTGGGAAGACCACCTGAGCCGAACCCGAGTGGGGTCGCTACCCCTCAAGTAAGCTCAGTGGTCAAGGTGCCCGGAAATTCCAAGGCGGAGTCCGATGATTGCCCCAAGATCCAGGCATTGAGGGCCAGGCTGAAGCAGAAGTATGGTGATACCTTCTTCAGCGGAAAACCTGTGTTTCCCCCACCGGTGCGTGGACCGTATGGCGAGGCCAAGATACGACTGAAGCAGGACCCCCGTGTGTATCGACACCGGGAGGCCATGGAGAAGATCCTCCGTGACTTCATTGAGAGGGGCTAGCTCGAGCCGTGCCACTCTGAATGGGCCTCCCCGTGCTTCGTCGTCCCCAAGAAGGTGGCCGGTGAGTGGCGGCTCGTGGTCGACTACCGCGGCCTGAACGCCAAAACGCAGCATGACAGCTATACGCTGCCCCTCGTTGAGGACATGCTGCAAAAACAACACCGGCGGAGGATCTTCACGGTGATTGACCTGAAACATGGTTATCATCAGATGCCTCTCGCCGAGGAGTCCCGTGCCTGAAAAGCCATGAGCACTCCACTTGGACCTCTCCAGTGGTAAGTGATGCCCATGGGCGTTACCAACGGCAATGCAGCTTTTCAGCGGATGCTGGAGAACCTGCTTGAGCCAGTGCGTGACTGTGCTGACCCCCTCGTGGACGACGTGATTATCGCGTCCGAGGACCCCAGTATGAGCTACAGGGAGCTCCTGGAGGCACATGAGAGGGACGTCACTCGAGTGCTGGACCTTCTGGTTCGGCACAAACTCACGGGCAGCAGTGACAAGGCCACCATTGCGGTAAGCGAGGTGGTCTTCGCTGGCCACGTAGTTGGGAACGGGCAGCGAAAGCCCATACCTGGCAAGGTGGCTGCGATCGAGCACTGGGAAAAGCCCAAAACGGTCTCTGAGCTACGGGCGTATCTGGGGTTCTGCAACTACTACTCGGGGTATATCAAGATGTATGCCGAGTATGCAGGCCCCATGACGACCATGCTCAAGGGCAACTCAGAGGAGACCAAGAAGGGGTCCAAGAAGGCTCTGGTCTGGAATGATGAGTCCGACCGTGCCTTCGAGGGGATGAAGCAGGCGCTGCTATCCGCAGTGGGTCTGCACCTGGTGGATCCTGACCGAGGGTTCGTCCTCCGCACCGACGCTTCCGACTACGCCGTTGGCGCTGTGTTGGAACAAGTGCTTGAAGATGGGAGGCACGTGCCCTGGCCTTCTGGAGCCGAGTCCTGGCGGAAGGCCAGAGACGGACGTGGACGGCCCGAGAAAAGGAGGCGTATGCCATCGTCATGCCTCTCAGGAAATGGGCTGGGTACATAGCCCTCCATCCCATCACCGTCTGCACCGACCATCAGAGTCTGCAGTCGTGGCACAAGGAGCACGTGGACACCCCCTCAGGTCCCGCCTCCCGACGGGCAAGATGGCATGAGACCTTGGCCAAGTTCGACCTCACGGTTGTGTATGTTCCTGGTAAGGACAACACCGTGGCGGACTGTCTCCCTAGGGGGGCCTATCCTGCCAGTAAGGGCATGACGGATGTCTCTGCCCATGGCGATGAGGCTGAGACCGCTGAAGCCAAGAAGATCATTGAAATGGAGCGCCTGATGGAGGAAGAGGGTGTTAAATGCTTCGTCGCCTGTTCCGTGGACTGCATTAGATCATTCTGTGCGTGGACCGTATGGCGAGGCCAAGATACGACTGAAGCAGGACCCCCGTGTGTATCGACACCGGGAGGCCATGGAGAAGATCCTCCGTGACTTCATTGAGAGGGGCTGGCTCGAGCCGTGCCACTCTGAATGGGCCTCCCCGTGCTTCGTCGTCCCCAAGAAGGTGGCCGGTGAGTGGCGGCTCGTGGTCGACTACCGCGGCCTGAACGCCAAAACGCAGCATGACAGCTATACGCTGCCCCTCATTGAGGACATGCTGCAAAAACAACACCGGCGGAGGATCTTCACGGTGATTGACCTGAAACATGGTTATCATCAGATGCCTCTCGCCGAGGAGTCCCGTGCCTGAAAAGCCATGAGCACTCCACTTGGACCTCTCCAGTGGTAAGTGATGCCCATGGGCGTTACCAACGGCAATGCGGCTTTTCAGCGGATGCTGGAGAACCTGCTTGAGCCAGTGCGTGACTGTGCTGACCCCCTCGTGGACGACGTGATCATCGCGTCCGAGGACCCCAGTATGAGCTACAGGGAGCTCCTGGAGGCACATGAGAGGGACGTCACTCGAGTGCTGGACCTTCTGGTTCGGCACAAACTCACGGGCAGCAGTGACAAGGCCACCATTGCGGTAAGCGAGGTGGTCTTCGCTGGCCACGTAGTTGGGAATGGGCAGCGAAAGCCCATACCTGCCAAGGTGGCTGCGATCGAGCACTGGGAAAAGCCCAAAAAGGTCTCTGAGCTACGGGCGTATCTGGGGTTCTGCAACTACTACTCGGGGTATATCAAGATGTATGCCGAGTATGCAGCCCCCATGACGACCATGCTCAAGGGCAACTGAGAAGAGACCAAGAAGGGGTCCAAGAAGGCTCTGGTCTGGAATGATGAGTCCGACCGTGCCTTCGAGGGGATGAAGCAGGCGCTGCTATCCGCAGTGGGTCTGCACCTGGTGGATCCTGACCGAGGGTTCGTCCTCCGCACCGACGCTTCCGACTACGCCGTTGGCGCTGTGTTGGAACAAGTGCTTGAAGATGGGAGGCACGTGCCCGTGGCCTTCTGGAGCCGAGTCCTGGCGGAAGGCCAGAGACGGACGTGGACGGCCCGAGAAAAGGAGGCGTATGCCATCGTCATGGCTCTCAGGAAATGGGCTGGGTACATAGCCCTCCATCCCATCACCGTCTGCACCGACCATCAGAGTCTGCAGTCGTGGCACAAGGAGCACGTGGACACCCCCTCAGGTCCCGCCTCCCGACGGGCAAGATGGCATGAGACCTTGGCCAAGTTCGACCTCACGGTTGTGTATGTTCCTGGTAAGGACAACACCGTGGCGGACTGTCTCCCTAGGGGGGCCTATCCTGCCAGTAAGGGCATGACGGATGTCTCTGCCCATGGCGATGAGGCTGAGACCGCTGAAGCCAAGAAGATCATTGAAATGGAGCGCCTGATGGAGGAAGAGGGTGTTAAATGCTTCGTCGCCTGTTCCGTGGACTGCATTAGATAATTCTGTAGAACGATCTTTCTTGAAGTTAAGACTGAAACAGTCTTCGAGTGATCCGCAATTTTTTCCTTGAAATAACGGATCGCGTCCCAGATTTTTCCCAGAAAATCTGGGCAGCCGAAGGCGCTTTGAACCCCCAAGTGGAATAACAAGGGCTACGAGCGTTCAAGCGCCCAAGGACGAATTAACGTGCCTCATAGGCACTGTGTATGAGGTTTTGCCCCCCATAGTCATAGGATGAGGCCAAAGAATCCCAACTCCATAGGCCCATAGGGTTATTTATTTTGAGTGTTCTCCAAGAAGTGCGCTTTTTCACGTACTTGGCGTCCAAGTACATGTAGAAGTATGTTGAGTTGGCATCTGCCCCACCCTTGCTTGCCTCTACATCCGGGGCATATCACTTGTCTTCCCCGGATAGTGCATATATGATCTCCATATATATATTGGCAACATATTTTGCGTGCACGCTAAAATTCGGCTTTCCGAGAGGAGGTCGATTTTCGACCAAACACTTGCATGTGTGTTAAGGGACCAAAGTTACATTAGAATATAGGCATACTTTGATTCTAGGCCACTAGGTTGGGTGGGAAAGGCGTGGGTAGGGTTGTATGCCATATTTGGTGTCATATCACCATTCCAAGACTAACCCGCCAATGGACCCCATATCGCACGAGGCCCTTCATTGTACTCCCAACCAACACTCAAAGGACTAACCTTCGTGAAGGGACACTTGTGGAGCGCTCCCGAAGCGATGTGTTGCGAGCAAGGTGTGTTTTTTGGAACATTCCATTTTTGCATGTGCCCATTTGGGAGGCAGCGCGCGCGACCTTCCAAAGCGCCGCAAGTGGAGCACAGATGTGGAATCCAAGGTCATTGGTGTCAAGTCATTGTGTTTAAAAGGATTGGTCGATAACTCAATCCAAGCCGAGGATATTATAATATATTTGTGTAGCTTTCAAGGCACTTTTGCGTGTCTTTTCGCCAATTTTGCTGTTTTTTGCCCGTCATGATGTCAAGTGGCGACCGTTTATTTCAACGTTCCGCCCAATTGACATCATGACCCAACTATGTAATGATGGTACATACTTCGGTGCCAAACATATCTTGGACCCAGCGAATAACTCCTCTTGGGCTTGGCGTACCGTGGCCGTCATGTTGGCGATTTGGGACCCTTGGCGACCCTTGGCGACCCTGCCATTCCCAAAACCGGAGGGGTTGGGCGACGCCCAAAAGATATGTTGGACGCATATGACTTGATACTAATCCTACGGCACACTCTGGTCCAAGTCGGGCATGTGCCTCATTTGCCCCAACCATGAGTGTGCGCCTTTTCGGCCATTTTGAGCAATTTTCCACATTTTCTGCCCGCCGTGCACCATGTTCAGCCCCCTCGTGCACGCCAGATGCATGGACCAATGGACCATATATGACATGGGTGTTATGGATATTGGTCCCCATAGTTCGCACACCACGTGGGCGAGGCGGAGCAACCTTAGTTAAGGTGCTAGCCCAAAGTGAGTGTGGACGATTTTGCCATTTTGGCATTTGTGGACCCAGTTGGGATTGTCACCACGCCGGATGGCATCGAGATTTTTGAGAGCCAAGGACATGTGAGTCTTGGTTGGACCCCAGGTGGATCACGTATGGATCGGCTGATCAGATCTTGGCTCATTTTGAGCAGCCAAAATGACCCCCTTTTGGGACCCCAATTTCACCCCCCCATGAGGTCAATTGGTGGCCCCATATCTCTATGCCCATAGGGAGCCCGGACCTAATTTCAAGTTGTGCACTCAGATAGAGGTCCTAGGTCCTGCCTCCTACCCCTCGAATCATTGGCCTTGCCCTGGCTGGGTGAGCCACGCGTGGGAATGACGCCAATTTTGTTGGTTTTGGCATCATGACCCCACTTGACGAACCCGTGGTGCCCTGATGCCGGGACCTCAGAGGGAACCAGGTTGAATGAGGGCTCCAGAGAGTTCATACCCGAAAGACATAGGGTTAGTTGCCTCGTCCCAACCTCTGGCGGGTCCGGACGAGGGGTCAATTTTGGAGATTTGTGAGCTAATATCAGCTTGGGCTGAAACAGCCCATTTTCAGCTACCAACTCCTAAGGGATAGTGGCGGGGCCATATCTCTGGCTCAGAGGGGAGTTAGGACCTGCCGTTAAGGCAGCATAGGGAGTTACTGTCATTCAGCCTTTGTTTTCCCTTGGTTCCGAGGAACTCGCCTGTGGCTGGGCGGGACACCGCCCCTTTTGGCAGGGTTTCAGGATCCGGACTGAGTAGGGCATTGGTTGTGTTTGAGCCCCCGCCCCTGCCAGCCACTGAGAGTGTCGAACCTGGGATTGGGATATGAGTCGGGACTGAGTGTCCATTGCCCTGTGATGCCCTAACCCCAGTCCGGTCTTAACCCCATGTGTACATATCCTGATGTGTTGCTGTACATACTTTTGTTCCCTTGTTTCAGAGTGGCAAGGATCGTGAAACGCTTTGTCACATGACAGGAGCGTATTGATGCCCCTGTGAGCGCAGTGCTTTGCCTGCCTGCTTGCTTGTGCGTGTCACCGCAGCGTCCCGTGGCCAGGCCCCCCACGGAAACGCGTCACTACTTCCGCCAGAGTGTCTGACCGACAGTCGGAAACCTGTCAGGCTGAAGGTGGGGAACGGCCAGTACATGGTGGGAGGCACGAAGGAAGCGGCCATTGGGCTGCAGTTCGTGAACCACCGTGAGCTGAGCCGCCCGGACCTCGGCAAGGAAATCCTCCTGCAAGGTCACTTCTACAAGGCCGAGATGGACTGGGACATGATCGTTCGGTACGACTTCATGATTGAGACGGACTCCGGTGTTCTCCCGGCCAAGGCCTCAATGACCCTGTACCAGGACGACCAGCTCTCGTGGCTTTCGTCACCTGAGCACCATGTGGAATGCCAATGGATCCACCCGGAACGCAATCAGCTCAAAGTAGCCGCGCTGGGCACTGAGCCAACTGGGCCAGCAAACCAGGAGTACGGCGTAATGCCGGAAGTGGCGAGCCGAGTAGTTGCGGACCTGGGAGCTTCGGATCTGGCCCTGGATGCGTTCTTCTCAGGAACCTCCGCCCATCTTCGGGTTTGTGAGAAGTACTGGAGCGCACAGGACTCTGCGTGGAAGAAGCACTGGGGTCTGCATCAGGGTTTGATGTGGATCCATTGCCCCCGATGGGACATTCCAGGGCCGGTAGCGAAGATCCGCAAGGACCGCTCCAAGGCGGTGCTGGTTGTTCCTATGGGATGCACCGAGGAGGAAAGCACGCGACATTGGGTGGTCTCATTGACCAACATGACCTTAAACACGGTCGTCCTACCGGCTGGAGAGACTGTCTATCAGGACGCTAAGGGACAGCCCATGCCACCACAGAGATGGCCAACAGAATTCCACTATTTTGATGGGGGCCTTGAACAGGCCGACGCCACGGACTTCGTGTGTGTCAACCGCATTATAGCGGAGCCATGGCGGCAATGCATCAGAGAATCGGAAGACCCCCTCACGGAAGAGGAGTTGGATCTGGTTCAGGGGTATATGGATCAGCCCTTTCACGACTGGGGAAGCCAGCGTGAGGGCAAGGGCCAGGACAAAGCCTGGTGGGAAGTGGATTCCATCCTTCCCGGTTCCTATGATGGGAATACCTTCGTAAGGAGGGTACTGGACCACATGTCCAGCCAGGACGAGCCAATCGGCGGGAACCTGCGCACCTATTGTGACTTGTTCCGAGGCAAGACCAGAGATGGCCCTTTGGGCCACCTGGGAAGACCACCTGAGCCGAAACCGAGTGGGGTCGCTACCCCTCAAGTAAGCTCAGTGGTCAAGGTGCCCGGAAATTCCAAGGCGGAGTCCAATGATTGCCCCAAGATCCAGGCATTGAGGGCCAGGCTGAAGCAGAAGTATGGTGATACCTTCTTCAGCGGCAAACCTGTGTTTCCCCCACCGGTGCGTGGACCGTATGGCGAGGCCAAGATACGACTGAAGCAGGACCCCCGCGTGTATCGACACCGGGAGTTTGCCCTGAGGGGCGAGAGGAAGGAGGCCATGGAGAAGATCCTGCGTGATTTCATCGAGAGAGGCTGGTTTGAGCTGTGCCACTCCGAGTGGGCCTCCCCGTGCTTCGTCGTCCCCAAGAAGGTGGCTGGTGAGTGGCGGCTCGTGGTCGATTACCGCGGCCTAAACGCCCAAACGCAGCATGACAGCTATACGCTGCCCCTCATTGAGGACATGCTGCAAAAACAACACCGGCGGAGGATCTTCACGGTGATTGACCTGAAACATGGTTATCATCAGATGCCTCTCGCCGAGGAGTCCCGTGCCTGCACAGCCATGAGCACCCCACTCGGACCTCTCCAGTGGAAGATGATGCCCATGGGCGTTACCAACGGCAATGCCGCTTTTCAGCGGATGCTGGAGAACCTGCTTGAGCCGGTGCGTAACTGTGCAGACTCCTTCGTGGACAACGTGATCGTCGCGTCCGAGGACCCCAGTATGAGCTACGAGGAGCTCCTGGAGGCACATGAGAGGGACGTCACTCGAGTGCTGGACCTTCTGGTTCGGCACAAACTCACGGGCAGCAGTGACAAGGCTACCATTGCGGTAAGGGAGGTGGTCTTCGCTGGCCACGTAGTCGGGAATGGGCAGCGGAAGCCCATACCTGGCAAGGTGGCGGCGACCGAGCACTGGGAAAAGCCCAAAACGGTCTCTGAGCTACGGGCGTACTTGGGGTTCTGCAATTACTACTCGGGGTATATCAAGATGTATGCCGAGTATGCAGCCCCCATGACGACCATGCTCAAGGGCAACCGAGAGGAGACCAAGAAGGGGTCCAAGAAGGCTCCGGTCTGGAATGATGAGTCCGACCGTGTCTTTGAGGGGATGAAGCAGGCGCTGCTATCCGCAGTGGGCCTGCACCTCGTGGATCCTGACCGAGGGTTCGTCCTGCGCACTGACGCTTCTGACTACGCCATAGGCGCTGTGTTGGAACAAGTGCTTGACGATGGGAGGCACGTGCCAGTGGCCTTCTGGAGCCGAGTCCTGGCGGAAGGCCAGAGACGGACGTGGACGGCCCGAGAAAAGGAGGCGTATGCCATCGTCATGGCTCTCAGGAAATGGGCTGGGTACATAGCCCTCCATCCCATCACCGTCTGCACCGACCATCAGAGTCTGCAGTCGTGGCACAAGGAGCACGTGGACACCCCCTCAGGTCCCGCCTCCCGACGGGCAAGATGGCATGAGACCTTGGCCAAGTTCGACCTCACGGTTGTGTATGTTCCTGGTAAGGACAACACCGCAGTGGAGTTCAAGGCTCGCTGGCGAGGCTTTGGGCCGTCCCACGACACCTGGGAACCCGTCTCCTCGTTCGTGCCGCGGATTAATACGCCCTTCATGGACTACATCCGCAAGCACAGAACCAAGATCCAGGTCTCGGAGTTGGCAGCACTCACCAGGGCGATTGCAGCCAGGGGCGCCTGATCACCGCCCTGAGCTCTCCTCTGATGCATTTTCAGCGCTTGTTTGGTCGACGGATCGTCCCTCAGTTGCTTGCTCTGTTTCATCTTCCGGTGACCTGCCATCAGAGTGGCCATATACCCCCCCCCCTGCTGAATCCAGAGGAGGATGGCCCCCCCCTTGAACTTCTATTCGTCACTCCCCACCTGCTGAATCCTTGCAAAACCAGGCAGGGCGACTGACCTTGACATTTCCTGAGCTCTTAGGGCCTTGAAGCCCATACGACGTTGCGCAACCGATGCCGCTGTCATCGGCATTGCTATGTTTTGGTGTGTGGTCTGGTCCAATGGCACTTGCGGGACCCAGACCAGTCTACGTGTGTCTGCAGACTATATATGGCCTGAACTCAGGCGTTTTCCTGTCCACCCTCCTGCATATGCCTTATCCTAACCGGGGCGTGGTTATGCGCTCTGTCCAGAGTGTGTTTAGACGCCTATTACCCCGCTTATTGCCTGTTTTTCTGTTCCCCAGGATATGTGCATCTGTATGATAAGTGTTGTCAGCCCATCACCCAAATATGGACTGTTTTCCCCCCCCCAAGGGGATGCGCATCGGAATACGAAGGCGCCCTGAGTCGCCGTTTACATGCTCTTACATAAGGTCCAGCCTGGATCAGTACCTAAGTACAGATTATTCTGTTTGGGTGCCCGTGATACCGTGTACCCTAGTGGCTGTGATGTGCTGAGGTCCTGATGGGGCCAGGCGGGAAGCCCAGTTGCCTGACTACACTCCCAGCGGTCCGCCACTGTCAGTCCCGGTGTGAGCCTACGGAGGTAGGTAGGTAGGTAGGTATCTTCGGGAGCTCGGGATGCCTCCCTTGACATTGCAGGAAGAAGGTCTTACCAGGGGGACTTCCTGTCCCTCCCACTACCCTCTGTCAGGTGCCTCTTGAGCCGCTCCCGCATGTGCTTGGGAAGGCATTGTCGCGGCCACCCGGTCCATGTGTCCCAGGTGGGAGGGTGTCCCCACATGTGTCCATGGGTAGGGCCACATGCCCCCTCCTTTGGGCGGCAGCTCTGGGGGGCTGCTCAGCCGTGTGGAGTATCTCTCACCACAAGGGGTATTGCTTCCGCTTGTCTACAGTACGACCGCCTCACCCTTGTGGCTTGAGTTGCAGGGCCACTCTGCCTGGCAGGTGACCCCCTCCTGGACTGTGTACCGGCTCGCCTGTCACCGGTTTCTTTCGATGGCTCCGAGTGACGTTTACCATGGTCCCTGATGCATCCTTGTGGGGCTCGGACCAGTGGCCTTGGAGTACGGCTCCTGCCACTGGCCCGGTGGGTCAGCTGGGTCGCCCCAGTGCGTCCGACCCATGGGGTATTGGTTCTTTCCTGTCCCTCGGCCGCCCTACGTGTGCGCAGTGTCCGGGGCCGCTGGGCTCCTGTTCACCGGTGTGCCCGCGCGGTTTGCTGTGGTGCGTCTGCGGTGTCCTGGGCCGGCTGGCTCCTGTTCACCGGTGTGCTCGCTCGGTGTGTTGTGTTGCATGTGCGGTGTCCTGGGCCACTGGGCTCCTGTTCACCGGTGTGCGTGCTGTGTGCGGTGCGTGTGTGCCATGGGTGGTTGTGTCCCTCTTCTCCCCCACCTAATTTTCATTTTTTTTTAACTTGTTTTTTTTTTCTTGTTTTTTTTTTCTTTTGGGAAAAAAAAAGAAAAAACAAAAAAGAGAAAAACAGGGGCACGCGTACACTGCAGGCATAGGCATGGGCAGCTGGTGCGGCAGTGCAATAGCGTTGTGTCCTCTGGCGTGTGTCGTCGGTGCTGTGGCGGCGGTCGCGCCCCAGGGGTGCGGCTCGCGCGTCCTGGTGTACACGGGCTTGGGTCAGGGTGGGTTTGGTGAGGTGTCTCTTTGCTTCTGGAGCTGGCTGGTTAGGCGGCTGTGTGGGCTGTCGGTGTGGGCTGTGGTTCCGTTGTTCCCTCAGCGGGCTTGGTTAGGAGTCAAGGGTTAGCGGTTTCGGGTGTGGCTCGGGTTTGATTTGTGCTTGGGTTCTGGCTCGGTTAGGCGGTTGCGACGGTAGCGGGCCTGGGTTCGGTGCCTTTGGGCGTAGTGGTGCTCGTTGTCGTGTGCGTTGGCTTCCTTCGGCGTCCGGTTCGTTTGGTGACTTCTGGGTGGGGCCTGGCGTGGCGCCCCGTGGTGGTGGTTTGCTGGGTAACGGGGTTAGATGGCGGCGCTGCTGGCCGGGGGGTCAGGCGCGTCGTGTTGTGTGGCGCGCAGGGCTCCTGGGGTGCTGTGGGTGTCGCCGGTGTCGGTGCGCCGACGCTTGTGGGGTGGTGAGGGGGTGTGTTTGTGCGGGGCTGGGCTTTGGGTGATGTCCCACAGGCGGATGCCGTCTCGCTGCGTTTGGTGGAGGGTCTGACGCAGGCGCCTGAGGACATAGGGGTGGTCCTGGGGCGCGGGGAGGTTGCGGGGATGGACTCCCAGGGGGTGGAGCGCGTCGGCCGGCATGGCTTCCCATGCGGCCTGCGGCACCCACCCCCCCGCCGGCCGGAGGCGCCAGTTCTCCACCGACCCCTTGCGGGGCCGATGGACCAGGCCCTCGAGGGAGGGCTCTCCCCGGGCCCACTTTGGCAGCTCCCAGAGCTGCTTGTGGGTCCAGCGCTGCCACCACTGTTCCTGGGCGGGCCTGCGGTCTTGGGCGGAGGAGTGGGCGCGGGTGGGTGTGACGGGGTCGTGGGGACCGGTGGCGGTGGCGGGCCTGGGGGATTCCTTGTAGTCCTGTTCCGTGGGGGTGCGTGGGGAGTGGGGGCGCACGCAGATGTGGATCCGCGGGTGTGCGCGTACGGTCCCTGCCTCGGGGTTGGGCGGGGACTCGCGGCGGCGGCGGTAGTGGGGCATGCGTTGTATGTGGGCTGTCATCGAGGGTTGGTAGGGGGGCGGGGACGCTGCTGGCGGACCCTGGCGTCGTTCTGGCTTGGTCGGGAGCGGTCCGTGGGCCTGGGGTGCGGGCTTTGAGAGGTGGCGGGACGAGGTGCGTCGTGCCCCGGCCGGGGCGCCCTCCGCCATGAAGGTTGTGGCGGTGGGGTCGGTGACGGTGGGGGGGCGCCGCGCTTGGCGCTGCTGCCTTCAAGCCTACGACGGCTGGGGCCGGATGTCATAGAGGACGTCCTCGGGGGGCCGGGCTCGCGCTGCCGTCGTGGCGCCGGGTTTGGACTTGGGTTTGGGCTTGGCTGCTGGTTGCGGTTGTGGCGTGCTGACAGGTTTGGGTGGCTGTTTGGCGGCGGTCTTGGGTTTTGGCTGGGTTGTGGGTGTGGGCGTCGTCGGGGCGTGGGCCTTGGCGGCGGCGGGGCTGCTCGCTGTGGGGGCGGGTTTGGGGGCCCGTTTGGGAGGTGTCCCCCGCGGCCTGGGGGGTGGAGTGCTGGATGAGGACGTGGTGGCGGTGGTGGATGAGGTGGTCGTGGTGGTGGAGGTTGTGGAGTCGGAGGCGGAGGAGAGGGCTGTGGGAGACGGCGGAGGGTCCTTGGCTGCGGGGGCGGGCGTATGGTGCTGGGTCGTGTAAGTAGCGAGAACGAGGGTGCAGGTTCGGGCACCGGGCGTGTGCGCGCGTTTTCCCTGGTGATCCGTGCGTGCTGGTGCTGGCGTGGCGGCGTTGTCTCGGCTGCGCGGGCACGTGAGTTACCCGGGGGGTGGCCATATCTGCTCCAGGACGTGCGGGTGTGTTTGTGACGGAGGTAGTCGAGGGTCTGGAGGAAGCATCGCTGGATGCCGGGCATGTCCTCCTCTGTGAGGTGGGGATAGTTTTGGGTGGGGGTGTCTTGACGCGGCCACAGCAGCGTCATGAGGCGGGCTGCCACCATGTACGGGCATAGTTGTAGGGTGGTGCGGCGCCGGGGGCTGGGTCCCCTGCGGTTTGGGGGGGCTTCCCTCTGCTGGGGGCGCAGTGTGACCACCCACACCCATCGGTCCGTGGGGATCCCCCAGGTCCGTTGGGTCCACTTGGCGAGGCAATACAACGCCCTACCAAGGCCCTGGTAGCCGCTGCGGATGGTGGGCAGCTTGTCCAGGGATTTGGGTTCCCACGTGCCCCAGATGTGGGGGTCGTCCGGGTCGTCCCCCCTGGTGTACGTGTCGGGGTCTGGGTTGTGTGTGGGGGGGGTGTAGTCGGCGGGGAGGAGGGAGTCGGTGCCGTGTACCACCCAGTGGTCTGTGGGTGCGTGGTAGTTGGTGGTGGAGAGGGTGTAGTGCAGATTGTACATGAGGGTCATGTACGTGGAGGGGGCTGGCTGCTGCTCGTCGGGGGTGGGGATGTCCCCCGGGACGTGGTGCCGGAAGTTGCTCAGGGAGGCCATCCGGGCTACCCATGTTTCCCGCTCCCACTCTTTGGTGCTGTCGGGGGTGGCGCCGGGTGGGTCGTGGGCCATGTCGGGCTCGTGGTAGCGGGTGCGGCCCTTGGTGTCCACCCGCCCCGGCACGGGGTGTCCGACCAGGTGTCGCCCCCAGTCGATGGGTGGCACCCAGATCCGGCTCCCCGTGGGGGGCGGGCTCTCGCCAACTGGGGTGGCGCGTGGGGGGCGCTCGTGTCGGGCGACGAGGAGGAAGGCGTCGATGAGGAAGTCTCTGACGCCTTCCCCCAGGGTGGCCGCCTGGACCAGGGTGGCCGCCCGGATGGGGGTGCTGGTGCCGGAGGTGCGGAGGTACAGCACGACGTCCTGTTCCCCGAGTCCCCGGAGGTGCTGCCGTCCCGCTGCGGGGTTGTGTAGGGCGTAGGGTTCGACCGGTGCGGCGGCTGGTGGTGCGGGGTGTGATAGGGGGGGGTGGTGTGGGTTTGGGGGGGTGGTCGTCGTCGTCGCGCCTGGGGTCCGGTGATGGGGTCTCTTGTGGCGGTCGCGGGAGGGGGGATTCGCGGTGGTGTGTGTCGGCGGGGTTTTCGATGTCAATTGGCTGATGCTGGCTGCCGCGTCTTGTGTCCGTGGCCTGGTCTCGGGGGGGGGGCGGGGGGGGTGGTGTGGGGTTGGCGCTGTTGGTGGTGGGGGGGGCGGGGGTGGGTGTTGTACTGGCTGGGGGTCTGGGCGTCCCTGTGGGTCGTGTGGGTGTTGCGTGTGTGCGCCTTGCGGCCCTTGCGGTTCTTGACTGGTTGTGGTGCCGATCTGTGGGTGGGAGGCGGCCGCATGAGCGTCCGGGTGGGGCTGTGGTCCGTATGTAATGGGTGGCTGCTGGTGGATGGTGCTCGCTGGTATGGGGTTTGGGTGGGGGGGCTGCTGGTGGTGGTGGGGTGGGGGGGGCGGGGGTGGGTGTTGTGCTGGCTGCGGGTCCGGGCGTCCCTGTGGGTCATGTGGGTGTTGCGTGTGTGCGCCGTGCGGCCCTTGCGGTTCTTGACTGGTTGTGGTGCTGGGGTGTGGGTGGGAGGCGGCCGCATGAGCGTCCGGGTGGGGCTGTGGTCCGTATGTAATGGGTGGCTGCTGGTGGATGGTGCTCGCTGGTATGGGGTGTGGGTGTGGGGGCTGTTGGTGGTGGTGGGGCGCTCCTACTAGGCCCTGGTGATGCTGGTGTGCGTGCGCGGCTCCTCGCGGGTCCATGGGGGTGTACCGTGGCTCGTATGTCGTGGGCCCGTGTAGCGGGGGCGGCAGGTGGTGCTGGACCGTGCGGTGGTGGTGTGGAGGGTGTGCTGGTTGTGTGTGGTACCCCGGCATTGGTGGGTGTGGTGGCAGGGGCTGGTGGTGGTGGAATACGTGATGGTTCGGTGCGGTGATGTGCGCTATGTGGGGTGGGTGGTTCGCGGGGCCTGGTTGTGCTGGGGCGTGGTGGGGATGTAGCTGGTGGGGGTCGCTGTAGCATTGGGGCATTAGGGGGTAGGGGTTGGGAGGGATGGGGGCGTGGTGGTGGTGTTGGTGGTGCCATGTCCCCTGGCTCTGCGCGTATGGTGGTCCTGGCATGGTGTGGACGTGTGCTGGCGGTGCTGGCTGCCTGGGCTGCAGGGTTTGGGTGCTGCGGTACGGTGGTGGTGGTGGGCGCTGGCGGTGGCGGTGCTGTTGGTGTGCCCCGGGGGTCTGGGCGTGGGGTGGTGCGGTGTGGTTGGACCCGGGCCTTGGTCGGGGCGTCGCGCCCTGCTGGCGGGCGCGTTGGCGGGCCCCCTGACCTGTCTTGGTCTTCTTGGCCTGGTGGGTGTCGGGGGCGGGTGAACCCCCCCGTCCCCCTGGGGCGACGGGGAGTGGGCGTGCCAGCGGTGTGCCTCTTGGAGGCTCGTCTTGAGGCCTCTGACATAGGTTTTCATGGTCCGTGAGGCCCATCCGCGTGGCAGTGGCCTCGTGGGGGGCGGCCAGGTGGGCGTCCTGAAAGGACGCCCAGCCCTCCGGGGGCTTCTGTTGTGCGGGGTGGGGGTGGGGTGCCGGGTAGAGGAGTGCGCTGAGTGGGTAAGGTGTTCCCTTCCGTCGGCCGAGGGCGTTGTTGAACCGGCGGCAAGTGATTCGGAGGTAGGCTGCTATCTCCTCTGGTGCCGTGTCGGCCCACGCTTCCGGCGTCAGGGCTGCTGCTTGGGGGGCCGGGAGTTGTGGGTCTGGGAGGTGTAGGTCTCGGTGGTGGAGATATAGGGCGAGGAGCATGTGGCGGGCCGCCACGTTCAAGCCGCCTCCGCTGTGGCGTAGGGCCGGGCTGTGGGGGGGCAGGGGTGTGCTGCCCGTGGCCACGGCTATGGTCGATGCGTGGTCCGCCGCGTCCGCCACGTAGTACCCTCCAAGGTGGTCCCGGTGGGTGTCGGTGAGGAACCCAAAGAAGCTGGGGTGGCTGGCGGGGGGGGGTGTGGCTGGGGCCGCGAGGCCGCTCGCGGTGGTGGGGGTTGAGGTCCCCGCAGTGGGGGCAGTGGGTGAGGCGGTGCGCGGCTCCCAGGCAGACCCAGTGGTCTGGGTTGCAGGGCAGGGCTGTCTGTGGTAGCTGCTGGCGAACGCAGAGGGGACATGCGGTGGCTGGCGGTTGGTGGTACCTGTGGACGGATGGCGGCGTGGGGGGATGGGGGCTGGTGGCGCGCGCATGCTGGTGGGAGTGTGTGCGGTGCCTGTGGTGTCCATGTGTGCTGTGCCAGTGCTGTGCTCGGTGGACGGTGTGTAGACGTGGTGGGGGTTCCGTGTTGGTATGTCACGGGGTAGGTTCTCATGGTTGGTAGAACAGGAGTTTGAGGAGGTGGGCTTGGTCTGTTGGGGGCAGGGTTGCCGCATGCTGCAGGTATTTGCGGGTGCGGTATGTGAGCTGCTCCGCCGTCTTGGCAACGGCCGTCCGCTGCATGTGCGCCACCGTGGCCTGGGGGTCCTCCGCGTGGGTGCGTAGCAAGGTGTAGACAGCATTCGGGACGAGTCCCCTGCGGACCGCCTCGAGCACCTCTGTCTGCTTGAGGACGGTGGTGAGTTGCTGGGTCGCCTGGGACTGCGTCAGCCATCTGGCGTGCTGTGCGATGGTGTGGGTTGGATTCCAGTCTGTGAGGGTGTCCAGTCCTCTGTACAGGGGGCACGCCTTGAAGTGGTCCCATGTTTCTTCTTCCTCGTGGCTGCAGATGCATTTGGTGTATCCTGCGGGGACGTGGATCGAGCGGCGCGCATACCATCGGTGGTACCGGGTGAGGAGGGGAAGCTGTTCGAGGGCGAGTTGGAGTCGGGGCTTTTGTAGGTGTGCTGGGAGGCTATCCGGGCGCAGGGCGGAGTAGTAGAGGGGGGTGTGGACGGAGTCTTCGAGGCGTCGGAGGAGTTCGGTGTTCGCTGGGTGGCCCAGTGTGGTGGCCAGTTGCTGGATGGGTGTGGGGTAGTGGTACTGCTTGTCTCGATCCGTGTACGGCGTGTCCTCGGGGGTCCATTGGGGGGGCTGTGTGGCCGGGGGTATCGGGGGCAGGTGTTGCAGGTGGCTGTGGTGTGGGGTGTCCAGTCGCACGCGTTCGAGCCCTGGGGTGTGGTTGGTGTTCTGGTGTTTGGCTTGCGTGTCTGCGCGTCCATTGCCGTATGCGTAGCGGTGTCACTCCTGCTTGACGATGTGTAGGGCGTCCTGGGGGTGCATGCCCTTGAAGGCCATCCATAGTCCCAACGCTTGTGTGGTGAGGCCGGACTCGAGTGCTTTGTGGAGGGGCAGGTCCGCAAGGCGCCTGGTGAGGTGGATGTCGACGGTGGCGTCCACGACTACCCAGATGTTGCGGGGCCGGATCGTCGTGGGTGGCGGTGTGGCGGTGACGGCGTCTGCCATGGTGCGCAGTTCGCCGTGGGAGGACGCCCCAAAGATGGTGGCCCCGGTGCGGTGTTCCACATGCAGGCCGTCCGCGTGCTGGGTGATGCGCACGGAGGCGCAACCGACCGTGGGGGTGCGTTGCTGGGTGCCGGATGCGTCAGTGAAGTAGATGATGTCGGTGTCGCTGGGTATGGGTACGCGGGCGATTGCTGTGGGGTGAGAGACGTAGATGGGGTTCCCCTGGGCGGTTCTGGCGGTGATTTGCGTGGGTTGCAGTAGTAGCGCTGCATAGACGCCTATCCCCTGGGTGATGATGGCCTGGGTTTGTGGGGTGAGGCGGAGGAGGCCCCTGTCTGGGCGCCCCTGGGTGATATACGCGTACATCAGGTGGAAGAGGTATCCCGGATTGGGGTGGAACTTCTGGCACGTGATGGTCTGTCGCCGCTCCTTGTCGTCTTTGTCGCCGCGGAGGGTGGAGCATTTGTGCTGTAGGGGGCGCTTGGGTGTTTCCTGAGGTCCTGCGCGGTGTGGGTCGCAGCGGTCGTACTCTACGGCTACGGTGCCCGGGTCTGCCCGCTCGTTGGTGAACGTCCATGTCGCCGTGTGTGTTCGGGTCCAGGCTACGTGCGCCGGGTGGTCTGGGGGTACCGTGTGAAACCAGGGGGAGAGCCATGCCTGCTGGTCGGCGGTGGCCGCGGCGGTGGGGGTGCGGTAGTGGGTGGAGATGAGGTGCAGCTGGGGCTACGGAGTGTCGAGGGCTGCCGGGCCGCAGTGCCAGCACATGCGTGGTATGCCCTGGTCACTGTGTCTGACTGGTGGTACATCGGTCTCCGGTGCATTGTGTTTGGGGATGGACCAGGGGGCATGGTGTCGCTGGACAGTGCGGGTAGCATGTTTGTGGCCGTTTGGTGCTAGTAGCAGGATAGTGGGTGGTGTCCAGCCTTCGGCAGATGGGGTGGGCTCCCCCTGCGTCGTGCCGCTGTCGTTGGGGGTCTCGTGTTCGCTTGGGCGGGGCCGGGGGTGCTGGCGCTGGAAGGCTGTGTGCGCCGTGTCGATGTCCTTGGGCCCCGGCATGTCGCGCCCTGCCTTCCTAGCACATGCGCGGAGGTACGCTTGGAAGACGTGGCGTGCTGGCCATTGTGGGTCGGAAAGGAACGGGGCGTGGTGGGCGTCGCATTGGGCCATGATCTTCATCTGTGTTGGGGTGATATACACTATGGTGATGGTGGCCCCAACGAGGCGCAGGGTGTCCACCTCGCCTGCCGGGCGTCGGTGGATGTCGGCGTGTGTGGCCACGAGTGGCCCCTGTTGATCGCAGTGGTGGTTTGTCAGGAAGGCGTGCGTGTGGTGCGGTAGGAGGAGTTGTAGCTGGGCCCAGATGCCAGTGCCCACGGAGGTGGAGACGCCGTGTTGCGCCAGTATCCACCGGGGGCAGGTGTTGCGGGCCATTTGCGCTTCTTTTATGCGTATGGCTGCCGCCTCGCGAACTTCTGGTTGGTGGTTGTGTGTTACCCTGTGTAGGAGGTGTGCTGCGTGTTTGGCATAGGCCATGTCGACCAGGGCGCCTGTATTGTCTCCGTAGTAGCGCCAGTGGGCCATCATGGCCTCCTTGGGGAAAGATGTGGGCCAGCCTCCGTGTTGCGCCCATGCCTTCGTCACTTGCTGTCGAGCGTGGCGTAGTGCGTCCTGGGGGCGCGGGAGGTGCAGGGCTTGGTACCCGATGGCCGCGTTGAGCACTGCTTCCATGAAGTACGCCAGGCCCTGCGTAGACAGGAGGTCCCCCCTGGCAATTTGGCGTAGCCGGGCGAGACGCTCTTCTAGCTTGCTTGGGAGTGTGATGTGGTGGTGCCACGTGGCCTGTGTGACTCCCAGGTGGACTGTGGTGTCTTCCAGGTGTAGGGGTTCGCCTTTCCGGATGTGGGGGGTGGGGGTCTTGGCGTCGGCCAGCCAAACAGATTTGCGGGGGTGCACTAGGAGCTGGTGGGCGTCCAGGTAGGTTGTGGTGAGTTGGAGAATGGCGGACGCTTGTTCGGTGGTCGTTGGTAGCCCTGCTTTCTGAGGGTCGCGGTGGCGGGTGGCCGTAGTTAGGAGGTTGTCATCCGCGAAGTTGTTGAGGGGGGACCGTAGCGGGTATGGGGCGTACCCCGGGTATACCCGTGCTAGGTCGAATGCCAGTGGCAGGGTGACGAGGAGGTAGAGGAAGGGGCCTTCGGCGCCTCCCTGGGGGACCCCGCTGTCTGTGCCGGTCCAGGGGGTGAGGCCTGCGGCTGTGATGACGGCGTAGAGTCGGGTCTGGATGTACCCGGTCATGAAGGATAGGAATGGGAGGCCCATGGCATCCCATAACTCCGTGAGGAGCCGGTGTGGGGCGTGGGGGAACGCGCCTTGGACATCGAGGGAGGCGATAATCATCTCGTAGGGGTTCATGTCCAGTGCGGTGTCCTGGAGGAAGATGGCCTCATGGGGGGACCTGCCGGCCATGGCTACCCACATGCTGGCGGGCACGTGGGCGAAGACCGCTGGCGCGATGCGGCCTAGGATGAGTGTCCACACCAGCTTGACCTCGGTGGCGGCGCAGACTATGGGCCGCCAGTTCCCCGGCTGCGCCCAGCCCCCCTCTTTGTAGAGGGGGTGGACCAGGTTGGCCCACTCAGGGGGGATGGGCGTGGCGCCCCTGACGATGTCCCACAGGCGGGCTGCCAGGCGGCGTTTGATGGGCAGGGTGAGACGTTGGTACGCTTCGGCCGGCAAACCGTCGACGCCGGGCACGACCCCCTTCTTCAGGCGGTCTAGGGCGCGTTGCAGTTCTGAGATGCTGAAGGAGTCCTGTTCGATGGCGCGCCGCTGTTCCCGGTTGAAGACCCTGGGCACATGCTCGCGGATGGTGTTTCTGGTGTGGGGGTCGAGCTCGGGGCAGGCGTCCCCGTGTTGTGCCTGGAAGCTGTCCAGGACTGCCTGGAGGACGGCGTCGGGGTCATTGGTGAGGCCTCCCTCGGGGGTGCGTACCGCGTGGATGGTACGGCGCCCCGTGTCCTCTAGGATGCGGCTGACGTACCGTAGGGACTTGTACGGCGTGTCGTTTCTGTCGTATCTTTCGCGTTCTTGGGCTGCGGCCGCTATGCAGTGGGCGTACCATTCCTGGAGTTGGTGGCGGCGAGTGGTGAGGAGCGCACGGAGGTGGGCGTCCTGGTCTCGTGCCTCCGGTGTGCTGGGGCGTAGCAGGGTGGCGAGTTCCCTATTCGTGGTCCAGATGTCATGGACGAGTTGCTGGAGGGTGGGGTCTGGTGGTGCTCCCGTGTGGTTTGTGTCACGCTCCATGCCGCATGCTTGTGCCGCCCTGCGCATGGCGGTGGTGAGTGTCGGTGCACCCGGGCGGCGCAGGATGGCGTGTAGGGCCCTGTTATACCTGTGCCAGGCGCCGTGGTCGTCCTCGGCCGGGAACTGCAGTGTGGGTGGGAGGGTGTCGTCTGGCAGGGTGGCCGCGGGTCAGGGTAGGTTGGGGATGATGAGGTCGATGTAGAGGGGCCGGTCGCCCGTGCCTGTGGGCGGGAGGTCCCCGTAGGCTGCTTCGTGGACGCGCACCGTGGTTGGGTCCCCGTAGCACGTGTCGATGCGAGATGGGTGGGTGCCGGCTTGGTGGGGTCAATGGGAGGGTGTGCCGGTGAGTCCTGCCGTGAGGTCGGTGGGGCCCAGTCCGTGCATGGCGTCCCGGACAGCTGTGTCGGTGGCTGTGGGTGGGCCGGTGCGGTCGTCGTCAGTGGGGGCGGCGTTTAGGTCGCCTATGATGATGGTGGGTGCCAGGAGGGAGAGTCGGCGGTACGCCAGGCTCAGGGTGTCCAGGAGGTCCTTGGTCTCCTCCCCGAATGGGACGTGCGTGAGTAGCACGTTTAGCTGCCATCCGGGCCCCACGCACTCGTACGCCCCGAGGCGACCATCCACTCCGAGGTCGGGGTGGGCATGTACCGTGACCGACGTCTTGTGGTAGAGGGGCACCCCCCGTTCCCAGTGGGCGTGATATTTGTTCCCCTCCGGGTCCAGGATCGGTGCTGGTTCGGGTTGGTCCGCTCTGCGGAGGGCTTGCTCCAGGAACCCCAGGAGGTCTGCGCCTTAGGGGTGCGGCCCGGGCATGGCTTGCAGTGTGGCGGCCTTGGTGGGGTCGTAGGCGACTGCGGGCTCGTTGAGGATGTTGATGCGGGCGTGGGCTTCCGCGGGTGCCGGTTTCTGGGGACCGGTAGTTGGGGGGGCGGGCCGTGTCCGGCCCTGGCCCCGTCAGGCTTCGAGGAGGTCGATGACGCCCTGAGCTGCGGGTGCCTTGCGGTTCCGCTTCTGGGGCTGGGGTAGGGCCCATGCATTGTGGACTTCACCCGTGTACTCGGTGCCGGTGAGGTGCTCCGTGTCGGGGGTGCACAGCTGCATGGGGACCATCTCAGAGCCGGTTCGGTCTCGCCAGAGTTTGATGGTGCGCCCCAGCTTCTTGTCGTTGGGGGTGGCCGGGTCCCACTTGACGTGGATCTTGAACCCCTGGTGGTCCCCGGTGACGAGGTACCGGTGCTTGACCTCCCCTGCGGCCCATATCCACTTGGAGGGGCCCGCGGCCGTGGCGTACTCGAAGGGCAGCTGCACCCAGGTGCCGATGGCGTATTCTGGATACAGGGCAGCGGCTTCCTCTTTGGTCCAGCTCTTCGGCTTGGCCCTTGGCTTTGGCGCTGGTTTGGCCTGTGTGGGGGCCTTGCGCTTCTGCGCACCTTGGCGGCGCCGGGCAGCGGGTTGTCCCCGTTGGGGAGGTGCGCCCTGGGGCTGCTGTACGGGTGCGTGGCCCGGTGCAAACACGGGGTGTTCGCGGGCGGCTGGGACGTGAGCCTACCGACTCGCAGACGCACTTGCAGTCTGGTGGCGACCTCCGGTGTCCTGACCATGGTCAGTCTGCCTGGGAAACTGGTGGTTTGAGGAGTCGACACCTCCGCCCAGACTGCATGAGGAATCCCTCATGCATGGCCTTCGTGGTAATGGGTCGAGAGAAAAGACGGCCTTGATGCCCGATCCCTTATGGAGGAGTTCGTTCGGCTTTACCACTCTGGACTCCGGTCGTGGATATGGACATGGTGCGCCCAAGGAAGGACCCGTGGGGACTCTCCCCCAGACTGCGGCCTTGGGAAGCCTGGGGTAGCCTGATGGATCTTTGTAGTCACTCTCGACCTGTGGGACCACCTCGGTCGTCGTGTGACGCCTATGTTGGCTGTGTATGCCACTGCCACTGTGGTAGTGACCGTCGCAGCCGGCACCCGGTGCGCCTGGTATGGGTTAACGGGTCCTTTGGATGCCGAACAATCGCCGCCAGGACCCGGGACTTGATACTTGATACTATATTATCAGTTACCAGCAACTACAGCACCGTACCTGTCTTACCGTGCGATTGTAATGGGCCACCTAACCCGCAAATTGGCCTGAAGTGAGGACGTGACACCCCCCCCCCTCTTGAGGGAATGGTCCTGGGTACCCGCTGCCATGCTTGGGTGTTATCGAGCCCCCCCCCCCCCAGGGTTTGCTCTAAGGAGGGGGGTGAAGCGGTACCCAGAACCTATGGCCCATGGCCTGGAGGCCTGTGAGCCGTCACACCCGTGCGGCAGCCGTTGACACCGGCTGTCAGCGGGATATCCCTGTTCTCTAACCCGGGAAATCTGGAATCCGATTTGTAACCAATAAATCGATGTAGAATTACCATAATTTTATTGTCTTAGGCGATTTTCGGTCAGAAATCGGTGAAATACCCGATTTCTACCGCGATTTCTAATTGTCGTGAAATTGCCGCCTGTTGTCGCCTGTTCGCGCGCTTTCGTCGCCTCTCCGTGGCGAGTTTTGTGAGAGATTTTCCTCGAGTACCTTTGAGGTTCTAAGAGAACTCAAAGGCTGGATCTGGAGGGTTTTTAATGTACTTTGATCTGGTGTGTTCACCAGAATTCTTCGCCGTTGCGTCTTCGAGAAAATCAGCGCGCAAGCTTTTTCGTCAATCGCTCGAACTCATGGTTCTCAAGTACCATGAGTTCGGACGGAACCCTACATTCCCCCCTCATGCCTTTCATCCATGCCCCTTTCACGTGGGCATATCACGTTGTGTAGGGGAGCGGGCAATGGCGATGGTTCAGGCAGCCTATGGGTTTCGCAAACCCAAGTCGTTTGCGTACGCAAACGCTAACTTTGTGGCCTTGTGAGCATGAACGTTAAAGACCGAACAGAATGCTCACAAGACAAAAAGCCCCAGGATATTTTCGTTCTTTGAGCCAACTCAACGATGGCTCCACGCAATTCAATGCGTACAAAAACTCCATCTTCGAAAGAGGGCAAGTTTTGGTCGAAAATTAGGCCAAAGAGGCCAAACCCCCGAGGCTCGTACTCAAAGCCTATGGGTTGTTGAGCCTCGAATCAAGGCAATATGTAAAGTAAAGACAAATGAGAACATCATGGATGGCTTGGTTGATTTTTACAACCTTGTCTTCTGTTTTTTAGAATTTCGCCTTGTGAGCACGCGTGCCATCATGCCTCTTTGCACACGCGCTCATATGCAAGCACTAATGACACGAGTGGGCGGAGACAATCTAACCATAGTGGGCATATTTGAAGGCACCTACTATGGGCCTACTCCAAACGTGTTTCCTCATATTTTTGTTCCTCAATGACCCAAAGATATGTACATACCAATATCGCCGATACATGTACTTTTTCCCATAAATAGTGTGCTTCAAGGATTGAGGTGTTAAAAATGTTTCCATTATGCTTTGAACCTCAACCCTTGTTGCAAAAGGGAAGCAAAGCTTCGGTTTGCATCCATGCAAAGGCCCAAGGCTCCTTTCTCTTGTGATACGGAGATACGATATTTGGAGGGACCACGTTTGGGTGAATTTTGGTTGTTTTGCCCGGAATGGCCACAAACCCCATCTCCCCCTGATTTCGCCCCCGAGGTTGCGTGCACCACTTGACCAAGGGTAAGGGCAATTCGGAGAGGGCACATAAACCCGCATCGAATGGGGTGTTTCCTCATGTGGCCTCTTCTCTTGAAGGGAGAGTTGTGAGTCAACCAATTTGGGGTATGTTGCCATTCTGCCCCATTTGTGTTTCATTTTCCCCCCAATGGAGAAAAACGCTAGAGGTGACCATGATGGTCGGCAAGCGGTGTATATTGGGACCCAAGTCCCATGTGTCTCTAGCATCTTTGGTTGAAAGGATCCTCGCCGTGGCCATGGAGATATGGAATCATGAGTGTGGGCCATTTTGGCCATATTTCGCTGTTTTTGCCATTGTATGCCATATTGGAATTACCATATCTCCATGGGGCACGAAATCTAACCAGAAGTAAAGGGTGAATATTGTAGCATATGATTGAGGGTTGAACACCATTGAGTTTCGTATTTGCTCCTTCGGCTCATCCCGAGCTCTTCAACTTTTGGTGCGATCCATGATCTCCCCCTTTGCACCGCATGCTGCCTTCTGCCCCATCCGTGCCGTCATCCCCTCGGTGAACAGCAAGCAGCCAGGGTGACAGCAAGCCATAACCCAGGGCATGGGACCAGAGGGGATATCAAGGGTTGTGAATGAAGGCTTGGCTCCTCAATATCGCCAAGGCTTCCTACCCTGGACGGTCGACCGAGACGACCGATTTTGCCATTTTGGCAGTTGTGGACCCAATTCGGATGGTCACCATGCCAGGTGGCATGGAGATCTTTGACAGCCAAGGACATGTCAGTCTAGATTGGACTCCCAGTCAATTGCATATGGAATGGCGCATCTGATCTCCAAGCCAGCGTGAACATATACCATATGGGGTACCTCAGATTTTGGCTCATTTTGAGCAGCCAAAATAACCCTGTTTTGGGACCCCAATTTCACCCCCCCGTGTGGTCAATTGGCGGCCCCATATCTCCTTGCTCATAGAAGGCCAGGACCTAATTATAAGTCGTGCACTCAGATATAGGTCCCAGGTCCTGCCTCCTATCCTGTGAGTCATTGGCCTTGCCCTGGCCGGGCGAGTCACGCGTGGGAATGACACCAGTTTTGGTGACTTTGGCATCATGACCCCACTTGACAAACCCGTGGTGCCCTGATGCCGCGACCTCAGAGGGAACCAGGTTGGTTGAGGGCTCCAGGGAGTTCGTACTCGAGAGCATAGGGTCAGTCGCCTCTTCCCTACCTCTGGCGGGTCCAGACACGGGGTCAATTTTGGAGTTTTCGGAGCTAATATCAGTTAGGGCTGAAACAGCCCATTTTCAGCTACCAACTCCTAGGGGATAATGGCGGGGCGTTATTTCCAGCTCAGAGGGGAGTTCGGACCCGTCGTTGAGGGAGCATAGAGAATTACTGTCGGTTGGCCTTGGGCTTCCTTGGTTCCCAGGAACTCGGTTGTGGCTGGGCGCGACACCCTCCCCTTTTGGCAGGGTTTCAGGGTCCTGGCTGAGTAGGGCATGGGTTGTGTTTGAGCCCCCGCCCCTGCCAGCCACCGAGAGGGACGGACCTGGGATTGGGATATGAGTTGGGACTGAGTGTCTATTGTTCTGTGATGCCCTTAACCTAGTCCAGTCTTAACCCCATGTGTACATATTCCGATGTGTTGCTGTACTTACTTTTGTTCCCTTGTTTCAGATTGGCAAGGATCCTGAAACGCTTTGTCACATGACACGGGCGTGATGATGCCCCTGTGAGCGCAGTGCTTTGCCTGCCTGCTTGCTTGTGCGTGTCCACCGCAGCTTCCTGTGGCCAGGCCCCCTACGGGAACGCGTCAGTACTTGTACACTCCGAATTGGCCAAGTCCTGGCGGACAGTTGTACTGATGGTGTGGGCATTTTGTTCGCCCGGTTCGACTTGTGTACTTCTCAGAGTTGGTTCCAAAGGTTCTCAAGGGTTGCCTCTGCTACCGGAAAGATGTCTATGACTGGGGCCCTAATAGCATTGACAAAAACCTGCCGGTTTTGGTGTCCCAAAACGGAACCAAAGCAGCAAGTAGAGCAAGATAATGATGTGGATCGAATCAATGAATAGCTTTGAAATCCACTGTATCACAGAAGGAGCGCAAATAGACAAAGCAGGCTTAAGTACAAAGATTTAATCACAATTGGATAAGACAAATAATTGTTATGTGAAACCTCGCATGACTCTTGCCTCCTAATTAGCATCAAGCACTTCATGTGCACTCTTTTGGATGAAATGGAGTTGGTTAGGAATGTGGGGCGAAGGAGTTAGGCTAGACACAGAATATGACTTGGCCAAGCAACTGAATTCAGAAACGATCAAAACGTAGAACCACATTCTCAATGCGTTGTTGACCTTTCGGGGAGCACTCTAGTACCCAAACCTCTAGACGGAAGCTGCTTTCACTCACAAAAACAAAACACAAGTGATTTTTGCGCGAACATCACGTAGTTTGGTTGAATGCACGACACCAAGGCACATCTAAGCAAGGAAACGAAGTCGAACTGCAATCATTATTTACCCATACCATTGTGAATGTGTTTTTGACCTTTCGAGGAGCACCCTAGTACCCAAACCTGTAGACGGAAGAGGATTTCACTTACAAAAACCAAGCACAAGTGATTTTTGCACAAAAATCCACATAGTTTGGTTGAATGCATGACACCAAGGCACATCTAAGCAAGGAAACGAACTTGAATTGCTATCATTATTTACCCATACCATTCTCCATGCGTTTTTGACCTTTTTTGGGAGCAGTCTAGTACCCAAACCTATAGACGGAAGCTGATTTCACTTACCAAAACCAAGCATAAGTGATTGTTGCGCAAAGATCACATAGTTTGGTTGAATGCACAACACCAAGGCACATGTATGCAAGGAAACGAAGTTCAATTGCAATCATTATCTACCCCTACCATTCCCAATGCGTTTTTGACCTTTCAGGGAGCACTCTAGTACCCAAACTTCTAGACGGAAGCTGATTTCACTTACAAAAACCAAGCATAAATGATTGTTGCGCAAAAATTACGTAGTTTGGTTGAATGCAAGACACCAAGGCACATGTATGCAAGGAAATGAACTTCAATTGTTTACCCATAGCATTCTCAATGCGGTTTTGCACTAGTACCCAAACCTCTAGACAGGAGCTGATTTCACTGCTGATTGCACCTTATTATTTTACATTTGGACGGCTTTAGTAATTAGTGATCTAACAGTATTAGCTATTAAACTAAGTAACTTATTAAACTTATTAAAAAGCTGACGTAAAATCTGCGGAAGCTGCGGAAGCTGCGGGCAGAAGCAGCAGAAGCTGCGGAAGCGGCAGCGCGATCAGTAAAATCAGTTTTGTGACGAAGGGTCAGCTTAAGGACAACGGTGCAATAAGTGGTAGAACCAGTTGAGTATAGGGGTCTTGGGGTGGGGGACCACTAGGCTTAACCTCCAAGGCCTGAGGCATGAAATGCCTACTTTATTTCGGTATAACCTCCATGAAGGAAGATACTTCCGCTCAGTTGAGTGGTAGGGGTGAACTTCATGGGGGGGCTAGGGTTATAACCCTAGTTACTTTGAGAAAGTGCACTTTAAGCTCTAAAACAGAGATACAACTGGGTAAGTAAGTCTCAACATCAACAAAAGAGTTTTAGGGGGGCTTTGCCTGGATCAAGACCTCCAAGATAGACATGGCAGTGACTTTATATTACTGCCGGCTGCGCCTGACAAGTCTGCCAGGGATCACATTCAGGGAACCATTGCAAAGGCCGCGAGCAGAAGTGCATGGACTCCCCCACAGGTTTCTGATGATGAACTCCAAGTGTGTTCCTTCCTCAAATGCAAGGCCTCGCAATCCGCAATCTTGCTACATACCCTCCTGCTGTGCAGACTTATGCGGTTAAGGCGTTTGGACCGTTCTTCACGTGGATGTACCACTTGGAGGACGCAGCGGTGCGGTCCGTGCTCCATTTCGAGAACATGGACACACCTGTGACAATGAACCAGCTGAGGTTTCTGCAGAGTCGGTACGAGCGAGCCCTCCTACAACAGGTCGCCGCCGACATGTCGAGACCAAAGACGAACATCAAGGAAACTGAAGACCAGGCTTCTACTTACCAGAAGCAGCAGTGGATCAATTGGCGGACAGCGTCATTCATCTCTCTGGAAGTATGTTCCCCTGACAGGCAAGTAGGCAAACACGCAAACACGAAGCACAATCGGTCAATACAAACTTTCCACACGTGTGCAGAGGCCAGTCCGGCAGAGAGGGTGCCGTTGCATGACTGGGATGTCAATTGGTTTTCGAACCCTTTGGGAGCCTGGCAATAGAAAGCTCAGGCGCCGTCTCCAAAATGGGAAACGCTGAGCAAGGTGCAGTTCTGGACGGCAATGGGACACACTTTGAAGCCGGTTCGGACCCCCGTGGCCATCTTGGGGTCACTTGGGGTGTGTATCTATGTGCCGGCAAGCCGCCATTGGCTGATATCATACTCTCCCATCCACCTGACCTAACCCGATGTGATAGTGTGATAGGTTTGGTCATTGCGGCTATGAGCGGCAACATTCAGTACCGAGGCGCCGCCAGCGGAGATTTATATATCGGAATATCAGGAATCAACAGGGTTTTTTTATCATAATGTTTCCGTGATTTTTCAGCCTTTCGTTCTGATAGTCAATGTATCGGCGACTGTCAGTTGGCTCGCGATTTTGCGTTAACCGATTGGTTAACTGTTATTTCCAGATATTTTGGCGGATATTCTGTTGAAGGGTCAGATTCCATCAGCAAATTCCTTCCGCAATTCTCTAAATAAGCACTCGAAATTTTAATCCGAATTTTTCGCGATGTCGAAATCGGATTTTCGACTTCGACATCGCCGCACTTGATTTGGACTTCTTCGAGTGGTCGTACGCCTTTCCCTATGCCCGAATCAGGTTTCCCTTATACTTGCCACCGATTTTAATTGGAGTTATAAGGGAAACAAAAGTGAATCGTGGGACCACTTTGAAGAGCCATATCTACGCGCGAGTGTGAGGAAAGAGAAGGAGGAGAATGGGGTTGGAACCGCCTTGGTCTCAAGTTAATTTAGTAAGCATCAAACGCCTTTGGTGCGCACACATGCCCGGTGTAGCAAGGGAAAAGGGTCAAGAGGGTATAAAGTGATATATAACTCTTGGACCGTGCAACCGAATATTTTAATGCGACTTTCGAGTGTGCCGCATGAGTGTTGGGGTTGCATAGCAACTTTCATTGGGTTCCTACGTATTTTTAACGTGAAGTTATGTCAATGGAGGGACATGGCATATCATGGTGGGAGCCATATTTTGAGGGTATGTGTTGTATGCATGGTATATGTCTTGATATGCTCACACCCATGTTATATATCTTCGTGTGGCCGAAGAGATGGGGAGCCATACGTGACAAGGGCTTTGCCCATGTCCCAATTGTGGAACTCAAAGCGCTAGACCAAGTCTACCGCGTATGTATTGCTCATGGTATGTTTGACAAAGAGATCCATGGGTGCACTCCCATTTTCATGGGGCATGTAGATATTAGTGGCGAAGGTATCTCCATGCGCCCGATTGGGGATCCAAGTGGGGGAATGGTTCGCAAGTGGTTCCAATCATTTGTGTATTGAACCATGAGCGGATATCATGGGTGAGCATAGAGATATACTATCATGACAACTTTGTATTTGGTCATATTTTCATGTTTTTGACCTCAATTTTGCTCATTTTTGCGTTTTGTGTACTCACCTGGTCAGCTAACAGCAAGGAGTCTATGGGGAGTCGAACCATGGTATGTTGCTCATATGTTGGCATATGCTTTGGAGTTGGACACCACCATATGCCGGATCGTGTACTCCATTTGGCTTGGCGCACGAAGGATTTCAAGAATTGGTCTCAAGATCATGGGCTGACTTGGGCAGTGCGTGGCGCCCATATCCGAAAGGGTTTGGAGGGTAAAATGGGGATGTACATGGGCATTGGCCTTTGGTCTCTATCCTCCATGAAGAGTAGACTTCCATCCCATGCATGCTTGGAGCCTTCGGATAAGTAGTAACTTCAATTTTGAGCATATATGTGATATATGGCCAATATGGTGTGAATTGGCAGTTTTTTGGCATGTTATGAGTTCAAACTCATAAGTCATTCCTCTAAGCCCATTCGACTCCAAGTCCAACCAAGGTTATGTCAGGGTAGGGCATGGTCCTGGGTGCCACTCTGAGCCATGACACGCCACCTTCCCTATTGGGCTAGGATTTAGAGACTTGGGGGTGAACACATTTTTGGGGTTTATGTAGTGACTTTTGATATATGGCATTTAAGCATCTTATTGGACTGGGTTCAGGGCATCATGTTGATGAGTCAAGGGAAGGTCTTGAGTCCAGGGAATGAGGGGTCTATGGCTGTGATTGGGTAAGTTTCCATCTGTCCCCAACTTTGCCTTATTTGTGTTCATATGCCAATTTCAGGGCTTTCTTCCTTGGTGCAATTCTTGTACATGCCCGCCACCGTGGGAATACCGGTGTGCTGAACGAAAGCCCGCAGCCTGATTTGGATTGTGAATTGGGTTATTGCTGTACTTGTGGGATCTGGTTGCCATTCAGGGTTGAAGGAGGATTTTATTTTCTATATTTTGGATTTGGACCCTGGAAATTGAGGAATGCAATCGTTGATCCGGAGTAAATCAGCAGGGGTTACTGGCGGAAGGGGCACAGCGGAAGCCGGTCCTGGTAGGGACCTTCTTTATGGTAGCAGAGGCTTACCTGCTGCCCCTACCAACCGCCGACCCGGGGACTTGGGCCCTCATGAGCCCTGCCCAAGTACGCCCCGGTTGCGTATTGTGGACTCGGTGGAGACCACAGCGGAGATTGGAGCCATAGAAGGACCGAGACGTTCAAGAACATGGCGAACTCCGGAAGTTGAAGCCCGAAGAGAAGAACGACACTCGGGAAGAGGAGGACGTGACATGGAGGACCTGGTCTCCATGTGTGAGCGTCGCTGCCGAAAGGCATGCAACCTCCGCTCCGCCGCGGAGGACTCAGATGAGGCCTCCCATTCAGGCAGCAGTGGAGGACGGGCCCGGCGCTACCGGAAGCGCGGGTCACCCAAGTCCGCGGCAAGGGACGCCGGGGCTATGGACACGGATCCCAGCCTGGTCAGGCTGTGGGAATCCGAAGGGCACTCCGAGGGCTATCGGACAGCCCACGAGCCACCTTCGGAGCCGGAGATGTCCGCGCCGATCGCCAGGGCGCATACGGCCCCCGAGCCCGCCCTGCAGCACGACGCCGAGGGCTTGGAGAGGCCAGCCAGGGCCCGGACGGCACCTGTGCCCCGGCACACGGGCCCAGAGACGGACGCCATAGGCGATACGCCTATGGGCGATGAGTCTGAGGTGCCGGGAACCGCGGGATGCGCTGAATCCGGCGGAAAGCACGCTACGTGCCACTGCGAGCACGTGTCCTTCCTCATCAGCAAGTACCCGAAGATGGGGATGGACGCCATCGTGAATCATCTTGACCGCCTAGACAACGCCAAGGATGCTCTAGAGGAGGACGTCGCGGGGATTCTGGATGACCAGTCTGCCGCGGAGAACCACATGGAGGAGCTGCGAGCGGATCAGGCCCGGTATCGGGAGAATCTGGAGCTGGCCCTGCAGAAGCAGCAGCAAGTGGTGGACAGCCTCCTCCACTTAGTGGAGGACATGTCGGGACGCCTGGGAAGGCTAGAGGAGCGACAGCCCCTCGCCTCGGGTCCGGAGCTCCCGGCAAAGCCGGCCGCGGTAGAGCTGGTGGAGCGGGTTAAGACCCTCAGGAGCGCCATTGAGAAACCCATGAACGGCCCTGCAGAGGCACCCTACGCGCCTCCGCGTGTTGACCCGGGTGCGCTGCCGTATGTTCCCCTATTCAGCGAGTCGGCAATGCTCGGGGAACACACGGCACCGGCTGGGTCCATGCGGGAAGGGCACGTAGCCACGAACCCGAGGAGCCTGACAGTGCAGATGTCCCATGCCGCCCAGGATCTGCCGCCAAGTACGACTACCTCTGCAGTTTATGCGGAAGAGGAGATCCAGAACCAGACCATGCAGGGGCGAACCATGGGAAGCGCCGGCGGACATGGTCGAGGCCATCCAAGCGGAAACCTGTGGGCGAGGGACCCCAATACGGGGATATGGACGGCCGATGGAGCAAGTCCTTCCCGCATTCCAAACCCCATGGGTTCAGGCCCAACTGGACCGCACTCCATGGAGGAGAGGGATGTACGGGGAGTGTACACAAACCCCCCGGCCACAGGTGGTATCCGTCTCGGTGGAGTGGTGGCTGGAGACGTCGGAGACGCCATCAGGATTGACGACCTCAGGGGAATCAAAATCCCCTACTACGATGGCAACCCCTCCAACCTGGATGATTTCATCCTGGATTGGGAGGATTTCGCGAAGGAGGTCGTCGGCGAGATGAGGGGAGCGCCGCGGGACAAGTGGGTATGCCGGACATTCCCACACTGGCTGGCGCAGGACCTCAAGGAGGAGCTGCGGGATCAGATCCGGGAAGGATTGATCCGGACGGAGCAGGCCTGCCTCCAGTGGTTGGAGGACGAGGAGCGGGTGGACGCTCCAAACCAGAAGCTGGAGGACCTGTGGTCCATTCCACTGCCGCTGGACCGCGGTGAGTTGCGGGTCCGGGAGTGGAACCGGTATCTGCGGAAGTACCGCAGATGCCTCAAGCTGGTGGAGGATTGGAACGAGGCCAGCAAGATCCGCCACCTCCTGAAGGACGTCCTCCCCGGCAGCTGGAAGAGGAGAGTGGAGGAGGAGGAGAAGAAGCGCGCCAAGAGACGGGTGGCGGTGAGGATTATGGCGGCGGAGGATACCCATGCGGGTATCATGGAGTTCTTCAGGTGGAACCTGGGCGAACCCGACCGGATGTTGGGCCTGAAGAACGCCGTGTACGTGGAGGTATTCGGGGACTCCATGGGGCAAAGGTTGCTGCGCCTCAACAACGTGGAGTGGAGGCGCGGGGAGCCGCTGAAGATGCAAGTCATCTTCGCACGCATGAGCCTGGACGAGATCGTGAAGTACATCACGGTGGAGTTGAAGCTCAATGCGAAGAACGAGGCCCACGTGCAGGATCAGCATGGTCATGGACAACGAGGACACCGAGAAGACCGCCATCATTGGGAGATCCAGGAGGACACGGCCAACTCCGCGGAGGACGGTAGTGGAAGTGGCCAAGATCACTGGACCCGGGAGGATCACGAGGAGGCCCATTTCTTCGCGTTTGTGGCGCACAACGTGAAGAACCATCGGCAGGATCGGTCCAGATGGAGCCAGGTGGGACCCAAGAAGAACAAAGAGCCAAGGAGGATCGGGAACCCACTGCTCTCGTTCCCAGAGTACAGGTCTCAGCACGACGGGTGCTGGGTCTGTTATGGCAAGGGAAATAACCATGCACACGACCACCGTCAGTGCAAGGTGTATGAGGCGGACAAGAAGGCCTACTTCGCCGCTCACCCCGAGAAGAAGCCCAAGGAGCAGCGGATTTCCGATTGGAAGGCGAAGGGCGGAGACGGGGGAAACGGCCAAGGCAAAGGCCAAGGAAAAGGCGGAGGAAGAGGCTATGGTGGTGGACCTGGTCAAGACCGACGAGTGAGGTCGATCGAGGAAGTTGCTGAGGACATGTTGAGGATGTTGGCGGAACTCAAAGCCCAGCAAAGTGGAGGACAAAGTCCTGGCGGATCGCAGCCAGAAGGGGCTGCGGGAAGCCAAGTCTAGAGGAGCCCCCACGGGAGTGGGACCTCGGAGGTCTCTCCTCCGAAAATCAGTGGAATCCCTGAGAAGGCGACGGCACATCGGGTGCCGAAGAAGGCTCCGGAAGAGCCAAAACCACTGAGTTTCGCCACTCCCAACCCCTGGAGCGCCCTGCCAAGGGAAGTACATGTGGGTACGGGACATGGCAAGAAGGAAGGAGCGACCACGGAGAGCCCCGTGGACGGGCAGGACCAACCCAAGATCTACACCATCCGCGACCATACCCTTGAAGTCCTGATGCACCCAGACGTGCTAGAGTTGCATGCCGTGAGAGTCGTCCATACACCGCATGGCGACGAGCGGCAGTTGCACTTAAAAGTGCGAGTACGGTGCGGACGGGAGGAGAAGGTGGTGGATGTGTTGGTGGATACGGGTGCCAAGGTGAGCCTGGTCCGGAGAGGGTTGTTCAAGGAGGAATTCCTGCAGCCCAGCCGGAGACCGGTCCGCCTGAAGGTCGCCAATGGAGAGATCATGGGTAGGGGCACCCATGAGGCCACCATCAGTATGGATTTCTGGGAACATGAGCGCTTGAACCGCCCTGATCAGGCGAAGAGAAGCACTCTATCCGGGAACTTCTATGTGGCCGACATTACTGATTGGGATATGATCATGGGGTACGACTTCATGGTGGCCAACGCCATTGGAGCCCTTCCCCATCGTGCAACGCTGGTCCGGGAGGACGATGAATGCCTCACATGGCTGTCTACGGATTATGCGTGCGGGTCATCCCAATGGAACACTGAGGAAGAGGATCGGATCGTCCGAGCGGTGCAAGCTGTGGGTGCCAAGTCCAGAGGAGACCGTGGAGTTCAGCTCACGGAGTATGGAATGGCGCCGCAAGTGTACACCAGGATGATTCAGACGCTGGGAGCCGAAGCGCCCGAGACAGACGTCTTCGCTTCCCGGGATGCCCCACTTCTGCGGAAGTGTAGGAGGCATTGGCATCGAGGAGACTCAGCCTGGCACAGGCATTGGGGTTTGAAGGAGTGGGGACCCATGTATTGGCATGGCTCCCTGGACAATACCAGACGTACGGTGGAAAAGATCATCGCGGATAGGGCGAAGGGGATCCTGGTCATAACCGGCATAGGATCCACCCCGTGTCCGCTGGAGGGTCTCAAGTCGACGCTGGACTCCATCACCCTGAACGAGATGTCATTCGGGCCAGAGGAGGAGTTGTTCATCGACGCCAAGGGTGTATCAATGCCCTCCCCGGGTCAAGCGTGGGGTACCAAGGCTTTCCTGGTGGATGGGGCGCAAGCCCAGCCCACGGGTGATGAAGCATTCATCCGTAGGGTGGAGGCGGTGCCCATGAAGGTCATGTTTGAGCCCAAGGAGGGGACGGATCAGCCTATTGATGGCATTGATGTCCTGTCCCACGCCGAGATCGACGACGTCGTCAACTACATGCGGATTGGGATGCACGACCGTGTGGCAGCCAAGAAGAGGCGGGCCATGGTCACATCTCCGCATTGGTGGGATGACAAGATGTTGGTCACCGGCAAGTACGAGAAGGATGAGTTCGTGGCGAGGGTCATGGATCACATCGCGGACCAATACGATGGTCCGGTTGGGTCGGACCCACCAACGTGGGGTTTTCCAAGAGTGGGAACCGGTAGCGACGAGCACCAGCCCGAGGCCTCAAATTTTCGAAGACTATCGGTGGGAATCGCGACCCACGACGATGAAGACGGCATATCAGATGAGGAGAAGTCGGACTCGGACCCAGAAGAGGCCTATACCGCAGTGCGGTCGGTTGTGTCTATACCGAAGCAAGCGGCTGAAGAGGCCCAGGAGAACCCGAAGGTCGCCGAGCTGAAGGAGAGGCTGATCAAGGCCTATCCGCGGCTATTCAGTGGCGTCGCCAACAAGAACCCTCCAGATCGCGGGAGGTTTGGTACAGCGAAGATCAAGCTGAAGCCGAACCCGAAGATCTATCGTCATCGGGAGTACCAACTTCAGGGCGATCGGGCCGAGGCCATGAAGAAGCTGTTGGCCGAGTTCATTGAGCGGAGATGGATCGAACCCTCCGACAGTGAGTGGGCCAGCCCAGCCTTCATCGTGCCCAAGAAGGAGAAGGGCGAGTGGAGGTTGGTGGTTGATTACAGAGGTTTGAACGAGCAGACCGAGCACGACTCGTACTCGCTTCCCCTGATCGACTCCATCCTCCAAAAGCAACAGAAAAAGCGGATTTTCACGGTGTTGGACCTGAAACACGGTTACCACCAGATGCCGCTACACCCGGACTCCAGGCCCTGCACAGCGATGTCGACGCCGCTGGGGTTCATGCAGTGGAAAGTGGTGCCTATGGGTGCCAAGAATGGCAACGCCGCTTTCCAGCGCATGATGGAGGACCTACTCGGTCCTGTCCGGGACTGTGCGGATCCCTTTGTGGATGATATCATCATCGGGTCCGGCACGGAGAACATGACGGAGGACGAGCTCATCGACGCGCATGAGAGGGATCTGCGCCGAGTGCTCAGCGAGTTGGACAAGCACAACATGGTGTGCAAGCCCACTAAAGCCTCACTCTTCGTGAAGGAAGTGGAGTTCGCGGGTCACGTGGTTGGTCACGGGCAACGCCGTCCCATGCCTGGGAAGCTGGCGTCCCTGCACCACTGGGAGAAGCCCCAGACCATCAGCGAACTCCGGTCCTTCATGGGGTTCTGCAACTACTATTCGGGGTACGTCCGGATGTACGCAGAACTGTCGGGGCCGCTGCACAAGATGCTGCAAGTGGGCAAGTTCGATGGCCGGAAGGGGAGCAAGAAGAAGCTTGCCTGGACCCCTGAAGCTGAGGATGCGTTCAACAGCTTGAAGGAGCGACTCCTGGGGCAGTTGGGGCTGTTCCTGGTGGACCCGGACAAGGGATTCGTGCTACGGACAGACGCCTCGGACTATGCCGTGGGGGCAGTCCTCGAGCAGATCCGAGACGACGGGTCACATGTACCCGTGGCGTTCTGGAGCCGGATCCTGGCCGAGGGCCAACGCCGAACGTGGACCGCGAGGGAGAAGGAGACATATGCCATTGTATGTGCGCTCAGGAAGTGGTCTGGCCACATCGGACTGCAGCCGGTGGTGGTTTGCACGGACCACCAGTCCCTACAGAGCTGGCACAAGGAGCATGTCGACACCCCCTCAGGACCAGCGGCTAGGATGGCCCGATGGCACGAGACGTTCGCCAAGTTCGACCTCAGCGTCGTGTACGTCCCGGGGAAGGACAACACTGTGGCGGATTGCCTCAGTCGCTGGGCCTACCCCGCGGGCAAGGCGTGGATGGATATATCCAGCCATGGCGACGCCGAGGAGACCGGGGAGGCCAAGCGCATCATCGAGATGGAGAAGGTCATGGAGCAAGAGGGGGTCAAGTGTTTTGTGGTGATGGCAAACCGTACAGACCTGGCCAAGTTCCGGGGCGCCCGCGTCCAAGCTATTCGGGAAGACACCCTCGAGCAGTGGATGGTGGCCCCTGTTGAGCTAGTCAAGTCGGTGCTCACAGAGGACTGGTCGGATGACTACGCGGCATCCGAGCACTGGAGCAAGTACTGGAATGCCGTGAGCGCCCCGTCGGACGACGAGTGGCCCGAGGGCTTGACCGAGGATGGCGACAAGTTGTTCCCCAAGGACAAGCTGCTGGTGCCCGAGAACCGAGTGGAGGAGCTCATTGACCATTGGCACAACGCCCAGCTCATGCACCCTGGCCGAGACAAGATGCAGCAGGACCTGGAGTGGCGTTTCAAGTTCCCTCCTGGGTACTACGCCATCCTGGATAGGTATTGCAGCGACTGTGCCGTGTGTCGGGCCACGAAGAGCCCCAACCACTCCACAGCGGGCAACCCGGTGTATACGGCTATACCAGAGGCCCCTATGAGGTCCGTAGCCATGGATGTATTCGCCATGCCTGAGGTCACCGTGGAAGGAGAGACCTACGACTGTGTCATCCTGGCGGTGGATAGGCACAGTGGGTACATCGTGGCAGTCCCTGGCAAGAAGTCCAAGAAGAAGGACAAGAAGGACAAGCATGGAGTGGGGCTGCAGGCCAAGACCGTCGCTAATGCCATGATCAGACATTGGCTGACGATTTTCGATGTCCCAGCTGTCATCTGCAGCGATCGGGGCAGTCAATTTGTGGGGACGTGGTTCAAGACGATGTGCAAGCACATGGGGATTCGGCATGCCAAGACAGTGGCATACCACAGCCGGTCGAATGGCCGGGCTGAGGTGGCCGGGCGGCAGATGTTCGAGAAGTTCCGCCAGTTGCACATCGACGAGCCGGGCTGGAACTGGTACAATTCGCTGTGGAGAGTGCTCCAGGCGTACCATGACCTTCCGGGACCCACTGGGCTGTCGCCCCATCGCATCCTGTTCCTACGGGATCGAGTGTCACGCACTCTCCCGTGGATGAACCATGGCAAAGTGGCACGGGAGGCGAACGCTATGATGTCTGAGGCGGACGACACGGCGGCCAAGGTGTGCAAGGCACTACAGGACGAGCATGACAAGAGGGCCAAGTACTTCAAGCAGGGAAAAGTCCAGAAGTATGCTCTCCAAGACACCGTGTGGGTGGAGCGGCACCACAAGGATGTCCTGTCCAGGCATCGGCAGGCATCTTGGTATGTGCCGGGGGTAATCGTGCGGAAGGTCGGGCAGGATGTGTATGCGGTTCGTGTGGGGGATAACAAGATCCTGGACCGCGACCATACCCAGCTTCGTCCCCGAGCACCAGACCCCAGCGGACGTCCCGTCACCTTCGAGTTCACGGCCGGCGATGTGGACTCGGACGACGAGGGTGAGGACGACGATTTCACCGCGGAGAAGATCCTGGCGGACAAGCCGGACCCAGGGACGCCAGGGGGAAGGCTTTACAAAGTCCGTTGGAAAGGATTCGCCGCATCCAGGGACTCGTGGGAACTTCCGAGCAGTTTTGTGCCGAGGTACACCACGGTCTGGATGGACTACCTGAAGAAAAAGGGTATTTCTTTGGATGTCAAGGACGTATTGGTCCACTTGGTAGCTGCTGTAGCACCATAATGGATCCCCCTTGGCATTTTGTTTGTTTCTGTGAATGGGGAAACAAGTGAGGGCGTTCATCCGGGGATTTTTCGGCCTTGATCGGCCATATACCCCCTTCACTCGATCTCCACATATATATTGCATTGTGGTATACTTATTTAGGTCGACCGACGACGTTTTTCTATCTTTGATCCCCTTGGTCCATGTTGTAGATCAAGAGGAGACCCGATATGGCGTAGGGCGCTGATTATCAGTGTCCTCACCCCTCTCTTGGGGCATGGGGGACGCCTACGACGTGTGTGGGGCCTCCATGTGTCCTTGGGACATGGAGGGGGGGGTTGAAGCCCATTGGGGTCCTCCCGTCCTCTCTTCATTGGTTTCCGAGCGGATACAACGCTCTGAGAAGGGGGGTGAAGCCGGTTCGGACCCCCGTGGCCATCTTGGGGTCACTTGGGGTGTGTATCTATGTGCCGGCAAGCCGCCATTGGCTGATATCATACTCTCCCATCCACCTGACCTAACCCGATGTGATAGTGTGATAGGTTTGGTCATTGCGGCTATGAGCGGCAACATTCAGTACCGAGGCGCCGGCAGCGGAGATTTATATATCGGAATATCAGGAATCAACAGGGTTTTTTTATCATAATGTTTCCGTGATTTTTCAGCCTTTCGTTCTGATAGTCAATGTATCGGCGACTGTCAGTTGGCTCGCGATTTTGCGTTAACCGATTGGTTAACTGTTATTTCCAGATATTTTGGCAGATATTCCGTTGAAGGGTCAGATTCCATCAGCAAAGGGTTCGTTGCTTCCGCAATTCTCTAAATAAGCACTCGAAATTTTAATCCGAATTTTTCGCGATGTCCAAATCGGATTTTCGACTTCGACATCGCCGCACTTGATTTGGACTTCTTCGAGTGGTCGTACGCCTTTCCCTATGCCCGAATCAGGTTTCCCTTATACTTGCCACCCATTTGAATTGGAGTTATAAGGGAAACAAAAGTGAATCGTGGGACCACTTTGAAGAGCCATATCTACGCGCGAGTGTGAGGAAAGAGAAGGAGGAGAATGGGGTTGGAACCGCCTTGGTCTCAAGTTAATTTAGGAAGCATCAAAGGCCTTTGGTGCGCACACATGCCCGGTGTAGCAAGGGAAAAGGGTCAAGAGGGTATAAAGTGATATATAACTCTTGGACCGTGCAACCGAATATTTTAATGCGACTTTCGAGTGTGCCGCATGAGTGTTGGGGTTGCATAGCAACTTTCCTTGGGTTCCTACGTATTTTTAACGTGAAGTTATGTCAATGGAGGGACATGGCATATCATGGTGGGAGCCATATTTTGAGGGTATGTGTTGTATGCATGGTATATGTCTTGATATGCTCACGCCCATGTTATATATCTTCGTGTGGCCGAAGAGATGGGGAGCCATACGTGACAAGGGCCTTGCCCATGTCCCAATTGTGGAACTCAAAGCGCTGGACCAAGTCTACCGCGTATGTATTGCTCATGGTATGTTTGACAAAGAGATCCATGGGTGCACTCCCATTTTCATGGGGCATGTAGATATTAGTGGCGAAGGTATCTCCATGCGCCCGATTGGGGATCTAAGTGGGGGAATGGTTCGCAAGTGGTTCCAATCATTTGTGTATTGAACCATGAGCGGATATCATGGGTGAGCATAGAGATATACTATCATGACAACTTTGTATTTGGTCATATTTTCTTGTTTTTCACCTCAATTTTGCTCATTTTTGCGTTTTGTGTACTCACCTGGTCAGCTAACAGCAAGAAGCCTATGGGGAGTCGAACCATGGTATGTTGCTCATATGTTGGCATATGCGTTGGAGTTGAACACCACCATATGCCGGATCGTGTACTCCATTTGGCTTGGCGCACGAAGGATTTCAAGAATTGGTCTCAAGATCATGGGCTGACTTGGGCAGTGCGTGGCGCCCATATCCGAAACAGTTTCGAGGGTAAAATGGGGATGTACATGGGCATTGGCCTTTGGTCTCTATCCTCCATGAATGGTAGACTTCGATTCCATGCATGCTTGGAGCCTTCGGATAAGTAGTAACTTCGATTTTGAGCATATATGTGATATCTGGCCAATATGGTGTGAATTGGCAGTTTTTTGGCATATTATGAGTTCAAACTCATAAGTCATTTCTCTAAGCCCATTCAACTCCAAGTCCAACTAAGTTTATGTCAGGGTAGGGCATGGTCCTGAGTGCCACTCTAGGCCATGACACGCCACCTTCCCCTTTGGGCTAGGATTTAGAGGCTTGGGGGTGAACACATTTTTGGGGTTTATGTAGTTACTTTTGATATATGGCATTTAACCATCTTATTGGACTGGGTTCAGGGCATCATGTTGATGAGTCAAGGGAAGGTCTTGAGTCCAGGGAATGAGGGGTCTATGGCTGTGATTGGGTAAGTTTCCATCTGTCCCCAACTTTGCCTTATTTGTGTTCATATGCCAATTTCAGGGCTTTCTTCCTTGGTGCAATTCTTGTACATGCCCGCCACCGTGGGAATACCGGTGTGCTGAACGAAAGCCCGCAGCCTGATTTGGATTGTGAATTGGGTTATTGCTGTACTTGTGGGATCTGGTTGCCATTCAGGGTTGAAGGAGGATTTTATTTTCTATATTTTGGATTTGGACCCTGGAAATTGAGGAATGCAATCGTTGATCCGGAGTAAATCAGCAGGGGTTACTGGCGGAAGGGGCACAGCGGGGGCCGGTCCTGGTAGGGACCTTCTTTAACTTTTCCAAAGCATGGGGCAAAAATGGACCTTGGTCGCCTGGGTGGACGATGTAACCGCTGCATAGTGGTTGATCTTTCTTGTAACTGCGAAGCCTGTAGCCTTGATGCCCCAGGGGTTGTAACGCCCGACACTGCCCCTGATATCTCCGAACCCACATGACCCTCTTCAGCTCCATATCCAGCCTCTGGGAGCGACATATGCGAAGCACTTGTAAGTGCAGTGAACTCCATGGTGGAATATGAATAGTCAGAAAACCCGGTCTACAAAAATGGAGCAGACATAGAATCTCAATGCGCATTCATCGCACATAATGACACAACGTGAAATCATTCGAAAAAATTTAAATAAATCCGATTGGGAAATCATGAAAGACAAATGCGACTCGACGCGCGCTCACAGGCGACATCTGGCGGCGAACGGAAAACATGAAAACAAGCAGAAAATTTACTGCACTAATGTACATCTGAGAATCATTGAAATTCGGATCACATTGATGTATAATCTGAGTGCTGTCACTGCTGCCGTTACACTCCCCCTCTGAAAACATACGCCAGTATGTCAGGCTTGGTAAAGTGAAGTGAACGAAACGGCGAAGTGACCAAAAACCGAGTAATCTCAGGCAAAATGTGCGAAATTGAGCTGAATTGAGCAAAATTGTGCAGAGATCTGTGCTTCGCGATGGCCATCGACTTGAATGAAACGCATAGGTACCGAAGGGCACACAGAAAAAGCTTCGTTCAAGCTCGAAAATTCAAAATTGAAAGTCTGAGTGAAGAATGTACATGCATGATCAAGATCCATGATCCATGATGAAATCAGAATCTGACATCCCACTGTCAGAAAACAGAAAACCAGTGTCGCCATGTCGTCGAGCGTCCAAAAAATTGGGTATCCCTGCATGGAGTCCAAGATATGTGAAACTGGCTGGTGTCATTTGCAGTCATGAGACCAGATGCCAGATTATGGTACAAAATGTGACTGAATTGAGACACACAGATTGAAGACGGTGAAGTTCACAGCAAGCCAATATAGGTCCAATTCATTGTCGATAGATGCTGTGTGTCGTGCTGAACGGAAATCCAGTTCTCATTCATAGCCAATCCAGGTCAAATCCCTAGATCATGATGATCCCCATGACAATGGAAATTCAATCATGTAAGTAATGATAGCCAAGAAAACCCAGTGAGTGGCGACCACACTGTCAGTATTGTTTCCAGGGCTTCATGTTTAATCCCGTATGAGCCAGAAGGGGTAATTGACTCATTATAGTCCCAGCATGTACAAGCATCCAATGCTTGGAACCAGGAATTTGCCAAAATTGAGCTGATTCTGAGGGGGATTCCAACACAATCCACAGATGAACAGCGAGTCGACACAAGTAAGAACACCATCGTTGTCACTTGGTCTATATAAGCCCTTTGACAGTGGTTGATTGAAAAACAAACCAACAGTCCCAATGTAAGAGCTAATTGAAATGACGTTGTCAGCAGATCTGTCAAACACATGAAATGAATCACACTCAGTCATGTGCCAGAATCTCTGTAATGAGCACGAACTCGAACGGGTCCTTCCCAAGGAGAGTAGAGGGGTCCAGTCGACAGCAAAACACGTGAGTGTCGTCGTGGTTGAGGATAAATGCCTTTCGGAACTTCTGATGGAAATCATCTACAATGAAGCACATGATTCACATGATGACCATGATGGAAATGATGGATGGAATGACGAGGATGACCCCAGAATGTCCCATCATCTGTTCATCGAACCACATAGACGATGCGTCAGGACTGTTGTGTCCCCATGCCAAGGGTATATGTAGACCGTCAACCTTTTCGAAAGTTTAGGCGAGTGAAATTCTGATCAGATCTTGTCTCGAATGGATTCTGCCACGATTGGAGCTTCTTCTTGTGCTTGTAAGTCTTTCTTGGTGACACATTCTTTGATCAGCGAGAGCTCACGGTCAATCTCAGGGTGTTTCTTCAGGAACTTGATGAAAGTGTCCGTATACCCATGGATAAAACTTGAAGCTGGCTCCCATTTGTCTTCTTCTGGACCGAATCCTTTCCATCTGCACAGAAAGTACCACTTGTTTCGAGCATTTTTCTTGTAATCAAGGATCTTCTCCAACTTGAAACTGCTTGTGACCATCTTTCTGTCGCTCAGGTACTTCGAAGTCCAATAGAGCGGCTTGAGGCTTCCTCTGGGGCAGGGTACTTCGGCATTCAAACGGTCACGATGTACTTGTTGGTGCCTGCCTGGCTCAATTTCAATGTTGAATGTAGTCTCACTTAGTTGACCACTGACTTGGAATGGGCCATCCCACAAAGGTAACAATTTGTTGTCGTCTTTCAGGGTCTCGTCTGACTTACGAAGCCAAACTTGCTGGCCTTTCTCGAAGGGTTTTCCTTGCGTTCTCGATTTATTTTTGAAATTCAACCAATCTGCTTGACTCTCCACTTTGGCTTGGATCCACTTGGACTCTAAATCCTTGATCCTCTCAAACCATTGCGGGTCGTCGTAGCACTGCCTTGGATGGTACATCACTGGTCCTGGACCCATTTTCTCACGACCAAAAACAAGCTCATTCGGACTTAATCCAGTGTAGTTCTTGGTCCGATGGTATCTCCTCAAGACACAGTAAATTGTCTCCAACCAATTGTAGTCTTTTTCAGTCACCAGGAACTTTCTCAGAATGTTGATAAGAATTCTTCCAGCGCGTTCAGCAGGGAGGGCTTGATGGTCGTAGACTCGGGCACGAAGATGATGAACTCCCAATAGAGCACACATGTTCTCCCTCCAAGTCCCAATAAACTCCTTCCCACTGTCCGTCAGAATTTCACTGGGAACATCCCAGTTACTCATCGACTGACTTGCAGTCCACTTGGCAGCCATTACAGAGGTGAGATGCTTCGTGTTGCAAGGGAGGACCTGGATGTAGCCACTGTGGCGGTCTTGAATTGACAAAACCCCATCAATAGGCTTTCTCGTGTAGAGACATTCCTGTTGGATTTGTCCCAACTCGAAGACATCCGCCGTCACCTTGTCGAACAGCCTCTCAGGAATTGGTAATCCCTTCAGTAATCCTTCTGCCTTTTTATTCTTGGGGATGGTCGCCTGACATTGCTTGCATCCTTTGGCAACTCGTTCACAGGCACTCTTGAGGTCCCGTGTGTACACTCTGTGTCGTAGCTCCTGCTCCAGAACACGAGAATGTGTGTGTGCTGTCTCATTCCGATGCCAATGTTTGACATGTTGGTCAATTAGACAATCAGGAACACAAATCCGTCCTTGCCAAAATAACTTGTCGCCTTGGATTTTGAAATCAGACGTCTCTTCAGAGTCGTAAGGCTTGTCCCTTTTCAACTTGTGGTATACAGACCCAAAGAACCTGTCCTCCTTGTACATCTTCGTCCAATCCACATAGAGAAAGGAAGTTTCCTTGTCCTTTTGTTGTGGAGGGAGCGTGGATTTCGCTTTGGATCTTGTCACTGGAAACACATTAGGGAGTGGCAGCGCCCACTCAGAGTCAGAGTTAACTCCTGCAGTCTGATCTGCCTTGGTAATCTCCTTGCATTTGACCAATTCCACCTTCATCCGATTTTTGATCGAACATTGGAGACAATGTTTCTTGATCAGTGCTTGTTCCTCCTTATCAAACTCGATCACTTCGGCTTTATCCGTCGCTGTCCGATGGAAACTCACTTCAGAGTAAGCCTCTGAGGCTGGGTAGGCCAAGCGACTCAGGGCATCCGCCACTGTGTTGTAGCGACCCGGAATGTAAGTCACATGGAGGTCAAATGTGCTGAGAGTTTCATGCCAACGGCCTCTTTTCCCAGTCGGTCCACCAGGGGTATCCACATGTTCTGTCCTCCAGCTCTCCAGTGACTTGTGGTCAGTCAGTACCTCAACGCGATGGCCCAAAATCCAACCTTCATAACGCTGTAAGGCACAAAGGATTGCGTAGGCTTCTTGTTCCCTTGGACTCCAATTTCGCTGTCTTGTTGTAAGCTTGCGAGACCAGAAAGCCAGAGGATGATGGTGACCTTCGTCATCGACTTGTTCGATCGTAGCACCAATGGCGTAACGACTGGCGTCTGTACGAATGTAAAAAGGTCTTCCATCCAACCACGGAGTCTTTAATGTAACCACATTTGCCAGTGCTTCCTTGAGACCAGTAAAGGCCTCTTCATATTCTGGCGTCCACTTGAGCTTGACTTGAGATGGCTTCTTTCCTTCTATTTTGCCAACCTTGAGTAGCTCTGTCAATGGACCAGAGAACTTGGCGTAGAGAGGAAAGAACTCGTGGTAATAATTGCAGCAGCCTAAAAAGGCACGAAGCTGCGTGATGGTTTTAGGCCTTTCCCATAGCTGCAGGGCAGCCATTTTTCCTGGGGCTGGTCTTCTTGTCCCATCTTCCAAGACAGAGCCACAAAATCCCACACTCTGGAGGAACATTTTGCCCTTCTTGGGTCCACACACGAGCTTCTCTTGTCGAAGGACTTCGAGAACTTTTCGGACTTGTTCTTCGTGCAACTTCAGGCACTCATCAAAGTCTTTTCCCAACGGCGTGGCAATCAGAAGGTCGTCAATGTAGATGCTGCAGAATTCTTGTAAATCCCGAGACTTGTGCTTCTGAAATAAAATAGTCTCCATCATCTTCTGGAACATCGACGGCGCATTCTTCAGACCCATCGGCAGTAAAGTCCACTGGACAGTGCCACAGGGCATGCACATTGCCGTCAAATGCCTGTCCTCCTTTCGAAGGGGCATCTGATGAAAGCGATGGCGCAAATCCAACACAGTAAAGAGCTTACCTTTGGCTCTCGCGGCGATCTACTTCCGGTTAAAGGAAGAGGATGCGCGTCAGGTACCGTGGCGGCATTCAGGGCTCTGTAATCCACCACTAGACGCCAAGCATCTATGCTGGATTAGTCAGCAGATGGGGGTTTTGGCACAGTAAATGGTGCTGAACACCACTCAGAACTCATGCAGCCCTTCAACCAACCGAAATCATAGAGATTGCGCTCAATAATCTTTCGCAGGGCATCTGCTTTGGTGCCGTGTAGATAGAATGGACGTTGTTTGTGCACTTTTGAGCCTCGGATTATCTCAATCTTGGCTTCCCCATTTTCACATCGAATTGGGGGGTTTTTCCACAACTTTCCACTCAGCACGTCATCCTTATAATCTTCGAACACTGCGTCCCTTCTTGCAGATATCTTGTCTCCGTCGACCTGCTTCACATTATGTCCACCAATTTGCGAATGGTTGGTCCTGGTCTCATATTATTGCCCACTTCATTCCAAACTTCTTCGTCGCATTGTTGGCGGATGAAGCTCACCTGAGCTCGCTCCTCCGTGGGATCCCACCAATGAAGGGTGTCCACGAATGTCTTGAAGGGATGGTCGGACGAATTCAGCTGCATTCCTGTCAATTCAGGCAAGATTCTCGGAGATTGGTCATCATTCTTGCTTGAAATCTTGACATTTTTGGCTTGATTGTTGTCTGATGGGGACGAATTGTAATGGATGGAGGCGTTCTCTTGAGGGACGCCGGTTGTCCTTCCCTCCTTCCGCGACGATATGTCGGGATTCCGCCCTCAATCGTCTTCATCCACCTCAATTTCGTCGATTCTTGAGAAATTTGAGATGACCTCTTCTGTTCCCATTTCACTGTCATCTTGCCAATAATCTCCCAGTTTCCCGTCAACTAAGCACGCCAACGTGCTCCACGAACGCTGTGGCAAAGGCTTGCCATTGTCTTCGCAATACAGCTTCACTCCCTTGTGAGGTAGCTCGACAATGTTGATTGAAATGTCCATAATGTCCTTGAACCAAGATTGTCTTGGCCAGTTGGGGACAATTAAAATCGCCTTGGCGCCGGATTGCTTCAGCTTCTGCACCACACGAGGAAAAACGTCGAAGGGCGGATTGATCCAAAGAGGTTCAGACCAGTCCACACTCCAGGCATCGTCGTAGAACTTCTGAAATCTTTTATTCTTCTTGTTTGCAAAGGCATCAACTTGAGGACGAAAAATGTGGTTCCTTTCGAAATAATCCACCAGAATGTCCCGCCATTTGTCGACTACACGATAGCAAACTGACTTCCACCTCTTGCAGTTCACTGATTCCACCTTTCCTTCTTCGAATGCTTCTTGATTCCCTGTCCATTCCTGCCCATCTTGCTGAATATGCAGCTTATTTTGCTCCTTGAATTGGTGTATACTCTTGGTATATGGGTGCAGATAATACAGGTCAGACAGGTCGCTGGTCGACGGATCCTGGAGGAAGCATGTCCTGTGTCCCATGGGCGACACACGGTGAGCGTGAAGCCATGGTTGACCCAAGAATAAATCATACTTTATGCTGGCTTCATAGAATTTTCCAGAAAACCATTCCTCCGTGATCGTTTCTTCCACGCTCCACACAGATTGTTTCACCAATCTGACCGCCAATTCTGCCTCTCTGTCGCCACCGTCAAGGCGATGTCCCCTGACTCCCTCCAGCTGGACAGGTGTCGAGGACATCTTCGCCTCGTCCTCCTGCAGAAAGCCTTTCCTCACCAGATTGACCTCTGAACCATTGTCAATCAGACATTTGGCAACCTTAACCTTACCATCTGTTGTTCTGACTTGGATCCAGCAGACAAACTGGCACTGCTTGCCTCGCCGGGCAGCGCTGAGGACCCAGGCAGGGTACAGGAGGCCGGAGGAACGCGCCAGCCGATCCCAGCAGCGTCCATCTACCGCCCCAACGACCCTGATGGGCTTTGTTTCCTGCCACTCAACCCCAGTGTTGGGATTTGGGTCAAGTCGGCTTCCCTACTGCCATTCTTCATTTTTGTTCAGCTGTACGTCCTGTACTTGTCCTTCGTCAACCCATTTCTCTCCTGCTTCGACGGCATTGACTCCTTTTCCACGTCCACGACCACCAAATGACTTTCCACCACCACCTTTCTTACCTCCTTGGCCTTTGTTGTTGGAGGTGTTGGAATTGGGGTTGGATTCGTTGGATCTGCCCTTGCCTCGACCTCCAGTATCCTTGTTGTTGCCGAAGGTCTTGTTCGCTGGCGTCTCTGTATACAGGGGGTTGCCATTCACCTTGGAATCATCTTGATTCCCGGACTTTCCTTGTCCCTTTCCACCCTTTTGGCCAGATTTTCCACCAGGTTTTCCACCAGCATCGGTCCATCTTGAGTCGCTTGGATCTCCGCCTTGCTGCGAGTAATCTTTTGGTGTCTAGTCTCTGTTCTTTCCTTTGGACTGCCCTTTACCCTTTCCCCTTCCATGCTGGTCAGCATCTCGTGCTCCATCCTGCTGGGGATTTTTGGGAGAATTTCCCTTTCCATCCATTTTGGACTGAATTGTCTTGAGATCTGAGGGCGTCCATCTGTGATCTGCGGTCGTGTGAGTCGCCGCTCGACCTTTGCTTCCAAGGGGAATGCACACAGAGCATCCCTTCTCACCAACTGCGTTGACCTTGCCTCCGAAGCCTTGTGCATCCTGTGACTTCTGGCGTTCTAAGCTTGCATACTTTTCAAGTTGGTTCCAGATCTGCTCGACTCCATACGAGAAGATCCACGGTCGTACCTTCAAAACTGTTCCCTTATACTTCACTTTGCCATCCACCATGCTACAGAAAAACTTCGACTGTTCAGAATCATGGAAACCAACTCTCCATCCGCCCTCACGAATAGCTTAGCCCACGCAAACTGCACCACCTTTTTTTCACCTAAGCACCTAGATTTTGTCACCGAAAAAAATAGTTTTTTTTCCATCTTGAAAATACTGTTTTTCAAACCCTCCCAAAAAATGCTTTTCTTATCAGTTTTGCCCATTTTTTGCTGTTTTTAGGGTGGTCAAATGACCATTCTTTAGTCCAAAATCAGAGGGTTTACCGGTCATTTTCCCCGAAAAAAAAATTTTGTTAGCTAATTTGAAGAAGACCAATTTTTGAATCGTCTGGAAAACTTTTAAAGATGGGCGCTGTTCACACATCCCATACATGTCCACATGAAAGAATACTTATTATGGGAGGCTGAGTGCTCGAGGCCTCGCGCACTCAGCCAGCTGGAGTGAGATTTTCAGGCTTTTTTGAGATCACTTTTTAACATCAGAAGTGGCATGAAGCAAGGATGGAGCAAAAGCAAAACTGCAGGATTCAATATGCGTTAAAGACTTGCGCAGCGGAACACTCAGTGCGCGAGGGCTCACGCACTCAACATGCTAGAAGCATGGGTTTTCGAATACCCCTGACTACTTGCATTCTGTCGATAGCCTCCAAAAAGCTTTTTGAGATTCCTCCCTTTTGGAATCCTGTGAAAACAGTGAGCTCAAGAGTAGCGATTAGACTATCCTCCTCTAGAGCACTTGCTTCAGAGGTCCTGTGACCTAGCGCTTCTGACAAACTGTTGTACAGCCCCAAAAGATGGGAGGCTGGGCACCTAATTTGTACGTAAACTAACTGAAAATTGTGTGTTTAGCGAGGACTTAGGGCAACCCGCCTTTTTAGATTTATTACACATTACATACTGCATGGCGTGTACAAAACGTCCATTCATTAACCACTCTCGCTGCGGACATGACCCGAGCGGTACACCATGAGGCACCCATGAAAACATCAGAACCTCATTTGGCATGGAATACTGTTTATTCAGGACCATTGGGAAATACACATTCTGCATAATTGAGTGCGCGAGGCCTCGCGCACTCAACATGCCAAAAAAAACGTTTTTTTCATACCTCTGACTACTTGCATTCCGCTGATAGCCTTAAGAAATATATTTGAGATTCCTCTGTTTTTTAATTCTAATTCTTCAGGTGGAAACACGGGGAAACTGCGGGTCTTTTTTTGCACACTAATCCCGCCCTTGAGGTGAAAGACAGAGTGCAGTTTGCGTGGGCTAAGAATAGTGATGTCTTTCAATCCAGTAGCATTGATAGAGTGTAGCAACTCATGCACTGCCATTTTTCCCATAGTCTCCGGCAATCCTTGGACTTCAACCCAGTTGCCCAGGACTTTTTGGTCCGCCTGAGAGTCCCTGATCTTCTGCTTGGTCTCTGGCGTGAGCTTGCTCAGGAGGATCTTCTTCATCTCGCCTTCAGAAAGGCCTTCTCCAGAGTTCTCCGCCTCTTGCACCAAAAACTCCCAATCTTGCCTTGCTATTTGGATCTCTTCAAGAAACAATTTCTTGATGGCCCTGAAGTTCTCCAGACGGTTCCTGTAATGATTATCAGGAAGTCGAGAGCCTTTCTTCTTGAGACTTCGATACAGCTCTTCATAAGTCAGGGGATCTCCTTGATTCTGCCTTTCGACATAAAGATTATATGTACTTTCCCTGACTTTGCCAGTCAAACAGTCCATCAACCCAAGGATCCAGAGTTCCTTGTCCAGTTTTTCCGTCTGCAGCCACACCATGAACTGCCTCTCGAAGGACGCCCAGTAATTTGGGTGTCCTGAGAACTTTGGCTGCTTCATTACTGACCCTCGAAGCCTCATGTGCAACGGGTTCAGCAGGTGGTTCAGGTTGAAACCTGCGGATGTGCCAACCGGATTGACGAACACTGGGTTGACGGCGGCGCCTCCCATTGCCTGTGCTTGCGCAATTGCGGCCGCCAAGAACGCCTGGTCCACAGTAGGCTGAACGAACAGCGTTGGTTGTGCTTGATGCAGCCTCATCTCCTTCAATTTCTTCTGCTTTTCCTTCAATTTGGCCAGGTTCTCCTTCTGCTGCCGGTCCTTCTTCTTCAAGGCCATTGATCGCTCCTTCACGGTGGTCTTTGCCTTTCCATCAATATCTCCAACAGTACTCACGGACACTACAGACCTTCCTGACGAGAATTCTCCTCCTTCAGTACCCAGATTGAACCCAATAGGACTTGTAGATCCAGTAGGGGGGATACCAGAAATTCCAGTAAAAGCTGGGTGTGAACCAGTAAAAGCTGGGGGTGCCGGAGAATGTGGAATGCCGTAAGGCGTGGATGCAGGTGCAGCTGAGGAGGTAGGTGCTGGGTTACTTGCCATTGTAGGCGCTGGTCCAGTGAGCCCAGTAGTGCTCAGATTTTGTACCAGATTCGTCAGCTTCTCCAGCTTCTGCTCCATCTCCTTCCACTTGCTGTCATCATCCCTCTTTTTCTCCTTGGCGGCCTTCTTCAGCTCCTTCACCCTGTCTTCCAGCGACGAAATCTGGCGTCGACAGGAGCAGTCCTTGGCACACTCGCCACATGACGGGCATCTCGTACCTTTTCTTTTGCTTCTCACTTCATCAACCCAGCTGTCAACACTGGAATTGGAGTTGGGAAGCTTGGACAGTTGCTCCCTGGAGAGGTGACAATGTGTCGAATCACACCTCATTTCGTCGACCTCTTCGTCGTTCGGACCCCACGCGCCCGACGGACCAGCGTGCTGATGCACATTCTGGCGTCTCTCTTCGGCGATGATGGCCATCTGCACCATCACGGCGGCCTGGTGGTCGAACTGGTCCATCAGCTCTTCCCAGTCCTCTTGTTCCTGCAATTGAGCGTCGAATCGCAACCGGCCGCTGTCCCTGATGAACTGGCACGACGCCCTGAACCAGTTCCTCAGGCGGCCTCGATAGCTCGCCTCCGCCAGCAGCCAATTCTGGCGGTTCAGGAACTCCTGATTCCAGATTTCCTGGATGTGGTTTTCCCAGTAATCACCACTAATTCCAGTATCAGAGAACACTCTTTCGCTGCTGCTGTCTTCAAGATCAGGCAAAGCGTGAGAGCTGGAACCAGATTCACTCGAGGAGGGAGATTCTCGACCGGGTTTAAGGTTGGGTGGGGCGTTCATACAACAATCAGCACAAGTATGAACTCCAGGCCAATGCCTATGGCAACAGTAAGGACACTCAGAAGGGTGATCTTCGGTTCGCTGGGGAGATGCCACGAATGTAACCTCAGGGGGAACACGCAGTGACCCAGGAGGAGTAATAGCCCCGCTAAAGTCCGATGATCTAAGGGTGTCCGTAGAGATTCCAGAAGCAGAGTCATGATTTCCTCTGCTACCATGTAACTGCTGCATAGTGGTTGATCTTTCTTGTAACTGCGAAGCCTGTAGCCTTGATGCCCCAGGGGTCGTAACGCCCGACACTGCCCCTCATATTTCCGAACCCACATGACCCTCTTCAGACCCATATCCAGCCTCTGGGAGCCACATATGCGAAGCACTTGTAAGTCCAGTGAACTCCATGGTGGAATATGAATAATCAGAAAACCCGGTCTACAAAAATGGAGCAGACATAGAATCTCAATGCGCATTCATCGCACATAATGACACAACATGAAATCATTCGAAATAATGTACATAAATCCGATTGGGAAATCACGAAAGACAAATGCAACTCGATGCGCGCTCACAGGCGACATCTGGCGGCGAACGGAAAACATGAAAACAAGCGGAAAATTTACTGCACTAATGTACATCTGAGAATCATTGAAATTCTGATCACATTGATGTATAATCTGAGTGCTGTCACTGCTGCCGTTACACACGATTGGCATCGCCCTTGACGGAGGTCAAGTCTACGGAGTCTGGAAAAGTGGATGTGTTTGAACATTGGGGCCAGTGGAAAGATCGTCAAAATGCTATGCGCCCCCTACAAAGATCCACAAGATCCCGTTAAGTTTTTGGAGGCGCTGGAAACCGGCGCGATTCTTCTGAATGCGAATCTGGGGGACAGTGCTGATTCTTTGAGTGCCGTCGTGATGGCCAAGTTGATCGACCACCCTAAAACTGTGCTTGGCATCTACGGCGAGGTGTGCCGCGTGAAGGACGCCCTGGTAACAGTTCTGGAGGCACCAGGAGTTGCAGAGAACGATCACCGGTATGAGAAGATGCAAGTGTGTTGCTGGCTACCGGCTGCAGGCAAGACTGGTAAAGGCGGAATTCAAGTGCACGCACTGGTTCTGGAGGCCGGTGTAAAGATCAAGAAAAAGGTATGTACAGCGCTTTTGGATTGCAAGGCCTCGCATTTCCTTTGACATCTCGCGACTCCTCATCGCAGATCCCACCATACACCGGCTTGGACCGCCATGAACGTGATTAACCAGGGTTCATGCCCCTTGTCCTCTACATGTGGCTGGCAATGCTGATGCGGAACGGATACCGCTCGGACAACGTCATGACCTTCGATCGCGATGTGCACATGGCAGCGAACGTGGCAGCTTTGAATGATCCCCCACAAGTTTGATCTCTGCAGTTGACCAAGCAAAAGCGGTCGGACTGCGCACAGAGCTACCATCACAACGTGACGCAGCGTATGCAGGCAGGAGTTGAGAAGACTAGGTTGGCGCAGTGCGAGCTCTGCATCCAGTTCGGCATGCCAATGTGGGTCAAGGGGTAGAATATGGGGTATGCCGCCTGGAGGTGTCGACTGCAGAGGAAGCAAGTCAACATGCCCATGCACAAGTCACAAACGAGGACTTAGAGGATCTTCAGGACAATGACGAAGACCTGGTGCTGACAGGATGTGATCGGCGATCTCCTCGGAAGTCAACGCAGATTCGGGCGCTCCAGGCTGCTGATGCAGATGGAGAGGAGCCAGAGGCGAGCCAGGCGCAGAAGCTGAAAAAGCCGAAGACCAAGGCGGCAGCTGAGCCGAAGCAGATGACCCTGACACAGCCGCAGGGGATGACGAGGACACTGAGGCGTCCCGATCCGGGAACAGGAGTGGGCTCCACCTCGAGGAGTTAGATCTTGGCAGCGGGACTGAAGAAGAAGAAGAAGCGCTAAAGGCGTTGGTGGCGCTGCAGCCCTTTTATTCGAGATATGTTGTCTCGCATTGCGAGGCCTTGCATTTGCAGATTAGGCAACTCGCCATTTCTGCTTTCTTTTTTCAGAAGCATCATCCCGAGATCATGATTATACTGACCTTAAAGCAGCAGTCAGTATTGCGAGGCCTCGCCTTCTGAAAGCCTCATGTGTCGAGGCCGACAATGTATTGATACTCTGTATTCTCTTTTTGCTTGTTGCTGTGTGACCCAAAGCTGTGTGAAATTGCAAAGAATTAAGTTGATTCATGTCGTGTATTGCAAGGCCTCGCAATACGAATAGGAAAATGGTATACTTTTACAGCTTTTCAGAATCCTCCGGCGGGAAATTTGGAATTTTAAGTGTGCAACAAAAGCAAGGAGAGGACAACTACAAAGAGCCAGGTTTTCTAGTCCGAAAACCAGCAAAATATGGTGAATTTTGGATTGCAAGGCCTCGCATTTCCTTTGACATCTCGCTACCCCTCATCGCAGATCCCACCATACATCGGCTTCGGTCGCCGCGAACGTGATGAACTAGGGTTCATGCCCCTTGTCCTCCAAATGTGGCTGGCAATGCTGATGCGGAACAGATACCGTGTGGACAACGTCATGACCTTCGATCGCGATGCGCACATGGCAGCGAACGTGGCAGCTTAGGATCATCCCCCACAAGTTTGATCTCTGCAGTTGACCAAGCAAAAGCGATCGGACTGCACACAGAGCTACCATCACAACGTGAAGCAGCGTATGCAGGCAGGAGTTGAGAAGACTAGGTTGGCGCAGTGCGAGCTCTGGATCCAGTTCGGCATGCCAATGTGGGTCAAGGACTAGAATGTGGGGTATGCCCGCCTGGAGGTGTCGACTGCAGAGGGGGCAAGTCAACATGACCATGCACAAGTCACAAACGAGGACTTGGAGGATCTTGAGGACAATGACGAAGACCCGGTGCTCACAGGATGTCATCGGCGATCTCTTCGGAAGTCAACGCAGATTCAGGCGCTCAAGGCTGCTGATGCAGATGAAGAGGAGCCGGAGGCAAGCCAGGCGCAGAAGCTGAGAGAGCCGAAGACCAAGGCGACAGCTGAGCCGAAGCAGACGACCCTGACGCAGCCCCAGGGGGTGAAGAGGACACTGAGCCTTCCAGATCCGGGAACAGGAGTGGGCTCCACCTCGAGGAGTAAGATGTTGGCAGCGGGATGGAAGAAGAAGAAGAAGAAGTGCCAAAGGTGTTGGTGGCGCTGCAGCCTTTTTCTTCGAGATATTTGCAGATTAGGCAACCCGCCATTTCTGCTTTCTTTTTTCAGAAGCATAATCTCGAGATCATGATTATACTGCTCTTAAGGCAGCAGTCAGTATTGCGAGGCCTCGCATTTAGAAAGCCTCACGTGTTGACGCCCACAGTGTATTGATACTCTGTATTCTCCTTATGCTTGTTGCTGCGTGACCCAAAGCTGTGTGTAATTGCAAAGAATTAAGTGATTCATGTCGTGTATTGCGAGGCCTCGCAATACGAATAGGAAAATGGTATACTTTAACAGCTTTTCAGAATGCTCCGGCGTAAAAGTTCGGTTTTCAAGTGTGCAAAAAAAGCAAGAAGAGGATAACTACAAAGAGCCAGGTTTTCTAGTCCAAAAACCCCCAAAATATGGTGCATTTTACGGAAAAGTGGGTAAAATGGCAAACATTGTGAGAGCTCCTTTGGACGAAAATCATGCATTCTTGTTGGTAATTGGGCCAAAAAACTGAGTAGTCAAATTTTGTCATTAGAAAAAGTAGGTAAATCAGGCAAATTGCCTGTAGCAAATTTGCAGACAACCTGGGACAAAAGTGTACCTGCTTCGGACGCCTAAGCTTTTGCGCGTAGAGTCTGGTCCCCGCGTGTCGCAAAAGGCATTGTGGAGTTCAGCAGGTAAAATTCGGTTTTTTTCTTGAGAGGGAAAACTAAAGGCAAAGTGAAATCACACTTTTGAACAATCGGGAAGGTAATGGTACATGCAACACGGTGCAACGCGAAAGTGCCAGAATTGGACACCTGGAAGCAGTGTTACTGACAGCCACAGGCGAGTGCGCAGGTAACATGGGACAGTGCCTGTAACAGGGAACCTGCAGGAGGGCAAGGATAGAGGTCAGGGAAACAGGGATTCATAATGACACAAACCTCGATACCCTTCCGCCAGGGGACTGTTGCCACGGGGGGCTAACGGTCCTGTCCTGCAATGCAACGCAGGGCAACCGTGGCAATGGTCCTTACAACCACAACAACTCTTTTTTCCTACGGACTTGAACAATGACACACTGTGATTGATGATTTTGTGGTTTGACTTGGGAACTGGCCTGTTTCGCAAAAATCCCAAATTACGACAAACCCCATTTTTGCGCAGGATCTTTAGGCGGAGCACCAAATCGTACCCAATTTACAAATTCGAAGACAAAAACCCTGTTCAACGATATTGAGGTGTCATACACCGTTTCGTTCACAGCAACTGGCATCTGGATGTTTCATATATATTCGCAGACTGCAGTGCGATCGCACGTTCGCGGGCTCGCTGCACTGCTGCTGCTCAAAACCATAACACTACACCCCCTGAGACCTCGAAGAGGTCACCCTCGTCTGGGCGGGTGCCGCACTGTCGAAGCCTGAACAGACCGTCGCCGACCTTCGCCAGAGAAGAAGCTTTTTTCTGGACCTCGACATGGGCTGGTTTCCTGAAACATAATAGTGGTCGAAACCCACAGACTAGGGTCGAGTGCAGAGTATACCTGTCATCGGCGCCTCATTCACGTGCCCTGTTCGACTTTGCCTCCGACCGCGTCTTGGTCGAAGGTGCAGAAGCCTCGCCAGGATACGGCGCTACCCACAGCCTGGCTGTGGGCTCGTGTAGATACCATAACACAGCGCACAGCCATCGAGGCCAAGTGGCCAGCAAACAATCAGCCAACAGGAGGGTTCATCTGTCGGATTCACAGGCCGTATCCAGTAGGTCGAAGCCATTACCTGGCATTCCGACTGTCGAATCAGCAGTTCGTGCCCCACACGAACCTGGCGGTATCTTTCACGCGAAGTCAACATACTTCGTGCACCTGCTTCAGCGTTTCGACGCTAGCCATGAGCTTCCCCTTGTCATGGCCCGTGCAGTGTTGACAGATATCGCCCCCGAAGGCACGTTTCAGAATCAGGATACCAGATCGATGGTTGATCAATTGAAGATTGCGATCGCCAGGCCAGCTGTCCACAGAGCACTTGTACTGGAATACGAGGACATGCTCACAGACAAGAGCTCGGATCTGTCCCGGTTCCAGTGTCTGCGACTTGGTCGTAAAGCAATCCCAAAGGTTCGACTGCTTGCCTCTCTGATGGGTGGTTTGAAAGGACAGCGCCTCATGTCGACCAGTGGTACATCGATATGTCAGAGTTGAACCAGAACCAGCGGCATCACTGTGGTAGAACTGACCAGTTTGCCTGTCGACTCGCCACCACCGGGTGTCCGCGATCGAAACCCTCCGAGCAACAATGAATGCGCTGACGCCGTCGACTCCAGAACCGAGGGCGTATCTGTCAATGATCTCGAGATTTTCTGTTCGAGAGTGGGCTTGGAGTCAATGGAGGTGTTGATACAAATACTGTTCATCTGCGAGAGTGCTCTGCAGGGCTCTGCAGGGAATCGAACCGCCTCTGCAGTAACAAGGCTGGAAGTCGTGTCGACAATGACAGCGTCCAAAATGTGGTCTGGGCAGTGCACGTTAGGTCCATGGTAGTCGGTCTGAATTGTCGAGAGGTACTTGAACATCGGCACATGGAAGTGATGTCGGTAAGCGTTCCAATCCGCCGAAAAGAATAGCTGGTCGACAAGATCCGGATGAAACAGGTCGCTCGGGGCCAAACTGCTGGACTCAAGCTCCTCTCGCTCTTCGACATAAACATCTCTTCGAAAAGGAACTTCTCGACACCAGTACTCTCCGTTTTTATATCAGCTTTCCCAGAGGGGGATGAGATATTTCGAAGTTCCCAGGCGTCGAGTCAGATCGTTGGAGTCTTCGAAAGAGAAAAGGTTGATGTACCTTTCGTTGGTCGGTGGAAGACGTGCGATCTTCCGGATTTCCTTGTCGAAGTCGTAGTACCTGACTTGCCCAGGGCTGGTCTGGTAAATCGTCGCCAGCTGGACCAGGTCAATGTGTGCCCCTGGTGAGACCGCATTGTAGGCGTACGGACCAGTAGACTGTCCCACTCGATGATATTCTTGAAGCTGGACCATGAGGTCCTGGGCTTGGACCGGGGCACATTGGTACCTCTTGTACCCGAGTCGAGTGGTACCTCGAAGGCCTGGAAGTTGGTGTCGCCGAAGGAGCAAGTCAACATTATACGCCAGAAACGGTGCTGGGTCTTTGAATAACCAGTCATTCGTTTCGCAAATTTTCTGCACGTCTGAAATCAGCCCAAGAATCAAGATAGCGGATGGAGCCGATAGGCGCATCTTCGCTGCTTTCCAGAAATCTCTGCATTTGAAGAACAGGTCGATTCCATGCGCCATGGATCAGGTCCTCGATCCTGCAAATCTCTCGATGCATGCGGTTCAGGCGTGCGATTTGGCCGGGCAGGTCGGTCTACACGAGGCTGTTCCTGAACCCCCAGTCGAGTTCCTCGTCGCATTTGCCCCAGTCAATAAGAGCCGTTCGAAAATTCTGGCAGGCCACTTCGATCTTGGCGTACCATCGGTAGCTTTGTGCGCTGCCAGGGGTTCCGCTTTCATCGAAGGATGTGTCAGGCGCGGTTCGCATAGACTCATAGGGAAACGGCGCTGTCTTGCGCCAGCTGTCTATGCCGACAGCGTCACGCAGATCATAGATAGATAGATGCAGACGTTTGTCCTCGACACAACACTTGCGTGGTGCTGGCTCAAGAACTGATGACCTTCTCGCTGACCACTCATGAGACTTGATGCGATGACGAGCAAGTTCGGGTCGAGTCTACGATATTCTTGAGCGAGCGGGTCACGCTCGTGTGTCCCGAATCGATAGGGTGCCTTCATTCCGAATGTGCCAAGATGCTGGACAGCTTCGAGCTGATTTTCGTATTGCACCAGAAAATGTGGCTGCCACAGTGATTCTGGTCGCGGAACCTGATTGTAGCTGGGCGTTGGACTCAACCAACTCTGCATGGCGTATGAATTGTCCTCGTTGTCATCATCGTATGTACCGTCGTTGTAGGTGTCATCGTCGTAGGCTTCTTCTCCTTCGAAGTAGGAAGCGGATTGGTTCGTTGGAGTGGAAGCTTGCGTTTTGGAAGCGTTCGACGCCCATGATTGGTCGACCCATGATTCTTTCTTGGGACCGCTCGACCTACCCTTCCATGAATTGTCCACCCATGACGATTCGTTCTCTCGGGCGTTCGGCTCTCCCCTCAACGAATTGTCCACCCAAGATGATTCTTTCCATCCGGACACTGAACAGAGCAAGGGGGTCAGTCGTATCCCGTATAGAAAGCGAGATCCTCGTCTTCCTCTGGACTGGACCACTCGTGCGTGGATGAAACCATTCCTCCGAAGAATTGGACCGAGCATCAAGCTCCCAAACGTTTTTGCATTGCTGTTGAAGGTATTCGGCGTCATCCGGGAGAGGGACCCAGGCAACTTACCAGGTTTGGGGTGGATGTCGGTCCGGGGTCCCCCTTCCCAGGTCGATTCCAGGATAGGCCAGTGGGCCAGGGCTCGTTCGAGTATCCCCAAGCCTGTCGTGCCTCCTGACATGATGATGCGACGACTTGGTGCTTTTTTGGCAAATGCCCCTTGGGAGGACACACCTTCGAGGTGGCTGGAAGCTCCTTTGCCTCCTTTTGATTAGGGGTTGTCTCCTTTGCCTTTTGAGCTGGCCGCTTAGGCCAACTGACTGTAGTTCGGCGCTGGGAAGGGTGTCGGTTATCGGCTCGGTCGGGCTGGCGCTGACGCAACTGATTGACAGCGGCCAGCTGAGGTCGATGTCACTGGGGCTTCGGCAGCGTCGCCATTGTTGTCGCCATTGCCATTGTCCTTGTCAACATTGATGATGTTCGACGGTGATGCTGGAGAGGGTGGAGGTCGAGAGGAATTTCGGGATGCCCGGGCGGTTGAACATGAGTGGCCATCAACACAGGAGGAAGCATAACACAACAAGCAGGCCTGGCTGCACGAGCCACACAACTGCCACCGCCACAAACAAGCACCATGGTATGAACACAAGTGCAAACACAGGTATGTTATGTGCCACGCGACGGAGAACGCAACAATAATGGCGCCAACATGGGTTAGGAGACAAGCGCAAGTATGTTACCTAGTAGCCTAGTTGCCTAGTAGGCCCTCACGCCCCAATCCTCCCTCCGTCTCACAGGACCCGACAGGAGAGAAAGAAGAGGGCCCGAGAGCTGGGGCCAAGGAAGCAGGCAAGGGGAAAGACCAAGACACACACCAGGACGGAGGCAGGGAAAACGTGCATGCCAGGGAGGAGGGCGAGCCAAAGGGGGGGCTGAGGAAAGGGTAAAGAACGACGAAGCCACGAAAGAGACGGGAGGTAGCCAGCAGACGAGCAAGGGACGCGCGCAAGGAAGGGGGGCACGGCAAGTACACGGGGAGCACAACACCGCAACAAAGCGCCAGAGAGGGCAGCACCAGAGGGACAGGCGAGGGGCAACACCCAGCACCACAGCACGCACCGCACAGGCACCACCCACACCACACACACCCACACCCGCACCCACGGCACGCGGCCAGCGGGCCCCAGCAGCCCGCCCAGACGGCGGGCAGCAGGGAAGAGGGGGCGTCTGAACCCAGACGCCCCCCGCCACCCCCGTGGCGCGCAGCCCCCCACAGGGCACGCGGGCCACGGGGCTGGTGCAGGGCCCCCACACCCGCACACCCACGCCCACAGCACGCAGAGGGCGGGCAGCCGGGTGAGGGGGAGCGCCTGACCCCAGACGCCCCTCACATTGGCGAACGGCGGCCCTTCCGGGGACGCCCTTCCGCCACCCCCAAGGTGTGCAACGCCGGCCCGCAAGGGCGCGCGCCGTTGGGCCGGTGCTGGGTCCCCACGCCCACACCAACCGCACCCGGGACTAACGGGTCGCAGAACCCTGGCTGCCCGCCCCAGAGGACGGGCGGCCAGGGGAGGGACAGCGCCTGACACCAGAAGCCCCTCACAACGGTGGCAGGCCGCCCACCCCGGGGACGGCCCCCCACCACCCCCGCGGCACGCAACCCCCACAGGGCATGCAGGCCAAGGGGACAGTGTTGGGCCCCCACACCCTCACACCCGCGCCCACGGCATGTGGGTGGCGGACCCCCACAGCCCGCCCAGAGGGCGGGCAGTCGGGGGAGGGGGAGCGCCTGACCTCAGACGCCCCTCACAACGGTGGAAGGCACCCCCCCCGGGGACGCCCTTCCGCCAAACCCACAGCGAGCAACGCCAGTCCGCAAGGGCGCACGATGTGGGGCCGGGGCAGGGTCCCCACGCCCGCACTGACCGCACCCGGGACAGGCGGGTCGCGGAACCTCGGCTGCCCGCCCCAGAGGACAGGCGGCCAGGGGACGGACAACGCCTGACACCAGACACCCCTCACAACGGTGGCAGGCCACCCCCCCTGGGGACAGCCCCCCACCACTCCCGCGGCACGCAGCCGCCACAGGGCATGCACGCCAAGGGTACACTGTGGGGCCCCCACACGGACACACCCGCGCCCACAGCATGTGGGTGGCGGACCCCAACAGCCCGCCCGGAGGGCAGGCAGTCAGGGGAGGGGCAGCGCCTGACCACAGACGCCCCTCACAACGGTGGAAGGCACTCCCCCCGGGGATGCCCTTCTGCGACCTCCACAGCGAGCAACGCCGGCCTGCAAGGGCGCACGCTGTGGGACTGGTGCTGAGTCCCCGCGCGCGCACCGACCGCACCCGGGACACACGGGTCGCGGAACCCCGGCTGCCCGCCCCAGAGGACGGGCTGCTGGGGGAGGGACAGCGCCTGACACCAGACGCCCCTCACAACGGTGGCAGGCCACCCCCCCCTGGGGACGGCCCCCCACCACCCTCGCGGCACGCAGCCCCCACAGCGCATGCAGGCCAAGGGGACAGTGTTGGGCCCCCACGCCCACACACCCGCGCCCACAGCACGTGGGTGGCGGACCCCAACCGCCCGCCCAGTGGGCGGGGAGTTGCGGGAGGGGAAGCGCCTGGCCTCAGACGCCCCTCACAACAGTGGAAGGCACCCCCCCAGGGGACGCCCTTCCACTAGCCCAATAGCGAGCAACGCGGGCCCGCAGAGGGCGCACGCTTTGGGGCCGGTGCTGGGTCCCCAGCCCGCACCGGCTGCATCCGGGACACACGGGTCGTGGAACCCCGGCTGCCCGCCCCAGAGGACAGGCGGCTGGGGGAGGGACAGCGCCTTACACCAGACGCCCCTCACAACAGTGGCAGGCCACCCCCCCCCGGGGACACCCCCCCACCACTCCCGCGGCACGCAGCCCCCACAGGGCATGCAGGCCGAGGGTACACTGTTGGGCCCCCACACCGACACACCCGCGCCCACACCATGTGGGTGGCGGACCCCAACAGCCCGCCCGGAGGGCGGGCAGTCGGGGGAGGGGGACCGCCTGACCACAGACGCCCCTCACAACGGTGGAAGGCACTCCCCCCGGTGATGCCCTTCCGCCAACCCCACAGTGAGCAACGCCGGCCTGCAAGGGCGCACGCTGTGGTGCTGGTGATGGGTCCCCACGCCCGCACCGACCGCACCCGGGACACACGGGTCGCGGAACCCCGGCTGCCCGCCCCAGAGAACGAGCTGCTGGGGGAGGGACAGCGCCTGACACCAGACGCCCCTCACAACGGTGGCAGGCCAGGCCCCCCTGGGGACGGCCCCCCACCAACCCCGCGGCACGCAGCCCCAACAGCGCATGCAGGCCGAGGGGACAGTGTTGGGCCCCCAAACCCACACAACCGCGCCCACAGCACGTGGGTGGCGGACCCCAACGGCCCGCCCAGTGGGCAGGCAGTCGCGGGAGGGGGAGCGCCTGGCCTCAGACAACCCTCACAACGGTGGAAGGCACCCCCCCCCTGGGGATGCCCCCTCCCCCCAACCCCACGGCACGCAGCCCTCACAGGGCATGCACGCCAAGGGGACAGTGTTGGGCCCCCACACCCACACGCCCGCGCCCACAGCACGTGGGTGGCGGACCCCAACCGCCCGCCCAGTGGGCGGGCAGTCGGGGGAGGAGGAGCGCCTGACCCCACACGCCCCTCACAACGGTGGAAGGCACCCCCCCCGGGAACGCCTTTCCGCCACCCACACAGCGAGCAACGCCGGCCCGCAAGGATGCAAGCTGTCGGGCCGGTGCTTGGTCCCCACGCCCGCACCGACCACACCAAGGACACACAGGTCGTGGAACCCCGGCTGCCCGCCCCAGAGGACGAGCTGCTGGGGGGGGGGCAGCATCTGACACCAGACGCCCCTCACAACGGTGGCAGGCCACCACCCCCGGGGACGGCCCCCCACCACCCCCACCGCACGAAGCCATGACAGGGCATGCAGGCCAAGGGGACAGTGCTGGGCCCCCACAGCCACACACCCGCGCCCACAGCACGTGGGTGGCGGACCCCAACGGCCCACCCAGTGGGCAGGCAGTCGGGGGAGGGGGAGCGCCTGACCTCAGACGCCCCCTCACAACGGTGGAAGGCAGCCCCCCCGGGAACCCCTCTCCGCCACCCCCACAGCGAGCAACGCTGGCCCGCAAGGGCGCACGCTGTGGGGCCGGTGCTGGGTCCCAATGCCCGCACCGACCGCACCCGGGGCACACGGGTGGCAGAACCCCGGCTGCCCGCCCCAGAGGACGGGCGCCTCGGGGAGGGACAGCGCCTTACACCAGACGCCCCTCACAACGGTGGCAGGCCACCCCCCCCAGGGACGGCCCCCCACCACTCCCACTGCACAGAGCCCCCACAGGGCATGCAGGCCAAGGGGACAGTGTTGGGCCCCAACAACCACACACCCGCGCCCACAGCACGTGGGTGGCGGACCCCGACAGCCCGCCCAGTGGGCGGGCAGTTGGGGGAGGGCGAGCGCCTGACCTGAGACGCCCCTCACAACGGTGGAAGGCACCCCCCCCGGGGATGCCCTTCCGCCGACGCCACAGCGAGCAACGCCGGCCCGCATGGGGGCACGCTCTGGGGCCGGTGCTGGGTCCCCACGCCAGCACCAACCGCGCCCGGGACACACGGGTTGCGGAACCCCGGACGCCCGCCCCAGAGGACGGGCGGCCGGGGGAGGGACAGCGCCTGACACCAGACGCCCCTCACAACGGTGGCAGGCCAGCCCCCCCGGGGACGGCCCCCCACCACCCCCGCGGCACGCAGCCCCCACAGGGCATGCAGGCCAAGGGGACAGTGTTGGGCCCCCACACCCACACGCCCGCGCCCACAGCATGTGGGTGGCGGACCCCAACAGCCTGCCCAGTGGGCGGGCAGTCGGGGCAGGGGGAGCGCCTGACCTCAGACGCCCCTGACAACGGTGGTAGGCACCCCCCCCTCGGGGATGCCCGTCCGCCATCCCCACAGCGAGCAACGCCGGCCCGCATGGGCGCACGCTGTGGGGCCGTCGCTGGGTCCCACGCCAGCACCGACTGCACCCGGGACACACAGGTCGCGGAACCCCGGCTGCCCGCCCCAGAGGAAGGGCAGCCGGGGGAGGGACAGCTCCTGACACCAGACGCCCCTCACAACGGTGGTGGGCCTCCCCCCCCAGGGACGGCCCCCGACCACCACCGCGGCACGCAGCCCCCACAGGACATACAGGCCAAGGGGACAGTGATGGGCCCCCACATCCACACGCTCACGCCCGCAGCACACGGGTGACGGACCCGGACAACCCATTCAGTTGGCGGGCAGTCGGGGGAGGGGGAGCGCCTGACCTCAGACGCCCCTCATGACGGTGGAAGGCACCCCCCGCAGGGACCCCTTTCCGCCACTCCCACAGCGAGCAATGCCGGCCCGCAAGGGCGCACGCTGTGGGACCGGTGCTGGGTCCCCACGCCCGCACCGACCGCACCCGGGACACACGGGTCGCGGAACCCCGGCTACCCGCCCCAGAGGACGGACGGCCGGGGGAGGGACAGCGCCCGACACCAGACGCCCCTCACAACGGTAGCAGGCCACCACCACCGGGGACGGCCCCCCACCACCCCCACCGCACGAAGCCATGACAGGGCATGCAGGCCAAGGGGACAGTGCTGGGCCCCCACAGCCACACACCGGCGCCCACAGCACGTGGGTGGCGGACCCCAACGGCCCACCCAGTGGGCGGGCAGTCGGGGGAGGAGGAGCGCCTGACCCCACACGCCCCTCACAACGGTGGAAGGCAGCCCCCCCGGGAACCCATCTCCGCCACCCCCACAGCGAGCAAGCTGGCCCGCAGGGGCGCACACTGTGGGGCCGGTGCTGGGTCCCCACGCCCGCACCGACCACACCAAGGACACACAGGTCGTGGAACCCCGGCTGCCCGCCCCAGAGGACGAGCTGCTGGGGGGGGGGCAGCATCTGACACCAGACGCCCCTCACAACGGTGGCAGGCCACCACCCCCGGGGACGGCCCCCCACCACCCCCACCGCACGAAGCCATGACAGGGCATGCAGGCCAAGGGGACAGTGCTGGGCCCCCACAGCCACACACCCGCGCCCACAGCACGTGGGTGGCGGACCCCAACGGCCCACCCAGTGGGCAGGCAGTCGGGGGAGGGGGAGCGCCTGACCTCAGACGCCCCCTCACAACGGTGGAAGGCAGCCCCCCCGGGAACCCCTCTCCGCCACCCCCACAGCGAGCAACGCTGGCCCGCAAGGGCGCACGCTGTGGGGCCGGTGCTGGGTCCCAATGCCCGCACCGACCGCACCCGGGGCACACGGGTGGCAGAACCCCGGCTGCCCGCCCCAGAGGACGGGCGCCTCGGGGAGGGACAGCGCCTTACACCAGACGCCCCTCACAACGGTGGCAGGCCACCCCCCCCAGGGACGGCCCCCCACCACTCCCACTGCACAGAGCCCCCACAGGGCATGCAGGCCAAGGGGACAGTGTTGGGCCCCAATAACCACACACCCGCGCCCACAGCACGTGGGTGGCGGACCCCGACAGCCCGCCCAGTGGGCGGGCAGTTGGGGGAGGGCGAGCGCCTGACCTGAGACGCCCCTCACAACGGTGGAAGGCACCCCCCCCGGGGATGCCCTTCCGCCGACGCCACAGCGAGCAACGCCGGCCCGCATGGGGGCACGCTCTGGGGCCGGTGCTGGGTCCCCACGCCAGCACCAACCGCGCCCGGGACACACGGGTTGCGGAACCCCGGACGCCCGCCCCAGAGGACGGGCGGCCGGGGGAGGGACAGCGCCTGACACCAGACGCCCCTCACAACGGTGGCAGGCCAGCCCCCCCGGGGACGGCCCCCCACCACCCCCGCGGCACGCAGCCCCCACAGGGCATGCAGGCCAAGGGGACAGTGTTGGGCCCCCACACCCACACGCCCGCGCCCACAGCATGTGGGTGGCGGACCCCAACAGCCTGCCCAGTGGGCGGGCAGTCGGGGCAGGGGGAGCGCCTGACCTCAGACGCCCCTGACAACGGTGGTAGGCACCCCCCCCTCGGGGATGCCCGTCCGCCATCCCCACAGCGAGCAACGCCGGCCCGCATGGGCGCACGCTGTGGGGCCGTCGCTGGGTCCCACGCCAGCACCGACTGCACCCGGGACACACAGGTCGCGGAACCCCGGCTGCCCGCCCCAGAGGAAGGGCAGCCGGGGGAGGGACAGCTCCTGACACCAGACGCCCCTCACAACGGTGGTGGGCCTCCCCCCCCAGGGACGGCCCCCGACCACCACCGCGGCACGCAGCCCCCACAGGACATACAGGCCAAGGGGACAGTGATGGGCCCCCACATCCACACGCTCACGCCCGCAGCACACGGGTGACGGACCCGGACAACCCATTCAGTTGGCGGGCAGTCGGGGGAGGGGGAGCGCCTGACCTCAGACGCCCCTCATGACGGTGGAAGGCACCCCCCGCAGGGACCCCTTTCCGCCACTCCCACAGCGAGCAATGCCGGCCCGCAAGGGCGCACGCTGTGGGACCGGTGCTGGGTCCCCACGCCCGCACCGACCGCACCCGGGACACACGGGTCGCGGAACCCCGGCTACCCGCCCCAGAGGACGGACGGCCGGGGGAGGGACAGCGCCCGACACCAGACGCCCCTCACAACGGTAGCAGGCCACCACCACCGGGGACGGCCCCCCACCACCCCCACCGCACGAAGCCATGACAGGGCATGCAGGCCAAGGGGACAGTGCTGGGCCCCCACAGCCACACACCGGCGCCCACAGCACGTGGGTGGCGGACCCCAACGGCCCACCCAGTGGGCGGGCAGTCGGGGGAGGAGGAGCGCCTGACCCCACACGCCCCTCACAACGGTGGAAGGCAGCCCCCCCGGGAACCCATCTCCGCCACCCCCACAGCGAGCAAGCTGGCCCGCAGGGGCGCACACTGTGGGGCCGGTGCTGGGTCCCCACGCCCGCACCGACCACACCAAGGACACACAGGTCGTGGAACCCCGGCTGCCCGCCCCAGAGGACGAGCTGCTGGGGGGGGGGCAGCATCTGACACCAGACGCCCCTCACAACGGTGGCAGGCCACCACCCCCGGGGACGGCCCCCCACCACCCCCACCGCACGAAGCCATGACAGGGCATGCAGGCCAAGGGGACAGTGCTGGGCCCCCACAGCCACACACCCGCGCCCACAGCACGTGGGTGGCGGACCCCAACGGCCCACCCAGTGGGCAGGCAGTCGGGGGAGGGGGAGCGCCTGACCTCAGACGCCCCCTCACAACGGTGGAAGGCAGCCCCCCCGGGAACCCCTCTCCGCCACCCCCACAGCGAGCAACGCTGGCCCGCAAGGGCGCACGCTGTGGGGCCGGTGCTGGGTCCCAATGCCCGCACCGACCGCACCCGGGGCACACGGGTGGCAGAACCCCGGCTGCCCGCCCCAGAGGACGGGCGCCTCGGGGAGGGACAGCGCCTTACACCAGACGCCCCTCACAACGGTGGCAGGCCACCCCCCCCAGGGACGGCCCCCCACCACTCCCACTGCACAGAGCCCCCACAGGGCATGCAGGCCAAGGGGACAGTGTTGGGCCCCAACAACCACACACCCGCGCCCACAGCACGTGGGTGGCGGACCCCGACAGCCCGCCCAGTGGGCGGGCAGTTGGGGGAGGGCGAGCGCCTGACCTGAGACGCCCCTCACAACGGTGGAAGGCACCCCCCCCGGGGATGCCCTTCCGCCGACGCCACAGCGAGCAACGCCGGCCCGCATGGGGGCACGCTCTGGGGCCGGTGCTGGGTCCCCACGCCAGCACCAACCGCGCCCGGGACACACGGGTTGCGGAACCCCGGACGCCCGCCCCAGAGGACGGGCGGCCGGGGGAGGGACAGCGCCTGACACCAGACGCCCCTCACAACGGTGGCAGGCCAGCCCCCCCGGGGACGGCCCCCCACCACCCCCGCGGCACGCAGCCCCCACAGGGCATGCAGGCCAAGGGGACAGTGTTGGGCCCCCACACCCACACGCCCGCGCCCACAGCATGTGGGTGGCGGACCCCAACAGCCTGCCCAGTGGGCGGGCAGTCGGGGCAGGGGGAGCGCCTGACCTCAGACGCCCCTGACAACGGTGGTAGGCACCCCCCCCCGGGGATGCCCGTCCGCCATCCCCACAGCGAGCAACGCCGGCCCGCATGGGCGCACGCTGTGGGGCCGTCGCTGGGTCCCACGCCCGCACCGACTGCACCCGGGACACACAGGTCGCGGAACCCCGGCTGCCCGCCCCAGAGGAAGGGCAGCCGGGGGAGGGACAGCTCCTGACACCAGACGCCCCTCACAACGGTGGTGGGCCTCCCCCCCCAGGGACGGCCCCCGACCACCACCGCGGCACGCAGCCCCCACAGGACATACAGGCCAAGGGGACAGTGATGGGCCCCCACATCCACACGCTCACGCCCGCAGCACACGGGTGACGGACCCGGACAACCCATTCAGTTGGCGGGCAGTCGGGGGAGGGGGAGCGCCTGACCTCAGACGCCCCTCATGACGGTGGAAGGCACCCCCCGCAGGGACCCCTTTCCGCCACTCCCACAGCGAGCAATGCCGGCCCGCAAGGGCGCACGCTGTGGGACCGGTGCTGGGTCCCCACGCCCGCACCGACCGCACCCGGGACACACGGGTCGCGGAACCCCGGCTACCCGCCCCAGAGGACGGACGGCCGGGGGAGGGACAGCGCCTGACACCAGACGCCCCTCACAACGGTAGCAGGCCACCACCACCGGGGACGGCCCCCCACCACCCCCACCGCACGAAGCCATGACAGGGCATGCAGGCCAAGGGGACAGTGCTGGGCCCCCACAGCCACACACCGGCGCCCACAGCACGTGGGTGGCGGACCCCAACGGCCCGCCGAGTGGGCGGGCAGTCGGGGGAGGGGGAGCGCCTGACCTCAGACGCCCCTCACAACGGTGGAAGGCAGCCCCCCCGGGAACCCATCTCCGCCACCCCCACAGCGAGCAACGCTGGCCCGCAAGGGCGCACGCTGTGGGGCCGGTGCTGGGTCCCCACGCCCGCACCGACCGCACCCGGGGCACACGGGTGGCAGAACCCCGGCTGTCCGCCCCAGAGGACGGGCGGCTGGGGGAGGGACAGCGCCTTACACCAGACGCCCCTCACAACGGTGGCAGGCCACCCCCCCCAGGGACGGCCCCCCACCACTCCCACTGCACAGAGCCCCCACAGGGCATGCAGGCCAAGGGGACAGTGTTGGGCCCCAACAACCACACGCCCGCGCCCACAGCACGTGGGTGGCGGACCCAAACCGCCCGCCCAGTGGGCGGGCAGTTTGGGGAGGGCGAGCGCCTGACCTCAGACGCCCCTCACAACGGTGGAAGGCATCCCCCCCGGGGATGCCCTTCCGCCGACGCCACAGCGAGCAATGCCGGCCCGCAAGGGCGCACACTCTGGGGCCGTTGCTGGGTACCCAAGCCAGCACCGACCGCGCCAGGGACACACGGGTTGCGGAACCCCGGCTGCCCGCCCCAGAGGACGGGCGGCCGGGGGAGGGACAGCGCCTGACACCAGACGCCCCTCACAACGGTGGCAGGCCAGCCCCCCCGGGGACGGCCCCCCACCACCCCCGCGGCACGCAGCCCCCACAGGGCATGCAGGCCAAGGGGACAGTGTTGGGCCCCCACACCCACACGCCCGCGCCCACAGCATGTGGGTGGCGGACCCCAACAGCCCGCCCAGTGGGCGGGCAGTCGGGGCAGGGGGAGCGCCTGACCTCAGACGCCCCTGACAACGGTGGAAGGCACCCCCCCCGGGGATGCCCTTCCGCCATCCCCACAGCGAGCAACGCCGGCCCGCATGGGCGCACGCTGTGGGGCCGTCGCTGGGTCCCACGCCCGCACCGACCGCACCCGGGACACACAGGTCGCGGAACCCCGGCCGCCCGCCCCAGAGGAAGGGCGGCCAGGGGAGGGACAGCTCCTGACACCAGACGCCCCTCACAACCGTGGTGGGCCTCCCCCCCCAGAGACGGTCCCCGACCACCACGGCGGCACGCAGCCCCCACAGGGCATACAGGCCAAGGGGACAGTGATGGGCCCCCACATCCACACGCTCACGCCCGTAGCACACGGGTGACGGACCCCAACAACCCATTCAGTGGGCGGGCAGTCGGGGGAGGGGGAGCGCCTGACCTCAGACGCCCCTCATGACGGTGGAAGTCACCCCCCGCGGGGACGCCCTTCCGCCACTCCCACAGCGAGCAATGCCGGCCTGCAAGGCGGCACGCTGTGGGACCCGTGCTGGGTCCCCACGCCCGCACCGACCGCACCCGGGACACACGGGTCGCGGAACCCCGGCTACCCGCCCCAGAGGACGGACGGCCAGGGGAGGGACAGCGCCTGACACCAGACGCCCCTCACAACGGTGGCAGGCCAACCCCCCCCGGGGACAGCCCCCCCCACCCCCACGGCATGCAGCACCCACAGGGCATGCAGGCCAAGGGGACCGTGGTTGGCCCCCACACCCAGACGCCCGCGCCCGCAGCACGTGGGTGGTGGACCCCAACAGCCCACCCAGTGGGCGGGCGGTCGGGGGAGGGGGAGCGCCTGACCTCAGACGCCCCTCACAACGGTGGAAGGCACCCCCCCCAGGGACGCTTTTCCGCCACCCCCACAGCGAGCAACGCCGGCCCGCATGGGCGCACGCTGTGGGGCCGGTGCCTGGTCCCCACGCCCGCACCGACCGCAGCCGGGACACACGGGTCGCGGAACCCCGGCTGCCCGCCCCAGAGGACGGGCGGCCGGGGGAGGGACAGCGCCTGACACCAGACGCCCCTCACAACGGTGGCAGGCCACCCCCCCCGGGAACGGCCCCCCACCACCCCCGCGGCACGCAGCCCCCACAGGGCATGCAGGCCAGGGGCACAGTGTTGGGCCCCCACACCCACACGCCCGCGCCGATAGTTCGTGAATGGCGGACCCCAGCAGCCCGCCCAGTGGGCGGACAGTCGGGAGAGGGGGAGCACCTGACCTCAGACGCCCCTCACAACGGTGTAAGGCACCCCCCCAGGGGACGCCCTTCCGCCACCCCAACAGCGAGCAACGCCGGCCCGTAAGGGCGCACGCTGTGGAACCGGTGCTGGGTCCCCACGCCCACACCAACCGCACGCGGAACACACGGGTCGCGGTACCCCGGCTGCCCGCCCCAGGGGACGTGCGGTCGGGGGAGGGACAGCGCCTGACACCAGACGCCCCTCACAACAGTGGCAGGCCACCCCCCCCCCGGGGACGGCCCCCCACCAACCCCGCGGCACGCAGCCCCCACAGGGCGTGCAGGCCAAGCCAGGTAGGAGGGAACCGGGTCCGGACCGCCCCCCCCCAAGCACACCAGACGGAGCAAGGGACCGTGGCAGGACACGCGGAGGGGCAATGACCAAGTGGAACGGCCCTACCAGCGCCCAGTGCCGAGACCGCGCGATGTGCGCACGCCACACCACCCAGGGGGGGGGGGAGCGGACGCCGCGGGAGCGCGAGCGCAGACACACGCAAAGGGCAGGCGGGGACTACTAGAAGGGCAACCAGACCAAGCTCGCGGAACGCACAGACCGCGTGAAATGGCGTACCAGCGAGCGAGGGTAGGGGACACCCAAACTGGACGGCCCGGCACACGCAGCGTGGGACACGTGGGGCGGGGAGGGGGAAACGGGAGAGACAAAACACCAGGTACCGGCCAGAGCCCCCCGAACCGGCCGCGAGCGCCGCGCACACACGGACGAGGCACTGCAGCAGCTAAGGCAGTAGTGGCGCACTGCGCCACACCCCAGCCCCTAACCTAGGCAGCCTCCGCGCCAGCGCAAGGGGGTCCCAATGGCGACAAGCCAGTAGCACGGGCCCGGCGGCGCCGGCGCCCTGGGCGACCACGCATTAGGGGGGCGACACGGTGGGTAAGCGCCCGCAGCCACGGCTGCGAATTGATGCACTTACCAGGGAGTGGCGAAACGGGGAAGCCGGGGAGGGACGGGGCTCCGAGCCCTGTGAACCCGGGGGACTCCGCCACCAGGCAGGAGGTGCGTCTTGGAGGGCCCCCCAGTAGGACCCGGTGGGGAGGATATCACCTGGCCCGACAAGGTGCCCTCCCGGGGCCGAAAGGCGTCTAGTACCCGCAAAATCAAACCTCAAACCTCAAACCTCGTTCGAGTATCCCCAAGCCTGTCGTGCCTCCTGACATCATGATGCGACGACTTGGTGCTCTTTTGGCAAATGCCCCTTGGGGAGACACACCTTCGAGGTGGCTGGAAGCTCCTTTGCCTCCTTTTCATTAGGGGTTGTCTCCTTTGCCTTTTGAGCTGGCCGCGTAGGCCAACTGACCGTAGTTCGGCGCTGGAAAGGGTGTCGGTTATCAGCTCGGTCGGGCTGGCGCTGACGCAACTGATTGACAGCGGCGAGCTGAGGTCGATGTCACTGGGGCTTCGGCAGCGTCGCCATTGTTGTCGCCATCGCCATTGTCCTTGTCAACATTGATGATGTTCGACGGTGATGCTTGAGAGGGTGGAGGTCGAGATGGCGGTAGAACCGTAGGTTGAACCTGTCTCTGAGGCTCCAGCAGTCGATCTGGAACCCCACATGAGTCTTCAAAAATTCACGCGGTAAAGAAGTGGAACTACTCAGGGTGGGGTCGAAGAAACTCAAAGAACACTGGATCCTCCTCTAGAGCTTTACTCGAATCCCAAGACCACGTGTCGTCATCCCATTCACAGCAATACAGGATTGTGCAACGCTTTTTGGCTCCCACTTGACGTCTAGCCAGAATCTTAACCAGTCGAGGGGAAGCTCCAGTCTTGACAGGTGGCATCAGGAATTCCCACACTGGTTGTCCCTCCTGGTGGATGTAGGCCTTTATGCTGTTATGATTAAAAACACGCAACCCATTGAAGGGGGCAGGGATGTCCAATTCAACGTTCTCGCCCTTATTGAACATCTCAAGAACTTTGTATGGGCCACACCAAACAAAATCCAGTTTCCCCTTGTGCGGATGTTCAGGTACTAACACTCACAATCGCTCTTCCACCTCAGACACTCCAACGTGACGGTCTTTCTGCAGAAGGACATGCATTTGGCGTCGACGTTCCTCGGCGAGCACAGCGCTCACAGAATCGAAGGTACGTTGAGCTCAATGCATGTTATCATTCATGATCGAGGGTTCATGTGCATGAGAAGTCACGTGGGGTATACTCCCCTCATCAGTCTGGAACGGAGACAGTCGAAGACTGTTGGATATCAGGTTGTTGAACTGAATGTCAGCAAACAGAAGATCGACATCCCACTCGTTGTTGCCGAAGATGCCGTGAGTCGCCAAGCGTTGAAGGATGGACTGGTTGCTGCGCTCCGCCAGGCCGTTGCCTCGAGGGCGGTTGGCCGCCGTCTGTTGTGTCTGAATTTTGAAACAAAGACAAGGCCAAGGTGACGCAGCGATGCACACAAGTGGAGGAAGAGGGGGATGAGGGTTAGCAGCCAAGGGGACGAGGCCGATGAGAAGCAGCGGAGCAGCGAAGAGGAGGAGCCCGAGGAGATGCAGGGTACAGGTGACAAAGACAAGACCGTGCACAAGCAGCCAGGAGCAGACGAAGACATGGAGTGCCAGGGACTGGATCATCCGGACAAAACAAGAAGGAGCGGCCACAGTAATCATCCCCAGGGTACTGTACCGTTCCGAGTGTTTCCCACTCGACGGTGTACAAATTTCGAGCTCTCCAATGCAATAGAGCGTTTCGTCCTTGGAATTGCGGGTATACCATCCCTGGTCGCCAAGAGAACTCTCTATACCCACCGCTCCCATGGTCTGAAACTCTGTAGTCTAGCCGTGCTCCAGCCCACAAGTGTCCTTGACTCGCTACACCACAACCCCCAGCTATCCAGCCTGCGCACACACACGAAATGGCCAATGTCCCCCTATAGTATGTACACCCGAGCTCTTGAGTTGTTAGGCCCCCCCACCGACGTTTACCATGCTCCCTCTACCTGTCACTTGGAAGGCCCGGCACCGCCTGAGGAACGCTGTTGAAGTGACGTCCGTGGCAGGACTCACTGCGTACATCATCCCAGGTACCGGAACCCAACCTGACTGTACGTACACCGATGGCAGTCGTCTCGGCTCGCCCCCTGCCTCTGGCGCCTCTGCAGTGCTTCAGGATGGGCGCATAGTGATGTACCGAGTCCCAGGGAGCCCGAATTCATATAAGGCTGAGGTGATAGGACTCCTGCTAGGATCCCACTTCTCTCCCCCCCACACTCCATCGCGAGTCGACTGCAAAGGAGCTATCACTTCCACCACTGGCACTCGGAGACCGATCCGGCATGCCAGATGGGTACTCCAGGCCAGAGAATCCCTCCTCTGCAAGAACCAGCCTGTTGAATGGATTGAGGGTCATACTGGACACGTCCATCAGGAATGCTCTGATGAGCATGTGAAGTACGGTGCAACGCTGCCCCCCCCCCCCCCCCAGAGGCAAAACAAAGCCCCTGGGACGTCATCAGGCATGGGCAGCGAATGGTGCCTCCTCACAAGGTATGGACACATGACCTGGTATCCCAACACCCCCACGAACATATCCACCCAGTCTCTTGGTGTCCCATGAAGTACCGCCGATTGGCCTGGCATAAGTGGCTCCTTGGCCTGCAGTCCTGGCACGGCTACAGCCACTATGCAACATTCTGGCGTGACGACCCCCCCCCTCACATCTGCCCGCTGTGCCACACGCGCCAGAACCTCAGTGTACACGGTGTGTTGGCGGACTGCGACCCCTCCCACCCCCTAGTGCGCGCGTGGTTACACTCCTGGCCGGACCCGGCCGTGGTCTCACGCTGGCGCTCCCATGCCCTCTGTTGTGACCTACGCATTGCTGGGCGCCTGGCCGTTCCGCGGACACTGTACAAGGTACTCTTTGACTCACTAGGAGGCTCCAGGGCTGCCATAAAATTTGTAGGTCAGTACCGGAAGCAAGTCCTAGATGCAGTCACTGACGTCTTGGCTGACTGCGTCCCGCGTCGCTCTACAAAGCCCAATCCATTCGACCCGGACGACTGGAGAACTTCTGCGCGCCCTGTCTAGCCCCCCCCTCCCCTCCGCACGCCCAACAGAAGAAAACCTCTCCTGCTCTGCCCCACCCTGCCCCCTGCGTGTCCCTATGTCTCTCCACTGCTACCCTGTGTACTTGCCTCCTCACAGATTGTCAGAGCTGCACCCTTCCAATAAACTCTCGACCTTGAGTCCCTAATGTAACTGGTTCCTCGCCATCAGGGCCCTTTACATATGACGTACCAGGCACACAGTACCCTCGGGAAACCATCCAGCTTCATACTGAGCATTTCTTCTGCACTGTGTTGCTGCTACACATTCCACCTGATGGACTGCACCCCCCCCCACGGCAGCGGCCCTCACCAGTGTGTACCACGCCAATACCCCCCCCGCGGATGTTGATCCCAGTGACTTTTACCCCACTGTTTGTTGTGTGTTTGTCTGCCCCAGTGCTCCATGCCAACTACGTGGCCCAGTTTTCTTTCCTATTTTTTTACCGACCACAGGCTGGGTCGGGCTTTCCTCTGGCCTTCTACCCCGTCATACACCCAAAGGGTGTGGACACATCGCCCTTCCCGCTCCCTCCTCCTATGGCTGACAACGGCACGTCAATCAGCAATGCGACCATGCCCATCCGTGATGCCCGCCCCCTCCGGGAGGCGGCTAGATGGCGATCATGCGCGCGTTAGTGCACATGTAAAGCTTTACATCCCTTTGCATCCAACCCACGACGCATGGAGTCCACCTCTGGCCCCTTAGAGTGCATGGGTTTGGTTACCAATCCCTACGTGCTCATTTGGATCAGGTACCCTTGAATTACCCAGGTGAGACCGTTGTTCAACCAAGTTCAACCGCGCACTTTCATTACGGCTTCCCGGCGGTTCAACCCCTATCGTGGTACAGACACAAATTGCTAAGTAGCAACCTGAAAACCGCTATTTTTCAGCCCTGCAAGAGATGCCACATCCCCTAAAAAGAATGTCTTTGAAAACCTTCTTACCTCATTGGTGCAAAACTCTGGAGACCTATTTCTCTTGGATCATCTTTCACGGCAATGATGGTGTAGGTGCCAGTGGCGGCAGCTGTATTGGTGAAACCGGACGGCTTCACCATCAACTTTTCGTTAGGCGTGGTGACATACACCCCTGCGCCTTGTTTGGATTCCCTTTTAGGACTTTGGACCCTTTTTTGTGAACAACAATTACATGTAAGCCTACACTTCATTGTCAGAAGCTTGTTTCCTCATGGATTGCACTAAAATGTAACCGGCTTTCGGGGTGGTTCAACTGCTGGACAGGTGCGCGGTTGCACCGGCTTCACCGGTTCAACCGCTGTTGCACGAAGTGCTACACAAAAAAACACATCTTCACTTTGGGAAGCCAAACGTGACCAGTTCATTCTGCATCGCCACAGATGCCTGTGTACCGTACGAGCACAATGCGCTGTCCGGACCACGCCAGAGGCATGTGGGGCCTAAGAGCTTTAAACATGACCCCATATCGAGGAGCCACAATGTGTCCCCATAATAAATCACGCCCCCAACGTATCCATGCCGGACGAGGAGGCCCATTTGCACAAAGTAGGGCACTGGTAGACAGTTCCCCCCACACAAAATCACCCAGGGCTATTTCCCCTGTAAGGGGACTGTCATCCCCTGGATGCGTATGTACAAGCATGGGATGATCGCCCACCCCATGGACCACTGCGAGCGCAGTGTAGGTTATTTTGGGGGGTACACTTCGGATGTGTGCGTTCACGCGCCGGACCAGGTCCGGATCTCTCCTCGTTTGCACTGCAACTTGCACACGGTGATGCCCCTGCACCATTACGGCCCCCCACAACTGCCTACGGTAAGTGCTCCATGGCGCTCCCGCCATTGCCACCCGCTCATTCCCTTGAGGCACTTGAAAAGTCAGTTGTTTGGGAGTGGCTCTTCCTTCACATGAGGCACTGGTGCACCAACCTCTGGGGCTGCCTCTTCGTTATCTTCCCGCTTACATGCAGGCATTTCCTCGTCCTTGGGCGCTCCACCAACCTCCTCAATCTCCTCTTGACCAACCGGGGCTGCAGGCGAGTGCTCCCCACTGTCCTTGTGCTCCTGCACCCCTGGACCAGCAGACTCCACCTTTTCCTCTTTGACCACCTGTTCTTCACTCTCCTTTGGCTCTGGCACCTCCGGCGGACTAGGCACAGGAATGTGCTTCTCAGTGTCCTTTGGCTCTGGAATCACGGGCGGCATCGGCACAGGAACCCCATTGTCACTGTCATTTTCCGCTTCAGCTTCCGGCGCGGGAGTAACCTCCTTCTCCTCGAGTGGACTGTACGAGGGGGAGTCCTCCATTGTCTTCTTGCCCTCCTCATCGATCGCTTCTTGTTTCTGGGCGCGGCGCTCTTTCAACGTCTCCTCGGCAGCGTGGGGGTTACTGAAGCTTGTGCTCTCCTTGACTGCAATAACTGGCCACGTTGTCCCAGCTGCATCGCCCTCCTCCTCCCACTGCGGGGGAAGGAAGACCAATTCTTCCCCCTTTTTGGGCCGGGGAGTCCCCTTCGTGGCTTTCCCCGGGGTACCCACAGCCAGACGTGGTTCGCCATCAAGACCGTCCACAAGGACCCATCGAATAGGCGTGTTGGCCGCCCATCCGAGCCGCTGTCGCAGCTGTTTGCGCGTGTCCTCAACCACCAGTCGTCGTTGTTGGGCTTGATCCAGGCTCTGCAAAAAGGAAAGAATTGTGAAACCGTGGTTCAGGCGGTTCAAGCGTGCGGTTGAACTACACTTCACCGCTTCAACCGTGCACACCTCCAGAGCTGACGCATGCGCCGATTGTGCCCTGATCGCTTTCTCCTCGTCGCCATCCTTCGATGCCGCAGCCAACTCAGTTGCCAGGGCCTTCACATCCTGCACCGTGTCGTTCCGGAGCTTGCCGGAGTCACTCTTGGAACTTGGGGCCGGAACTCCCTCTTCTTCTTCTTCTTTGGGATATGCTCTGCGGCAGGGACCCATTCGTGCTCTTCAACAAGGGGGTCTGACTCGTCCGTCTGATTGTTGTCCGGGGCAATTTTCCGCTTTTTCGAGGAAGCACCGCTGCCAGTTTTGGCTTTCTATTTCGGCTTCTTGTTGCCAGAGACTTGGGCATTCGCGGGCGGTGCTTCAGCCTTTGCGCTTGTCCGCTTCTCTTTCTGGAGCGCCTTCCGGGCGGACTGAAACAGGGACTTCGCAACCACTTTGCTGCCAGGGTTGCTCGTCTCTTCTGGTTGCGGTGGTGCGGGAAGACGTGGAGGCTTGGGGGACTTTCCACTGCTCTTGGATGCTGCAAGTGGGCGGTCCCACACACTCTTGTAGAACTCCTCAAAGCTCTCTTCACAGGACTTGGTTGGGGCGCGTTGATGACGGCTGGACTGGACTCCAGGGGCGTTGACCTCTGCGGTTCTGGCGCAGGACTGTTTTGCCCGGCATTGCTCAATTCCAGCAAGCCCCGCTGCACGCCACAACTCATGCGGTCGACCACTTGAGCGGCGCCAGGGATCTGCCGATACCACACGTCCCACCACTCCACGATGGGCATGGGTGGCCATCCCCCGCGGACGACAATGCCAGGGCCAAGCCGATCCACCACGAACATGTGCTCAGGCAAATCACTGGCAGTCAACTGCAGAGAACGCAAGGTGGCAGGTGAACCGCAGAAGTGGGGGAACACGATTCAGTGTGTAGGAAGGTGACGCTCAACTGTGCACGGTTGAAGACGGTGAAGGCGGTTCAGCCGCACTCTTGAACCCGCTGAAACGACGGTTGAACTACTGCACACCTGTTGCACCCCTTGGATCGCTTGGACCATACTTGGCTGCACGAATGGCGATGGTGCCATTGCTGTTGGCGCCGCTGCTGCCGTCGCGGCGCTTGCTTTGGCTTTCTTGTGCTTTCCCCCACCTGTGATGGTGGCGCCCATAGCCAGCATGCTGCTCGGAGTTGCCGTGTACCGCTGGACCTCCGATTCGTCGAACCAACCTGGTGGCAACTCCACCAGGGCCTCGAAGAAGAAGCGTGGAACGTGTCCTGCGCTGTGACCACCGCCACCGCCCACGAAATCCGCGCCAAACCAGGACGCGCTCCTGGCAACACCGTACCCCGCAGTGGCCAATATCCTGAACAGGGCATCCAGACCTGGTTCGTCCAGGGACATGTGGCCTTGGGGGTCGCTCGACAGGCCCACACGCAGCACCCACAATCAGAAAACGCACCTCACAAATGCACATCAGAACATTCATAGACACACTATGAGTCGCGCGTGTTCGCGCCTGGCGCCTGGAATTGTTTGAATTAGTCCTTTCCTGAACAGGATCGAACAGAACATCAGCAATTCTGGATTACTAACAGTGAGACGTGGAAAGCCTTTCTCACAGCCCTTGCAATAAGCAACGCGCCAGAAAATGACGAAAAAAGGAGATAAGGAGAAAGAACGTACCAACGTAAAGGATTTGAATGAACCCGAAGAGAATCGAGGAAGAAAGATTGCGGAGAGCCGCCGTCAACGCAACCGAGCTCAATCTGTCGCGGAAAGAAGAGAATCATCTCTAGTAGCTCAACGTGTTTCTGCTTACGAAAACTCGTCTTCTCCCATTTTCTCAACTCCAAGCGAAGCACCGTCAACGCCAAGCCGCTCAAGAAAAGATAAACAAAAAGAATCGTCAAGTTCTCCCTCAAATTCTTCGCCCACGCCTTCCAATTCAACTCCAATCCAAAAAGATTCCCACAGTTCATATCGAAATGCCCTCACCAACACAAAATCCCGCTTCCACATTATCAAGCAAATCCACACCAAGGCAAAACCGCCCCACCACACCGTCCGACAAGGAAAAACCTTCAACTTCATTGAGAGAAACAACACCATCTTTGATGCGAAAGGTTACACCACCCCGGGCCCCATCCTCGACAAGGTGTACAACGAAGTCAAGTTTGAAATTGATCTCTACGGAGACCGTGTGAACAACATCTACAACAACAAGGATCAATACAAATACCACGAAGAAGGTCTTGGCTATTGTGCACAAGGTGACGACGACCTCCCGTTCCAAGCAATCCAAGCCGGTTTCAATTTTTGGGCTTTCCCACCAAATAGCAACCGCCGCCAATTTGAAAAAGAAGATGGAGAACCTTCCCTCACCACAAACATCGAAAAAATGATGGAAGCAATGAAAGAATCCCACGAAGAAGTACAAGGTGCAATCGCCCTAACGGTCAATGATCCACTCATCAATGAAAGGAACGCTTTTGATATAGACCATCGAAGAGCTCTACAAGCAATGGCGGAGTTTTGCACCCACACATTCCTCTTTGAACACGTCCACTTCATGAAACCAACACCGCAAAAAGATGATCAATGTTGCCTCACCCAAAGCACCCGCCCAAGTGGAGACAAACTTCTCGTATGCTTCGTCTCAAATAAGTCATCCTACCGCAATTTCAACAAGTCCAAATGCAAGATATCCAAAATGAATCCCCCGGGTAAAGATCAACACTCCCTATCCACGGAACTTTCTCACCATGGCTACGAAGACGAAAAGGTTCATCAAAAATGTTTTGTGAGGATCGACGTCGACAAAAGCATCCTTGGAAACGCCGATGAACACACGAACATCTACAACTACCTCAATCTTTTCTACGGATCAAAACAAGTACCGGAAGAAGCGGAAAGTGTCCAATCGGAATTCGCTACCTACCAAAGATCACAATTCCACCCGAGATGGTCACCGCTCAAAGACTGGGCCCGATGGGACATTGAGGTGCCGCCCGACGAAGCAACAGCCCTAGCCGAAAAAATATGGTATGAGCAAGCTCAACAAGTAAGCCGCACAATCCTTGCTTTCCCTTCAATCCTATACGAGGACGCCAACACGTTCATGGCATTCCCATCAAAGCTGGTAAAGAATGCCTACACAAAAGGCATACCTTTCGGCGAACTAACTAACATGCTTGATTTGGAATCAAACACTGGAACAATCTTACATGTGGCCCCAAGATCAGCAAACTCTCTATTTGTTCGTGTATCTTATGAAAACCCAATTGATCCGGAGAGCTTAACCCTCGAAGAAAATTTCGCAACAACCCAAAAGCGAGGTTTGATTTTTGTCCGTACAGTTGACGGCAAATACTGCCTAAAGGTGGCTCCCACTTTGGATGCATCCTTTGATGAATTGGCGAATGTTCACCCCCCTGAGGTACCCAACACCGTATTAATGATCGCTCCTCCCGGCACGTCCTTCAGAGAAGCTAACTATGCTGCCGCCCTTTTCGGCTCCTTTTCGGATGTCAAACACTACCAATCAGGGCCCCGCATTCACTACGAATCTGTGTATGACAATCGTGAAAGTGCCATCATCGCAAACAACTCTATTGTTGATTCTTTCTCTTTCAAATACTACGACGCCGACCCACACATTCGTGCAAACATCATTGCCACACACTCCAAAGGAAAACAAAAATCTGACAACACTCTTTTCACCATTGGTACCGTTTTTGGAGCCTCCAAACAATTGGAAAAGTTTCAGAAAGACCCCCTTCTAGAAATGCGATATGACTGAACCACATTTCATGCATCAACCCCCCACCCAAAAATTTCTTCCTCTATTCAGCCGCACATGCGTTTCCAATCCGTTGCGCACCTCGCCGCACCACGCGTGGCATCCAGTCTCTCTACCACTTCAAGAAAAGCCAATTGCCTTGTGGGCCCCCAACGCCTTGGAACCCCCCGTCCCAGATGACTTCTCCGAGCACATTTTGTGGACATGCCTGACTACGTGGGATATCCAGAAACCTGCGAAAGTATCAATTCATTCGCTACCGAAGACAACCCTTTGGAACAATTTGGGTGAATACAAACACCAACACCAAGTGCCAATTATCCGCTACTGCCCATGTTCAAATATGCTGGTGAATTTATTTCCAGCTGTTCAACTACTACCACATCGCCTCCTGGGACTACCGCATCGAAATCAACTTCTCCTTTTACAACAAGAAAAGCTAACGGTTTCACAGTATTTTGCCTTACACATCGATGGAATCGGGCACTATCTATGTAAACTGGTCGCAGCTTTCGCCTCAGTGAAGAGTCCCAAAGGAGTCCCAGAACAAGCAACAGAACCCTGGTGGATACCCCAGCCTGGACCTCATTCAACTGCCGCCTACACCATGGTACATGCTCATCTCCTTTTCCGCTGCTGCTCAAGTTCAAGGATGCTGGTGAATCGAGTTCCAGCTGTTCAACTACTACTATATCGCCTCCTGGGTCTATCGCATCGAAATCAACCTCTCCTTTTACAACAAGTAAAGCCAGCGGATTCACAGATTTCTGCCTTACACATCGATGGAATCGGGCACTACTTATGCAAACTGATCCCAGCCTTCGCCTCAATAAAGAATCCCAAAGGAATCCCAGAACAAGCAACAGAACCCTGGTGGAAACCCCAGCCTGGACCTCATTCAAATGCCGCCTACACCATGGTACATGCTCCTCTCCTTTGTTATGGGACAAATGCAAGCAAGTCGCAGGTCTCGCCTAAACGAGGATGCTACACTGGTGCCAGCCAGAACCTGAAAGCCTCCTGCTCTCGTAGTATTCCCAAGCCAAAGGCCTCTACGCCAGTCTGGACCAAATTCCATGGCAGTCCGATCCATGAAATCAACTCGCGCCCGTTGTCTTCAAATTCCGGAACATGTTTTGGTATCAGCCGCCGCCTGAAAAATTGGTCTCCGGCCAGCGCCGACACACAGCTATCCAGTCTGTCCCAGGGCAATCGAAACACTCTCAGCTCACAATACCATCTCACAACCACCCTCCCCACACACCCACGGCAGCCCCCCCCCCCCCAACTCAGACATGAAAAATGTGTAACCCACCCTCCACACGTCCCCCCCTCTCCAATATTCCAACTTTAAAGACGAAACAACACCTCGCTCAGCCACCGCCTCCTCAAAACACTGTCATCACCAAGACACATCTCAAACTCACAAATCACAACATACAAAAACGAAAGGACACAACAAACGCCATCATAGCGCAACACTTTCAGACACACACTGACATACTCTGCCTTCAAGAAGTCCTGGATAAGCCCACCCCTCCACCCAACCTGGGCCTCACGACTTTTTACTGTGGCGCCACCACAAACTCCAGCGGAACAGCAATCCTTGTCCCATCTTACATCAGCCCTTTCACAAAACTCATTTCCCACACACACTCAGAAGGTACCATCACTGCCATCCAAATCTCTCTCCCTGGATACCCTACGTTTGCACTCATCTGCCTTTACAAGACATACCACGCCGCTCTCACACGAAAAATGGAACGCATCCTCGACTCACTGTTAAACAAATTCCCTCTTCACATCATACTAGGTGACTTTAACTCCCACACCCAACCTCACCTAGACACCCAAAACATCAAACACATTCAACAATGGCCTTGGCTCCAAAACCAGCTTCTTCCCAAAAACATCTGTGATACCTCCCTCATCGATCTCTTTCGAAAAGAGAACCCAGACTCAACCCAATTCACACGGTACGCCTCAAACCGTTTGCCCAATCAATCACGCATTGACCTCATCCTCACCTCACACTCTTTCCACACCTCATTCCAACCTCTGAAAACCCACATCCACACCAACAATTTCTCCTCCGATCATCATCCTGTCTCCACCTATATCACTCTCGCCACCAACCCAATAAACATACACCACACCCCAAAACCCTCCATTCGTTTCAAACCACTTAACCAAGAACAACGAAAACAGTTTTCTGACCTCCTCTCCCCGATTGACGCCTGGTGCAAACAACACAGCAACATTCCCCGCGACACTGACGCAGAAACTCTCTCCACTACATTGAACTCCCTTCTCTCCTCCATCACTGAAGCCTACAGATCTGTCACGCACACACAACACTCCCACAAACCCACATCCTTGGAAAAATCCTTTACCACAGACATCAACTCCATCGACTTAAGCAAACCCATCATGACTCGCACAACACAAAAACTCCAGAAAAAACTAAACACCTGGGGTGACAAGCTAAACCAAAAAAGAACCAAATACATGCACCACTGTCTTATAAAGGGGTACAACCTAAAACGTGCCATCAGCAACCTCACCACTCCCCAGAGCCACACTCCCATCACTTTGAAAGACGACAAAGGCAACATCATCACAGACCCCACCCTCCTGTGCCAGACAATGGGAGAAACCTTTGCCACCCTTGGGGGACCGAAGGACTTCAACATCGACCCAAACCTTATCGACGAACTAATGGCAAACTCCCCATCCATTCCCGCAGACCACCAAAGCCCTTCTTTCACCAAGGACTTCTTCGACAACATTCTTGCTTCGGCAAACCCCACCACAGCACCAGGTTTAGACGAAACCAACTTCTTCCTCTTCCACTTCTCCCCAACTCACATCAAACACTTCCTTTTCTCAGCCTGCTCCTACTTCCTTCACCATCCCATACCAAATCAATGGCTTCGCGCCAAAGTCATCCCACTCTTTAAGAAAGGTGACCCTCAAATTCCCTCCAACTACAGACCCATCTCACTACTTACCTCAATTTACAAGGTACTAGCTTCCTACGCCACTCACGTTATCACTTTTCTCACCCTTGAACACTCCCTTTTATCCTCTTCACAATTTCGGGGGCTACCAAACCACCGATGCACCGACCACATTTTCTCCATGATCTCCAACCTCTCTACCGACCCCGACCTATACCACCTTTATCTCGACCTCAACAAAGCCTTCAACTCCGTCCCACATCAGGCTCTCTTCCAAATTTTACGCAACTACAACTTTCCTCCCTTCATCATTACTCTCATACAACAACTCTACAGCTACCCTGCTGATCTCGCCTCCATCAACAATCACACCCTCCACGAGGCAATGAGCACCCGCGGACTCAGACAAGGATGTCCCCTCTCTCCAATCCTGTTTTGCCTCTTCATCGACCGCATCATTCGCCAATTACTCACTCTCCTCCCCCCAAAGCAACAACACCTATACGCCTTCATAGATGATCTCGCTCTTCAATCCTCTGACCCCAAAATCCTCCACACAATCCTTAACTTCCTCTTCCACACCGGACCCAAATACGGACTACTTTTTAACCAAGAAAAATCTGAACTTCACGCACTTAACAACACCCCACACATTACCATCCGCATCTCCCCACACATACATTTCTCCACATATGACAAATCAGGTAACCCCCGCACACACTACAAATACTTAGGCACATACTTCTTTAACAAAACCCAAAACAAACACATGCATTCTCTCCTCACTAACACTATTTCTTCTTTCTTCCACGACCTAGCCCCTCTACACCGAGCTTATTAAACTCAGCAATTCACAACTCATTCCCTCTCTCACCTACCGCCTAATTTACAACTCACTCCCAGAAAATCTACTCAACTCTCTCGACAGCGCTATATGGTCTTACATTTCAAAACAAGGCCATCTATCCAAACTCACCCCAACAAAAAACAAATATGGGAACCGCGCTCACTTACAGCTGGGCATAACCTCCCTCAAATGGAAAGTTCATCAGCAAACCGTCAACCATATTACTCGGTACCTCCTCAAAGAAGGACCGAAACCAACCAATGAAGCTGTCTTTTTCGCTCTCTCTCAGCCAACCCCAGCCCCAATCCTTCTCCAATCTTTCTCTGTCGACTCAGCAAACTTCATCAACATATCTCTTCACAATATCCCAAACTCAAACCCAGCCCCAATCACCACCATCCCGCTATACACCACCATCCAAGTTCAGTTTGAATGCTTCCTCTCAACCACAGCTCCAACTTCCTACTCCTACACCCGCACAAAGACTCACCCCACACCCAGCCAACGATGGGCAACAGGTACCATCATCAAACAAAACCCCACATCCAAGGACGTAGACTTTGGAGACGCCATCATGACCCTGAAACTACACCACCGGTTTGAAGTCCCCTCACATAAAACCCTCGACCCATCTCCTTTCTCCACCATCCCACTCTCCAGCACACATTCTACCCCCTTCCCCTACCCCTTCAGTTCGACGCGCTCCACCAGAACATACATCCAGTTTGATCTCAGAGATGTTATCCCTCTACCCCCCAGCGGCACTCTCCACTATTGGGGCTGTCACAACTTCATCGAAGCTATTCAACATCACCCCACCGCCACCATCATTTACACTGATGGTTCCAACAACCCTACCAAACCTCTATTACCATCCGGCTCCGCCGCCGTTATCACTACCCCCTCCTCAACGCTAGCCATAACTTCCACATGCCCCATTAAAGGCTCCTACCCCGCAGAAATCTACAGCGTACTCATGCTCACAACCTTTCCTCTACACTCACTACCTCAACCCATCATCATCCCAACCGACAACCTCTCAACCTGCAGTACCTTAAACTACATCATGTCACACTCCCACTTCCCTTTGTCCTCCTCCACCGACCCTTTCTCTTTTTGGTACTACTTGATATGGGCCTCACTCAACCAATCAAAACTTGCCCTACTCTTCGTTTGGTGCAAAGGACACGTCGACATCCTGGGAAACGAAATCGCTGACTCTATTGCAAACTGGATTCCTCACAATCAATACCAACACCCCAGCAACTACCTCCCGTCAGTCACTTCCCCCATCCTTACTATCGGTTTCAGCATACTTCCTGGAAAATTTTCCTACAAAAACTTGACCACTCAACTCCCTCAACATCATCACAACAACATCCATCTCTCACTCAGCAATGACTACTTTCTACACTCTTCATGGTTCTCCGTGTCTTCATTTAAATGGGTGAACGGCCTCTTCTCTTGTAAAGGCTACAAACCTCACTTCATTCTCAATGATTTTCAATGCCCGATGTGCTCCCACATTCACCCTCTGGACCACCTGTCAACTCTCTCATACTGCACCTCCACAATTCACCTTCGCGAACTCTTCAACAACACATGGCCATTACCCTTCCGCCACACTGTAACAAACTGGATCCCCACCGCTCCAAGGGGAGAAGTCCGAAATTATTTCAAAACCCTTGTCCCCAACTCTCTCAGCAACCTTCTCCGAACCCCACACAGAAACACTACTTATGCTCACCATTTAAACTCACTCACCACAGCCCTCCAACATCGTCGCAAACCCCTCTCCAAGGCCTTGGAGTCCATCAGAGACTGGTTCATTAAAAACCCTCTGAACCTTGATCACCTCGAGCCTCACGCCCCTGACAACCCCTGGTTCACCCAAATGTCTGATTTCAGCACCTCCTCCAGCGCTCCAACAAAACTCACCTATCCAAAGAAACAAACACACAACAAACCCACCAACAAACACCCCTACCAATTTCGCTCCTCTCACAAAACAAAACCTTCATCAAAATTCCACCGCTTGAACCTCACACCCCACAACTTCCCCAACACAACATCTTCTCCCTCAACTTCATCTCCTCATTCCAATTGCACCACTTCTCGCCACCACCTTCCAAAACTTCTCGACTCTGCTCCAAAACGACGCAGGCTGAACCCCCCCCCCCCAGCGAGATGCATGAAAGCCCCCCCCCCCCATAAACCTTAGACCCCACCTGCCCTCGATTTTCCCATAACCACAGCCCCCCCCCCCATATCACACTCGCCAATTCATTCCTGTTTCTTTTCGTGGTGCCGGCATACTCTGGTTTATATATCTGCTTATCTGTGTACTCTGTCTTCCTGTGAGGATCCATCTGTCACTGAACTCAGGTTCTCTTTCAGTCCCACAGACCACTGGACCTTTCAAACAATCCAAACAAGCAGGCTCCCCATTTTCACTGGAACCTGCATGCCCAGGCCTTATTTATTTTCTAATTTTCTTTTGTATTTCTGCAGATGTCCCTGTTTCCCAGATGCATGCCCTTGTTTCTTGTTTATATGTCTGCTCACCTGTGGACTCTGTCTCCCTGGGATGAGCCATCCGTCACAGAGCTCAGGTTCTTTTTCAGCCTTACAGACCACTGAACTTTGCCCTATCTTTTTTAATTTCATCACGCCTTTCAAACTGCTTCATCTCCTGTTGGTAGCCCAGCAATATTTGATTGCCATTTGTCACTCTCTCTTGGCTATTGGTGCCTCTCTTGGCAGTGCTTTGCACCCAGGGAAATTTACAGTGGCATGATCTATTTGTACGGGTTCCATTCCCGCGGCTGTCCTTCGAGGAACCTCGTATTGTGAGCAGTTTGTGATGATGTTTTGGGCGGGAAACCGCCATGTCTCAAAAGAAAACATTCATAGACACAAAAACACACAGCAACAAAACGCAGCATGCTTCATACCAAATCACCTACCAAAAGACGCAAAAACGGCAGCACAATCAACTAGCAAACAACAATACAACAGCAGACCAACACAACGACCCGGAAACACACTCACACACAGACCTTCCACTCAAAAAAATTCCCGGCGCTCAGGCACTTCGTCTCCGAGGGGTTGGACTGGACCCCATCTTTGTCTTCTTGGCGGTGCTTCTTCATCCACAGCGTCAGGGCACGGCGGAACACGTACTTCGGCGTCACGTCAGCCAGCCACCGCCACTCAGGCGTCTCGGGCGCCAGGGTGGTGTCGGGGTTGCAGGTGTTGTGGACCACCACTTCTTCCTTCAGCAGGAACTTGTCGGCCAGGTGGGGAGCTGGAGGCGCTGCCGCTGCTTGTGGCGCTGGCGCGGCAGGTTGATCGATGCCTTGTCCCGTACCCAGTGCCCGCAGGCAGTCCTGCAAGGCCTTCCCCAAAGACTCGGGGTCCATGGCGCAAAGGCACCTGAGAGAAGCAGGGGTGAAACCGTTGGGAAGCCGGTTCAACCGCACGGGTGAACCTCCTGAACCACGGTTGAACCACACACACACCTCCTAGTTGCCAACTTCCAATTGAGCGTGCACTACGCGCTCATCTTTCCCTCGCCGCCGCCCGTCCCATCGAGGCATCTCCTTGTAGAGGAAGGTGCGCTCGTGCGCATGTCGGAGCATTGCCTCATCCTTTTCCTCCTTGGTAGCCTTACGACCACCACCCCGGGAACTTGTGGTTAGAAAGTTGTCTTTAAAGACAGGGTTAAGCGACTCAACAATGTCGCCACAAAACATGGCCCCCCCCCAAGGTTGCAAATTACCCAATATGATGGCCCCCTCGTTGCGGAGCCAAAGCAAGTAGGGTGATTGTTCATCAGGACATATAGTGTTTTGAAACCCCTTTGCAATTTGTGCACACCCTTGGACGAATGGATCATATGTCCACCGATAGATAGCGGTTAGCAATTTCACCATGTCCCCAACGGTAGTGGTGACATGTGGTGTTAGACGCAAACTCTTTGCAATGGGCAACCAATTGGCAAACAAGTCCCATGTCTCTTCCCCATCGGGGAAGGGCCGGCCCTGCAAAGAAACATTGGTCCTAGCGTCCTTTAGGAGGCTTTGAACCTTGGATCGTCGTGGTACCGTCAACATTGTGGCTCGTGTGCGCACAAACGTCTGTTAAGTATTCACCACATCTTATCACAAGATGTAGAACACACATGATGACACACCCTATACGGTCATCCACTTTCAATGGTGGACTTTCGATGCACCCTCTTGCACCAACACAACTAACTCCTTGTTTCCTATACTTTAGGAATTTTGCTTCAAGTCTTGTACTTTGTCGCCATTCACACCCTACCCATCTTTCTTTCTCCCTAGACCATATCGCAAAAGAATAAATTGAACCAATTTCATGCCCTAGATATTCTGATGAAATCTTGCAGGTTTTGAAGTTGAAAACCCAAACCAAAGCAGCAAGTAGAGCAAGAACAGGATGTGGATCGAATCAATGATTGGTTTTGGAATCGAGTGTAACACAGAAGGGCTGCAGATAGACAATGCAGTTTTATACACAAAGATTCAATCACAAATGGATAATACAAAAGATTTTATATGAAAATTGGACTGACTCGAGCGTCCAAGATAGCATTAGGCACTTCATGTGCACTCTTTTGGGTGAAATGGTGCTGGTTAGGAATTTGGGGCATATATGTCAGGCCAACACAGAAAATGACTTGGCCAAGCAAATGAATTCAGAAACAGTTGAAAAGTAGGACCACAATAAGTGGTAGAAACAATTGAGTATAGGGGTCCTGGGGTGGGAGACCACTAGGCTTAACCTCCAAGGCCTAAAGCATGAGATGCCTATTTTCTTTCGGTATATCCTCCATGAAGGAAGGTACCTCCGCTCAGTTGGGTTGTAGGGGTGAACTTCATGGGGGGGTTAGGGTTACAACCCTAGGAACTTTGAGAAAGTGTACTTTAGGCTTCAAAAGAGAGATGAAAATACTTAAGTTAGTATTAGCATCAACAAAAGGGTTTTAAGGGGGGCTTGGCCTGGATCAAGCCCTCCAAGAAAGACATGGCAGTGACTTTTTCTTACTCCCCCCTGGAGTACTAGTTAGCTAAGCTAGTAGGACCAAGGAAAAAGGCTCAAACATTCCCAAAATTACCTCAGAAAATGCATTGAACTTACCAAAGACATCCTCATCAGTTCATAGAAGCGTACCACACTGTAGGTACCCTCGAAAAACAGTGTAACGTACCGTGAATGATGTCCCTTCGATGGGGCATTCCTCAAAAGTCGCCGGCGTGCGACGAAAACCTGTGGAAAAAATTTTGGGGGTGGTGGGGTTTGAACCCAGGACTCCCTCCCTAGAGCACATGTGCTTGCCCACTCGGGTACAGTCGACCGCTCTAATGCCGACGGCAATTGCTGTATAAACAGCGTTTTAGTAAACGTCCTGACCAAGGGCCAGGGCGGAGAAATACTCCCAATGGAGGCCACAAACCTCCAGGAGCTGAGAAAAAGAGAAAATGTAACCAACAGGGAGTGATTCCTGTGGTTTAGCGAAAGGGGTTGCGATTTGGGAAGTCAAATCGCTAAAAATTGGCGAAATCACGCGGGAAATCGTCATTTTTACACGTAGCTCAAAGTCGCAGACAAGGGCAAAGGAAGCGGACTTCAAAAACAAGGTTTCGCAAGCGTAAACGGCTTTTGAAAAGGAAGGTATGAGCCGCAGTTTTTAAAGTTCCAAAGGAAATTTTTGCACAGTTGCATCAAAATTTCTATAAACTTTAGTGAAAAGTATTGAAACCCAACCCACAGCACAGAGCCGTCAGACAACCCACCTCTCAGGTATGCCAGTGTCATCTCACACGCATGCATTGCTTTCGTGTTGGTTGCTTCGTTAAGGCATTAGGGTTGTCAACGCTGTGTCCGTTGGGGTTTTGGGCGCTCATCTCTCTTGCTCTGCACAGGTCTAAACAGGAATGAAAGGTATGCAATGCGAATGGAGCGCGCAGCGCGCACGTAGGATTAGAATATGCGCTGTGCTCGCGATGCGTGTGCCTAATTGAGGCATTCACACGCTGTGACGCTTTCCCTGTACCCCAATTCATCCTTGATTTCTCTTCACAGGTAAGGAAAGAAAGTGTTTGCTCATGTGTAGCCGTAGCGTTAAAGTAGGGTTGCTGAAAACGCTTAGGCTTGTTTAAAAGCCGCAAAAGGGTTGCTTTGTGTTCGCTTCACTTCGGCATTCACACGATGCATGGTGAGTAAGGTAGGTTAGCCCAGGAGGAGCTCACCTCCTGGTTGAGTCAATGATTATGGTTCCGCCTCCCTTCCCTACATGCGTGCACACGATGCATTAAAGGGTGGGCCACGCTAAATGCGCACGGTAAACCTTGTTTAGGTTACCCAGGGGCTCCTCGGTACGTTCTTTAAGAGAACCTGAGGAGTCTTTTAACGCTTGCTTGCTTGACAGGGTGTGTTTGAGGACAGTGTATTATAGGTCACACTGAGAAGCGTATAATACGTGGAGTATGGCTTGGTTCCTCAGCCGCAAACACCCCTTCACTGGCCTCTGTTGTACAGGTGGGAGAGGTTCAGGCTGATTGGTGCACGCAGCAGCTGCCTTCGGCGGCTATCCCATTTTTCTGCCCCAGCTAAACAGGGGCGCTGATCACACAATCAAATGACTGCACCTCAGCCAGGAGTGGCGTGGGCAGTTCGACTTCATCGACATCCGCGCTGTGCACGCAACAAGAGCACCCCTTCCCTCCAAGCCCTAGCAGGGAAACGTGTTGTGACGTCCCTGTTAGGCCACAGTTGCTTAGCAGCGCTGTGTTCTCTTGTCTTCTGCACAGGACGGTCATTAGGACCTGAGACCTCATTGACAACAGCACCCAGTAGCGTGTGTAGGGGTTAGGGTCAGCAGGCCTGGCAGGAGTTGAGTGCAGGTGATGAGTGCTCACCTTGCCTTCGAAGGCCGGTGCTGGCGTTAGTGAGTGTAGTGTAGTGGTGTCTCCTGTCCCGTGTGCTTTTCCTCGTGGGCAGGGGGGTTCGTTAGCTTTTGGCCCTTACCAAAAACGGGCGTTTTGTATGTCCTTAGCACACTTCGCCACCCCTCCCCTCTAGTAGGTAGGGCTTTTGCCGTCTCCCCCCAAGGATAGGCGCCAGCACAGAAATTGGGCGCCATAGGAGTGGTGATAGTACCTGATTAGGACCTTCGGTCCGACATCAGCGAAGCCCGGTCTCCGAGAGCCACCACAGGGAGAGAAGTGAGACACACACAGACATACGTAGCACACATAGGGGTATGGTAAACCCTGTAAGGAAGGGTAGAACCCCATGGGTCTGGACCAGTCAGGGGTCCTAACTGTGGGCTTGCTTGTCCCAAAAGAGGGAAAACACACATTGCCTGATATCACCTTGCTTGTCATTCCCCCCTGGTGTAGTAAGCCACCGTTCTTCGTTTGCTCCCCAAGGTCATTACATTAGGGCAGTCCCCATGCAACACATGGTCAACAAGGCATACACTTGCTGGGTGGCTGCAATCCTGATAAGCGGCCACCTGGCTCACGCTGGAAACCATAAGCATGGGTCTGCAGGGCACAGACAGGGTCGGTGCTGTGCTCAGTAAGCACCTGTCAGTAGACTGACACAGGGAAATTAGTTTCGCTTTTTACGCTGGGACATAGTCTCAGCCCGGGTTAGGAGCTGCCCCTCGTTGTTCTCAACGAGGTAGGTGCAGAAGATAGGGTTGATACTCCCGTCTGGTTATATGAAGGCTGCCATAGGTTCCCGGGTCACTTCAGATAACCCATGGCCATCCTACAGGGTTAAGAATTTCTAGCCTTGTTTATACTCGTGGCGAGCAATACCTGCAACCACGTAGTAACCATCGACTGCCATCTCATTGGCATTCATCTCTTCGAGTTCGTCTGCCTCCCCTGGACTGGCAGCGGTCTCTAGGTCTATACGCTCGACCTCACTGTCGCTGAGGCGCCACTCATCCCAAGACAAGTCTTCAGGGGAGTGATAGTGCCTCAACTGTTTAGGAGCACACAGCAGTTCACCACCTAGACGTGGACTGCACCTGACATGGATCCTGGATCCATCTATCCTGATGAAACGATAGGGTCCAAAATAATGGTCCTGTAGGCAGTTACGTGGCCAGGAGGGTAGGCGTGAATGGTGAACCAAAACAAGGTCACCAACCTTGAAGCTGGCAGGTCGCCGTAGGCGGTTCCGTCGGCTCAGTTCACGGTCACGAATGTGTCTCAGATTAGTCCCAGCCTGGTTAGCCAGAGACTGCTTGGGTTCCACCCATTCTCCGACAGAGTTCTTGAAGTCCTCAGGAAGGGGGATTTTGAAGAACCAAGCAGGTCGTCCTCCATGGAACAGTTCGTTGGAAGTGAAACCCGTAGAAGAGCTCCGCTGTGAGTTCACGGTCAGCACTGCCCAGGGCACCAGGCGTACCCAGTCCTTGGTACGCTCCTGTTTCATCAGGATTCTTAAGTTTTGCTCCACCACACGGTTCTGTCTCTCACAGAGAGGGTTAGACGTGTGGGTATAGGGCACACCTGTGGTAACCTCCATGTTGAGGGCATTTAGCACTCGTTTGTACCACCCAGTGTCACTGCGGATGCGTACATCCTCATCAGAGTGCACCTGCTTAGGTGCTCCATAGGGTTCGAAAAATTGTTCGACAAACATTTTCACAGTCTGCTCACCTGTGATTTTCTTATTGCAAGGGGACACACGGGTGAAGCGAGATAGGCCACAGGTGACCACTAGGCAACTATCATAGCCCCCGAAGCATGGTAGGCCTTGGATGAAATCCACGTAGAGAAGAGAGTTAGCACAATAGCGTATGGGTAAGCTGGAGATCAGGCCCCTATCCCTACTGTCGCTCTGCTTGCTGGCATGACAGCCACAAGCATCCACAATGGTCTGAATACGCGACCTCAGTTCAGTCAGGGTTAGACTAGAGTAGAAACACTCACGGAAGAAGTCCACTGAGCGATTAGCGCCAGTGTGACCGGAACTGAGATGGGACCACTGTAGGCAGCCATCCAGTCGTGCCTCAGGCACCACAATTCGGTCCTCGTAGAAGAGGTACTGATTGTTCTTATACCACTGGTGCCCGTCAATGACACGGGGTTCGAGACCAGTGCTGAGGGTTTGGAGAATTTCTTTGTACTCTGACTGATAGTCCGTTAGACTCCAACCCTCCAGGATTCCAGCAGTGCGCATGGACAGGTCAAGCTGGACATCCATACGCTGGAAAGCCTCTCTGGCGAGCGCCTCAGAGCTCTCACCTATAAGCGCATCGAAGTTGTTGCGCGATATATAGTCAGACAGTTCATTCCTTATTCCGGGGATATGATGCACTGTCAGCCTGAACTGGCTCAGGTAAGTCCACCACCGTTTTAGCTTTGCTTTCTCTGGTGGTGGGCCCTTCTGAAAAGACTTCACAGGCTCCTGGTCACACAGCCAGACAATAGGGTTAGATCCCAGGAGTCGAGATTTAGGGGAAAGCACCAACATACCGGCCAGGAGTTCCTGGTCATAGGTGCTGTAATTGGAACGCGCTTGGTTCCATTTCCAATTCCAGTGTCCCAGTGGCACCAGTCGCTACTCACTGGTAGGATAGTCATGTTTGAACGAACCATCACGCTTCAGTCCACTAGTACGATAATGACAGTGGGTTAGTTCAGCGGGGTTGAGCTCCTGCCATTGGTAGATCGTACCCCCCCCCCCTACATCACTGGCATCAGTGATCAGGACTATCTTGCCCTCAGGGCGGGGTACTCCCAGGCAGTTGGAGGAGGCAATCTTCTTCTTCAACTCCTGGAAACACTCTTCCTCTCTGGCGGTCCACCTCCAGGGAGTAGTTTTCTTGATTAGGTCAGTGAGGGGGGCAGAGGAGTAAGTAAAATTGTGGACCTGACGCCGACAGAAGTTACAGGAGCCCAGAAAACTCCTCACGTCGTGTAGACCCTTCTTAGGGTCATCGCGAATCTGCATGTCCTGTAGGGGCTGCATCTTAGACGCGGCTGGTTTCCACCAACCATACCCCCTGTCGAAACCGAAACATTGCATCTCCTCTTTCATAAACTCACATTTTTCGAGTTTGATTCGGGGATGGTTTTCTTGACAGACTCTGAAAGATTTACGGAGGAGAAGGACATGGTCCTCTTTGGTATTAGTACCCAAACTCACGTCGTCGATGCAAGCCTCCATTTCTGCACCCCGAGAAATCAACTCCTGTACTAGAGGCCTGCGCCTCAGTATGTACAAAATTTTGCTCATTAGCTCCTGGAAGAGCGCTGGGGCATTAGCCACCCCGAAAGGCATAACCTTCCACTTAAAGACACGGCCCTTAGGGGTTATAAAAGCCAACAGCTCCTGAGCTGCAGCGGTGAGGTCCACCTGCCAGAAACCAGAGCGTTTGTCCATTTTGGTCTTGTACCTGCATTTGGCAATACGCTCCATGGTATTTTCCATGTTTGCAATACTCCCTGAGTGGTTCTGGGTCTTCTTGTTGACCTCACCATAGTCCACAACCAGTCGTAGGGCAGTCGACCCTGGTTTGGCAACCAGGAAACAGGGACTGCAGTGATGGGGGTAGTACCCCTGCTTATATTCTTCAACGAGGCCAGCATCAATACCTTCCTGGATCTGGCGCTCGATTTCTTCAACCTGTTTCTGTGGAGCAGGATAGGGACGACGCCTCACACGCGTCCTTTCAAATTCAGGTTTCAGTTTCAGGTCCATCTGGACCAGTTTTTTACAAGAGGGGGGAGGCGGCAAGGCGCCGAACACCTCCTCATAGGTTATCAGCAGTTTCTTCAGGCGGCGGTCAAGGTCAAGACTCTCGAGTTTCTGAAGGAAATCTTCCTCAGCATGGAGGTTGCTCTTTCCATGTTCTTTCTTTTTCTGCTGATCAGCAGTTTCGGCAGGCACAGAACCATCGTCCCACTCAGGAGAACATTGCTGCCCATTCTGCAGAGAATATACTAGCGGTATCTCAGGGTCAGGCAGCGTATAGGAATCATCGTCCTCCTCAGACCGGATGGAGGATTTCCAGGTCTGTCTGAGGTATTGCAGCCGCTCTTGGCGCTCAATACCTTCAGCCTTCAGGTACAACAGCCGCCGGAGTTCCTGAGTGTCATGCTCTGACAATGGCATGTTATTAGCAGCAGGCCGCGCCAGAGTATCCACCTATGATTTTAGCAGCTGTTTTTTCCGAAAATTCAAAATCATGCATTTTCAGAACCGCGATATCAAACTGTACACAGTAGTACTGTTGTTTTTATGTTTTCTCAAATTTTTATCAAAATTATGCTGTCGCTGAAGCTGGAGCCGCAGATAAACTGTCAGCAACTGCCGCGTACGCGAGTTTCAGATTCCCGACCGCCGTGCGCAATAGAAAATTGCCAAAAAGTCCACTTTTTTTCGCAGTTGGAAGCAAAGTAAAGGCATGAGCGTGTTCCCGAGATAAATACCTTGCTGCTGACCTAAAAAAATCCAGATTGGCAGGCACAAATTTGGAGAAATGCACGCTTCTCTACCCAAAAACCACTTTTTTACATGGTTTTAGGGTCTATGGAGGCCATATAGAGGGCCTTACAGGGCTGTAAGAGGTGGTATAGAGGTGATATATGAACAAATTGTCATCACCATTGGTAGAAGCCTACATGACAAGCGATGTTTTGCCTTTATTCTAGGCTATTCATCCCTTTCTCATGCACCATGGGGCCCAATATCCATATGGTTCATAGGTAGGGTTTTGATCACCTATCACCGTCCACACACATGTTTGGGGCTTGGGTTGGTATTGTATGCATTTGAATGATAAGAACTACATAAAATATGATAGTATGTGCATAAGAATGGGATGAAAGATGAACATTTGAGGTGTTTTTGGCCCTATTCTGCACCTTTTGTGGTCCATTTCCGTATGGTTCATAGGTAGGCTTTTGCGTGCCTATCACCGTACACACACATGTTTGGGGCTTGAGTTGTTATTGTAAGCGTTTGTATGATAGGTCCTACATATAATATGATAGTATGTGCGTAAGAATGGGATGAACGATGAACATTTGAGGTGTTTTTGGCCCTATTTTGCACCGTTTGTGGTCCAATATCCATATGGTTCATAGGTAGGGTTTTGATCACCTATCACCGTCCACACACATGTTTGGGGCTTGGGTTGGTATTGTATGCATTTGAATGATAATAACGACATAAAATATGATAGTATGTGCATACGAATGGGATGAACAATGTAGTTTTGAGGTATTTTTGGCCCGTTTTTGCACCTTTTGCGCTCCATATCCATATGGTTCATATGTAGGGTTTTGATCACCTATCACCGTCCACACACATGTTTGGGGCTTGGGTTGGTATTGTATGCATTTGAATGATAAGAACTACATGAAATATGATAGTATGTGCATAAGAATGGGATGAACGATGTAGATTTGAGGTGTTTTTGGCCCGTTTTTGCACCTTTTGCGCTCCATATCGATATGGTTCATAGGTAGGGTTTTGATCACCTATCACCGTCCACACACATGTTTGGGGCATAGGATGGTATTGTAAGCATTTGAATGCTGGGTAGGAAATAAAATATGATACTACGGGCACAAGCATGGGATTAACAATGTAGTTTTGAGGTGTTTTTGGCCCGTTTTTGCACCATTTGTGCTCCATATCCATATGGTTCATAGGTAGGGTTTTGATCACCTATCACCGTCCACACACATGTTTGGGGCTTGGGTTGGTATTGTATGCATTTGAATGATAAGAACTACATAAAATATGATACTATGTGCATAAGAATGGGATGAAAGATGAACATTTGAGGTGTTTTTGGCCCTGTTTTTGGCCCCGTTTGTGGTCCATTTCCATATGGGTCATAGGTGGGGTTTTGCGTGCCTATCACCGTACACACACATGTTTGGGGCTTAGGTTGTTATTGTAAGCATTTGTATGATAGGTCCTACATATAATATGATAGTATGTGCATAAGAATGGGATGAACGATGAAGATTTGAGGTGTTTTTGGCCCTATTTTGCACCGTTTGTGATCCAATATCCATATGGTTCATAGGTAGGCTTGGAACTATTTGAGCCATTTGAGAATTTTCTTTCTCCGTGTGTCATCGTTGTACATAAAATATGATACTATGTGCATAAGAATGGGATGAGCGATGAACATTTGAGGTGTTTTTGGCCCTATTTTGCACCGTTTGTGGTCCATTTCCATATGGTTCATACGTAAGCAACGATTGTCTTACTGCCTTCATGCCCTTGTTGCGTGCTTTTTGTGTGTATTATGCCTTCCTAGGTAGGGTGAGCAAAGGGTGAAAAGATAGTGAACTAAGGGTGAACGAATGGTCATGGGAGCATGCATGGCGACAAAATGTGATTTCCCTTTGGTACAACCCACAGGGCTAAGCAATGGCTCCTTCCAAGAAGAAAAAGGTTGTGATACCAAAGCCTGACATGCCAGCTTTGGTGCCTGCCGATTGTCATATAGGCAAGGGGGACGTGGAAGATGGGGCGGAACAAGGAGAAGGCGGAGCATGGGAAAATTGCGAAAGTTTGGACCCGGAGCTAGAAAGGCTCCTTGCAGGGCATTGTGTTAAGGAAGACCAAAGTGTTGAAGTCGGGACCTTCAATTACATCAAATGTGGCATGTCCACCAATGTGCAAACCGGTGAAAAGCGGGTCTTGTTTTGGTACGGAATGCTGATTATACCGAAAAAAATACCGGAACCAAACAAGAACGACCTATGCATGAGGTTCCCAAAAAATTACTTCTATTGGTTCAAACGCGCTGACGTCTTCCCAACCCTTCCTCTTGGATTGCCTGCCTTCTTCAACGATGGGTGTGACGTCCCGAGTGATGAAACATCCGACTACAGGGAGGTACCTTCTGATGAGAGCTCGGAAAATGAAAGTAGTGATGATGAGGACGATGGTGACGATGGCGACAACTCGGATGATGGTGCAAGTGGCACACCCAAAGCCAAAAAGGAAAAGAACAAGAAAACTAAACTAAAGCCCCCAAAGTTGAGGAAGGATACCAAAAAGAGTAGGTTACCTGATGTGTCTGAGGAAGCGTTGGCATCAAGAATAGCCGAAGCAACTGAGCATATGACGCGTATGGAGCTGTTTAAGCAGGCAAGTGCTTACGCAAAACATTATTTGATCAAACTCTGCGAGAACCTGTGTGTTAGCGGTATGAGTTCCAAAACGATACCAGAGATTCTTCGAGCGCTTGAGGACAGAAGTAAGACTGGAGGCTTCACAATCCAAAAGCTGTTTCCACCGCACAAACCGCAAGTGAGCTTCAAACCCATGGACATATCAATGAGCAGCATTCGACAGGCATCTATTGCTGTTCAATGCTTGTTGATGTTGTTGCTTGCGGTGCATTAAATGTTTGTGACTCACACATAGCCCATCACCCCACCGCATGGGTGGCACAACCCGTGAATATCGCTGGCTGGGATTTGGGCAGGTGGGACACGCTTCATAGGCCAACAGTTCCGTGCTTTGTGTAACTTCGTGCCACACAGGTTGAGAAGCCCAGAAAGGCAGAGAACCCATGTCCCCAGGAGCGCACCGAACGAGAGGAGGCGGAGAGGCGAGACAGAGCAGAAGAGGACAGAAAAAAGGCGGAGGCAGCGCACCGACCGAAGCAAGCGGATGAGGAGCAACAGCAAAAGGTAACGTTCCAAAGTTGTGCAGTTAGGGTCTTTCAATTCTGTGCATGCATATCGCGTTAAATTCTCTCCGACCGACCGAGATGGGATTTTTATTTTTGCATGTCCCCAGGAGCGCACCGAACCAGAGGAAGCGGAGACGCGAGACGGAGCACAAGAGGACATAAAAAAGGCGGAGGCGGCAAAGCGTCAAAAGCAAGCGGATGAGGAGCAAGAGCAAAAGGTAACCTTCCAGGAGCGCACACGGAATTCTGCAGTTACGCTCTCACAATTCTGTGCATACGTATCGTGTTCATTTCTTTCCAATTTACGGAGATCAGATTTTGATTTTTGCATGTCGCCAGGAGCGCACCGAACGAGAGGAGGCGGACAGAAAGAAGGCGGAGGCGGCAGAGCGTCAAAAGCAAGTGGATGAGGAGCAACAGCAAAAGGTAACCATGCAAATTTCTGCAGTACCGCTCTCTCTATTCTGTGCATACGTATCGTGTTCATTTCTTTCCAATTGACGGAGATCGGATTTTGTTTTTTGCATGTTGCCAGGAGCGCACCGAACGAGGGGAGGCGGACAGAAAGAAGGCGGAGGCGGCAAAGCGTCAAAAGCAAGTGGATGAGGAGCAACAGCAAAAGGTAACCATGCAAATTTCTGCAGTACCGCTCTCTCGATTTTGTGCATACGTATGGTGTTCATTTCTTTCCAATCGACGGAGATCGTATTCTGTTTTTTGCATGTCGCCAGGAGCGCACCGAACGAGAGGAGGCGGACAGAAAGAAGGCGGTGGCGGCAAAGCGTCAAAAGCAAGTGGATGAGGAGCAACAGCAAAAGGTAACCATGCAAAGTTCTGCAGTAACGCTCTCTTGATTCTGTGCATACGTATCGAGTTCATTTCTTTCCAATTGACGGAGATAGGAATTTTTTTTTGCATGTCCCTAGGAGCGCACCGAACGAGAGGAGGCGGACAGAAAGAAGGCGGAGGCGGCAGAGCGTCAAAAGCAAGGGGATGAGGAGCAACAGCAAAAGGTAACCATGCAAAGTTCTGCAGTAACGCTCTCTTGATTCTGTGCATACCTATCGTGTTCATTTCTTTCCAATTGACGGAGATAGGATTTAGATTTTTGCATGTCCCCAGGAGCGCACCGAACGGGAGGAAGCAGAGAAGCGACACGAGAACCGCCAAGCGCAAAATGTCAACACGGCATCAGAGCGCAAGATCGAAAGCGAGGGTCCCGACATTATCGCTCTTCCACCGCCTCCACCATTCAGCCGAAAGCAAACAGAGCCTTTCAAGGTTTTTGCATTCCTGTCACTGTACCCCTCAGCAAAATGTAGGATGATCTGCCTGTCCAACGGCCACCACATCAGCAACTCTTCAAAGCCTTGGCAACAGAGAACAGGATCCATGCGAGGTTTCATTGGCGTCAAAAAAGACGCAGAGCTGCGGGGTTCTGACAGCGTCATGCAGGCAGCCATGTGCTCTTGCGAGCTCCAAATACAGTGGCAGGGCGGTACTTGGGTGCAGGCACCAATCAGCGTTGTAGCAACTATTTCGCATACCACGCCACGTTGCTGTAGGCTGTTTTTTGATTTTTTTTTTCCTAACATGCTAGAACCTTCCAGACCGGCAGCCATGTGCTCTTGCGAGCTCCAAATACAATGGTAGGGCGGTACTTGGGTGCAGACACCAATCAGCGTTGTAGCAACTATTTCGCATACCACTCCACGTTGCTGTAGGCTGTTTTTTGATTTTCTTTTTCCTAAGATGGTAGAATCTTCCAGACCGGGACGGCCCAAACTGCCTGAATGGCAGCTTTCACAGAAATCTGTGGCCAACAGACGCAGCCTTGTGAGGTCGTATGCGAAGCAGTTGCATTGCGGGCACCTGATTGCGGAGCATGCAGTCAAGCGATCACTGAATCGAGACAGACTGAGGGCAAGACCGGCCACATTTGAGCAATTGAGGGATACCCTCATTGCAAAGTTTACGACCCATGATACATGGGAAGATTTCATTCGCGCGCGCAGAAATAATGATGGCAATGGTCAGGGGGTGTATAGGACAGGCGTGACCAAACTCATGCAGCTTTTGACAGCCGACATGGGGATTGCTACCACACCGGTAGGTGCGTACCTAGACCCGAGTACCGCCCTTCCACTGTATTTGGAGCTCGCAAGAGCACATGGCTGCCTGCATGACGCTGTCAGAACCCCGCAGCTCTGCGTCTTTTTTGACGCCATTGAAATGTATGGGCGCCGCAAATGCCAGGTGCTGAGCGTACATCTACCGCAAGCACGTCAGCCACACCAACTCCTTCTGCAACTTCCCCTTGCGAGATACCTGGACCAGGATGATCACATCACAACCTCGTCGCAGTTTGAGCGCATGGACCTGCTTCCTGCCCTTGAGAAGGCGTTAGAGAGCGGCTGGGGTGGTGAAAGCATGGAGCTGGTTTTTTCTCCTGATTATGCCGCCTACTACCGAACCACAGGGACGCCTCCACCAACAGCAGATTGCTGTTGTGTGGAGTGCTATGGTTCAAAAGAACTCTGGAAGCACCCTGATTGGATACGGCAGCCTTTGCGGGATTTTCACAACTACCCTTCACGCTGCGCTCCCTTCTTTCGCTTCATGAAATGTCGTCTCAACAGCGTGTATGATGTACACCACTGCAACAATCACGTGTTGGCAAACGGGGTGATCCACCCCCTGTGGTTCTGGACCAGAGCAAACCTGCCTGAGGAATACACTGTCCAATTGAAGACAATTTTGGAGAAACATTTTACGCGCTTTCCATACTACCCACCTTTCAAAGAAGCTATTGGCAAAAGGGACTGGTCACCCCCAAACATTGTCACGAAGGATATCCTGAAGGAGGATTCTTTTTGGAAAGCCCTAGCTGATCTGTTCCCACGAACGGCAAATGGTCTCACAGTCAAACAGAACGGTGAGGTTCTGCAGGACCCAATACACCGATATTTGAAACTGATGCGGATTCTGATGGTCCAGCTGAACAGCTGGAGTCCGGAGGGTGTTGACCAGCGTGATGACATGTGCCGTGAAGCACACCAGCTCTTTTGGGACCTCGGGTTTCCCCTGCGCCGGTTTGGAGTCCCAATTCATTACTTTCTGGAGCACTACACCCCCCGGCTACGCAAACATGGCAACCTCGTGGGCATGTCATCGGAGGGGGGCGAGCATGTCCACCAGCCCCACTCCAAGATCGTGCAAAAACGCCCCTCTCGCCCACGAGGGAAATGCCCAGTGGGGCTGGTGGAGATCATGAAGCACGTTAGGCTCTGGTTGGGGCTGTGGAGGCAAGGCTGGCTGTATCCAACTCTCTGGTACACGCATGAACCGAAATTGCCAGCTGACAATTAGCGGTATACCACCTTCTTGCCACCACATCCCTTGGCTTGTGATAGATTTACTATTTTTGGCCATTTCTGGCTAATGTTGCTAATCTTTCATTGTTTATGGATTGGGGTAGATTTTGGAACGTATTCATGCTGATATTTTCAGTACCCCTCTGTATCTCTCTCCACTTCTGTCGTCCACAGGATCCATTGAAGAGAGCCAATGGGGTGCCGCTGGCGTTGATGAAGCCCCTGATTGACGCAATTCAAAAATTGGGCAGAAGTCTGTGGTACGACGTGACTGGGGGCTCAAGGGCCTGTGGAGTCCCTGCTGCTGACATCATCAAGCATCTTGAGCGGATCTGCCCTGTGCTCGGAATGGCTTGCCCCGGTGCTGCCCAAGTGATAACGTTCACAGATCGTCCGGTCCCCTGTCAGCTGGCTAACATGGAGAGCGTGCTAATGATTTGTCTTGTGTGCTTGGGCCGAGAGGCCAGTCATTTTTGCGTAATGCATACTCTTGACACAACTCAGTACAGCGCAACCCCTCTGTCACTGTCACCAGGTGACACTTTGTTTCTGCCAGTTGAAAAGCACTGGATGCTGCCAAAGTTGTGTCCAGGCATTAATTATTTTGCTGCTGTACCATTCTCGAATTCGCAAAATGCACCATTCGTGCCCGACGATAGCTGTTGGATCAGCGAACATTTACGGCCGTCCAGTGTGACCTGGAGTGACCTGCAGCACGGTGACACTGTGCAGATGTATGACGGCCTAAGCGATGCTTCGGTTCTGCTGCACACCCAATTTTTGTGGAGGCCCACTTTGCGTTGTCCCGGTCTGTCGCGAAAAGGGCAGCCCCTGTTCCCAGGCAGGTGGACAGTCCAGCTTGAACGGGGCGTCACTGTTTTAGTATTAGCCTTGATTCCTACCAATCCGGCTTCCTGGGATGTTGTCGGCGTCTGTGCATTTTGCTGTACGGCAGGGCAGGCAGACTTCAGATCCCTTCTACGGTTTTCAGAATCCAGCCTCAGAGAAATTGCCCTGGCTGACAAGCAGGGCTGTGAAGCAGGGAAGACCTGGATGGAAGGTTTGTATTCCGGGCAGTGCATTTTTTTCCAGTTTCCTCAGAGGTGTCAGTCCTGCGGTCCGCACCAGGCCAAGCGTGAACTGGCATATGAGGACAGTCGGCGGAGCACACGTCTCCCTGAGATCACAAACCTCAGTACCACAGCGGTGAAGAAGGAATCTGTCACTACCAATGGGAAACCCAAACCGAACCCGAAACGGAATTCGACCGCAAAGCCACCACCAAAACCGAAACCAAAACCGAAACCAAAACCAAAACCAAAAGGCCATAAAAACAACAGCCCACCAAGCAAACAGCCAAAGAAGGGAGAGACGGGCAGTGGGACGGTAAAACAAGAGGCTGACCTTGTTCAGCGGCTCTCGGCTGCACTGCAACAAACAACCCAACAACAAAACAACCGAACAAACCCCCTGAAGCGCAAACGCGGGCAAGGTGAAAACAGTGAAAATACCCGAAAAAAAGGAAGGGTTAAACGGGAGTCAGGAGAGCACATGTCTCAGCAGGTGTCTCAAGTGTCTCAACAGGTGTCTCCGAACCCCCCTGGGTAGGTGTTTCAGCAGGAGCAGCAGCAGCAGCAGCAGCAGCGGCAGCAGCAGCAGCAGCAGCAGCAGCAGTTGCAGCTGCAGATGCAGATGCAGACCCAAGTGCAGCAGCAGCAGCAGCACCAGCAGATGCACCAGCAGGCCCAGCAGCAGCAGCAGCAGCAGCAGCATATGGGTCCTTTGCAAATGAACATGCCAGTTGCCATGCCCATGGCCAGGCCAATGCCAGCCATGAACATGCACCAGCTCCAAATGCCCATGCAGCCCATGCAGCAGCTTTGTTCGACGATGAGCAGCATGCAGCCATTTGGTTTTCCAATGTACCGGCCCTATTAGCAGCGCCTGCATATATGTCTTTTGTTTTTTTCCCTCTCCCAAAAAAGAACTTTGTGCTGTTTAGAGTTTGGTGATTTAAATGTATTGCCGTGTTTGTGAATACGGCAGGATCATATCTCTGGAAGTGCAGATGCCTGAGCTCTGTGTTCATTATGCACTTTGTGCGATGTTGAACTGATTGAGAGAACCAGATGCTCAGATGCTCAGAGTGGTGCGGCTTGTTGCGATTGTCCTTTGTTTTCATTACCGTTGGTGGTTCCTTGGATTTGAATGCACGAACGTTTTGTAGGATCATTGACGACCGCCGGGGTCGGGGACGGACCCACTGAAACGTGTTTGCAGTTGTATTGGAGCAACATATCGGGGGTTGCAGGGCCGCCAGCACAAAAAAAAAATCAGTTTTCGCTGAAAAATGGCCAGCAATTGCCAACTTTTTGCCGAAAAACTGCACGAACGGTTTGTGAGATCATTGACGACCGCCAGCGTCGGAAAGGACCCACTGAAACGTGTTTGCAGTTGTATCAGTACAACATATCGGGGGTTGCAGGGCCGTCAGCACAAAAAAAAAACCGTTTTCGCCCAAAAATGGCCAAAAATTGCCAATTTTTTGCCGAAAATAGTGTTTTTTTAGCCGGGGTCGTGAGTTTTAGGGCCCCATACCCTATTCTTAGGGTGCCCAATCCAGTGAAATGTGTTTGGAACTGTATTGGAGCAACCTATTGGGTGTTGCAGGGCCGTCAGCACAGAAAAAAAACAGTTTTAGTCCAAAAATGGCCAAAAATTGCCAATTTTTGGCCAAAAACAGTGTATTTTTGGAGGACAATCGGGTAGGAGGAACCCCCCTCTCCTATTTTGAGCGTGCAGAATAAAAGAAAAAAGGTTTCCTTTGGTCTTTTTGGGTACAAAACCACTTTTCATGGTATTTTTCTGCCTATACTATAGGATACAGGTACGCTGGTGTGCAGCACTGTTCTGTAGCACCACCCCACAACAGACAAAAGTACTCCAAAATAGGCCGAGTTCCAGGGTTTTTGATGGTTTAGGAGAAAGCTCGGGTGGGAAGAACCCCCCCATCCGTATTTTGGGGCAAGAGAATCCCAACAAAAGGGCAATTTCTGTCGAAAATCCTCTATAGGCAGGTACACTGGTGTGCAGCACTGTTCTGCAGGACCAGCCCAGAGCAGGCAAAAATACCCCAAAATAGGCCAAATTTCAGGGTTTTTGATATTTTTGGACAAAAGCCGGGTAGGAGGAACCCTGCCCCCCTATTTTGGGGCCGTAGAAACCAAAAAAGTAGGTCATTTCCCGCGAAAATCTGCCCTTTGCTGACTTTTTGAATTTTGGGAAAAAACAGCTGCTAAAATCATAGGTGCAGCACTCCGGGCCACGGGTTCACCTGTGTGCATAGGCTGCATGTGTAGCACTGGTTTCCCAACAGGGGAAGCGGGCTCAGAGGTTGACTCTAGATCTACCTCCTCCAGCAACAGCTGGGCCAGGAAGGCACTGTGTTTTAGGTCAACGCAGCTGGGATCAACAGGAGGGATAATGCGGGCGACCTCAGACAGTTGGTCGTCAGCACCCTCTTTAACAGCTGCAGATTCCAGATAGTCATCGGGAGACTCACACCCTGTGAGTGTGGCAGATAGGTGCTCAGGAGATCAATTTTTGAGATCAAAAAGGGTCAGGCCACGATTTTCGGCCATGACCTCTTTCAGTAGCACCTGGTCAGGGTCACACAGGGGTACAGGATTGAGAGATCCATCAACGATGGACAAGAAACTGGCCCACTCAGGGGCCTGCATAGCTGTGTCTGAGTCCTCAGGCACATGAATGGGGCCGTCAGGGAGTTGCACTCTTCCCACGGTCATTCGATCTAGCATACGGCGCCAGTAAGCATGTTCACCAGAGCAGCCCCAGTCAGGGGTGCTCATGACAACCCTCCTGGACTGAGTACCCTGGCCGAAGATCTTAAGAGATAAAGGGTCTCAAGGCTGTTGCTTAAGGTCACCTGCCCATGCCCCTTTCACCCCCGTGCCAGGACAGTGCCCATGGCTGAACTACAGGACCCGCCTGTCACAGAGACTGAGAAAAGAGGGCTGTCAGCCCTGGCACCTCTTGCCGGCGTATTGCCTTCAGGCCTAAATCCGAAGGGTGGGAAAACAGGCAGACCTATTGCCCAGGCAAACATCCAGCTGGAACTGCCGGAGTTTGACCCCAAAATCCTGCCTGAATGGGCAGAAGAATTTGCTGAGTTCCTTTTCCTGACTGGCCAATCCCATGTGGATGTGGCCACCAAATGCTCAATGCTGAAACGCTCATGCAAAAAGAAATTTTTGCAAAAACAGGTGAAACAGATTGTGAAAACCTGTTCCACCTGGGCAGAGGTACTCCCGAGGTTGGAGAAAACATTCCCAGTCTATGAGACTGACCTCAGTGTGCGCACACAGATAGAGGAGCTACCTATGCTCCCTGAGTTTCCTTCCACTGCGCGAATCTCTGAATACGTGTGCGACTTGGAGTATCTGTTTTTCAGGATGAACGTGGGCTTCTACGGAGCCACTGAGCCCCACCTGTGGCTCATGAGTAGAATACCCCAACATACGTGGGATGATTGCCGCTCTACCTCTGAGAGGAAGAGTAGGACCCACTCGTACCATGAACTGGTGGACCTCTTGATTTGGCTAGCTCTTGAGAGAGAGAATGACTCCCACATGGAGAAATTCGTCAAGAAGCATTTGGGTCGAGGTGGTACCCCTACCACTGAACGTGGCGAAGGGAAAGGGCCCAAAAATCCCACTAACAGCAACCAGGGAGGTGGTAAAGGGAGGGGTAACCTACGTGCCATGAATGAGGTAAAACCTGATGCAGGTACCCCCCCTCTGTTCTACTGCAAACCTGTCAATGACAAGGGGGGACCTTGTCATGCCTCTGACTGCGATCACCGCAGTAGCTGTATGCTGCAGATGAAACGACAGCAGCATACCAAAGATGGGAAACCTGTGACCCATCAGGACCATTTCAGGTGTACCATCACCTGTGGCTTTTGTGGCAAACGTCGTCACTACGAGGACGAATGCCACAAAAAGAAACGCGAGAGTGATAAACTCAAGCGTCAGGAGGCCGAACGCCAGAAGACACAAACACCCACCAGAAGTCCCCCGAACGAGGATAAAGGTGGTAAAGGAGGTGGCAAGAGGGGGTGGCAAAAATGGACCCCCTAACCCCCAGAGGCGCTCATCAGCGCCTGTTGCTACACCCACTCCTGCTGCTACACCCGCTCCTGCCGCAGGTGATCCTAAGAAGCGCCCCCAGGGGGATAACGCTACCCCTGAGGGGAATAACTCCAAGAAGAGGCACTTGGCCTGGATCGCCAGGTCCCTCATTGCTGCAGGGGTGGATGTCAAGTTCCCTGATGAGGAGTAGGGGGGCGGCTCCGAAGAGGAGGACTGGTTTTCTGGATCCTCGTGAAAATCGGGGATCAAGTTTTTCGAGCGGTGCTTGACACCGGTGCAACACTTTCCATAGTGGCCCGGCGCCTGCTAAAGACTTTCAGGAAAACTAAGACCGTGGCCATAAGAGTAGGGGATGGGCGTACCATCAATTCTTTTGGGGGGGTCGATGTGACTATATGCCTGGGCCGTGACCCAACACTGCAGAGTGCTGGACACCGACGCCTTTGACATCGTCATTGGTGCAGACTACCTACGAAGAAACCCCCAGGTAAAAATGCTATCTCTCCGGCGCCCCAATTCTTTGCACTGCAACTTTGGCAGTGGGCTATTCTCTGTACCTTTGGAGCTGTCAGGACGAAAAGAGTCTGGTCTGCGCTACGCATCCAAGACTACTTATCGTACTGAAAACTACCAATTGGCCCGTCACGTTCTTGAAAATGGACTGGCGGCCCTTCAGGTAAACCTGGATGAGATCCTGGTGGAATTGTTTGCGAGCCAACACCAGCACATCATGCAATTGTACTGCTGCAAACAATTGAACAATGCTTTCCGTTTCTTCTGGAAAGCAATGGGCCTAGCGTATGCTAACCCTCCCTTCTCCCCGCTCGCGAAGGTTCTAACCAAAATCGGTTATGAGGGAGGAAGAGGGGGAGGACAACTCTGGCTTGGGTAAAGGTCCTGCAATACCCAGTTTCGCCTTAATGGCCTCCGATAGAGCCGTCACATCTGGATCTTCTGATCCAGACAAAAGGTTTGCCAGCAGTTCGGCCGTATGATCCAGGGCACCGTAGGTTGGCCTTGGATGATGTTGTTCCTCAACTCGAGTCGGGCCCACTTCGGGAGCCCTTGGGGTTGGACAACATGCTCTTGGGTACTCGGGTCTCGGTCGTCTTGGCAGGGATGCTGTCTCGGCTCTGTCGGACGGCGGGCCAGAGTGCGTGTAGGGCCCTAGGTCTGTACGTGGTCTGGATCCGTGTACTGCCAATGGTTCCTCTCCATCTTTCCCACGAATGGATTTGTAGTACTCCTCGTGGAGGATGTATTCACGCATTTCCTTCCTCGGTTCCTCATACTCCTCAGGGCCTTGAATCGCTGTTGAGGATGAAGCCAGACAGGCGGATCGGGAGACTGAGGCTGCTACACGCCTGTGGAGATGACGCAGGCTGTCTCGACCGTGGGCCGCTAAGTCCTCGGTGGTAAGGACTGTATTCTCTTCCACCCTTCTGCGTTCTGGATCTCATTGGGACCCAGATGCGCCACTGAGATGTGGAGCTCGGTAAGGTGGTTCACTCATGGGGTGGGCCATGCTGCCCATTTGTACTTGGACAGTTCTTATGGGCCAGGTCCTGACGCTTGGCGTGGACATGATGAACTTGTTGTTGAGCTTTGTGTGCTGCACTTCTTCTCGGGGTCGGTTCCAAAGGTCACAAGGGACTGTCTCTGCTACCGGAAAGATGTCCTTGATTAATGCCCTAGATATTTTGATGAAATCCTGCAGGTTTTGAAGTTGAAAACCAAAACCAAAGCAGCAAGTAGAGCAAGAACAGGATGTGGATGGAATCAATGATTGGTTTTGGAATCCAATGTAACACAGAAGGGCTGCAGATAGACAATGCAGGTTTATACACAAAGATTCAATCACAAATGGATAAGACAAAACATTTCATATGAAAATTGGACTGACTCGAGCCTCCAAAATAGCATTAGGCACTTCATGTGCACTCTTTTGGGTGAAATGGTGCTGGTTAGGAATGTGGGGCATAGATGTCAGGCCGACACAGAAAATGACTTGGCCAAGCAACTGAATTCAGAAACAGTTGAAAAGTAGAACCACAATAAGTGGTAGAACCAATTGAGTATCACCTAGGATTTTATGAGGTACCGGAATCCCGTAACTGAACTGTCCAAAAACTGCCGCGGTCGCGATTTACGGCCCGCCGCAACCCCATTTTGCCGAGGTTTTGGTGATTTGTGCCAAATCTGTGCGCATCTGACGTGATTTGGATAGCGCAATTGGTGAAATGCGATGTTATCTAGCTGCTGTATTGAAATAGCGTCGATTGTATTACCGGATGTCGCAATAAACCCAAAATACCGCCATTTTTGCCCATTTTTGCCACTTTTGGGCCATAAATGGTGAATACGATGATGTCCTTGTGGTGTCACTAAATTTCAAATTGATCAAGTTTGTCCCTAGTGCCCTGTGAGGCTAGGCAAGCAATGATTTGTGCCCGTGCATGCCCTTTACCCAAGATAATAATCCGGAGGGTGCCAAAAAACGCCCAAAACAGGTATATCTGCACTTTTGAACACATAAATGTTGATTAAAGTGATACGGTCGCGCTTTCATGTGATTTCAAATTGATGAAATGTGTCCCTAGTGCTACGTGAGGCTTGGCAAGCAATGATTTGTGACCGTGCATGCCCTTTACTCATGCTTGCGATCCGGAGGGTGCAAAATAAGGCCCAAAACAGCTATATTTGCACTTTTGAACACATAAATGTTGATTATAGTGATACGTTTGCGCTTTCGTGTGATTTCAAATTGATGAAGTTTGTCCCTTGTGCTACGTGAGGCTTGGCAAGCAACAATTTGTGACCGTGCATGCCCTTTACTCAAGGTTATGGCACGGAGGGTGCAAAATAAGGCCCAAAACAGCTATATTTGCACTTTTGAACACATAAATGTTGATTATAGTGATACGTTTGCGCTTTCGTGTGATTTCAAGTTGATGAAGTTTCTCCCTTGTGCTACGTGAGGGTTGGCAAGCAACAATTTGTGACCGTGCATGCCCTTTACTCTGGGTTATGGCGCGGAAGGTGCAAAATAAGTCTCAAAACAGCTATATTTGCACTTTTGAACACATAAATGTTGATTATAGTGATACGTTTGCGCTTTCGTGTGATTTCAAATTGATGAAGTTTGTCCCTTGTGCTACGTGAGGCTTGGCAAGCAACATTTTTTGACCGTGCATGCCCTTTACTCAAGGTTATGGCACGGAGGGGGCAAAATAAGGCCCAAAACAGCTATATTTGCACTTCTGAACACATAAATGTTGATTATAGTGATACGTTTGCGCTTTCGTGTGATTTCAAGTTGATGAAGTTTCTCCCTTGTGCTACGTGAGGGTTGGCAAGCAACAATTTGTGACCGTGCATGCCCTTTACTCAAGGTTATGGCACGGAGGGTGCCAAAATAAGGCCCAAAACAGCTATATTTGCACTTTTGAACACATAAATGTTGATTATAGTGATACGTTTGCGCTTTCGTGTGATTTCAAGTTGATGAAGTTTGTCCCTTGTGCTACGTGAGGCTTGGCAAGCAACAATTTGCGACGATGCATGCCCTTTACTTTGGGTTATGGCGCGGAGGGTGCCAAAGAAGGCCCAAAACAGCTATATTTGCACTTTTGAACACATAATCGTCGATTATAGTGCTCTCGTTGCCCGTGCGTGTGATTTCAAGTCGTTCAGGTTTGTCCCTGGTGCTAGGTGAGGCTAGACTACGCGGACCAATTGAGGTTCTCAAAGATGCATGAGATGGGCACCTAGATGGCCATTGCTATCGCTTGGTCCACTACCCTGACTGGGGTTGCCTGGGATCCGTGCCTGCAACTGAAGGACCGGGACACCAAAATTAAAGTGATACGGAAGTGATATGAACACATAAATGTTGATTAAAGTGATATGGTCGCGCTACAATTGAGTATAGGGGTCTTGGGATGGAAGACCATTAGGCTTGACCTCAAAAGGCCTAAAGCATGAAATGCCTATTTTTTTCGGTATATCCTCCACGAAGGAAGGTACCTCCGCTCGGTTGAGTGGTAGGGGTGAACTTCATGGGGGGGTTAGGGTTACAACCCTAGGAACTTTGAGAAAGTGTAATTTAGGCTTCAAAAGAGAGATAAAAGTACTTAAGTTAGTCTTAGCATCAGCACGAGGGATTTAAGGGGGGGTTGGCCTGGATCAAGCCCTCCAAGAAAGACATGGCAGTGACTTTTTCTTACTTAAAATGTTGATAGACCAAGTATATGACTAAGCCAAGGGCTAACGCCTCCAATAATGACAACCGTTCGCACCCAAAACCCTCGGAGCAACATGTAGCCACGGTCAATAATTTGTTGTATTTTTTTTAGTGTCCCTCCAAAGAGGACACGCACAAGTTCCGTTTCATGCTCACTTACGAGAGCAAGGTCAAGGGTCCAATTGTAGAGCAAGGTTCGTGCTTTTTGCATGTGGCTTGCAAAACCACATGCAATTTGACACCATGACCTTGCTCCACATGGAAACTCATCACCAGGCACTATAAGTACATAGGGGTGATCATCCCTAAATCTTGGGAAGTGCATTTCTTCTAGCACATCCTTTTGATCACCTATATATTGTATCCAATCATCCACATCCCAACAAACCCCTACTCTTCCATCCTTTATGGTCGTTTTTAGTACTTGTCTCTCACTTAAAGTGGACCAAGCTTTATCCATCGTTGCATACGACGGAGAGCAATGTGTCCATGGCATGCTGCTTGCACGGGTTTTCTTCTCTTTGGCGATGGCCCACGAAATAAGCTTCCTGTACCTCGGGACGGTTGAAGTGAGAAATTCGGAAAAAGTGCGTGGTTGAACTTGCAGTTGAATGGGTTGCTGTCATGGCACCAAAAAGCGTCGAATGGTACAAACCACAAGGTATTCACATTTGTGACGGAAGCAACACATTGCAACTCATATGTTCATGCTTTGGGCAACACTAAGCGATTATTTCCCCGTGCAAACGTTGTCATGAAGCACAATCACAATTGTTCATTTGTGATAAGGGTTCAACCGCACCGTTGAACCACGTTGAACTACTTGTAGGCATGTGTGCATTCTGCCACATACCTTCGCTTCGGCATCCCAAGGTCCAAAATGAGGCGCACAGCGTCAGATCCTGTGAAAGCTTATTTTGTACCCCTTTTTGTCTGTGTGTTACCAATTCGGTCAGCAAGTTGTTTCCATAGGCGTTTTGTCGTGCTGTTTGTGCAAAAAAAGGTGAACAAGTCGTCCACCAGCTGTTGGTCCCCCCAAACCGCAGTAGTTGTCGTTCACCACTTGCAGCCAGTGGTGGGACATTTTTTAAAAAAGGTTTGTCACGCGTCAGCTTCAGGTGGTTATGCAAATATTTTGTTCAGAAAAGCGCGGGCCGCTGGTGCAGCCGCCGCCGCCAGCGCTGGCGGTGGTTCAACCGCGGTTGAACCGCGGTTCAGTGGTTCAACCGCGCCCCTTCCGATTTCAACCGGGTTGAACCGGGTAAAACCACTGTGTGAAGTACCTGATCCAAATGAGCACGTAGGCATGTGGAATGGGCTGGCCCTCCTGATTTCGACAACGTCTGTGCACTGTGGACTTGTACTTCCAAAAAAAAAAAAGAAGGAGCGGCTGAAGCGAATCGACCACAAAAAGCGGAGGAAGGAGTCCCGACGCCCCGGACTGGAACATCTGGGGCGGAACAAGCAGCAGGGGTCGCCACCCCCAGGCCAGACGCCCTAAATGGGCGCATGCGGAACGGAACAGGGAGCAGGGGCAGCCGCCCCCCCGACTGGAACATCCGACGACAAGCGGCGGATGATCGCCAGGGTTGGGATCATCGGCCACGGAGAGCTAGAATAGCGGTCACGAGGGCGAGGCAGTGGAGATGCAGCGAAGCGGAGTGGACGAGGCCGAGGAGAAGCAGAGAAACCAAGATGACGACAAGGCCCAGAAGATGCAAGGATGCACACAAGTGGGCGAGGACCAGGGGATGAGGTGGAGCAGCCAAGTGGACGAGGCTGAGGAGAAGCAGTGGAGCAGCGAAGAGGAGGAGCCGGAGGAGATGCAGTGAGGAAGTGACCAGGACGAGGCTGTGGACAAGCAGCCAAGAGCAGACAAAGAAATGGAGTACCCAAGACTGGATCATACGGGGCAAAACAAGAAGGAGCGGCTGAAACAAAACGACAACAAAATGCGGAGGAAGCAGTCCCGACGCCTTGGACTCAAACATACCGGGCGGAACAAGCAGCAGGGGCCGCCGCCCCCCGGACTGGAGCATCCTGGGACATTTGGCGGCCAGACGCCCCAGACAGGCGCATCCGGGGCAGAACAAGGAGCATGGGCTCCCCCCGGTATGGATCATCCGGGCACAAGCGGCGGCCGAACGCCACGGACTGGATCATCTGGGGTCGATCAAGCAGCACGAGCCGCCGCACCCCGGAATGGATCATCCGGGGACAAAGCACGGCCAGACGCCCCGGAATGGAACATCCGGGCTGGAACAGGCAGCAGGAGCCACCGCATTCACGACACAAAAGTCGAGGGACACATGGTGGGCAGACGCCCCGGACTGGGGCATCTGGGGCAGAACAAGAAGGAGCAGCCACAACCACCGGGGCGGGGGAAAGATGGTTGCCGCCCCGGGCAGGAATGCCCGGGGCGGATCAACCAGAAGGGGTCCCCACCCCCCGGGCTGGAGCGTCCAGGGGAAAGTGGCGGCCAGAGGCGAAGGAAACAGGAGGCCGAGACCAAGGTGGTGCAGCGAAGGAGACAGGACCCGAAGCAACGCAAAAGACAAAGCCGAGGAAATGCAGGGAGGCAGCGAACTGGACGAGGCCGACGAGACGCAGGGCAGCACGGGGCCGTGGTGAAGCAGAAAAACAGACCTATGGCTGAGGCCGGGGTGATGCAGTGAAGCAGCCGTGAGGATGAGGCCAGGGCACAGCAAAGAAGCGGAGATAAGGACGAGGCCGAGGAGAGGTAGTGCAACCATGGGGAGGACAAGGCTGTGGTGATGCAGTGAGGTAAACATGAAGCCGAGGCCGAGGTGATGGGGAGCAGCAGCCAAGAGGACGAGGCCATGGAGAAGGAGTGCAGCAGGCAAGAGGAGGAGCAAGTGGTGATGCAGTGATGCGAAGACCCGGACAAGGCCGTGGTAATGCAGCAAAGCGAGGACGGGGCCAGGAAGTGCCCAAGTATGGATCATCCGGGGGGAAACAAGAAGGAATGGCCTCAGCACGACGCGAGCATTAACCGGTGAAAAAAAACCAGACGCCCCGGACTGGATCATCTGGAGCGGAACAAGCAGCAGCAGCCGCCGTCCCCCGGACTGGATCATCCAGGGACAAGTAGCGGCCTGGCGCCCCAGACTGGATCATCCGGGGCCGGCAGCCTGTGCGCACAAGAGCTGGGCTCGACAGGCCGCGCTGAGGCGGGCCCTTGACCGGGTATAGCAGGCCAGACGTGAGTGCTGGTAGCTACGCCTCTCCGCACCCCCACCATGCATGAGTCACTCGTATTGCAGGTGAGACAAGTAGGCTGAAGTGGTGCACCCGAAGCCGCCCACCCAGCTAAACCAAGGGAGGAGACACACACACAACAAGGAGGGCTTCAACATGTACACCACGACGCAGGCGGGGCACGACAACAGAGCACTCCTTCCACCCAAGCCCTAGCAGGGGTAAGTGTGGTGGCGTCCCTGCTAGGCCACAGCCGCAAACAAAAAACAAAAAAAACACGCGCTGTGCTCTTGTTACCAAAAACACAGGTGGATCACATGGGCTGCCCATCCTGCATGACCCAGCTAGGGCGCAGATCACACACACAGCAGCACGCCCGAGCCAGGTATGGGGGGAACAGCAGAGAGAAGGACCCTTGGCCATGAGTGGCGAGGCACAAACATCAGAAGGGCAATCCGCCATAGGAGGTATGCAAGACAACGTCAAGGACGGCATGACAGCATGGGGTGCAAGCATACAGAACACCGAACACAACTTCCCTCCAAGCCCTAGCGGGCGTACGTGTAGTGGCGTTCTTGCTGGGCCACAGTCGCCTGGACACGCTGTGTTCTCGTGCCAATACATAGGTGGGCCAAAGGGGCCATGACTTGGGAAAAGTGGCCAGACAACCCGGACAGGAACGCGCGGAGGAGAACGCGCCGAGTGCGCGGAAGAAGGGAAGTGGATAGGAGCGACCCGTGCAAGGAGCACGAGACGGTCCCTGGATGGATGAGGATCCTGTGGGCCCGCGCCACGTGGTTGCTGGCGGCCGGGTGGGGTATAAACACGGGATGAGGGATGGGATGGGGGCACGGGGCTAGGACAGGGGTGTGGCAGGGGCCACACAACGGCCCCATGGGATCGAGAAACCACGGGACGCGGGGATTGGGCCCGTGACGGGAAGTGGCGAAGGGGAACGGGACATGGGATGGGATGGGAGGCCGACAGCGCCAAGCAAGAGCCCTATGGGATTCGGAAACCAGTCGCCATGGAGTAGTGAACTATGGGCCAACCATGGGGAGCCTGGCCACGGGAGGTCTGGAAAATGCCCTGAACTCCGGGACGGCAGTGAGTTGTCCGCAGGGGTGAGGGTTGACCCTGAGGTCACCGGGTCAATGGCCTGAGTACACGTATGTTCACGCGTGAGCGGGACCTGGCAGAACGTTGAAAGGGTCGCCCCCTGCCCTCCAGCCGCTGAACGACGACAGGCAAGTGCATCTGGGAGCCAAGTGGGTACTCCAACCCGTGAGGGATGGGGAGTGGTGGAATGTGGTTGAGAGGGAGAAATGCTGCGCTTTCGGCGACGGCTATCCACAGGAAACCCGCCTGCAGCCACCCGAAAGGCTGTGCTAGGGGGGGAAGGCCGGAGGATCGTTGGATGGGTGAGCAGAAGGAGCTGAGACCGTGAGGGCAGCAACTGAAGGGAACCTACCGCAGGTCATGCCCCACGGAGACCTGGTTGAAGTTCTCTGCCGTGAGGTGAGACAGGGGTCGCCACTAGAATTGATGGTGGAGAGCTCTCCTTCCCGCCAGAGGCGGCCAGAATGTAGAGCAAACAAGGAGATGTGGGATGAGGCTGCGGACGGGGCCGCCCTTACTTACTTACTTACTCAATTTTGAAACGATGTGCCAACTCTTTCTACGCCTGGGACTCGAACAGCTTGTCCCGATCGGAGGGGCATCCCTTGACGCGGATCACTTCGCGTAGAAACACGTAAACGAGGTTGTCAGCTGTCATTTCCTTGCGGCAAGGGATGAATATTCCGAGTTTCGAAAACTGGTCACCCGCCATCCCCTGAGACCCACTGGGGGGAGTATTTTCTTCGAACGAACTTCAGCCCTCGAACAAAGATTCGAAACTCCGAACGAAGATTCTAATTCGAAGATTGTATTTGCTTTAATCAAAATCCAATTAAATCCAAGCTGCTGGGGAGGATTGCCGCAGAAGCGCAGCAACAGCTGTGCGCGCACCAGATTGACAGGCCATTGTCGCAGATTTGTGCCAGATTGTCGGAGATTTTTGCCAGAAAGACGGATTTTTGGTTTTTTTAATTGATTTGTTATATTTTTTAAGGGTGTCACTGTTTGACCAATGGTGTAACTTGGAAATACGCTCAAAAGCGCGGTGGGCACGACGAATGCTTATAGCCAGGACGTTGAGGACGCGCTTTTGCAATGTTTCTCCGCCTCCGGCCTGGGACGCCAGCTTTTACATTCGATCTACACACGAGTCAACCAAGGACCGACAAGCAGAGATTGAATCAAGTACTACGGTGGTCGCTTGAAGAAGCAGTCGCTTTGCTTCTCGATTTGGGAATCCCTGGATGCCGCCTTCGGGTTCTATCGCGCTTTATTTCCAAGCGTGCGGAGGTATGGTACAAACAGACAGGCCTAAGTTTTGGGGAACCAATACCAGGCCGCCAGAGAGTCAACTTGGCTTGGAAAAGGATAAAGGAGCCCTTGCACCTTGTTGGCCACATCGACAAGAAAACTGGCATCCGAAATGTCTCCTGGCCGTTTGATCGCTGGATCAACTACGTTTTCACGCAGCCCTGCCTCTATGATACTCTACAGCCCAGCAAGGATGGGTTGGTTTTCATTGTGAGTTGCGATGGGTATCCTGTAGCGGGTGTAAGCTGGACTCAGCTTACCATTCGCATCCGAGATCATGAGCATTCAGCCCGCAATGCAGCACACATTAGAGTTTTAGAGCTGGCATAATGTGGTGACGTCAATCTGAAGGATTTGCGCCGGGTCTGGAAGAATAATCTGAGGGAGTGTGTTTTCTTCGAAAATTGCCTTCGTCCAAAACTTGGAAGATTCGAACGAAGCTTTTCCTTCAAACGCACGTGTTTTTCGAACAAAATTTGGATTGCGCTTTGCACGCTACTAGGTCCTGCAGCAGATCATAACTACGCGATCTGTCGTCGTGAAGACCGGATGCTGTGCGGCAAGTGTTATGCTGGGCGGAGATTTCCTGATTTTGAAAAGGTTTTTTGGACTTACTGAGCATTGGTATATACCGTCAGTTCACAACTTGGGCCTTTGAAACCCTCTCAAGAGGCGGTACGTAGGCTGTTACCGGCGCGGAACGCGCACCGGTGATGTGTCCCGACTTGGCAAGACCCCTGTCAGCAAGGGAGGTCGTGGCTGCGCTTCAAGACCTTTGCTTCAAGTACCACGACACCATGCCATTATTTGTGTTCTTCATATGCTTATGCGAATTGGTGCTTTGCTTGGGGAATACTTAGAAAGGCTATGCTTGTCCGCCAGCAGGGAAGCACGCAACGCTATCAATAACATGCTGAAGATTGCTCTGTGTGTTTGGCAGCTAGGTGGATCTTGTAGACCTGATGGACAAGAAACGAAGTGTTTTTTTTATCTGGGATGGTATTGCTCATGTTTTGGGGTAGGCCAGCGAGCACTCGGGTGACCAGGGTGTCATGAGGTTGCGGGATGTGATGCAACAGCTCTATCGCACCTATCAGCGCATCGACATTGACCTTCCAGCGGACTGTCCGCAGGTGGCCTGGGAATTTCGTGAACACTATTTGCCTGAAACCTCTTCTGATTATCTGATAATCTTGGAGTTTGATGTGCCCAGAATCTTAGAGGCGATAGCACTTCACGGGCTTGGGATGTACTGCCAGGACTTGGCTGAAACCACGAATGCCAAGCTAAAGGATTTCTATTTGCGGTTCACAAACAGAGGGGCGAGCACCACAGGTGACTACCAGCTCTCTGCTCTGCTACAAACCATGGAGCATGTCATCTTGTACACGCACTCCCACATTGTAGCTCACGGTACAACGCGCCTGATCTCCTGCCCAAACGCTGCATTGTTTGAATCTTTAATAGACGATGCCGCTCAATGGGCTGACAAAGGAAGACAAGGCCGATGTCGCAAGACTGGTGGCGGTATCTGTTATTCTCCAAGCCCTGCATGCATGTGTTGTAGTCCTTCCAATTTAGTCTTCGTTCGAATCTTCGAATCCTTGAACGACTCTCGTTCGAAGATTCTTCTTCGTTCGAATATTCGAATCTTCGTTCGAAGATATTTTTCCAATCTTTCGCGCTGTGCTCAGGAGTTGCTTGAGGCGCACCCAACTTTTGCCCCAGCGTCAAGATCATCGCCGGGAACACCCTGCCAGAGTAGTACACAACTTGCCCAGCACCCGGCGCTGCAGCGTGCAGCAGACTTGGAGCCGTCACCATCCACTTCTCGCCGTTTGGATGACCCGCTAGATTTTGGATCCCAGTATTCAGAAGAATATGATCCGGATTAGGCGGTTGTGAACGAAGTGTTCGATGTGAGCGCCGAGTTTGACACTTGCCGCCAGGTTTTCGTAGAATCCGGAGTCACCCGCCCCTACCTTGACCTCATTCTAGGGAGATCTGTACCAAATCCCCATACGCCCATTTTCGGGGACCCGAAGTACGCTTGCCTTACGCCCCTGTCAACATATGGCCGCTGTTTTGGAAAGTGTTTGTCAGCCGATTGCAAGAATGTCGCTGTGGACAGAAACATGCCTTGTGCACTGGTTGCCCGCGCCCTCCCTTTCGCTGTGCCCAACAAAAACGGAACCCCAACCCCAACTATACGTCTCTTGGCATTGGTTTGGCATGCCTATGGTGCTGTGGAGAGCTGGCGTGAACACCGCACCGTTATGCTCAGATTCCCGAAGGAGGAGCCCCCAGGGTGGGGGAAATGTACATCAACGGGCCACTTGAAAGGCGCCAAGGTCACCGCTCAGGCGCAGGGTGGTGGTGCGGCAGCCCAGTCGGACGAAGGTGTGCGGCAAGCCGAGGGAGTACAACAAGTGCAAAGCACAACACCGTCGAAGTGGCAGACAGTGCTGCAGGCAGCAGTGGCAGCAGGAGTGCAAAATGGCTACATGGGAGGGGACATTCCTGAATGGGAGGTACCGCTTTTACCTTGTAGCTGAGCGCTTTTGACCGTGCATGCGTTCTGTACGTTATTCTTCGAAAACCACTCTTCATTCGAAGAAAAAAACGTTCGTTCGGACATTCGAATCTTCGAACGAAGATTGTTTTCGAAGTCTTTTACCGCTCCACTGCCCACAGGTTGCAGCAAAGCAAACCAGCGCCGTTGGCGTCAGGTGGAAGCTTCAGCTACCAAGTCGGGGGATTGAGACGACTGTGACCGCCGAAAGCCTGCTGAACGACCTGCTAACCAAGCCTGCGCGAGCACTGATCGTCCTTGGAGCCCTCCAAAACCATGAAGAAGGTCGAAGAAAGTTTAAGTCGTTGCCAACTTGGGTGAATCTCAGCCAGGGTGGTTCCACGTTGCATTCCCCTGAGGCAACCGAAAAAAAAGCGTCGACGACCAGTGCTGGCGTGCGGGGCAAAGATCCACCACCCGTTGTGTCCGGACGACCGGTAAAGAACCTTGCCGGGATTCTCTCGTCTTACAGGAAGACAAAGAAGAGAAAAAGGAGACCACGAGCGAGGCCAGCGGGTAAGCAACCTCTGAAGAAGAAGGAAAAGCTGCTGCCAGGTGACAGTTCTGATAGTTCGGAGTTCGAAGAGACTGAAGAAGATGAGGAGGAGGAGCCGCCTTCCGGAGATGATGACGATGAAGACGAAACTCAGGAGACACAGGTTCCAGACCGAGGGGCACTGCCGTGGGCATGGCTTCCCCTCCAACAAGAGGACCAGTGGGCAGCGTAGGGAGGAGTGCCGATTCGGAAGTGGCGCCCCTGGCGAATGGAGCTACCCAGAGATATCCTGCAGCAGAAGACCAAACTGGGCCGTGGCGGTACAATCTATTGGGTCCCTGCAGACTACAAGTCTGCCGTGTGGCATTCCGTTGGGGAGTATTGTGTTGCGGCTTGAAGTTATGCAACGCAGGAGAGTGCAAAAACCCGGCAGCAGTGGCGTCGGCAACTGGTGCTGTGCCAGCTCCAAGTGCCAGGAAGAAGCAAGTGAAGGCAAAGAGGCCAAAGAAGAACAGGAAGATGCCAACGAAGAGTGGTGGCAAGCAGGAAGAAGAACATGCCGGAGAGGGAGACAAAGAGGATGCCGGAGTGGGAGACAAAGAGGATACGGAAAAGAAAGACGAGGTTGCAGTAGAAGTGTCAGGCACTAAGTCGTGAGCCAGGACTGAGAAAGCTACATTGGACAGGGACACTGGTGGTTGTGCGGTTCTGTTGTTGCCTGCAGGCCTGTATGTGCATTTGTAAACGCCTCGTCGTTTTCTTCTAAAAATATCTTCGTTCGAACATTAGAAGGTTCGTTCGAAGAAAAATCCTCCACATTTCGAAAACACATTTTCAGGGCATTTGGGTGGTTGCAGGCTGAGTCGAAAGGACCAAACCCTCAAATACAACTGTGCTGAGCATTTTATCACAATGTTTGCAGCAACACAGCCACTCCAAAGGCGTTCGAACAGTTCAAAAATTTTCTTCCTTCGAAGAAATAATCTTCGTTCGAAGGTTTCGTTCGAAGAAAATACCCCCAGCAGTGGGTCTCATGGGGTCACGATGGCATGGTGGCCTCGCATGGTTGGCGGCAGTCCTGAAACCCAATCAACAGACACGCTATGCCACTTAGTGTCGGACACTGGCAAGGGTCTGGGCTGACTGGCAGTGTCGACACCCGAGGATTTGGCCGCTTGACACACATCGCAACTCAAGATGGAACGCCCGACGTAATGTCGAAGATTGGAAGAGACGTAATCACGTTTTATCAATGCCATGGTGCGAAGTACTCCTGAATGGCCGGAGAACTCGGACTCATGGTACATGGCGACAATGGAGGTGACAAGCACACGCTTGCCCATTGTCAGCAAGTGGAAGAACTTACCGTCATCGAAGGACAGCTTTGCATCTCGGAGTTGGTGTCGTGCCGTAGGACTTCGAACTCTCATAGATGTGCCTTCTACGTGGGTCTTCTCGATATGCTGCTGCCCACAAAGCTCTCGAAGTCAAATCCTTGCATTGGTAGTGTCGGTGTACTTGACGTTGTGTACCCTTGGGACTGGAGAGGCATGGCGTGTTCCGAACAAACTTTGGTAACGAAGCTGGCTGTAGTGTACCATCCCGGTGGCGTCGACAGCAAATCAGCTCCGTCAAGGTCGGGGCATATCGAGGTTCTTTGCCAAATGTGACTCGAAGGGGACGGTCCATGTCCACCTCGGGCAGATCATCGGTGTCAGTCGACATGTCTGGTATTTTATTGCCAGTGTCTTCGAGACGTGCTGCAGGCTCGTGTGAATCTTGCGCTAGCGCCTCGTCTGCTGGCAGTGGCTCCAGTTCCTCAGGCTCAACCGCTGGTTCTGTGGCAAATCGGGTGACTGGTTCACAGCTGATGTGAACATCGGGGTCCTTCCCTACGGAGCGTCCATTTCTGAGTGACACGTACAGGTGATCGTATGGCTGGGGCCACACTTCATTGTGTGAGAACGAGTGTTCAAGCAAGTGTAGGAACTCATGGACAGGTTCTCCTTCATATGAAACCGAGTTCTCGACCAAAGGTACCACGAAGACCCGTGTAGGTGTAGCATTTTTGATATCCATCAGTTGTGACAAAGTCAGGCAGGAACAGGCATCTGCTGCTGGATTCTCAAGACCCTGTACATACCACAATGTGAGATTGTATTCCCCGAGGAACTGAGACCAGCATACTTGTCATGGTGTCAGCGGTCGAGGATATGTCTTAACATAACGAAGGCATTCGTCGTCGGTGTGCACATGTACCTGTTGTGGTCCTCGAGGAAGATGAAACCACTGCTCCAGGGCTAGCACGATGGCCAACAACTCCTGTTCTTTGATTGTGTATCGAGTTTCAGCAGATTGCATCGTCCGCGACATAAAGGCAATAGGTCGAAGATGTCCCTTGTACTTCCCATGCGAACATCCTTGTGCTAGCGTGGCCCCCACCCAATCTTTCGAAGCATCCATGTACAAACTGTACGGCTGTCGGGGGTCGATGGCACTCAGATGTGTCGCCTTGATCATTGCTTGCTTCAGCTTGTAGAGGGCAGCTTGGTGCACAGCTGTCCACTGCCACTCGAAGTCCGCTTTAAACATCGCGGTTAGAGGGGCCGCTACAGCCTGAAATCCTTCGACAAACTGCTGGTAAAATCCAGACAACCAAATCAATTGTCAAACTTCATGGACGGTGGTTGGCGCAGGCCAACCTCGAATAACCTTGATCTTTTCAGGGTCCATGTGCGCTCCATCTTTATCGATGACATATCCGCAAAGAGGGACAGGAGGCTGGAAGAAAGTGCAGGGAAATGCAGGAAAATAATTGGTGTCACTGTAGTAGTTCAAGAAGCGAATCGAGGTGTCGTTGGTGTTCGTCAGCATCCTCCGAGAAAACGAGAATGTACACCCATACAAAAGTCCCAAGTGGTCCCGAAGCACATCATTTACCACGCGCTGGAATGTGAATGGTGCATTGCAGAGGCAAAACGGCATAACAACCCATTTGAAGGCCCCAAACTGCGTGTTGGAGGCGGTTTTTTCGATATCTTCGTCAATCTGGTGGAACCAACTGACAAGATCTATCTTTGAAAAGACGGTGGAACCCCCCAATGTACTCAGTATGGATTGGATCGAAGGCAAGGGGTATTGCTCTGGAACGGTCCGGGTAGTCAAGGCTCGGTAGTCGACGCACATACGCCATTTATCATTTTGCTTTTCTCCCCGGCAGGCAACCCGCTCCTTATCCCCTTGGACCCCTTGGTAAGACCTCCTTCCTGCATTGTCAAAGGAGGCATCCTGAGCTCCTGAAGATACCTACCTACCTACGTACCTCCATATAGACTTGACGATGGTCGAATTTGCCCAGATCGGTGCAACTTGTCCAGTTGTCGATGAAGCTCATCCAATTGGCTCGGGCTAATTTGGTAAGGGTGTACCCACGGTGGATTGTCTTCAGTATCAAGGCGTGTTCGGTGGTCTCTCCTTGGTCGTTGCGGAAGTAAGTCTCCGAAGTCAGCTCACCCTGATCGTAAAAACCTGCCCATTTATGTATCCGAATAGGCAACTTGCGTCCAACGGCATCAAGCCCCTCATTTTCACTGCTCGCTTGCATGTTGTACATTTGATCGACCGGCACTGCTGGTCGAGGCATGCAGCACAGAGACACCTGATCACCCGTGACATCAGCTCGACAGATCTCCCGTTTAATCTTCGGCAACGAGATGTACTCGATTTCCGTTTCGCTAAATTCTTCATCGGTGATACCATCTTCCGTTTCGGATCATCGAGTGCGTGAGCATCGCTTCTGGCACGTTTTGAAAACTGTAGGTCAGGGTGTACCTCAGCAGGTGGTGTAGGGCTTCCCAGTGGGCTTACTCTCGAGGTACGGGATGAAGAAGATCCAAGCTCGAAGCGGCCTCGAACTGTAGCTGGTTGGAATGCCTGGACCTGTCAAATGACAATCGGTATGAGACCAAATCGTGCCGTACGTCTGCATACGGTTTCTTCGGGCCGACAGCCGGGTAATAGCTTCGAAGCCATGGTAACCCAAGCACCAAATCAGGTAGAATCTCCAAAAGCTTCAAGGGATGTCGAAATACGAACTCTCTAACTCGAATATAAGCTCTCGTGTAGTATCGCACTTCGACCTGGACACCTCAGGCGGTTACCACATGTCCAGGGTTGGTCAGTTTATAGAGGAGAAGTCGCGCCCTCCTTGCAGTCTGCATCAACATGAAGTCACTCGTTCCTCCACAATTGACCAATAATTCCACGCTAGAGTCAATGAAGTCCTCTGGACGTGCGCAAATGCGCCCTGGAACCGTGAACAGAGCCGCATGTTGAGGTTCGGTTCCTTCGACGTTGACAATCCCAAGTGATGACTTCTTTTCGGTTTTGTCAATACTGATGGTGGAGTTCAGCTCTTCTCGAGGACGTTCGCCACTAGGTGGTTGAAGATGCTTTTTAGGCAGACGTGAGCCGCCCTCTGCACTTCGAGCGTGATCCAAATTGTCCCTCACTGTCTCCACTTAGATCTCTTCGAGGCGTGCCTGATCTTGACCCTCGACGTTTTCTCCCTTGAGATGGTCATCGATTCTTCTGACAACTGCGGGCGAAGTGTCCTTGCTTGCCACAGTTGTAGCAACGCAGGGTTTCTGGATTATCCTGGCAAACTTGACCAATCATTCCGATGTTCACCAATGCATGCGTGTAGCTCCTCACGAAGCTTCGGTTCGGCACAGGCCGGACCGGCGTCCCAACGGCACCACGCCCCACCAGCCGGGCCGGCAGTGCGGCCCACAGAACCATCATCTCCCAGTCGCCCGGCCCCAAACCCGGGCCCGGGCCCAGACCCGGACCCAGCACACGCCACCGTCCCGGCTGACTCCCCGCGGTCCGCAGGCCCGGGAGGCCGGCCCGGGCCGACGACCGTGTCGGAAGGCCACGCCCGAGAGGCGACGCGACCGACTAGCGACGCAGCCACGCCGCCCGTACCCCCAGCCCAGCCACAACGCGAGAAGCCCATGGTGGACGCCACGAAGGAAATGGGGGGATCCCCACAGCGGACAAAAACGCCACAACCAGCGGCAGGCCTGGCCCAAACGGGTGAACCTAGCGGGGCGGCGGACTAGCCAGCAATACAGCATGCCGACCCACCGGGCATGGCAGCAAACGGAGGCAACGAGGCATCGACCGCTGGCCGACCTGGTGCGGAACCTGAAGAACCAATGCCGGACACCGAGCATGAGGCCGGCCTCGAACCCACCATCCGCCCATGGGGTTGCGCAGACGCCACCCCCTTGGCGACCCCAGCGCATCGCGCCGACGCAAGCGCGCCGGGAAAGGCGCCACCATGGGGCCCGCCTGAAACCCGCGCGAAGTCCGATGCCCTGGATACCACACCCGACACGCCCGAGCGGGCGGCCGAAAGGGAAAAGCCACCCAGCGGACACAACCGCGACGAAGACTCTTTCGATGCCGTCATGGAGTCCTGCATGAGTGACCCCGACGCGGTCGCAACGTCAGCGGCCCCCCGCGTCCGTCCGGAGCCACGACGCGACTATGCAGAGGACACACCCCTCACGGTGTCATGCCAGGCACACGTAAAGCGCGAGTACACCGCCCTGAGGTAAGCTGAGCATGCTACTGCCATGGATGACGGGCCCGCGACCGCGAGCGGGACCGCAGACCAGGTCCCAGACGAGCGTGGCGCCCCAGGAAGCGGAACGCGCGTGGAGGCTGGCACCAACACCGCTGGCAAGCCTACCAGCCAACCACTGGGGACCGCCCCCCCCTGGGGGCGGGGGCATCTGGACTACGCACGCTTGGAAGGCGACGCCTGCCACCCCAGCGACCACGCAGAACAGGCTGCGGCCCAAGACCTGGGCATTGAGGATCTACAGGCTCACCACAGGGTAGCATCTCTCTCGGGCGGTCAGCATCGGATGGCTACTTACTTCGCGGTCTGCCACCTCGGGGAGGGAGCCCGCACCATGGCAGACATCACCTTCGGCCATCGGACGGGGCACACGCCCCCCGCCACCATGGATCACCCCGGCCAATGGCAATATGTGGCTGCCCGGCTCATGGCGCATATGGGGGCCTACAGCCCGGACTACACTGGCAATGATACCAGCACGCACCCCTGCGCATCCGTGCGGCCTTGCAAAAGCACCACATCTGGGACATCCCTGGATCCCCGGGCTACCAAGGGCACGTGTCGGACCACCGGCAGCCGCGGTCCCAAGACGTCCCGGAGCCCCCCAGGCAGGCGGCGCGCCGTAACTCACCAGAACGCCAACGGGGGCCACAACCCGGAATGGGTACAGAAGCCCCCTCCGACCTTTCGCCCCGCGCATGGGCCAAGGCAGTCCTCACACCTCAGGGATGCAAGGCGGCACGCCGGATGAGCACAAGGAGACAAGGAACCCTAGCCGCTCCTGGCACGGCAGCCGCACGCCGCCTCCCGCAGCACGGCAAATCGTCTTCCAAGAGGATACGGACAGACGCCATGGAGGTCCCAACGACCTCCACGCCCAACGGACATCATCTACCACCGATCCTAGACGCCGGTCCAAGAGGCCCCGCACAGAACGGGCACACATCCCCACCATTCTCACGCCAGCCGAGCGAGAGCGACAGGCAGCGCTTCACACAGACCCCCAAAGGGCAGCAGACGGAGCTTCCAGCTCATCCGCCACCTCCCTCTCAGGGTCGGCGGCCAGCCCGCTGCCGGGGAGACAGCACGCCACAGACAGACGGCCAAGGGAACCCGCGGCCGACCAACGACCTGCACAAGGGGTTCGGGGACAACCCCCCCAACACCCCCCCCCCCGAGAGCGGCGTGTGATGACACCGGTCCTGGACACGGGCATCAGCCAGCCAACCAACTAGGCCCGTGCACCACAGCGTGGCCCGGCCCAGCTGCAACACAGCCAAACCGCCAGGGCACGGCGGACTCACCACAACAACGGGAGCACGACGGGAGCTGCCCAGGAGCGGACGCAGAAATGACAGAGACCTCCTGCCCTCAGGAGTCCGATAACCGACTGCCTCCTGCCACGGCCTGCTCGATGCCCCAGCAACCGGAGCCCTCCACAGGGTACGTGCCTGGAGGACATCCTGGCACCACCATAGGGCACTCCCCCCCCGACTGGCGCCACGGCGGACCAGGACCGGGAGACCATGCCCCCCCGGCCCCCCTGACCACCGCAACGGAGGAACACGGGTCCCTTCGACGACGCGGAACTGAGGGCGCTCTACGGCATCCACGCAACCGCACCCTCGAGCGAGCTAGTGGCAGCCCTCCGGGACCACCTCCAGAACGTCAACCCGAGCAGGCTCTTCGCCGTGGTCCCCCTGCCGCACCCCGCAACAACCGAAATCTTTGTGCGGCGGCTCCAAGCGCTAGTCACCCCCGGGACACAGATCACAGACGGTTCAACACCCACCAGCAAGACCAGGGAGGCATATGGGTCCCACACCTGGGCTGGGCACAAACGCTCATAGCACCACCGACAGACCCCAGGTCCGCGCTCAGCACCGGGGGGCCGGGAACGGGCCGCCCCGCCACCGAGAGCCCAAATCCTCCGCATCCCACCGTACGAGGGCCTGGCGGAATGGAAAAGCAGGACAGCCCGCGACAGGGGGCGTAACCTCACGAGCATGGTGGAGCGGTACCTGGAGACGGCACGCGCAGCGCCCCCGCCACGAGAATGTGACCCCAGCATTATCGCCATGATCGTGTTGGAAAGTGGCCACTACTACCAAGTGCCGATCACCCCGCATCCGCAGGAGAGCCACTGGAGCCTGGAGGCCGTCGACTCCATGCTCCCGGCGACCACAGCCCTGCCGGACAGCCCCACTCCCCTGCCCAACGACCAGCCCCCGGACCCCCTAACAGCCATCGTGTTGGGGACAGCCGGCACCTGGCACCCAGGCCATGCCCTCTACTGCCTCCAGCGGTGGGCGCGGCGCCGCTGGCCGCACACCAGGGACTGGACGGCGACATGGAGGTTCCACCTGGACGGCCTGCACCAGTCGGAGGCAATCCCCCAGCGGCGAGCGGACGGCGGAGACCCCCCACAGCGACCAACCTGTGCCCTGTCTTCGCGATTCCCCAGATCCGGGCCCTTGCCCTTGCCCTTGCGTGCTTTTCCATTGCTTTGAGGCATACTCTAGTTGTATTAGAGATGCACTGAGCATCCAGGCATTTCTATCTTAGTATTGGTCCCACCAAAACTGGTGATAACACGTTTTGACCTATGGAACCAAACACCCAATCAGGATATGGAGTGGACCCCTTAATCCCCTTTCAATGTGAGGCAAATCATCTTTTCCTGAGTTGACTGAGAACTGACATATCCAAGGCAGAGCCTATGAATTTATCTATGTTTTTCCATGAATACTTAGCTGTCCTAGTGGTATGCACCCTAGGGGGCTGGGCACCTCTTTTTGAGAGGTCCTGGGTTCAATTCCTGGTCAGCCTAGCTAAGTAGGAAGACCCCATGTGACATGGCAGTGACCTCATCGCCACATGCCCTGCCACCTGAACACATATGGGACCCAAAACAAAGAGTACACATCTCCTGAGATGGCACTATGGAGATAGAGTGACCATGGGGCAGTTTTCAAACTCTTTCCCAAAACATTTCAGCTATCTTTGTGAATATGCATTCCGACTTGACCTGAGTTGCAGTTTCTGTGAATATCCATTCCTCTCTCACTGTTTACACTGCAGCCCTTCATGCTTTGATCCTGATTCTCTTCTCCTTGCACACCTCTGGCTTGGGCTCTCATCGATTTACTGTATTTCAGCAAACAAAAGCTTTTCATCTCCAAAAACAAGCAGCAGGAAACCCTGCACCAGCAGCAAGCAGCAGGAGAGACAAAGACACAGTGTTGAAACCACTATAAACTGTTCTGGTAGCAAGAGGCAGTCTGTCTCTGCGCACCGGCAGCAACCCCGCGCCGTACATCCAGTGCGCCGAGTACAGGCACATATAAGCAGAAGGGCGACTGAAGATGGACACAAGGAGGGAGGACGCCGACGTGAAGACAGCGCCAGCGCCTGAGGCACCGGCAAGGCCAGCACCTGGGGAACCTGGACCTGGACCTAGCGGCGCTGTACCTTCGGAGCCCTTACATGGGCCAGTGGAAGTGGCTGAGGACTCGTTGGATGGACTCCAGACGGCCTTCAGGGCCCTCACAGTCGAAGAGGTGGTGGTCACTCAGCCTGTGAAGAGTAATAGAGAGAGCGAGAAGGATGCTGGAGACGAAACAGACGAAGGAGAGGAACAAGGGCAAGACCTGACGCATGACCCTACCTTCCAAGGCGCACCAAGCGCTTCTGGCCTCCACACATCACCCTCTCCTATAACCACCACACTCTCAGCCGCTGCAACATCCACTCCCATAACCAACCCGCCTATGGCAGAGGGCACAGGCTTTACTGGCATGCCTCCCTACCCCGCCTATGGTATGGGCCCACCTACCACTGCGCTCCCTGAGGCAACTACTGCCAGTGAGCTGGTGGCTTCCAGCTCTGCGCCGCGTTGGTATGCGGCTGAATATCCCCATCCACTACCCGCTACTGGAACCTATGTGGATGTTCCTGGGTATGCACCTGGGTATGCAACCTTGAGTTGGTTGAGGAGAGGACCTGAATCTCTTGGTGGCAGGAGTAGAGGATCGGGAAGATCCTCCAACAGGTCCCTGACGCGTTCGGAGATCAACGAGGTGCTCCGAGGAGCCACTTCAAAAATTGTGGGCGACCTCACTCAAGAGATCCGAGAGAGACTGGAGCCCCTGATGATCCCGCCCCAAGCGTCACCTACCACGGTGGGAATGTCACCCCACCGAGTACAGGCCAACCACCTGGCGGCAGGGTTGACAAACACCCTGGGGAGCCTGTGGAGTCGACCGATGCCGACCCCTGCAGCGATACCGAGAAGTCCTTTCGTACCGAGAACGGCCGTGTCGCCCTACAGCCACGTGACGAACTCTACAAGGGCCGAGCTAGACCGGCTGGGGCTGACTGCCTTGAGGGCGATGGTGGACGTGGAGCCTTATGGCTCTAGTGATCTTGGCGGAGACCTCTCCGATGATGAGCCGCCGTCGATGACTTCAACTTCGCCCTCGGAGGACGATGACCCGGAGGACCCCGAGGACCCAAAGGGGAAGAAGAAGAAGAAGAAGAAGAAGAAGACACGACGCCCTGAGGGACGCAGGTCTCAGGAGGCGAAGGCTATTGCCACTTCTAAGATCGTGGTGAACCTGCCTGAGTTCACAGGCAAGGACCTCAGCGAGTTCGCTGAGAATTTTGGCCCGTTCCTCCGATTGACCGGCCAAACCCACGCTAGTGGGCGAGTCAAGTGCGATCTGCTCCTGCAGTGCTGCAAGACCAAGTACCTGGAGAAGCAGGTCAGGCAGATCGTGACTAACTCCGCCACCTTTGCCGATGTGTTGGTTGCCCTGGAGAGGGAGTACCCGACCTACGAAACTGACCTCTCCATCAGGGCCGAGATCCAGAACCTGCCCGTGCTGCCCAACAACCCCAAACCTGGCAGGGTCTCTGAGCTGTTGGCTGACCTGGATCACTGGGCTGGACGACTGACGCCTGGTTCCTACAGCAGCGACGACCTACTGTTCTGGTTGGTGGCCAAGCTCCCTCGAGAGCTATTGGACGAGTGCCGTTCGACGGCGGAGCGCAAGGCTAGATCCCTGCGCTACGAGGATCTATGCGTGCTACTCCTGGAGCTGGCGCTGGAGAAGGAGAGCGACCAGCACTTGAACAATTACCGTCCTGGAGGAGGAGGTTCTGGAGGTCATGGCAAAGGGTACCAAGGGTCCCGACCTGGGCAGGGGACTACCCCCAAACACGTCCACGCCCGTATCATGGAGAACGTGAGGGAGCTATTCTGGTGTGATGCCAGAGATGAGCAGGGCCACCTGCAGCACGCCCCTGACTGCGAGCAGCGAGACTGCTTCGTGGTCGAGGGGAAGCAGCAGGAGAAGAACACCGGCGCTAGAGCAAAGCTGCCGGATCATTACAGGTGCACCATCACGTGTGCCTTCTGCGGGAAGCGGAAGCACTACGAGGATGAGTGCTACCATAAGCAACGCCTATCGGCGAAGCTTAAGGGTGCAGATCCTGGCAAAGGCTCAGGCAAAGGTGGAGGCAAAGGCAAAGGCAACGACTCCGGCAAGGGCAAGTCGAATAGACGTGGTCAAGGGCAAGACAAGGGTCAAGGTGGACGAGGAGGAGGCGCTAACTGCCAGCCCAACAACAAGAACAAGGACAAGAACGGAGGCAACCCTAACCCTAATCCAGGGGGGAACTCCGAGCCCTCTGGAGGGCAGTCTGGTCCTACCACACGCTCACAAACGCAGGCCCAGCAAGAACAAGGAGCCAAGCGTGAGCATGAAGGTGGTGATGACGGGAACGCTAAGAAGAGGAGGCGTTTCATGAGGATGGCCCGCAAACTGCGGAACAAGGGGTTCGAGGTGACCTGTCCCGCGGAGGTCTGACGAGGACGCTCTGGTGGCACCCAAGACCTGGTGTTCTGGATACGTATCCGACTAGGGGGACGCGAATACCTGGGGGTATTGGACACTGGCGCCACCATATCTATAGTGGCCAAGAAGATTTTACCTTGTGGGAGCGTGAAGAACACCATGACCACCGCTGCTATACGCATGGGGGATGGACATGTGGTGCACAGCTGCGGGGACTGTGAAGTGGAGGTACCTATGGGCTCCCGAACCATTGCCCATCGGTTCTATGTGATGGACACTGAGGCCTTCGACTTTGTACTGGGGACTGACTTCTTCGTACAGCACTCCCAGATACAATCCCTGACGCTGCAAGCGCCCTACCTTCTCTACGTGGACCACGGCAGACGCAGAGAGTCTGTGCCACTGGAGCAGTCGGAACATACCTCGGATTACTTGAGACTATCCACGGAGGAGCCCTCGAACATGATGGCGGCCTCCAAAACTGAGGACTATCAACTATTGGGGGAAGTCCTAGACCAGGGTCTGAGGATGTTGGGTTACTCTCGAGAAGACCTGAGTGTGGAGTTGTTCGCCAGCGACAAGCAGCATGTACTGGACCTTTACTGCAGCAAGGGGAAGAACTGCAGCTACAAATTTTACTGGCCCTCTTTCGGGATAGCCTAAGGGAACCCCAGGTTCAGTGAACTGGGGAAGGTGCTGACCAAGGTGGCCTCCCAACGTTCCCGTATGGTCCTGTGTTCGCCCGATTGGGGAGCCCATGGGGGCAACGAATACTGGCGAAACCTCCTGGACAGGCTGACTATGAGCTCTGTTCGTTTGCCTGATGAGGCCATCTACGTTCCTCTGGGACGCAAGACGCCTATTGGGCGCCCGGATGGGGGAGTATGCTCAGCGTGGTGGACGGAGGTCTTACCTCGATTCCCCGGGAGGATCTGGACCCGACTCTGGTCCAGGCTTTACAACGAGAAAGCGACGGACTCGCCTTGGGTGACTTGAAAGATCGCCTACGACCTCAAGATGCAGTTGAGACTACACCCGGAGGAGATGAGTACGTCGTGACTGACACCAACGCCCCCAACTCTCCCTGTCATGTCCCTGTTCCTGATGGAGTCTCTGGGTGTGGACTATCTGAGCTACCTAGCTCTATCCACTCAGAAGACGAAACTGAGCACGACGCCTTCTTCGTGCAGACCTGTGTGGAGGAAGTGGAGAACGCCGAGTACGTCGCCCCACTAAAGCCCCTACTCTCCATGAGGGTGGAAGACCCCGTGGACGAAGAGCTGGACCCACGATCCAGGCTAAGTGAGTATGTGGATTCCAAGAGGAAGTTGGTGGCGAAAAAGCTATGTTACGCGAAGCCTACCCGCAGCTCATGGCCACTGAAGCAAGGACGTATGGGAGACCTATCCCAATCGAAGGAGGACCTCGAGCAGAAGATCACCACCTGGCAAGGGGAGGTAGATCTTAAGCTCATGAAGAGCGTGTGGGGCGCCCATGTGAGGACCCCAGAGGAGGACGACCTCTCGGAGGAATGTGTATGTGAACCCCCTCGAGCGTGCCTATGTTGCCATCGTCCACCGGAGATGGTTGAACAAGACCTTCTATGTGCCTACCAAGGGCTGAAGGATACTACCACGGGCGACGAGTCGGTGGAGGACCACCTCCCGACGTCTATTACTCGGGGGGCAAGCAACTTACACTCTGACGAGGACATGGAGGACAAGATCAAGGTATTGGACCCGCGGGTACAGAAGCTTATAAGGACCCATCTGGAGGTGTACGGAGAACTACCCCCTCCAGCCTCATGTGACAAGCTGGTACAGATGGACCTCAAGCTAAAACCCGAGTTCGTGGGTCACAAGATCCGGAGGAGACCCTATCCAGCTCCTAAAGAGGAGGCCGACGAGATTGAGCAACAGATACAAGAATGTATCGACGCTGGCCTAGTCCTGGAGTACAAGGACGGGGACTACCCCCTACACTGCAGCCCCTGTTTCCTAGTGGCTAAACCTGGGTCTACAGCCAAACGGCTGGTAGTGGACTACAGAGAGCTGAACAAGAGGACGCTGAACCACTCAGGGTCCATTCCCAATATGGAGTCTACCCTGGAGAAGATAGCCTCCTGCCGCTACAAGACCAAGATGGACAAGAGGAGCGGATTCTGGCAAGTGGACCTGACGCCCAACGCACAGGAACTACTGGCCTTCATCACCCCACAGGGGAGGGTGTTCAAGTGGAAGGTTATGCCATTTGGCGTGGCTAACGCACCCGCTCTTTTCCAAGAGCTGATGAACAAGATCTTGTCCATCCTACGAAGGAGACCTAAGGTGCAGGAGCTCATATCCCGTGGTGCCCAGTTGGAGGCTCACATCGACGATGTATGCCTCAGGACCAATACCCAGGAGGATCACCTAATCCTCTTGGGTGAGTTCTTTGCGGTATGCCAGGAGAACCACACACGACTCAAGCTGGAGAAGTGTGAGTTCATGCAGGAGACCCCAGTGGCCTCTAAGGCCAAACCCCTGATGGATGCCAAGGTACGACACGAAGACCCCAAGAAAGCACTTCATCATGTACGCAGTTTCATTGGGGCGTGCAACTTCTATCGCCGCCACATCAAGAACTTCACCTACACCAGCGCCGTTCTGACGGACTTGATCAAGAAGAGTACTACTTGGCGCTGGGGCCCACAAGAGCAACAAGCGTTTGACGAGCTCAAACATAAGGTAGCCAACGCTAAGTGCTTGGGCGTGCCTAGGGCACAGGGGGAGATTATCCTGGTGACCGACCCCAGCAATGTGGGTGGTGGTGGAACGTTGTTCCTATGGCAAGCACTAGAGAAGGAGGAGTTCGACTCGGCCATTTCCCAATGTGGGACGGAAGGTCTCAACCGAGATGGAACCCTCAAGCACAGCTACCCTGACGACAAGTGGGTCCTAGTACCTCTGGGCCACTGGAACTGGAAGTGGAACCAGGCCAGGGGGAACTACTCCACCTATGAGCAGGAATTGCTCGCGGGTATGCTGGTGCTATCCTCACAAGCACGACTGTTGGGGAGTAACCCTGTGGTCTGGCTGTGCGACCAAGAACCGGTCTGCAGTTTCCAGAAGGGTCCCCCACCTCCCACCTGAGAAGGCCAAGCTACGGCGCTGGTGGACCTACCTCAGTCAACTACGGCTGACGGTACACCATATCCAGGGAGTGAAGAACGAGTGTGCCGACTACATCAGCCGCAACAACTTCGACGCCCTGATTGGTGTCTGGTCTGAAGCGCTGGCTAAGGAGGCGTTCAGCCGTATGGACGTCCACTTGGACCTCAACATGACGATGATACGCACCCTGGATGGACTCCAACAATCGGAGTACCTGAAGGAGTTTGGGGATATCTACAAGCGCCTGGAGAAACGCCTTGAACCCCTCCTGGTCAACCAAGACCAGTGGAAGAGGGACAAGAGCTACCTCTGGCACGAGGACCACATTGCGGTGCCTACTGACAGAGTCCCATCGCTGCTGAAGTGGACCCATGAGTCCAGCGGTCATGTGGGTGCTGACCGTACCCTGAGGCTGTTCAAGCAGTGGTTCCACACTACGTGGACTGACGACCAACTGCGGAAAACCCTCCAGCCTCTCGTGGACAAGTGCCCGTGCAGGTCCTGTAAACCAGGGGATATCAGGGACAGAGGTCTCTACTCGACCCTGCCCATCCCTCACTGTGCTAACAGTGTTCTATACGTGGACTACACGGAGATGCCGAAGTTCGGGGGCTATGACTTCGCCCTCGTGGTAACCTGTGGGTTGACCAGGTTCACCAGGGTGTTCCCATGTACCAAGCACATTACCGGGGAGGGGACTATCAAGATACTCCTGGAGGAGTGATTTTGTTTCTATGGGGTGCCCAAGGAGATCAACTCCGATGAGGACGTACAAGTACGCTCAGATACTGGCTGGTACAAGAGGGTCCTGAGATCCCTCAATGTCCAGGTGTCTACGGGGATTCCCTACTCTCACACGAGCAACCCCCTATGTGAGCGACAGATTTGTGTCCTCAAGGAGAATGTAAGGATATGGTGCAAGACTGAACGCACCAGAGACTGGGTGAGACTACTCCCCGTCATATCCTTGATGATGAACTCCCCAGAGAGTTCAGCTACTGGCTGCTCGCCCCATGAGCTATTCCTAGGGCGCCCGGAATGGTTCCTACATGCCCCCTATCCAGAGGACACCGATTCTTCTGTGGGTGAATGGGTCCAAAAGCAACAAGCGAAGGTGGACAAGGCCAAGGCTATGCTCCAGAGAGTGAGGGAGCGTCAGTGGAACAAGAAGAACAAGCACCGAGTACCAAGAGGGGGACTGGGTGCTGGTGCACCACAGTCGACTACCCGCCTGGCCACGCTCTACCAGCGATGACCCATACTTCGGGCCGTACAAGATTCTATCAGTGGATGGACACCGTATCACTGTGCGGTGTTGTCCCCGTCTAGGGGGGACCCTGGTGTGCGCTGCTCAACACCTGAAGTGCTACTATGATCCTGAAGACCTCTGTGGGGAGGAGTGGGAGCTAAACGACGAGGAAATCGCCGCTCTGGACCTACAAGGGGCTGCCAGCCCTATGGAAGTTGAGGGTGAACTCCCCGACATGAACGCCGAGGAGATGGCTAAGGAGGGCTTCTACCCGGTGAAGTCTGTCCTACGCCACCGCTATCGCCAGGGTTGGCGCTTCCTCACCCTCTGGGAAGGGTTTGGAGTCGAAGAGGCCACCTGGGAGCCCTTCTCTGCATTTTTTCTACCTGAGGGACGCCTAAACTCAGTTCTGGTTGACTACTTGTCCCAGAACAACCTTGGTGAGTTGCTGAGGCTCGCTGAGACACTTGCCTCCAAGACTAAAGCTAGGGACTGAACCTTACCCTTACCTGCCAAAGCGTATGTGTGAGTGTGCTATTCCTAAGGTCCTGAGAGCAAGCCGCAGAAGTGGTGTCCTAATTATACCCAAGTCTGCACGCTTGCTAAACCTGGAGGGTTGGCTTATTGATGCCACGGGGTACGCCCTGGGTCTCCCCTCCCCTAAGCGCCCAGTTTCTGTGCTGGCACAAAACCTTTGGGGAATACCCAGCGTACTAATCCAGGTATTGTTTTCCCTACCTATCTGTCTACTACAGGGAGGGGTGGCCAAAAGCTATGAAGGCATGAAAACGCCGTTTTGCTAAGTGGCCAAAACACTGACCTAACCACTGCCACAGCCCACCAACCCTGCTAAAATTGCAGGAAACGGGTGGGACAGTGACACACACACTACAGGTCCTAAACACCCTACAGTGGCACCATCCTGATGGGCGAGCACTGCTGCAACTGGCTCAAGCCCCCACTCAGGACTACCTCTCCTACACGCACACTCTACTGGGTGTTGTTGATGAACATGTCGTGGGTCCTAGCGACCCTCCTGTGAAGGAGACAAGAGAACACAGCGCTGCTAAGCAACTGTGGCCTAACAGGGGACGCCACAACGCGTTTCCCCTGCTAGGGCTTGGAGGGAAGAGGTGCTCTTGCGTGCACGGCGCAGATGTCGATGGAGTCGGACGCCCTGCTCTGCCACAGGCAGAGGGGAGTTACTTGTTTGTGTGATCTACGCCCTTGTTTAGCAGGGCATGAAAAAAATGGTATGCTGCTGCACCAATCACCATACCTGCCGGCCTGTAAAGCAAAGGCAAATGAAGGGGTGTTTGCGGCGGAGGAACCAAGCCACACTCCCCGTATTATACGGTTCTCAGTGTGACCTATAATACACTGTCCGCAAACGCGCTGAAGAATCAGCTCCCCTGTCAAACAAGCAAGCTTTAGGGGTCTCCTCAGGTTCTCTTAAAGAACGTACCGAGCAGCCCCTGGGTAGCCTAAACAAGGTTTACCGTGCGCGCTTCACGTGGCCTACCCTTTAATGCGTGTGTGAATGCGCGAGCATGCACGACTGCGTTGGGCAAACCTGCCCATCTGAGCCTCAATCACAACTCCACCAGGGGGTGGCCCCACCTGGGCTTACTCACCTTACCTACCGCTGGAGAGAGAGAGCAAGTGAGGGGCGCACGCGAAGAACGTTGCTATGCACTTGTGTGTATGTCCAATCACCCTGATCTGACCTCTAATCATCTGCAATCTTTCTAATCCATCCCTCTATCGCGTCCTATCGTTGTTAGCGCTGCTACAAGACTCGTTCACGGAGACACGAGACGAGCAATGTGTATGCGGCATACGAGACGAGCATACCTGTAGTTTATACCTGATTCATTGAAGTCTTTTTCGTTGATTTTCGAAATCTTGGATTTTTGATACTTCTATTAGTGTGGGTGGAATCTGTATGTTTATTTATTAATGTGTGTCTCGTCATTTTCAAGACTACGTGAGACATACGTTTATAATTCCATTATTTCTCCATTTTCCGGCGCTTCGCTAGGAGCCGCTCCTGCGCGCCGCCTTTTTATGCGTAGGAATTTCTTGATTTGAAAAATCTGGAGATGATCTTTATAAAAATGTGCTTCTGATGCACAATTGGATTCTGCTCAGGTATGTTGTCTTAGAAAAATTCTAGGCCGTCGTTTGACGGATTTTGGTGTCGTCGATTCGCTTTTGCGTGGATTCGTCCATAATTCTCCCATTCCTGCCTCTGCAGATACCCACGCGCAGCCTCGCTGAGTAGGCCGTGTTCGGGCCGAAACGCAGCAGCCTGGAGAGACTGAGCAGAACCCAAGACCCCACCAAGGGGCAATTTAATTTCTTTACGACTCCCTTCGCCCTAAGACAGGTCACAGGTCGCCAGCAGGTTTACGAGAACCCATGCGAGTGTGTATATTGTGTCTTGCGTTGGGTTTGTGTCGCGCTGCGTCTTGGAGGGAGGGATGCACATGCACATGTTTTGGCATGCTCCGAAACTAACCCAACCAAGCCACAGGAGCCCCGGCAGCGCCATGAGCGCTGAGTCTTCTGTAGGAAATGTTACAAACAGAGCAGCAAAGGAACGCCAGCCATGGTGAGCGCCCATTTTTCTGTGTGAGGGAAACTATAGGTATTTTAAAGTAGATGTGGAAACCAAGGAGAGGCCAAGAAAAAATCCCTTTTTCCTAAAATGCGACAGTGGTGGCCACCACAGCACAGGAGAGGAGTATAAAAAATGTTTTTCCATTGCTTTGAGGCATACTCTAGTTGTATTAGAGATGCAATGAGCATCCAGGCATTTCTATCTTAGTATTGGTCCCACCAAAACTGGTGATAACACATTTTGACATATGGAACCAAACACCCAATCAGGATATGGAGTGGACCCCTTAATCCCCTTTCAATGTGAGGCAAATCATCTTTTCCTGAGTTGACTGAGAACTGACATATCCAAGGCAGAGCCTATGAATTTATCTATGTTTTTCCATGAATACTTAGCTGTCCTAGTGGTATGCACCCTAGGGGGCTGGGCACCTCTTTTTGAGAGGTCCTGGGTTCAATTCCTGGTCAGCCTAGCTAAGTAGGAAGACCCCATGTGACATGGCAGTGACCTCATCGCCACATGCTCTGCCACCTCAGCACATATGGGACCCAAAGCAAAGAGTGCACATCTCCTGAGTTGGCACTATGGAGATAGAGTGACCATGGGGCAGTTTTCCAACTCTTTTCCAAAACATTTCAGCTATCTTTGTGAATATGCATTCCGATTTGACCTGAGTTGCAGTTTCCGTGAATATCCTTTCATCTTTCACTGTTTACATCGCAGCCCTTCATGCTTTGTTCCTGATTCTCTTCTCCTTGCACACCTCTGGCTTGGGCCATCCTGGATTTACTGTATTTCAGCAAACAAAAGCTTTTCATCTCCAGAAACAAGCAACAGGAAACCCTACACCAGCAGCAAGCAGCAAGAGAGACAAAAACACAGTGTTGAAACCACTATAAACTTTTCTCGATGACAACGGGATTACTATCAAGAAATTGTCAAGAACGTTACCTTCCAAGGCAAGGATCAAGGGATACGTGCGCCAGTTTTTCGTCATCTTTCGCGCGCGCTGGGGTCCTGTCCCAGAACGAAATAAAAGATGGGTAAAACACGACGAAAAAATTTTCTGAATAGCTGAAAATAAAGCTAAGTAGCATAAAAATTGCTTAGGCGAAAAAGCGCGCTGCGAAACGCGTAAAGACGCGACGAGAGCTTTTTCGACATGAAATAGGTGAATAGTTAGCGCCGTAACAACTGTAACGCTCGTAGGACCCTAACGCTGTCCCTCTCGTCGTCTAACTAGCCGTAGGCGCAAAGCAAAACGCGTCGCGAGCAGCGCTTAAAACTCGGAAAGTTTTTCTAAGCCGCCGCGTCCCTTCGCCCTGCTTCTCTTCCTTTTCTTTCCTTCTCCATGTACCTACCTCCCCTCCCTCCTGCCCCCTCTCACCCCTTTTCATCAGCTTAGGCGACCGGCCCTGGGGGAAAAGCGGTCATCCCCTAGCAAGCAAGACCACCATCTTCGCGGTCGCGTGGCAACATGTAAGACAGTAATTTCACCTTGGTATTGCTGCTTGCCTGCGTGCGTGAGTTGCGTAGAGGTTGATTTTCTAAAGAGAAACATTTTAATTTTTTGGTTTTCAGGAAGTTTTCAAAGGCACGGAAAAACAGCAGGGGTTTTTAGCAAAAGAAAAGAGGACAAAAGGAAAAACAAACACCAGCAGCGCAGACGACCGCACAGCACAGCCAACCAGCACAGCACCGCAGGGCAGCACGGCACCGCAGGACACGGCACAGGGCGCAGGACACCACAGGACAACGCACAGCACAGCAAGACACCACGACACACCAGAGCAGCACCACCACACCGCAGAACGCCCAGGGATAACACAACAACGCACAGGGACACGCCACAGCACGAGGCACCAACAACAGCGCAGACGACACTGGCGCCGCACGACGGGCCGCAGGAGGGCAAAGCAAACACAAACAGCACCGCAAAACGACAGCAGAGCACGACAGCACAGCACCACACGACAGCACAGCGCCACAGCACACGACACAGGGAGGGAGGGCACCACAGCCAGCACAACAAGGCACCGCAGCGCACAGAGCAGAGAAGACAGGGAACGCACAGCACGAGGAAAAGAGCACCACAGCACGCAGACACCACCACCGGGCAAAAAACAGCACAGCCAACCAACAGCACAACGGAGCACAGCACGACAGCCCACAGGAGGGCAAAGCAAGCCCCAACAGCACCGCAACACGACAGCAGAGCACAACAGCACAGCACCACGCGACAGCACAGCACCACAGAACACGACACAGGAAAGCAGGGCACCACAGCAAACCACACCAACCACAGGGAAACAGACCACGCGGCCAGACAGGGACACCGACACCGAAACACGCCACCAGCAGACAACCACGGGCCACCAGACCCAGCACCGCACCACGGCACACCACAGCACCAGGCGCCAACAACAGCACGCACCACACGAACAGCACAACGCGAGCGCACCAGCACAGCAAAGCACAGCACCGCACAGAGCGGAGAGGACAGGGAACGCACAGCACAGCACCCCGGAACACACACAGCACAAAGCAGAGCGGCGAACAACAGCACGCACCACCGCGCCACGACAAAACACACACAGCACGGGGGAACATCGCAAAACGCAGCGCCGCAGGGCACAGGGCCCCAGGGCAACGGGCAGCGCCAGAGGGCACGGCGCAACAAGCAGCGGCACCCAACGAGCACAACACAGCACAGGACAGCACAACACGGCAGGACACAACGCGCAGCAGCGCGGCGCAGCACCGCACCCAGGGACGCACAGCACAACACGGCACACGGCACCGAGCGGCAGCGACGAAAACCGCGAGACAAAAAGGGGGGGGGGGGGGCAGCAACCACAAGGGAGCAACCACCAGCCAGGCGGAAAGCACGAAAGAGGGACAAGCGCACGGAGAGCCGAGAGGCGGAAGGCCAACAAAGCAAACAACGCACAGCGCCGAGGGCCAGGGCACCCGGGGCCGGAAACCAGAGAAAGCCGGAGACAACGGGGGCGCACAGGGGAAGAAGGGGAAGAGAAAAAAAAAAAAGAAAAAAAAACACCAAGGCACCAAGAAGGAGCGACGAAAACCGCGAGACACAAAAAGGGAGGGGGGGGGGAGAAACCACCAAAGAGCAGCCAACAGCCAAGTGGGAGACACAAAAGAGGGGGGAGCGCACGAAGAGCCAGGCAGCGGGAGGCCGAGAAAAACAACCAAAGCACAGCGCCAAGGCAACGAGGAACGGCAAGGGCAGCGAGAGAGAGGGGGGCACCCCCAGCCCGGAGGGGGCCAAGCAAAGCAGAGAGACAAAGCGGTCAAAAGAAAAGGTGAGGCGCACCACAACGCGCCCGGGAGGCCGGCCCGCCCGACCCGGCCACAAAGAGCAAGCACACGCACGCCACCTGCCGTCCGGATGGACGAGTGCGCGCCCGGAGGGTACCCAGCTGCTGCCGGCTACGAACAGCCGCCGTCCGGATGGACGAGTGCGCGCCCGGAGCGTACCCAGCCCCTGCCGGCTATGAACAGCCGCCGTCCGGATGGACGTGTGTGCGCCCAGAGGGTACCCAGCCTCTGCCGGCTACGATAGCCGCCGTCCGGATGGACGAGTGAGCGCCCAACAGCGACGCCCCGCACAGCAACACAACACACCGAGCAGGCACGACGGAGAACAGGAGCCGGGAGGCCCAGGACACCGCACACGCAAGACAACACACCAAGCAGGCACACCGGTGAACAGGAGCCAGGAGGCCCAGGACACCGCACACGCAACACAACACACCGAGCGGGCACACTGGTGAACAGGAGCCGGGAGGCCCAGGACACCGCACACGCAACACAACACACCGAGCGGGCACACCGGTGAACAGGAGCCAGGAGGCCCAGGACACCGCACACGCAACACAACACACCGAGCGGGCAGACCGGTGAACAGGAGCCGGGAGGCCCAGGACACCGCACACGCAACATAGCACACCGAGCGGGCACACCGGTGAACAGGAGCCGGGAGGCCCAGGACACCGCACACGCAACACAACACACCGAGCGGGCACACCGGTGAACAGGTGCCAGGAGGCCCAGGACACCGCACACCCAACACAACACACCGAGCGGGCACACCGGTGAACAGGAGCCGGGAGGCCCAGGACACCGCACACGCAACACAACACACCGAGCGGGCGCACCGGTGAACAGGAGCCGGGAGGCCCAGGACACCGCACACGCAACACAACACACCGCGCTGGCACACCGGTGAACAGGAGCCGGGAGGCCCAGGACGACGCACACGCAACACAACACACCGAGCAGGCACACCGGTGAACAGGAGCCAGGAGGCCCAGGACACCGCACACGCAACACAACACACCGAGCGGGCACACCGGTGAACAGGAGCCAGGAGGCCCAGGACACCGCACACGCAACACAACACACCGAGCGGGCACACCGGTGAACAGGAGCCAGGAGGCCCAGGACACCGCACACCCAACACAACACACCGAGCGGGCACACCGGTGAACAGGAGCCGGGAGGCCCAGGACACCGCACATGCAACACAACACCCCGACCGGGCACATCAGTGAACAGGAGCCAGGAGGCCCAGGACACCGCACACGCAACACAGCACACCGAGCAGGCACACCGGTGAACAGGAGCTGGGAGGCGCAGGACACCGCACACGCAACACAACACACCGAGCGGGCACACTGGTGAACAGGAGCCATAGGCCCAGGACACCGCACACGCAACACAACACACTGAGCGGGCACACCGGTGAACAGGAGCCGGGAGGCCCAGGACACCGCACACGCAACACACCACACCGAGCGGGCACACCGGTGAACAGGAGCCAGGAGGGCCCAGGACACCGCACACGCAACACAACACACTGAGCAGGCATACCGGTGAACAGGAGCCGGGAGGCCCAGGACACCGCACACGCAACACAACACACCGAGCGGGCACACCGGTGAACAGGAGCCGGGAGGCCCAGGACACCGCACACGAAACACAACACACCGAGCGGGCACACCGGTGAACAGGAGCCGGGAGGCCCAGGACACCGCACACGCAACACAACACACCGAGCGGGCACACCGGTGAACAGGAGCCAGGAGGCCCAGGACACCGCACACCCAACACAACACACCGAGCGGGCACACCGGTGAACAGGAGCCGGGAGGCCCAGGACACCGCACACGCAACACAACACACCGAGCGGGCACACCGGTGAACAGGAGCCGGGAGGCCCAGGACACCGCACACGCAACACAACACACCGAGCAGGCACACCGGTGAACAGGAGCCGGGAGGCCCAGGACACCGCACACGCAACACAACACACCGAGCGGGCACACCGGTGAACAGGAGCTGGGAGGCCCTGGACACCGCACACGCAACACAACACACCGAGCGGGCGCACCGGAGAACAGGAGCCGGGAGGCCCAGGACACCGCACACGCAACACACCACACGGAGCGGGCACACCGGTGAACAGGAGCCAGGAGGCCCAGGACACCGCACACGCAACACAACACACCGAGCAGGCACACCGGTGAACAGGAGCCGGGAGGCCCAGGACACCGCACACGCAACACAACACACCGAGCGGGCACACTGGTGAACAGGAGCCGGGAGGCCCAGGACACCGCACACGCAACACAACACACCAAGCCGGTGCACCGGTGAACAGGAGCCGGGAGGCCCAGGACAACGCACACGCAACACAACACACCGAGCAGGCACACCGGTGAACAGGAGCCGGGAGGCCCAGGACACCGCACACGCAACACAACCCACTGAGCGGGCACACCGGTGAACAGGAGCCGGGAGGCCCAGGACACCGCACACGCAACACACCACACCGAGCGGGCACACCGGTGAACAGGAGCCGGGAGGCCCAGGACACCGCGCACACGTAGGGCGGCCGGGGGACAGGAAAGAACCAACACCCCATGGGTCGGGCACACTGGGGCGATCCAGCTGACCCACCGGGCCAGTGGCAGGAGCGGTACTCCAAGGCGGCTGGTCCGAGCCCGGCCAGGCTGCATCGGGGACCATGGCAAACGTCACCCGGAGCCATGGATGCAACTGGTGACAGGCGAGCCGGTACACAGTCCAGGAAAGGGGTCGCCTGCCAAGCGGAGCGGCCCCGCAACTCAAGCCACAAGGGTGAGGCGGTCGTACCGTAGACAAGCGGGAGCAATACCCCTTGTGGCGAGAGATACTCCACACGGCTGGGCAGCCCCCAGAGCTGCCGCCCGAAGGAGGGGGCATGTGGCCCTACTCATGGACACATGTGGGGACACCCTCCCACCTGGGACACATGGACCGGATGGCCGCGACAATGCCTTCCCAAGCACATGCGGGAGCGGCTCAAGAGGCACCTAACATAGGGCAGTGGGAGGGACAGGACGTCCCCTAGGTAAGACCTTCTTCCTGCACCGTCAAAGGAGGCATCCCGAGCTCCCGAAGATACCTACCTACCTACCTGGAACCGGCGCGCACTTTCTCTGAGAAAGTTAAACGCCTGGGACGCTGGGGCGGTTTCAGCACATGTAACCTGCGGGAATGGTGCGAGGGACACATTTCCCGCAGCCTAGAAAGTTAACAGCGTCAAGGGACGAGAGGGGGGCCTCGACGCTGACCAGTATTCCTTTCCTCCGGACCCCTACCAGGAGCACGCAAGGGGCCAAGAGCTCGCCAAATGGGACCAAGGGGACCAACGCGACCTGCCGGCATGGCGGAAGTGTTACGCCGAGCCCAGCCCGCCGCCCCTGACAGGACGCCTTGACACCCGAGCACGAGCCAGGCCACCCTAACCTCCCGCCACCGCACTACGGCAATGACACGCCAGCCACAGAACCCGCAAGACACGGCACGATACGGCACACGACAGGCAGGCAAACACGAGCACGAGCACCGCACAACCGTTCCAGACCAGCACCCTGAGGCTGCCATGGGGAGCACGGGGATGCACTGAGGGGGACCGAAGGGGCCTTGCCACCAATGGGGGTGTACATATGATCAGCACAAGCGCAGCTGCAAGGACGGCCGAAGGGCACTGCGAAATACCAGGTGATGAATTGTGCGTGTGAAGATGCCTCCAGGGCGGGACAGGGCGTGTCGTACCGAATTTCAAAACTTTTCTCACGCGGTTGTACCAATTGTCGCTACCCCTCTCCCCCTGAGGACACGCCCCACCATGAGGGGGCCGCGCACTGTCTCAACGTACCGTACCGGCTCAACGCAGCTGCAACAACCAGAACGGACCCTACACGACCGCCACGGCCGAACACATCCCACAGCAGGACAAGCCGGCCATTGGGCGGCGCAGACGATGACGTACCAACCACAGTAATGACAACAACACAACAACGACACACGCGAACGTCCCGAAACTGTGCACACCGCCAAGCAACATCCCCAACGGGAACCAAGCGACGTAGGGACAGCTACAGCGACCAAACACAGGCCAGCCAGGCCCATACGGGCCACTACGCAACCCAGACGGGCCGACCACTGGTGACCACGCCAGCGAACCAACACCACGCACCGGGCACGCCCCGGTAGCGACACAGCCACCGCACCGGACAGACAAGCCGCCGCAACCCTCAGAACAAACCAAGAAGACAACAAGAACATAGTCCAACTACATCGGCGCGGGCTGCACAACTGGCTGCCGATCAAACTGCTGCGGGGCAAAGACCCAACAATGAACAGACCACACGCAAGCCGGCCAACACCCAACCGGCCAGGCATGCAAGGGTCGAAACGGGAACGGCGTCCCCTAGGCTGGCAACAACATGCTGCGCCACGCCCGTCGACCACCATATCCACAAGCACAACACAACACCGCGACTCTACCCTCACAAAACCGACCAGCCAACATTAACCAACTGCACCACACTACACTTGGACAAACCAAGACGTAACTAAGCGGCACCAAAACGGACGTGCCGGCTACACAAACAACATTCGGCTATACGACCACCGGCAGCAGCGCGACGGAACCCACGTGAACCTAGCAAACCATGAGGCGGCCAGAACAACCGCGCACCAACCAGACCGCAGCTGCAGCTGCGACCTTACCGTAAACAGACCACACACAAGCCGGCCAACATCAAACCAGCCAGGCGTGCACGGGTCGAAACGGGAACGGCGCCCGACAGGTTGGCGACACAATGATGCGCCACGCCCGCCTACGACCATACCCACAGACAAAACGGAACGTCGTGACTCTACCATCACGCAGCCGACCAACCAACATTAACGGACTACACCGAATCATTCAACGACCAACCAACCAACCACAACAACCTGCTTCGAACCCCCGGCGCCCCGGGAGAGCGCAAGCTAGACGGAGTCAGGAGGCATGAGTGTGCGCCACGGCATGCGAGTCTCGTAGCACGTGCTTCTTCAAGTCACCTCACGCCTACTGAAAACCAACCCAGGTGGGGGTGCCTGCAGAACAGGGCCTTTGGCCTGGCTCCAGGCCCCTGGGCCCCAGAATCCGGAGGTTGATGAGGATGTGCGATGGGACCGTACCCCACGTATCATCCGCCCGAAGGAGAGGAATGTGAGACTTTCGTCGAACATGGGTTACCTCTCTGAGCAGAACGCGCTGTAGGGTACTGCTCGCGGCGACTGCGCCCTTCCCCCATGTGGGGGAGCCGCTCTGTTGGGGCACGTGCAGTAGGGCCCGGGCTGGGTGAGCATAAGCCCCTTGGTAAGACCCCCCTGCGGGGCAATCCCAGTCCTGAGATGACCTACCTCCCTACCTCTTCACGAAGCTTGGCGGTTGTATCGAGATTCATTGGCTCTGGCACAGTCGAAGCCATTGGAGCTGCAGTCGGAGCCGAAATGGGATTGACATGCGGCGTTGGCATAGAGTTTGAAGAAAACATTGTTGAAGTCAGAGTTGGCGGAACCATCATAGGCATAGGTCTTGAAACTGCAGCACCCGTGGTGTCTCCCATCGGTCTAGACAAGTTCCCTACCTCCTCAAGTTGATAACCCGCTGCCATGTAAGCTTCGGCAATGGTTCCCACAAGCGTGTCGAAGCCAAATGGTCTCCCTGAAAGCCATTTTGAGGGGACCTCAACGATGTACTGTCGGTGCACCGCGTCACCCGACAACCCTTCCAAAAATCGGTAGTTACCAAGGTAAGCCATCTGGAGGTCACTGGTGTTGAGCTTGCACTCGATGACACAGGTCCGAAATTCTTGAACGTAGTCCGCATGTCGAGGGAACTCACTTTCTCGCAGCGTCAACATTTGTGACAGGTACACTGGCTCGTGGGATATGCAATCAAAGCAATGACCCAACACACGCATGAGGTGGCACCAGTCATCTTGTACCTGTTTCATCAAGCTGTGATGGTAGTCGAAGACCTCGCCTTCGAGGAGAAACGGTATTGTGGTGACTTCATCGAGTGGTCAAGTGATGTCCGACAGAAGGAAGGCTCGCATAAGATCCTCCCTCCAAGTCCGAAACTCTCCTGATCCTGGCTTGCCAGAAAATAATCGAATCGGTTTGTGGAGATGTTCAACTCGGCGACCCAGGATCTCGAACGCTGGAGCACGAAGGTTCATGGCATTCATTCGATTGCCCTGATTCATTGATGGATCAAACGGAGACGCTTGTTGAGGTGGTTGTTGCGGTAGAAAATGTTGCCGCGGCTGGTTGTTCTATGGTGCATGCGGTGCATAACTCGAAGAAGGTGGTTGTGGGTGAGGATGTTGCGGTGGAAGCTGGGAGAGCAGGAACGGCGGCTGTTGATTCGAATGTTGCTGGTTCAGACACTGCTGCTGGTTTGAAAATTGCGGAAACTCATTGAGGAGAACGTAGCACTGCGAATGTTCATGTTCCAGTCGTTGTAGTTCACTCACTGCTGTTCGTGTGGCGTTCTCCGTGTAAGACTGTAAAGCGTCAATTCTGTGGTCAGTTGCTGCAGTGGCGTTTGCTGCTAATATCTGCAACCCATCGATGCGTTGCTCCAATTTGACGTGCTTGGCTTGACCTGTCTGCGAGCATCCGCAACAAGCTGTGGAGATTGCGCGATATGCATGGAAACCACTCGCTTTCTCGACTTGCGATGCGTTCTGCGATGAATTTTTGTAGCGAACTCGAGAACCCGTGGTGCAACGGCGAGCTGGATCGGAACACGCAATCTTGAATGAACTGCAGCATAGCTGCGTCATCAAAAGTTCGCCCCATTTCACGTGGGAATCAAAGACAGCGTCGAAGAATGTAACGCAGAGGTCGATGATAATGATCTCCCCGCCACCTAACTGGCTACCACTCGTTGTAGTTTGACTTGGGAACTGGCCTGCTTCTTGAAAATCCCAAAAATACGACAAACCCCTTTTTGCGCAGGATCTTTAGGCAGAGCACCAAATCGTACCCATTTCACGAATTTGAAGAGGAAAACCATGTTCTAAGATATCGAAGTATCATACACCATTTCGTTCACGGCAAGTGGCATTGCGATGTTTCATATGTATTAGCAGATTCACGTGCGATTGCGCATTCGCGCGCTCGCTGCACTGCTGCTGCTCGAAATCATAACAATCACTTCTGCTGGGCCATCGCCTTGCGATGCGCTATTGTCTTGTGCGTGCCTCCGCCTGGTGCCACACACAGGCCACTTAAAAAAAATTGCCACGATTGCCCCCCAGTGTGCGCGGTAGCAACAGTAGCTTAGTGGAAAGAGGTCACGATGGCCTCAGGGTAAATGATCGAAAAACACTTCGGCACAATTCAAAACACCGGCGCGATGCCCACACCTTGCACCCTCATGCTTCAGAGAGTTTATGAGCCCTTGCATGTGCTTGATGTTCTTGATGTCTTGCGCTACTCCTGTAATAACGAGTGAGCTCTTGCTTGTGAGACGTAAGCTTGCTTGACCACTTGCTTGAAAAGGCCCACTTGCAAACTGAACAGCCACACAATATGACATCAAGAAACTAGCGGAGCGCCTCCATGTTGACGAAAGGAAAAAAAAAGCGACGGCTCAGCCAATGGCTGTGCTTAAGACATTATACGACCCAGAGGGCACGGCTCAGTTAAGGGCCGTGTCCTTGTTTCTGCTTGATACGGAGCATACGGTGGCACCGGAAGTCGTGGCCCACAGGCTGTTGAGGCGTACGATGGAGCATCTACAGGAGCGCATGGCGTGCAGGGAGGCGTAACTGCAGGCACGGGGGGAGGACATGCGAGACCGGCTCACCAAACGAGTGGAGATTGCGTTGATCAGGTACAACCCGCAAGTCACCATCATGGAAGCGCGGCCACAGCCAGACTGGCGGCTACGGCTGTCGGAGGAAACGCGAGATGAGGAGGAAAAAGTTAGCCACAAGCAGAGGGGGCGCCTGATGTCGCGCAGGCATAAGAGAGTACGGCAGGTATGAGAGCAGGGGACAACAAGAGGCGAGGTGGAGGTAAGGAGGGGCCCAGTGGTGAAGCAGCTGGTGGGGGGTCGCCTAAAGCCGGGAGGAGCGAGGGCGAAGGGTCACCCAAAACTCGGACTGGAACATCCGGGACGGAGGGTGATCAGAGCCACTGGGCGGGAGCGGCCGGGACAGAAGGCAGAAATACAGAGGTGGTCCACTGGAGTGGAACATCCAGGGGAAATGTCCGGACGAAGCGGCAGGAACGGGCATGTGGGCTCGTGGGACCAGAGCACTCAGGGAAGGCGGGCACCGGCCTTGTTCCGCCGGAGATGCGATACGTGCAGAAGAGGCCGAAGGGGAGGGCTGAATGCAACAGTAGACGCGGGAGCGCGCGCCAGAGGAAGAATGGGGGCAAGAGAGATGACGAGCGAGCAGGAGTGTCGGGGACGGAGCAGGGCGTGCGAAGGCGAGTGTCATTCGGGAGACCGTCCATAAGACTGGGGTCGCGGCGTTGTATCCAGCACAGGAAGAAGGACGGGGACAGCGGGAGGACGCCCCCGCACTGGGGCATCCAGTGCGGGGGAGAAGGAAGAACTGGTGGAACAAGTGGCGCCTCAGGCGTCGCAAGACAGGGCGGAAGGGAGAAGAGACCCCATGACAGAGGGCAAGCAGCCGTAGACCCCGGGCAAGTGGAAAGCGGCGGAGCGGCACGTTGGTGGCCCGGCGGACACAGTAGGGGCAGGCTCAAGAGCCAGGGTCGGCAGGCACAGGGCACGAAGGAGGAGCTCCGAAGAGGGCCCGGGGGGCGCAAGCCAGCAAGTTAGAGCATGCAATGGGGCGCGAAGACAAGAGGCAGGACGAGACCGTCAAGTACATGCCAAGGGGGCGGGTGGAAGACTGGGACGGGGCAGCGGACCGCCGAGATGTGTACAAAGCTGGGGACCCAGATGCCGGTGCGCTGCAGGCCAAGAGCACGGCACACGCAGGGCGCGCAAGCCACGAAGCAGCGAGTACCACCACGTAGGGGCGCGAGTAGAGGAGGGAGATAACAGCAAGGCCACGGACGCGATGCCATGTGCTGCAGAAAGATGTTACACACAGCAGAGCCGAAGTCCAGCTTGTCGTCGGCGGCGGCCGCCATGCCACCGCCACAGACTGTGAGAGTATTCAGGGGGCTGAGGTTCGTGGGGGTGAGGGTTGACGTGGCCCGAATGCAGGCGGCCCCACCCCCGCTGCCCCCCTCACTGAAGCAACCGGCGTCGTCCGCCGCGGTGTCGTCGCCCCCGTCTATGGAGAGTCCGAAGACAGTGCAGCAGGAGGGTCAGTGATCTAAAGGGCAGGGACGGAAGGGTGAGGCCGCGGCAGGGACAGGGGAGGGGGGGGACAAGGGAGGGCAAGCGGTGGCAAGGGGTGGGGGGACAGAGGTAGAAGCGGCGGAAGCTGGCTGGAAGGGGGGAGAGCGGGGGGAGCCCGCGGCAGCGAGGCCACGGGCGGACCCGTTCAACCTGGTGGAGACCGACAGGCTTGCTGGGTCGGTGGTTGCCGACATCCTCGTCGTGTCAGAGAGGGAGGGGGAGAGGACGAGGAGGATGGCGGTAGCAGGGGGCCACAGGGACCCAATGTGCCAGCGGCTGCCATGAAGTTGATCCTCCTGAGAGTGCGGAGCAAGGAGGGGGGCAAAGGCAGGCGAAGGCGGACAGGGGCGGGAGCGGCAGGAGGCTCGGACAGCGGTGTTCGCACAGGAGGACAGGGGCAGACGGGCAAGGGAGGGAAGGGACAGACGGGGCCGTCAAAGGCCAATAAGGTGGCGGGGCACCAGGAAGGGAAAGGGATAAAAGGAGGACGACGGGGGCATCAATGGCTGGAACCCCAGCACCCGTTTATGCAGCTGCCGCCGGGGACACCCCCAGAGGTCCGCAGGCAGAGGAGGAGAGGCTGGCGCGCCGCCAGCAGACGGCGCAGTACGAGGCGCAGGCGCGCAAAGGAGCATCAGCTCCGTCACCACCAGGCTCCAAAGGCGGGTCCCAAATCCATCTATCGGCGGAAGGTGGGGTTAGGGAGGGAAAGATCGGAGCGCCAGGGGGAGCAGGAGGGGACAAGGGGAGGGCGCAGCGGCCAACCCAGTGGCGGGCCATACGCAGGGGAAGGACAGGTGGGGCGGAGCGGCGATGCATCGGCGGGGTACCAGGGCCAGCAGGAGGGAGGACAGGAGAGTGGGAGGCGGCGAAGCGGACATGCAGGAGCGAGGGGTTCATTGCGCGGGGAGGAAACCGGCAAGAAAAGGCATAGTGAACATGGAGCGCGAGGGATGAGAGGGGGGCAAGAAGGGCTGCTGGGGCGGGAACAAGGGAAGGCAGGACAACAGGGAGCAGGCAGCAACACCTAGGATTTTATGAGGTACCGGAATCCCGTAACTCAACCGTCCAAAAACTGCCGCAATCGCGATTTACGGCCCGTCGCAACTCAATTTTGCCGAGGTTTTGGTGATTTGTGCCAAATCTGAGCGCATCTGTCCCGATTTAGATAGCGCAATGGGTAACATACGACGTTATCTAGTTGCTCTATTGAAACCACGTCGATTGGTTTACGGGAATTCCAGATAAACCCGAAATACAACCATTTTTGCCCATTTTTGCCACTTTTGGGCCATACACCGGCATTTCGATGATGTCCTTGTGGTGACACGAGATTTCAAATTGATCAAGTTTGTCCCTAGTGCCCTGTGAGGGTAGGCAAGCAATGATTTGTACCCGTGCCCGCTGTTTACCCAAGATAATAATCCGGAGGGTGCCAAAAAACGCCAAAAACGGCTATATTTGCACTTTTGAACACATAAATGTTGATTAAAGTGATATGGCCGTGCTTTCCATTTTTTTGGCCTAAAACAGCATTTTTGGGGCATGAGTGGTCAGTTGTAGGGCCCCATACCCTATTTTGAGTGTGGTGCACTCAGAAGAACGTGTTTTGCAAGGTGTTGGAGCACCTTGTCGAGTGTTTGGAGCCGCCATCACCAAAAAACTGTATTTCTTGCCAAAACCAAACATGTATGGTTTGAGCTATACAAAAGCTGCTATTCGCAACTAGGTGGTGAATGTCATATTTCTCGGATACGGCCGATTTTAGATGGAATCAAGCCTGCATTGTCGATCTAGGGGCCGGGGAAACTTCCAATTTGGAGGGTGGGGGGGGGGGGGCTAACTCCCGAAAATATGCTCTTTATGCTATAATTTGACAAAAAAAGTAGTATTTCGGACTGTAGCTGGTTTTGGGATTTTTCGACCCCGTAAAATTCTAGGTTTGAGCTGCTATGTTTTGTTTGCGACAGAGTCTGCATGCTTGGCAGGGAGCTGGTGATTGCAAGCCACGATCATGCAACCACGTTTGCGTCTCTTCTGACAGTGTGAAGTGTGGGTTGCAATCGAGACATAGCTTAATCTGTTCTCTCGGCACATTGTGCTGCGCGTAGGGGCCGACAGCTCTGTTCTCGCGGTGCTGTTTCTTGGGAGTGAACTAGGGGCAAGGGAAAGCAGGGCAAGCAGGCAAGAGGCAAGGGAAGGTAGGTGTCAGTGGGTACATGGGGTCGCCTGCATTCCAGGGGAAGGGAAGAGCTGGATGGTGGGGGGATGTCGTCCCACCTACCATCCTGCCGTTTTGGCCACCACCGTACCCTGCGGTAGGGACGGTGTACCCACCCTCACCGGCGTACCCGGGTGTGCTTCCGCCAGCGCCAGTGTGGCAGCACCTGCAGGCCGGCGGGGCGATGTGGGGGGCGCAGGCAGGGAAGGGAAAGGAGCTCAGGAGGGCATGGCAGAGGATAGGGGATGAGGAGAGGAGGCTGCGGGAGAGGGAAGCAAGGGCGATGGGAGAGGCGGCCAGAGCGGCGGAGAGGCGGGCGACAAGGCAGGGCACAGCAGGGGGAAGTTGAGGCGCAGGTGGTCAAGGAGCTGCAGAGAGCGTAGGCAGATCTTCGGAGAACTCTAGAGAGAGTGGAGAGTCCAGAGCGGGAATACAAGCCGCCCAGGGAACAGGCACAGGGGAGCGGGGGGTCGGAGGGTCGCCCCCCCGCTGCAGCCATTCAGCCAGCCGGCTATTCCGCCAGAAGTGGAGAGGGAGATGCAAGGAAGGGTCTGGAGGAGGATGAGGGGTGAGGCAGCGAGGCTGGCAGAGAGGGACAGGGAGGTGGCAGAGCGGGAAAGCACGATGAGGGAGGCGGAGGAGGCGGTGGCCTGCAGGGCGCACCAGTTAATCCAGGACCCGGAGGCGGACACACCCCCCATGGATGTGGAGGGACGGTCACAATCCAAGAGAAGGGCAAGATGAGAGGGGGGAGAGGCAGGGCAATCGCGGGGGAAGCGACGCTAGGTGGAGAAGCGGGGAGCAGGGGAAGCAACGGGGGCACCGCAGCCCACCAGCCCCAGCTCAGAGCGGACGCCGACGGACTTGGGTTTGGAGTCACAACAACCGCGACGGTATGCGCGGTATCTGGCGCGGAGGGTGCCCAGACAGTCCGGGAATGGAGGGAGGGCGACATGGCGGAGTCCGTCCGCTACGTGAATTGGGCAGGGAGGACAAAATGGGGGACAGGAGCGGCGCGGGATCCGCCCGTTCTGCGACGTGGTATACAGGGCGGGCAGGCTGCGGGACTAGGGGCCAGGGACGGAGGAGGGCAGGTGGAGGAGGATGCTGGGAGAGGCGCTCCCGGGGGTGGACCTGGAGTGTCCCAAGGAACGGGGGAGAAAGCCCAGGGTGCGAATGCTCAGGGAGCTGTTGCAGAGGGAGGGGTGGTAATGAGGGGGACATGGGTGAAGCGAGGGCGCGGCATAGCGCGGGACAGAAGAGGGTCCGCATGGGCGACAGGATGCAGAGCCGGGCCAGAGGAGGGTGCAGAGAGGGCAGAAAGGATGGGCTGCGGGCTGCGGGCTTGGTGGGCTTGAGATTTCGACAGTGGAAGCAGGTGGTCGGGGACGGGCGGAGTGGAAGCATGGGTCAGGGGACGGGCACGGGCACTAGATGGGCCAAGAGTAGGCGGGGAAGAGGCCAGAAGTGGACGATGGCCAGCAGGGCAGAGGGAGACGAGAGGATGGACGTCGGGAGCATGGACCCCCAGACGACGGGCCGGGCACCGGATCTGCTGCAGCAGAGGCCGCGACGGTGGGATACGGGATCGCAGGCAGATGCGGGCACCGGGGCCGGGCAGCAAGGCGAAGGCCAACGTTGCAAGCCAGTCTGAGTGCCAGACAGCAGGGGATACGCTAGGCGTGTGGAGCGACAGTGGAGAAGTGAGGGTCCGAGTCGGGGACCGGAGTAAAGGAGGCGTACAATGACGCAAGAGGGGAAAGGCGGCTCACGGTGCGGGAAGGAGTGGCGGGGCAGCCATCTCAGCCCTGGTCACAGAGACCCTATGGAGTGCGGGCGCACAGCGGAGATTCGACGGACGCGAAGCAGGCGGCCGGGTGGAACAACGGGAGATGTGTGCGGTAGTCCAGGGGATTCCCGCTACGATATGTAGATGCGCTGCACCCGCCGGGTGGAGATCGGAGCCAGCCCCTCGCCCCGGAGGAATGGCGAACAGCCAGACGAGCCGGTGTTCCCACACGCTGCCGCCAGGATCCTGGGTGGCTAAACGGTGCGCGGCAGTTTCAGCCGGCGTTCTCACGATCGGTTGCGAGATACTGCATAATGGCGCCCCTGTAGGGCTCAACTCACTGTGATGCGAACTGCTGACTGCCGGGAGGTGCTGTAGAGGTGCTGTCGGGCTTACAGGTGGACGAAGCGCTGAGGGCTCGACCACGGCCAGCCTGGGATGTGCTAAGCCGGAGGCTCCGTGGGCCATACGGCGAAGTCGTGCCACACGGCGCACGCCCACATTGGTGGGCTAGGGCAAGAGGCCTCCGCGTACGACCTGACTCCAGGGGGAAGGGCAGGGGCATCGGACGCATAGGTGGAACCCGGGAGTTGACTACTCGGGAGGGTGTACAGCACGGGCAGTGATAGCAGACGGTAATATCCAGACGGCGACGCAACTAGGTGGTGAATGTCATATTTCTCGGATACGGCCGATTTTAGATGGAATCAAGCCTGGGCTGGCAGAGAGGGACAGGGAGGTGGCAGAGCGGGAAAGCACGATGAGGGAGGCGGAGGAGGCGGTGGCCTGCAGGGCGCACCAGTTAATCCAGGACCCGGAGGCGGACACACCCCCCATGGATGTGGAGGGACGGTCACAATCCAAGAGAAGGGCAAGATGAGAGGGGGGAGAGGCAGGGCAATCGCGGGGGAAGCGACGCTAGGTGGAGAAGCGGGGAGCAGGGGAAGCAACGGGGGCACCGCAGCCCACCAGCCCCAGCTCAGAGCGGACGCCGACGGACTTTGGTTTGGAGTCACAACAACCGCGACGGTATGCGCGGTATCTGGCGCGGAGGGTGCCCAGACAGTCCGGGAATGGAGGGAGGGCGACATGGCGGAGTCCGTCCGCTACGTGAATTGGGCAGGGAGGACAAGATGGGGGACAGGAGCGGCGCGGGATCCGCCCGTTCTGCGACGTGGTATACAGGGCGGGCAGGCTGCGGGACTAGGGGCCAGGGACGGAGGAGGGCAGGTGGAGGAGGATGCTGGGAGAGGCGCTCCCGGGGGTGGACCTGGAGTGTCCCAAGGAACGGGGGAGAAAGCCCAGGGTGCGAATGCTCAGGGAGCTGTTGCAGAGGGAGGGGTGGTAATGAGGGGGACATGGGTGAAGCGAGGGCGCGGCATAGCGCGGGACAGAAGAGGGTCCGCATGGGCGACAGGATGCAGAGCCGGGCCAGAGGAGGGTGCAGAGAGGGCAGAAAGGATGGGCTGCGGGCTGCGGGCTTGGTGGGCTTGAGATTTCGACAGTGGAAGCAGGTGGTCGGGGACGGGCGGAGTGGAAGCATGGGTCAGGGGACGGGCACGGGCACTAGATGGGCCAAGAGTAGGCGGGGAAGAGGCCAGAAGTGGACGATGGCCAGCAGGGCAGAGGGAGACGAGAGGATGGACGTCGGGAGCATGGACCCCCAGACGACGGGCCGGGCACCGGATCTGCTGCAGCAGAGGCCGCGACGGTGGGATACGGGATCGCAGGCAGATGCGGGCACCGGGGCCGGGCAGCAAGGCGAAGGCCAACGTTGCAAGCCAGTCTGAGTGCCAGACAGCAGGGGATACGCTAGGCGTGTGGAGCGACAGTGGAGAAGTGAGGGTCCGAGTCGGGGACCGGAGTAAAGGAGGCGTACAATGACGCAAGAGGGGAAAGGCGGCTCACGGTGCGGGAAGGAGTGGCGGGGCAGCCATCTCAGCCCTGGTCACAGAGACCCTATGGAGTGCGGGCGCACAGCGGAGATTCGACGGACGCGAAGCAGGCGGCCGGGTGGAACAACGGGAGATGTGTGCGGTAGTCCAGGGGATTCCCGCTACGATATGTAGATGCGCTGCACCCGCCGGGTGGAGATCGGAGCCAGCCCCTCGCCCCGGAGGAATGGCGAACAGCCAGACGAGCCGGTGTTCCCACACGCTGCCGCCAGGATCCTGGGTGGCTAAACGGTGCGCGGCAGTTTCAGCCGGCGTTCTCACGATCGGTTGCGAGATACTGCATAATGGCGCCCCTGTAGGGCTCAACTCACTGTGATGCGAACTGCTGACTGCCGGGAGGTGCTGTAGAGGTGCTGTCGGGCTTACAGGTGGACGAAGCGCTGAGGGCTCGACCACGGCCAGCCTGGGATGTGCTAAGCCGGAGGCTCCGTGGGCCATACGGCGAAGTCGTGCCACACGGCGCACGCCCACATTGGTGGGCTAGGGCAAGAGGCCTCCGCGTACGACCTGACTCCAGGGGGAAGGGCAGGGGCATCGGACGCATAGGTGGAACCCGGGAGTTGACTACTCGGGAGGGTGTACAGCACGGGCAGTGATAGCAGACGGTAATATCCAGACGGCGATCGGCAAGCGACGCCCCTCCGTGTGACGAAGGGTTGGAACACGGTGAGGTGGTAGGTAGAGGAGGGATGACGTGGCAGAGAGGGAGGGGTAAGTGCGGCAGGAGAATGGTAGAGAAGAGGTGAGCAGGGGACACACGCAGGGCGCGCGTGAGCGGCAACAAGCGCGGCCTGAGACGCACAAAGGGGAAGGAGCCGGCGCGGACGCGGGACATGGCCGAGCGCCGAGGGAGCAGCACAGGGGGTGAACAGCGGCAAATAGGTGCACCACATTGCCCACAGAGAGACGCCATACCAATGACCCGCATTGAGCCGTACCGGCCGCCCTGCCTCACCCTCAGGGAACTGATGGAGGGGAGGCCGGCGGGGGCAGATGACGGGGGAAATCCCCGGAAGGAGTACCTGGGGAGGTCGCCCAAATACGGGTACAGGACGAAGGACCGGGTGCAGGCGGAGAGACGCGTGAGGGCGCGCGAGATACAGCCCTGGCGCGGAGAGGAGCAGGGCGGCGCACACGGGGGCAGGGAAGCAGCAGTAGGGGGGACGGGCGAGAGACAGGCGACGGGGGTAGGGCGGGGAGGGGAGAGGAGAGAGGATGACGCGAGGGAGGGGCGCCCTCCTGGCTCGGCCGGGGACCGCCAAGGGGAACGCCCGCGGTGGCGAGAGGAACAGAGACGAGAAGAGAGGGGAGCCGTAACCTGATGACCAGCACGTGCAGTGGTGACGTGCGTGCATGCAGAGAGGAGGGTAAAAGAAAAAGAAGCAACAGGAAATCACGGGACAGGGCACAGACACGCAGAGGTAAAGGGGGGGGGGGCCCACGGGGTGCGCACAGAAGAAAGACCAAAGCAAAAAATACATAAACACACAGCCAGAATACACACAGCAACGAGCGAGCAGGCAGCGGGACAGCGGATAGGAGCAACCAGTACATGAGGCAAGAAATGGACCCACGGGCAAGTGCCACAGGGTAGGATGCGGCCAAGTAAGGTATACACATAGGATGCAGGCGGCCCGGTGGGGATAGGCACAAGTAGCGGAACAGGATACGGGGAAAAGTGGAAATAGGGCAGGAAGCACTGAGTAACGGCCCCGTGAAAATGGGAAACCAGTCGCCATGGAGTGGGGAACCGTGGGCCTACCACGGGGAACCAGGCCACGGTAAGTCGGGAAAATGCCCTGAGCCCCGGGACGGCCGTAATGTGTCTGCAGGGGTGAGGGCTGACCCTGAGGCCCCTTGGTCAAGGGCCTGATTACACGTAGGCTCAATCACTAGCGGGACCTAGGGGAATGGGAAACGGTCGCCATCTGAACTCGAGCGGCGGATTGACGACAACGGAGTGCATCCGGGAGCCGAGTCGGTACTCCAGCCCGTGAGGGATGGGGACTGGTGGAATCTGGCTGAGAGCAATGCTGCACTGTTGGAGACGGCTATCCACAGTAAAACCAGACCGCAGTCGCCCTAAAGGCTGCGCTAGAGGGCGGGCGACAAGAGGATTCTTCGATGGGGGACCAGAAGGCGCGCCCGTGTGGGCAGCTTATGAAGAAAACCTACCCCTGGTCATGCCCTAAGGCGACCTGGTACAAGTTCTCAGCCGTGACGTGAGACGCCAGGGGAACTGATCGTGCAGTGCTCCCCTTCCCGCCTGAGGAAGCCACCATATAAAACGAACAAGGAGACGACAGATGAGGCCGTGGACACGGCCGCCCTTACTTACTTACTTACTTACTCTTTGGTCAGTTGCCGCAGTGGCGTTTGCTGCTAATATCTGCAACCCATTGATGCATTCGACGTCCTTGCTTGAACTTCTGCGAGCTTCTGCGACAATATCGCGGGATATGCATGGAAACCACTCGCTTTCTCGACTTCCGATGCGTTCTGCGAAAAAAATTTCCAGCGAACTCGAGAATTCGTGGTGCAACGGCGAGTCGGATCGAAACAGGTAATGTCGAATGAAGTGCATCATAGCTGCGTCGTGAAAAGCTCGCTCCATTTCAGGTTGGACTCAAAGACAGCCTCGAAGATTGTAACCCAGAGGTCGATAATGATGCTCTCCCCGCAACCCTACTGGCTACCACTTGTTGTGTTTTGACTTGGGAACTGTCCTGTTTCTCGAAAATCCCAAAATACGACAAAGCCCTTTTTGCGCAGAATCTTTAGGCAGAGCACCAAATCGTACCCAATTCACGAATTCGAAGACCAAAGCCATGCTGTAAGATATCGAAGTATCATACACCTTCTGGCTCACAGCAAGTAGCATCTCGATGTTTCATATGTATTCGCAGATTGCAGTGCAATCGCGCGTTCGCGCACTTACTGCACTACTGCTGTTCGAAACCATAGCAATGACTTCTGCCGTGCCATTGCCTTGTGATGCGCTATTGTTTAGGTCGTGCCTTCGCCTGGTGCCACACTTAGGGCACTTAAAAAACAGGGCCACAGTGCGCGCAGTAGCAACACTAGCTTAGAGGAAGGAGGTCACGATGGCCTCAGGGTAAATGATCAAAAAACACTTCAGCACAATTCAAAACACCGGCGCCATGCCCACACCTTGCAGCCTCATGCTTCAGGGAGTTTATGAGCGCTTGCATGTGCTTGATGTTCTTGATCTCTTGTGATACCTTTGTAATAATGAGTGAGCTCTTGCTTATAAGATGTAAGCTTGCTTCACCACTTGCTTGAAACGAAAGAAACACCGCCTAGCCAAAGACCCACTTGCGAACTGAATCGCCACACGAGATGACATCAAGAAACAGCCAGAGCGCCTCCGTGTTGGCAAATGGAAAGAACAGCCACGGCTAAGCCAAGGGCCGTGGCTAAGACGTTATAGGACCCCCTGGGCACCGCTGGGCCAAGGGCCGTGTCCTTGTTTATGCCTAATATTAGCATGTGTGTCGAACATGCTGCACCACTTAGAGGGTAAAGGAGGAGGTACAGAGTGGGATGAGGATGTGCGTAGACACACTTGAATAGACACACCTAATAACCATATAATAATAAACTGACCTCACTTGCCAACCCACCACCCAGGGGCCACATTACGTATACATATCATATATACACAATAGAGCAATGCAGGCCGACAAACACAAGACACACTTGTGCGTGCACATTCAACGGCAGCGCCCAGAGGGTGTCACAGAGTGCGGGCCTCACGCCGGCGGCCTCAGAGCACCTGATGAGACACGCGCACACAAACAAGAGCTGCCACAAACCACTCATGTACATACAACAAAAGGTAAAGATATTCACAATAAAACACGTGCATAGATATGCCACCTTGTTGCTTGGTGTTCGTGTTTGTCTTCGGGGCGTGCGTATAAACACTGAGGTTAGCTTGCGTGTTCCTCTTGTCAGTGGGTGTGTCACCGGCGGCGGTAAAACAGGGGGTACTCTCCATGCGGCAATATGTGGAGGTGGTCCTCACCGTCCCGATTGGGTATCAGCACATGCAGCTCCCCAGGGGCACGATGACACGCCCCGAAGGAGCATTGCTCCTCCAACCCCCTTACACTGTGTATGACGCTGCATGTGTACACCTCTGTGTGTAAGACTGATGACGGTGTACACGGTTACAAAACGAAAACAAAAACAACCTAGGTCTTGCTTGATTGGGGGGCGGGTGATAACCCGCGTAAAAGGTAACCATATACTGCAGTAACTAGAATAATGGCAGGCACACACATGCACGCAACAAATGAACACGGGGAACACCCGGGTCTGGTGTGTCACGGAGAGAGAGGTCCGTGTGTGTTGTGGGAAATCCAAGTCCACGCATGGGCCTCTAAAAAAAATGCCAATCCCATATCCCAACCGTTTGGTTAGGTGTTTGGATGGAGAACCTCTCGGGTGTTGTGGAAACCCAAGTCCGCTGGTGGGGAACTCTAGAGAAAATATCAACCCACATATTCTCTCATAGATGTATGCACACACGCATGTGTGCACTCGCCCTGTTCATCACATTGTTTGTATCCATCTCTCTGCAGGCGGGGATAGTCGACATGAAATTCCTCCAAGACATGGAAGAAGCACCGGGCCAGCATGCGGCTCCATGCAATGGCAATCACAGGTACCCACTCCGAATCGGGCACACATAACGACCGGAGGTAAGTACCCTGGCGGCGGGGATCGCAAAAGCCGCAACCCCGTAGCCTTTGAAGACCCCACCTACTCAAGGAGTTACCGGGCAAAGGCTCTCATTGCCATTCAGATTAGCATACCTGTACGTAGAGTACAACCCTTCTCTCCAGACTCAAGTCCTCACCGTATGTAGTGGCAATCTTGCACGCCCCGAAACATTTTTCCTCATGTAATGTAAGCCTCACCAGTACTTTGTACCCTGTATACCTCACCCTCGTGTGGACAAGGGCAAATCGTTGAAAAGCCACCATGCGGAATGCAAAAAGGGTAAATAGGTTGTACCCGCCAACCGACTTAGGTTTGCAAGCCCTCGCCAATATTTCAGCAAATCTTTTAGCTCGCTGTCCTCGGTCACGGGTTAGGGACGGTCGTGGGGTCGTTGTTTCTGTACGGGGCGGCACTCCGAAACCTTGCAAGCACCACCATGCGAGTGACCTGGCAGAGCTTTTGGGAAGTTCTTGCCACCTTGTTAGCATCCTTGACAAGGGGCGTCATTGTGGGCAGGATCTAGTCCTGGTGGTAGGAGGAGTGCTCCAATAAGATCCAGGCTAGGGGTTTGAATGGCATGGAGACCCCCCAAATAACACGCTCCACTTCCGTCCGAGGCTATATGCCACGCCACCCCACAACAAGGACTCTCAACCCTTTAGCGGTGAGAGGGGTAGACAGTCGGGTAAACCTGCGGTACCCACCGCCCTGCTCTGGTGAGAATTTTTGTCACCGAGGCGCGCGCCATGCATGCATCTTTTTGTATTGTCTCCCACCGCTTCCCACTCTCTCCTCCCTTCCCCACACAATAATACAAGGTCTTATCCGTGGCAAGCACATCAGAGTGATCCCTCAAGGTGGGCGAGGAGGTCAATGGTTTGAGTGAGATTCTGAGTGTTCAAGTACTCTTGCCAAACCTTATTGTAGGAAGGTAAGAAGGTTTCAACGGGCTCCTCGGTATCCCAATCTTCAGTGTAACCCTCCGGACGTACCCTGAAGAGAAGTCTCCTTCGGTGAGTACGGTTGCCCAATATTTCTTCAAGTTATAAGTGTCCTCCTCAAATTGGAAGGGCACTCTAGCAACCTCCTCCGTGAATCTTAGAGGCACGGGGAATCAGGGCAAGTTGACTGTTTTCATCAAACAATCAACGTGGGCGTGGACTAGTCTTGGTTGGTCCACTTGATTTGCATAGAGGTTGTGAGGCTTCTCAGCCACAACCTCATAGGTGCCCATCCCAATAGGGGCAGGTCTTATCACAAAGATTGTTACTTTGGCGACGGACCCATACACGGTCCCCTTTTTAAAAATTGTGGGACAGCCCCCTCCTCTTATTATATTTGTGAGCCATTGTCTCTTGCACGTGAATCATAGCTCTATGTGCAAGGACAAGGAGCTCCTCACGCCGTTGGAACTAGTGTACGGCCTGTTCGGCAACCGCCTCAGGCTCTGCAAGGGGGCACCCTTTAGTACGGTTGTGTGTACCAAACACAATCTCATTGGGCGTATAACCTGAAGGACCTGTAGTCCCATGCCACGCCCGTACAACGGCGGGCAAAACCTCTACCCAAATAGTGCCCTCTTTCAAGGTAAGGTCTTTAGCAATGGCACGCCTTAGGTTTGAGATTTGAGGTTTGAGTTTTGAGGTTTTGGGGACTAGACGCCCATCAGCCCTGGGGGGCCACCTGGTCGGACCAGGTGATATCCTCCCCACCGGGACCTGATAGGGGGCCCTTAATGACACGCCTCCTGCCAGTTGCGGAGTCCCCAGGGCTCACGGGGCTCGAGCCCTGTCTCTCCCTGGCTTCCCCATTTCGCCGCTTCTCAGTCAGTGTGTTACTTAGCAACGAGGTTGCAGGCGTTTACCCACTACGTCGCCCTTCTAGTGCATGGTCGCCCAGGGTGCTGGCGCGGCCGGGCCCATGCTACTGGCTTCTCCCCAGTGGGACCTTCATGGGCTGGCGCGGAGGCTGCCTAGCCGCGGTATTGGTGCTTGGCGCTGTGCACCACTACTGCGTTGGCGGTCGCAGTGCCCTGTTCGTGTGTGCGCGGGTCAGGGGGGACGGGGCTGGTGCTGGTTCTTGCCCCCCCCCTGTCCCGTGCTTCCCCCCTTCCTGGCGCGCCTCGCGGTGCGTGTTGCAGCTTGCGTTGTCCGGGATCACTTGCCCTGACCTGCTGGTATGTAATTTGACGCGGTCTTTGCGTTCCGGGGTCCGGTTGCCCTTCCCGTGCGAGCTGCGTGCCCTGTTGTGTGTGTGTGTGCGCTCGCGGTCCCGCGGTGTTCGCGCTCCTTCCCCTTGACGCGCGCACTTCACGTTGTTACCGTGCAGGGCGCTTCCAGGCGGTCCATGCCCCTCCGCGCTTCCTGCCCTGGTTCCGTGCTCCGCTTGTCCAGTGTGTGTGGGGGGGTGGCCCGGTCCCCGCGTCTTCCTGCATGGCTCCAAGTCGTGCGCCCCCAACATTGTGGGCTCCTGTGGCCGGGGCGCCCCTGGTGGTGTTGAGGGGTGTCCTGCTTTGCCCACTCTGGCTGCTCCGACTCCCAGTCCTTGGGGCAGGCGGCCGAGGCCCGCTGTCTTCGTTTCCTCGGGCGCGGGGGATGCAGGGGTCGGGGGCCCGAACCAACCTCACAGTGCAGACTCTTGCGAGCTGGATTTACGCTCTGGGAGCGGCGCAAAGGGCGACCTGGGGAGGGCGCCTCGTGCCTCTGTGAGGGGTGTCCGGGGTGGGGCACTCACCCTCCCCCAACTGCCCGTCCTTGGTGTTGGCGGCCGGGGCACGCTGCCCGTTTTCCGTCGGCGCGGGGGTGTGGGCGAGGGGCCCCGTCGCAAATGCCACAGCGCACGCTCTTGCGAGCTGGCTTTGCGCGCTAGGGGGGCGGCAAAAGGGCGGCCAGAGGGGTGCACTTCGTGCCTGTGGGAGGGGTGTCCGGGGTTGGGCACCCTTCCTCTCTGTACCGTACGTCTTTGGGGCAGATGGCCGGGGCCCGTTGCCCGCTCTCCGTGGGCGCGGGGGTGGCGGGCGTGCGCACCTGTCACCGACCCCACAGCGCACGCTCTCGCAAGCTGGCTTTTTGCGCTGCGGGGGCGGCCCAAGGGCACCAAAAGGAGAGCCCCTCGTGCCTGTGTGAGGCATGACCGGGTTTGTGCACTCTCCATTCCCCGACCGCCCGTCCTTGGGGTGTGCGGCCGGGGCCAGCTGCCCGTTTATTGTGGGCACAGGGGGTGTGGGTGTGGGGACCTGTTACCAACCTCACAGCGCACGCTCTTGCGAGCTGCCTGTCCAAACTGTGGGGGCATCACGAGGGCGCCCGGAAGGGGAGCCTCTTGCCTTCGCCAGGTGTGTTTGGGATTGGGCAGTCTCCCTCTTCCAACAGCCTGGCCTTGGGGCAGGTGGGCAGAGACCGCTGCCTGTTTGCTGTGGGCGCGGGGGGTGCAGGCGTGGCAACCTGTCACCAACTCCATAGCGCACGCTCTTCTGAGCTGGCTTTGTGCGCTGTGGGGGCGGCAAAAGTGCGCCCGAGGGGGGGGGCACCTTGTGGCTCTGTGAGGGGGCCCCGGCGTTGGGCACTCTTCCCCCCCCTGAACTGCGCGTCTTTGAAGCATGGGGACCCGTCAGCAACCCCACAGCGCACGCTGTTGCGAGCCGGCTGTGCGCGCTGTGGGGGCGACACAAGGGCGCTCAGGGGGGTCGCCTCGTTCCTTCGTTAGGGGTGTCCGCGGTTGGGCCATCTCCCTCCCCGAGTCGCCCGACCTTTGCGCAGGCGGGTGGGTTCGCTGCCTGGTTTCTTGGGCGCGGGGGCTGCGGGCATGGGCACCCGTCACCAATCTCACAGCGCACGCTCTTGCGACCTGGCTTTACGCGCTGTCGGGTTTGCACAACGGCGCACAGTGGGGGGTGCCTCGTGCCTCCGTGAAAGGTATCCGGGGTCGGGCACTCCGAGTACCCCGACTGCCCCTCTTTGGGGCGTGCGGCTGGGGCCAGCTACCCACTGGCAGGGGGTGCGGTGTGCGGGCAGGGGAGCCGGCTCTCCCAACTGGGCGCGTGTCCTTGCGGCCGCTAAGCTCCCTGAAGGGCTCGGCTTGCCTTGGCACCTTCTCCCGTAACGTGGCTTGGTGCTTGTTGTGCGCGCTTTCCTGGTCTGCGGCACCCCGTGGCCGTTGTTGCTTGGCAGCCTTTCATGTGCCTTGTTTGTGGTCGGCGGCGTGCCTCTCTGGCGTGCCTCTAGGCCCCGTGTCGGTGCTGTAGAGGTGCATTGCGCCTCGTCCGGTCCAGTCGCTCTCGTTGCACCAGTCAGCTTTCCTGTCGCCGTGGTGCCTTCCCCTACCGGGGGCTTTCGCCCCCCGGTTTAATGGGCTGCTGCGGGGGGCCCGTCGAGGCCGGCTGAGAACCCGGCTCATGGTGCCTGATGCTGGCCCGTGCGAGGCAGCGGCACGGGAGTCGCTCCACGTCGTACCTGTTTCAGGCCTTGCGATGGGGTTGTCCCTGGCGGGTTTTTCCGGCTTTTGTCTTGGGCTGTTTGCGCTGCGGCCGCTTGGCGTGTGTTGACTCGGTCACTCACGCATCTGTTTTCCTGTACTGTCCGTCTTTCGACTCGGGACTCAGCCGGTGCACTTGGGCTGTTTTTTGTGGACGCTGACCCCTCCCATTTTGGGTCCAAGAACGCCACGCCCCGGTTCTGTGCGTGTGTGCCTGGGTGTGCTCTTCTTTGGCGGGTCAGGCGGGCCGGCCTGCTGGGCGCCTTTTGGTGCGCCCCACCTTTCCTTTGACTGTTTCGTCCTTCTCCTTTGCTCAGCCCCCTCCGGGCTGGGGTTGCCCTTTTCTTGTTTTTTTTTTGTTTTGTCGCTCGCTGCGCCGTTGCTTGCGCCTCTGCTGTCTCCTGATTTTTGTGCTCTTTGGCGCCCTGTGCCCTTGGCCATGGCGCTCTGCGTTTTCTTCTGCCCCCCCCCCGTGGCCCCCCCTGTGACCCCCGCACCCGCTTTCTTTGTTCTCTTTTGTGCCCCGCGCCCCCGTTGTCTCTGGCTCTGGCGTGCTCTTGTTTCGGGCCTTGGGTGCCCTCGGCCTTGGCGATGTGCGGTTTCCTTCACCTTAACTTTTTTTTCTGCTGCCCCCCGCCCCCCCGGGTGTGTGTGTTGTGCCTTGTGCTGCCTGCAGTTGCCGTGTTTTGTGCTGCCTGTCGTGCTGTGGTGCCCTCCTTGTGTCGTTCTGGGCTGCTGCACGTTGTGCAGTGTTCTTTGGGGCGGCTTTTTGTGTGTTGTACTGTGCTGTGCCGTGCTGCTGGTCGCTGCTGTGTGTTGTGCCGCGTCTTTCGTCGTGTTGTCCCGCTGCGTGCATTGCGTTGTGGCTTGCTGTCTCGCCTTGGTCTGTGTTGCCGCGTGCTGTGCTGTGTCCCTTGTTGCAGTGCCGCGCCGCGTTGCTTTGTGTCGCGCTGCGCTGTTTTGCGCTGGGGTGTTCCGTCTGGTTCTGTTTTGGGCCGCTACTTGGTGTGTCGTGCCTCCAGGCACTGTCCTCCGCCCTGGCGTGGTGTGCTTTCCGGCGCTGTGTTTTGTCGTGTTTCTCTGCGCTCTGTGCTCTGTGCGGTGTGTGTCTTGCCGTGGTGTGTTGGTGCGTGCTGTTGTACGTCGCTGTGCTTTGTGCTGTGTGTGTCCTGGGGTGTCGTGCTGTGCGTTCCCTGTCCTCTCCGAGCTGTGCGGTGCTGTGCTGTGCTCTGGTGGCGCACTTACGTGGTGCTGTTTGCTTGGTCTGTGCTGTTTCCGGCGCCTGGTGCCATGGTGCGGCGCTGTGTGCTGTGCTGTTTCCCTTGGTGTTCTGCGCTGCGCTGTTGCGCCGTGCTGCTGGGTGCGATGTGTGCTGTGCTGCTGCCTGCTGTGCCCTGTTCACCTGCGTCCTGTCCTGCTGTGCCGCGGCGCCTCTTGTGCAGTGCTGTGTTCTGCTGTGCTGGCGCGCCTGCGTCGTGCCCCTGTGTTGTGCTCTGTTGCTTCTTTTGCGCTGGGCGGTGTCCTGTGGTGCCCCTTGTGGCTTCTGACTGTTCCTCGCCGGGCCTCGTTGCCGGTTGATGTTTCCTGGTGGCGCGTTGCGGCGTTGGTGTCCCTGGCTTGTCTGTTCGCTGCCCTGTTTTTGGTGATGGTTTGTCGTCGTGCCCTGCTCCCCTGCGCTCTGTCCTGTGGTGCTGTGCCTCCGTGTGTGCTGTGCTGTTGTGCCCTGCGTCTTTTTCTCTGACCTGTTTGTGTTTGTTTGCCCTGGCCTCGGCACGCCTTAGCTGCTTGCCAGTGTTTTCAGCTTTGCCATTACCCTGGTATCCGCGAGACACATAGTTGGGCGGGCGGTAGTCTTAGAAGAAAGGTTTTCGAAATATTGGCTAACAAATTGCAGGCCACGGTCAGAGCATATCTCACCACGTGCTCCCAACCTATCCACCCAGCTTTCCATTACCAAATGGGCCGCTGTTTTCCCCGTTAGCCCCGATGGACAAGTGCGCGCCCACAAGGGACCCGCGGCACACGAAACACAGCACAACCAGCGCGCACACCGGTGAACAGGAGCCAAGGGGCCCCGGACACCGCACACGCAACACACAGCAAAACACGGCGAGCGAGCACACTGGTGAACAAAAAGGGAAGTGGCCCAGGACACTGCGCACGCAACACAACACGCCGATCGGGCAGACTGGACAACAGGAGCCAGGTGGCCAAGGACACCACACACGCAACACAACACACGGAGCGTACACGCCAGTCAACAGGAGCCAAGTGGCCCGGGACACCGCACACACAGCACAACACACCAAGCGAGCACACCACTGAACAAAAGACAAGTGGCCCAGGACACCGGACACGCAACACAACGCACCAAGCAGGTTCATTGGAGAACAGGAGCCAAGTGGCCCAGGACACCGCACACACAACACAGCGCACCGAGCGACAACACCAGTGAACAGGAGCCAAGTGGCCCACGCAACCGCAGACGCAACACAACATACCGAGCGAGCACAGCGGTGAACAGGAGCCAAGCGGCCCAGGACACTGCTCACGCAACACAACGCACCGAGCGGGCACACCGGTGAACAGGAGCCAAGCGGCCCAGGAAACCGCAAACACAGGTAGGTAGGTAGGTATCTTCGGTAGCTCGGGATGCCTCTTTTGACATTGCAGGAAGAAGGTCTTACCAGGGGGACGTCCTGTTCCTCCCACTGCCCTATGTCAGGTGCCTCTTGACCCGCTCCCGCATGTGCTTGGGAAGGCACTGTCCGGGCCACCCGGTCCATGTGTCCCAGGTGGGAGGGTGTCCCCACATCCGTCCATGGGTAGGGCCACATGCCCCCTCCTTCGGGCGGCAGCTCTGGAGGCTGCCCAGCCGTGTGGAGTATCTCTCACCACAAGGGGTATTGCTCCCACTAGTCTACGGTACGACCGCCTCACCCTTGTGGCTTGAGTTGCGGGGCCACTCTGCTTGGCAGGCGACCCCCTCCTGGACTGTGTACCGGCTCCCCTGTCACCGGTTGCTTCCATGGCTCCGGGTGACGTTTGCCATGGTCCCCGATGCAGCCTGGCCGGGCTCGGACCAGTGGCCTCCAAGTACCGCTCCTGCCACTGTCCCGGTGGCTCGGCTGGTCGCCCCAGTGCGTCCGACCCATGGGGTGTTGGTTCTTTCCTGTCCCTCGGCCGCCCTACGTGTGTGCAGTGTCCTGGGCCGCTTGGCTGCTGTTCACCGGTGTGCCCGCGCGGTTTGTTGTGTTGCGTCTGCGGTGTCCCCGGCCACTTGGCTCCTGTTCACCGGTGTGCTCGCTCGGTGTGTTCTGTTGCATGTGCGGTGTCCTAGGCCACTTGGCTCCTGTTCACCGGTGCGCCCGCTGGGTGTGTTGTGTGGTGTTTGCGGTGTCCCGGGTCACTTGGCTCCTGTTCACCGGTGCGCCCGCTCGGTGTGTTGCTTTGCGTGTGCGATGTCCTGGGCCACTTGGCTCCTGTTTACCGGTGTGCCCGCTCGGTGTGTTGTTGTGCGTGTGCGGTGTCCTGGGCCACTTGGCTCCTGTTCACCGGTGTGCCTGCTTGGTGTGTTGTGTTACGTGTCCTTCTTCTCCCCCCGCGGTCTCTTCCTCTGTCTTTCCCTTGCTTCTCTCTTTTCGCCGGCTTGTTTTGCTTTTTTTTTTGGGGGGGGGGGGGACGGCTGGGGTGCTGCGTTTTTCGTGCTGTTCGTGGGTGTGGGTGTGTGCCGGTGCTGGTGCTGGTGTGGGCGTGGGTGTCGTAGGGGACGGGGGTCGGGTGGGTGTCGTGCTCTGGGTTCCCTGTGTGTGCGCCGGCCCCCAGGCTTCCGGTTTCCAGGGCGCCCGGCCGGGGGGTGCTGACAGCGGGTGGTTGGCGGCAGTGGTGGCGTGGCGCTTGCGTGGTTGGTCGCGGCTCCTGGGTAGTGTCTCGGTGGCGTGGCCGGGCGCGGGCGTGCGTGTGGGTGTGTTCATGGCGTGGGCTGATGGTGTGGTGGGCAGTGTGGGTGTGGCTGGTTTGTGTGGGTGTCGGGCATGTGTGCGCCGAAAGCGCGGTGGGTTTGGCTGGGGCACTGTGGGCGATGCAATTAGTGGAGGAGGTGCTGGTGACGCCTACGGGAGGGGTGCTGTAGGCGTCGAAACAGGTTGGTGTTGTTGACGTGGGTGCTTCAGGTGATGCGCTGGGCGGCGAAGGAGTTGGTGACGCTGATGGTGTCATAGGTGACGGGGCGGGCGCTGGGGGGGGCCCGCGGCTCTGGTGGTCGCTGTAGGTGGTGCAGTGGGTGGTGCGTAACTGGTGATGTCGGCGGTGAGGGTGCTGCAGGTGACGTCGATGCTGAGGGCGCTGCGGATGATGTCATGGGTGGTGGCGATGTTGATGTGGGTGTTGCAGGTGGTGTGCCAGCTGGTGGCGCCGCTGGTACTGTCCTTGCGTGGGGTCGTGCTGGGGGTGCTGTGGGCGGTGGTGTCGTCGGTGGTGCCGATGGTGAGGGTGACGCAGGCAATGTACTGGGTGATGGTGAGGCCGGTGTTTGCCGTAGGTGACGCGTTGGGAACGGGTGGTGGGGGGCTGGAGGAGGGTTGCCGTTGGTGCAACGGGCGATGGTGGCGTTGGTGCCGCAGGTGGTGGATCGGGTGATGGTGTTGTTGGTGATGCCGACGAGGTGGTTTGTCTGCCTGTCTGCCCGTGGAGTCGGTGCCGGCGTTCGGCGGTTGCCTGTGCGTGTGTTGGTGGCGGTGGGGGTCGGTGCGCCGGGCGCTTGGTGGGCGTGGTTGGATGCGGATGCGCGTGTTCGTGTGTACTTGGTGCGGGTTGCGGGGGGTCTGTGGGCGGTGGGTGCGCTGTTGCCGTGCGTGTGGCAGTTTGTGTTGTCTGCTGGAATGTGGCCGGCGTGTGCTTTGCGTGGATGGTGTGGGGTCTGGTCGGCGTGGGTGGTGTCGGTGTGGGTGTTTGGGGTTTTGTGCTGGTTGTTGGCGTGTCGTCCGCGCGGTGTGGTCGAGGTGGTATGGTGGTGCCGCTGGCGACGTCGATGGTGACGGTGCTGCAGGTGATAAGGGCCGGACAGCGATGTTGGCGGTTTCTGGTGTGGCTGCTGTGGGTGGTGTTGAGCGTGGGGTGTTGCAGGTGTGGTGCCTGGTGGATGGTGGTGTGCCTGGCGACAGCGTCGTGAGTGCTGTCGGGTGGGAGGGTGTTGTTGGTGGTGCTTCAGGTGGCAGTGCCGCCGGTGAGAGGCTGGCGGAGAGGGGAGGGCGGTAGTGCGGCCAGGCGCAATGTTGGGTTCTTTGGTGTGGGTGGTCAGCCGGAGGTGGGTGCGGCTGGTGGTGTGGCGCTCGGTGTGTGTGGCCTGTGCCGGGTATCTTAGGTGCGCTTGTTGGTGCGGGTGTGTTGATGGTGGCAGTTTGTCCGCCTTTCTGCCCCTGGAGTTGGTGCCGGCGTTGGGTGGCTGGCTGTGTGCGGTTTGTGCCGTTGTGTGTGGCGGTGGTGGTGGGGGTCGGTGCGCTGGACGCTTGGTGGGCGTGGTTGGGTGCGGGTGTGCGCGTGGACGTGTACTTGTTGGGCAGCTTGTGTTGTCTGATGGTGCGTGGCTGGTGTATGCTCTGCGTGTATGGTGCCGGTGTGGGTGCTTGGGGTTGGGTGCTGGATGTGGGTGCGTCGCCTGCGCAGTGTGGTCATGTGTGATGGTGGATTCTCCTACGTGTGTAGCCGGCTGGTGGCAGGTGTGGTCGGGCCGGTGTGGGCTGGGTGGTGGTGGTGGTTGTGGCTGGACTGCTTGGTGGTTGTGGTGGCGGTGGGCGGCCCTGATGATGGGTCTTGGGTGTGTGGTGGCGGGTGGGCGTGTATGGTGGTGGTGATGGTGTGTCATTGCGGGTGGTGTTGGGTGTGGTACCTTCGGGCGTGTGGTTTGCGATAACTGAGCACTCACCGCTCCGGGTGGCACGGGCCCTGTGGTCCGGTAGCCCGTCCGACAGGCAGTGCGTAACCCGCCGGGTGCTCACGCGTCCCTCCGGACGGCGGCTGTTCCGTAGCCGGCAGGGGCTGGGTTCACTGCCGGGCGCACACACGTCCCTCCGGACGGCGGCTGTTTCGTAGCCGGCAGGGGCGGGGTTCACTGCCGGGCGCGCACACGCTTGTCCGGACTGCGGCTGTTTCGTAGCCGGCAGGGGCTGGGTACACTGCCGGGCGCACACACGTCCATCCGGACGGCGGCTGTTTTGTAGCCGGCAGGGGCTGGGTTCACTGCCGGGCGCACACACGTGCATCCGGACGGCGGCTGGTCCGTAGCCGGCAGGGGCTGGGTTCGCTGCCGGGCGCACACACATCCGTCCGGACGGTGGCTGTTTCGTAGCCGGCAGGGGTCGGGTACCCTGCCGGGCGCACCCACGTCCATCCGGACGGCAGCTATTGCGCTGTGGGGACTGCGGGGCTTGGACTTGTTCTTGGCGGCTCGTTTGTCGTCGGGCGTGGGTGTTTGCCGTGGTGGTGTCGTGTTTTGTGCCGTGGTGCGTGCTGGCGTGCGGTGCTGCGCGTGTGCCCTTCTTGGCCTGCGTGTGGCGCGCGCTCCTTGCCCGGGCGTGCCGTTGCGCAGGCGCGGGGACACGCCCTCTTTCTGGCAGGCCCGTTTGGCTCCATGGCGGGCCCCATTGGCGCCCGGCTGCAGCCCGGTGCGCGCCTGTGGGGTGTGTGTACGTTGGGGGGGGGGAAGGTTTGGTTCCTCTCCCCTCGCCTTCCCTGCCCTGTCCCTCTGTCCCTTTTCGCCGGCCTGCCCTGCCTGCCTACCCTCTTCGTACCCGCTGGGTTGGCCTTGGCTGGACGGTTGGTCTTGGTGGTCTGACATGGTGTTTCTTTCCTGCAGGGCGGCGTAGGCTGGGTCCGTTTTTAGGGGCAGGTTGCTCGTGTGGTGTGCCGTGCCGCGTGTACGGTGTCCTGGGCCTCCTGGCTCCTGTTCACCAGCGTGCATGTCCTGTGTGTGGTGTTGCGTGTGCGGTGTCCTGGGCCGCTTGGCTCCTGTTCACCAGTGTGCACGCTCTGTGTGTGGTGTTGTGTGCACAGTGTCCTGGGCCCCCTGGCTCCTGTTCACCGGTGTGTACCCTCTGTGTGTGGTGGTGCTTGTACGGTGTCCTGGGCCTCCTGGCTCCTGTTCACCGGTGTGCACGCTCTGTGTGTGGTGTTGTGTGTACGGTGTCCTGGGCCTCCTGGCTCCCGTTCACTGGTGTGCACGCTCTGTGTGTGGTGTTGCGTGTACGGCGTCCTGGGCCTCCTGGCTCCTGTTCACCGGTGTGCACGCTCTGTGTGTGGTGTTGCGTGTGCGGTGTCCTGGGCCTCCTGGCTCCTGTTCACCGGTGTTCACGCTCTGTGCGTCGTGTTGCGCGTACGGTGTCCTAGGCCTCCTGGCTCCTGTTCACCGGTGTGCACGCTCTGTGTGTGGTGTTGCGTGTACGGCGTCCTGGGCCTCCTGGCTCCTGTTCACCGGTGTGCACCCTCTGTGTGTGGTGTTGCGTGTACGGTGTCCTGGGCCTCCTGGCTCCTGTTCACCGGTGTGCACGCTCTGTGTGTGGTGTTGCGTGTACGGCGTCCCTGGCCTCCTGGCTCCTGTTCACCGGTGTGCACGCACTGTGTGTGGTGTTGCGTGTACGGTGTCCTCGGCCTCCTGGCTCCTGTTCACCGGTGTGCACGCTCTGTGTGTGGTGTTGCGTGTACGGCGTTTTTGGCCTCCTGGCTCCTGTTCACCGGTGTGCACGCCCTGTGTGTGGTGTTGCGTGTACGGTGTCCTGGGCCTCCTGGCTCCTGTTCACCTGTGTGCACGCTCTGTGTGTGGTGTTGCGTGTACGGCGTCTTTGGCCTCCTGGCTCCTGTTCACCGGTGTGCACGCTCTGTGTGCGGCGTTGCGTATACGGCGTCCTGGGCCTCTTGGCTCCTGTTCACCGGTGTGTACGCTCTGTGTGTGGTGTTGCGTGTACGGTGTCCTGGGCCTCCTGGCTCCTGTTCACCGGTGTGCACGCTCTGTGTGTGGTGTTGCGTGTACGGCGTCCTGGGCCTCTTGGCTCCTGTTCACCGGTGTGCACGCTCTGTGTGTGGTGGTGCTTGTACTGTGTCCTGGGCCTCCTGGCTCCTGTTCACCGGTGTGCACGCTCTGTCTGTGGTGTTGTGTGTACGGTGTTCTGGGCCTCCTGGCTCCTGTTCACCGGTGTGCACGCTCTGTGCGTCGTGTTGCGTGTACGGTGTCCTGGGCCTCCTGGCTCCCGTTCACCGGTGTGCACGCTCTGTGTGTGGTGTTGCGTGTACGGTGTCCTGGGCCTCCTGGCTCCTGTTCACTGGTGCGCACACTCTGTGTGTGGTGTTGTGTGCGTGGTGTCCTGGGCCGCTTGGCTCCTGTGCACCTGTGTGCCTGCTCCGGTGTGCTATGTCGTGTGTACAGCGTCCTGGGCCCCTTGGCTCCTGTTCTCCGGTGCGCGTGCTCGTTGTGCTGTGTTGTTTGTGCCGTGTTCTGGGCTTCCTGGCTCCTGTCCTCCGGCGTGCCCGCTCTGTGTGCGGTGTCGTGTGTGTGTTCCACTCGGCCTTTTGGCCCCTTTGTGCTGGTGTGCTCGTGTGGTGTGTGTTGTGTTGTGTGTGTGGTGTCCTGGGACACTTGGTTCGTGTTCTCCGGTGTCGCGGTGTGTTGCGGGATGTGTGGTGTCCGGTGTGCGGTGTTGCGTGTGCCGTGTCCTGGGCCTCCCGGCCCCTGTTCACCGGTGCGCATGCCCGGTGTGTGGTGTTGTTTGGGCGGTGTCCCGGGCCGCTTGGCTCCTGTTCACCGGCGTGCTTGTGCGGTGTGTTGTGTGGTGTGTGCGGTGTCCTGGGCCACTTGGCTCCTGTTCACCAGTGTGCCCGCGTGGCGTGTGTTGTGTCGCGTGTTCGGTGTCCTGGGCCCCGTGGCTCCCGTTCACCGGTGTGCTGTGTGCTTGTTCGGTGTGTTGTGTGTTATGCGCGGTGTCCTGGACCACGTTGCTCCTGTTCACCGGTCTGCGTGCTCGGTGTGTTGCGTGGTGTGTGCGGTGTGGGTGTGGGTGCGTGCTCGCGTGCGCCATACCGTTGCTGCGACGTTCCGGACTCTTTGTTTTTGTTTACACATGGATAGACGGTGTCGGGAATGCCGTAGCGAACTTGCCACTGGCATCCCGGCCACCAAGGCGTCCGGCATCCTATGGTGTCTTACTTATTCTTCCCGTCCTGGACTCTTTGATTTTGGTGACGCCCAAGAGTAAGCGTGTCTTAATGCATGCATGGCGGTGTATGCTATTTACTCGTTGGTTTGTGGACTCCTTGCATTTTGCGACGCCCAAGAGTAGGCGTGTTTGCTTAATGCATTCATGACATGCTACTTATTCTTTACGTCATGGACTCTTTGGTTTTTGTGACGCCCAAGAGTAAGCGTGTCTTAATGCTTGCATGGCGGCATATGCTACTTAATCGTTGGTTTGCAGACTCTTTTTATTTTGCGACGCCCAAGAGTAGGCGTGTTTGTTTAATGCATTCATGACATGCTACTTATTCTTTATGTCTTGGACTCCTTGTTTTTTGCGACGCCCAAGAGTAAGCGTGTCTTAATGCATGTATGGCGGCATATGCTACTCACTCTTTGGTTTGTGGAAATTTTTTTTTCTTTGCGACGCCCAAGAGTAAGCGTGTCTTAATGGGCACAAAGGTGGGCCGCGAGGTACATGGAGAAGGACAAAGGCAGAGAAAGGGTGCGAGACGGAGGGCGTGGCGTGTTAGAAAACTTTTTTTTCGGTTTTTACGAGCTGCTCGCGACGCGTTTTTCTTTATCTATAGGGCGTGTTAGAGGGCGAGAGGCACGGTGTTGTACTCCTAAGCTCGGTAGGATGCTTACGGCGTTAACTATTCACCTATTCAAGCCCAAAATATTTTCGGTCGCGTTTTGTGTGCTTTGTTTTGGGGCGTGCACAAGTCCCTAGCACCTAGGGCACGCACTTTGCTAGGTGGTTTAGTGCAAGCAACGTTCAGCTTCTTTGCCGTCGCGACTCTATGGTTCGTCTTTTTATGTGAGTGTTCTAAATTTCGCGACCTCGCCAAACAGCAGCATCAAGTTTTTGAGGGGGTTTCTGAGGTCGGAAGAGACGGCAAACACAGCACAGCACACCGAGCGTGCTCACCGGTGAAGAGGAGCCAAATGGCCCAGGACACCGCTCACGCAACACAACGCACCGAGCGAACACACCGGCGTACAGGAGCAAAATGGCCCAGGACACCGCGCACGCAACACAGCGTACCAAGCGGGCACACCAGTGAACAGGAGCCAGGTGGCCCGGGACACCGCACACGCAACAAAACACACCGAGCGTGCACACCGGTGAACACAAGCCAAGTGGCCCAGGACAACGCACACGCAACACAACGCACCGAGCGAGCACACTGGTGAACAGGAGCCAAGTCGCACAGGACACCGCACAGGCAACACAACGTACCGAGCGAGCACACCAGTGAACAGGAGCCAAATGGCCCAGAACACCGCACACACAACACAACGCACCAAGCGGGCACAGTGGTGAACAGGTGTCAGGAGTCCCAGGACACCGCACACGGAACACACAGAACACATCATGCGCGCACACCGGTGAACAAGCACCAAGGGGCCGTGGACACCGCACACAAGTGCACACGTAGGGCTGCCGATGGACGGGAACCAACAGACCACACCCCCAGGCTCGGGCACACTGGGGCCACCCAGCCGACCCAGTCCTCGCAGCTTGGCTGGTACCCCAAGGCAGCTGGTTGCAGCCCGGCCAGGCTGCATGGGGGACCATGGCAAACCTCAGCCGGAGCCATGGAAGCAAGCAGTGACAGGCGAGCCGGTACACAGTCCAGGAAGGGTCGCCTGCAAAGCAGCGGGGCCCCGCAACTCAAGCCACAGGGGTGAGGCGATCGTACCGTAGACTCGCGGGAGCAATACCCCCTGTGGTGAGAGATACTCCACACGGCTGGCTGGCCCCCCGAGTTGCCGCCCAAGGGAGGGGGCATTTGGCCCTACCCACGGGCACATCTGGGTACACCCTCCCACCCGGGACACCCGGACCGGGTGGCCGCGACACTACCTTCCCAAGCACCTGCGGGAGCGGCTTAAGGGGCACCTGAACCGGGGCAGTGGGGGGGGCATGATGTTCCTATGGTAAGACCATCTTCCTGCATTGTCCAAGGAGGAACGCTGAGCTCCCGAAGATACCTACTTACCTACCTACCTGTGTTTTGTCGTGTTTCTCTGCGCTCTGTTCTCTGTGCGGTGTGTGTCTTGCCGTGGTGTGTTGGTGCGTGCTGTTGTTCGCCGCTGTGCTTTGTGCTGTGTGTGTCCTGGGGTGTCCTGCTGTGTGTTCCCTGTCCTCTCCACGCTGTCCAGTGCTGTGCTGCGCTGTGCTGGCACGCTTGCGTCGTGCTGTTTGCTTGGTCTGTGCGAATTCTGGCGCCTGGTGCCGTGGTGCGTCGCTGTGTGCTGTGCTGTTTTCCTTGGTGTTCTGCGCTGCGGTGTTGCGCCGTGCTGCTTGGTGCGTGGTGCGCTGTGCTGCTCCCCGCTGTGCCCTGTTGCTGTGTCCGGCGCCTCTTGTGCGGTGCTGTGTTCTGCTGTGCTGGCGCGCCTGCGTCGTGCCCCTGTGTTGTGCTCTGTTGCTTCTCTTGCACTGCGCAGTGTCCTGTGGTGCTGCCTGTGGTTTCTGTTTGTTCGTCGCCGGGCCTCGTTGCCGGTTGTTGCTTCCCTTCGGCGCGGTGTGGCGTTGGTGTCCCTGGCTTGTCTGGTCGCTGCGCTGCTTTTGGTGATACTTTGTTGTGGTGCTTTGCTCCCCTGCGCTGTGTCCTGTGGTGCTGTGCCTCCGTGTGGTGCTGTGCTGTCGTGCCCGGGCGTCCTTTTCTCTCCGCTGTTTGTGTTTGTTTGCTCTGGCCTCGGCACGCCTTGGCTGCTTGCCAGTGCTTTTCAGTTGCCAGTACCCGCGAGACACATGGTTGAGCGGGCACCAATCTTAGAACAAAGGGTTTGGAAATAATAACTAACGAATCGCGGGCCACGGTCAGAACATATCTCAAGAGGGGCTCCCAACCTATCCACCCAGCGTTCCATTACCAAATGGGCCGCTCTTTTCCCCGTTAGCTTTTCATCCTTGTCTTCATGACGAGATTCGGGAATAGGGATCTCGATGAGGTAGCCGGAAAGCCGGCACACGCATAAAAGCATCGGATCATACTCCTCTCCATCATGAGAGGCAGAGGGGTAGTGAAACACATGAAGCGCTATGGAGTTCATGGGCTCCATAGGTATGGGCATAGGGGTCATGTACACCTGCTTTTGCCTGGTCTGACGCCTGCGAATGGCACATGAGGGACATCTTTGACAATGCAATTCCACTGCTTTGTACAATCCCTCACCTTCCATTCCATGGCTAATTTGTTTCTAGTGCTTTTCCACACTGGAGGTAGTTAAGTGAAATGCATCATGGTATACAGCCACCAAACGATGCAGTAGCGGCGTAGGAAAAAACCAGCGTCCTTTATGGACGAGGTTGTTATCCACGAACCTCACGCCGTCCTGGAATTTCCCATTTAGGGCATCCTGCAACATTTTTTTGTAGTGTTCACATTTTTGGGTAGTGTTTAGCCCAGTTTATCTCAAAAACATTGGGAGTATCCTGTATAGGTGCTGCCTTCTTGTGGGACTTCTGAGAGTTTTTTATCTTTGCATTTTGCTCCAGTTGTTGAAGGTTTTTCGTTTGCTTCGTCAGCCCCCCAACTGGAGCCGAAGCCCGCGGGGCTGGATCTCATGCGGGCGCCTCAGTAACCCGGAGCGCCGCTTTCCAGCAAGATCCAGTAACAACAGGCGCCACAACCGCCTGATATACAAGGGGGCGGGCGAGCAGCTCCTCCTTCTCGACCGCCATCGCGTCCCGCACATCTCTGTCTGCTTGGATCGTCCCATGTATGGACACATCGGCCAACGCCGGACAAGCAGGGTACGCCAAACGGGACAAGAAATCACCCACATGGAGCTCAAATTTAGAAAACAATTCAGGCCAGCGTGCTTGGAGTGGAGAGGGACCCCCCACGGTTTTCAGGTTGTCCGTAGCCCAATTTTCAAAGCTACCATGGTCTGTACGGACCTCAACTCGCTTGTTCCCCACCCAGTATGGCCACTTGAGTAGCGCCGCCACTATGGCGTAGCACTCTTTTTGCCGCGGGTTCCAATTCAATCAGCTGCCTGACAATATAAGGGGCGAAGGGCACCATCGGGACCTTCCTGTTGTAGGGCCGTCCCCACCGCCCAATTACTAGCTTCTGGGATGAGGACAAAGTCGTTATCCCAATTGGCGAGTCAGAGGGGAACAATATCCGTGATAGCACGTTTGCGCTTTTAAAATGCTTCGGTCGCCGGAGCATTCCACGTTAGGCCTATTCTCTTCCAGTTCTTATTTTTAGACGAGTTTTTGCACATATGAATCAAAGGGATAGCTATGGAAGCGTAGTTTTGGACATACCCCGAATAATAATTGGCGAGCCCCAAGAATCCCCAGAGCTTACGAACGTTATCCGGTTTCGTCCAGAGGTCAAGCGCCAACATTTCCCCTGGCGCCGGCCGACGTGTGCCATTCTCCAACACATGGCCACAAAATTTAACCAAACGTACGAAGAAATCGGCTTTACTGACCGAAGGCACGAATTCCTCCCTCCTTAGACTATCCCACACGGCACGCACATCACCGTCGTGGTTAGCCAAATGCTCTTCCTCCGTATCACCGGAGGAACCAATAATATTATCATCAATATATACATCCGCACAATCCAAATCCTGTAAAACATGGTCCATGACCCGTTGAAAAATAGCAGCACCATTCTTCATTACCATTTGCATAACGCGCCATTGGTACCGCTTGCCCGCCACATTCATGACGGTCTTAGCCCGGGACTGACCGTGAAGGGAAATTGGATGCATTCCTTTACTCAAGTCAACAATAGTGGAAATCCTGTGTTTGAATTCATTTTCCAACATATTTCCAGTGAGGAAGAGGGGGTGCACGTCGCGCAAGGTAGCCTCATTAAGCTGGCGGCAGTCCACTACGAGGCGTCATTTCCCTATTTCTTTCTTGGACACAATGAAACCGTTGAACACGCATTCGGAGGCAGGACACGGCTCAATCCAACCACGAGCCAAAAAATCCTCCACTCTCTCTGGCTCCGCCGCGGCGTGCTCCCCCACCAACCTGATAGGCTTCACGGAAGTGGGTTTCGCATTCGGGGATAAGTTGAGTTTAGTAAACCCGAACACCTCCGTACCACAGACCCTAGGATGCTCCTGGCACCGACAGAGACGAACCTTCCCACTAAAAACGTCCCGCTTATATTCCGCGAGGATGCGGGTACTCATGAGCACCGGCTCCAGACATACAATAGGTTCTTGGGTGGTTACAACACCAACAACCTGAGAAGCCGGCAACCATTGTTTGGTGCCGTTAGTTTTTCCGTAGCGCTTCACGGTATTGGCCCCCCCACCCAATAACTCTTTTTGGATTTTTGCAAAGCGTGAACGCACGCAATCTTGTGCCTTCAAATCTTTGGTGGTGGTGTCAACAGTAACGGGAGCAAGGATTTTTCTCTGAGTCCCTTGGTATGTAAGGGTGCGCTCCGAAACCAAATCATTCGGCAACCTTTCATCCTTCGACTCCTCCTCCGAGGTTATGCGCCGCTCGTCATCCGTATCGGGGTTAGGAACGGCTGGTCGGACAATGGAAGCCAGATACCATTTAGTGGCCGCAGTATTGTCCTCCGCAATGCCCCCCTCCACGTATAGCGCCAGCGCTGACCAACACTGTTGAGGGAGGGGCGTGAGGTGGTCATCTTAATAGAGACGGGCCTTAGTCTCCGGCTCAGGAAGATGGTACCCCTGCAAAGAAATTTCCAAAACGGGCTTCCACCACTCTCGATGTGTCCATTGTGGCCCTACGACGATGGCTCTTAGTTTCTATGGCCAAATGTTCCGGACACAATCGGAAGACTGATGGTAGGGAGGGCACATCCAATCCAATTTGGCTGGGTCCGCGGGAGTGAAAAAGAAGTCATTGAGCGGCAAAACCCAACGGGTAGCCTGAGCCATACCCGGGACCCTATTGAAGGCGTCCACATCGCGGCTTTTGGTAAATTGCCTTTTCAACACGCTCGGCCCAATACGGCGTGAGACCATAGTCCGACTGCTTCAACATGGACCCTCCACGCCGTGTAGGTAGAACATCACGGGCAAGGGCTTCGGGAGCAACTCACATGAGCTCCAACGCACAAGCGCAATCCTGCACGGGGGCCACGGAGGAAGCGGTCAAGGCATAGGTTATGCGTTTCTCGGCCTCTACGCTGTTGGGCGGTTCGCCACTAGGGGGCGTAACCACAATCGCCCGGGCTGGGTGCATTGGTGTGGCCGCTCCAATGATTGGAACGGTTATGCCACACACAGAATGATATGACAAACTACCATGAATGGGTTTGACCAAAAATGGTTTGCCAGTTGGTGGAGCTTCACGGGAGTCTTCAATCAAAAAACAGAGTGAACTGGATGGAGAGATATAAACAATTGAAACGGGGAAACTTTGGCACACAATGTTCATAACCCCATGGGTGCACTAAAGACCATATCCCAAGTTAAATTCGGGACAAGGTAGGGGGATACACCATATTGCGCAACACGGGAAACTGGAACACTACCATCCACGACCCCCGTAAATTGAATTTTGTCCTCTATTTCCTCCTCCTGCCCCGGCAAAGGCGTCTCGTTCTCAGCTTGGAGTAGGGGCCTCCGTTGAGAGGATTCATATTCAGAGATTTGGTCTCCGAAAACATTGGGGTTCGCCAAAGCGACCGCTCGGCACCCTAAATTCACGGAAAAGGGGAAAGTTTTGAATTCCGCATTAGGCAAAACAACCTGCACGGAAAGTTCGGTTGGAACCTCACTAGTCACGATATGCCACTTCATGACTTCCGAAGGACCGAGAGCCCCGGGTCTGAACCGCAACCTTCCAATCAACCAATTTGCTTTCTGTGTTCCAAAAATTGGAAAAAACGTAAACAAACGGATATGGACTACTGTATTGATTGCGGTGTCACCAATTGCACCCTTTGGGTGTGTAAACGCAACTCCCAATGCAATGGCTCCCATTGGGCAGTTCCTCAAAACAACGATTGAGTCGTAAAAGGTGGTATGCCTAAAGATGGTAAACCTAAGGGCGGTGGTGGCAATTATAGTGGTGGTGGCCGTAAGGGCGGTGGGGGCAATGAAGGGGCAAAAGGGGCACCGTATGGGCGCGGATGCTGTGGAGAGTGTCGGGTGGTGCCCCCTGCGTAAAGAGGTAACCCTCGGGCACCCCTATGACACTACGGTCGCTCGGCGGTTTTCTTCACTGGGGGTGTAGGGTGACCCACGGTGTCCGTGTGTTCGGCGGTGGTTGGGTTCGCCTTAGCATCCGAATTAACTGCACTGTGGTTTTATGGGGAGAAGGGCGATGAGTGTAGGTCACCGTTGTCTTGTCACCTCGATTGAGGCGGTCGAGAGCTTCTCTTTTCGGGACGTCTTTATAAGCCAGGGCATAGATATCCTCAGGCTTCAAACGTGGCCTACGCTTCTTCACTTTCATGGTATGGTCGTTCGTGTGGGGTGTGTTATTGAGCCTCAAGACCCATTCCACTAGATTTGGGTCTTTGCAATCAACTATCAGCCCCGGCCCCGCCTAGGACACAATCTCGGGAACCGTAGTGCATTTTTGAGCACAATTTATCCTGAGTTTCGTTTTCAAATGGGGCGCAACCCGGCAAAGGGTCAAGGCCACTAAGGTCAACCACACAACGACACTGGCTATTTTTGACCTCCTTTTCCGACACCTTTTCCTTGATCCACCAGAGCTTGCTCAGGAGCTGCTCCCGGATCACGTGGGGCCGAGTCTTGTTACTCAAAGGCAACAAACGTTGCCAACGAGTGTAGAACACCTCCATGTCAATGAGGGACACCTGCCCTTGACACACCTGGGGGGTAAGGGCTCGCCACTGTTCATCAGGCCTTGAGAGGTCATATTCTTGGATACGGAGTACCAAAAAGTGCCACATTTCCTTGAGGGAGGGGGCCGTTCGTGTGTGTTGAGTGGCTTTGGCGACTCCTGTGTTGATGATCCCACTTAGCTACGGGGGCAAGGTGCTCAAAATCAAGCGCGACTCGTTAGCCTTCCTGTATTTGGGATCGCCCCCCCCCTACCCACTGACGCAATTTCTCTATCCACTCGTCATCGCTCTCTAGTTGCCGATTAAAATGCGGTTGAGGCATATCACTATTCTCCACCGCTTTGGTGTAACTATTTTGCACCATAGGCATTTGGTACGGGTGGTACACGTCGGAAGCCATGGTTCGGGGTGCACCTGGTGCAACTTTCACTGGAGGAACTGTACACGTTTCAGTACTATGACCAGGCGTGTACGAGGGTCTCCCAGGGGAAAGGGAAAACATTTTTCGTGACGGGACTGATGTCCCCCACGAAGAAGAGTCCTCCTCCACACTGGTCCAAGGGGACGCAGGCTCCGAGGGAGCGGTTTTCTTTTGTTTCTCGGCGGCTCCCCTCCACGACGTGGGTTCTTCTTGATGGGTGTGTTCGTGTGTTTCCTCACCCCCCGTTGGCCACCCAGAGTGCAGACAAGCGTTCGGATGACAGATGCAATCGTGGGATGGATGGTAAGAAAAAAGAAGAACACAACCACCATCAGATGCCGCGCCCATGGGCACCGTAGGTGCCGCCGGCCCAGGCTCAGGAATTGGCAGGGCCGTCCATAGTCGGGTTGGGACCACAGTTACGGGTTCTGTAGGAGTGGTGTACCATTGGTCCCACGCATCGAGCCTAGATGCAACAGTGGCATAATGCTTAGCGAGCGTTTCCACCGCGCCAAAACATGTGGCCGTGTTGTGGTTGGACGGTTTCAGATGATCCGCGACACTGGCCGCCTTAGAATCCCGCTGGTAGCCTCAAAACACCTTGTCATGTTTAGCCAAAGTAGACAAGATCTGGGTCATCCGAACCCCTGTGGGACTGATTGATGCCAGTGGCAGCTGATACAGCCTGGGAAAGCTCTTGATGGGACCGCTGCAGCTCTTGATCTTGAGCCTGAAGGTCTCGCACCTGAGCCATTGGCACCATACAACAGGGACAGTCAGAGGTGTGCTTCAAGTCAACCTCTCCCCGTGTTCGAGCAGGGCCCATGGAAGGTCGAAACGAGGGACTTCACCCCCATGACGAGGGGATGACCCGCCACCGCCTCCGCGAGCAGCCCCCCCCGGCCACGGAGTGACCAGAGGGCCCCTCTGCAGGCCAAAGCGGGGTTTTGGGGCGCGCCGCAACAGGTTCAGGCGCCCCCCCACTGGAAGAATGCCCCCCCTTCCCCGACCTCCCACCACGCGATGGCCGAATCAGGTACGGCTTGCCGTTTACGTTCTGGATGTAAGCCCCCTGGCGGGGTGATGAAGGAGGGAAGATAGCCCCGGCAGGGTTCGGCTGGGGGGGTGATGGTGGGGATTCTTCCACCACAATATACTAGGGGTAACTCATGAACCACCGTAGGTGATGGGATCTGCAGATGGGCAACAGAAACAGGCTCCGCGCCTGTGGCAGCCCCTGGATCCTCCCCCGAAATGGGTAATAACCGCGGTTGGGAGTCCTCCAAGGGGGATGTAGTTGAGGCGGGAGAGACCAAATTTATTGGGAGGGTTGCTGAACCCCTCTCCACCGGATCCTCTCCTTCCAAAGCACAGGTTGTTAACCTTCGGCACTGCCAGGGAATCATCCAATAAGGATTGCTGATCTTTCCTGCCACTCATAGGCAGCGGAGATGTAGTACCGGCTCGGTCCTCCGTAGGTCCTGGTGGGGACTCCACGACAAGAAATGGGCGATTTTTGACACCGCTCATGGGCACCGGGGATTCCTCCACCACAATATACTGAGGGGCCAGACAGTCTTCCTCCATGATGTATTTGGCCGCCAGGGATTCCCCCACAAGTGTGGGTCGATGCCGTGTCCCGACATAGGCTCAGGAGATGCAGGCGATCAGGCAACGGAAATGGGAGAATGATGAAGGGTGCGTTTTTCCAGCACGCCAATCTACTCCTGTTCATCGTTGCCCCCCTGCTCCAACGCCAGGGGGAACCACCGGTAACAGTCATGCTCATCGATTGGCGCAGAGAATCCACGATGAGCGTAGGATTGAGCCTAGATCTGCTTGGGGTAAAAGGGTATGCCTCCAAGGAACTAAATTCTGCCACAAGGGAGGGAAACCGCCGCAATCCGATCATTTGAGTGGGCCACAAATCCACCATAGAGGGGTTCTGCCTGGTCCCCGATAGGGCTTGCTGGATTAAGGCCACTGCTTCACGAGCCGGACCCAGATCGCCGTCGTGGTCAGGGGTGGACGCGCCAAGTTAACAGTTTTTGGCGTCAGGTTGGTGAACAATAGGGCTGATGAGCCCTGCCGCAAACAGGCTCTTCCTGATCTGGGTTCTGGCAACCCCCCTAACGACGAAAGAGTGTCAGAGTCGACCACAATGGGGCCCATTGGAGAGGCCATCGTACCCCACTCAGCATTGCCCCAGGGTGCAGGGTTCCTACCCTCGATCACCCTGGTAGATTGTTTGATTATTGCCCAATTCTGGTCGCTAATAACTGTTTCCCTTCCTGGAAAAGGCAATCGTGGTCCTCTTAGCTCTCTCTGTGGGTGACTGTCCATTTCCCCCCCAACCAACCAAGGTAAACCAGCTGGTTTTCGAGGATGGGGCGCCCCGATAGGAACATTTGGGAATTTGGGAGACTTTGGAGTTGTTGCCGTTTTGGGCGTGGCTCGTTTTTGCGGCCCTTGCCTGGTCGATGGGGTCAGACCCGGGGAGGTCCTGAGAGTGGGGACCGTGACACCGTCCGCTATCCCTCCCGGGGAAGAGATTCTGGTTTGAATGTGGTCCCCGATTTCGCTGACCGATCGCGTTCTGTGATGCCAAGCACCCAACAGAGACAAAACATCTTCGCCTCTGGTACCATGAAACCAGACCGAATGGTCAGGAGCAGAGGTCGCAGTGGCATGGGCAGCAGCATTGCTTGACGAAGAAGACATAACGATTGTGAAAGCTGAATAGTATCCTGCCAACAGTCATGGTACACATAGCCCTTGGGATACCTGATATGCACATGTGAGAAATCCACCCTATCATCCACTAGTTCACATAATTACAAAGGATTCAAGATTGCCTTATCTATCTCACATGCCATGTTCCCAACAAGGAAATGGAATATAACACACAATAGTCCCATATATAGGGTCATACGACGGCAAAAAAACACGCGCGGCAACAATGGTTACCACAATCCACAGCAATTTTACGCCAAATCGATTCAGAAGATGCCAGCCCGCGAGACTTGTAAGATTTCTAGAATACCAAATCCTCAATCAATTTGGGATGTTGAAGACTGCCAACACGCCAGAGGAAATCGTCAAGACTTTAGCTGACGCGCAATTTGGTCCCAACGCTGACAATCTCCCGAGCTACTGCTTTTGGTATCTTTTTATGCCTCAGCGTGCTTCAAAAAATCCCAAGTACCCTGCAAACACGCTTCACACTGCATTATGGCTCGGGTTGCTGGTTTAAACACGACAAGCCTCGCTGCTTGGACGTCGCAAACTCAAATTCTGCCAGCCCTCAGTTATTCACGCACTCTCCTTACCAATTTCTAAGGTCCAAGAGTATGGAGAACCGCCGTCGTTGTATAGTCCTCAGACTAACAGCGCAGGTACCGTCCCCGCTCCCACTGCTAAGCACACTGGACTCGAGTTTCAACCACAAAAACATTTTTTATGCACTTCAAGATGAAAATGCTGCAATGCAATCTCATGATTCCAGCGAGTCAAGCGAAGATTGGTTCACTCCCAAGAAACAGCACCGCGAGAACAGAACTGTCGACCCCCACGCGCAGCACAATATGCCGAGCGAACGGATTGGGCTATGTCGCGATTGCAACGCAAACTTCACACTGTCAGAAGAGACGCAAACGTGGTTGCATGATCATGGCTTGCAATCACCAGCTCCCTGCCAAGCATGCAGACTCTGTCGCAAACAAAACATAGCAGCTCAGACCTAGGATTTTATGGGGTCCAAAGATCCCAAAACAAGCTACAGTCAGAAATACTACTTTTTTTGTCAAGTTATACTATAAAGAGCATATTTTCTGGAGTTAGCCCCCCCCCCTCATCCAAATTGGAAACTTTCCAGCCCCTAGATCGACAATGCAGGCTTGATTCCATCCAAAATCGGCCGTATCCGAGAAATATGACATTCACCACCTAGTTGCGAATAGCAGCTTTTGTGTAGCTCAAAACATACATGTTTGTTTTGGGAAAAAATACGGCTTTTTGGTGATGGCGGCTTCAAACACTCGATAACTCGCTCCAAAACCTTGCAAAACACCTTTTTCTGAGTCCACCACACTCCAAATAGGGTATGAGGCCCTACAACTGACCACTCATGCCCCAAAAATGCTGTTTTAGGCCAAAAAATTGGCATTTTTTGGGCAAAAAAACGGTTTTTTGGTGATGGTGGCTCCGGAACCCTTGATCATTTCCTCCAAAACACTGCGGAACGCACTTTTTTGATTCCAGCACCCTCAAAATAGGGTATGGGGCCCTACCTGTGACCACTCAGGCCCCAGAGACACTGTTTTGGGCCAAAAAATGGCCTTTTTTCGGCCATTTTTGGCCAAAATGCGTTTTTTTTGGTGATGGCGGCCCTGAAATCCTTGATTATCTGCTCCAAACCCTTGCAAAACACTTTTGTCTTGAGTCCAGCACCCTGAAAATAGGGTATGGGGCCCTGCAACTGACCACTCAGGCCCCAAAAACACTGTTTTAGGCTACAAAATGGCATTTTTTGGCCATTTTTGTGCAAAAAATGCGGTTTTTTTTGTGATGGCGGCTCCGAAACACTCAATAACTTGCTCCAAAACCTTGCAAAACACATTCTTTCTGAGTCCACCACACTCAAAATATGGTATGGGGCCCTACAACTGACCACTCATGCCCCAAAAATGCTGTTTTAGGCCAAAAAATTGGCTTTTTTTGGCCAAAAAAAGCGGGGTTTTTTGGTGGTGCTGGCTCCGGAACCGTTGATCATTTCCCCCAAAACACTGCAAACGCGCTTCTTAGAGTCCAGCATCCTCAAAATAGGGTATGGGGCCCTACCTGTGACCACGCAGGCCCCAAAAACACTGTTTTGGGCCAAAAAGTGGCCTTTTTTTGGCAATTTTTGGCCAGAAAATGCGTTTTTTTGGTGATGGCGGCCCTGAAACCCTTAATTATTTGCTCCAAAACTCTGCAAAACACTTACTCTTGAGTCCAGCACCCTGAAATTAGGGTATAGGGCCCTACAACTGACCACTCACCCCCCAAAAATGCTGTTTTAGGCCAAAAAATGGCATTTTTTGGTCATTTGTGGGCAAAAAATGTGGTTTTCTTTTGTGATGGCGGCTGCGAAACACTCGACAACCTTCTCCAAAAACTTGCAAAACGCGTTTCTCTGACTCCAGCACCCTCAAAATAGGGTGGGGGGCCCTACAACTGCCCACTCAGGCCCCAAAAACACTGTTTTGGGCAAAAAATGGCATTTTTTGTCCAAATTTGCCGCAAAAAATGCGGTTTTTTGGGGATGGCGACTCCAAAACAATCAATAACTTGCTCCAAGACCTTGCAAAACACTTTTGTTTGAGTCCAGCACCCTCAAAATAAGGTGGGGAGCCCTACAACTGACCACTCAGGCCCCAAACACACTGTTTTAGGCCAAAAAATGTCTTTTTTTGGCCATTTTTGGGCCAAAAAATGCGGTTTTTTGGTGATGGCGGTTCCGAAAAACTCAATTACTTGCTCCACAACCTTGCAAAACAGTTTTCCACAGAGTCCAGCACCCTCAAAATAGGGTGGGGGGCCCTACAACTGACCACTCACGCCCCAAAAACACTGTTTTACGCCAAAAAAGTCTTTTTTTGCCCATTTTGGGGCAAAAAATGCGGTCGTTTGGTGATGGCGGCTCCAAAACACTGGATAACCTGCTCCAAAAACTTGCAAAACACGTTCCTTTCCAGCACCCTCAAAATAGGGTGCGGAGCCCTACAACTGACCACTCAGGCCCCAGAAACACTGTTTTAGGTCAAAAAATGGCTTTTTTTTGGCCATTTTTGGGCAAAAAATGCGGTTTTTTTGTTGATGGCGGCTACGAAAAACTCGATAACCTGCTCCAAAACCTTGCAAAACCCATATCTCCGAGTCCAGCACCCTGGAAATAGGGTGAGGGGCCCTACAAATGCCCACTCAGGCCCCAAAAACACTGTTTTACGCCAAAAAAATGGCTTTTTTTGGCCATTTTTGGGCAAAAAAGGGGTTTTTTGGTGATGGCGGCTCCGAAACACTCGACAACTTGGATCAAAACCTGGCAAAACACTTTTGTATGAGTCCAACACCCTCGAAAAAGGGTGGGGGGCCCTACATCCAACCACTCAGGCACCACAAACACTGTTTTAGGCCAAAAACTGGCATTTTTTGGCCATTTTTTGGGCTAAAAATGCAGTTTTTTTCGTGCTGGCGGCTCGGAAACACTTCATAACTTGCTCCAAAACCTTGCAAAACACATTTTTTCTGAGTCCACCACACTCAAAATATGGTATGGGGCCCTACAACTGACCACTCATGCCCCAAAAATGCTGTTTTAGGCCAAAAAATTGGCTTTTTTTGGCCAAAAAAAGCGGGGTTTTTTGGTGGTGCTGGCTCCGGAACCGTTGATCATTTCCCCCAAAACACTGCAAACGCGCTTCTTAGAGTCCAGCATCCTCAAAATAGGGTATGGGGCCCTACCTGTGACCACGCAGGCCCCAAAAACACTGTTTTGGGCCAAAAAGTGGCCTTTTTTTGGCAATTTTTGGCCAGAAAATGCGTTTTTTTGGTGATGGCGGCCCTGAAACCCTTAATTATTTGCTCCAAAACTCTGCAAAACACTTACTCTTGAGTCCAGCACCCTGAAATTAGGGTATAGGGCCCTACAACTGACCACTCACCCCCCAAAAATGCTGTTTTAGGCCAAAAAATGGCATTTTTTGGTCATTTGTGGGCAAAAAATGTGGTTTTCTTTTGTGATGGCGGCTGCGAAACACTCGACAACCTTCTCCAAAAACTTGCAAAACGCGTTTCTCTGACTCCAGCACCCTCAAAATAGGGTGGGGGGCCCTACAACTGCCCACTCAGGCCCCAAAAACACTGTTTTGGGCAAAAAATGGCATTTTTTGTCCAAATTTGCCGCAAAAAATGCGGTTTTTTGGGGATGGCGACTCCAAAACAATCAATAACTTGCTCCAAGACCTTGCAAAACACTTTTGTTTGAGTCCAGCACCCTCAAAATAAGGTGGGGAGCCCTACAACTGACCACTCAGGCCCCAAACACACTGTTTTAGGCCAAAAAATGTCTTTTTTTGGCCATTTTTGGGCCAAAAAATGCGGTTTTTTGGTGATGGCGGTTCCGAAAAACTCAATTACTTGCTCCACAACCTTGCAAAACAGTTTTCCACAGAGTCCAGCACCCTCAAAATAGGGTGGGGGGCCCTACAACTGACCACTCACGCCCCAAAAACACTGTTTTACGCCAAAAAAGTCCTTTTTTGCCCATTTTGGGGCAAAAAATGCGGTCGTTTGGTGATGGCGGCTCCAAAACACTGGATAACCTGCTCCAAAAACTTGCAAAACACGTTCCTTTCCAGCACCCTCAAAATAGGGTGCGGAGCCCTACAACTGACCACTCAGGCCCCAGAAACACTGTTTTAGGTCAAAAAATGGCTTTTTTTTTGGCCATTTTTGGGCAAAAAATGCGGTTTTTTTGTTGATGGCGGCTACGAAAAACTCGATAACCTGCTCCAAAACCTTGCAAAACCCATATCTCCGAGTCCAGCACCCTGGAAATAGGGTGAGGGGCCCTACAAATGCCCACTCAGGCCCCAAAAACACTGTTTTACGCCAAAAAAATGGCTTTTTTTGGCCATTTTTGGGCAAAAAAGGGGTTTTTTGGTGATGGCGGCTCCGAAACACTCGACAACTTGGATCAAAACCTGGCAAAACACTTTTGTATGAGTCCAACACCCTCGAAAAAGGGTGGGGGGCCCTACATCCAACCACTCAGGCACCACAAACACTGTTTTAGGCCAAAAACTGGCATTTTTTGGCCATTTTTTGGGCTAAAATTGCAGTTTTTTTCGTGCTGGCGGCTCGGAAACACTTCATAACTTGCTCCAAAACCTTGCAAAACACATTTTTTCTGAGTCCACCACACTCAAAATATGGTATGGGGCCCTACAACTGACCACTCATGCCCCAAAAATGCTGTTTTAGGCCAAAAAATTGCCTTTTTTTGGCCAAAAAAAGCGGGGTTTTTTGGTGGTGCTGGCTCCGGAACCGTTGATCATTTCCCCCAAAACACTGCAAACGCGCTTCTTAGAGTCCAGCATCCTCAAAATAGGGTATGGGGCCCTACCTGTGACCACGCAGGCCCCAAAAACACTGTTTTGGGCCAAAAAGTGGCCTTTTTTTGGCAATTTTTGGCCAGAAAATGCGTTTTTTTGGTGATGGCGGCCCTGAAACCCTTAATTATTTGCTCCAAAACTCTGCAAAACACTTACTCTTGAGTCCAGCACCCTGAAATTAGGGTATAGGGCCCTACAACTGACCACTCACCCCCCAAAAATGCTGTTTTAGGCCAAAAAATGGCATTTTTTGGTCATTTGTGGGCAAAAAATGTGGTTTTCTTTTGTGATGGCGGCTGCGAAACACTCGACAACCTTCTCCAAAAACTTGCAAAACGCGTTTCTCTGACTCCAGCACCCTCAAAATAGGGTGGGGGGCCCTACAACTGCCCACTCAGGCCCCAAAAACACTGTTTTGGGCAAAAAATGGCATTTTTTGTCCAAATTTGCCGCAAAAAATGCGGTTTTTTGGGGATGGCGACTCCAAAACAATCAATAACTTGCTCCAAGACCTTGCAAAACACTTTTGTTTGAGTCCAGCACCCTCAAAATAAGGTGGGGAGCCCTACAACTGACCACTCAGGCCCCAAACACACTGTTTTAGGCCAAAAAATGTCTTTTTTTGGCCATTTTTGGGCCAAAAAATGCGGTTTTTTGGTGATGGCGGTTCCGAAAAACTCAATTACTTGCTCCACAACCTTGCAAAACAGTTTTCCACAGAGTCCAGCACCCTCAAAATAGGGTGGGGGGCCCTACAACTGACCACTCACGCCCCAAAAACACTGTTTTACGCCAAAAAAGTCTTTTTTTGCCCATTTTGGGGCAAAAAATGCGGTCGTTTGGTGATGGCGGCTCCAAAACACTGGATAACCTGCTCCAAAAACTTGCAAAACACGTTCCTTTCCAGCACCCTCAAAATAGGGTGCGGAGCCCTACAACTGACCACTCAGGCCCCAGAAACACTGTTTTAGGTCAAAAAATGGCTTTTTTTTGGCCATTTTTGGGCAAAAAATGCGGTTTTTTTGTTGATGGCGGCTACGAAAAACTCAATAACCTGCTCCAAAACCTTGCAAAACCCATTTCTCTGAGTCCAGCACCCTGGAAATAGGGTGAGGGGCCCTACAAATGCCCACTCAGGCCCCAAAAACACTGTTTTACGCCAAAAAAATGGCTTTTTTTGGCCATTTTTGGGCAAAAAAGGGGTTTTTTGGTGATGGCGGCTCCGAAACACTCGACAACTTGGATCAAAACCTGGCAAAACACTTTTGTATGAGTCCAACACCCTCGAAAAAGGGTGGGGGGCCCTACATCCAACCACTCAGGCACCACAAACACTGTTTTAGGCCAAAAACTGGCATTTTTTGGCCATTTTTTGGGCTAAAAATGCAGTTTTTTTCGTGCTGGCGGCTCGGAAACACTTCATAACTTGCTCCAATACCCTGCGAAACATGTTTTTCGAAGCGAGAACACAAATTCAACCTGTACCATTTTTCATGTGTTCACTCGGGCTGCATCTTGTCCTTCCAGGTCTGCACTGAAAATAAACTGACGTCAGGCAACATGCAACAGACAACAGACAACAGACAATGGACGACGACGTTCATGAAACTGCAGGCAACAGAAAACCGACAACAGAGAACAAACAAAAGACAATGGATGACGATGTTCAACTGACGGCCGTATCAATTTAATCAACATTTATGTGTTCAAAAGTGCAAATGTAGCTGTTTTGGGCGTTTTTTGGCACCCTCCGGAGTATTATCTTGGGTAAAGGGCATGCACGGGCACAAATGATTGCTTGCCAAGCCTCACCTAGCACTAGGGACACATTTCATCAATTTGAAATCACACGAAAGCGCGCCCGTATGACTTTAATCAACATTATTGTGTTCAAGAGTGCAAATATAGCTGATTGGGGCCTTTTTTGGCACCCTCCAGGCCATAACCTTGAGTAAAGGGCATGCACAGTCACAAATTGTTGCTTGCCAAGCCTCACGTAGCACAGGGGACAAACGTGATCAATTTGAAATCACACGAAAGCACAGCTGTATCACTTTAATGAACATTTATGTGTTCAAAAGTGCAAATATAGCTGTTTTGGGCGTTTTTGGGCCCCCTCCGGATGATTATCTTGGGTAAAGGGCATGCACGGGCACAAATCATTGCTTGCCAAGCCTCACGTAGCACAGCGACAAACGTGATCAATTTGAAATCACATGAAAGCACGGCCGTATCACTTTAATCAACATTTATGTGTTCAAAGGTGCAAATATAGCTGTTTTGGGCGTTTCTTGGCACCCTCCGGATTATTATCTTGGGTAAAGGGCAGGCACGGGCACTAATCATTGCTTGCCTCGCCTCACAGGGCACTAGGGACAAACTTGATCATTTTGAAATCTCGTGACACCACAAGAGCATCATCGAAATGACTGTTTATGGCCCGAAAGTGGCAAAAATGGGCAAAAATGGTCGTATTTTGGTGTTATCTGGACATCCGGTAATTCAATCGACGTGATTTCAATACAGCTACTAGATAACGTCGTATGTTACCGATTGCGCTATCTAAATCGGGGTAGATGTGCACAGATTTGGCACGAATCACCAAAACCTCGGCAAAAATGGGTTGCGGCGGGCCGTAAATCGTGATCGCGGCAGTTTTTGGACGGTTCAGTTACTGGATTCCGGTACCTCATAAAATCCTAGGTGAAACCGCTCGCACAACGCTGCTCGTCATTCGCCAAGGGACACCAGCACCACATTTCGTAACAAACGAGCCCTCCTACGCGTCAATCGTCTCAGCAGCCAAGAGTTCTCCACAGCCCACCCGCTTGACTACATGTAATCTGCTCAAGATCAATGAGAATCAAAGAAACATCAACAACGAACAACCCAGCAATACCATAGCAGCTGCTAAGGACCAAGTTCTTACCGACACCGAGCCAAGCATACGAGATCCGATGCACACGATCTTAGAAGCCCCATCAAAATCATCTGGCGACACATCGAACAGAGATGGTCACACAGAACCCGACGATGATTCATCAATCCACGACAAAACTAAGAACGATTCCTCTGATGCCAACTCAACTTCATCGCTCATGCCCAACGTTGAAGAAGACAGTTCTCTGTCGTCAGTCCACGGACGATTTTGGGATTCCTCTTCTGACAATCAAGAGGTTGAACTGCCAACCACAGCTCAGTGGAGACCGATCAAAGATCCCAAGAGGAAGCGCCATCTGGAGTACACGCTCAGTCACCCCAACAAGATGGCAGTAACATCCGCTTGGTCCTCGACTTTAAAACAATACGGGAAAGTAAACCCAGGCTATTATACCTCTGACATGGCCGACTCTTTCTATGACTGCTTCAAAGTCAGAAACAAACAGTTCAGTGCTTGACGTGCAGGGCAAGGGTGACGTTCTGTTCTTCAAGCTTGCTCACTTTTCATTCTCATTTTTCCAATCTTCCTCCAGCTTTCCCACACACATAAACTACAGTCCCAATCACCATACAAGACCACAACAAACCTTCAGCTAACATGGCTGATATCTGACGCAATCAGAACTGCAGGGTAGGCACACATGTTTACATTCATCAGAAACCAAAGATTTTTTGGGGCCCATGGTACCACTCAGGCAGTGCTCAGCACCCCGAAAATGTCTGTACGTTTCATTTTTTGTAAATAGCGGCTGTCCTTCTAGGAACCTCGCAATTTGAGCTTGATTGAGTGTTTTCGGCTGGGGAGTGCCATGCCTTAAAAAAAATAGGGTCATATCCCTCAGGGGGATTACAGGGTCATATCCCTCAGGGCCAATATGCTATGGTAGGGTTGTGACCTGCTTCTAAGCAAGTACGAGGCTGCAGTTAGCCATCAAGATTGTTTAAAGCGTAAAACCGACCCCTAAGGATGAAAAATGCATGTGGCCGTGGGCAAGGTAAAGGCGACATCGGAGTACGGGAACTCCTTTCATTCGTTTAGCCATGTTTGTCCAAAGAAATTAAGCAAAACCACAGAACAACTCCAAGTGTGGTGAATGTTACATGACTAGGCTTAGTTCTTGGGGCGCTACGCACTCTCCCACACAAGCCCAGGTTATTCTTTCATCATTTGGTCCAAGACAAAAAGGATTAAAATGCGTCCTGCCCTAAAGAGTCAGAAGGTGCAAACTGTCATATGCTTGTGCTTGGGTGCATATAGAAAACCCATTTTCCTTGTCTTGCACTTAAAAATCAAAATGTCTCCAATGTTCTCCATTACAATTGATCTTGTTGGCAAGTACAGGACACAGGCAACACCAAGAAGACGGAGAACTTGACGAATATCAAGCCGGACCAACTGGCTGGTCCAGTAATACGGGTTCACATGCCTGAATCCCAGGAAACTTAATGTAGCATTCAAATCTCATTTACAAGGGAATAAAACCTATATTTTACCAACTTTCTCAGTACTCTATCTTGTCACAGGCCTTGTCAATATGGCGTAAATTGCCTTCGGCAACAGCAGGCGCTGACGATCGCAACAGGCCCTCTGAAGCTTCTAAAAAGCTTCAAAATAGCTTCTGATACATTAGAACCTTCTAGAAAAGCATACAACATCACATTATAAGCATATGGAATGTGAATCTTCATGTATGGCTACCAATGTATCCTAGATCTGTGCTCTCTGTAGTGTACCTAAGAGCAGTAAACTCTAGCAGTAAGCTATAGGCTTCAAATATGAGCCAAATATGAGCAAATATCCTAGCATTCTAGGATCATGAAGCTCTGAGAGGTCTTGTAGAGATCCTCCAAGAAGCTTCTGAGAGGCCAAATGCCCCAACTTGTTATGCCCCCTTCCTAAGCTTCATGCACATTCACGAAGAATGTTCATGACAAGCTGATAATCTAACATAAAGAGGGGTATGGGCATAAGGAATGCTCATATTGAATGTTCTGAGTGTCTAATGTAGTGTCTTACTACCCCCTTCTTAGAGGTAAAGATATATCTTTATCTAAGAGGGCAAAGTTCCTAAGTGTTACGTACGTAAAGTAGGGCTCAAAATGAAACATGAAAAACACTAAGCAAAGAGCTAGCATACAAAGTATGAACAATGATAACCTAAATCTTCAGGCAGAAATTGACGGTAAGTGTCATACACCTGGATGTAGGAGTCTAGATTACAATGAGCTCTGCGGAAAATCAATAACAATTGAGAATGAAACGCAACATGGGGGGTCGAACCGGAAATTCAAGCTCTGCCCAAGCTGTCTATTGACATGACTTGGTTGCGTCATCCAAAGAGAAGATATACCACCTTACTCAATGGGCGCTTGGCACCAACCCAGAATGCTTCGGCTGGATGCATTCTGGTACTTGCAATGGGTTTCTTGGCCCGCATTACATGGACAGAGAAAGCGAGGCAGCATCAGTAATGAGCAACTGTTGATTCGTTTAGCGGGTGGTGGCAGTCACAATGAGACAAATCTGAAAAGCTCATCTGACCCAGATCTGCTCTTTGTATCCTTGGGTCAACTTCATTCAAGGATTGATCCGCATGGGGGTATGGGGATTTATACTAATCCTTCAACCAAGAAGGTGTTGAAAGATATAGTTCTTCATTACTGACCTTTTACTCATACCTTCTAGCTATCATTACACAAAGCTGAAGCATCGGTCACCTATCATGCCTAGAAATCATGTACAAAAGAATCAATATTCCATCACGGTATTTCGCTTTGCACTCCAACCTATGCAAAATATGCACGATGGCATTCCAGAACATAGCACACAGTAATCTAATAAGATATCAAGCTAGCGGGAATACTGATTTGTGTAGAAATGTCCTAAATGACTTACAAGACCAGGGCAAAAAAATTGCACGAAAGGGCGAAAATGTAGAAGTGTGTTGATCATGTAAATTCAGAGAACAAAGATGTATGGGTTGTGGTAAGTGCTAAAGATGACAAAAAACAATTAATTGTGTGTGAATATAGGGGATGGGTTTACGGGTAGGGGTCGGTTGGTCCCCTAGGGTTGTTCTGAAACGAAGTAGGTGAGTGGTGAAGGCGTCGAAAAGGTCGGCTCTCTCCTGGATGGACCGCCTAGCTCGAAGGCAAGCCCACATCCTACCCGACTGAGGGGTCGCCACTGCCCCTATAAGCGAGATTGGAGGGTCACTACTGCCTCATATAAGCAGAATGAATGGTCTGTTGTCTAAGACAAGTAGAAGTATTAAATCTCCGAAAAATGCTTATCGTAGTTAAAGTGTGTTCTGTACCTTACCGGAAGACCAATCAATGGCGAGCCCCTTGCCCAGCAGATGGTTGTACAAAGCCATCCGTGCGGGGGCCTGTCTTCCTACATGACGAATGCATTCTGCTCAACTGAATTCCAGGATTCAGGCTATCCTCATGGAGCTTAACTCCGTCATCTATCTCTACCGCAAGAGAGGGGGTCTATCCAAGTGCATGGAAAGTAGCTATCTACCCGGGCGAAGGTAGAATCCTATACACTGTAGGCATTCACCACCTTTCGATAATCCCTTTCAATGAGCCTACTGTAGTGCACCGCTTGGTCTCGGTGGCTACCGGCGTAGGACTCTTCACTAACACACCGCGGAATGCATTAGCCAAGTCACAGGCTTAGTGACCAAACATAAACCTGTTCACTTGTGTTACACAACAAAGATGTGGTGGGGTGAGACCAATGTCGGCTATAAGAGTTCACTGACTATCTACACAAAGGAAGTGACCTGCATGTTGGCTTGTAGACAAAAACGGGATGGAGGTGGTACTACAGCAATTCCTCAGAGTGTGATATCCAAACAAATAAATGGAATAATCAAATGACTCATGGTGAGTGTTTGTGTGGGTGTTGTTCGTGTAGGGTGATGAGGGAGTGAATGTTTGAAAAAAGAATGCAATTAGGTCTGTCATGCGTCTGATGGTCTTGTTGGGGGGCTAGAGAATGTGATAGAGAATGTAATGTTGTAGACTACGGACACTCAATTGAGCACTCTCAAACCTGGTAATTGAGGGTGTAGCATGGGATCTAGCGAAAATTAACGAAGCGGAACGTTCCCGCAGTGGTTCGGTAGCAATTTTGGAGATAAACTAGCTCTTTAGACCAAATGACCTAGGTCAATGATCGCGAGGGTTGGAAAAAGAGATTCATTCCTCACAACCTGCAGTTAAGCAACAAACGTTGAGGGGATACGAATTGATTGGTCGTGGGCGAACCAAAACTCGGGATCTATTGAGCAAAGATGCTCATAGAACTACGTAGGGCAGATCAATTACGGACCATATTGCATGTTGAGCGTTATGGGGAAGCCCTTGCAATAAGGAGGTAATGCAATAAGTATGAAATGTAAGATTTGCAAAGTGAAATGCAAAGAATGAGTTACCTTATCGAGCGAAATCAATGAAATAAAATCCGAATGATGAGTAGAATACGTCAATAGTCACGACGTCAAACGCTTGCCTTGACCGCCATGCAGTGAAGGATGAGGTGCATGGTAGAGTGAAATGAGGACAAATCACTTCCTAGCTCAAATGCAATTGTGCGCAAATGAAACAATGGATGATGTAATACACACAGCCTCCCAAAAATACCAAGATAGAGGCTCATAGGGCAACCGTAGGCCGTACAAGCTCAGCACATCCCAAGGGCAACCGTCGGCCGTGCGTCTACATGGGAAGCCAATGCAACACAGGGTAACCGTAGGCCGTGTGTATGCGTAGGCCGGCATTGGCTTGGTTAGGGCAACCGTAGGCCGTAACCAGTGCCCAACACTCACTTTAGGTCAAAGGTAAAGGGATGAAAAGAAGATAAATGGTATCGCACACTAACATTCCGGCCTGCACCTACTGGAATGACTACCACCAATACAGTACCAGCGCCTTGCGGCACTTCTCCTCACCACCCTGCCCTACAGGGGAAGGACCAGAGACATTCTGTTGAGTTGAACTCAACCGTTAGCATTAGGATTATGATACCACAAAAGTCAATGCATCTCCTGTACTAGCTAGTTAGCAAGCTAGCTAGAGTAAGTAAGTAAGAGTAAGTAAGTGTTGCAAGCTTCTTCCGCGGCCATGTACCACCACCAAGCTCTCTCATTGCAGGATTGTCACAAAGACCCAGAGAGAGGTCAATGCAAATGGTTCGGTCGAGTGCGGTCTTTTAATGTTTCACTTGGGTGCTCCTGCATTGAGTCTTCTCTTCCGCCTTCGCCTCACAACCGTCCTCCTCCATCCTCGTCCTCGGTCCTCTATTTCACCGCACGGCTACCAGGACAATGTCCAACTCGTGGGCCCTAAGCACCATCGGATACCCTGTAATCAGGGCCCTAGGTTCGGAGGAGTCCTTCGTCGTCCTGCTGGAACTCGGACTACTGGAGTGCCACATGCTTGTGCTTGGGTGCATATAGAAAATCCATTTTCCTTGTCTTACACTTAAAAAACAAATTCTTTCCAATGTTCTCCATTACAATTGATCTTGTTGGCAAGTACAGGACACAGGCAACACCAAGAAGACGAAGAACTTGACGAATATCAACCTGGACCAACTGGCTGGTCCAGTAATACGGGTTCACATGCCTAAATAACAGGAACGTTAATGTAGCATGAGAACCTCATTAAAAAAGCAATAAAACCTATATTTGAACAACTTTCTGAGTAGTCTATCTTGTCACATGGCTTGTCAATATCACGTAAATTGCCGTATGCGACAGCAGGCGCCGACAATCGCGACAAGCCTTTTTTTAGGCATGGCGGTCCGCCGCCGAAGTAAGACAAAACATTGCTCCCATGTGAGGTTCACGGAAGGACAGCCGCAGATGTACAAGAAAGATTAAAGCCTGCTCAAGGTGCAGAGCACTTTCAAAAATGAAACCATGGGCTGTGAGCAGACCCATCTCCTTGGCATTATGTGGACCTGGTGAGTGGCAATGTGATTTTGTGCCGGATGGTCACTGAAGTTGTTTCAGTGGGGGAAGTGGGTGTAGGTGTTCGTGGGGTGAGCTGATTGATTGATTAATTTTCAACAGGAAAAGAAAAAGGACTCATGCAAAAGTGGAGAAAGAGTTTGACAGGATAAAAGAAAACCAACACACAGGCAGTGCACCAGAGCATGCAAGCATGAGATCAATGGACCTGGAAAATATCAGTGTTATCATGACCCTTGAGCTCTCTCTTGCTGCTTGTTATCCAGGTGTTTTACCAATCTGTGTTTGAATGTCCTTACCAGTAGGTTTGCCATGTCAGCAGAGTATGGTCGGCGAGCTGGGGCAAACTTCATTGTAGTCCAGTCCCATGATTCTTGGAAAGCATCGGCGTGGGTTTCGGCTGACTGCAGCGTCCTTTCCAGTTGTCTAAGTAGTGAGGGGCCTTTCAGTTGAAAGTCTGACATTGTGACTTCTAATGGTGGAGTGGTCGTTACAGTGGATGAACTCTGCAAGTGCGGTAAATCATCATCACCATTGGATTCTTCAGAAGTACATGTATCTTTATCCACATCGCCGTTCTGGACAGATGTGCTGTCATCGGCGGAGTCAGCATGTGGCGCGTGTGCTTTGGAGTCCTGGAACGATGTGCTTTCCTCGTCAGTGTCGTTGTGCAACGCGTGTGAATTGGAGATGTGTTCAGACACATCGTGCGCTGCGTGAGATTCGGTGTCACTGGCGTCGCTGGAGTTTGAATCTTCGGGTAGTGCGTAACCTTTCGGAGCGATGTTTTCTTTGAAATTTGACGTGTGTGGTGACTGTGCGGCTCCATTCGTGGGCTGCGTGAGTTCGGAATTGTCCCTTTGTAATCTTTGGATTTTTCTGCGCCCTGTTTGGTTTATGGCGAGGATAATTAGTGGGTCTGAGTAATCTCACTTGTCGCACAAGACGCTGACATAACTCACGTTGGCTTCGGTGGACCGTTGTGAAGCATTTTTGGATTGGAGAATAGTGGGCGGTGACAGTTGTTTTGTGCAGGGTTGGTTTGCTCGGAGGCGACGTGCTTGCCGACAGGGAAGGCGGCGTAAAGGGCGGTGAAGACCTTGTCTCCTGAGCCAGGCGGCTTCGTCCTCGGTCAGCTGAAATCTCGAATTACATTCCTTGCATATGTCGGCTGTGATAACTGGAGATTCCTGTTGAGCCCTCTTGAAGTCTCGTTAGCGGCAGTAGGCCTTCTGAAGCTTCTAAATAGCTTCATAATAGCTTCTGATACATTAGAACCTTTCAAAATAGCATAAAACATCACATTATGAGCATATGGGATTTGATTCTTCATGTATGGCTACCAATCTATCCTAGATCTGTGCTCTCTGTAGTGTACCTAAGAGCAGTAGACTCCAGCAGTAAGCTATAGGCTTCAAATATGAGCCAAATATAAGCAAACATCCTAGTACTCTAGGATCTTGAAGCTCTGAGAGGTCTGGTAGAGATCCTCCAAGAAGCTTCTGAGAGGCCCAAATGCCCCAAATTATTACACAAACACGATAAGTAATGAAACATTAGCTTTTTGGGATTCCAAAAATGTTCAACCACACTTTTGCAAACATGAAAATTAAAGATCTGAATGCAATCTTTTGTACTTCCCTCTTGCATGATTTAGAATTGGATAAGCTCACTTTAATTTTGTAGGGAATTGATGGTTTTGTAGAAACGTGATGTGTCAGCATCATGCTTTAGATGAAAGACTGTACCAAAGCAAACCTTATTTGTGTAAACTGGAAATCATGTGCTCTTGGCATATGAAACTAGGGACAGATTGCAGTATATCGCCTCCTGTACCATTCCTCTTTTTCCTATCTATAGAAATATGCTCCCTTGCTAGCCTAGGAAGGGTTTTAGCCAAAAACATATGAGGTTGCTGAAAGCCTACATTTGTGGCGGTGACATTACAAAAAAAACAGTTCCCATTGTCACCAATGATATACCCTTTGCCAAGGCTACATTTGAAAATACGTAATAAGCCTTTGCATTCTCTTCCGCTGACATGTTGATTTTTTTGATGAGGTAAGTCTTACTTCTCATCTCTACCATATGCGCACTGTGTACCTCCTTTGCGCATGAAATGGAAGTTAAACTTACCGTTTTCTTCTGTATCGCCAAGTTGCGAAAGCGCACAACTAGGGGCAAGCTCCGGTCTAAGGAATCTAATATTCCCTAGTCATGCATTTAGGTCCAAGCTCTACAAAGCTATTTTGGTAGACACCCATCGTGCGCTAGAACATCAAGGGCGACAATGAAGGAAAGACCTATGTTTTATGCTGCTTCTCTTGAACAAAAAGTGCAAAAAGCTACAAATGGTGTGTAAAATGATATTATGTTTTTGTCCTTTTCCCGTGTTCTTTGTCCGTGTGCCTTAGCAGTCTGGAGAATCTTACAATAGCCTCCAAAACTACTGTACAGCACTGGAGGACAAAGAGAGAAATGTTGCAGACATAAATATGCCAAGTTAAAAGACTTGGTCACTAAGGAACCCTTCTTCAGACAACAGTTTTGGCGAATCTTGCAGCACATTTCCATGTGGCAAGACACCGCTAAAGGTGGCAACATTTTTACAATCTGTACTTTAACAGACTCCAAAACTACGTAAGAGATTGCTGTTGCATTGCGAAGTCCTCACTGCATTTGAAACCAACTCCGCCAGAATGAACAAAATAAACTGATTCCATTAATACCAAAAATCTTCATCCCATTGACGTACTATTCACGATGCTCATTTGATCAAAGCTTATGTTGGAGACGTGTTTCCGCTTCTTCCACATTGAAGCTAATAATTTGCATTTCACTGAGCTCTATCGCCCAAATAGACATGAGCCCGGAATTAATTTTTGCTTGTGTTGCATTATTATGCTTAGATTAGGACAGTGAGATTCAGTTTCAGATAGGTGGAAATAAGACTACCGCAGTGGGGGGTTTAATAGTCGGGTTTGCCCCGTGCTGAACAGTCCCCGCGGATTCAAATTCCGAGTCCAGTGCGTATTTTAGTGTCCTTTCAGATGCAAAAAAAATACGCCACTTGCTTGATATGGTCTGTTCCACTTCTAGTTCAGGTTCAGGGGTTCCAGTGGCAGTCGGGTCCCTCTCGCAGTCGCCAATCTTCCGGCGCGCTGTCGCGCAAAAGAGAAAAATGGAAGGTGCATTTTCATAAAAACCAGCATCAAGGGCATCATCCAAACTGCTCTTCAGCGGCAAAATGTCAGACTTGTCATCTGAGCCCACCTACTCGCCTGATGACGAGTCATTTGCGGCAGATGATGATTAGGAGGTCCCTTCATACCTCCATGAACCATCTGCTGCAGATGAACATGACGACATCTACCATGCATCCTCGGCTGAGGCAGATGTGGAAGAAGAAGATTTCGATGATGGAGATGGGGATTTACAAGATATCCTCAACGAAAGAGATTCGATCTCAGGCCCCGGTCTTATTGCTGGCTACGATCAGGATACAGCCATTGCGACTGTACTCCAATGTGCCGATGATAATGGCCTTGTTGTTAGCCGTGGAAGCTACTCCGGTTAAGTATACTCTTACTGTAAAGGTGTTGGGAGGGTGGCGAAAAAAAAGGTAACTCAGCTGTGCAAACAGGGATTCACCCCAAATCAAGCCGCACCTGCGCAACCACGACAGCCCAAGACCAAGCTGCGAAATTTTCCTTTAGTCTTGGAATATCTGAAAGGCGCAGGAATGAAGAAGCGTTCGGTTTCGAGTAAATCAGCTTTCTTACTCGTCCACAACCATCCCACGCAAACCCCCTCACAAAAAAAGCTTCTTGCCAAGCTTCGAATCCCCCTCAAGCATGTACGCATGGTCTTAGATCTAGGAAACACCTTTATGCCCCCCGCAAAATTGTCGAGTTCATGCGCAAGCGTGGATACAACAACATCAGCGCAAAACGCGAACACCATGTTCTCAAGGACCACGGGTGCGGCTCGGCCTACGAAGCCCAAGAACTGCTAACAACACTCGAAAAAAATGTCGCCATAGAAGGTTGGTAGGTGGATGACAAACAGGAACACGCAGTCGTGCCTAAGCCATGTGTTTTGGATGTTGAAGGAGCAAACCACATTGGCCCGGCGTTTCTGTCACCTCCTCTCTGACGACCATACGTACCAAAGCAAAAGGTACGGTTTGAACGTGGGCCTTTTTGTTCGACTGAACAATTTAGGCAATTCATGTATGTTGACCCAACCTGTGGTTGTGCCGGAGAAAGCTAGAGATTTTCTAATTGGTTGGCGGCGATCAGCATAGCCTCTGTTGTGCCCTTCGAGGAAGCCTACGGCGTGCATACAACGTCTACCACCGCGCGCCTTCACACGACCTGGTAGGTGCCCTCCAGGCGCACTTCCGCAATCTCCGCCGTGACGAGCGCTTCATGGCGGCCCTGCTCCCACATGGAGCTACTAACATCTGCGTACTGCAACTCCAGGCACTCCTCACCCCAGAACAACGCAGCGCAGAGAACGACATGGACTTGTGGATCTGGTGGTTCAACCACTACCAGCCAGACCATCGGCGGATGTGGGTCCCGCTCCTCGCCTGGGCACCAACGCTCATCGCCCCACCGGCCGAACCCCGACGAGCACCGAGCCCCAGAAGCCGGATGCCGGCCCTGCCACAACCGAACGCAGACCCCCTCAACATCCCACCGCACCACGGTCTCGCGTACTGCGAAAGCAGGACAGCCCCAGACAGGGGGCACAACCTTCGGCGGAGTATCAAGCGATACACGCAAACGGTGGGGCCGGACGCACACCCAGAGCCTCCAGCGCTTGGCACCCCCAGCACCGTCGCCATGATGGTATTGGAGAACGGCCACTACTACCAGGTGAGGATTACGCTACGACAGCTGGAACACCGCTGGGACTTGGAGGCCGTTGACTCCATGCTCCCAAGGGACATGGACCTGCGAATGGCCCCACCCCATTGCTCCTGGGCCAGCCCCCAGACCCCCTGACGGCCATCGTTTTTCGGCAGGGCCGGCCCCTGGCACCCAGGACACGCCCTCTACCGCCTGTGGCGGTGGGCCCAAGGGAGGTCGCAGCACACCAAGGAGTGGTCAGCGACATGGGGCTTCCACCCGGATGGCCGGCAACGGGTGGAGATCATCCTGCCCCCTACCGGGCGAATCCCGAAACCACGGACAGCTTGTGCCCCCTCTTCGCCATCCACCAGATCCGAACATTGGAGGCAGGACAGGTGTCACCCGCCATCCACAGGGAAGAGCAAGCACGAGCAGCACATGCGGCCCTCTTGAGCCAGATCTTTGCCGCCCTCCACACCACCGTTGTCCGGCATCCTGGTGACCCCTCGATGCCTCGACCAACTACTGGCCACAACCCAGACCCCCCAAGGACACACGGATCACCAAGACAGCTACCATACGTCACCGGCCACCACACGGCCACATGGCCGGACCGACAAGACCACCGCCCTGCCCGCCCAACAGGGAGGGGCACCGATGTGGGTCCATTGAGACCACCTGAACACAACCCAACTGGCTGCATATCGGAGCCTCGGATGTTCAGCTACGGCGCATGCCTCTGAGATGCAGATGACGACCGGTCCCACATGGTGTGCACCATGAGATCTGGTGGGGACCCGGGACGCATCAAGCGCACCCGTCACGTATGCTTGTGAGCCAGATTGCAGCCCGGGGACGCCCAGAACGCGACACGGGGACTGCACGCGCCACACACTACGCCCTGGTCGCGCGAATCCTGCCACGGCCTGACCAGGTACCAGACAGTGCAAGGAACCCGCCAACTACAGGACAGTTTCCCTACAGCATGTCCTTCGGATGGTGCACTCCCTTGAAAGGCCCGAATATTAACGCCACTGCGGGGCGAAGCCCGACACTCCCATATGCTTCCGGACGCTCGGACGCCGAGGCAACTGCGCGAGTACGCCAAGAAAAACCAGCGCATTGCAGCGCGAGGCTTTCTGGCCCCCACGGCCCAGCCACCAGCTCCTCCCCTCTTCCCCGGACAAGGTCGGATCTGGAGTCCATATGGGGGGACGCCGGGGGCCGGACAAGCCACACACCCACTAATCCGCCGGCCCTGCCGGCGACGCTCAGGAAAGCTACATCAGACGGCGGTCCACACGCGTAACCTTCAGAAACGTCATCCACTGGGATGCAGTAGCGAAGACGGAGTAAGCCAGGGACATGAGGGCCACAACCTCCTCGGGGCCGCTGCCCAGAGCACTACCGGCCAAAAGTCCCCTAAGGCCCTAAGGCCCTAAGACACCAGCACGAGCTAGCCAGGGCTGCACGGCGCACGCGCATGGGCACCATGGGCACCAGGGAGGCACAACGAGGTGTTGGGAAGTAAAGACCCGGAACTCCGGGGGAGGGACGGGAGGGACACGCCAGGGGGCACAAACCACCACACGCACCAGTTGCTCCGAGACTCCCCTGGCAAGCATGGGAGGACAGCCACCGGAGGGGCATTGCCACCAACGGTGTTGTACATATGCTACGAATGCATGGCGACACCGGGGCGACGACGCCGACAGAGACCAAGTGAAGCGGGATATGGCTTAGATGGCTCAAGTTGCATGGTCAAAATGCGCCCAAAACTGCCTCTCCACGGCACTGCAAGAAAATAGTCCTTTTGGGGGGGATGTAAAACACAAGAACCAGAATTCCTGTGAAAAGCAATTAACTGGTCCATTTTCCTTTATTTTCAACGAAACCGACTGCCCGGGAAAATGATTCATTTTCACCAAGATGAAGTTCTTTTTTGGGAAAACCACGACTTTTTGTTTCCTATACCACTTATGCTTTGCAATAAAAACACCCTAGAGCTTCCAATCTTTCCGAAAACCAGTTTTCGAAAACCATGTTGCACGCTGCACAACAAGAAGCATTTTTTGGCACCCCTACTTTGCGCCAGGCCTCGCGCAAACACCAACACAACAGCGCAATAAAATGCATCACAGAGAAAAATGTGCCGCACAAGGTGACAGCATAAAGGTCTTCGAAGAGGAATGCATAGCGCGAGCCCTCGCCCATAATATATCGGAACAAGCGAAGAAATTACCTTTTCTTTGGAACAGTTTGCATCCTAGAACCCAGTGCCTTAGCAACGGACATCTTACCCTTAGGCGGTGGCTTTGCGGGCTAGCTTCTTGGTTGGGACTGATGGGCTGGCTGCTTGAATGGAGCTCGCGCCCCGGTTTCCTCGGACCTCGGCTTTGCTGCCACTTTCTTCGCTGCCTTGCTGTGGGAGACCTGCGCTTCCTCCTCCTCTTCTTCCAAAGCTCTTCTCCTCTTCATCCCAATCGCTCTCGTCGGATTCTGCACGGGTACCCGACTTCGCTGCCTGAGGCTTGGAGGCAGTCTTCTTTATCTTTGGGGCTGGTTCCCCACCAGTAAACTTCCGCTTTGCAGGGGCCAGTGCTTCAGCAGCTTGACCTTTCTCAACAGTCTCTCCACCCTCCAGCGACAACGCATCAGAACCCACCTTATCATCGCAAACCCAAAGAGGAATACCACGGTTTGACCAGTGGGCCTGCTGGTCCCAATCACCAGACACGTCCAGTTTCAACCCTGGTGTCAATACGTGGTTCAACTGAGTCTGCACTCTGTTGACCCATTCGGAGAGATTGTCGGAGGTAACACCAAGAAGGTACATGCAAGAATCCGGCTCGATGGACGCGATCTTGCACACCAGATCCTGCTGATGATCAATGAAGAAGAACGCAGGCTTGAAGCTCTTATCCTGCTTCAGGTAAGAGAGGTGAGTGTCGAAATACCAAAATACCGTCGTTATCGGAAGGTGACCGCCAAATTCAACAGGAACCATCTCCTCTACTTGAGTAGGTCCGAACGTCAGATAATTCAGAATCTGCAATGAGGGAGAAGTTATTGCGCGAGGCCTCGCGCAAAGAGCAGACGTAATGAGGGAATTATGCCTTTCTCGACCAGCTATCCTGTGACGAAATCAGCAACCAGCGAACGTCAATTGTTGTAGGATCCCCTGCAGGCTTCGGTTTGACTGGCCAACTGAAGATGGGCACACGCAACATGTTAGCCATGCGCGGCGCGTTGGAATCATCGTTGAGACGCCTATCTGTTTCCGTCTCCAGCACGTCGAACATGTTGTCAACAACAGTTTGGGAGCCGCAGATGAGGGTATCTGCACGCGCCATCTCTTCATACAGCCAAGCTGGGCACATCATCTCAGGAGCAAGATGTTCAAATATGTCGCCGTTGATGACAATCAGGTTCTTGTCAATCTCAAAAAACCGCCTCGGGTGATCGTGGGCCAACACTGCAAATTGGGTCGCCTTAATTGCGATAGTTTGACTTGACAGTAATGGATCCTGCTGTTCCACTGTCTTGAAGTCACCAGTAACGTCAGCAGCTGTGGGGACCACAAGGCTCTTGGTAGGCTCTTGACCCAGGAGCTTTTGGACGTTGAGGATTTTCAGGGAGGCGGGTTTGCTTTTCTCTGCCACCTGCCACAGTGGTGCGCGAATCGTGGATTTCCATGCCGGCCATGGACCGCGACTTTTGCCTTCAGGTTCCCGCCAATAGCCCCATGTACCAAGAGTCACCTTCAGGGCGGGCCTTCAAAGTGCAGCAACCTCTTTGCGGGTCCGCATGTCTTTGGCTAAAGAACAGAAATGGAGAAAGTGCGGCGCACCAATACAGAAGCGGAACCCAGGTCGCGTCGATGGTACACACCTTCCTCAGGTCGAACGTACTGGCCGTTGTGCGGGTGGTCCAGATGCATTGAGACCCACTGGTCAAGGATTATGTCGTCAATCGATTTCGGCAAGGATTTAAGGGTTGTTTTTTCTTCCTGCATCACTTCTGCCACTTTCTTGTAAAACTCCGGCAACAGGATCCCGTCCAGTTTCTTCAGCGCGTTCTTCGTGACTTTCCCCCCTTTGTCGCCGAACTTCTGCAGACCTTTCACAGCTTCCGGACCAGCATAGTAGGCAAACGTCATAGAATCCTTCCACAATTTATATGTTTTGTCCTGAAAGGGACAACGTTATGCGCGAGTCCTCGCGCAACGAACAGCATCGAAACAACGATTAATGAACATACGAATTGACCAGGCTGCTTCGGTTCAGCGGTTGAAACCAGGGCACTCATCTGCACAGCATCCACAATGGCGATCTTGAGATTGCTGTACGTGTCAGCCAGGCCTCGCCGCCGCTGATCTTCAACACGTCGAATGAAGTTATCAGCTGCCTCATACAGCGGTATTGGCTCAACGTCTTGTGCGCTTCCTTGTGCTTGTTTCGCCAGCCTTGCACGGAAGGCCCACGGTGTCGTAGGCTTCAGAATATCGGCGATGCATGTAGTATGCCAGTGCTGCAGATCCAGACACGCTGTGCGTCGCTTCTCCCGAATCTTTGCAATCGCTTCCACGCTGTGCTGTCCAGATACACACCAATAATCGCCATCTGCAAATATGAGACACGTCTATGCGCGAGGGCTCGCGCAACGAGAAGTGCGAACAGTCGATTGGCAACATACTATTATCTTCCCAGAGAACGATGTGTAATGGGCCTGTTGGCGGTGCTGCTTCGGGTGACTCAATACGCTTCTGCATTAACTTCGTATCTTTCCGTCTAATCTGCCCCTTTCTCTTCCCCTGGTCGATTCTCACGTTGTCCAGCTCAACCTCCACCTGCCTCCCATCCGGTTTCAGGTGGTCCTCGATGTCAGCACCCAAGGTTAAGCCAGGATCTGGTTTTTCTTCTTCTTACGCCCCTTCTTTGGTGTTCCAGCCTCCAATCCTGAGGTCCCAGGGTCATAGTCGGTATCTTCGCATTCGTCGCCGTTTTTTTGGCGGGGCTTGCCATTCTGCGATAAGGAGAAAGCCTGTATTGAAGGAAACATAACATTGAAAAGGGTTAAAATCGTCGTCGATAATGCATATGTGAGGCGCTTTTAGCGAATACGAGTACAGTATGGTTGAGAATGCAAAACTGAAGGGGCTCGGCACTGTTTTTGACTGTCAACCTTGCGCGAGGCCTCGCGCAAGAGAGGGGGTGTACTAACCTGTTGTTTCATGCTGTTTGCGCGAGGCCTCGCGCATCACTGCGTGTTCTCCAATCTTCCTCGAACGTTTTGCAGCGTGTCGGCCTCTCTCTGTTCCTCCAACACACTGCGTTGGGGGATCAGCTCCGACAGTTTTCGCTTACAAACCAGCCTTAAGCGGCCCCTGCTGTGTTAGCACCAACAACACAGACACAAGGACTTGTTTGTAGCGGTTAGAACCCTTTGGAATTAGTAGAGACGGTGGAAAGTTAGGTACACCCCTGCGCGGCCAATGCGCCTGAATTGTATAAGTAGGCTTAGCACACCACATCACCCAGGGCACATATACACGCTCTGCATTCAAGTAAGCAGTTAACCGCTGACGCACGGAAATGACAAAGGAATTGGGGATTTTGCAGACGTTCACCCTGTGACCTTCTTTGTGGATAGTGATGAGATGATACAGATCGTCAACATCTTCAATGGTTACTGCACCTCTGTTTTGGCCCTTCTTTGGAGTATGGAGTTTTGCATGCGGTGAGGGCATCAGGGCAGGGGCACGCAGATCCGCGCTTTCTTGTCAGGGGTCAGCCGCAGCACGAAGCACCCTGGTCACCATACGCGGACCGCCACGTACGACAGCAGAACCACAATGACACCGAGGCCAGCCGACACAGCCACATGGGCAACCGACGGCAGCAAAGTTGCGGGCCCATCGGCGATCACAACGACCGCAAGGCAACCATCACAACCATACGCGAGCCATAGCGCTACAGGAATCCGATAGTTAGCAGATCACACTCAAACTAATTACCAATACAAATGACTCGCCAAAACAGACCACGCAAGTGCAGACCCTCGCACGAGGAGCCAAACTCCGCGGACGTTGTCTGCGCAACGGCCCAGGACGCGCCGACGCCGGCCGCAGCACAACGGACCCTACGGCGAACAAGCCGACCATACGGCGACTAACAGCACCATGCACCAACCAAACTGCTGCAGAGACAACAAACCGACCATAATCAGACTACCCACATGCGGGCAAACACCAAACCACCAAGGCATGCAAGGGTCCAAACAGGAACGGCGTCCAACGGGTTGGCGACACCATGGTGCGCCACGGCCGCCGACAACCATACCCACGGACACAACAGAACACAGCAACTGTAGCATTATGCAACCGACCAATGAACGTGCACGAACTACTTCGAACCCCCGGCCCAACGGGAGTGCTCAAGCTCGACAGAGTCATGAGGCGTGAGTACACGTCACGGGACGCACCTGAAGCCCGAGCCAAAGCACACATACCCACACCGCGCACCCCGGCCAGGAGTGCCGGGGTACAAGCAGAGCGCGCACACAAACACACACACACACCGACAGCCCAACCAGGAGTGGCGGGGCGCAGCTGAAACCCGAGCTCAAGCACACACAGCCACACCGCACACCCAGGCCACGAAAGGCAGGGTACAGGCGGAGCGCGCGCACAACCACACACGCCCCAAAAACCCCAGCCAGGAATGGCTGGGTGCAAGCCAAAACCCAAGCCCAAACACACAGACCACAAACCGGAGCCAGGAATGGAATGGAATGGAACAAAACCAAGACCCGTACCCAAGTACACACACCCTAAACCTAAGCCTGGATTGGCAGGGTTACCGCGAAACCGAGACCCAAACACAAGCGCCACCCAACGGTAGGAAACCCAGTGTCCATAGCCCGGGCACTGAGGCAGCCCGTGCCATGCAGGTGACCAGGCAAACAAGATCCGGAGCAGGGGGGTAAGGCTGCACCCTAAAGCCTGCGCTGCTTTGGGACTCGAGGCGGAGAATGCGACACCGAAGCAACTCGGAACCCCAGTACCAAGAACATGCATGCATGCCTTGGGAACGGGATACGCCAGGAAGTCCGGTAAACACCTAGGCTTCTGCCCAAAGGAGGGGACGTGCGCAAGCACGGGGGCACACCCTCCCGGCGAGACAAGTCCGTCACGCTGGCGGCGATCAGCCCTCCAGGTGTTGCATGGGGCCGCTTTGTTCCAGACCATCAGTCAGGTCTAGCGGGATGTAAGTTGCCTCCCCTCTTCAAGCGCAGAGCTTCTTCCTGTTCGTCACAGCTGCAATGCCAGCCGGAACCATGGGGTGCCTCTCCGCGACCGAGTGCACCTACCTACGCGTCACGGCATGCCACTCCGGTAGCACGTGCTTCTTCAAGTGGTCTCACGCCTACTGAAAACCAACACAGGTGCGGGTGCCTGCAGGACAAAGCCTCTGGCCTGGCTCCTGGCCCCTGGGCCCCGGAATCTGAAGGTTGATAAGGAGATGCGATGGGACCCACCCCAACGTATCTTCCGCCGAAAGGAGAGGGATGTGAGACCCCGGTTGAACATTGGTTACCTCTCTGGGCAGAACCCAATGGAGGGTCATGCTCGCGGCCAGCGGCCCCTTCCCTAACATGGGGGAGCCACTTTGTGGGGGCAAGTGACGTAGGGACCTTGGTGGGTGAGCCAAAGCCCCTTGTTAAGACCCCCTTCGGGGACAACCCCACTTCCGAGATGACCTACCTCCAGGTCCAAGCTCTACAAGGCTATTTGGGTAGACACCCATCGTGCGCCAGCACATCAAGGGCGACAATGAAGGAAAGACCTATGTTTTATGCTGCGTTTCTTCAAAAAAGTGAAAAAAGCTACCAATGTTGTGTAAAATGATATTATGTCTTTGTCTTATTCCCGTGTTTTTTTGTCCACGTGCCTTAGCAGTCTCTAAAAACTTACAATAGCCTCCGAAACTACTGTACGGGACTGCAGCACAAACGGGAGAAATGTTGCGGACATAAATATGCCAAGTTAGAAGACTTTGTCACTAAGGAACCCTTTTTCAGACAACAGTTTTTTGCGAATCTTGTAGCACATTTCCATGTGGCAAGACACCGCTAAAGGTGGCAACATTTTCACAATCTGTACTTTTGCAGACTCCGAAACTACATAAAAGATTGCCGTTTCATTGCAAAGTCCTCGCTGCATCTGAAACCAACTCCGCTAGAATGAACGAAACAAACTGATTCCATGAACACGAAAAAAATTTAATCACATTGACATACCATTCACGATTCACATTTGTTCAAAGCTTTTGTTGGAGACATGTTTCCGCTTCTTCCACATTGGAGCTAATAAGTTGCATTTAGCTGGGCTCTATCGCCCAAATAGAAACGAGCAAGGAATTCATTTTTGCTTGTATTGCAATATTGGGCTTAGATTAGGACAGTGAGATTCAGTCTCAGACAGGTCGAAAACAAACTACTGCAGTGGCCATTTGACAGTCGGATTTGTCTCCCGCTGAAACTTGAGTTTTTTGACTGCATTTGACAATTTTCCATTCTCACCAGTTTCTGCGTATTCGAATTCTGAGTCCAGTGCGTATTTTACTTTATTTGAGATGCTAAAAATTATGCCTCTTGCTGGATATGGTCTGTTCCACTTCTAGCTCAGGTTCAGGGGTCCTGGTGGCGGCCGGACCCTCTCCCAGTCGCCTATCTTCCAGCGCGCTGTCGCGGATAAGCAAAAAATGGAGGCTGCATTTTTTTAAACACCAGCATCAGGGGCATCACCTCAACTGCCTTTCAGCAGCAAAATGTCTAACTTCTCATCTGCGCCCAATTGCTGGCCTGACTACGAGTCATTTGCCGCAGATGATGATAAGGAGGTCCCTTGCTGCCTCCATGAACCACCTGCTGCGGATGAACACGACGATGTCTACAATGCATCCTCGGGTGTGTCGGATGTGGAAGGAGAAGATTTGGATGATGAACATGGGGACTCCAAAGATATCCTCAACGAAGTGGATTGGATCTGAGGCCCCGGTCTAATTGCTGGCTACGATCAGCATACAGTCATTGCGACTGTACTTCAATGTGCTGATGATAATGGCCTTGTCGTTAGCCGTGGAACCTACTCCGGCCAAGTATACTTTTATTGTAAAGATGCTGGGCGGCCGGCAGAACAAGAAAGAAACCACCTGTGCAAACAGGGACTGACCCCAAAGAAAGCTGCACCTGCGCAACCACAGCAGCCCAAGAGCAAGCTGAGAAATGCCTTTTTAGTCTTCAACTATCCAAAAGGCGCGGGAATGAAGAAGCATTGGGTTTTGAGTGAATCTGCTTTCCCACTCGACCACAACCATCCCATCGAAACCCCCTCACAAAAGAAGCTCCTTGCCAAGCTTCGATTCCCCCGCGAGCATGTACACATGGTCTTAGATCTGGGAAACTCCTTTATGACCGGCCCCAACATTGTGGAGTTCATGCACGAGCGTGGATACGACAACATCAGCGCAAAACACAAACACGATGTTTTTGAGGAGCACGGGTGCAGCTCTGCATACGATGCCCACGAACTGCTAACAACACTCGAAAAAAACCGCGACATAGAACGTTGGTGAGTGGATTACAAACGAGATTGCGTGGGGCGCCTATGCCATGTGTTTTGGATGTCGAAGCAGAAAATCACATTGGCCCGGCGTTTCTGTTACTTCCTCTTTGACGACAATACGTACCAAAGGAACGGGTATGATTTGAATGTGGGCCTTTTAGTTGGAGTTGACAATTTTGACCATTCACCTTTCTTCGGCCCAACGTGTGGTTGTGGTGGTGAAAACTAGATATTTTGGAATACGAATTTTCTTATTGGTTGGCGGCCGTTGGCATTGCCTCTGTCGTGCCCTTAACCGACCCCTGTGTCAAGGCAACTAACGGGGCTAAAACACTTTACTCGGATTCTCAGCACTTCTGGTATTATTGGCATATTGCCAAATATGTCACCAAAACCCTGAAGGGTAAGCTTGAGGATACGGCTTTCAAACGGCTTGCAGCGCAAATGTCTGGTGCCCGTACCAGGTGTCCATCGCGGCCTTCTCTGCCATTTGGGATAGTACCGTTGCCGACCCAGGGTTTGCTGCCGCATGTGACTACCTTATTCCAACTTCGGGGGTTGACAAGGTGCAGAAGTGGGCACGGTGTTTCCAGCGGGGAGTGTTTACACGACGCATTGTCTCCATACAACGAGTTGACGGCATCCACCGTTGGACCAAGGACGGCTGGTTGAACCGGATAAAAAATTATGCAAATTGTTCGACGCTCTGATAGGCATTGTGGCAGAGCTCATCGTGCGCGGGTGTCGGAGAGGAAGCCCGGACAGCCGGTTGGTACCAGCAACGGCAGGAACTCATCAAAAAAATCTCCCCCTAACCCTACGCCGCCCTGAAAGAACGACGTGGGGCCTAGATGAGTAAGTGAAACAGTTTGCCTTGGCCTAGGACTAGCATGTGGCACAATGGTTGATACAAGATAACTTCCACCCCTCACCATTGACGATGTGTGCCCAGACAATAAACTGGGTGTTGACCCACTAATGGAGATGGATCTTGCTCCTGTTGCACATGAGCCGGCATCAAGTCCGATGTTTGTCAAAGTGTCCAAGCCGACTGGGACCCATCCCCAATTTGTCCATCTCACCATCCCAGGCTAGGCTGCTGCGGAGAAGAGAGTGGGGGTAATTACTTTGTACCGGGATTTTTTTTCCACAAGCTGCTTCAATGTCATGCTTGGGCTGGGATGTTGGCATTACTGGGCGGTCGTCAAAGACGCCTTTTTGGGGGGGCTTTGATTTGGGTCTCATCCACAACCTATACTTTTTCCGGGAGCTGCGGGTGCATGAGTACTACCACCTGATGCAAATGTTTGTCTTCGTGTCTCTCACACATGCCAACAACCGTCCGGCGCCTTTATTCAGTAGCATGAAGTGCATAAAGGAGTTCTTCCAAGGGGGGCGGGGGCAAATCTACTATCATGAGGGAGGCGGAACTTCAAAAGTTTCGGTATCGAGTGAAACTCAAAGGTCCTTCACGGGAGATTGAGCACATTGCTGTCTCATCTACGGAACTGTTTCCCGATTCTCGAGCCACAGTCCAAAAATGGATTGCAGCCCAAAAAATACCTTTGCGGACTGAGGTAAAGGCAGCCAACCCCCCGACAACCACCGGCGAAGTCTTCGAAACAGAAGGCCTCTGGGGAAGCCTTGGGGGGGCAGGAAGAAAGAGAAGAATTGTCCCGCCCCCGTACCCAGTCCTCGCAATGTAGTGGTTGAATTGCCCTATACTGACGCTCCGCTTTCACCCCTTGTACCGCTCACCCCTTTTGCCCCCGTGGTGGAACACTCAGAAATGGTTGTAACATAACAGTATATCCCCCCCTCCCTCTCTGTTTCAAACGGCTCCGATGCTCCCGGCGGCGCCCGCGTCCGTGTACTCGCAAGCCTCTCATCCTTATCCAGTGGTACTCCCCTAGGCGGTGTGCCAAGCTACATCAAGCAGTCAACTGCCAACTCAGGGCACCTCATTGTCTTATCTCCTCGCAGTCCTTAACCTGCTGACTCGAGGTTCCCAAGCCGCCCTTTTGCCTATCATGCAGTGGTCCCCTAACGCGGGATTCCCCCGAACTACGGATGCGGCATATTTTGTTACTCAAGTGCTCAACCCAGTGTCCGCACCGGTCCCACCACCCAAAAAGGGGCGAGGCAGAGAAAAAGGCAAAGACAAAAGCAAACCCAAAGATGGCACTGCATGATTGCGGGTGACGTGGTGCAAAGACAAGGGGCGCGCTGCCTTGGTTTTTCGTGTCCTTGCTTTGTGGTGATTTTGGGTGATGCATGGGGTTAGAGGACACGGTTGGGCGTGTATTGCACTCATCCCCGCACCCAATTTGATTGAATAGGTCTGTATTGGGGACCAACGACAAGGGGCGCGCCCCCATCGTGTGTAGTCTCCTTAGCTGGTCGGGGTGAGGGGTCAGGCATGGGATTACAGGACACATGTAGGCCCGTACTGCACCTATTCCTTCCCCAAACTGGATTTTTGTGACTGCATCTGACGATTTTCCATTCTCATCAGTGTCCGTGGACTGAAATTTCGAGTCTCCCGCGCATTTTCGTTTCCTTTCCGATGCAAAAAAATATGCCACTTGCTGGATATGGTCTGTTTCACTTTTAGTTCAGGTTCAGGGGTTCCGGTGACAGCCGGGGACCACTCCAGGTTGCGGATCCTCCAGCGCGCTGTCGCGCATAAGCGAAAAATGGAGGCTGCATTTTTATAAACATCAGCATCAGGGGCATCACCTCAACTGCTTTTCAGCGGCAAAAAGTCTGCCTTCTCATCTGTGCCCAAATACTGGCCTGACTAAGAGTCATTTACGGCAGATGATGATAAGGAGGTCCCTTCATACCTCCATGAACCATCTGCTGCAGATGAACACGACGATGTCTACGATGCATTCTCGGGTGAGTCGGATGTGGAAGGAGAAGATTTGGATGATGAACATGGGGACTTGAAAGAGATCTTCAACGAAGAAGATTGGATCCGAGGACCCGGTCTCATTGCTGGCTACGATCAGCATACAGCCATGGCAACTGTACTTCAATGTGCCGATGATAAAAACCTTGTTGTTAGCCGTCGAAGCTACTCCGGCCAAATATACTTTTATTGTAAAGGTGTTGGGCGGGTGGCGAAACAAAAACCACCTGCACAAACAGGGACTGGCCCCAAAGAAATCTGCACCTGCGCAACCACAGCAGCCCAGGAGGTAGGTAGGTACGTATCTTCGGGAGCTCGGTATGCCTCCTTTGACATTGCAGGAAGAAGGTCTTACCAAGGGGACGTCCTGTCCCTCCCAATGCCCTATGTCAGGTGCCTCTTGAGCCGCTCCCGCATGTGCTTGGGAAGGCATTGTCGCGGCCACCCGGTCCATGTGTCCCAGGTGGGAGGATGTCCCCACATGTGTCCATGGGTAGGGCCACATGCCCCCTCCCTTTGGCGGCAGCTCTGGGGGCTGCCCAGCCGTGTGGAGTATCTCTCACCACAAGGGGTATTGCTCCCGCTAATCTACGGTACGACCGCCTCACCCTTGTGGCTTGAGTTGAGGGGCCACTCTGCTTGGCAGCCAACCCCCTCCTGGACTGTGTACTGGCTCGCCTGTCAGCGGTTGCTTCCATGGCTCCGGCTGACGTTTGCCATGGTCCCCAATGCAGCCTGGCCGGGCTCGGACCAGTGGCCTTGGAGTACCGCACCTGCCACTGGCCCGGTGGGTCGGCTGGGTCGCCCCAGTGCGTCCGACCCATGGGGTGTTGGTTCTTTCCTGTCCCTCGGCCGCCCTACGTGTGTGCAGTGTCCTGGGCCGCTTGGCTCCTGTTCACCGGTGTGCCCAGGCGGTTTGCTGTGTTGCGTCTGCGGTGTCCTGGGCCACTTGGCTCCTGTTCACCGGTGTGCTCTCTCGGTGTGTTGTGTTGCGTGTGCGGTGTCCTTGGCCACTTGGCTCCCGTTCACCGGTGCGCCCGCTGGGTGTGTCGTGTTGCGTGTGCGGTGTCCCGGGACACTTGGCCCCTGTTCACCGGTGCGCCCACTCGGTGTGTTGCTTTGCGTGTGCGGTGTCCTAGGCCACTTGGCTCCTGTTCACCGGTGTGCCCGCTCGGTGTGTTGTGTTGCGTGTGCGGTGTCCTGGGCCACTTGGCTCCTGTTGACCGGTGTGCCCGCTCGGTGTGTTGTGTTGCGTGTGTGGCGTCCGTGGCCCCTTGGCCCCTATTCACCGGTGTGCCCGCTCGGTGTGTTGTGTTGCTTGTGCGGTGTCCCGGGCCACTTGGCTCCTGTTCACCGGTGCGCCCGCCCGGTTTGTTGCTTTGCGTGCGCGGTGTCCCGGGCCTCTTGGCTCTTGTTCACCGGTGTGCCAGGCTGTGGTGTCTCGTCCCTTTGTTGCCCTCGGTGCACGCGCGTGTGCGGTGTCCTGGCCCTCGTGGCGCCCGTTCACCGGTGTGCGCGCTGTGTGCGGTGCGCGTGTGCCATTGGTGGTTGTGTCCCTCTTCCTCCCCCCCTAATTTCCTTTTTCTTTTCTGATGGAAAAATAAAACAGGGGCGCTCGTACACTGCAGGCACAGGCACGGGCAGCTGGTGCGGCGGTGCAATAGTGTTGTGTCCTCTGGCGTGTGTCGTCAGTGCTGTGGCGGCAGTTGCGCCCCAGGGGTGCGGCTCGCGCGTCCTGATGTACACGGGCATGGGCCAGGGTGGGCAGCCAAGGAGCAAGCTGAGAAATGTCTTCAACCATCCAAAAGGCGCGGGATTGAGGAAGCATTTGGTTTTTAGTGAATCTGCTTTCCTACTCAACCACAACCATCCCACCCAAACCCCCTCACAAAAGAAGCTCCTTGCCAACCTTTGACTCTCCCTCGACCATGTACACATGATCTTAGATCTAGGAAACTCCTTTATGCCCGCCCGCAACATTGTGGCGTTCATGCACGAGCGTGGATACGACAACATCAGCGCAAAATAAAAACGCGATGTTTTCGAGCAGCATTGGTAAAGCTCCACCTACGATGCCCACGAACTGCTAACAACACTCGAAAAAAACAACGACATAGAAGGTTGGTAGGTGGATTACAAACCAGATTGCGGGCGGCGCCTATGCCATGTGTTTTGGATGTCGAAGCAGAAAATCACATTGGCCCGGCGTTTCTGTTACCTCCTCTTTGACGACAATACATACCAAAGCAACGGGTACGATTTGAACGTGGGCCTTTTTGTTGGAGTTGACAGTTTGGACCATTCACCTTTGTCGGCCCAACGTGTGGTTGTGGTGGAGAAAGCTAGATATTTCGAAAACGAATTTTCTTATTGGTTGGCGGCCGTTGGCATTGCCTCTGTCGTGCCCTTAACCGACCCCTGTGTCAAGGCAACTAACACGGCTAAAATCCTATTCTCTGATTCTCAGCACTTCTGGTATTATTGGCATATTGCCAAATACGTCACCAAAACCCTGAAGGGTAAGGTTGAGGACAAGGCTCTCAAACGGCTTGCAGCGCAAATGTCCGGTGCCAACTACAAGGTGCCCATCGCGGCCTTCTGTGCCATTTGGGATGGCACTGTTGCCAACCCGGACTTTGCTGCCGCATAAGGCTTGGAACCTTTTTTGACATCCAAAACCGGTTATTGTTGCTCACTTCAAAAATTCAAACCGGTCATTGGTTTTTTAATCATATTAAAAACCGGTTATTGGTTTTGACTTATGTATCCAAACAGGTACCGGTTATTGATAATTTGGGTGTCCAATTGTCAGTTGTACAGGTGGTTTGGACAATACAGAACCACTTAACTATTTATGATTTAATTGCCAATACCGGATGTTTAGCAAAAAAACAAAACCGGTTATTGGATTGTGCTGCACGTGACTACCTTATTCCAACTTGGGGAGGTGACAAGGTGCAGAAGAGGGCACTATGTTTCCAGCTGGGAGTGTTTACACAACGCATTGTCTCCACCCAACCGGTTGACGGCATCCACTGTTGGACCAAGGAGGGCTGGTTGAACCTGATAATAGATTATCCAAATTGTTCGACACTCTGATGGTCATTTTCGCAGAGCTCATCGTCCGCGGCTTTCGTAGAGTAAGCCAGGACAGCCGGTTCGTACCAGCAACCGCAGGAACTCATCAAATAAAACTTTCCCTAACCCTATGTTGCACTGAAAGAACGTCTGACCATGTGGGGCCTAGATGAGTAAGTGAAACAGTTTGCCTTGGTCTAGCAATTGCATGTGGCACAATGGTCCATACAAGATAAATTCACCCCTCACCATTGACGATTTGTGCCCACACAAGAGACCGGGTGTTGAACAACTAATGTAGATGGATCTTGCTCCTGTTGCACATGAGCCGGCATCAAGTGCGATGTTTGTCAACGTGTCGGAGACAACCGGGACCCATCCCCAATTGGTCCATCTAATCAACCTGGGCAAGGTCGCTGCGGAGGGAAGCGGGGGGTTGATTGCTTTGTACGGGGATGTTCTTTTGTACATGCTGCTTCAATGTTCTGCTTGGGCTGGGATGTTGGCATTACTGGGCGGTCGTCAAAGACGCTTTTTATGCGGGCTTCCCTTTTGGTCTCATCCACAACCAATACCTTTTCCAGCAGCTGCTGGCACATGAGGACTACCACGCGATGCAAACGTTTGTCCTCGTGTTTCTCACACATGCCAACAACCGTCCCTCGCCTTTACTCAGCAGCATGAAGTGCATGAAGGGTTTCTTCCTGGAGGGGGGAATACATCTACTATCATGAGGGAGGCGGGACTTCAAAAGTATTACTGTATCGAGTGCAAGTGTTGGGCGGGTGGCGAGAAAAAAACCACCTGCGCAAACAGGGACTGGCCCCGAAGAAATCTGCACCTGCGCAACCACATCAGCCCAGGAGGTAGGTAAGTAGGTATCTTCGGGAGCTCGGGATGCCTCTTTTGACATTGCAGGAGGGAGGTCTTACCAGGGGGAGGTCCTGTCCCTCCCACTGCCCTATGTCAGGTGCCTCTTGAGCCGCTCCCGCATGTGCTTGGGAAGGCATTGTCGCGGCCACCCGGTCCATGTGTCCCAGGTGGAAGGGTGTCCCCACATGTGTCCATGGGTAGGGCCACATGCCCCCTCCTTTGGGCGGCAGCTCTGGTGGCTGCCCAGCCGTGTGGAGTATCTCTCACCACAAGGGGTATTGCTCCCGCTAGTGTACGGTACGGCCGCCTCACTCTTGTGGCCTGAGTTGCGGGGCGACTCTGCTTGGCAGCCAACCCCCTCCTGGACTGTGTACCGGCTCGCCTGTCACCGGTTGCTTCCATGGCTCCGGCTGACGTTTGCCATGGTCCCCAATGCAGCCTGGCCGGGCTCGGACCAGTGGCCTTGGAGTACTGCTCCTGCCACTGGCCCGGTGGGTCGGCTGAGTCGCCCCTGTGCGTCCGACCCATGGGATGTTGGTTCTTTCCTGTCCCTCCGCCGCCCTACGTGTGTGCAGTGTCCTGGGCTGCTTGGCTCCTGTTCACCGGTGTGCCCGTGCGGTTTGCTGTGTTGCGTCTGCGGTGTCCTGGGCCACTTGGCTCCTGTTCACGGGTGTGCTCTCTCGGTGTGTTGTGTTGCGTGTGCGGTGTCCTGGGCCACTTGGCTCCCGGTCACCGGTGCGCCCCCTGGGTGTGTCGTGTTGCCTGTGCGGTGTCCCGGGCCACTTGGCCCCTGTTCACCGGTGCGCCCGCTCGGTATGTTGCTTTGCGTGTGCGGTGTCCTGGGCCACTTGGGTCCTGTTCACCGGTGTGCCCGCTCGGTGTGTTGTGTTGCATGTGCGGTGTCCTGGGCCACTTGGCTCCTGTTGACCGGTGTGCCCGCTCGGTGTGTTGTGTTGCGTGTGTGGCGTCCTGGGCCCGTTGGCCCCTGTTCACCGGTGTGCCCGCTCGGTGTGTTGTGTTGCTTGTGCGGTGTCCTCGGCCACTTGGCTCCTGTTCACCTGTGCGCTCGCTCGGTGTGTTGCTTTGCGTGTGCCGTGTCCCGGGCCTGTTGACTCTTGTTCACCGGTGTGCCAGGCCGTGGTGTCTCGTCCCTTTGTTGCCCTCGGTGCACGCGCCTGTGCGGTGTCCTGGCCCTCGTGGCGCCCGTTCACCGGTGTGCGCGCTGTGTGCGGTGCGCGTGTGCCATTGGTGGTTGTGTCCCTCTTCCTCCCCCCCTAATTTTCGTTTTTTTTTTCGATGGAAAAAAAAGAAAAACAGGGGCGCTCGTACACTGCAGGCACAGGCACGGGCAGCTGGTACGGCGGTGCAATAGTGTTGTGTCCTCCGGCGTGTGTCGTCGGTGCTGTGGCGGCAGTCGCGGCCCAGGGGTGCGGCTCGCGCGTCCTGATGTACACGGGCATGGGCCAGGGTGGGCAGCCGAGGAGCAAGCTGACAACTGTCTTCAACCATCCAAAAGGCGCGGGATTGAGGAAGCATTTGGTTTTTAGTGAATCTGTTTTCCTACTCAACCACAACCATCCCACCCAAACCCCCTCAAAAAAGAAGCTCCTTGCCAACCTTTGACTCTCCCTCGAGCATGTACACATGATCTTAGATCTAGGAAACTCCTTTATGCCCGCCCGCAACATTGTGGCGTTCATGCACGAGCGTGGATACGACAACATCAGCGCAAAATAAAAACGCGATGTTTTCGAGCAGCATTGGTAAAGCTCCACCTACGATGCCCACGAACTGCTAACAACACTCGAAAAAAACCACGACATAGAAGGTTGGTAGGTGGATTACAAACCAGATTGCGGGCGGCGCCTATGCCATGTGTTTTTGATGTCGCAGCAGAAAATCACATTGGCCCGGCGTTTCTGTTACTTCCTCTTTGACGACAATACATACCAAAGCAACGGGTACGATTTGAACGTGGGCCTTTTTGTTGGAGTTGACAGTTTTGACCATTCACCTTTGTCGGCCCAACGTGTGGTTGTGGTGGAGAAAGCTAGATATTTCGAAAACGAATTTTCTTATTGGTTGGCGGCCGTTGACATAGCCTCTGTCATGCCCTTAACCGACCCCTGTGTCAAGGCAACTAACACGGCTAAAATACTTTTCTCGGATTCTCAGCACTTCTGGTATTATTGGCATATTGCCAAATATGTCACCAAAACCCTGAAGGGTAAGGTTGAGGACAAGGCTCTCAAACGGCTTGCAGCGCAAATGTCCGGTGCCAACTACCAGGTGCTTATCGCGGCCTTCTGTGCCATTTGGGATGGTACTGTTGCCGACCCGGACTTTGCTGCCGCATAAGGCTTGGAACCTTTTTTGACATCCAAAACCGGTTATTGTTGCTCACTTCAAAAATTCAAACCGGTCATTGGTTTTTTCATCATATTAAAAACCGGTTATTGGCTTGGACTTATGTATCCAAACAGGTACCGGTTATTGATAATTTGGGTGTCCAATTGTCAGTTGTACAAGTGGTTTGGACAATACAGAACCACGTAACTATTTATGATTTAATTGCCAATACCGGATGTTTAGCAAAAAAACAAAACCGGTTATTGGATTGTGCTGCACGTGACTACCTTATTCCAACTTGGGGAGGTGACAAGGTGCAGAAGAGGGCACTATGTTTCCAGCTGGGAGTGTTTACACAACGCATTGTCTCCACCCAACCGGTTGACAGCATCCACCGTTGGACCAAGGAGGGCTGGTTGAACCGGATAAAAGATTATCCAAATTGTTCGACACTCTGATGGTCATTTTCGCAGAGCTCATCGTCCGCGGGTTTCGTAGAGGAAGCCAGGACAGCCGGTTCGTACCAGCAACCGCAGGAACTCATCAAATAAAACTTTCCCTAACCCTATGCCGCCCTGAAAGAACGTCTGACGATGTGGGCCCTAGATGAGTAACTGAAACGGTTTGCCTTGGCCTAGCAATAGCATGTGGCACAATGGTTCATACAAGATAAATTCCACCCCTCACCATTGACGATTTGTGCCCACACAATAAACCGGGTGTTGACCCACTAATGTAGATGGATCTTGCTCCTGTTGCACATGAGCCGGCATCAAGTGCGATGTTTGTCAACGTGTCGGAGACGACCGGGACGCATCCCCAATTGGTCCATCTAACCAACCTGGGCGAGGTCGCTGCGGAGGGAAGCGGGGGGTTGATTACTTTGTACTGGGATGTTCTTTTGTACATGCTGCTTCAATGTCCTGCTTGGGCTGGGATGTTGGCATTACTGGGCGGTCGTCAAAGACGCTTTTTATGCGGGCTTCCCTTTTGGTCTCATCCACACCGAATACCTTTTCCAGCAGCTGCTGGCACATGAGGACTACCACCCGATGCAAACGTTTGTCCTCGTGTCTCTCACACATGCCAACAACCGACCTGCGCCTTTACTCAGCAGCATGAAGTGCATGAAGGGTTTCTTCCTGGAAGGGGGGGGTACATCTACTATCATGAGGGAGGCGGAATTTCAAAAGTATTTCGGTATCGAGTGCAACTCGAAGCTCTTTGGCGGGAATTGGGGCACATTGCTGTCTAATCTACGGAACTGTTTCCTGATTCTCGAGCGAAAGTCCAAACATGGATTGCGGCCCAAAAAATGCCTTTGCGCACTGAGGTAAAGGCAGCAAACCCCCGAAAAACCACCGGCCAAGTCTTTGAAACGGAAGGCCTCTCAGGATGTCATGGGGGAGCAAGAAGAAAAATGGGATTACCCCTGCCCCCGTACCCAGTCATTGCAATGTAGTGGTTGCATTGCCCTATACCGATGCTCCGCTTTCACCCCTTGTACCGCTCACCCCTTTTGTTCCCGTGGAGGAACACCCAGATATGATTGTAACCCAATGTTGTACCCCCCCCTCCCTTTCCTTTTTCAAACGGCTCTGATGTTCCCGGCGGCGCCCCCGTGCGTGTACTTGCAAGCCTCTCATCCTTATCCAGTGGCACTCCCCTACGCGATCTGCCAAGCTACATCAAGCAGCCAACTGCCAAGTCAGGGCACCTCATTTTCTTATCCCCTTGCAGTCCCTAAACCACTGACCCGAGGTACCCAAGCCGCCCTTTCGCCTAACTTGCAGTGGTCCCCTAACGCGGGATTCCCCCGAACTACGGATGCGGCATCTTTTTTTCTTACTCAAGTGCTCAACCCTGTGTCCGCACCGGTCCCACCACCCAAAAAGGGGCGAGGCAGAGAAAAAGGCAAACGCAAAAGCAAACCCAAAGATGGCAGTCCTTGATTGCGGGTGACGTGGTGCAAAGACAAGGGGCGCGCTCCCTTGGCTTTTCGTGTCCTTGCTTTGTGGTGATTTGGGGTGATGCATGGGGTTAGAGGAGACAGTTGGGCGTGTATTGCACTCAATCCCGCACCCAATTTGATTGAATAGGTCTGTATTGGGGACCAACGACAAGGGGCGCGTTCCCATCGTGTGTCGTCTCCTCAGCTCGTGGGGGTGAGGGGTCATGCATGGGATTACAGGACACAGGTTGGCCCGTACTGCACCCATTCCTTCCCCACACTCGATTTTTGTGACTGCATCTGACGATTCTCCATTCTCATCAGTTTCCGCTGACTGGAATTCTGAGTCCCGTGCGTATTTTAGTTTCCTTTCAGATGCGAAAAAATATGCCACTTGCTGGATATGGTCTGTTTCACTTCTAGTTCAGGTTCAGGGGTTCCGGTGACAGCCAGGGTCCCCTCCCAGTCGCCAATCTTCCAGCGTGCTGTCGCGCATAAGCAAAAACTGGAGGCTGCATTTTTATAAACATCAGCATCAGGGGCATCACCTCAACTGCCTTTCAGCGGCAAAAAGTCTGACTTCTCATCTGCGCCCAAATACTGGCCTGACTACGAGTCATTTGCGGCAGATGATGATAAGGAGGTCCCTTCATACCCCCATGAACCATCTGCTGCAGATGAACACGACGATGTCTACGATGCATCCTCGGGTGTGTCGGATGTGGAAGGAGAAGATTTGGATGATGAACATGGGGACTTGAAAGATATCCTCAACGAAGGGGATTGGAACCGAGGCCCCGGTCTCACTGCTGGCTACGATCAGCATACAGCGATTGCGACTGTACTTCAATGTGCTGATGATAATAACCTTGTTGTTAGCCGTCGAAGCTACTCCGGCCAAGTATACTTTTATTGTAAAGGTGTTTGGCGGGTGACAAAAAAAAACCACGTGTGCAAACAGGGACTGCCCCAAAACAATCTGCACCTGCGCAACCACAGCAGCCCAGGGGCAAGCTGAGAAATGTCTTCAACTATCCAAAAGGCGCGGGATTGAGGAAGCATTGGGTTGTGAGTGAATCTGTTTTCCTACTCGACCACAACCATCCCACCCAAACCCCCTCACAAAAGAAACTCCTTGCCAAGCTTTGACTCCCCCTCGAGCATGTACGCATGGTCTTAGATCTAGGAAACTCCTTTATGCCTGCCCGCAGAATTGTGGAGTTCATGCACGAGCGTGGATACGACAACATCAGCGCAAAATAAAAACGCGATGTTTTCGAGCAGCATTGGTAAAGCTCCACCTACGAAGCCCACCAACTGCTAACAACACCCGAAAAAAACCACGACATAGAAGGTTGGTAGGAGGGTTACAAACCAGATTGCGCGCTCCGCCTATGCCATGTGTTCTGGATGTCGAAGCAGAAAATCAAATTGGCGGGGCATTCCTGTTACCTCCTCTTTGACGACAATACATACCAAAGCAGCGGGTACGATTTGAACGTTGGCCTTTTTGTTGGAGTTGACAGTTTGGACCATTCACCTCTGTCGTCCCAACGTGTGGTTGTGTTGGAGAAAGCTAGATATTTCGAAAACGAATTTTCTCATTGGCCGGCAGCCGTTGTCATAGCCTCTGTCGTGCCCTTAACCGACGCCTGTGTCAAGGCAACTAACACGGCTAAAACACTTTTCTCGGATCATCAGCACTTCTGGTACTATTGGCATATTGACAAATATGGCACCAAAACTCTGAAGGGTAAGCTTGAGCACAAGGCTTTCAAAGGGCTTGCAGCGCAAATGTCCGGTGCCCACTACCAGGTGTCCATCGCGGCCTTCTGTGCCATTTGGGATGGTACTGTTGCCGACCCGGAGTTTGCTGCCGCACGTGACTACTCTATTCCAACTTGGGGAGGTGACAAGGTGCAGAAGAAGGCACGGTGTTTCCAGCTGGGAGTGTTTACACAACACATTGTCTCCACCCAACTGGTGGACGGCATCCTCCATTGGACCAAGGAGGGCTGGTTGAACCGGTTAAAAGATTATGCAAATTGTTCGACGCTCTGATGGTCATTTTCGCAGAGCTCATCGTCCGCGGGTTTCGTAGAGGAAGCCCGGACAGCTGGTTCGTACTAGCAACGCCAGGAACTCATCAAAAAAAACTTTCCCTAACCCTATGCAGCCCTGAAAGAACATCTGACGACGTGAAGCCTAGATGAGTAAGTGAAACAGTTTGCCTTGGTCTATCAATTGCATGTGGCACAATGGTTCACACAAGATAAATTCCACCCCTCACCATTGACGATTTGTGCCCACACAATAAACCCGGTGGTGACCCACTAATGGGGATCGGTCTTGCTCCTGTTGCACATGAGCCGGCATCAAGTGCAATGTTTGTCAAAGTGTCGGAGACGACCGGGACCCATCCCCAATTGGTCCATCTAACCAACCTGGGCAAGGTTGCTGCGGAGGGGAGCGGGGGGTTGATTACTTTGTACTGGGATGTTCTTTTGTACATGCTGCTTCAATGTCCTGCTTGGGCTGGGATGTTGGCATTACTGGGCGGTCGTCAAAGACGCTTTTTATGCGGGCTTCCTTTTTGGTCTCATCCACACCCAATACCTTTTCCAGCAACTGCTGGCACATGAGGACTACCACCCGATGCCAACGTTTGTCCTCGTGTCTCTCACACATGCCAACAACCGTCCCGCGCCCTTATTCAGCAGCATGAAGTGCGTGAAGGGTTTCTTCCTGGAGGGGGGGGTATATCTACTATCATGAGGGAGGCGGTACTTCAAAAGTATTTCGGTATAGAGTGCAACTCGAAGCTCTTTGCCGGGAATTTAAGCACATTGCTGTCTCATCTACAACACTTTTGTGCGATTCTGGGGCCACAGTCCAAACATGGATTGCAGCCCAAAAAATGCCTTTTCGCACTGAGGTAAAGGCAGCAAATTCCCCAAAAAGCCCTGGCCAAGTCTTTGAGACGGAAGGCCTCTGAGGATGCCATCGAGCAGCAAGACGAAAAATGGGATTACCCCTGCCCCCGTACCCAGTCCTCGCAATGTAGTGGTTACATTGCCCTATACCAACGCTCCCCTCTCACCCCTTGTACCGCTCACCCCTTCTGCCCCCGTGGAGGAACACCCGGATATGGTTGTAACCCAACGTGGCTCCCCCCCCCCCCTATCCGTTTTAAACAGCTCCAATGCTCCCGGCGGCGCCCCCGTGCGTGTAGTCGCAAGCCTCCCATCTTTATCCAGTGTCTGAGTGTCACTCCCCTACGCGGTCTCCCAAGCTACATCAAGCAGCCAACTGCCAAATCAGGGCACCTCATTGTCTTACCCCCTCGCAGTCCCTAACCCGCTGACCCGAGGTACCCAAGCCGCCATTTTGCCCAACATGCAGTGGTCTGCTAACGCGGGATTCCCCCGGACTACGGATGCGGTTTTTATTCTTTTTACTCAAGTGCTCAACCCCGTGTCTGCAACGGTCCCACCACCCAAAAAGGGGCGAGGCGGAGAAAAAGGCAAACGCAAAAGCAAACCCAAAGATTGCAGTGCATGATTGTGGGTGACGTCGTCCAAAGACAAGGGGCCCGCTCCCTTGGTTTTTTTGTGTCCTTGCTTTGGGGTGATTTGGGGTGATGCATGGGGTTAGAGGACACATTTGGGCCTGTATTGCACTCATCTTTCCAACCAAAGTGATGGAATACGTCTATATTTGAGACCAACGACAAGAGGCGCGCTCCCATTGTGCCTCGTCTCCTTAGCACGTTTGGGTTAGGGGTCATGCATGGGGTTACAGGACAGATGTAGGCCCGTGCTGCACACATTCCTTTCCCAGATGGAAGGAATATGTCCCCTTTTGGCGACCAACGACAGTGGGCGCGCTTCCCTGCTATGTTGTCTCCCTGGAATGTGGTGGGGTGGGGAGATGTATGGGGTCAGAGGACACATGTGATCCCGTACTGCACCCATTCCTCGCTGTAATGGGATTGCCAACAGTATGGCAGATTGGCACAGGGGTAGGATACGTGTATGCGCCATTGGTATAGATTTAGGTAGAACTTTGAGTTTTGTTATTGGCGTGGCTAGCTTTTCAGTTGCGTTTTACGTCCCGTTGCTGTGTGTGACCGCACATCTGAGATCGCGATGTGCTGAACTCTTGGTATTGTCGCTTGTTCTGTGGAAGTCTGTAAGTGGATTGATTTTAGTTTTGTAAGACGTGGCTGTAGATGTGTCGGCTCTAGACGAGTGCGGACGTTACGGCGTTAACGCGGCTTTGTGAGGTGTTAGTGTTCTGTTTAGGTGATATTTTGTCTTAGCTGGTATGTTTGTTGCATGTTTATTCATTGGCTGCGATTGTGCAAGTATCTTTGTCTTTGTCTCAAGTGACCTGAGGGTATTGCGGCTGGAATTCTGGATGTGAGGGAGCCACAACTCGCGAACATGGAGCGACGAGCCGTGGCCCCCCGACAGCGGCTTGGTGAACATTCAAGAGCTGGGGATGTTGCCTTTGCTCTTGCACTGCGTGAGTGTAGGGATTGAGGTTTAGGTTTAGTATTTTTTGGCTTTGGCATTTTGGATTTTCAATCTAAATTACATTTTTGTGTCATTGGTGGTTTTGGTAGTGGGTAGTCTGGTAATGAGTACCAGCAACGGCAGGAACTCATCAAAAAAATCTTTCCCTAACCCTACGCCGCCCTGGAAGAACGTCTGACAACGTGGGGCATAGATGAGTAAGTGAAACAGTTTGCCTTGGCCTAGGAATAGCATGTGGCACAATGGTTCATACAAGATAAATTCCACCCCTCACCATTGACGATCTGTGCCCAGACAATGAACTGGGTGTTGACCCACTAATGGAGATGGATTCTGCTCCTGTTGCACATGAGCCGGGGTCAAGTGCGATTTTTGTCAACGTGTCGATGACGACCGGGACCCATCCCCAACTTGTCGATCTAACCAACCCGGGCGAGGTTGCTGCGGAGGGGAGCGGGGGGTTGATTACTTTGTACCGGGTTGTTCTTTTGTACATGCTGCTTCAATGTCATGCTTGGGCTGGGGTGTTGGCATTCACCTAGGGTTTCATGGGGTCCAAAAATCCCAAAACAAGCTACAGGCAAAAATACTACTATTTTTGTCAAATTATACCATAAAAAGTTTATTTTCCGGAGTTAGCCCCCCACCCACCCTCCAAATTCGAAATTCTCCAGCCCCTATATCGACAATGCAGTCTTGATTCCAACTCAAATTGGCCGTATGCGAGAAATACGACATTCACCACCTAGTTGCGAATAGCAGCTTTTGTATAGCTCAAACCATACATGTTTGTTTTCGTGCAAAAAATACAGTTTTCTGGTGATTGCGGCTCCAAAACACACAATATAATGCCCCAAAACCTTGAGGGACACGTTTTTCCTGAGTCCAGCACCCTCAAAATAGGGTATGGGGCCCTACAACTGACCACTCATGCCCCAAAAATGCTGTTTTAGGCCGAAAGATTGGCATTTTTTGGGCAAAAAATGCGGGTTTTCCGTGAAGCTTGCTCCGAAGCCCTTGATCATTTGCTTCAAAACCCTGCAAAACACACTTTCTTGAGTCAAAACAGGGTATGGGGCCCTACATCTGAGCATTCAGGCCCCAAAAACACTGTTTGGCCAGAAAAATTCATTTTTTGGCCATTTTCCGGCATTAAATGCGGTTTTTTGGTGATTGCGGCTCTGAAACCCTGGATCATCTGCTCCAAAACCTTGCAAAACACGTTTTCAGAGTCCAGCACCCTGAAAATAGAGTATGGGACCCTACAACTGACCACTCAGGCCCGAAAACACCGTTTTAGGCCAAAAAATGGCATTTTTTGGCCATTTTTGGGCAAAAAATGCGGTTTTTTGGTGATCACGGCTCCACAACACTCAATATAATGCCCTAAAACATTGCAAAACACGTTTCTCTGAGTCCAGCACCCTCAAAATAGGGTGGGGGGCCCTACAACTGACCACTCAGGCCCCAAAAACACTGTTTTAGGCCCAGAATTGGCTTTTTTTGGCCATTTTTGGGCGAAAAATGCGGTTTTTTGGTGATGGCGGCTCCAAAACAATCGATAAAATGCTCCAAAACCTTGCAAAACACGTTTTCTTTGAGTCCAGCAGCCTCGAAATAGGGTGGGGGGCCCTACATCCGACCACTCAGGCCCCAAAAACAGTGGGCGGTCGTCAAAGACGCTTTTTATGCGGGCTTCCATTTCGGTCTCATCCACACCCAATACTTTTTCCAGGAGCCGCCGACGAATGAGGACTACCACCTGATGCAAACGTTTGTCCCCGTGTCTTCCACACATGCCAACAGCCGTCCCGCGCCTTTATTCAGCAGCAGGAAGTGCATGAAGGGGTTCTTCCCGCAGGGGGGGGGGGGGCACATCTACTATCATGAGGGAGGCGGAACTTCAAAAGCTTCGGTATCGAGTGCAACCCAAAGCTCTTTGGAGGGAATTTAAGCACATTGCTGTATCATCTCTCGAATCGTTTCGCGATATTCGGGCCACAGTCCAAACATGGATTGCAGGCCAAATAATGCCTTTGCGCACTGAGGTAAAGGCAGCAAACCCCCCAAAAACCACCGGCCAAGTCTTCGAAACGGAGGGCCTCTGAGGATGCCATGGGGGGGCAAGAAGAAAAATAGGACTACCCCTGCCCCCGTACCCAGTCCTTGCAATGTAGTTGTTGTCTTGCCCTATACCGACGCTCCTCTTTCACCACTTCTACCGCTCACCCCCTTTGCTCCCGTGGAGGAATACCCGGATATGGTTGTAACCCAACGTTGCATCCCCCCCTCTCTCCGTTTTAAACAGCTCCAATGCTCCTGGCGGCGCCCCCGTGCGTGTACTCGCAAGCCTCTCATCCTTATCCAGTGGCACTCCCCTACGCGGTCTCCCAAGCTACATCAAGCAGCCAACTGCCAAATCAGGGCACCTCATTGTCTCATCCCCTCGCAGTCCTTAACCTGCTGACCTGAGGTTCCCAAGCCGCTCTTTCGCCCAACATGCAGTGGTCTGCTAAGGCGGAATCCCCCGAACTACAGATGCGGCATATTGTTTTTTTTACTCAAGTGCTCAACCCCGTGTCCGCACCGGTCCCATCACCCAAGAAGGGGCGAGGCAGAGAAAAAGGCAAAGGCAAAAGCAAATCCAAAAATGGCAGTGAATGATTGTGGGTGACGTCGTGCAAAGACAAGGGGCGCGCTCCCTTGCTTTTTCGTGTCCTTGCTTTGTGGTGATTTGGGCTAATGCATGGGGTTGCAGGACACATTTGGGCACGTATTGCACTCATCCTCCCAACCAATGTCATTGAATATGTCTATGTTGGCAAACAATGACGAGGGGCACGCTCCCATTGTGTGTCGTCTCCCCAGCACGTTTGGGTCAGGGGTCATGCATGCGGTTACGCGGCACATGTAGGCCAGTACCGCACACATTCCTTCCCGGGATTGATTGAATATGTCCCCGATTGGCGACCAACAACAAGTGGCGCCTTTCCACCGTGTGTAGTCTCCGTCGGACCTGGTGGGGTGATGCATGGGGTTACAGGAGACATGTGATCCCATACTGCACCCTTTACCCCCCAAAAAAGGATGCAAAGCGCCCCCCCTTGGGGACGTACGACAGTGGGCGCGCTTTCCTCCTATGTCGTCTCCCTGGAACGTGGTGGGGTGGGGTGTTGTATGGGGTTAGAGGACACATGTGATCCCGTACGGCATCCATTCCTCACTGTAATGGGACTGTCAATGGTATGGCAGATTGGCACAGGAGTAGGATACGTGTATGCGGAATCGGTGTAGAATTAGGTAGAACATTGAGTTTTATTATTGGCGTGTCTAGATTTCCAGTTGCGTTTTACGTCCCGTTGCTGTGTGTGACCGCACATCTGAGATTGCAATGTGCTGAACTCTTGGCGTTGTCGCTTGTTCTGTGGAAATCTGTAAGTGGATTGGTATTAGTTTTGTAAAACTTTGCTGTAGATGTGTCGGCTCTAGACCAGTGCGGATGCTACGGCGTCAACCCGGCTTTATGAGGTGTTAGTTTTCTGTTTAGGTGATATTTTGCCTTAGCTGGTATGTTTGTTCCATGTTTATGTACTGGCTGTGATTGTGCAACTGTCATTGTCTTTGTCTTAAGTGATCTGAGGGTATTGCTGCTGGAATCCTGGATATCAGGGAGCCACAACTCGCCAACATGGAGCGACAAGCCGTGGTCCCCCAACAGCGGTTTGGTGAAACTTCAAGAGCTGGAGATGTTGCCTTTGCACTTGCACTGCATGAGTGTAGGATTTGAGGTTTAAGTTTAGCATTTTTTGCCATTGACATTTTGGTTTTTCAATTCTTTTTTCAGTTTTGTGTTTTTGGTGTGTTTTGTAGTGGGTAGTCCGGTCATGAGCCCCTAGGCGGCGCCCTGGTCTGGGTGGGAATTAGGACATTCCTCCCTGGCTGGGAGAATACACAATAAACTAACTACCCTGCCCCCTTAGAGACTAGTTGATTACATGGTAAAAGTTTAGATTACTTTCCTGCCCCCCCCCCTTACTTGATGTTTTGGGTTAGTGCCCATTTGATCTTGCATTGTACTTACATAGTAGCTTTGTAGGTTGACTTTTCACTTCCTGGGAGTATTCTCCACGTTTAGTTTCAATTTTTGTACTTCCATCTATTTTTGCTTTGAGTTTATCTTGTTATCATTGTGTTTCAATTTATTTGATTGCCTTCAATTACTCGCATTCTAACCATTGTTGCCTTAAGTTTGGTTGTACTTAACTAATCTTTGATTGTCACATTTTTCTCAAACCATTTTTTACTTAATGTTGCTTCCATCAAGCACATTCATTTCATTTGTGTATGAATCTATATTGAATTTTTGTTTTGGTAAATTTTGGTATTGGTATGGCTTTGGTAAATACATCCCCATGTAGCCAATCGTTTGACATTTGAAGTGCATTACATTGTGCGTTCCTGTCCCAATCCAACCCAGTTCAATTCCTTGCATGCATTTCTCCTCCTCTCCATCGGAATTCCATGAATTGAATGGTTCAATCCATTTATCAAATTATGAATCGATGTGTGTCATTGAAATCAGTTCAATAGATTGGACTTCAACACTTCATCAGAGGTTATTTCAGGTCCTCCTTTCTCATCCACTCATAAATCAATCAATAATTGTCTCATTGTGTGTTGTTGGTATTTGTGTCAGCTTGAGTAGTGGTGAGTGTTGTTTGGACACTCATGTGTTTGTTGAAAATATTTGTTGACGTAACAAAGTGTTTTGTTTTTCTTTTCGTTGGTAATCGTTATAGTTTCGAAGTTTGAAGCGGAGGTTGGTTTTGGCTTCAAGTCTTGTTATGTTGGTGTATTTTGTTGTTGTTTTGGCTGTTTGTGCCATTTTACTTTCAATTGTCTTCACAGGCCAAAGGTTCAACTCAGGGGTCATTTTTTCTTGTGTTAAGGTCTTGCTTTTAGTTATCAGGTTCCCTTGTCGTTCTGTTTATGTTGATAGAAGCGCCCTCGAAATTTCCCAGCACTTGAGCGCTTTCTTTAGGGTGCTCATGTTTAGTTGAAGCACTAGAGGACCATATTCGCTTCTAATTGGTTGTTTTGTTGAGGTGTGGTAAGTTTAGTTGTGTTTGATACAATGGGTAAGTTGAATATTGAGTTGACAGCTTATTCTGTGTCACTTGCGGTGTAAAGTGAGTTTCTGTCGGGTGTGTGTATGGTCCAGCGCTTGTATCTTCGTTTGGGGCTATCGACGGCAGTGGCAACAAAACATTTTTGTTTTTTTTTTGTGTAGTGTCACTTTGTGGGTCTCGGCTCGGCCACTGAATGCAGGCTGTCTTGTGTGTGGTGTGGCCCAGTAGATAAAGGCGCCGGCGCC